>LR999960.1:34579932-36055690 GCA_905220385.1 Xylota sylvarum | reverse complement strand
ACTGTCTGTCAATAGTAGCAGGAACACTATTTCCCAACGCAGCCTTTCAATTTTTGTATTTACTTGTGAACAGAAATTTTAGGAAATTTTATTCTGTTTGATTACTGCTCGATATAGTGATTGACTTCTTTATTATGAAAATTCACTTAATTTTCCATTCTTGAGGCAGTTGACCGTATTCAATCCATAAAAGATTTCGATTACAATCTCACATCACATCGCCAAAAATCCAAGGAATCACTAGAATCGGCTATTAGAATTAAAACTATTACTTTGAACGTTTAACCCGAATCATCCCAGCGTGTGATCACACTCCCGATCGTCATTTAACTATAGTTTTCTGTCAGCGGTTAATTAACGGATACGGTTTCCTAAATAAAAAAAAATTATTCTGAGCGGATTCGGATAGTAGCCAATAAATGATTAAATTTTTAAAATGGTGTTTCCTTTTACCTACATTTTTTAGTTCACATTCTGTCATATCATTGCATTGGCTTGAATTCATTGATGGCTTGAACAAGAAGAGCTGGAAATTATTATCCATCCCACCGACAATTAATATTTGCTTGCAACAGATCCATACTTTTCCTATTCGAGGCAGTTAAAGACGAAACGTATTCCATTTTTGACTCTATGTATCTATCTATTCTAAAAAGTACACGACATTCTTTAGTAGCCATAACTATTCTGGCAAAAAATTGCAAGAAGCTGTCAATGCAAAGAAGCAAGTAATTGAAAAGCAATTGGTTTTTGAAATCATAATTATCTTTATTTATTCATTTAAAAAATTATTTGTGTATACAAAAGAAAATATTTTTACAAAATATAAAAATACATAAAATACTCAAAAGAATACAGAAAAAATTTGTTAAAAACATTTATGATATAAAAATATTTATGATAACCAAAAAAATATTTTGGATTATAACATTTTTTTTTTTATTTTTTTTCTTGTTATAGTTCTGAGTAAAATCCTTTTTTTCATCTTGTTATAGTTTTAGTTAGTACAAGTTTTTTTTTTAAATTTTATTAATAGGTAAATTTTTATTTTTTTTTTAATTTTACGTTTCTTTCTTGTTATGGGTCAATTCAGCTCAAGTTTCCTTTCCATGTGGTGTCATTCCTTTTAATTCAATCTTCTTTTTTTTACGATTTTACGTGGTTTTATATTTTTTTTTTATTTTTTATAAACTTTTTATGTCAAGTCTGTGAAACGTTTTAATGCATTAAATGCCGTTTCACAGAAGTTTCTAAAGGATATCGGCTTTTTTATTTTTTTTTTGTTTTTTTTTTTCAAAAATTTATTTTTCTTGATTTGTGTAACACCTTTGCTTTATTTTGCTAATGGTTGGTATGATGATGAATTTGATTCCACTGCATATCCGACATTCTAATATTCGTGCATCCTGCTCCTTTCCTTTCATCCTTCATCATGCGGTGATCTCCAGAGCCTTGGTGTTCATTATACCTCTCTTTTTTTTTGGGTTTTACGTTGATTTTAAATTTTTTTTGTTTTTCTTTTATTTTTTATTAGAACCATGTTACATTATCACTCTCGATTGGATTATTTATTTTGATTGATTTGCTTTAGGACGTTGAATGCATCTCTACTGCGTTTTGCATAAAATCAGGATCAGCATTCGTTTAGTTACCGGATTTGCCATGTGGAGATGTTCAATTCCACTTCATAAGTGCCAAATTGATTTTCTTTCGTGCTGTCGTTCTCATTCCATCCCCAATCACATGTTCGCAGTCGCATCGTGCAAATAATCATTAAATTCATCCAACGACTTTTTTTTTACTTTTACATTAAATTTTAATTTTTTTTTTTTGATTTTTTATTTAACTTGTTATAATAAATGCCCAGTACATATTGCTTCTTTTTTTATTTCAATTTTTTTTTTGTTTGTAGTGTAGTGTATTTTATGCACTTCTACAGGTTTTTTTTCTTTTTTTATGTAATTTTTTTTTTGCACTCATTAAATTCTATACTTTTGCGCCGCATAATTATGTGTACTGTAAAAATATGTTCCGCATATTTATAAGTATTTTATGTTTTGCATTAAAACGGTCACTATAGTTGAAAACGCCGAGTACAACAAAACGGATAATTAACTTGAAGAAATCCATTATTCTGCTTTACACCGATGTTAGTACGTTTGCTATTCAAGTTCGAAACTAAACTGATGTTTTTGACTTCCATTCCGCTGTTTTTATACAACCTGCCCAGGTAAACTTTAGGTCATTGTTTTACCTGAACAGTAATAAGTACGAATGTATCTTTTTCGTATCGACCGTATGATATAGGTTGGGTTTAGGGCGAGCAGAGCTGAGTTTGTTCTAAGAAATATACATTCGCCATGCATACTAATCCTTCAATATTTCCAAGTAAAGTGTTAGAATCTTAGGTATTCGTAGTCCTTTTTGGATTAAGTTAATCCTCTACGTGTACATTTATGTGTGATGGGTTACCTATTTATAATTTTTGCAATTTTTCTGCAACTACTTTATTGTTTCGAGACTAAGGTGGGATTATACTTAAAACAATGTTTTTCGGTTCTTCGAAACAGGTCACTAAGGATACTGACCTTCACCCGACATCCATTAAAATAGAAGAAAATAATATTAGCATATGTGCGGAATTTGTATATTTCGTCCTTGAAAGTCGCTTAAAGGTGGAATACTTTTCTAAAATTTTACTGAGGTCTTGCCATCCCTCCTGGGGATTAGTGCGACAACAAATCTACTTTAATAGTAATTTAAACGCATTTTTACTATTTTTGTAGACACATGCGATCCTAGTCGCTAATGATTAATATATAATAATATCTATTGTAGACATGTTTTGGAATTCTTGTTTTCTGGTCCAGAAGGAGTTTGGTCGTATTTGGTTTTATATGACACAGTTCTGCAACGAAAACCACTTAGCTTTGGTCTTGTTTGAATAAGTGATACAGTTTTAAGGTCCCAAGGGCTAAAACCCGCATCCCTTGCTCGACTTCACATTAATTCCTGTCAATGTTGCTATAGCCTGGCACCCAGAGAAACTGACCGTAAATAATTCACTGTTCAACTGTCTTACAATATGTAGCCGAAACAAAGGCTTTTAGAGTACCCTGACTACCAAAGAAAATGGGGGTATATGGATCTGCTTGCAATCGGTAAGACTTTGTTCCACCTAAAAGGGAGTACATGCATTTTGTCCATATTTAATTCTTCGGTATAATTTACTATTTTGCGATTTTATTTCTTTCCCATTGTGTATCCTAAAATTCCAAATTACTTAGAAGCCAATCCAAAATATTGTTTTGATTAGGTTTTGCAGAGGTACGTATGCACTAATTTTCTGAGTGTGATTGTCTAATGAAAAAATTTGAAGTAGTATATTTATACTTGTTATACTTGTACTTTATGTCTTCATTCAAGGCAGGTCACTAAGCTTGTAGTCTATTATTAGAAATAGAACTTATTTCAGTTATATACACCAATAAGATCACCTCACTTATAATACAAGTTTAGAGACTTGTGCATGCTTACTTCACTTACTTTTACCTGTTTATCTTTCATTTCAGCCGTGAATTGAAGAGAACCGCTCTCATAGATTCTAAATGGACGTTATTGAATGCGTCTTCAAAGAATGAGCAGAGAGTGCAGCTATAGTTTGGAGTCAATATTTTGGACTACTTTGCGTAGAACCGTCTCCATAGAGTATGAATTACTACCCAGGATCTGTCGAAAGGCATTAGTATATCACTGCCTAAAAGTTATAGCAGCGTTTTTACAAAGACAGAAGTTTTTGATGAAAGACAACACTGAATACAGTCCATTTTTTAAGGTTTCATATCCTATGATCTAAACTTTGCGAAAGACTCTATTCAAGTCACATAATCGTATGGCTAGAGTTTTCCTGGACAGAATGATTTCTAAACGGGCGGAGGTCTAGATTGCTTTAATGGATTGACAATATTCCAATTTAGGTGTTGATAGATTTCTCGCAAATTCTGGCATAGCCTTAAATATAAGCCAGAAATTTTCTTGATTTAGTCGAGGATGGCACTGAAGAGAATCTGTGCGCGCAAGTCCAGCCCCACACACGGACTTGCGGAACAAAATGAGTCTGGAAAAGGATTCAAAATATTTATAAGTATCACGGCTATAACTATCAGAAGGCCAAGCAAGATGACATATGTTCTAGATAATAGTTTAAAAAAGTTAGTAAAAGTGCAGCTAACATGAATCGGGAAAATAGCCACAACAATTGATCAGCATGGTTGTTATGTCTGTGTAGATAGCTACGTCCAACTCAGATAAGAACATTAAGTTTATAGAAGTATTGAGATTTCTCTTAAGAAAGGAATGTGAAAAGACAATATCATAACAGACATCCTCTAAATCGTTATTTTCCTTACTGCCTTATATTCATTATGATACAACACTGGTATTGGTTCTATTCAGATCTCCCAAATATCTGGAATGAACGCCTTTCTTTTCAGTTGTATGGCAGTGTGAGGGTGCTTTTGGCAAGACACTGGGCTTACCGTCGAAACAATTTTCTAGATATACTTATGTATGTACATGTCAATAACATGCCTGTTCCCAGCTCATGAGATAGTTATTTGATGGAGCTAATTTTGTGTTGATATGTGATAGCCTCTTTTAATTTCAACGAACGGCTTGTCGCTGCTAAATGCAAGATTTTCTGAGCATTCTCGTCTCTGCTCTTGAAACACCGCTAAAAATGCCTCCTCTTGACATTCATATCCTGGCCTTTGAACAACCCCTCACCTTTGTGGTTGATTTACGTTTGGCAGTGGTAGAGTTTTAGAAATCAGAAAAAGTAGAGTAGACATCTCAAAACTGTTGTTGAACATCCACACCTAATACCAAAAGTGATCAACAGGCAAAAATATAAAAGACAAATATTTTTTTTTTCCATGTATGCATTCATAATGCATACATTTCTATTTATTTACACATTTATTTACACGAGCATATATTACAAATATTTGGTTGTAAAATTATTAAACAAAATCCTAAATAAAATTCCTAAATAAATATATGTTACAATTTTTAAAATTCTCTTAACAAAGTTAAAATAAAATTAATAAACATAAATTTAACAAAAAAACATAAACAAATATTTGACTCAGTTAACAATTTTTTGGGGTTTTTGAATTTTATGTTGTTTTTTACGTTTTACATGTGTTTTATGATTTTTTTTTTTTTTAATTATTTTTTTTTTGTGCTATGACGGCTGTGATTTTTGCATTTTAAAGCTATGCTTTGTTATGTAAATATATCTATATTTTTTTTGTATTTTTTCTTGTTTTATTTTTTCCAATCACTTATGAATGTCTTATTATACATATGTATATGTATGTATAGATCTTACTTCCATCGAGGTTTGATGCGTCCTTTAGGACCACATCCACCAGGAAACGGCCGAAGTCCTTTTGGTCTGCAAGATCTGTTGATGATGTGTAGATCTATCTCGTGAAAACATTCAATGGTTTCTTCTTCAATTTCTATTTCAAGACGCCTTATCCACTGTCTAGTGATTGCCATTTGTATTGCAAATACAATCATAAGTTGAAAGTAGTCCATCTTTGGAAAATCGAAGTGCTTACTCCATTAAACACGGTGACTGACTACTGTTTGCACGACAATTTGACTCCTTTTATACCCGCAGGAGCTGGACTTGATTCGCGTTTTCGTACCTTTCCACCTCGAATCATATGCCAGGCTTTTCAGACGAGGATTAATTTCGAGTTTCAACGATAATATTTACGGTGGGTTTTTATTGCATGAGGGACCCACCGATTTAGTACCTAGAGGATTAGTTTTCGAAGGATTAGTCATATTATTACACTAAACTACATTTTGGATATGAATGTCATCTGTTTGCGATTATATTTGTCTAGGCATGAGGATTTAGTTACTTTGGGTTTTATAATTTTGAGTCATGGTGACTTCTCCGAACTGTACTCATATGCAGATAAAGTGGAAATAAATTTAAATTTTCATAATATACATACGTGCGGTCATATATTTTGAAGTATTAAGAACAAATTTTAATCCATATACCTGGTAAATTCTAAGTAAAATTAGCAGCTGTGTACTTGAAAGACTTACGATAATAGTTTTGGGAATAGCCATACATGTTTTCCCTTCCTAAGTGGGTGAAGGCCAGATATGCCCTAATATGGTATGAAATGACGGTGACGGTGACATTTTAATGAAATCCTTATGAATACTTGAGTGAATAGTATGAAATTAGCATTTTGAAATAAACCAAAATGCATATGTATGGAAAGTAAGTTCTAAGCACGAATGCCATAAGTAGGATACTATACAAATTCAAACCTTCTGTCTCCCATAAAAAGATCCTGGGTACGCATATAATAAAAAAGTTTAATTCACTTTTCCCCCTATAAGTTGTGAAAATATAAAAACAATTATATCGTTGGCCGAAGAACTTAAGCCAAATGACCATTGCTAGAGCTGTTTGGAACCTTAAGTACCTAGTTGAAAGGTGACCCCGAATTCGTTAAATAAATCCAGAAGCTTGAAGACTTTCTACTCTAAATTAGAAAACGAAAGAAACGACAGTAAAAGTAGACGATGTGATACCATATCCCATGGCCTTTAAATGCAGAATGAAAAAAGGTTAGAGAAAACTTAGAAATATGTAAAATATTGCGCAAGGATGTACTGAATTCTGTCTATGATTTCAAGAATATCGACGAAATTTTCATATTCAGACCCGATTTGTTGAACTAGAGAGGTCGATTATTTGATTCCAGGAATCCGATGGAATGGATTTGTGAAAATAATTTAAAAATCCAACCATAATCCGGCCGCTAATTAAAAAACAAAATTAATTGCCTCAAACATTTTATTAGGAAATTAAGAAATTTTACTTGACAAAAACGTCTCTATAGTCCATTTGTACATAAAATAGGGATCCGTGTATTTTTAAGGGATGCTTTCTTTAAAAACAGTTTTTTGACCAAAAAACTAAAACAGTTGATTTTGATTATTATTATTCTACTATGTTGTGGATTTCAGCATAAATTCTGGGTTTTTGTTGCCATAAGGGACACACATATGGATATACCCAGAGTTTTAAATTTGAAATTGAAAATACTGTAGCAGAAATTATTATGTTTCCAAAGATTTCTGATATTGGCTATCGTTGAATACTGAAATGGAAAAATTGCACTTTCAGGCTTAAAGACCTTATACATTCCTCATAATCAAGCCCAATTGTTCCTATGCACATCGCCAAATGTTGTTTTCGAAATCTCAAGTAAGAATAATCAAGATATGTTTCAAAACAAGTCCTCCGAAGATGCATTGGTTTTGAGTGAAGCGAAGCACTATCGTACTATCGTAGTTTTCAATCTTGTCCTGGAAAAGGCAGTGTTCAGGGTCCCAATTTAGGTATACTGTATTTGGTTTGTACATGAATATCGTTGGAAGATTTAAAGGAAGGAAATGATAAATTTTGTAAAAAATTAAGGAATTTTAGATCGAAATTCACCAGCTATTCATCACAATTATAGTACATCCTGGTGATCATGGTTTTCGAGATTAAAATGACCATTTGTTCTAAAATACTTCAAATTATTCCAAACATTCCAAGTATTTTAATCTTATAATTCTATATTGAAACAGATAAAAAGCACGTCTAGTATCAACATGCAGGACACTAACTTTAATAAACGAGACTAGCTGTTGACAAATGACCACATTCTTTGACTTTGCCTCGTTGGTTCTCAACCTACCCAGTCCCTGCGAGATAAAGTGTTCATAGTAGTCAAAGAGCTGACAAAGTGTAATTCTATTCGTATGCACAATATAAAATGCACAACATGAATGATTGTGAGAAGTTAAAAACTGGGCCTCTTAGACCTGTCCCGTATTTTTTTGTATAAAATTCAGAGAAAATTTAGCTTTGGAAATGATTTTGGAAATATTAATTCTGGTAGTTCATTTGTATGCTAGTGAGTATTGGTCGACAACCAAACAGCAGAGCAGATATTGATATTGAGTTGAATACTTTTGTTGAGTTTGTGAAGTTTGTTACATAGAGCAGAAGATGTCCTTGTGCTACCTGTAAGAAACATCACTCCGACACCTCAAATAAATGAAAGCAATGTTTCAACTAAGTAGCTCCCCGAGTTCTACAGCACAGGTTTGAGAAGAAAAGGAAATTAGAATATCTAATCATCGAAGATAAAATTATTTCGAGAACCGAAAATCGGACAAATGGTTAAAGGTTAAAATATATTGTAATGACGACTTTTGCAGAAAACTTCCAGAAAATTATTATTCTTATGACTGCCACTTTATTCAAATTTTTAAAAAATCCAGTAAATCCATTTCTGAGTCCTCTGAAATCCTTTGAAATTATCAAAATGAATGTATTCTGCGAAGATCGGTCACTTATAACCAGCGTGACCTTACAAGCGTCGAGCATAAACAATTAAGTTTTCAGCCAAGAAAACATTGTGTTTGTCTTATGTTGTAGACTAACACACCCTTAAAACATTAATCCTCTAGAATCCAGGTACGATTAGTATGAGACGATAATAAATCGATTGCAGATTTGTTCCTTAGAACGCAGGTAAAAACCCAGCATGTACACAACCATCCACTATCCACTAATTACCGATGTCCTATATAAAGCGTTTTCACCCAGGACACCGTATTAGTTGAAAGACGACGTTAGCTACGAAACAAGCACTGAAGAAGTTTGAAATACAATGAAGAATAACTTCCTTAGGATTGCAACTAATCAAAAGAGACATCCGAGACATCGCTCGTTTCTTGGTGGCTTAGGAGCAACTGGTTCAGCCAAACTATGCCTATGAAATCAACTAATCACCACGACTTAACTACAACATTATCGCCATAGTCAACAAGAAGATGATAATAAAAAAAATAAAAATCACAAAAAAATAAAAAAATCATAAAAACAAAACAAAAAAATCGAAAAATTAAAAAATGTAACAGAAGAAACGGAAGTGAAACTCTACGATAAATACAAACACATACTACAAAAGGTCTCCTTGGTCTACAAAATACTCAAAATACTCAAAAATATAAAAATCACAAAAAAAAAAGTAAAATCAAAAAATCCAAAAAAATTGTAAAATATAAAAAAATTAAAAAAATGATTGCAAACATACATATGTACAGGTATGGGGGATATTAGTAGTTTACGAGTGCTCCAATCCCCTCAGCCGAAGATGTTCGGCCTTGCGGTCTTCCGTTCGAGTGGAGGTGCATTTTGATACAGCCGAAGCACTGCAGCCGACTCCGCGTACGTCTTAGGATCGTACGTATGTATGTACGAGTACTACAGATCTATAATTTTTTTTATATAAATTTTATTTTATATTTTTTTGTTATAGACGAATTTCTTACAGCAATAGAAATTTATTAGAAAATTTTTTTGGTAAACTATGTTGTTGTAAATGAATAAATAAAATAATTTGCATTTAATATGCAAAAAAAAAATAAATATTTGTTGTATGTTTTTTTCGAATTCGTAGTCTACTCAATTTTGCACTTCTTCAGTTAAGGCGTAAGGCATTTGGACCATCAGCCTACTCTACAAATATTCGAACAAAATTAGGTTTTGTTATGAATAGGTTGCACTAGAGTCAGTAAATATGGATGGTACCAACCTGAATAACTAATGGTTCGCATAGGTATATGCAATATAAAGGTCATCTTTAACTTCTACAAATATAATATTATAAAGACTATTTGCATTGATTATGCGATAAGGATGTTGAAGTAAATAAGTGCTATCAACAGTAATGGGTAATATCGAAATCCCAAAATTTCTTCTTCAAAGAGGTGCAATCGAATTCATAGATAGAAGATTATCTATAAACCAGATAACACTCAAAATACTTTGTATTTACAATTTTTTATTGGTATGAAATACCACCCATTTTCTTATATATAAGGCACAGGCACAGTGGGAGTGGTATAGGTCTATCATAGATTTAAAAAAACCGTTTTAAAATGCGCAGAGCATCGAATTTACTTTGGTTTTTGTAAATTTCAGATCAATATCCAAACTTTCTACAGCTAAATCATCGAGGAACTGCAATTCTACTTTATATTAAATATTTTATTATCCTTATACGTCGTATCAACAAAACAGGGAGATCTGCATTAACATACTACATTAGAAAACCGATTTCTTGTTGTTGTGCTTTGGCGGTAACAGATTTCCGGAAACAATTTCCTAAGGCTTGAAGCTAGTCAATAGTTCAATTTTTCTGACACTGATATTTTCATTTTTCATTTCATTTTTCAAGCGAAGACTTTTTAAGACTTTTTGACAATAACTTTTTGATTTTCAACAATCCTTCGTTTGCATTTATTCGAGTTTTTCACTTAACCGGGTTTCAATAAAGCGGGTTCGACTATATGACATTTGACACACACTAATTCGGAAGCACGAAAGATTTTCGAACGTAGAGTATGTCTGCCTTGAACTTCGCAAATGTACGGAAAGATATTTATTAATTTTGAATACTGAAATAAAAACTATCCTTTCCTTAAACTCTACTTTATTGTTTGCCTGAGGGTGCAAAGGTGGAAAATAAGGCAGCTGCAGATGAGTACCAAAAAGTATTTGGTGTTTGGTGATGGTTAGTGTACTTAGGTAATCTTTTTTAACGGAGGCACTTTCTTGCAGTTGTTTAAGGGCGTTTTTATCAATTCCATCAAGAATCTCACGAACATTTTATTAGGGCTCTTCTTACACATTAATAAGAAGAATACTTGAATTTCAGGGCTTATGAGATTGTAAACTTAAAGCATTAAGGTACAATTACGTACAACCTAGTCGTTCACTTTATTTGAACTTGACTATCCACCCAAATAACAAGAAATTTCTCCACATTTTCAAAAATTTCGTTTGTTTGACGAATATACAAAACGAGTATACAAAAAATGAGTTTTTTATTTTTTTTAATGGCAGTCTTATCTTAGGGGTAGTCGATCGTACCACGGGAAATAGGTGCATGAAAATGTTGGTCATACATATGTGCGGGTTGTTTTATCTTGGGGTAGTCGTCGTAACTTGAGGTATTCCTGAACTCGCAAGTGCATGTACTTAATAACTTATATGGGACTACAGTTTGATGTGGACCTGAGGCACAACTAACTAACTAAGCCAGCCTGCTTGTATGTGCATGTATATGAAGGTTTTGTATTAACACCGTATACTCCAGCCATCTGCCTATCATACATGACAATCGCTTGTAAATGCCAGTTCGTATTGTTCCCAGTCATGGCAATCTGGCAATGTGACATTGAAAATGTGATTGAAATTATATTTCGGCAGACAATTGTCTATTATGGTTACAGGATATGTAATACATTTGTGTTTATTTCTAGTAAATCATAGCTCCTTTAGGTATCTGAAAATGGAATGGTAGAAGATCCAGGATAACTTCCAATGCTGCCGTGGGGTCATTCTCATTACTGTTCCTGTAATACATATATACGAAAGGTAGTCTTTGAAGTTAACTCAGCCTGTATTGTGTAGAAGCCACAATACTAATTCTGCGTAAGAAGTAATTGGACACGAAGAAGAAAATGACACGAAAGCCACAGACTGGGTCTGTCTATGGCATTCGTGAGATGAAACATCCAAGGTAGTTTTTGTCTAGAGATAAACCCAAGTAATTGTTTTGATTTCAGAACTCTATTGCTTTGCAACTTTGAATGGGTAAACGTATTATTCATAAGTATTTTGTGTTCATGAATAATATCCTTCATCTCTATGTAGTCTTTTGATACTTTTCTGCAGAGATGTCAAGTTCTTGAATTCATCTCTACCATCGATCTAGAGGCTACAGATAATCTTTTTATACGCAAATCAAGCACCTTTAAGATTATTTCAGATAATGACAGATAATCTTGGTATTGAAGGGGACTGCGTGCACTTTCTGTGTCACTGTCCGAGAAGCAATTGAGACGAAAAAAACTTAAGCAAAAGATACAACAAATATTTTTTTTTTTTTTGCATATTAAATGCAAATTATTTTATTTATTCATTTACAACAACATAGTTTACCAAAAAAAATTTCCTAATAAATTTCTATTGCTGTAAGAAACTCGTCTATAACAAAAAAATATAAAATGAAATGTATATAAAAAAAATTATAGATCTGTAGTACTCGTACATACATACGTACGATCCTAAGACGTACGCGGAGTCGGCTGCAGTGCTTCGGCTGTATCAAAATGCACCTCCACTCGAACGGAAGACCGCAAGGCCGAACATCTTCGGCTGAGGGGATTGGAGCACTCGTAAACTACTAATATCCTCTGTACATATGTATGTTTGTAATAATTTTTTTAATTTTTTATATTTTACAATTTTTTTGGATTTTTTGATTTTACTTTTTTTTTGTGATTTTTATATTTTTGAGTATTTTGAGTATTTTGTAGACCAAGGAGACCTTTTGTAGTATGTGTTTGTATTTATCGTAGAGTTTCACTTCCGTTTCTTCTGTTACATTTTTTAATTTTTCGATTTTTTGTTTTGTTTTTATGATTTTTTTATTTTTTTGTGATTTTTATTTTTTTTATTATCATCTTCTTGTTGACTATGGCGATAATGTTGTAGTTAAGTCGTGGTGATTAGTTGATTTCATAGGCATAGTTTGGCTGAACCAGTTGCTCCTAAGCCACCAAGAAACGAGCGATGTCTCGGATGTCTCTTTTGATTAGTTGCAATCCTAAGGAAGTTATTCTTCATTGTATTTCAAACTTCTTCAGTGCTTGTTTCGTAGCTAACGTCGTCTTTCAACTAATACGGTGTCCTGGGTGAAAACGCTTTATATAGGACATCGGTAATTAGTGGATAGTGGATGGTTGTGTACATGCTGGGTTTTTACCTGCGTTCTAAGGAACAAATCTGCAATCGATTTATTATCGTCTCATACTAATCGTACCTGGATTCTAGAGGATTAATGTTTTAAGGGTGTGTTAGTCTACAACATAAGACAAACACAATGTTTTCTTGGCTGAAAACTTAATTGTTTATGCTCGACGCTTGTAAGGATTTGGTACCTGGTTTATTTCACGCTGGTTATAAGTGACCGATCTTCGCAGAATACATTCATTTTGATAATTTCAAAGGATTTCAGAGGACTCAGAAATGGATTTACTGGATTTTTTAAAAATTTGAATAAAGTGGCAGTCATAAGAATAATAATTTTCTGGAAGTTTTCTGCAAAAGTCGTCATTACAATATATTTTAACCTTTAACCATTTGTTTAAAATCTTAAATAACTAGTTTATTTCAAAGTTTGTCCGATTCCCGGTTCTCGAAATAATTTTATCTTCGATGATTAGATATTCTAATTTCCTTTTCTTCTCAAACCTGTGCTGTAGAACTCGGGGAGCTACTTAGTTGAAACATTGCTTTCATTTATTTGAGGTGTCGGAGTGATGTTTCTTACAGGTAGCACAAGGACATCTTCTGCTCTATGTAACAAACTTCACAAACTCAACAAAAGTATTCAACTCAATATCAATATCTGCTCTGCTGTTTGGTTGTCGACCAATACTCACTAGCATACAAATGAACTACCAGAATTAATATTTCCAAAATCAGTTCCAAAGCTAAATTTTCTCTGAATTTTATACAAAAAAATACGGGACAGGTCTAAGAGGCCCAGTTTTTAACTTCTCACAACCATTCATGGTGTGCATTTTATATTGTGCATACGAATAGAATTACACTTTGTCAGCTCTTTGACTACTATGAACACTTTATCTCGCAGGGACTGGGTAGGTTGTGAACCAACGAGGCAAAGTCAAAGAATGTGGTCATTTGTCAACAGCTAGTCACGTTTATTAAAGTTAGTGTCCTGCATGTTGATACTAGACGTGCTTTTTGTCTGTTTCAATATAGAATTATAAGATTAAAATACTTGGAATGTTTGGAATAATTTGAAGTATTTTAGAACAAATGGTCATTTTAATCTCGAAAACCATGATCACCAGGATGTACTATAATTGTGATGAATAGCTGGTGAATTTCGATCTAAAATTCCTTAATTTTTTCCAAAATTTATCATTTCCTTCCTTTAAATCTTCCAACGATATTCATGTACAAACCAAATACAGTATACCTAAATAAGGACCCTGAACACTGCCTTTTCCAGGACAAGATTGAAAACTACGATAGTACGATAGTGCTTCGCTTCACTCAAAACCCATGCATCTTCGGAGGACTTGTTTTGAAACATATCTTGATTATTCTTACTTGAGATTTCGAAAACAACATTTGGCGATGTGCATAGGAACAATTGGGCTTGATTATGAGGAATGTATAAGGTCTTTAAGCCTGAAAGTGCAATTTTTCCATTTCAGTATTCAACGATAGCCAATATCAGAAATCTTTGGAAACATAATAATTTCTGCTACAGTATTTTCAATTTCAAATTTAAAACTCTGGGTATATCCATATGTGTGTCCCTTATGGCAACAAAAACCCAGAATTTATGCTGAAATCCACAACATAGTAGAATAATAATAATCAAAATCAACTGTTTTAGTTTTTTGGTCAAAAAACTGTTTTTAAAGAAAGCATCCCTTAAAAATACACGGATCCCTATTTTATGTACAAATGGACTATAGAGACGTTTTTGTCAAGTAAAATTTCTTAATTTCCTAATAAAATGTTTGAGGCAATTAATTTTGTTTTTTAATTAGCGGCCGGATTATGGTTGGATTTTTAAATTATTTTCACAAATCCATTCCATCGGATTCCTGGAATCAAATAATCGACCTCTCTAGTTCAACAAATCGGGTCTGAATATGAAAATTTCGTCGATATTCTTGAAATCATAGACAGAATTCAGTACATCCTTGCGCAATATTTTACATATTTCTAAGTTTTCTCTAACCTTTTTTCATTCTGCATTTAAAGGCCATGGGATATGGTATCACATCGTCTACTTTTACTGTCGTTTCTTTCGTTTTCTAATTTAGAGTAGAAAGTCTTCAAGCTTCTGGATTTATTTAACGAATTCGGGGTCACCTTTCAACTAGGTACTTAAGGTTCCAAACAGCTCTAGCAATGGTCATTTGGCTTAAGTTCTTCGGCCAACGATATAATTGTTTTTATATTTTCACAACTTATAGGGGGAAAAGTGAATTAAACTTTTTTATTATATGCGTACCCAGGATCTTTTTATGGGAGACAGAAGGTTTGAATTTGTATAGTATCCTACTTATGGCATTCGTGCTTAGAACTTACTTTCCATACATATGCATTTTGGTTTATTTCAAAATGCTAATTTCATACTATTCACTCAAGTATTCATAAGGATTTCATTAAAATGTCACCGTCACCGTCATTTCATACCATATTAGGGCATATCTGGCCTTCACCCACTTAGGAAGGGAAAACATGTATGGCTATTCCCAAAACTATTATCGTAAGTCTTTCAAGTACACAGCTGCTAATTTTACTTAGAATTTACCAGGTATATGGATTAAAATTTGTTCTTAATACTTCAAAATATATCAATACACGTATATTTTGAAAATTTAAATTTATTTCCACTTTATCTGCATATGAGTACAGTTCGGAGAAGTCACCATGACTCAAAATTATAAAACCCAAAGTAACTAAATCCTCATGCCTAGACAAATATAATCGCAAACAGATGACATTCATATCCCAAATGCAGTTTAGTGTATCAAAATGACTATTCCTTCGAAAACTAATCCTCTAGGTACTAAATCGGTGGGTCCCTCATGCAATAAAAACCCACCGTAAATATTATCGTTGAAACTCGAAATTAATCCTCGTCTGAAAAGCCTGGCATATGATTCGAGGTGGAAAGGTACGAAAACGCGAATCAAGTCCAGCTCCTGCGGGTATAAAAGGAGTCAAATTGTCGTGCAAACAGTAGTCAGTCACCGTGTTTAATGGAGTAAGCACTTCGATTTTCCAAAGATGGACTACTTTCAACTCATGATTGTATTTGCTATACAAATGGCAATCACTAGACAGTGGATAAGGCGTCTTGAAATAGAAATTGAAGAAGAAACCATTGAATGTTTTCACGAGATAAATCTACACATCATCAACAGATCTTGCAGACCAAAAGGACTTCGGCCGTTTCCTGGTGGATGTGGTCCTAAAGGACGCATCAAACCTCGATGGAAGTAAGATCTATACATACATATACATATGTATAATAAGACATTCATAAGTGATTGGAAAAAATAAAACAAGAAAAAATACAAAAAAAATATAGATATATTTACATAACAAAGCATAGCTTTAAAATGCAAAAATCACAGCCGTCATAGCACAAAAAAAAAATAATTAAAAAAAAAAAAAATCATAAAACACATGTAAAACGTAAAAAACAACATAAAATTCAAAAACCCCAAAAAATTGTTAACTGAGTCAAATATTTGTTTATGTTTTTTTGTTAAATTTATGTTTATTAATTTTATTTTAACTTTGTTAAGAGAATTTTAAAAATTGTAACATATATTTATTTAGGAATTTTATTTAGGATTTTGTTTAATAATTTTACAACCAAATATTTGTAATATATACTCGTGTAAATAAATGTGTAAATAAATAGAAATGTATGCATTATGAATGCATACATGGAAAAAAAAAATATTTGTCTTTTATATTTTTGCCTGTTGATCACTTTTGGTATTAGGTGTGGATGTTCAACAACAGTTTTGAGATGTCTACCACTTTTTCTGATTTCTAAAACTCCAAATCAACAAAGGTGAGGGGTTATTCAAAGGCCAGGATATGAATGTCAAGAGGAGGCATTTTTAGCGGTGTTTCAAGAGCAGAGACGAGAATGCTCAGAAAATCTTGCATTTAGCAGCGACAAGCCGTTCGTTGAAATTAAAAGAGGCTATCACATATCAACACAAAATTAGCTCCATCAAATAACTATCTCATGAGCTGGGAACAGGCATGTTATTGACATGTACATACATAAGTATATCTAGAAAATTGTTTCGACGGTAAGCCCAGTGTCTTGCCAAAAGCACCCTCACACTGCCATACAACTGAAAAGAAAGGCGTGCATTCCAGATATTTGGGAGATCTGAATAGAACCAATACCAGTGTTGTATCATAATGAATATAAGGCAGTAAGGAAAATAACGATTTAGAGGATGTCTGTTATGATATTGTCTTTTCACATTCCTTTCTTAAGAGAAATCTCAATACTTCTATAAACTTAATGTTCTTATCTGAGTTGGACGTAGCTATCTACACAGACATAACAACCATGCTGATCAATTGTTGTGGCTATTTTCCCGATTCATGTTAGCTGCACTTTTACTAACTTTTTTAAACTATTATCTAGAACATATGTCATCTTGCTTGGCCTTCTGATAGTTATAGCCGTGATACTTATAAATATTTTGAATCCTTTTCCAGACTCATTTTGTTCCGCAAGTCCGTGTGTGGGGCTGGACTTGCGCGCACAGATTCTCTTCAGTGCCATCCTCAACTAAATCAAGAAAATTTCTGGCTTATATTTAAGGCTATGCCAAAATTTGCGAAAAATCTATCAACATCTTAATTGGAATATTGTCAATCCATTAAAGCAATCTAGACCTCCGCCCGTTTAGAAATCATTCTGTCCAGGGAACACTCTAGCCATACGATTATGTGACTTGAATAGAGTCTTTCGCAAAGTTTAGATCATAGGATATGAAACCTTAAAAAATGGACTGTATTCAGTGTTGTCTTTCATCAAAAACTTCTGTCTTTGTAAAAACGCTGCTATAACTTTTAGGCAGTGATATACTAATGCCTTTCGACAGATCCTGGGTAGTAATTCATACTCTATGGAGACGGTTCTACGCAAAGTAGTCCAAAATATTGACTCCAAACTATAGCTGCACTCTCTGCTCATTCTTTGAAGACGCATTCAATAACGTCCATTTAGAATCTATGAGAGCGGTTCTCTTCAATTCACGGCTGAAATGAAAGATAAACGGGTAAAAGTAAGTGAAGTAAGCATGCACAAGTCTCTAAACTTGTATTATAAGTGAGGTGATCTTATTGGTGTATATAACTGAAATAAGTTCTATTTCTAATAATAGACTACAAGCTTAGTGACCTGCCTTGAATGAAGACATAAAGTACAAGTATAACAAGTATAAATATACTACTTCAAATTTTTTCATTAGACAATCACACTCAGAAAATTAGTGCGTACCTCTGCAAAACCTAATCAAAACAATATTTTGGATTGGCTTCTAAGTAATTTGGAATTTTAGGATACACAATGGGAAAGAAATAAAATCGCAAAATAGTAAATTATACCGAAGAATTAAATTTTAGGTGGAACAAAGTCTTACCGATTGCAAGCAGATCCATATACCCCCATTTTCTTTGGTAGTCAGGGTACTCTAAAAGCCTTTGTTTCGGCTACATATTGTAAGACAGTTGAACAGTGAATTATTTACGGTCAGTTTCTCTGGGTGCCAGACCATAGCAACATTGACAGGAATTAATGTGCTGTCGAGCTAGCGATGCTGGTTTCAGCCCTTGGGACCTAAAAACTGTATCACTTATTCAATCAAGACCAAAGCTAAGTGGTTTTCGTTGCAGAACTGTGTCATATAAAACCAAATACGACCAAACTCCTTCTGGACCAGAAAACAAGAATTCCAAAACATGTCTACAATAGATATTATTATATATTAATTATTAGCGACTAGGATCGCATGTGTCTACAGAAATAGTAAAAATGCGTTTAAATTACTATTAAGGTAGATTTGTTGTCGCACTAATCCCCAGGAGGGATGGCAAGACCTCAGTAAAATTTTAGAAAAGTATTCGACTTTCAAGGACGAAATATACAAATTCCGCACATATGCTAATATTATTTTCTTCTATTTTAATGGATGTCGGGTGAAGGTCAGTATCCTTAGTGACCTGTTTCGAAGAACCGAAAAACATTGTTTTAAGTATAATCCCACCTTAGTCTCGAAACAATAAATTAGTTGCAGAAAAATTGCAAAAATTATAAATAGGTAACCCATCACACATAAATGTACACGTAGAGGATTAACTTAATCCAAAAAGGACTACGAATACCTAAGATTCTAACACTTTACTTGGAAATATTGAAGGATTAGTATGCATGGCGAATGTATATTTCTTAGAACAAACTCAGCTCTGCTCGCCCTAAACCCAACCTATATCATACGGTCGATACGAAAAAGATACATTCGTACTTATTACTGTTCAGGTAAAACAATGACCTAAAGTTTACCTGGGCAGGTTGTATAAAAACAGCGGAATGGAAGTCAAAAACATCAGTTTCGTTTCGAACTTGAATAGCAAACGTACTAACATCGGTGTAAAGCAGAATAATGGATTTCTTCAAGTTAATTATCCGTTTTGTTGTACTCGGCGTTTTCAACTATAGTGACCGTTTTAATGCAAAACATAAAATACTTATAAATATGCGGAACATATTTTTACAGTACACATAATTATGCGGCGCAAAAGTATAGAATTTAATGAGTGCAAAAAAAAAATTACATAAAAAAAGAAAAAAAACCTGTAGAAGTGCATAAAATACACTACACTACAAACAAAAAAAAAATTGAAATAAAAAAAGAAGCAATATGTACTGGGCATTTATTATAACAAGTTAAATAAAAAATCAAAAAAAAAAATAAAAATTTAATGTAAAAGTACAAAAAAAAGTCGTTGGATGAATTTAATGATTATTTGCACGATGCGACTGCGAACATGTGATTGGGGATGGAATGAGAACGACAGCACGAAAGAAAATCAATTTGGCACTTATGAAGTGGAATTGAACATCTCCACATGGCAAATCCGGTAACTAAACGAATGCTGATCCTGATTTTATGCAAAACGCAGTAGAGATGCATTCAACGTCCTAAAGCAAATCAATCAAAATAAATAATCCAATCGAGAGTGATAATGTAACATGGTTCTAATAAAAAATAAAAGAAAAACAAAAAAAATTTAAAATCAACGTAAAACCCAAAAAAAAAGAGAGGTATAATGAACACCAAGGCTCTGGAGATCACCGCATGATGAAGGATGAAAGGAAAGGAGCAGGATGCACGAATATTAGAATGTCGGATATGCAGTGGAATCAAATTCATCATCATACCAACCATTAGCAAAATAAAGCAAAGGTGTTACACAAATCAAGAAAAATAAATTTTTGAAAAAAAAAAACAAAAAAAAAATAAAAAAGCCGATATCCTTTAGAAACTTCTGTGAAACGGCATTTAATGCATTAAAACGTTTCACAGACTTGACATAAAAAGTTTATAAAAAATAAAAAAAAAATATAAAACCACGTAAAATCGTAAAAAAAAGAAGATTGAATTAAAAGGAATGACACCACATGGAAAGGAAACTTGAGCTGAATTGACCCATAACAAGAAAGAAACGTAAAATTAAAAAAAAAATAAAAATTTACCTATTAATAAAATTTAAAAAAAAAACTTGTACTAACTAAAACTATAACAAGATGAAAAAAAGGATTTTACTCAGAACTATAACAAGAAAAAAAATAAAAAAAAAAATGTTATAATCCAAAATATTTTTTTGGTTATCATAAATATTTTTATATCATAAATGTTTTTAACAAATTTTTTCTGTATTCTTTTGAGTATTTTATGTATTTTTATATTTTGTAAAAATATTTTCTTTTGTATACACAAATAATTTTTTAAATGAATAAATAAAGATAATTATGATTTCAAAAACCAATTGCTTTTCAATTACTTGCTTCTTTGCATTGACAGCTTCTTGCAATTTTTTGCCAGAATAGTTATGGCTACTAAAGAATGTCGTGTACTTTTTAGAATAGATAGATACATAGAGTCAAAAATGGAATACGTTTCGTCTTTAACTGCCTCGAATAGGAAAAGTATGGATCTGTTGCAAGCAAATATTAATTGTCGGTGGGATGGATAATAATTTCCAGCTCTTCTTGTTCAAGCCATCAATGAATTCAAGCCAATGCAATGATATGACAGAATGTGAACTAAAAAATGTAGGTAAAAGGAAACACCATTTTAAAAATTTAATCATTTATTGGCTACTATCCGAATCCGCTCAGAATAATTTTTTTTTATTTAGGAAACCGTATCCGTTAATTAACCGCTGACAGAAAACTATAGTTAAATGACGATCGGGAGTGTGATCACACGCTGGGATGATTCGGGTTAAACGTTCAAAGTAATAGTTTTAATTCTAATAGCCGATTCTAGTGATTCCTTGGATTTTTGGCGATGTGATGTGAGATTGTAATCGAAATCTTTTATGGATTGAATACGGTCAACTGCCTCAAGAATGGAAAATTAAGTGAATTTTCATAATAAAGAAGTCAATCACTATATCGAGCAGTAATCAAACAGAATAAAATTTCCTAAAATTTCTGTTCACAAGTAAATACAAAAATTGAAAGGCTGCGTTGGGAAATAGTGTTCCTGCTACTATTGACAGACAGTGGTTTCTATATTCCATTTTACCAATTCTAGTGTCTTTAGTCTCGGATCTAAAAACATTTCGTAGAAGCGGTTATAAAATAAATATGTCACCTGCTATATATCTAGATTATCCATTAATTGCAAGATCATTTGAATCATTACTTTCATTATAAAAGATAGCGCTTGAGGGAGGAGAATATTCCCTCAGTGCTTTCAACAATCTTCTCCTTACTTTCAACAAAATCAAATCAGCGCTTTGAATAATCTTTGAAAATTAGTGTAAAACCTTTCAGAACTTTCTCTCTGATGTCAACAAAATCTTTCTTTCGATCCTTCGATCAAAACATTATTTGAAACCAATTGAATATCCCCTCACTGGTTTGATATCAAAATATCTGTCATCCGATTCCGTACTCGAAAGAGTGTCAATGCCATGTCCTTTCAAGTCTTTGAATAATCTTTGAAAATTAGTGTACATATAATCTTTCAATGCTTTTAACAATCTTCTCCTTGATTTCAACAAAATCTGTCCTTCGATCCCATAATCGAAAGATTGAGTGTAAGTGTATGTCCTTCATGTCATAGTCTTTTTAAGATACAACTGCTTCATTTTTGACCGCAAGTAGGTAGTAGATTTCAGACAGGTCTTTAGCTCTTCACCCCAAAACTTTAGAAAGACTGACAACGTCTGTCTGAAGTTACCAGCAAGCAGTACAGTAAGCCATGAGCATTGCGTTGCTTTGTAAATCCTATCTAATGCCTCGATTGTTTTTTCTGTGGCGTAGTGTACTCATCTCAGACTATTTATGAGATTGCATTTTCGAATCACCTGAGCCACACAACTTTACTTACATACATATGTTTCAAAGAGGACTTGCAAATGTGTTTAAAATGAGAACTACCTTAAATGCTGAATGTGCGATCTTCCAAATGTATTCCATATATTCCAGACGAAACAAGAGCAATACTACTACCCTAGCACGGTTAATGAGAAAAGTGTGTTCCGTCCCGCCTGGAGCGTCCAAGAAGTGAATGCTATCATCTGTTGATTTGAAGGTTTAAGGTCTTGGCTCAAATGGTTAGTGTGTTGGACTACGAAGCGAGTTGCAGGTTCAATCCCGAGATAAGATCTAAAATTCTGACGTTTGAACGTCTGACAATTATCTCAAAAGCAAAAAAAATTCTGTGAAGAATAATGGTTGTGAGAAGCTAGGCAAAGGGTCCCAGGAACCTGTCGTCCCAAAAATGTGTACTTGCATTTTTTGTATGTCATATGATGTTTTTCTTAAATAATCCAGATTGACAGTAGGGCTGTGGTAATCCCTAGTGAATAAACGGTTGACCTGCCACTAAATTTTCAAGCAGTATCAGCATTTGTCGTTGACAGTATCCATACTGTGTTGATCTTACAGTCCAAGACATTCTTTTTCCAACTGACATATGATGATTTGAAATTGGAAAAACCAAAAATCAATTCGATGCTCTGTGCATTTTAAAACGACTTTTTAAAGCGTACGATCGCACATAACATCTGAAAAAAATATCGCGGTATTTCCGTGAAAATACGGAATACCACTCCCACTTTTCTGTGCCTCATATATATATATTTTTTTTTTTTAAATGTTCTGCATCACTTAGGACTTAAGTCCTTTAAAGTTATAAACCCAGTGATGGAGTGAAAGAAAAAGGTATAGGAAAGTTAGAAGTTGGTAAGAAAAGGAAAGAGAGTTAGGTGAGGAAGCACGTTGACTTTAAATCTTTGTAAATCATAATTTGATGGAAATATTGAGGACGGCAAGTCATTCCACATATGTGTTGAATGGCTAAAGAGCGTGCTTCTGAATTTGACTGTGCGACCTAAAATAGGATTCAAAAGATAAGGGTGTGCGGAAAAGGCCGCTCGTGTAGTACGATTAAACTGACGGACAGGCGGGACACAATTATAGATTTCGTCCGAACAGCTATGATGGAAATATCTGTACAGGACCGATAAACATCCAACATTCCGACGATGTTCTAGCGAAGGGATTTGGTTGCAAATTGATAGGTCACCGATCATTCTACATGCCTGACGCTGGACACGATCTAATAAACTCAGACATGTTACGGGAGCTCCCGCCCAAACGTGTGAGTTGTATTCGAGTTTTGGACGAATGTACGCTTTATAAATAGTAGCCAAGTCTGAAGGACTGAAAAAACGTTTACACCTCTTGAGGAATCCGAGGCATCTAGCGCCATTTTTCGCAGCTTCGGATATCTGATGGGGTAACGAAGGTCTGGGGTAACATGCATGCCAAGCATTGACAAGCCGTTAGAATCCTCAATATCAGCTCCATTCATTTTTAGTTTGGCTACATTGATATCCCGCTTCAGAGACAGGAGACAGCACTGGGTTTTTGACGAATTGAACTCGACTCGGTTTTTAACACCCCAATTGATGATTGCATCAATATCGGAGTTGAGCTCGGTTGACATTCGCTGCCGGTTAGACTCTACAGCTTGGGGTCTCAGCCGTGGAGTCGCCAAAGAGTAAGTGAAGTCAAGAGTACTGTCATCCGCAAAGGAATGGATTGGATTGCGAGTAAGAGAGAGAAGGTCATTAATAAATATTAAAAACAGGGTCGGAGAGAGGACTGAGCCCTGGGGTACACCAGCATTGGTTGAGAATGGGGTAGAAGTATATCCGTCCAATACAACTTGTATTGACCGATTACTCAAAAAACTTGCAATCCATGAAGAGAAGATGCTGCCGACACCATAAGCTAGGATTTTGCTTAAGAGGGCACTGTGCCACACTCTATCGAAAGCTCTAGAGATATCAAGGGCAACTACTCGGCATTCGCCGTGATGGTGAATACTTTGGTTCCATTTTTCTGTTAGGTACACCATAAGGTCACCTGTAGAACGTTGTTGACGGAAACCGTACTGACGGTCATTGAGAAGACGGTTTCTTTCGAGATATCTCATGAGATGGAAGTTAACAATGCTCTCCATGACCTTCGAGAGCAGTGATGTTAAGGCAATGGGTCGGTAGTTATAAGGGGAGTTTTTTCGCCCTTTTCAGGGATCGGCTGGACGTGCGCGAGTTACCACCTATCCGGAAAGATGCCTGTAGAATATGACAAGTGGAAGAGCTTACGTAGAGGTTTAGCCAGGGAAGAAGAACACCTCTTCAAAACAAGGGGAGGGATCCCATCTGGACCTGAAGATTTGTTACTTTTAAGATCTTTGAGGACTCGAGCTACTGAGCGGGTTCGGAAAAATATTTGTCCTAGTGAATATTGAACCGGATTCAGTAATGGTGGTGGAAGAGAAGTATCTGGCAAGGTGGAATTTGCAGCGAACATAGCTGCTAGCAGATTGGCTTTCTCTTGGGAGTCAGTGATACTTTGATCATTGTGAACAAGAGCTGGTATAGATGTTGAGGCGGAGCCTTTAATTCTTTTAACGAAAGACCAAAAAGATTTACTGCCTTTAGGACATTGCTGTATTTTTTGCCTCACTTTTTGGTCTCGTAGAAATTTCGCACGCTTTAAAATTGAGTTGCAGTCATTTCTAGCCCGTTTATAGAGACTACGGTTTTCCTCAGAAGGTGTTTGGCGCCATAACGCAAAAGCCTCTTCCTTCTTCCGGACGGCAATCGCACAGGTCGGATTGAACCAAAGTTCTTGTTTGGGTTTGATACTAACAGTTTTACTTGGGATGAAGGAGCGCATTCCAAGTAAAAACAGGTCTGAAGAACGAATTAAGACCACTCCAATCGGCATTCTCGTATTGCCAGATTGTTCTTCTAGGGTATCTTCTGTTAACTGAATGCTGATGGGAGTGCGAGAATTTTGCTGACACCAGACAATGATCCGATCTCCCCAGGGGAGCAGAAACTGCGATTGAATATTTGTCGGGAAGAGAGGTTAAAAACAGGTCTAGAGTGTGTTGGCCGCGACCATCAACATCGGGAATGTACGTGGCCTTGTCCACAAGCTGAGTAAGGTGGTTAAACTCAGCGAAGATCTCTGTGTAACGACCTTCAGGTGTTGTTGGTCCAGAGTGGCGAAGCCAACTAGTATTATGGACGTTGAAATCACCCGCAATAACTATTTCAGTTTTGGGATAGCGGGATAAAATACTAGTTATTGATTCAGAAATCATATCGAGGTGTTGAAATGTCAATTCTTTTCCTGAACCGGGGCTTCGATAAAGAAGACAGAAGTGAATTGAATGCTTCCCGATGGAAAATTTGATCCAGAAAAACTAAAAAAGTGGATCATCTGAGCTACCGAATTGGGGCTGCAATTGGAAGCTCACTTCATTATTTACGTAGAGCGCGATACCTCTACGTGGCACAAATAACGGCACCAGTGTATATCCTGCTATTGCGAATTCACTGGGATCAGTGTCATCGTTAAGCTGGGTTTCACTTAGTGCCATTACCGCTGGTTTGTGCGTGAAAATATGGGTTGCAACAGCAAAGAAATTGTCTTTTAGCCCACGAATATTAGTGTACGCAACCTCGAAAATTTCCATCAAAAAATAATTTAAAACTATTTAAAATGATACACTCCACTATGAATGAGAGAACGCTAGTTTATTAAAAAAAAGAAAGAGGTGGCAACCCTGCTGGTAAGAAAATGGGTGGTATTGCATACTAATGAAAAATTGAAAATACAAACTATTTTGAGTGTTATCTGGTTTATAGATAATCTTTTATCTATGTAATCGATTGCACCTCTATGGGGAAGAAGTTTGCGATTTCGATATTACCCATTACTGTTGATAGCACTCAGTTACTTGAGCATCCTTATTGCAGAATCCCTGCAAATGGTCTTTATAATATTATATTTGTAGAAGTTAAAGGTGACCTTTACATTGCATATGCCTATGCGAACCATCAGTTATTACCATCCATATTTACTGACTCTAGTGCAACCTATTCATAATAAAACCTAATTTTGTTCGAATATTTGTAGAGTAGGCTGACGGTCCAAATGCCTTACGCCTTAACTGAAGAAATCGGCGAAACATTTTTAGTGCAAAATTGAGTAGACTACGAATTCGAAAAAAAGATACAACAAATATTTTTATTTTTTTTTGCATATTAAATGCAAATTATTTTATTTATTCATTTACAACAACATAGTTTACCAAAAAATATGTATTAATAAATTTCTATTGCTGTAAGAAATTCGTCTATAACAAAAAAATATAAAATAAAATTTATATAAAAAAAATTATAGATCTGTAGTACTCGTACATACATACGTACGATCCTAAGACGTACGCGGAGTCGGCTGCAGTGCTTCGGCTGTATCAAAATGCACCTCCACTCGAACGGAAGACCGCAAGGCCGAACATCTTCGGCTGAGGGGATTGGAGCACTCGTAAACTACTAATATCCCCCATACCTGTACATATGTATGTTTGTAATAATTTTTTTAATTTTTTATATTTTACAATTTTTTTGGATTTTTTGATTTTACTTTTTTTTTTGTGATTTTTATATTTTTGAGTATTTTGAGTATTTTGTAGACCAAGGAGACCTTTTGTAGTATGTGTTTGTATTTATCGTAGAGTTTCACTTCCGTTTCTTCTGTTACATTTTTTAATTTTTCGATTTTTTTGTTTTGTTTTTATGATTTTTTTATTTTTTTGTGATTTTTATTTTTTTTATTATTTTCCTCTTGTTGATTGTGGCGATAACGTTGTAGTTAAGCCGTGGTGATTAGTTGATTTCAAAAGCGCTGCAGTCATAGGCATAGTTTGGCTGAACCAGTTGCTATTAAGCCACCAAGAAACGAACGATGTCTCGGATGTCTCTTTTGACTAGTTGCAATCCTTAGGAAGTTATTCTTCATTGTAGTTCAAACTTCTTCGGTGCTTGTTCCGCAGCTAACGTCGTCTTTCAACTAATACGGTGTTGTGGGTGAAAACGCTTTATATAGGACCTCGGTAATTAGTGGATAGTGGATGGTTGTGTACATGCTGGGTTTTTACCTGCGTTCTAAGGAAAAAATCTGCAATCGATTTATTATCGTCTCATACTAATCGTACCTGGATTCTAGAGGATTAATGTTTTAAGGGTGTGTTAGTCTACAACATAAGACAAACACAATGTTTTCTTGGCTGAAAACTTAATTGTTTATGCTCGACGCTTGTAAGGTCACGCTGGTTATAAGTGACCGATCTTCGCAGAAAACATTCATTTTGATTATTTCAAAGGATTTCAGAGGACTCAGAAATGGATTTACTGGATTTTTGAAAATTTGAATTTGTCATAAAAATAATAATTTTCTGGAAGTTTTTTGCAAAAGTCGTCATTACAATATATTTTTAGTGTTACAAGGTCGTCCTTTAAACACTTGTTTAAAATCTTAAATAACTAGTTTATTTCAAAGTTTGTCCGATTTTCGGTTCTCGAAATAATTTTATCTTCGATGATTAGATATTCTAATTTCCTTTTCTTCTCAAACCTGTGCTGTAGAACTCGGGGAGCTACTTAGTTGAAACATTGCTTTCATTTATTTGAGGTGTCGGAGTGATGTTTCTTACAGGTAGCACAAGGACATCTTCTGCTCTATGTAACAAACTTCACAAACTCAACAAAAGTATTCAACTCAATATCAATATCTGCTCTGCTGTTTGGTTGTCGACCAATACTCACTAGCATACAAATGAACTACCAGAATTAATATTTCCAAAATCATTTCCAAAGCTAAATTTTCTCTGAATTTTATACAAAAAAATACGGGACAGGTCTAAGAGGCCCAGTTTTTAACTTCTCACAATCATTCATGTTGTGCATTTTATATTGTGCATACGAATAGAATTACACTTTGTCAGCTCTTTGACTACTATGAACACTTTATCTCGCAGGGACTGGGTAGGTTGAGAACCAACGAGGCAAAGTCAAAGAATGTGGTCATTTGTCAACAGCTAGTCTCGTTTATTAAAGTTAGTGTCCTGCATGTTGATACTAGACGTGCTTTTTATCTGTTTCAATATAGAATTATAAGATTAAAATACTTGGAATGTTTGGAATAATTTGAAGTATTTTAGAACAAATGGTCATTTTAATCTCGAAAACCATGATCACCAGGATGTACTATAATTGTGATGAATAGCTGGTGAATTTCGATCTAAAATTCCTTAATTTTTTACAAAATTTATCATTTCCTTCCTTTAAATCTTCCAACGATATTCATGTACAAACCAAATACAGTATACCTAAATTGGGACCCTGAACACTGCCTTTTCCAGGACAAGATTGAAAACTACGATAGTACGATAGTGCTTCGCTTCACTCAAAACCCATGCATCTTCGGAGGACTTGTTTTGAAACATATCTTGATTATTCTTACTTGAGATTTCGAAAACAACATTTGGCGATGTGCATAGGAACAATTGGGCTTGATTATGAGGAATGTATAAGGTCTTTAAGCCTGAAAGTGCAATTTTTCCATTTCAGTATTCAACGATAGCCAATATCAGAAATCTTTGGAAACATAATAATTTCTGCTACAGTATTTTCAATTTCAAATTTAAAACTCTGGGTATATCCATATGTGTGTCCCTTATGGCAACAAAAACCCAGAATTTATGCTGAAATCCACAACATAGTAGAATAATAATAATCAAAATCAACTGTTTTAGTTTTTTGGTCAAAAAACTGTTTTTAAAGAAAGCATCCCTTAAAAATACACGGATCCCTATTTTATGTACAAATGGACTATAGAGACGTTTTTGTCAAGTAAAATTTCTTAATTTCCTAATAAAATGTTTGAGGCAATTAATTTTGTTTTTTAATTAGCGGCCGGATTATGGTTGGATTATTAAAATATTTTCACAAATCCATTCCATCGGATTCCAGGATTCAAATAATCGACCTCTCTAGTTCAACAAATCGGGTCTGAATATGAAAATTTCGTCGATATTCTTGAAATCATAGACAGAATTCAGTACATCCTTGCGCAATATTTTACATATTTCTAAGCTATCCTTTTTCATTCTGCATTTAAATGCCATGGGATATTACTGTCGTTTCTTTCGATTTCCAATTTATTACCATCATGAAGATCGAACACGTTATACGCCAAAAAGTCTGAGTTTATTATTATATATTGTATTGACTCAATTTGCAATTTTTTCAAAAAACGTGTTAATTTGACAAAATATTAAATCAATAAGCTGTTGAATTCCAATCATATTTCGTTCTAAAATTGTTTAAAATTTTGAGAATGCAATGCTTCGCCGGAGATGAAGCGACCATTGTCTGCCGTTTTGTCGGCAATTGCTTTCTGATTTATTCGGGAGAAAAAGTATAAATCTGCGAAAACTATTACATAAAATAATTAATTATGTACCAAAGTATACATATGATGAAAAACATAGGACAGCCAAGAACGAAAACCATCATAGCGTTAGGGTTATGTATGTATGTCGAAAGTGGTGCAGACTATTAATTTTTTATTCTAAGTGACGATAAATTTGAGGTAATTTGATGATATGGTAATATTTTTTTAATTACTGGATCTGAAAAGAATTAGGACGTTTCATAGAATTTCATTTGAAAATTTGTATTTTAACCGACATTACGAATTACAGCCTGAGCCTAGTACATCTTACGTGGGCACATCTTACTATGACTCAAAGTGGAAAGAACTTGCAAAGTAGCAAATTTATGTATGGCGTTGACAATTTTCTTGTAGACTTCCACCTGTTGTTTGTCTTAGCTCCAATAGGTAATTTATTGTCATTCCTTATAGAATGTCTTCTCTTGCCAATTATCTGGGCTGTCCCCACCGGGATTTAGGATTTATATTGACGTTTGCTGTGAAGAAGATAGTCACAGTTGGTAATTTTTTTTATAATTTTTGGAAGTGGATACAAATTGTATTGCTGTCTATAATTAATTAATGATCAGAATTACAGAAAAAAGGATTGTTCGATTTGTCTCGGATTTAGATGAGATTTATAGACGTCAAATCGTGTGGTAAATCCTCGAGATTTAGTGATATTTAGGTGGATTTAGGGAAATCATAGCTAAATCCCGGATTTAGTTTTGCTGGGGACATTGCATAAGCTTCCAAACAGCCCTAGCAATGGTCATTTGGCTTAAATTCTTCTTGGGCCAGCTATATAATTGTTTTTATATTTTCACAACTTATAGGGGGAAAAGTGAATTAAACTTTTTTATTATATGCTTACCCAGGATCTCTTTATCTGAGATAGAAGGTTTGAATTTGTATAGTATCCTACTTATGGTATCCGTGCTTAGAACTTACTTACCATATATATGCATTTTGGTTTTTTACAAAATGATCATACTATTCACTCAAGTAAGGATTTCATTAAAATGTCACCGTCACCGTCATTTCATACCATATTTGGGCATATGTGCCATACACCCAGTTAGGTATGTATGGCTATTCCCAAAACTATTATCGTAAGTCTTTCAAGTACACAGCTGCTAATTTTACTTAGAATTTACCAGGTATATGGACTAAAATTTCTTCTTAATACTTCAAAATATATCAATACACGTATATTTTGAAAATTTAAATTTATTTCCACTTTATCTGCATATGAGTACAGTTCGGAGAAGTCACCATGACTCAAAATTGTAAAACCCAAAGTAACTAAATCCTTATGCCTAGACAAATATAATCGCAAACAGATGACATTCATATCCCAATATCAAAATGACTATTCCTTCGAAAACTAATCCTCTAGGTACTAAATCTGTGGGTCCCTCATGCAATAAAAACCCGCCGTATATATTATCGTTGAAACTCGAAATTAATCCTCGTCTGAAAAGCCTGGCATATGATTCGAGGTGGAAAGGTACGAAAACGCGAATCAAGTCCAGCTCCTGCGGGTATAAAAGGAGTCAAATTGTCGTGCAAACATTAGTCAGTCACCGTGTTTAATGGAGTAAGCACTTCGATTTTCCAAAGATGGACTACTTTCAACTCATGATTGTATTTGCTATACAAATGGCAATCACTAGACAGTGGATAAGGCGTCTTGAAATAGAAATTGAAGAAGAAACCATTGAATGTTTTCACGAGATAGATCTACACATCATCAACAGATCTTGCAGACCAAAAGGACTTCGTCCGTTTCCTGGTGGATGTGGTCCTAAAGGACGCATCAAACCTCGATGGAAGTAAGATCTATACATACATATACATATGTATAATAAGACATTCATAAGTGATTGGAAAAAATAAAACAAGAAAAAAATACAAAAAAAATATAGATATATTTACATAACAAAGCATAGCTTTAAAATGCAAAAATCACAGCCGTCATAGCACAAAAAATAAATAATTAAAAATACAAAAAAAATCATAAAACACATGTAAAACCTAAAAAACAACATAAAATTCAAAAACCCCAAAAAATTGTTAACTGAGTCAAATATTTGTTTATGTTTTTTTGTTAAATTTATGTTTATTAATTTTATTTTAACTTTGTTAAGAGAATTTTAAAAATTGTAACATATATTTATTTAGGAATTTTATTTAGGATTTTGTTTAATAATTTTACAACCAAATATTTGTAATATATACTCGTGTAAATAAATGTGTAAATAAATAGAAATGTATGCATTATGAATGCATACATGGAAAAAAAAAATATTTGTCTTTTATATTTTTGCCTGTTGATCACTTTTGGTATTAGGTGTGGATGTTCAACAACAGTTTTGAGATGTCTACTCTACTTTTTCTGATTTCTAGAACTCTACAACTGTGAAGTTGATTTACTCAACCACATGGGCGAGGTGTTGTTCAGAGTTCGAACTTCAGAGCCTATGCGAGATTCTTGAGTCGGACTAAAAGAAAATAAAATTGAGGTATGGAGATGAAGGATGAAACCATCTCGCATTGACATAGAAATTCAAAATCTTCGAAATTAATGCATCGGACAATGTATTAAATGCTTAGGGTGTAGTAGTCCCTCATTTTGTAGTAAAAATTGACATGAATTGGTTGTCATATTGATAGACACATAAAATTTTATAGACCTACTTTTAGAACATGCAATTAGTACACCATCTACCATTTCACACGTCTACCTGTGTTTTACGTTTTCCAAGTTCCAGCACTGTGCGACAGCCATTTTAGATAACCAGAAGATAATGGGTTGGTGTGATTAACCAAGAAGGCTTCCCAGCTCGTGAATGGAATTATACATAATAGAAAAAAAAGAGTTTGCCAAACCTCTCTGTGATATCGTCTTTAGATAGATAGATAGATAGATATGTTTATTTCGTATGTAAGTTTACATTAGTTTTGTTACCACGCATTTTACAATACAGAGATATGATAATTTTATCTGTCTTCTGAAGCATTATTTTGTTTGGCAAATGAATAAATAACAAAAAAAATATATAAATATATTTAACAAATTAAAAATAAATAATGATACTGAAGGAAAAATACGAGAAAAAAACCTTCAGTAGAAATAGGAAAAAAAAATAATAAATAAATAAACAAATTCATAAATAAATGAACGCAAAGGAACAAAATAAATAAAATGATTAACAAAAATAAAAATAAAAATAAATAAATAAAAAAAATAACATTTTTGTTGAACATAATTTATTTTTAAGCCATTTACAAGTGGATTATCAGCAAAATCAGAGCGGTCTAAAAAACGTTGATATTGTTTGCGAATTCTTTCGAAGATCAAGGGATTCGCAGTATGAGTACCAAACATCAACTTGCTGTCCAAATATACTCCGAAGTATCTGACTGAAGGTTTCCAACGAATGTTATTACCATTTACTTGTAACTGCCCACTAGGACGATAAAGAGCTTTCCTTTCTCTAGTGAAAAAGATGGCTTCCTCATTCAACTTAATCTTCCATTTAGTATAAAAGCACTCTAATATTATCATCGTTTTCATGCCAAACGGTATCAAAACTCTTTTCCATATCTAGTAGAATCATTCCAGTCGATTTTCCTTTTGAACGATGTCTTTTGATGTGATTGTAAATTCTTAGCACTTGATGGGACGTACAAATTGTTCTTTAGGATAAAGATCGTTATCGGAGTTATGTTTTAAAATTGTCTCCTTTAGGACCTTTTCATAGATTTTGCTAAGACTGCGTAGGAAACTAATTGGCTGGTAACTATCGGGCTTTTCAGAAGGTTTATCAATTTCTATTTTTGGCACGATCTTATTGGTATAAACACGCTTAAAACAGCCTTTGAGCTATGAGGTCACCAAACCGCTTAAAACTGCATTTAAGTTATTAGGTCACCAGAGGTTATGCTGCCGCAACTATGTGCCCCTGACCTTGTCGCAGTGCAAGTAGGAGCAGGTGCAGGCAGTTGTGTCATGGCACCTGCATACCTGCCGCATGACTCCCTAGAGCCTCCCGCAACAAAAGAGGTAGAGTCTCTGGTGAATGTCTGCAGGGATAGAAGCGAATATCAAATGATTGGTTATGATGCTAATGCACACAGTACAGTGTAGGGCAGAACCAACAATAAATAGAGAGGCGAAGCTGTATTCGAGTTTGTAGTGTGCACAGAGTTAACTATTGTCAAGAGAGGAGCTTTGAAGCTATTGAGTCGAACTCATTTGTGATAGAATGGGGGAGATTGTTGATGTAACAAGGAGCAAATAAGATGGACAGGGCAGAACCGGAATGAATAGTAACTCCAGAAGCGGTCAGTGGTGCCATAGAAATGTTTTCCCTTACAAGAACGCAGGATCGTATGGTATTTTCCAAGCTTTAATGTAATGGTGTGCATGCCTCATTTTTCATATATCAGGGAAGTACCTATTCCATTTTTATGGAGGCATTTATAATAAACGTTATAAATATATATCCTGCTCCCACCTAACATCACTTTGGTAATTCTGTACACGGTTCGCTGTCGTATATAAATAGTTGTCGGTTCTTCGTCCAGTTCATCGTACACGACGCACACTTTTGGACTACTCTAACTTTCATGCAGGACGATCATAAAGATAGTATCGTCAACATCTCCAAGACTGTAATATTATTTTTGATTATTTACACGAATAGATGCAAGAAAAGGCTTACCGCAATTTCAGTAGTGGATCTTATAAGGGGTCAAAGTGATTTGTATTAGAAGGGTTTTTGCATTTTCGCTGTAGTTTGAAAGTCCTTGAAAAAGGCATACCGTGTAATTTTCTAATCCAGACACAGATATTGTTCAGTTCTATCTATTCCTGGTTATAAGGATAATATAGGAAGTAACAGCGTTCTCTGCTGTGCCAATCAATTAGGTTCTTTAATAATTTAGTTAACTCAGACAACATCAGGAAGTTCATTAACTACAGTCTTCCGAAAAGGGATAAAGTAATTCGAAAAGGAATGTTTTTAAGAACAGTCTGAGATATTCCACCATCACCTTCTGGCAACACTGCATGCAATATATGATAGACCTCCTCTTTGGAGGGACTATGGACTTGGCTTTACCATTTAGAATGGACGAACATATGATACATAAGTAGAGGGACCATGTGAGTTAGCCCTTGGGATCTTAAAACTGTATCACTCATTCAATCAATACCAAAGCCAAGTGGTTTTTGTTGCAGAACTGTATCATATAAAACCAAATACGACTAAACTCCATCTGAACCAGAAAGCAAGAATTCCAAAATATGTCTACAATAGATATTATTATTTATAAGTTATTGGCGACTAGGATCGCATGTGTCTACAAAAATAGAAAAAATGCGTTTAAATTACCATTAAGGTAGCTTTGTTTTCGCACTAATCCATAGGAGAGATGGCAAGACCTCTATAAGATTTAAGAAAAGTATGAAGTGCGTTCCACCTTAAAGCGAATTTTCAAGGACAAAATAAATACATATATGTAGTCTATACAAATTCCGCACATATGCTAATATTATTTTCTTCTATTTCTATAGATGTCGGGTGAAGGTCAGTATCCTTAGTGACCTGTTTCGAAGAACCGAAAAACATTGTTTTAAGTATAATCCCACCTTAGTCTCGAAACAATAAAGTAGTTGCAGAAAAATTGCAAAAATTATAAATAGGTAACCCATCACACATAAATGTACACGTAGAGGATTAACTTAATCCAAAAAGGACTACGAATACCTAAGATTCTAACACTTTACTTGGAAATATTGAAGGATTAGTATGCATGGCGAATGTATATTTCTTAGAACAAACTCAGCTCTGCTCGCCCTAAACCCAACCTATATCATACGGTCGATACGAAAAAGATACATTCGTACTTATTACTGTTCAGGTAAAACAATGACCTAAAGTTTACCTGGGCAGGTTGTATAAAAACAGCGGAATGGAAGTCAAAAACATCAGTTTAGTTTCGAACTTGAATAGCAAACGTACTAACATCGGTGTAAAGCAGAATAATGGATTTCTTCAAGTTAATTATCCGTTTTGTTGTACTCGGCGTTTTCAACTATAGTGACCGTTTTAATGCAAAACATAAAATACTTATAAATATGCGGAACATATTTTTACAGTACACATAATTATGCGGCGCAAAAGTATAGAATTTAATGAGTGCAAAAAAAAAATTACATAAAAAAAGAAAAAAAACCTGTAGAAGTGCATAAAATACACTACACTACAAACAAAAAAAAAATTTAAATAAAAAAAGAAGCAATATGTACTGGGCATTTATTATAACAAGTTAAATAAAAAATCAAAAAAAAAAATTAAAATTTAATGTAAAAGTACAAAAAAAAGTCGTTGGATGAATTTAATGATTATTTGCACGATGCGACTGCGAACATGTGATTGGGGATGGAATGAGAACGACAGCACGAAAGAAAATCAATTTGGCACTTATGAAGTGGAACCAAACATCTCCACATGGCAAATCCGATAACTAAGACGAATGCTGATCCTGATTTTATGCAAAACGCAGTAGAGATGCATTCAACGTCCTAAAGCAAATCAATCAAAATAAATAATCCAATCGACATGGTTCTAATACAAAATAAAAGAAAAACAAAAAAAAAATTTAAAATCAACGTAAAACCCAAAAAAAAAAAAAAAGGTATGATGAACACCAAGGATCTGGACATCACTGCATGATGAAGGATGAAATGAAAGGAGCAGGATGCACGAATGTTAGAATGTCGGATATGCAGTGGAACCAAATTCATCATCATACCAACCCTTAGCAAAATAAAGCAAAGGTGTTACACAAATCAAGAAAAATAAAATTTTGAAAAACAAAAAACAAAAAAAAAATAAAAAAGACGATATCCTTTGGAAACTTCTGTGAAACTGCATCTAATGCATTAAAACGTTTCACAGACTTGACATAAAAAGTTTATAAAAAATAAAAAAAAATATAAAACCACGTAAAATCAAAAAAAAAGGAGGAATTAAAAGGACATCACATGGAAAGGAAACTTGAGCTGAATTGACCCATAACAAGAAAAAACGTAAAATTAAAAAAAAAAACAAAAACAAAAAATTTACCTTCTAATAACAATTAAAAAAAAATTGTACTAAACCTATAACAAGATGAAAAAAAGGATTTTACTCAGAACTATAACAAGAAAAAAAATAAAAAAAAAAATGTTATAATCCAAAATATTTTTTTGGTTATCATAAATATTTTTATATCATAAATGTTTTTAACAAATTTTTTCTGTATTCTTTTGAGTATTTTATGTATTTTTATTTTTTTTACAAATATTTTCTTTTGTATACACAAATAATTTTTTAAATGAATAAATAAAGATAATTATGATTTCGAAAAACCAATTGCTTTTCAATTATTTGCTTCTTTGCATTTACAGTTTTGTTTTTAATTTTTGGTACCAGAATAGTTATAGCTTCTAGAGAAATTTATATACTATACATGGAAGAGATAGATTTGATTCAAGAAGGGAATGCCTTTAAGTGTCTCGAAAAGGAATCTTGTTCATCTGAATCTGTTGCAAGTAATAAGCAATTGGCGGTGGGATGGATATTTTTGCTAATATGATACGATAGAATGAATTATTTTGTATCTATGGAGGGCCATCTGTTGGTTTATGTTTAAAAAGGCTACAAGAAAAAAAATTTCAATATTTTTCAACGATTGTTGCTTTATTGAAAATAGTAAACTTTCCGATTAATTATGAAATATTATTTCATTCAAATGACTGCCTCGGCTGGCTTGGCAGTAGGCCATTCTGCCAATCTAATTTTTGACTACATTTTCGATGGTTTCGGCCACTATTTCACGAATAGCTTGACCAATATTGCTCTTGAGTACCTGAATCGTCTCTGTATTGTTCGCATAGCATTGATGTTTAATGGCACCCTACAAAAAAAGTCCAACAGTGCATGATTATTGAACTTAGTGTGCAATAAATCGATTGTTGGACGTCTTGTTACGCCTTGTTGCGTGAACCAAAGCTCGCCAAAATTCAAATCCTCAATTTCTGGTCATAAAACGTCAGTTATCATGCCTCGGCAGTGCTCTCCATTGACTTTAACGTTTCTTCCTTTGCCGTCCTGGAAGAAAAATAAACAAATGAACAGTTTCTGTTGGTTCTGAGTTGAACTCATTTTTGTCATCCAATGTTATTACGTCACCACATTTCTTTACACCGCCTCTCCATCTCCTGCCCTGAATAGCTTCGTGAAAAGTTGTAGTTACCCTCCGTATTGCGTCTATTGTAGAACGAGCTTTTCGAAAACCGTACGGTTGGTTGGAGAGTTCCAATCAGTTGCGTATAATTTGCTCCAGTATTTTATCTATTGTGTCTAACAGACACATGAGACGGTATGACTAGGGCTCATCTAGTGGTTTTTTCCCTTTAGGCAGCAGAACCAGGCGTTGCTTTTTCCATTGGTCTGTTAAAACTCCTTATCCCATCCAATCTAGGTGACTTAGTATCCTCGAATCGTCTGCATACATCAAGTAGTTCCATTTGCGTGACAGTTGGGATGTCCTGTATTTCCTGCGGTGGCTCTATACGCTCTGCTGGTGTTTGCGGTGGAAATAATCTCGATACAATTTTTTGCATAAGAAGAAGGTATAAAAGCCCTTGTGGCTTTTAGTTTTGCCATGACTGTTCTGTAGGCGGTACCCCAATGATTTGCATTTGCTTGCTTGCATAGTTCCTTAAAGCTATTGCCTTTACTTCTGCGGATAGCTAGTTTCAGCTCACTTCGCCTATCTTTGGATTACACCTGTAGATCCTGACGGAAGGGCAAGCTTCCAGATCGTTGGAATACTCTAAAGCACTTGCTGCGCAGCTCTGCTATCTCTTGGTTCCACCAGTATACTGGTGACCGGCGATTTATTGACGTTTTCCGGACCATGGATGCATCGTAAGTTATCCATAGCGCTTGCCGTTTCTGTGCTTATTGTTGATTTCACCAAGAATCAGGGCAAAAGTGTCTTCGCACATAGTGCTTTTTTTCCACCCCATTCGTTGTGTCTTCCTTGGAGGGCGTTCCTGGGGTGCTCTCCTCGGTTGTACTTTAACCTGTATGGCCAGATGCCGACCTCATTGTAACAAGGCTACATACCGGTAACATGAAGAGAATCAAATTTGGTGTTTCTTCCAAAACCGAGAAAAAAGGACTACACCGAAGCGAAGTTCTTCAGACCGGTGAGCCTAACATCATTTTTATTGAAAACAATGGAAAGAATCGTATTGGACCATATGGAAAGCACGGCGCTGAAATCGTGTCCTTTGAAAACATGCATACAGAGCTGGTAGGTCTACAGCGCTACACCAAGTGGTGCATCGTTGCGGAAGAGGAGATACCTAAATACCGGAGGCATTGCAATGACCATAATAATGGACACTGAAGGTGCCTTCGACAAAATATGCTTCGAAAGTCTGAGAGTAGCTTTAGTCTTTGGTGATGAGATGAGTGGACAATATGGTGAAAAATAGGACGATAAATATTCCGACGGGAGGCAAGACTTAGAGGCAGAGTTAGCAGAGATTGCCCGCAGGGAGGAGTTTTATCACCTACTCTGTGGAATATAACTGTGGACATTCTCCTAAGAGGACTTGAAGAGACTGGCATCCACACTGTGGGATATGTCGATGAAGAGAAGATCATAAAGTCGAAAAGGGTGCTTCATCAGTGCAAACCGGTATGTGGACTAAGTATACTGGATGTATACGATGATAGCCTCTGATGCGTCAGTTGCATGGTGGCAAAAAGACCCAGAAAACTGTAAAGAAGTAGTTAAATAGGGTTCAACCTCTGGCATGTTTAGGAATCGCCGGTGCTATATGAATGACACCAACATGCACAATGGAAGTGATTCTAGGTATTCTGCCGCTGGACTTATTTATTAAGAAAGCGCGGCATCGACGGCACTTCTTCTGCACCGAGATGGCAACTGGCACTGGCGCGGTACTATCTAGGATTATAGGAAAATCCTGGATCTCGTGAAAACTGAGGTTAGGGGCTTGAATACGCCCATGGATGGAATGAAGAGAATGCGTGTGCGTGGATGAAACACTTCCGGAAAAGAAGATTGGTGATACATATATGTAATCATCTTTACGGATGCGTCCATGATGGATAGCAGAGCGTCGGCAGGTATCTTCTCAGAAGAACTGGAACTAGCCGGTCATATTAGTCTGGGGAGATATACCTCAGTCTATCAAGCCGAGATGATTGGTCTGTTGCATGCGTTGGATCACCTGAAAAAGAGTCAGATTAATATAGCACTGGACAATCAATAAGTGCTTAGACACATGAAGCAAACAAATAACAATACATCGCTGGCATTGGAATGAGTGTTCTTCAAAATGAGTTATTGTAAAATTACTGCCTAAAAGTATGCAAATATAATTTATGCCAACGGAAAACAAAAACTGTCTGAAAGCAGGCAACGATTTTCAGATAAATTTCAAATGTATCAACGGTTTTTCAATTATTTGAGAACATAAATATGTGATTTTACTTCAAATGTATATTATGAGTAGAGAGAAAAAGAACTTTACAATACATTACTATCATTGAATATGGTCTATACACATACAATATCGATTTTATCAATTCTTCGTATGTTTCGTACAAACAGTGATTTTCGAGATTAAGTTTGGGAAATTCGCTTAGGTTAATAGTTTAAAATTCCCGGAAAATTAAAATAAATGCTTTGGTGACAAAAATACATAGATATTTATTCTATTCTACTTAGGCTTCATATAGAGATGCTTTGCACGCTGCGAAACGAAAGAGATGTGATGATTTTTATAACCTGAGAAGGGGAAGGGTTATTTGCATCGAAAATATAATTCTGTATCATCTCTCTATCATTCTACCTGCTGTATTACAGTTTACTATGGACGCATCTACATACATACATATGTACTTACATATACATATGCACAAGTCATCAACACCTAATGGAAATGGATAACAGAAAATGATCTCTATTACTTACTTAGCAACGGGAAAACCAAACAAGGGTCCAACCAAAGCCATAAAAACGGTTAAACAGGTTGAGACATTACTGTAATTCTCATTGTTGTTTGTAGGTACATATGTAGGTATAAGGAGACTAATTTGAATTTGATACTTCCTCAAACAGTAGGAAAACGTTATTACATTTGAAATTGATCTCAAAACCGTTGCCTACTCTCAGACATTTTTCTTTATCCTTTGCTATAAATTATGTATGCCTACTTATAGGCTGTAATTGTTGAAATATTTAAGGTATTCTTAATTTTGTTATTTACTCTTGTTTATAAGTTTTTTTTATGTTTTTTATGGTTTTAATGTTTAAAGTGTTTTTATTATTCTGAATATTATATTTAGATGGAATACACTAAGTAAAACAATAATTTCTTTGCCTGTGTAACTCAGAAAATGGTCCCATTTAAATGACTATAGACATTGTTTATAAACTTTGTTATAATTGAACTGGCTATAATATAGAAGTACAGCCTCTCTGAGTGTTTTTTAGAAAAAAAAAATCACGTAGGTACATTTTTTTAAAGTTAAATGGAGTATGACATTTCCAGTTCATTTTAGCTTTTCGTTTAAAACAGTCTGCCTTTAACCATTTTACCTGAATATTTCATAAACTTTTAGCGTAATAGTGTAAGTACGTACGACCTAGCCGTGCACTTTAGTTATTACAACACATACATTAATAACATGTGTCACTAATTACATGTAATTAGTTCATCCTTGCTGATCTTTCAAATCGATCCTCTTCGCATACTACCTGCGAAAGGTAGTGTTGCATAAATTGTTCATCCAAACATTAGTCTAAGAAAGGACTTCATGGTGTGAACATCAAAAGTCTTAAATTTAAGGAAAACTTATTTTGTTTAATCAATTTGTTGGAACTAGTTAATTGATTGTATTCACGATGCATAGCTCTGTAAGTGATAAAAGAGTGGACAAGATAGACTTAAAATTAAATTTAAAAAGTGAATTAACATTAAGTTCTGGGAACTGTGTACAACCGACTGTCCATTAAACAACTAAAAAAAAATCAAAAACTTTCAAAAAATTGATCGCTTTAATTCGCACAACCAGGGACACAAAGATTAAAAGTGAAAAGCCTAAGTCTTCATTCTCATATTTGTTTCTAGTGACACTCGGATGTTTTCAGTAATGTGAGCTTTGCATTATAAGCACAATGATAATAATATTTTTTTATTTAATAAATACGAAAAGGAATTAACAACTTTGACATGTCTGTCGTCTGTTGGTGAATGTGGTTCTTAATTTATTTTACTATCTTATGTCATTATTTTATTTTTATTTTATGTTGAGTAAAAGTTAAATTCATCCACGAGCAGTTTTCTATACCAAAAGGCTTCGCTTACAAATTTCTGTAGCTGCTACCATTGGTCTCCGGATACCTTATTCAAAATTTACAGGATTTCGTTTTCTTCGAGTATGTGTTTTATGAAAATGTTTAACTCATTGCTCCAGAAGTATTGGACACTTTCCCATAAAGGGAGCCACATTCTCTTCTTCGTTTAAATTGTATAATGAACATTTTCTAACCTGTCTTCTGCTGTATTTGTTTGCATTTAGTCCAACCACCCCTGCTCTGATTTTAATTGTCCATGCAATTTGCGAATTCTGAAATGAGTCATTAAAATAAAAAAAAAATTGTCCTACTTTGCTCACATCTCAAGGATTCTGGAATATCTGTGTTCGAGATACAATTACTCCAATCAATGCCTGGATTAGCGCCGATTATCGGTGCCATTTAGCTATTCGTTAAACCAATAAAATTTTCGTTCAATTATTTCCTTGGATAATATATGATATAGTAGCCGATGTGCTTCATATCGAAAGATTGTTTTTTGGATGTACTCCATGTAAGGCTTTAATGACGAAAGATGTAAGTCAGAGATTTAGTGTGTGCTATTCAAACTCGATTTATTAATTTCTTCTCTTTCTTTGAGATGTTATTTTAATAACAAACCAGGTGTTATAATTATTCCCAATTATTTGTATTTAGGGCTTGAAGGTCTTCACCTTTCAGCGCTGACCCTCTTTCCCGATCTGTGAAGTATCATTATTTTTGACTTTTCTATATTGATTGTAAGGTACCAAAGCTCTCAGTATTTTATTAGTCTGTTTATCATTGCTTAAAGAGTTTCTATTTCAGCTGCCATTATAATGGTATCGTCTGCATACATAAGGACTCGTAATCACAAATAATAACTTACATAACTTATTTGTGCTCGTAATACTTATGCTTTCGGAGTAGATTTGGGTAGGTACTTTGTTGTACCCATGGGTTTAGGTATACAACAGCGAATTCCTATCGATACAGTCGAATGCATCATTAAAGTCTACGAAAAACAATACATTTTATTTGTTTCCATTTTTTTAATTTTGATTATAGTCGTTAGACGTTACGCCATATAAGTTATCTGAAGTCGAGTATCCTTTTCGGTATACAGCTTGGAATGCATTAAGAACTTTACGTTGTCTTTTCCACGCACTTAGTTGATTTTCCAATCATTTTGGCCAATATTTTTACAATGCAATCCATGAAAGATATTCGAGATATTCCACGGATATATTTATTTGCACAATTCCTTTAGCAGATAAGAAATACCTATACAAATTTTTGAAGGTAGTTATCCTCAACTGTTCCCTTCTCTAACATGTTGGGCCGTATTTAATTTCGCCTACTAAAGAACTTCTCCTATATTTTCTTCCGTGAACATTGCGTCTAGATCTGGGTTGTATTTCCTTAGTTTTGCGTATAGAATGGGCGTTGCTAGCAAAGGTGTGTTCAAAAGTTCCTTAAAATAAATTTTGTAACTTTCCGCGTTTAAATTTGTACCAATTTTCAACATTTCCATTTTAAACCAGCTGATTTACTCTGTTTACCAAATTTCTCCTGTATATTTCCACATTTCTTCATTTCGACTTTAGCATCAATTTCATGTTCTTTCCAATTCTTACCTCTATTGTACTAAAGGTTTAGGGTAATTGGCATGTGATCCGACCAGTTATAAGAACAGAATGTCTGCTTCCACTCTGGGTCATTCCATGAAAGCAGTAAAAATCAGCAACAAATATGCAATATTAAGTAAGTGTCGCTAAAAAAAACAACCACTAATTCAACCAAAAACTATTAAAAAATAAACGTTTCCATAATTTCAGCTTAAACCAAAATACAAAAATCTCCAGATTTTGAGAAAATCTATTACTATTGCCGAAAAGCGTATTTTGAATTCTTGGTTATTAAGGTCCAGCCAACATTTGAAGTATGCGAGTGTCCTTACCGTCGGTAGTTAAGACGCTTTGATGAACATCAAGAGAATTTAAAACTCTTAAAATATCAATCATTTGTTATGCAATAAAAATAAGCAACCTGCTTACATTATTTTCTAAATCTTAGTTCTGTGTCATTAAACTATTTACAGACAAGTCGCCTAGTTTATTGGATAATGCTTAAAAGTGTTACTGTTTTATGCTCCATACGTCATTTCGAACTGAGAAAACGCAGGAAGGTCGCAAGGATCCTTAAATCAATTTATTACTTTGGTCATGTGTTTTATGCTCAATATTCATCCTATAAACCAAAATCATGTTAAATACTAAACACTTTGAAAAAAATCACAGCAAAACATCCTGATTACGTATATCGATCAGATTTTGCTGGTTTTGTCCTCGTATAGTAACAGCTACCAAAATTGCTGTTAACAAATCAATTTCTTGAAGTTACGTGCATACATATTCTACAATATTAAAGAATTAGTAGCTGAGTGGTAGTATATCCTCCGATTTATTACAAAAACACTGCAATGCTACAATAAAACCATACACCACTCAAACTACCTGATCATGAAGTTGGATCAAACAGTGAGAAGTTTATAGTGTGACTATCGAATGGACGAAATAAGGATGCAATATAAATAAATTAGATGAAATGGTAAGCAAAACCCCAATTTAAGGAATAAGAGCGAAAAGGATTGAAATCAGTCGCGAATAAGTTCGATTTCAAATTATTCAAAGTAAGCAACAAAAATACCACGAAATGATATTTAAGATCTGCCATATGCACCGTGAGTATCCCCAAACACAAAGTCACACCACATACATATGTACATATGTATTTACATGCTGATTCTGAGAATTTTTTGCATTTTCACATTTACTAATGACAAATGCATGTAATTACATGTAATTAGGTAATATTTACTGACCCCTTAAAATTGTTACCTGTAAAAACTACCTGCGCACGCACCGGTCAAGATGTAAAAAGGATTAAACTGTTGCGACAAATATTAGTCTAACAAATGAAATTAAAGTGTGAACATCGACAGTCTAGATTAAGAAAGTACAATATACCTATTCATTTGTTTTAAACAATCAATTATCCAAAGTAACTAGTAAGCTGGTTACTTAAGTGTGGATATCCACTTAGTTGGACTAAACAATGTTACCACAATGAGATACCATTTTAAAATTTTAATCAGTAATTGGCTACTATCCATAAGATATAGCCTTTAAACGTTCAAAGTAATAGTTTAAAATTGGATTTCTGGTAATATAAGTGATGTTGTAAGACCCCAATCTTTTATGGATTCCTTTATCGAGTGAGAATAAAAAAACACAGTCGAAGTCAATCACTAAATCGATCAGTAATCAAAAAGAATAAGCTTACCTAAAATTTCAGTTCACAAGTGAACACAAAAATCGATAGGATGAGTTAGGAAAAAGTGCTGCTACTACTATTGGCAAAGAGTGATTTCTACATTCTATTTTATCAAATCAAGGTGTCCTTAATCTCGGATCTAAAAATCTTTATAGAAGCCGTTATATTTATAAAGAATTGAAAGTTTTTAAAAATGATGGCTACATATATAGATTATCTTTAATCGCAAGAGCTTATTCCTTAAGTCATTACTTTTATTAAGAAAGACATAGCTTGAGATAAGTTAATATACCCTCAGTGCTTTCCATAATCTCCTTCGGGGTGTAAGAAAATGTGTCCATCAATCCCATGATCGAAAGATTTAGTTGAGTGCATGTCCTTTCAGTCCTTTCAACAATCTTCGCCTCTACATAAAATCTGTTCTTCGATCTCGCAATCTAATTTATATAAAATTTTTATAAAATATTTATAAACACTTAATTAATGAGACCTAAGTGCACCCCGGTTTCTAAACAGCGAAGACAAACTACATACATACAACATATGTATGTATGTAAATGCGGATTCTGTATGTTTTTTTACAATTTCATATTTATTAATGACATGTGCATGTAATGACATGTAATTAGGTAATATTTACTGATCTTTTAAAATTGTTATTTGTAAAAACTACCTGCGAACGCACCGGTCAAGGTATAAAAAGGATTGAACTGTTGCGACGAAAATTAGTCATACAAACGACATTAAAGAGCGAACATTGAAAGATATAACTTTAGGTAAGCGAATATCATCGATAGATATAGTACCATGTAAGTGCATGTCCTTTCAATGCTTTTAATAATCTTGAATCTTGAAAAAATGATTTGATTTAGTTGAGATTAAATGAATACCCCATCATTGCTTTAAAATACTCTTCTCCTCGATACCAAAAAAAAATCTGTCCTTCGATGCCGCGACCGAAGGATTTAGTTCCGTGTAAGTGCATGTTCTTTCAGTGCTTTTAATAATCTTTAGTTTAGTGGTTGTCTAGTTTATAACCTTTCAGTGTTTCAATAATCTTCTATTTGATTTCAACAAAATCTGTTCTTCGATTCCATGATCGAAAGATTCAGTTGAGATTAAAGGAATACCCCATCATTGCTTTGAATACTCTTCTCCTCGATACCAAAAAAAATCTGTCCTTCAATGCCGCGACCGAAGGATTTAGTTCCGTGTAAGTGCATGTTCTTTCAGTGCTTTTAATAATCTTTAGTTTAGTGGTTGTCTAGTTTATAACCTTTCAGTGTTTCAGCAATCTTCTATTTGATTTCAACTAAATCTGTTCTTCGATCCCATGATCGAAAAATTTAGTTGAGATTAAAGGAATACCCCATCATTGCTTTAGAATACTCTTCTCCTCGATACCAAAAAAAATCTGTCCTTCAATGCCGCGACCGAAGGATTTAGTTCCGTGTAAGTGCATGTTCTTTCAGTGCTTTTAATAATCTTTAGTTTAGTGGTTGTCTAGTTTATAACCTTTCAGTGTTTCAATAATCTTCTATTTGATTTCAACAAAATCTGTTCTTCGATTCCATGATCGAAAGATTCAGTTGAGATTAAAGGAATACCCCATCATTGCTTTGAATACTCTTCTCCTCGATACCAAAAAAAATCTGTCCTTCAATGCCGCGACCGAAGGATTTAGTTCCGTGTAAGTGCATGTTCTTTCAGTGCTTTTAATAATCTTTAGTTTAGTGGTTGTCTAGTTTATAACCTTTCAGTGTTTCAGCAATCTTCTATTTGATTTCAATTAAATCTGTTCTTCGATCCCATGATCGAAAAATTTAGTTGAGATTAAAGGAATACCCCATCATTGCTTTAGAATACTCTTCTCCTCGATACCAAAAAAAATCTGTCCTTCAATGCCGCGACCGAAGGATTTAGTTCCGTGTAAGTGCATGTTCTTTCAGTGCTTTTAATAATCTTTAGTTTAGTGGTTGTCTAGTTTATAACCTTTCAGTGTTTCAATAATCTTCTATTTGATTTCAACAAAATCTGTTCTTCGATTCCATGATCGAAAGATTCAGTTGAGATTAAGTTAATACCCCATCATTGCTTTGAATACTCTTCTCCTCGATACCAAAAAAAATCTGTCCTTCAATGCCGCGACCGAAGGATTTAGTTCCGTGTAAGTGCATGTTCTTTCAGTGCTTTTAATAATCTTTAGTTTAGTGGTTGTCTAGTTTATAACCTTTCAGTGTTTCAGCAATCTTCTATTTGATTTCAACTAAATCTGTTCTTCGATCCCATGAGCGAAAGATTTAGTTCCGTGTAAGTGCATGTTCTTTCAGTGCTTTTAATAATCTTTAGTTTAGTGGTAGTGGCTTTCAGTGTTTCAGCAATCTTCTATTTGATTTCAACTAAATCTGTTCTTCGATCCCATGATCGAAAAATTTAGTTGAGATTAAAGGAATACCCCATCATTGCTTTAGAATACTCTTCTCCTCGATACCAAAAAAAATCTGTCCTTCAATGCCGCGACCGAAGGATTTAGTTCCGTGTAAGTGCATGTTCTTTCAGTGCTTTTAATAATCTTTAGTTTAGTGGTTGTCTAGTTTATAACCTTTCAGTGTTTCAATAATCTTCTATTTGATTTCAACAAAATCTGTTCTTCGATTCCATGATCGAAAGATTCAGTTGAGATTAAAGGAATACCCCATCATTGCTTTGAATACTCTTCTCCTCGATACCAAAAAAAATCTGTCCTTCAATGCCGCGACCGAAGGATTTAGTTCCGTGTAAGTGCATGTTCTTTCAGTGCTTTTAATAATCTTTAGTTTAGTGGTTGTCTAGTTTATAACCTTTCAGTGTTTCAGCAATCTTCTATTTGATTTCAACTAAATCTGTTCTTCGATCCCATGATCGAAAAATTTAGTTGAGATTAAAGGAATACCCCATCATTGCTTTAGAATACTCTTCTCCTCGATACCAAAAAAAATCTGTCCTTCAATGCCGCGACCGAAGGATTTAGTTCCGTGTAAGTGCATGTTCTTTCAGTGCTTTTAATAATCTTTAGTTTAGTGGTTGTCTAGTTTATAACCTTTCAGTGTTTCAATAATCTTCTATTTGATTTCAACAAAATCTGTTCTTCGATTCCATGATCGAAAGATTCAGTTGAGATTAAAGGAATACCCCATCATTGCTTTGAATACTCTTCTCCTCGATACCAAAAAAAAATCTGTCCTTCAATGCCGCGACCGAAGGATTTAGTTCCGTGTAAGTGCATGTTCTTTCAGTGCTTTTAATAATCTTTAGTTTAGTGGTTGTCTAGTTTATAACCTTTCAGTGTTTCAATAATCTTCTATTTGATTTCAACAAAATCTGTTCTTCGATCCCATGATCGAAAGATTTAGTTGAGATTAAATGAATACCCCATCATTGCTTTAAAATACTCTTCTCCTCGATACCAAAAAAAAATCTGTCCTTCGATGCCGCGACCGAAAGATTTAGTTCCGTGTAAGTGCATGTTCTTTCAGTGCTTTTAATAATCTTTAGTTTAGTGGTTGTCCAGTTTATAACCTTTCAGTGTTTCAATAATCTTCTATTTGATTTCAACAAAATCTGTTCTTCGATCCCATGATCGAAAGATTTAGTTGAGATTAAAGGAATACCCCATCATTGCTTTAAAATACTCTTCTCCTCGATACCAAAAAAAAATCTGTCCTTCGATGCCGCGACCGAAAGATTTAGTTCCGTGTAAGTGCATGTTCTTTCAGTGCTTTTAATAATCTTTAGTTTAGTGGTAGTGGCTTTCAGTGTTTCAGCAATCTTCTATTTGATTTCAACTAAATCTGTTCTTCGATCCCATGATCGAAAAATTTAGTTGAGATTAAAGGAATACCCCATCATTGCTTTAGAATACTCTTCTCCTCGATACCAAAAAAAATCTGTCCTTCAATGCCGCGACCGAAGGATTTAGTTCCGTGTAAGTGCATGTTCTTTCAGTGCTTTTAATAATCTTTAGTTTAGTGGTTGTCTAGTTTATAACCTTTCAGTGTTTCAATAATCTTCTATTTGATTTCAACAAAATCTGTTCTTCGATTCCATGATCGAAAGATTCAGTTGAGATTAAAGGAATACCCCATCATTGCTTTGAATACTCTTCTCCTCGATACCAAAAAAAATCTGTCCTTCAATGCCGCGACCGAAGGATTTAGTTCCGTGTAAGTGCATGTTCTTTCAGTGCTTTTAATAATCTTTAGTTTAGTGGTTGTCCAGTTTATAACCTTTCAGTGTTTCAATAATCTTCTATTTGATTTCAACAAAATCTGTTCTTCGATCCCATGATCGAAAGATTTAGTTGAGATTAAATGAATACCCCATCATTGCTTTAAAATACTCTTCTCCTCGATACCAAAAAAAAATCTGTCCTTCGATGCCGCGACCGAAAGATTTAGTTCCGTGTAAGTGCATGTTCTTTCAGTGCTTTTAATAATCTTTAGTTTAGTGGTAGTGGCTTTCAGTGTTTCAGCAATCTTCTATTTGATTTCAACTAAATCTGTTCTTCGATCCCATGATCGAAAAATTTAGTTGAGATTAAAGGAATACCCCATCATTGCTTTAGAATACTCTTCTCCTCGATACCAAAAAAAATCTGTCCTTCAATGCCGCGACCGAAGGATTTAGTTCCGTGTAAGTGCATGTTCTTTCAGTGCTTTTAATAATCTTTAGTTTAGTGGTTGTCTAGTTTATAACCTTTCAGTGTTTCAATAATCTTCTATTTGATTTCAACAAAATCTGTTCTTCGATTCCATGATCGAAAGATTCAGTTGAGATTAAAGGAATACCCCATCATTGCTTTGAATACTCTTCTCCTCGATACCAAAAAAAAAATCTGTCCTTCGATGGCGCGACCGAAAGATTTAGTTCCGTGTAAGTGCATGTCCTTTCAGTGCTTTTAATAATCTTTAGTTTAGTGGTAGTCTAGTTTATAACCTTTCAGTGTTTCAGCAATCGTCTATTTGATTTCAACTAAATCTGTTCTTCGATCCCATGATCGAAAGATTTAGTTGAGATTAAATGAATACCCCATCATTGCTTTAAAATACTCTTCTCCTCGATACCAAAAAAAAATCTGTCCTTCGATGCCGCGACCGAAAGATTTAGTTCCGTGTAAGTGCATGTTCTTTCAGTGCTTTTAATAATCTTTAGTTTAGTGGTAGTGGCTTTCAGTGTTTCAGCAATCTTCTATTTGATTTCAACTAAATCTGTTCTTCGATCCCATGATCGAAAAATTTAGTTGAGATTAAAGGAATACCCCATCATTGCTTTAGAATACTCTTCTCCTCGATACCAAAAAAAATCTGTCCTTCAATGCCGCGACCGAAGGATTTAGTTCCGTGTAAGTGCATGTTCTTTCAGTGCTTTTAATAATCTTTAGTTTAGTGGTAGTGGCTTTCAGTGTTTCAGCAATCTTCTATTTGATTTCAACTAAATCTGTTCTTCGATCCCATGATCGAAAGATTTAGTTGAGATTAAATGAATACCCCATCATTGCTTTAAAATACTCTTCTCCTCGATACCAAAAAAAAATCTGTCCTTCGATGCCGCGACCGAAGGATTTAGTTCCGTGTAAGTGCATGTCCTTTCAGTGCTTTTAATAAACTTTAGTTTAGTGGTAGTCTAGTTTATAACCTTTCAGTGTTTCAGCAATCTTCTATTTGATTTCAACAAAATCTGTTCTTCGATTCCATGATCAAAAGATTCAGTTGAGATTAAATGAATACCCCATCATTGCATTGAATACTCTTCTCCTCTATACCAAAAAAAAAAGTGCCCTTCAATGCCGCGACCGAAAGATTTAGTTCCGTGTAAGTGCATGTCCTTTCAGTGCTTTTAATAATCTTTAGTTTAGTGGTAGTCTAGTTTATAACCTTTCAGTGTTTCAGCAATCTTCTATTTGATTTCAACTAAATCTGTTCTTCGATCCCATGATCGAAAGATTTAGTTCCGTGTAAGTGCATGTTCTTTCAGAGCTTTTAATAATCTTTAGTTTAGTGGTAGTGGCTTTCAGTGTTTCAGCAATCTTCTATTTGATTTCAACTAAATCTGTTCTTCGATCCCATGATCGAAAGATTTAGTTGAGATTAAAGGAATACCCCATCATTGCTTTAGAATACTCTTCTCCTCGATACCAAAAAAAATCTGTCCTTCGATGCCGCGACCGAAGGATTTAGTTCCGTGTAAGTGCATGTTCTTTCAGTGCTTTTAATAATCTTTAGTTTAGTGGTTGTCTAGTTTATAACCTTTCAGTGTTTCAGCAATCTTCTATTTGATTTCAACTAAATCTGTTCTTCGATCCCATGATCGAAAAATTTAGTTGAGATTAAAGGAATACCCCATCATTGCTTTAGAATACTCTTCTCCTCGATACCAAAAAAAATCTGTCCTTCAATGCCGCGACCGAAGGATTTAGTTCCGTGTAAGTGCATGTTCTTTCAGTGCTTTTAATAATCTTTAGTTTAGTGGTAGTCTAGTTTATAACCTTTCAGTGTTTCAGCAATCTTCTATTTGATTTCAACTAAATCTGTTCTTCGATCCCATGATCGAAAGATATAGTTCCGTGTAAGTGCATGTTCTTTCAGTGCTTTTAATAATCTTTAGTTTAGTGGTAGTGGCTTTCAGTGTTTCAGCAATCTTCTATTTGATTTCAACTAAATCTGTTCTTCGATCCCATGATCGAAAGATTTAGTTGAGATTAAAGGAATACCCCATCATTGCTTTAAAATACTCTTCTCCTCGATACCAAAAAAAAATCTGTCCTTCGATGCCGCGACCGAAGGATTTAGTTCCGTGTAAGTGCATGTTCTTTCAGTGCTTTTAATAATCTTTAGTTTAGTGGTAGTGGCTTTCAGTGTTTCAGCAATCTTCTATTTGATTTCAACTAAATCTGTTCTTCGATCCCATGATCGAAAGATTTAGTTGAGATTAAATGAATACCCCATCATTGCTTTAAAATACTCTTCTAGTCGATACCAAAAAAAAATCTGTCCTTCGATGCCGCGACCGAAAGATTTAGTTCCGTGTAAGTGCATGTTCTTTCAGTGCTTTTAATAATCTTTAGTTTAGTGGTAGTGGCTTTCAGTGTTTCAGCAATCTTCTATTTGATTTCAACTAAATCTGTTCTTCGATCCCATGATCGAAAGATTTAGTTGAGATTAAATGAATACCCCATCATTGCTTTAAAATACTCTTCTCCTCGATACCAAAAAAAAATCTGTCCTTCGATGCCGCGACCGAAAGATTTAGTTCCGTGTAAGTGCATGTTCTTTCAGTGCTTTTAATAATCTTTAGTTTAGTGGTAGTGGCTTTCAGTGTTTCAGCAATCTTCTATTTGATTTCAACTAAATCTGTTCTTCGATCCCATGATCGAAAGATTTAGTTGAGATTAAAGGAATACCCCATCATTGCTTTAAAATACTCTTCTCCTCGATACCAAAAAAAATCTGTCCTTCGATGCCGCGACCGAAAGATTTAGTTCCGTGTAAGTGCATGTTCTTTCAGTGCTTTTAATAATCTTTAGTTTAGTGGTAGTGGCTTTCAGTGTTTCAGCAATCTTCTATTTGATTTCAACTAAATCTGTTCTTCGATCCCATGATCGAAAAATTTAGTTGAGATTAAAGGAATACCCCATCATTGCTTTAGAATACTCTTCTCCTCGATACCAAAAAAAATCTGTCCTTCAATGCCGCGACCGAAGGATTTAGTTCCGTGTAAGTGGATGTTCTTTCAGTGCTTTTAATAATCTTTAGTTTAGTGGTTGTCTAGTTTATAACCTTTCAGTGTTTCAATAATCTTCTATTTGATTTCAACAAAATCTGTTCTTCGATTCCATGATCGAAAGATTCAGTTGAGATTAAAGGAATACCCCATCATTGCTTTGAATACTCTTCTCCTCGATACCAAAAAAAATCTGTCCTTCAATGCCGCGACCGAAGGATTTAGTTCCGTGTAAGTGCATGTTCTTTCAGTGCTTTTAATAATCTTTAGTTTAGTGGTTGTCTAGTTTATAACCTTTCAGTGTTTCAATAATCTTCTATTTGATTTCAACAAAATCTGTTCTTCGATTCCATGATCGAAAGATTCAGTTGAGATTAAAGGAATACCCCATCATTGCTTTGAATACTCTTCTCCTCGATACCAAAAAAAATCTGTCCTTCAATGCCGCGACCGAAGGATTTAGTTCCGTGTAAGTGCATGTTCTTTCAGTGCTTTTAATAATCTTTAGTTTAGTGGTAGTGGCTTTCAGTGTTTCAGCAATCTTCTATTTGATTTCAACTAAATCTGTTCTTCGATCCCATGATCGAAAAATTTAGTTGAGATTAAAGGAATACCCCATCATTGCTTTAGAATACTCTTCTCCTCGATACCAAAAAAAATCTGTCCTTCAATGCCGCGACCGAAGGATTTAGTTCCGTGTAAGTGCATGTCCTTTCAGTGCTTTTAATAATCTTTAGTTTAGTGGTAGTCTAGTTTATAACCTTTCAGTGTTTCAGCAATCTTCTATTTGATTTCAACTAAATCTGTTCTTCGATCCCATGATCGAAAGATTTAGTTGAGATTAAATGAATACCCCATCATTGCTTTAAAATACTCTTCTCCTCGATACCAAAAAAAAATCTGTCCTTCGATGCCGCGACCGAAAGATTTAGTTCCGTGTAAGTGCATGTTCTTTCAGTGCTTTTAATAATTTTTAGTTTAGTGGTAGTGGCTTTCAGTGTTTCAGCAATCTTCTATTTGATTTCAACTAAATCTGTTCTTCGATCCCATGATCGAAAAATTTAGTTGAGATTAAAGGAATACCCCATCATTGCTTTAGAATACTCTTCTCCTCGATACCAAAAAAAATCTGTCCTTCAATGCCGCGACCGAAGGATTTAGTTCCGTGTAAGTGCATGTTCTTTCAGTGCTTTTAATAATCTTTAGTTTAGTGGTAGTCTAGTTTATAACCTTTCAGTGTTTCAGCAATCTTCTATTTGATTTCAACTAAATCTGTTCTTCGATCCCATGATCGAAAGATTTAGTTGAGAGTAAATGAATACCCCATCATTGCTTTAAAATACTCTTCTCCTCGATACCAAAAAAAAATCTGTCCTTCGATGCCGCGACCGAAAGATTTAGTTCCGTGTAAGTGCATGTCCTTTCAGTGCTTTTAATAATCTTTAGTTTAGTGGTAGTCTAGTTTATAACCTTTCAGTGTTTCAGCAATCTTCTATTTGATTTCAACTAAATCTGTTCTTCGATCCCATGATCGAAAGATTTAGTTGAGATTAAATGAATACCCCATCATTGCTTTAAAATACTCTTCTCCTCGATACCAAAAAAAAATCTGTCCTTCGATGCCGCGACCGAAAGATTTAGTTCCGTGTAAGTGCATGTCCTTTCAGTGCTTTTAATAATCTTTAGTTTAGTGGTAGTCTAGTTTATAACCTTTCAGTGTTTCAGCAATCTTCTATTTGATTTCAACTAAATCTGTTCTTCGATCCCATGATCGAAAGATTTAGTTGAGATTAAATGAATACCCCATCATTGCTTTAAAATACTCTTCTCCTCGATACCAAAAAAAAATCTGTCCTTCGATGCCGCGACCGAAAGATTTAGTTCCGTGTAAGTGCATGTTCTTTCAGTGCTTTTAATAATCTTTAGTTTAGTGGTAGTGGCTTTCAGTGTTTCAGCAATCTTCTATTTGATTTCAACAAAATCTGTTCTTCGATTCCATGATCGAAAGATTCAGTTGAGATTAAAGGAATACCCCATCATTGCTTTGAATACTCTTCTCCTCGATACCAAAAAAAATCTGTCCTTCAATGCCGCGACCGAAGGATTTAGTTCCGTGTAAGTGCATGTCCTTTCAGTGCTTTTAATAATCTTTAGTTTAGTGGTTGTCTAGTTTATAACCTTTCAGTGTTTCAATAATCTTCTATTTGATTTCAACAAAATCTGTTCTTCGATCCCATGATCGAAAGATTTAGTTGAGATTAAATGAATACCCCATCATTGCTTTAAAATACTCTTCTCCTCGATACCAAAAAAAAATCTGTCCTTCGATGCCGCGACCGAAAGATTTAGTTCCGTGTAAGTGCATGTTCTTTCAGTGCTTTTAATAATCTTTAGTTTAGTGGTAGTCTAGTTTATAACCTTTCAGTGTTTCAGCAATCTTCTATTTGATTTCAACTAAATCTGTTCTTCGATCCCATGATCGAAAGATTTAGTTGAGATTAAATGAATACCCCATCATTGCTTTAAAATACTCTTCTCCTCGATACCAAAAAAAAATCTGTCCTTCGATGCCGCGACCGAAAGATTTAGTTCCGTGTAAGTGCATGTCCTTTCAGTGCTTTTAATAATCTTTAGTTTAGTGGTAGTCTAGTTTATAACCTTTCAGTGTTTCAGCAATCTTCTATTTGATTTCAACTAAATCTGTTCTTCGATCCCATGATCGAAAGATTTAGTTGAGATTAAATGAATACCCCATCATTGCTTTAAAATACTCTTCTCCTCGATACCAAAAAAAAATCTGTCCTTCGATGCCGCGACCGAAAGATTTAGTTCCGTGTAAGTGCATGTCCTTTCAGTGCTTTTAATAATCTTTAGTTTAGTGGTAGTCTAGTTTATAACCTTTCAGTGTTTCAGCAATCTTCTATTTGATTTCAACTAAATCTGTTCTTCGATCCCATGATCGAAAGATTTAGTTGAGATTAAATGAATACCCCATCATTGCTTTAAAATACTCTTCTCCTCGATACCAAAAAAAAATCTGTCCTTCGATGCCGCGACCGAAAGATTTAGTTCCGTGTAAGTGCATGTTCTTTCAGTGCTTTTAATAATCTTTAGTTTAGTGGTAGTGGCTTTCAGTGTTTCAGCAATCTTCTATTTGATTTCAACTAAATCTGTTCTTCGATCCCATGATCGAAAAATTTAGTTGAGATTAAAGGAATACCCCATCATTGCTTTGAATACTCTTCTCCTCGATACCAAAAAAAATCTGTCCTTCAATGCCGCGACCGAAGGATTTAGTTCCGTGTAAGTGCATGTCCTTTCAGTGCTTTTAATAATCTTTAGTTTAGTGGTTGTCTAGTTTATAACCTTTCAGTGTTTCAATAATCTTCTATTTGATTTCAACAAAATCTGTTCTTCGATTCCATGATCGAAAGATTCAGTTGAGATTAAAGGAATACCCCATCATTGCTTTGAATACTCTTCTCCTCGATACCAAAAAAAATCTGTCCTTCAATGCCGCGACCGAAGGATTTAGTTCCGTGTAAGTGCATGTCCTTTCAGTGCTTTTAATAATCTTTAGTTTAGTGGTAGTCTAGTTTATAACCTTTCAGTGTTTCAGCAATCTTCTATTTGATTTCAACAAAATCTGTTCTTCGATTCCATGATCGAAAGATTCAGTTGAGATTAAAGGAATACCCCATCATTGCTTTGAATACTCTTCTCCTCGATACCAAAAAAAATCTGTCCTTCAATGCCGCGACCGAAGGATTTAGTTCCGTGTAAGTGCATGTTCTTTCAGTGCTTTTAATAATCTTTAGTTTAGTGGTTGTCTAGTTTATAACCTTTCAGTGTTTCAATAATCTTCTATTTGATTTCAACAAAATCTGTTCTTCGATTCCATGATCGAAAGATTCAGTTGAGATTAAAGGAATACCCCATCATTGCTTTGAATACTCTTCTCCTCGATACCAAAAAAAATCTGTCCTTCAATGCCGCGACCGAAAGATTTAGTTCCGTGTAAGTGCATGTCCTTTCAGTGCTTTTAATAATCTTTAGTTTAGTGGTAGTCTAGTTTATAACCTTTCAGTGTTTCAGCAATCTTCTATTTGATTTCAACTAAATCTGTTCTTCGATCCCATGATCGAAAGATTTAGTTGAGATTAAATGAATACCCCATCATTGCTTTAAAATACTCTTCTCCTCGATACCAAAAAAAAATCTGTCCTTCGATGCCGCGACCGAAAGATTTAGTTCCGTGTAAGTGCATGTTCTTTCAGTGCTTTTAATAATCTTTAGTTTAGTGGTAGTGGCTTTCAGTGTTTCAGCAATCTTCTATTTGATTTCAACTAAATCTGTTCTTCGATCCCATGATCGAAAAATTTAGTTGAGATTAAAGGAATACCCCATCATTGCTTTAGAATACTCTTCTCCTCGATACCAAAAAAAATCTGTCCTTCAATGCCGCGACCGAAGGATTTAGTTCCGTGTAAGTGCATGTTCTTTCAGTGCTTTTAATAATCTTTAGTTTAGTGGTTGTCTAGTTTATAACCTTTCAGTGTTTCAATAATCTTCTATTTGATTTCAACAAAATCTGTTCTTCGATTCCATGATCGAAAGATTCAGTTGAGATTAAAGGAATACCCCATCATTGCTTTGAATACTCTTGTCCTCGATACCAAAAAAAATCTGTCCTTCAATGCCGCGACCGAAGGATTTAGTTCCGTGTAAGTGCATGTTCTTTCAGTGCTTTTAATAATCTTTAGTTTAGTGGTTGTCTAGTTTATAACCTTTCAGTGTTTCAATAATCTTCTATTTGATTTCAACAAAATCTGTTCTTCGATCCCATGATCGAAAGATTTAGTTGAGATTAAATGAATACCCCATCGTTGCTTTAAAATACTCTTCTCCTCGATACCAAAAAAAAATCTGTCCTTCGATGCCGCGACCGAAAGATTTAGTTCCGTGTAAGTGCATGTTCTTTCAGTGCTTTTAATAATCTTTAGTTTAGTGGTTGTCTAGTTTATAACCTTTCAGTGTTTCAATAATCTTCTATTTGATTTCAACTAAATCTGTTCTTCGATCCCATGATCGAAAAATTTAGTTGAGATTAAAGGAATACCCCATCATTGCTTTAGAATACTCTTCTCCTCGATACCAAAAAAAATCTGTCCTTCAATGCCGCGACCGAAGGATTTAGTTCCGTGTAAGTGCATGTTCTTTCAGTGCTTTTAATAATCTTTAGTTTAGTGGTTGTCTAGTTTATAACCTTTCAGTGTTTCAATAATCTTCTATTTGATTTCAACAAAATCTGTTCTTCGATTCCATGATCGAAAGATTCAGTTGAGATTAAAGGAATACCCCATCATTGCTTTGAATACTCTTCTCCTCGATACCAAAATAAAAATCTGTCCTTCGATGGCGCGACCGAAAGATTTAGTTCCGTGTAAGTGCATGTTCTTTCAGTGCTTTTAATAATCTTTAGTTTAGTGGTAGTGGCTTTCAGTGTTTCAGCAATCTTCTATTTGATTTCAACAAAATCTGTTCTTCGATTCCATGATCGAAAGATTCAGTTGAGATTAAAGGAATACCCCATCATTGCTTTGAATACTCTTCTCCTCGATACCAAAATAAAAATCTGTCCTTCGATGGCGCGACCGAAAGATTTAGTTCCGTGTAAGTGCATGTCCTTTCAGTGCTTTTAATAATCTTTAGTTTAGTGGTAGTCTAGTTTATAACCTTTCAGTGTTTCAGCAATCGTCTATTTGATTTCAACTAAATCTGTTCTTCGATCCCATGATCGAAAGATTTAGTTGAGATTAAATGAATACCCCATCATTGCTTTAAAATACTCTTCTCCTCGATACCAAAAAAAAATCTGTCCTTCGATGCCGCGACCGAAGGATTTAGTTCCGTGTAAGTGCATGTCCTTTCAGTGCTTTTAATAGACTTTAGTTTAGTGGTAGTCTAGTTTATAACCTTTCAGTGTTTCAGCAATCTTCTATTTGATTTCAACTAAATCTGTTCTTCGATCCCATGATCGAAAAATTTAGTTGAGATTAAAGGAATACCCCATCATTGCTTTAGAATACTCTTCTCCTCGACACCAAAAAAAATCTGTCCTTCAATGCCGCGACCGAAGGATTTAGTTCCGTGTAAGTGCATGTTCTTTCAGTGCTTTTAATAATCTTTAGTTTAGTGGTTGTCTAGTTTATTACCTTTCAGTGTTTCAATAATCTTCTATTTGATTTCAACAAAATCTGTTCTTCGATTCCATGATCGAAAGATTCAGTTGAGATTAAAGGAATACCCCATCATTGCTTTGAATACTCTTCTCCTCGATACCAAAAAAAATCTGTCCTTCAATGCCGCGACCGAAGGATTTAGTTCCGTGTAAGTGCATGTTCTTTCAGTGCTTTTAATAATCTTTAGTTTAGTGGTTGTCTAGTTTATAACCTTTCAGTGTTTCAATAATCTTCTATTTGATTTCAACAAAATCTGTTCTTCGATCCCATGATCGAAAGATTTAGTTGAGATTAAATGAATACCCCATCATTGCTTTAAAATACTCTTCTCCTCGATACCAAAAAAAAAGTGTCCTTCGATCCCGCGACCTAAAGATATAGTTCCGTGTAAGTGCATGTTCTTTCAGTGCTTTTAATAATCTTTAGTTTAGTGGTAGTGGCTTTCAGTGTTTTCAGCCATCTTCTATTTGATTTCAACAAAATCTGTTCTTCGATCCCATGATCGAAAGATTTAGTTGAGATTAAATGAATACCCCATCATTGCTTTGAATGCTCTTCTCCTCGATACCAAAAAAAATCTGTCCTTCGATCCCGCGACTTAAAGATATAGTTCCGTGTAAGTGCATGTCCTTTCAGTGCTTTTAATAATCTTTAGTTTAGTGGTAGTGGCTTTCAGTGTTTTCAGTCATCTTCTATTTAATTTCAACAAAATCTGTTCTTCGATCCCATGATAGAAAGATTTAGTTGAGATTAAATGAATACCCCATCATTGCTTTGAATACTCTTCTCCTCGATACCAAAAAAGAAGTGTCCTTCGATCCCGCGACCGAAAGATTTAGTTCCGTGTAAGTGCATGTTCTTTCAGTGCTTTTAATAATCTTTAGTTTAGTGGTAGTGGCTTTCAGTGTTTTCAGTCATCTTCTATTTAATTTCAACAAAATCTGTTCTTCGATCCCATGATAGAAAGATTTAGTTGAGATTAAATGAATACCCCATCATTGCTTTGAATACTCTTCTCCTCGATACCAAAAAAGAAGTGTCCTTCGATCCCGCGACCGAAAGATTTAGTTCCGTGTAAGTACATGTCCTTTCAGTGCTTTTAATAATCTTTGAAAACTAGTTTATAACCGTGCAGTGTTTTCAGTCATCTTCTATTTAATTTCAACAAAATCTGTTCTTCGATCCCATGATCTAAAGATTTAGTTGAGATTAAGTTAATACCCCATCATTGCTTTGAATGCTCTTCTCCTCGATACCAAAAAAAATCTGTCCTTCGATCCCGCGACTTAAAGATATAGTTCCGTGTAAGTGCATTTCCTTTCAGTGCTTTTAATAATCTTTGGAAACTAGTTTATAACCGTGCAGTGTTTTCAGTCATCTTCTATTTAATTTCAACAAAATCTGTTCTTCGATCCCATGATCTAAAGATTTAGTTGAGATTAAATGAATACCCCATCATTGCTTTGAATGCTCTTCTCCTCGATACCAAAAAAAAATCTGTCCTTCGATCCCGCGACTTAAAGATATTGTTCCGTGTAAGTGCATGTCCTTTCAGTGCTTTTAATAATCTTTGAAAACTAGTTTATAACCGTGCAGTGTTTTCAGTCATCTTCTATTTAATTTCAACAAAATCTGTTCTTCGATACCATGATCTAAAGATTTAGTTGAGATTAAGTTAATACCCCATCATTGCTTTGAATACTTTTCTCCTCGATACCAAAAAAGAAGTGTCCTTCGATCCCGCGACCGAAAGATTTAGTTCCGTGTAAGTGCATGTTCTTTCAGTGCTTTTAATAATCTTTAGTTTAGTGGTAGTGGCTTTCAGTGTTTTCAGCCATCTTCTATTTGATTTCAACAAAATCTGTTCTTCGATCCCATGATCGAAAGATTTAGTTGAGATTAAATGAATACCCCATCATTGCTTTGAATGCTCTTCTCCTCGATACCAAAAAAAAATCTGTCCTTCGATCCCGCGACTTAAAGATATAGTTCCGTGTAAGTGCATGTCCTTTCAGTGCTTTTAATAATCTTTGAAAACTAGTTTATAACCGTGCAGTGTTTTCAGTCATCTTCTATTTAATTTCAACAAAATCTGTTCTTCGATCCTATGATCTAAAGATTTAGTTGAGATTAAATGAATACCCCATCATTGCTTTGAATACTTTTCTCCTCGATACCAAAAAAGAAGTGTCCTTCGATCCCGCGACCGAAAGATATAGTTCCGTGTAAGTGCATGTCCTTTCAGTGCTTTTAATAATCTTTAGTTTAGTGGTAGTGGCTTTCAGTGTTTTCAGTCATCTTCTATTTAATTTCAACAAAATCTGTTCTTCGATCCCATGATAGAAAGATTTAGTTGAGATTAAATGAATACCCCATCATTGCTTTGAATACTCTTCTCCTCGATACCAAAAAAGAAGTGTCCTTCGATCCCGCGACCGAAAGATTTAGTTCCGTGTAAGTGCATGTTCTTTCAGTGCTTTTAATAATCTTTAGTTTAGTGGTAGTGGCTTTCAGTGTTTTCAGCCATCTTCTATTTGATTTCAACAAAATCTGTTCTTCGATCCCATGATCGAAAGATTTAGTTGAGATTAAATGAATACCCCATCATTGCTTTGAATGCTCTTCTCCTCGATACCAAAGAAAAAGTGTAATTCGATCCCGCGACTTAAAGATATAGTTGCGTGTAAGTGCATGTCCTTTCAGTGCTTTTAATAATCTTTAGTTTAGTGGTAGTGGCTTTCAGTGTTTTCAGCCATCTTCTATTTGATTTCAACAAAATCTGTTCTTCGATCCCATGATCGAAAGATTTAGTTGAGATTAAGTTAATACCCCATCATTGCTTTGAATACTTTTCTCCTCGATACCAAAAAAGAAGTGTCCTTCGATCCCGCGACCGAAAGATTTAGTTCCGTGTAAGTGCATGTTCTTTCAGTGCTTTTAATAATCTTTAGTTTAGTGGTAGTGGCTTTCAGTGTTTTCAGTCATCTTCTATTTAATTTCAACAAAATCTGTTCTTCGATCCCATGATCTAAAGATTTAGTTGAGATTAAGTTAATACCCCATCATTGCTTTGAATACTTTTCTCCTCGATACCAAAAAAGAAGTGTCCTTCGATCCCGCGACCGAAAGATTTAGTTCCGTGTAAGTGCATGTTCTTTCAGTGCTTTTAATAATCTTTAGTTTAGTGGTAGTGGCTTTCAGTGTTTTCAGTCATCTTCTATTTAATTTCAACAAAATCTGTTCTTCGATCCCATGATCTAAAGATTTAGTTGAGATTAAGTTAATACCCCATCATTGCTTTGAATACTTTTCTCCTCGATACCAAAAAAGAAGTGTCCTTCGATCCCGCGACCGAAAGATTTAGTTCCGTGTAAGTGCATGTTCTTTCAGTGCTTTTAATAATCTTTAGTTTAGTGGTAGTGGCTTTCAGTGTTTTCAGTCATCTTCTATTTAATTTCAACAAAATCTGTTCTTCGATCCCATGATAGAAAGATTTAGTTGAGATTAAATGAATACCCCATCATTGCTTTGAATACTCTTCTCCTCGATACCAAAAAAGAAGTGTCCTTCGATCCCGCGACCGAAAGATTTAGTTCCGTGTAAGTGCATGTTCTTTCAGTGCTTTTAATAATCTTTAGTTTAGTGGTAGTGGCTTTCAGTGTTTTCAGCCATCTTCTATTTGATTTCAACAAAATCTGTTCTTCGATCCCATGATCGAAAGATTTAGTTGAGATTAAATGAATACCCCATCATTGCTTTGAATACTTTTCTCCTCGATACCAAAAAAGAAGTGTCCTTCGATCCCGCGACCGAAAGATTTAGTTCCGTGTAAGTGCATGTTCTTTCAGTGCTTTTAATAATCTTTAGTTTAGTGGTAGTGGCTTTCAGTGTTTTCAGCCATCTTCTATTTGATTTCAACAAAATCTGTTCTTCGATCCCATGATCGAAAGATTTAGTTGAGATTAAATGAATACCCCATCATTGCTTTGAATGCTCTTCTCCTCGATACCAAAGAAAAAGTGTAATTCGATCCCGCGACTTAAAGATATAGTTGCGTGTAAGTGCATGTCCTTTCAGTGCTTTTAATAATCTTTAGTTTAGTGGTAGTGGCTTTCAGTGTTTTCAGCCATCTTCTATTTGATTTCAACAAAATCTGTTCTTCGATCCCATGATCGAAAGATTTAGTTGAGATTAAGTTAATACCCCATCATTGCTTTGAATACTTTTCTCCTCGATACCAAAAAAGAAGTGTCCTTCGATCCCGCGACCGAAAGATTTAGTTCCGTGTAAGTGCATGTTCTTTCAGTGCTTTTAATAATCTTTAGTTTAGTGGTAGTGGCTTTCAGTGTTTTCAGTCATCTTCTATTTAATTTCAACAAAATCTGTTCTTCGATCCCATGATCTAAAGATTTAGTTGAGATTAAGTTAATACCCCATCATTGCTTTGAATACTTTTCTCCTCGATACCAAAAAAGAAGTGTCCTTCGATCCCGCGACCGAAAGATTTAGTTCCGTGTAAGTGCATGTTCTTTCAGTGCTTTTAATAATCTTTAGTTTAGTGGTAGTGGCTTTCAGTGTTTTCAGTCATCTTCTATTTAATTTCAACAAAATCTGTTCTTCGATCCCATGATAGAAAGATTTAGTTGAGATTAAATGAATACCCCATCATTGCTTTGAATACTCTTCTCCTCGATACCAAAAAAGAAGTGTCCTTCGATCCCGCGACCGAAAGATTTAGTTCCGTGTAAGTGCATGTTCTTTCAGTGCTTTTAATAATCTTTAGTTTAGTGGTAGTGGCTTTCAGTGTTTTCAGTCATCTTCTATTTAATTTCAACAAAATCTGTTCTTCGATCCCATGATCTAAAGATTTAGTTGAGATTAAGTTAATACCCCATCATTGCTTTGAATACTTTTCTCCTCGATACCAAAAAAGAAGTGTCCTTCGATCCCGCGACCGAAAGATTTAGTTCCGTGTAAGTGCATGTTCTTTCAGTGCTTTTAATAATCTTTAGTTTAGTGGTAGTGGCTTTCAGTGTTTTCAGCCATCTTCTATTTGATTTCAACAAAATCTGTTCTTCGATCCCATGATCGAAAGATTTAGTTGAGATTAAATGAATACCCCATCATTGCTTTGAATACTTTTCTCCTCGATACCAAAAAAGAAGTGTCCTTCGATCCCGCGACCGAAAGATTTAGTTCCGTGTAAGTGCATGTTCTTTCAGTGCTTTTAATAATCTTTAGTTTAGTGGTAGTGGCTTTCAGTGTTTTCAGCCATCTTCTATTTGATTTCAACAAAATCTGTTCTTCGATCCCATGATCGAAAGATTTAGTTGAGATTAAATGAATATCCCATCATTGCTTTGAATACTTTTCTCCTCGATACCAAAAAAGAAGTGCCCTTCGATCCCGCGACCGAAAGATTTAGTTCCGTGTAAGTGCATGTTCTTTCAGTGCTTTTAATAATCTTTAGTTTAGTGGTAGTGGCTTTCAGTGTTTTCAGCCATCTTCTATTTGATTTCAACAAAATCTGTTCTTCGATCCCATGATCGAAAGATTTAGTTGAGATTAAATGAATACCCCATCATTGCTTTGAATGCTCTTCTCCTCGATACCAAAAAAAATCTGTCCTTCGATCCCGCGACTTAAAGATATAGTTCCGTGTAAGTGCATGTTCTTTCAGTGCTTTTAATAATCTTTAGTTTAGTGGTAGTGGCTTTCAGTGTTTTCAGCCATCTTCTATTTAATTTCAACAAAATCTGTTCTTCGATCCCATGATCTAAAGATTTAGTTGAGATTAAGTTAATACCCCATCATTGCTTTGAATACTTTTCTCCTCGATACCAAAAAAGAAGTGTCCTTCGATCCCGCGACCGAAAGATTTAGTTCCGTGTAAGTGCATGTTCTTTCAGTGCTTTTAATAATCTTTAGTTTAGTGGTAGTGGCTTTCAGTGTTTTCAGCCATCTTCTATTTGATTTCAACAAAATCTGTTCTTCGATCCCATGATCGAAAGATTTAGTTGAGATTAAATGAATACCCCATCATTGCTTTGAATACTTTTCTCCTCGATACCAAAAAAGAAGTGTCCTTCGATCCCGCGACCGAAAGATTTAGTTCCGTGTAAGTGCATGTTCTTTCAGTGCTTTTAATAATCTTTAGTTTAGTGGTAGTGGCTTTCAGTGTTTTCAGCCATCTTCTATTTGATTTCAACAAAATCTGTTCTTCGATCCCATGATCGAAAGATTTAGATGAGATTAAATGAATATCCCATCATTGCTTTGAATACTTTTCTCCTCGATACCAAAAAAGAAGTGCCCTTCGATCCCGCGACCGAAAGATTTAGTTCCGTGTAAGTGCATGTTCTTTCAGTGCTTTTAATAATCTTTAGTTTAGTGGTAGTGGCTTTCAGTGTTTTCAGCCATCTTCTATTTGATTTCAACAAAATCTGTTCTTCGATCCCATGATCGAAAGATTTAGTTGAGATTAAATGAATACCCCATCATTGCTTTGAATGCTCTTCTCCTCGATACCAAAAAAAATCTGTCCTTCGATCCCGCGACTTAAAGATATAGTTCCGTGTAAGTGCATGTTCTTTCAGTGCTTTTAATAATCTTTAGTTTAGTGGTAGTGGCTTTCAGTGTTTTCAGCCATCTTCTATTTAATTTCAACAAAATCTGTTCTTCGATCCCATGATCGAAAGATTTAGTTGAGATTAAATGAATACCCCATCATTGCTTTGAATACTTTTCTCCTCGATACCAAAAAAGAAGTGTCCTTCGATCCCGCGACCGAAAGATTTAGTTCCGTGTAAGTGCATGTTCTTTCAGTGCTTTTAATAATCTTTAGTTTAGTGGTAGTGGCTTTCAGTGTTTTCAGCCATCTTCTATTTGATTTCAACAAAATCTGTTCTTCGATCCCATGATCGAAAGATTTAGTTGAGATTAAATGAATATCCCATCATTGCTTTGAATACTTTTCTCCTCGATACCAAAAAAGAAGTGCCCTTCGATCCCGCGACCGAAAGATTTAGTTCCGTGTAAGTGCATGTTCTTTCAGTGCTTTTAATAATCTTTAGTTTAGTGGTAGTGGCTTTCAGTGTTTTCAGCCATCTTCTATTTGATTTCAACAAAATCTGTTCTTCGATCCCATGATCGAAAGATTTAGTTGAGATTAAATGAATACCCCATCATTGCTTTGAATGCTCTTCTCCTCGATACCAAAAAAAATCTGTCCTTCGATCCCGCGACTTAAAGATATAGTTCCGTGTAAGTGCATGTTCTTTCAGTGCTTTTAATAATCTTTAGTTTAGTGGTAGTGGCTTTCAGTGTTTTCAGCCATCTTCTATTTGATTTCAACAAAATCTGTTCTTCGATCCCATGATCGAAAGATTTAGTTGAGATTAAATGAATACCCCATCATTGCTTTGAATGCTCTTCTCCTCGATACCAAAAAAAATCTGTCCTTCGATCCCGCGACTTAAAGATATAGTTCCGTGTAAGTGCATGTTCTTTCAGTGCTTTTAATAATCTTTAGTTTAGTGGTAGTGGCTTTCAGTGTTTTCAGTCATCTTCTATTTAATTTCAACAAAATCTGTTCTTCGATCCCATGATAGAAAGATTTAGTTGAGATTAAATGAATACCCCATCATTGCTTTGAATACTCTTCTCCTCGATACCAAAAAAGAAGTGTCCTTCGATCCCGCGACCGAAGGATTTAGTTCCGTGTAAGTGCATGTTCTTTCAGTGCTTTTAATAATCTTTAGTTTAGTGGTAGTGGCTTTCAGTGTTTTCAGTCATCTTCTATTTAATTTCAACAAAATCTGTTCTTCGATCCCATGATAGAAAGATTTAGTTGAGATTAAATGAATACCCCATCATTGCTTTGAATACTCTTCTCCTCGATACCAAAAAAGAAGTGTCCTTCGATCCCGCGACCGAAGGATTTAGTTCCGTGTAAGTGCATGTTCTTTCAGTGCTTTTAATAATCTTTAGTTTAGTGGTAGTGGCTTTCAGTGTTTTCAGTCATCTTCTATTTAATTTCAACAAAATCTGTTCTTCGATCCCATGATCTAAAGATTTAGTTGAGATTAAGTTAATACCCCATCATTGCTTTGAATACTTTTCTCCTCGATACCAAAAAAGAAGTGTCCTTCGATCCCGCGACCGAAAGATTTAGTTCCGTGTAAGTGCATGTTCTTTCAGTGCTTTTAATAATCTTTAGTTTAGTGGTAGTGGCTTTCAGTGTTTTCAGCCATCTTCTATTTGATTTCAACAAAATCTGTCCTTCGATCCCGCGACCGAAAGATTTAGTTCCGTGTAAGTGCATGTTCTTTCAGTGCTTTTAATAATCTTTAGTTTAGTGGTAGTGGCTTTCAGTGTTTTCAGCCATCTTCTATTTGATTTCAACAAAATCTGTTTTTCGATTCCATGATCGAAAGATTTAGTTGAGATTAAATGAATACCCCATCATTGCTTTGAATGCTCTTCTCCTCGATACCAAAAAAAATCTGTCCTTCGATCCCGCGACTTAAAGATATAGTTCCGTGTAAGTGCATGTCCTTTCAGTGCTTTTAATAATCTTTGAAAACTAGTTTATAACCGTGCAGTGTTTTCAGTCATCTTCTATTTGATTTCAACAAAATCTGTCCTTCGATCCCGCGACCGAAAGATTTAGTTCCGTGTAAGTGCATGTTCTTTCAGTGCTTTTAATAATCTTTGAAAACTAGTTTATAACCGTGCAGTGTTTTCAGCCATCTTCTATTTGATTTCAACAAAATCTGTTCTTCGATCCCATGATCGAAAGATTTAGTTGAGATTAAATGAATACCCCATCATTGCTTTGAATACTTTTCTCCTCGATACCAAAAAAGAAGTGTCCTTCGATCCCGCGACCGAAAGATTTAGTTCCGTGTAAGTGCATGTTCTTTCAGTGCTTTTAATAATCTTTAGTTTAGTGGTAGTGGCTTTCAGTGTTTTCAGCCATCTTCTATTTGATTTCAACAAAATCTGTTCTTCGATCCCATGATCGAAAGATTTAGATGAGATTAAATGAATATCCCATCATTGCTTTGAATACTTTTCTCCTCGATACCAAAAAAGAAGTGCCCTTCGATCCCGCGACCGAAAGATTTAGTTCCGTGTAAGTGCATGTTCTTTCAGTGCTTTTAATAATCTTTAGTTTAGTGGTAGTGGCTTTCAGTGTTTTCAGCCATCTTCTATTTGATTTCAACAAAATCTGTTCTTCGATCCCATGATCGAAAGATTTAGTTGAGATTAAATGAATACCCCATCATTGCTTTGAATACTTTTCTCCTCGATACCAAAAAAAGAAGTGTCCTTCGATCCCGCGACCGAAAGATTTAGTTCCGTGTAAGTGCATGTTCTTTCAGTGCTTTTAATAATCTTTAGTTTAGTGGTAGTGGCTTTCAGTGTTTTCAGCCATCTTCTATTTGATTTCAACAAAATCTGTTCTTCGATCCCATGATCGAAAGATTTAGTTGAGATTAAATGAATACCCCATCATTGCTTTGAATGCTCTTCTCCTCGATACCAAAAAAAATCTGTCCTTCGATCCCGCGACTTAAAGATATAGTTCCGTGTAAGTGCATGTTCTTTCAGTGCTTTTAATAATCTTTGAAAACTAGTTTATAACCGTGCAGTGTTTTCAGCCATCTTCTATTTGATTTCAACAAAATCTGTCCTTCGATCCCGCGACCGAAAGATTTAGTTCCGTGTAAGTGCATGTTCTTTCAGTGCTTTTAATAATCTTTAGTTTAGTGGTAGTGGCTTTCAGTGTTTTCAGCCATCTTCTATTTGATTTCAACAAAATCTGTTCTTCGATCCCATGATCGAAAGATTTAGTTGAGATTAAATGAATACCCCATCATTGCTTTGAATGCTCTTCTCCTCGATACCAAAAAAAATCTGTCCTTCGATCCCGCGACTTAAAGATATAGTTCCGTGTAAGTGCATGTTCTTTCAGTGCTTTTAATAATCTTTAGTTTAGTGGTAGTGGCTTTCAGTGTTTTCAGCCATCTTCTATTTGATTTCAACAAAATCTGTTCTTCGATTCCATGATCGAAAGATTTAGTTGCGATTAAATGAATACCCCATCATTGCTTTGAATGCTCTTCTCCTCGATACCAAAAAAAATCTGTCCTTCGATCCCGCGACTTAAAGATATAGTTCCGTGTAAGTGCATGTTCTTTCAGTGCTTTTAATAATCTTTAGTTTATTGGTAGTGGTTTTCAGTGTTTTCAGCCATCTTCTATTTGATTTCAACAAAATCTGTTTTTCGATCCCATGATCGAAAGATTTAGTTGAGATTAAATGAATACTCCATCATTGCTTTGAATACTTTTCTCCTCGATACCAAAAAAGAAGTGTCCTTCGATCCCGCGACCGAAAGATTTAGTTCCGTGTAAGTGCATGTTCTTTCAGTGCTTTTAATAATCTTTAGTTTAGTGGTAGTGGCTTTCAGTGTTTTCAGCCATCTTCTATTTGATTTCAACAAAATCTGTTCTTCGATTCCATGATCGAAAGATTTAGTTGAGATTAAATGAATACCCCATCATTGCTTTGAATGCTCTTCTCCTCGATACCAAAAAAAATCTGTCCTTCGATCCCGCGACTTAAAGATATAGTTCCGTGTAAGTGCATGTCCTTTCAGTCCTTTTAATAATCTTTGAAAACTAGTTTATAACCGTGCAGTGTTTTCAGCCATCTTCTATTTGATTTCAACAAAATCTGTCCTTCGATCCCGCGACCGAAAGATTTAGTTCCGTGTAAGTGCATGTTCTTTCAGTGCTTTTAATAATCTTTAGTTTAGTGGTAGTGGCTTTCAGTGTTTTCAGCCATCTTCTATTTGATTTCAACAAAATCTGTTCTTCGATCCCATGATCGAAAGATTTAGTTGAGATTAAATGAATACCCCATCATTGCTTTGAATGCTCTTCTCCTCGATACCAAAAAAAATCTGTCCTTCGATCCCGCGACTTAAAGATATAGTTCCGTGTAAGTGCATGTTCTTTCAGTGCTTTTAATAATCTTTGAAAACTAGTTTATAACCGTGCAGTGTTTTCAGTCATCTTCTATTTAATTTCAACAAAATCTGTTCTTCGATCCCATGATCTAAAGATTTAGTTGAGATTAAGTTAATACCCCATCATTGCTTTGAATGCTCTTCTCCTCGATACCAAAAAAGAAGTGTCCTTCGATCCCGCGACCGAAAGATTTAGTTCCGTGTAAGTGCATGTTCTTTCAGTGCTTTTAATAATCTTTAGTTTAGTGGTAGTGGCTTTCAGTGTTTTCAGCCATCTTCTATTTGATTTCAACAAAATCTGTCCTTCGATCCCGCGACCGAAAGATTTAGTTCCGTGTAAGTGCATGTTCTTTCAGTGCTTTTAATAATCTTTAGTTTAGTGGTAGTGGCTTTCAGTGTTTTCAGCCATCTTCTATTTGATTTCAACAAAATCTGTTCTTCGATCCCATGATCGAAAGATTTAGTTGAGATTAAATGAATACCCCATCATTGCTTTGAATGCTCTTCTCCTCGATACCAAAAAAAAATCTGTCCTTCGATCCCGCGACTTAAAGATATAGTTCCGTGTAAGTGCATGTCCTTTCAGTGCTTTTAATAATCTTTGAAAACTAGTTTATAACCGTGCAGTGTTTTCAGCCATCTTCCATTTGATTTCAACAAAATCTGTCCTTCGATCCCATGATCTAAAGATTTAGTTGAGATTAAATGAATACCCCATCATTGCTTTGAATGCTCTTCTCCTCGATACCAAAAAAAATCTGTCCTTCGATCCCGCGACTTAAAGATATAGTTCCGTGTAAGTGCATGTTCTTTCAGTGCTTTTAATAATCTTTGAAAACTAGTTTATAACCGTGCAGTGTTTTCAGTCATCTTCTATTTAATTTCAACAAAATCTGTTCTTCGATCCCATGATCTAAAGATTTAGTTGAGATTAAGTTAATACCCCATCATTGCTTTGAATGCTCTTCTCCTCGATACCAAAAAAGAAGTGTCCTTCGATCCCGCGACCGAAAGATTTAGTTCCGTGTAAGTGCATGTTCTTTCAGTGCTTTTAATAATCTTTAGTTTATTGGTAGTGGTTTTCAGTGTTTTCAGCCATCTTCTATTTGATTTCAACAAAATCTGTTTTTCGATCCCATGATCGAAAGATTTAGTTGAGATTAAATGAATACTCCATCATTGCTTTGAATACTTTTCTCCTCGATACCAAAAAAGAAGTGTCCTTCGATCCCGCGACCGAAAGATTTAGTTCCGTGTAAGTGCATGTTCTTTCAGTGCTTTTAATAATCTTTAGTTTAGTGGTAGTGGCTTTCAGTGTTTTCAGCCATCTTCTATTTGATTTCAACAAAATCTGTTCTTCGATTCCATGATCGAAAGATTTAGTTGAGATTAAATGAATACCCCATCATTGCTTTGAATGCTCTTCTCCTCGATACCAAAAAAAATCTGTCCTTCGATCCCGCGACTTAAAGATATAGTTCCGTGTAAGTGCATGTCCTTTCAGTGCTTTTAATAATCTTTGAAAACTAGTTTATAACCGTGCAGTGTTTTCAGCCATCTTCTATTTGATTTCAACAAAATCTGTCCTTCGATCCCGCGACCGAAAGATTTAGTTCCGTGTAAGTGCATGTTCTTTCAGTGCTTTTAATAATCTTTAGTTTAGTGGTAGTGGCTTTCAGTGTTTTCAGCCATCTTCTATTTGATTTCAACAAAATCTGTTCTTCGATTCCATGATCGAAAGATTTAGTTGAGATTAAATGAATACCCCATCATTGCTTTGAATGCTCTTCTCCTCGATACCAAAAAAAATCTGTCCTTCGATCCCGCGACTTAAAGATATAGTTCCGTGTAAGTGCATGTCCTTTCAGTGCTTTTAATAATCTTTGAAAACTAGTTTATAACCGTGCAGTGTTTTCAGCCATCTTCTATTTGATTTCAACAAAATCTGTTCTTCGATCCCATGATCGAAAGATTTAGTTGAGATTAAATGAATACCCCATCATTGCTTTGAATACTTTTCTCCTCGATACCAAAAAAAGAAGTGTCCTTCGATCCCGCGACCGAAAGATTTAGTTCCGTGTAAGTGCATGTTCTTTCAGTGCTTTTAATAATCTTTAGTTTAGTGGTAGTGGCTTTCAGTGTTTTCAGCCATCTTCTATTTGATTTCAACAAAATCTGTTTTTCGATCCCATGATCGAAAGATTTAGTTGAGATTAAGTTAATACCCCATCATTGCTTTGAATGCTCTTCTCCTCGATACCAAAAAAGAAGTGTCCTTCGATCCCGCGACCGAAAGATTTAGTTCCGTGTAAGTGCATGTTCTTTCAGTGCTTTTAATAATCTTTAGTTTATTGGTAGTGGTTTTCAGTGTTTTCAGCCATCTTCTATTTGATTTCAACAAAATCTGTTTTTCGATCCCATGATCGAAAGATTTAGTTGAGATTAAATGAATACTCCATCATTGCTTTGAATACTTTTCTCCTCGATACCAAAAAAGAAGTGTCCTTCGATCCCGCGACCGAAAGATTTAGTTCCGTGTAAGTGCATGTTCTTTCAGTGCTTTTAATAATCTTTAGTTTAGTGGTAGTGGCTTTCAGTGTTTTCAGCCATCTTCTATTTGATTTCAACAAAATCTGTTCTTCGATCCCATGATCGAAAGATTTAGTTGAGATTAAATGAATACCCCATCATTGCTTTGAATACTTTTCTCCTCGATACCAAAAAAAGAAGTGTCCTTCGATCCCGCGACCGAAAGATTTAGTTCCGTGTAAGTGCATGTTCTTTCAGTGCTTTTAATAATCTTTAGTTTAGTGGTAGTGGCTTTCAGTGTTTTCAGCCATCTTCTATTTGATTTCAACAAAATCTGTTCTTCGATCCCATGATCGAAAGATTTAGTTGAGATTAAATGAATACCCCATCATTGCTTTGAATGCTCTTCTCCTCGATACCAAAAAAAATCTGTCCTTCGATCCCGCGACTTAAAGATATAGTTCCGTGTAAGTGCATGTTCTTTCAGTGCTTTTAATAATCTTTGAAAACTAGTTTATAACCGTGCAGTGTTTTCAGCCATCTTCTATTTGATTTCAACAAAATCTGTCCTTCGATCCCGCGACCGAAAGATTTAGTTCCGTGTAAGTGCATGTTCTTTCAGTGCTTTTAATAATCTTTAGTTTAGTGGTAGTGGCTTTCAGTGTTTTCAGCCATCTTCTATTTGATTTCAACAAAATCTGTTCTTCGATCCCATGATCGAAAGATTTAGTTGAGATTAAATGAATACCCCATCATTGCTTTGAATGCTCTTCTCCTCGATACCAAAAAAAAATCTGTCCTTCGATCCCGCGACTTAAAGATATAGTTCCGTGTAAGTGCATGTCCTTTCAGTGCTTTTAATAATCTTTGAAAACTAGTTTATAACCGTGCAGTGTTTTCAGCCATCTTCCATTTGATTTCAACAAAATCTGTCCTTCGATCCCATGATCTAAAGATTTAGTTGAGATTAAATGAATACCCCATCATTGCTTTGAATGCTCTTCTCCTCGATACCAAAAAAAATCTGTCCTTCGATCCCGCGACTTAAAGATATAGTTCCGTGTAAGTGCATGTCCTTTCAGTGCTTTTAATAATCTTTGAAAACTAGTTTATAACCGTGCAGTGTTTTCAGCCATCTTCCATTTGATTTCAACAAAATCTGTCCTTCGATCCCATGATCTAAAGATTTAGTTGAGATTAAGTTAATACCCCATCATTGCTTTGAATGCTCTTCTCCTCGATACCAAAAAAGAAGTGTCCTTCGATCCCGCGACCGAAAGATTTAGTTCCGTGTAAGTGCATGTTCTTTCAGTGCTTTTAATAATCTTTAGTTTAGTGGTAGTGGTTTTCAGTGTTTTCAGCCATCTTCTATTTGATTTCAACAAAATCTGTCCTTCGATCCCGCGACCGAAAGATTTAGTTCCGTGTAAGTGCATGTTCTTTCAGTGCTTTTAATAATCTTTAGTTTAGTGGTAGTGGTTTTCAGTGTTTTCAGCCATCTTCTATTTGATTTCAACAAAATCTGTTTTTCGATCCCATGATCGAAAGATTTAGTTGAGATTAAATGAATACTCCATCATTGCTTTGAATACTTTTCTCCTCGATACCAAAAAAGAAGTGTCCTTCGATCCCGCGACCGAAAGATTTAGTTCCGTGTAAGTGCATGTTCTTTCAGTGCTTTTAATAATCTTTAGTTTAGTGGTAGTGGCTTTCAGTGTTTTCAGCCATCTTCTATTTGATTTCAACAAAATCTGTTCTTCGATCCCATGATCGAAAGATTTAGTTGAGATTAAATGAATACCCCATCATTGCTTTGAATGCTCTTCTCCTCGATAACAAAAAAAATCTGTCCTTCGATCCCGCGACTTAAAGATATAGTTCCGTGTAAGTGCATGTTCTTTCAGTGCTTTTAATAATCTTTGAAAACTAGTTTATAACCGTGCAGTGTTTTCAGTCATCTTCTATTTAATTTCAACAAAATCTGTTCTTCGATCCCATGATCTAAAGATTTAGTTGAGATTAAGTTAATACCCCATCATTGCTTTGAATGCTCTTCTCCTCGATACCAAAAAAGAAGTGTCCTTCGATCCCGCGACCGAAAGATTTAGTTCCGTGTAAGTGCATGTTCTTTCAGTGCTTTTAATAATCTTTAGTTTAGTGGTAGTGGCTTTCAGTGTTTTCAGCCATCTTCTATTTGATTTCAACAAAATCTGTTCTTCGATCCCATGATCGAAAGATTTAGTTGAGATTAAATGAATACCCCATCATTGCTTTGAATGCTCTTCTCCTCAAAACAAAAAAAATCTGTCCTTCGATCCCGCGACTTAAAGATATAGTTCCGTGTAAGTGCATGTCCTTTCAGTGCTTTTAATAATCTTTGAAAACTAGTTTATAACCGTGCAGTGTTTTCAGTCATCTTCTATTTAATTTCAACAAAATCTGTTTTTCGATCCCATGATCTAAAGATTTAGTTGAGATTAAGTTAATACCCCATCATTGCTTTGAATGCTCTTCTCCTCGATACCAAAAAAGAAGTGTCCTTCGATCCCGCGACCGAAAGATTTAGTTCCGTGTAAGTGCATGTTCTTTCAGTGCTTTTAATAATCTTTAGTTTAGTGGTAGTGGCTTTCAGTGTTTTCAGCCATCTTCTATTTGATTTCAACAAAATCTGTTCTTCGATCCCATGATCGAAAGATTTAGTTGAGATTAAATGAATACCCGATCATTGCTTTGAATGCTCTTCTCCTCGATACCAAAAAAAATCTGTCCTTCGATCCCGCGACTTAAAGATATAGTTCCGTGTAAGTGCATGTCCTTTCAGTGCTTTTAATAATCTTTGAAAACTAGTTTATAACCGTGCAGTGTTTTCAGTCATCTTCTATTTAATTTCAACAAAATCTGTTCTTCGATCCCATGATCTAAAGATTTAGTTGAGATTAAGTTAATACCCCATCATTGCTTTGAATGCTCTTCTCCTCGATACCAAAAAAGAAGTGTCCTTCGATCCCGCGACCGAAAGATTTAGTTCCGTGTAAGTGCATGTTCTTTCAGTGATTTTAAAAATCTTTAGTTTAGTGGTAGTGGCTTTCAGTGTTTTCAGCCATCTTCTATTTGATTTCAACAAAATCTGTTCTTCGATCCCATGATCGAAAGATTTAGTTGAGATTAAATGAATACCCCATCATTGCTTTGAATACTTTTCTCCTCGATACCAAAAAAGAAGTGTCCTTCGATCCCGCGACCGAAAGATTTAGTTCCGTGTAAGTGCATGTTCTTTCAGTGCTTTTAATAATCTTTAGTTTAGTGGTAGTGGCTTTCAGTGTTTTCAGCCATCTTCTATTTGATTTCAACAAAATCTGTTCTTCGATCCCATGATCGAAAGATTTAGTTGAGATTAAATGAATACCCCATCATTGCTTTGAATGCTCTTCTCCTCGATACCAAAAAAAATCTGTCCTTCGATCCCGCGACTTAAAGATATAGTTCCGTGTAAGTGCATGTCCTTTCAGTGCTTTTAATAATCTTTGAAAACTAGTTTATAACCGTGCAGTGTTTTCAGTCATCTTCTATTTAATTTCAACAAAATCTGTTCTTCGATCCCATGATCTAAAGATTTAGTTGAGATTAAGTTAATACCCCATCATTGCTTTGAATACTTTTCTCCTCGATACCAAAAAAGAAGTGTCCTTCGATCCCGCGACCGAAAGATTTAGTTCCGTGTAAGTGCATGTTCTTTCAGTGCTTTTAATAATCTTTAGTTTAGTGGTAGTGGCTTTCAGTGTTTTCAGCCATCTTCTATTTGATTTCAACAAAATCTGTCCTTCGATCCCGCGACCGAAAGATTTAGTTCCGTGTAATTGCATGTTCTTTCAGTGCTTTTAATAATCTTTAGTTTAGTGGTAGTGGCTTTCAGTGTTTTCAGCCATCTTCTATTTGATTTCAACAAAATCTGTCCTTCGATCCCGCGACCGAAAGATTTAGTTCCGTGTAAGTGCATGTTCTTTCAGTGCTTTTAATAATCTTTAGTTTAGTGGTAGTGGCTTTCTGTGTTTTCAGCCATCTTCTATTTGATTTCAACAAAATCTGTTCTTCGATCCCATGATCGAAAGATTTAGTTGAGATTAAATGAATACCCCATCATTGCTTTGAATGCTCTTCTCCTCGATACCAAAAAAAATCTGTCCTTCGATCCCGCGACTTAAAGATATAGTTCCGTGTAAGTGCATGTCCTTTCAGTGCTTTTAATAATCTTTGAAAACTAGTTTATAACCGTGCAGTGTTTTCAGTCATCTTCTATTTAATTTCAACAAAATCTGTTCTTCGATCCCATGATCTAAAGATTTAGTTGAGATTAAGTTAATACCCCATCATTGCTTTGAATACTTTTCTCCTCGATACCAAAAAAGAAGTGTCCTTCGATCCCGCGACCGAAAGATTTAGTTCCGTGTAAGTGCATGTTCTTTCAGTGCTTTTAATAATCTTTAGTTTAGTGGTAGTGGCTTTCAGTGTTTTCAGCCATCTTCTATTTGATTTCAACAAAATCTGTCCTTCGATCCCGCGACCGAAAGATTTAGTTCCGTGTAAGTGCATGTTCTTTCAGTGCTTTTAATAATCTTTAGTTTAGTGGTAGTGGCTTTCTGTGTTTTCAGCCATCTTCTATTTGATTTCAACAAAATCTGTTCTTCGATCCCATGATCGAAAGATTTAGTTGAGATTAAATGAATACCCCATCATTGCTTTGAATGCTCTTCTCCTCGATACCAAAAAAAATCTGTCCTTCGATCCCGCGACTTAAAGATATAGTTCCGTGTAAGTGCATGTCCTTTCAGTGCTTTTAATAATCTTTGAAAACTAGTTTATAACCGTGCAGTGTTTTCAGTCATCTTCTATTTAATTTCAACAAAATCTGTTCTTCGATACCATGATCTAAAGATTTAGTTGAGATTAAGTTAATACCCCATCATTGCTTTGAATACTTTTCTCCTCGATACCAAAAAAGAAGTGTCCTTCGATCCCGCGACCGAAAGATTTAGTTCCGTGTAAGTGCATGTTCTTTCAGTGCTTTTAATAATCTTTAGTTTAGTGGTAGTGGCTTTCAGTGTTTTCAGCCATCTTCTATTTGATTTCAACAAAATCTGTCCTTCGATCCCGCGACCGAAAGATTTAGTTCCGTGTAATTGCATGTTCTTTCAGTGCTTTTAATAATCTTTAGTTTAGTGGTAGTGGCTTTCAGTGTTTTCAGCCATCTTCTATTTGATTTCAACAAAATCTGTCCTTCGATCCCGCGACCGAAAGATTTAGTTCCGTGTAAGTGCATGTTCTTTCAGTGCTTTTAATAATCTTTAGTTTAGTGGTAGTGGCTTTCAGTGTTTTCAGCCATCTTCTATTTGATTTCAACAAAATCTGTTCTTCGATCCCATGATCGAAAGATTTAGTTGAGATTAAATGAATACCCCATCATTGCTTTGAATACTTTTCTCCTCGATACCAAAAAAGAAGTGTCCTTCGATCCCGCGACCGAAAGATTTAGTTCCGTGTAAGTGCATGTCCTTTCAGTGCTTTTAATAATCTTTGAAAACTAGTTTATAACCGTGCAGTGTTTTCAGTCATCTTCTATTTAATTTCAACAAAATCTGTTCTTCGATCCCATGATCGAAAGATTTAGTTGAGATTAAATGAATACTCCATCATTGCTTTGAATACTTTTCTCCTCGATACCAAAAAAGAAGTGTCCTTCGATCCCGCGACCGAAAGATTTAGTTCCGTGTAAGTGCATGTTCTTTCAGTGCTTTTAATAATCTTTAGTTTAGTGGTAGTGGCTTTCAGTGTTTTCAGCCATCTTCTATTTGATTTCAACAAAATCTGTTCTTCGATCCCATGATCGAAAGATTTAGTTGAGATTAAATGAATACCCCATCATTGCTTTGAATGCTCTTCTCCTCGATACCAAAAAAAAGCTGTCCTTCGGTCCCGCGACTTAAAGATATAGTTCCGTGTAAGTGCATGTCCTTTCAGTGCTTTTAATAATCTTTGAAAACTAGTTTATAACCGTGCAGTGTTTTCAGTCATCTTCTATTTAATTTCAACAAAATCTGTTCTTCGATCCCATGATCTAAAGATTTAGTTGAGATTAAGTTAATACCCCACCATTGCTTTGAATACTTTTCTCCTCGATACCAAAAAAGAAGTGTCCTTCGATCCCGCGACCGAAAGATTTAGTTCCGTGTAAGTGCATGTTCTTTCAGTGCTTTTAATAATCTTTAGTTTAGTGGTAGTGGCTTTCAGTGTTTTCAGCCATCTTCTATTTGATTTCAACAAAATCTGTTCTTCGATCCCATGATCGAAAGATTTAGTTGAGATTAAATGAATACCCCATCATTGCTTTGAATGCTCTTCTCCTCGATACCAAAAAAAATCTGTCCTTCGATCCCGCGACTTAAAGATATAGTTCCGTGTAAGTACATGTGCTTTCAGTGCTTTTAATAATCTTTGAAAACTAGTTTATAACCGTGCAGTGTTTTCAGTCATCTTCTATTTAATTTCAACAAAATCTGTTCTTCGATCCCATGATCTAAAGATTTAGTTGAGATTAAGTTAATACCCCATCATTGCTTTGAATGCTCTTCTCCTCGATACCAAAAAAAATCTGTCCTTCGATCCCGCGACTTAAAGATATAGTTCCGTGTAAGTGCATTTCCTTTCAGTGCTTTTAATAATCTTTGGAAACTAGTTTATAACCGTGCAGTGTTTTCAGTCATCTTCTATTTAATTTCAACAAAATCTGTTCTTCGATCCCATGATCTAAAGATTTAGTTGAGATTAAATGAATACCCCATCATTGCTTTGAATGCTCTTCTCCTCGATACCAAAAAAAAATCTGTCCTTCGATCCCGCGACTTAAAGATATTGTTCCGTGTAAGTGCATGTCCTTTCAGTGCTTTTAATAATCTTTGAAAACTAGTTTATAACCGTGCAGTGTTTTCAGTCATCTTCTATTTAATTTCAACAAAATCTGTTCTTCGATACCATGATCTAAAGATTTAGTTGAGATTAAGTTAATACCCCACCATTGCTTTGAATACTTTTCTCCTCGATACCAAAAAAGAAGTGTCCTTCGATCCCGCGACCGAAAGATTTAGTTCCGTGTAAGTGCATGTTCTTTCAGTGCTTTTAATAATCTTTAGTTTAGTGGTAGTGGCTTTCAGTGTTTTCAGCCATCTTCTATTTGATTTCAACAAAATCTGTTCTTCGATCCCATGATCGAAAGATTTAGTTGAGATTAAATGAATACCCCATCATTGCTTTGAATGCTCTTCTCCTCGATACCAAAAAAAAATCTGTCCTTCGATCCCGCGACTTAAAGATATAGTTCCGTGTAAGTGCATGTCCTTTCAGTGCTTTTAATAATCTTTGAAAACTAGTTTATAACCGTGCAGTGTTTTCAGTCATCTTCTATTTAATTTCAACAAAATCTGTTCTTCGATCCTATGATCTAAAGATTTAGTTGAGATTAAATGAATACCCCATCATTGCTTTGAATACTTTTCTCCTCGATACCAAAAAAGAAGTGTCCTTCGATCCCGCGACCGAAAGATTTAGTTCCGTGTAAGTGCATGTTCTTTCAGTGCTTTTAATAATCTTTAGTTTAGTGGTAGTGGCTTTCAGTGTTTTCAGCCATCTTCTATTTGATTTCAACAAAATCTGTCCTTCGATCCCGCGACCGAAAGATTTAGTTCCGTGTAAGTGCATGTTCTTTCAGTGCTTTTAATAATCTTTAGTTTAGTGGTAGTGGCTTTCAGTGTTTTCAGCCATCTTCTATTTGATTTCAACAAAATCTGTCCTTCGATCCCATGATCGAAAGATTTAGTTGAGATTAAATGAATACCCCATCATTGCTTTGAATACTTTTCTCCTCGATACCAAAAAAGAAGTGTCCTTCGATCCCGCGACCGAAAGATTTAGTTCCGTGTAAGTGCATGTCCTTTCAGTGCTTTTAATAATCTTTGAAAACTAGTTTATAACCGTGCAGTGTTTTCAGTCATCTTCTATTTAATTTCAACAAAATCTGTTCTTCGATACCATGATCTAAAGATTTAGTTGAGATTAAGTTAATACCCCACCATTGCTTTGAATACTTTTCTCCTCGATACCAAAAAAGAAGTGTCCTTCGATCCCGCGACCGAAAGATTTAGTTCCGTGTAAGTGCATGTTCTTTCAGTGCTTTTAATAATCTTTAGTTTAGTGGTAGTGGCTTTCAGTGTTTTCAGCCATCTTCTATTTGATTTCAACAAAATCTGTCCTTCGATCCCGCGACCGAAAGATTTAGTTCCGTGTAAGTGCATGTTCTTTCAGTGCTTTTAATAATCTTTAGTTTAGTGGTAGTGGCTTTCAGTGTTTTCAGCCATCTTCTATTTGATTTCAACAAAATCTGTTCTTCGATCCCATGATCGAAAGATTTAGTTGAGATTAAATGAATACCCCATCATTGCTTTGAATACTTTTCTCCTCGATACCAAAAAAAATCTGTCCTTCGATCCCGCGACTTAAAGATATAGTTCCGTGTAAGTGCATGTCCTTTCAGTGCTTTTAATAATCTTTGAAAACTAGTTTATAACCGTGCAGTGTTTTCAGTCATCTTCTATTTAATTTCAACAAAATCTGTTCTTCGATACCATGATCTAAAGATTTAGTTGAGATTAAGTTAATACCCCACCATTGCTTTGAATACTTTTCTCCTCGATACCAAAAAAGAAGTGTCCTTCGATCCCGCGACCGAAAGATTTAGTTCCGTGTAAGTGCATGTTCTTTCAGTGCTTTTAATAATCTTTAGTTTAGTGGTAGTGGCTTTCAGTGTTTTCAGCCATCTTCTATTTGATTTCAACAAAATCTGTCCTTCGATCCCGCGACCGAAAGATTTAGTTCCGTGTAAGTGCATGTTCTTTCAGTGCTTTTAATAATCTTTAGTTTAGTGGTAGTGGCTTTCACTGTTTTCAGCCATCTTCTATTTGATTTCAACAAAATCTGTTCTTCGATCCCATGATCGAAAGATTTAGTTGAGATTAAATGAATACCCCATCATTGCTTTGAATACTTTTCTCCTCGATACCAAAAAAGAAGTGTCCTTCGATCCCGCGACCGAAAGATTTAGTTCCGTGTAAGTGCATGTTCTTTCAGTGCTTTTAATAATCTTTAGTTTAGTGGTAGTGGCTTTCAGTGTTTTCAGCCATCTTCTATTTGATTTCAACAAAATCTGTTCTTCGATCCCATGATCGAAAGATTTAGTTGAGATTAAATGAACACCCCATCATTGCTTTGAATGCTCTTCTCCTCGATACCAAAAAAAATCTGTCCTTCGATCCCGCGACTTAAAGATATAGTTCCGTGTAAGTGCATGTCCTTTCAGTGCTTTTAATAATCTTTGAAAACTAGTTTATAACCGTGCAGTGTTTTCAGTCATCTTCTATTTAATTTCACCAAAATCTGTTCTTCGATCCCATGATCTAAAGATTTAGTTGAGATTAAGTTAATACCCCATCATTGCTTTGAATACTTTTCTCCTCGATACCAAAAAAGAAGTGTCCTTCGATCCCGCGACCGAAAGATTTAGTTCCGTGTAAGTGCATGTTCTTTCAGTGCTTTTAATAATCTTTAGTTTAGTGGTAGTGGCTTTCAGTGTTTTCAGCCATCTTCTATTTGATTTCAACAAAATCTGTTCTTCGATCCCATGATCGAAAGATTTAGTTGAGATTAAATGAACACCCCATCATTGCTTTGAATGCTCTTCTCCTCGATACCAAAAAAAATCTGTCCTTCGATCCCGCGACTTAAAGATATTGTTCCGTGTAAGTGCATGTCCTTTCAGTGCTTTTAATAATCTTTGAAAACTAATTTATAACCGTGCAGTGTTTTCAGCCATCTTCTATTTGATTTCAACAAAATCTGTCCTTCGATCCCGCGACCGAAAGATTTAGTTCCGTGTAAGTGCATGTTCTTTCAGTGCTTTTAATAATCTTTAGTTTAGTGGTAGTGGCTTTCAGTGTTTTCAGCCATCTTCTATTTGATTTCAACAAAATCTGTTCTTCGATCCCATGATCTAAAGATTTAGTTGAGATTAAGTTAATACCCCATCATTGCTTTGAATGCTCTTCTCCTCGATACCAAAAAAGAAGTGTCCTTCGATCCCGCGACCGAAAGATTTAGTTCCGTGTAAGTGCATGTTCTTTCAGTGCTTTTAATAATCTTTAGTTTAGTGGTAGTGGCTTTCAGTGTTTTCAGCCATCTTCTATTTGATTTCAACAAAATCTGTTCTTCATGATTAAGTTAATACCCCACCATTGCTTTGAATACTTTTCTCCTCGATACCAAAAAAGAAGTGTCCTTCGATCCCGCGACCGAAAGATTTAGTTCCGTGTAAGTGCATGTCCTTTCAGTGCTTTTAATAATCTTTGAAAACTAGTTTATAACCGTGCAGTGTTTTCAGTCATCTTCTATTTAATTTCAACAAAATCTGTTCTTCGATATCATGATCTAAAGATTTAGTTGAGATTAAGTTAATACCCCACCATTGCTTTGAATACTTTTCTCCTCGATACCAAAAAAGAAGTGTCCTTCGATCCCGCGACCGAAAGATTTAGTTCCGTGTAAGTGCATGTTCTTTCAGTGCTTTTAATAATCTTTAGTTTAGTGGTAGTGGCTTTCAGTGTTTTCAGCCATCTTCTATTTGATTTCAACAAAATCTGTTCTTCGATCCCATGATCGAAAGATTTAGTTGAGATTAAATGAATACCCCATCATTGCTTTGAATACTTTTCTCCTCGATACCAAAAAAGAAGTGTCCTTCGATCCCGCGACCGAAAGATTTAGTTCCGTGTAAGTGCATGTTCTTTCAGTGCTTTTAATAATCTTTAGTTTAGTGGTAGTGGCTTTCAGTGTTTTCAGCCATCTTCTATTTGATTTCAACAAAATCTGTTCTTCGATCCCATGATCGAAAGATTTAGTTGAGATTAAATGAATACCCCATCATTGCTTTGAATGCTCTTCTCCTCGATACCAAAAAAAAATCTGTCCTTCGATCCCGCGACTTAAAGATATAGTTCCGTGTAAGTGCATGTCCTTTCAGTGCTTTTAATAATCTTTGAAAACTAGTTTATAACCGTGCAGTGTTTTCAGTCATCTTCTATTTAATTTCACCAAAATCTGTTCTTCGATCCCATGATCTAAAGATTTAGTTGAGATTAAGTTAATACCCCATCATTGCTTTGAATACTTTTCTCCTCGATACCAAAAAAGAAGTGTCCTTCGATCCCGCGACCGAAAGATTTAGTTCCGTGTAAGTGCATGTTCTTTCAGTGCTTTTAATAATCTTTAGTTTAGTGGTAGTGGCTTTCAGTGTTTTCAGCCATCTTCTATTTGATTTCAACAAAATCTGTCCTTCGATCCCGCGACCGAAAGATTTAGTTCCGTGTAATTGCATGTTCTTTCAGTGCTTTTAATAATCTTTAGTTTAGTGGTAGTGGCTTTCAGTGTTTTCAGCCATCTTCTATTTGATTTCAACAAAATCTGTCCTTCGATCCCGCGACCGAAAGATTTAGTTCCGTGTAAGTGCATGTTCTTTCAGTGCTTTTAATAATCTTTAGTTTAGTGGTAGTGGCTTTCACTGTTTTCAGCCATCTTCTATTTGATTTCAACAAAATCTGTTCTTCGATCCCATGATCGAAAGATTTAGTTGAGATTAAATGAATACCCCATCATTGCTTTGAATACTTTTCTCCTCGATACCAAAAAAGAAGTGTCCTTCGATCCCGCGACCGAAAGATTTAGTTCCGTGTAAGTGCATGTTCTTTCAGTGCTTTTAATAATCTTTAGTTTAGTGGTAGTGGCTTTCAGTGTTTTCAGCCATCTTCTATTTGATTTCAACAAAATCTGTTCTTCGATCCCATGATCGAAAGATTTAGTTGAGATTAAATGAACACCCCATCATTGCTTTGAATGCTCTTCTCCTCGATACCAAAAAAAATCTGTCCTTCGATCCCGCGACTTAAAGATATAGTTCCGTGTAAGTGCATGTCCTTTCAGTGCTTTTAATAATCTTTGAAAACTAGTTTATAACCGTGCAGTGTTTTCAGTCATCTTCTATTTAATTTCACCAAAATCTGTTCTTCGATCCCATGATCTAAAGATTTAGTTGAGATTAAGTTAATACCCCATCATTGCTTTGAATACTTTTCTCCTCGATACCAAAAAAGAAGTGTCCTTCGATCCCGCGACCGAAAGATTTAGTTCCGTGTAAGTGCATGTTCTTTCAGTGCTTTTAATAATCTTTAGTTTAGTGGTAGTGGCTTTCAGTGTTTTCAGCCATCTTCTATTTGATTTCAACAAAATCTGTTCTTCGATCCCATGATCGAAAGATTTAGTTGAGATTAAATGAACACCCCATCATTGCTTTGAATGCTCTTCTCCTCGATACCAAAAAAAATCTGTCCTTCGATCCCGCGACTTAAAGATATTGTTCCGTGTAAGTGCATGTCCTTTCAGTGCTTTTAATAATCTTTGAAAACTAATTTATAACCGTGCAGTGTTTTCAGCCATCTTCTATTTGATTTCAACAAAATCTGTCCTTCGATCCCGCGACCGAAAGATTTAGTTCCGTGTAAGTGCATGTTCTTTCAGTGCTTTTAATAATCTTTAGTTTAGTGGTAGTGGCTTTCAGTGTTTTCAGCCATCTTCTATTTGATTTCAACAAAATCTGTTCTTCGATCCCATGATCTAAAGATTTAGTTGAGATTAAGTTAATACCCCATCATTGCTTTGAATGCTCTTCTCCTCGATACCAAAAAAGAAGTGTCCTTCGATCCCGCGACCGAAAGATTTAGTTCCGTGTAAGTGCATGTTCTTTCAGTGCTTTTAATAATCTTTAGTTTAGTGGTAGTGGCTTTCAGTGTTTTCAGCCATCTTCTATTTGATTTCAACAAAATCTGTTCTTCATGATTAAGTTAATACCCCACCATTGCTTTGAATACTTTTCTCCTCGATACCAAAAAAGAAGTGTCCTTCGATCCCGCGACCGAAAGATTTAGTTCCGTGTAAGTGCATGTTCTTTCAGTGCTTTTAATAATGTTTAGTTTAGTGGTAGTGGCTTTCAGTGTTTTCAGCCATCTTCTATTTGATTTCAACAAAATCTGTCCTTCGATCCCGCGACCGAAAGATTTAGTTCCGTGTAAGTGCATGTCCTTTCAGTGCTTTTAATAATCTTTGAAAACTAGTTTATAACCGTGCAGTGTTTTCAGTCATCTTCTATTTAATTTCAACAAAATCTGTTCTTCGATATCATGATCTAAAGATTTAGTTGAGATTAAGTTAATACCCCATCATTGCTTTGAATACTTTTCTCCTCGATACCAAAAAAGAAGTGTCCTTCGATCCCGCGACCGAAAGATTTAGTTCCGTGTAAGTGCATGTCCTTTCAGTGCTTTTAATAATCTTTGAAAACTAGTTTATAACCGTGCAGTGTTTTCAGTCATCTTCTATTTAATTTCAACAAAATCTGTTCTTCGATATCATGATCTAAAGATTTAGTTGAGATTAAGTTAATACCCCACCATTGCTTTGAATACTTTTCTCCTCGATACCAAAAAAGAAGTGTCCTTCGATCCCGCGACCGAAAGATTTAGTTCCGTGTAAGTGCATGTTCTTTCAGTGCTTTTAATAATCTTTAGTTTAGTGGTAGTGGCTTTCAGTGTTTTCAGCCATCTTCTATTTGATTTCAACAAAATCTGTTCTTCGATCCCATGATCGAAAGATTTAGTTGAGATTAAATGAATACCCCATCATTGCTTTGAATACTTTTCTCCTCGATACCAAAAAAGAAGTGTCCTTCGATCCCGCGACCGAAAGATTTAGTTCCGTGTAAGTGCATGTTCTTTCAGTGCTTTTAATAATCTTTAGTTTAGTGGTAGTGGCTTTCAGTGTTTTCAGCCATCTTCTATTTGATTTCAACAAAATCTGTTCTTCGATCCCATGATCGAAAGATTTAGTTGAGATTAAATGAATACCCCATCATTGCTTTGAATGCTCTTCTCCTCGATACCAAAAAAAAATCTGTCCTTCGATCCCGCGACTTAAAGATATAGTTCCGTGTAAGTGCATGTCCTTTCAGTGCTTTTAATAATCTTTGAAAACTAGTTTATAACCGTGCAGTGTTTTCAGCCATCTTCCATTTGATTTCAACAAAATCTGTCCTTCGATCCCATGGTCTAAAGATTTAGTTGAGATTAAGTTAATACCCCATCATTGCTTTGAATACTTTTCTCCTCGATACCAAAAAAGAAGTGTCCTTCGATCCCGCGACCGAAAGATTTAGTTCCGTGTAAGTGCATGTTCTTTCAGTGCTTTTAATAATCTTTAGTTTAGTGGTAGTGGCTTTCAGTGTTTTCAGCCATCTTCTATTTGATTTCAACAAAATCTGTTCTTCGATCCCATGATCTAAAGATTTAGTTGAGATTAAGTTAATACCCCATCATTGCTTTGAATACTTTTCTCCTCGATACCAAAAAAGAAGTGTCCTTCGATCCCGCGACCGAAAGATTTAGTTCCGTGTAAGTGCATGTTCTTTCAGTGCTTTTAATAATCTTTAGTTTAGTGGTAGTGGCTTTCAGTGTTTTCAGCCATCTTCTATTTGATTTCAACAAAATCTGTTCTTCGATCCCATGATCGAAAGATTTAGTTGAGATTAAATGAATACCCCATCATTGCTTTGAATACTTTTCTCCTCGATACCAAAAAAGAAGTGTCCTTCGATCCCGCGACCGAAAGATTTAGTTCCGTGTAAATGCATGTTTTTTCAGTGCTTTTAATAATCTTTAGTTTAGTGGTAGTGGCTTTCAGTGTTTTCAGTCATCTTCTATTTGATTTCAACAAAATCTGTTCTTCGATCCCATGATCGAAAGATTTAGTTGAGATTAAATGAATACACCATCATTGCTTTGAATGCTCTTCTCCTCGATACCAAAAAAAATCTGTCCTTCGATCCCGCGACTTAAAGATATAGTTCCGTGTAAGTGCATGTCCTTTCAGTGCTTTTAATAATCTTTGAAAACTAGTTTATAACCGTGCAGTGTTTTCAGCCATCTTCTATTTGATTTCAACAAAATCTGTCCTTCGATCCCGCGACCGAAAGATTTAGTTCCGTGTAAGTGCATGTTCTTTCAGTGCTTTTAATAATCTTTGAAAACTAGTTTATAACCGTGCAGTGTTTTCAGCCATCTTCTATTTGATTTCAACAAAATCTGTTCTTCGATCCCATGATCGAAAGATTTAGTTGAGATTAAATGAATACCCCATCATTGCTTTGAATACTTTTCTCCTCGATACCAAAAAAGAAGTGTCCTTCGATCCCGCGACCGAAAGATTTAGTTCCGTGTAAGTGCATGTCCCTTCAGTGCTTTTAATAATCTTTGAAAACTAGTTTATAACCGTGCAGTGTTTTCAGCCATCTTCCATTTGATTTCAACAAAATCTGTCCTTCGATCCCATGATCTAAAGATTTAGTTGAGATTAAGTTAATACCCCATCATTGCTTTGAATACTTTTCTCCTCGATACCAAAAAAGAAGTGTCCTTCGATCCCGCGACCGAAAGATTTAGTTCCGTGTAAGTGCATGTTCTTTCAGTGCTTTTAATAATCTTTAGTTTAGTGGTAGTGGCTTTCAGTGTTTTCAGCCATCTTCTATTTGATTTCAACAAAATCTGTTCTTCGATCCCATGATCGAAAGATTTAGTTGAGATTAAATGAATACCCCATCATTGCTTTGAATACTTTTCTCCTCGATACCAAAAAAGAAGTGTCCTTCGATCCCGCGACCGAAAGATTTAGTTCCGTGTAAGTGCATGTTCTTTCAGTGCTTTTAATAATCTTTAGTTTAGTGGTAATGGCTTTCAGTGTTTTCAGCCATCTTCTATTTGATTTCAACAAAATCTGTTCTTCGATCCCATGATCTAAAGATTTAGTTGAGATTAAGTTAATACCCCATCATTGCTTTGAATACTTTTCTCCTCGATACCAAAAAAGAAGTGTCCTTCGATCCCGCGACCGAAAGATTTAGTTCCGTGTAAGTGCATGTTCTTTCAGTGCTTTTAATAATCTTTAGTTTAGTGGTAGTGGCTTTCAGTGTTTTCAGCCATCTTCTATTTGATTTCAACAAAATCTGTTCTTCGATCCCATGATCGAAAGATTTAGTTGAGATTAAATGAATACCCCATCATTGCTTTGAATACTTTTCTCCTCGATACCAAAAAAGAAGTGTCCTTCGATCCCGCGACCGAAAGATTTAGTTCCGTGTAAATGCATGTTTTTTCAGTGCTTTTAATAATCTTTAGTTTAGTGGTAGTGGCTTTCAGTGTTTTCAGTCATCTTCTATTTGATTTCAACAAAATCTGTTCTTCGATCCCATGATCGAAAGATTTAGTTGAGATTAAATGAATACACCATCATTGCTTTGAATGCTCTTCTCCTCGATACCAAAAAAAATCTGTCCTTCGATCCCGCGACTTAAAGATATAGTTCCGTGTAAGTGCATGTCCTTTCAGTGCTTTTAATAATCTTTGAAAACTAGTTTATAACCGTGCAGTGTTTTCAGCCATCTTCTATTTGATTTCAACAAAATCTGTCCTTCGATCCCGCGACCGAAAGATTTAGTTCCGTGTAAGTGCATGTTCTTTCAGTGCTTTTAATAATCTTTGAAAACTAGTTTATAACCGTGCAGTGTTTTCAGCCATCTTCTATTTGATTTCAACAAAATCTGTTCTTCGATCCCATGATCGAAAGATTTAGTTGAGATTAAATGAATACCCCATCATTGCTTTGAATACTTTTCTCCTCGATACCAAAAAAGAAGTGTCCTTCGATCCCGCGACCGAAAGATTTAGTTCCGTGTAAGTGCATGTCCTTTCAGTGCTTTTAATAATCTTTGAAAACTAGTTTATAACCGTGCAGTGTTTTCAGTCATCTTCTATTTAATTTCAACAAAATCTGTTCTTCGATATCATGATCTAAAGATTTAGTTGAGATTAAGTTAATACCCCACCATTGCTTTGAATACTTTTCTCCTCGATACCAAAAAAGAAGTGTCCTTCGATCCCGCGACCGAAAGATTTAGTTCCGTGTAAGTGCATGTTCTTTCAGTGCTTTTAATAATCTTTAGTTTAGTGGTAGTGGCTTTCAGTGTTTTCAGCCATCTTCTATTTGATTTCAACAAAATCTGTTCTTCGATCCCATGATCGAAAGATTTAGTTGAGATTAAATGAATACACCATCATTGCTTTGAATGCTCTTCTCCTCGATACCAAAAAAAATCTGTCCTTCGATCCCGCGACTTAAAGATATAGTTCCGTGTAAGTGCATGTCCTTTCAGTGCTTTTAATAATCTTTGAAAACTAGTTTATAACCGTGCAGTGTTTTCAGCCATCTTCTATTTGATTTCAACAAAATCTGTTCTTCGATCCCATGATCGAAAGATTTAGTTGAGATTAAATGAATACCCCATCATTGCTTTGAATACTTTTCTCCTCGATACCAAAAAAGAAGTGTCCTTAGATCCCGCGACCGAAAGATTTAGTTCCGTGTAAGTGCATGTCCTTTCAGTGCTTTTAATAATCTTTGAAAACTAGTTTATAACCGTGCAGTGTTTTCAGTCATCTTCTATTTAATTTCAACAAAATCTGTTCTTCGATATCATGATCTAAAGATTTAGTTGAGATTAAGTTAATACCCCACCATTGCTTTGAATACTTTTCTCCTCGATACCAAAAAAGAAGTGTCCTTCGATCCCGCGACCGAAAGATTTAGTTCCGTGTAAGTGCATGTTCTTTCAGTGCTTTTAATAATCTTTAGTTTAGTGGTAGTGGCTTTCAGTGTTTTCAGCCATCTTCTATTTGATTTCAACAAAATCTGTCCTTCGATCCCGCGACCGAAAGATTTAGTTCCGTGTAAGTGCATGTTCTTTCAGTGCTTTTAATAATCTTTAGTTTAGTGGTAGTGGCTTTCAGTGTTTTCAGCCATCTTCTATTTGATTTCAACAAAATCTGTTCTTCGATCCCATGATCGAAAGATTTAGTTGAGATTAAATGAATACCCCATCATTGCTTTGAATGCTCTTCTCCTCGATACCAAAAAAAAATCTGTCCTTCGATCCCGCGACTTAAAGATATAGTTCCGTGTAAGTGCATGTCCTTTCAGTGCTTTTAATAATCTTTGAAAACTAGTTTATAACCGTGCAGTGTTTTCAGTCATCTTCTATTTAATTTCAACAAAATCTGTTCTTCGATCCTATGATCTAAAGATTTAGTTGAGATTAAATGAATACCCCATCATTGCTTTGAATACTTTTCTCCTCGATACCAAAAAAGAAGTGTCCTTCGATCCCGCGACCGAAAGATTTAGTTCCGTGTAAGTGCATGTTCTTTCAGTGCTTTTAATAATCTTTAGTTTAGTGGTAGTGGCTTTCAGTGTTTTCAGCCATCTTCTATTTGATTTCAACAAAATCTGTCCTTCGATCCCGCGACCGAAAGATTTAGTTCCGTGTAAGTGCATGTTCTTTCAGTGCTTTTAATAATCTTTAGTTTAGTGGTAGTGGCTTTCAGTGTTTTCAGCCATCTTCTATTTGATTTCAACAAAATCTGTTCTTCGATCCCATGATCGAAAGATTTAGTTGAGATTAAATGAATACCCCATCATTGCTTTGAATGCTCTTCTCCTCGATACCAAAAAAAAATCTGTCCTTCGATCCCGCGACTTAAAGATATAGTTCCGTGTAAGTGCATGTCCTTTCAGTGCTTTTAATAATCTTTGAAAACTAGTTTATAACCGTGCAGTGTTTTCAGCCATCTTCTATTTGATTTCAACAAAATCTGTCCTTCGATCCCGCGACCGAAAGATTTAGTTCCGTGTAAGTGCATGTTCTTTCAGTGCTTTTAATAATCTTTAGTTTAGTGGTAGTGGCTTTCAGTGTTTTCAGCCATCTTCTATTTGATTTCAACAAAATCTGTTCTTCGATCCCATGATCGAAAGATTTAGTTGAGATTAAATGAATACCCCATCATTGCTTTGAATGCTCTTCTCCTCGATACCAAAAAAAAATCTGTCCTTCGATCCCGCGACTTAAAGATATAGTTCCGTGTAAGTGCATGTCCTTTCAGTGCTTTTAATAATCTTTGAAAACTAGTTTATAACCGTGCAGTGTTTTCAGTCATCTTCTATTTAATTTCAACAAAATCTGTTCTTCGATCCTATGATCTAAAGATTTAGTTGAGATTAAATGAATACCCCATCATTGCTTTGAATACTTTTCTCCTCGATACCAAAAAAAAATCTGTCCTTCGATCCCGCGACTTAAAGATATAGTTCCGTGTAAGTGCATGTTCTTTCAGTGCTTTTAATAATCTTTAGTTTAGTGGTAGTGGCTTTCAGTGTTTTCAGCCATCTTCTATTTGATTTCAACAAAATCTGTCCTTCGATCCTATGATCTAAAGATTTAGTTGAGATTAAATGAATACCCCATCATTGCTTTGAATGCTCTTCTCCTCGATACCAAAAAAAAATCTGTCCTTCGATCCCGCGACTTAAAGATATAGTTCCGTGTAAGTGCATGTCCTTTCAGTGCTTTTAATAATCTTTGAAAACTAGTTTATAACCGTGCAGTGTTTTCAGTCATCTTCTATTTAATTTCAACAAAATCTGTTCTTCGATCCTATGATCTAAAGATTTAGTTGAGATTAAATGAATACCCCATCATTGCTTTGAATACTTTTCTCCTCGATACCAAAAAAGAAGTGTCCTTCGATCCCGCGACCGAAAGATTTAGTTCCGTGTAAGTGCATGTTCTTTCAGTGCTTTTAATAATCTTTAGTTTAGTGGTAGTGGCTTTCAGTGTTTTCAGCCATCTTCTATTTGATTTCAACAAAATCTGTCCTTCGATCCCGCGACCGAAAGATTTAGTTCCGTGTAAGTGCATGTTCTTTCAGTGCTTTTAATAATCTTTAGTTTAGTGGTAGTGGCTTTCAGTGTTTTCAGCCATCTTCTATTTGATTTCAACAAAATCTGTTCTTCGATCCCATGATCGAAAGATTTAGTTGAGATTAAATGAATACCCCATCATTGCTTTGAATGCTCTTCTCCTCGATACCAAAAAAAAATCTGTCCTTCGATCCCGCGACTTAAAGATATAGTTCCGTGTAAGTGCATGTCCTTTCAGTGCTTTTAATAATCTTTGAAAACTAGTTTATAACCGTGCAGTGTTTTCAGTCATCTTCTATTTAATTTCAACAAAATCTGTTCTTCGATCCTATGATCTAAAGATTTAGTTGAGATTAAATGAATACCCCATCATTGCTTTGAATACTTTTCTCCTCGATACCAAAAAAAAATCTGTCCTTCGATCCCGCGACTTAAAGATATAGTTCCGTGTAAGTGCATGTTCTTTCAGTGCTTTTAATAATCTTTAGTTTAGTGGTAGTGGCTTTCAGTGTTTTCAGCCATCTTCTATTTGATTTCAACAAAATCTGTCCTTCGATCCTATGATCTAAAGATTTAGTTGAGATTAAATGAATACCCCATCATTGCTTTGAATGCTCTTCTCCTCGATACCAAAAAAAAATCTGTCCTTCGATCCCGCGACTTAAAGATATAGTTCCGTGTAAGTGCATGTCCTTTCAGTGCTTTTAATAATCTTTGAAAACTAGTTTATAACCGTGCAGTGTTTTCAGTCATCTTCTATTTAATTTCAACAAAATCTGTTCTTCGATCCTATGATCTAAAGATTTAGTTGAGATTAAATGAATACCCCATCATTGCTTTGAATGCTCTTCTCCTCGATACCAAAAAAAAATCTGTCCTTCGATCCCGCGACTTAAAGATATAGTTCCGTGTAAGTGCATGTCCTTTCAGTGCTTTTAATAATCTTTGAAAACTAGTTTATAACCGTGCAGTGTTTTCAGTCATCTTCTATTTAATTTCAACAAAATCTGTTCTTCGATCCTATGATCTAAAGATTTAGTTGAGATTAAATGAATACCCCATCATTGCTTTGAATACTTTTCTCCTCGATACCAAAAAAGAAGTGTCCTTCGATCCCGCGACCGAAAGATTTAGTTCCGTGTAAGTGCATGTTCTTTCAGTGCTTTTAATAATCTTTAGTTTAGTGGTAGTGGCTTTCAGTGTTTTCAGCCATCTTCTATTTGATTTCAACAAAATCTGTCCTTCGATCCCGCGACCGAAAGATTTAGTTCCGTGTAAGTGCATGTTCTTTCAGTGCTTTTAATAATCTTTAGTTTAGTGGTAGTGGCTTTCAGTGTTTTCAGCCATCTTCTATTTGATTTCAACAAAATCTGTTCTTCGATCCCATGATCGAAAGATTTAGTTGAGATTAAATGAATACCCCATCATTGCTTTGAATACTCTTCTCCTCGATACCAAAAAAAGTGTCCTTCGATCCCACGACCGAGAGATTTAGTTTCGTGTAAGTGCATGTCCTTTCAGTGCTTTTAATAATCTTTGAAAACTAGTTTATAACCGTGCAGTGTTTTCAGTCATCTTCTATTTAATTTCAACAAAATCTGTTCTTCGATCCCATGATCTAAAGATTTAGTTGAGATTAAGTTAATACCCCATCATTGCTTTGAATACTCTTCTCCTCGATACCAAAAAAAGTGTCCTTCGATCCCACGACCGAAAGATTTAGTTCCGTGTAAGTGCATGTTCTTTCAGTGCTTTTAATAATCTTTAGTTTAGTGGTAGTGGCTTTCAGTGTTTTCAGCCATCTTCTATTTGATTTCAACAAAATCTGTTCTTCGATCCCATGATCGAAAGATTTAGTTGAGATTAAATGAATACCCCATCATTGCTTTGAATACTTTTCTCCTCGATACCAAAAAAAGTGTCCTTCGATCCCACGACCGAGAGATTTAGTTTCGTGTAAGTGCATGTCCTTTCAGTGCTTTTAATAATCTTTGAAAACTAGTTTATAACCGTGCAGTGTTTTCAGTCATCTTCTATTTAATTTCAACAAAATCTGTTCTTCGATCCCATGATCTAAAGATTTAGTTGAGATTAAGTTAATACCCCATCATTGCTTTGAATACTCTTCTCCTCGATACCAAAAAAAGTGTCCTTCGATCCCACGACCGAAAGATTTAGTTCCGTGTAAGTGCATGTTCTTTCAGTGCTTTTAATAATCTTTAGTTTAGTGGTAGTGGCTTTCAGTGTTTTCAGCCATCTTCTATTTGATTTCAACAAAATCTGTCCTTCGATCCCGCGACCGAAAGATTTAGTTCCGTGTAAGTGCATGTTCTTTCAGTGCTTTTAATAATCTTTAGTTTAGTGGTAGTGGCTTTCAGTGTTTTCAGCCATCTTCTATTTGATTTCAACAAAATCTGTCCTTCGATCCCGCGACCGAAAGATTTAGTTCCGTGTAAGTGCATGTCCTTTCAGTGCTTTTAATAATCTTTGAAAACTAGTTTATAACCGTGCAGTGTTTTCAGTCATCTTCTATTTAATTTCAACAAAATCTGTTCTTCGATCCCATGATCTAAAGATTTAGTTGAGATTAAGTTAATACCCCATCATTGCTTTGAATACTCTTCTCCTCGATACCAAAAAAAGTGTCCTTCGATCCCACGACCGAAAGATTTAGTTCCGTGTAAGTGCATGTTCTTTCAGTGCTTTTAATAATCTTTAGTTTAGTGGTAGTGGCTTTCAGTGTTTTCAGCCATCTTCTATTTGATTTCAACAAAATCTGTCCTTCGATCCCGCGACCGAAAGATTTAGTTCCGTGTAAGTGCATGTTCTTTCAGTGCTTTTAATAATCTTTAGTTTAGTGGTAGTGGCTTTCAGTGTTTTCAGCCATCTTCTATTTGATTTCAACAAAATCTGTCCTTCGATCCCGCGACCGAAAGATTTAGTTCCGTGTAAGTGCATGTCCTTTCAGTGCTTTTAATAATCTTTGAAAACTAGTTTATAACCGTGCAGTGTTTTCAGTCATCTTCTATTTAATTTCAACAAAATCTGTTCTTCGATCCCATGATCTAAAGATTTAGTTGAGATTAAGTTAATACCCCATCATTGCTTTGAATACTCTTCTCCTCGATACCAAAAAAAGTGTCCTTCGATCCCACGACCGAAAGATTTAGTTCCGTGTAAGTGCATGTCCTTTCAGTGCTTTTAATAATCTTTGAAAACTAGTTTATAACCGTGCAGTGTTTTCAGTCATCTTCTATTTGATTTCAACAAAATCTGTTCTTCGATCCCATGATCGAAAGATTTAGTTGAGATTAAATGAATACCCCATCATTGCTTTGAATACTTTTCTCCTCGATACCAAAAAAGAAGTGTCCTTCGATCCCGCGACCGAAAGATTTAGTTCCGTGTAAGTGCATGTTCTTTCAGTGCTTTTAATAATCTTTAGTTTAGTGGTAGTGGCTTTCAGTGTTTTCAGCCATCTTCTATTTGATTTCAACAAAATCTGTCCTTCGATCCCGCGACCGAAAGATTTAGTTCCGTGTAAGTGCATGTTCTTTCAGTGCTTTTAATAATCTTTAGTTTAGTGGTAGTGGCTTTCAGTGTTTTCAGCCATCTTCTATTTGATTTCAACAAAATCTGTTCTTCGATCCCATGATCGAAAGATTAAGTTGAGATTAAATGAATACCCCATCATTGCTTTGAATGCTCTTCTCCTCGATACCAAAAAAAATCTGTCCTTCGATCCCGCGACTTAAAGATATAGTTCCGTGTAAGTGCATGTCCTTTCAGTGCTTTTAATAATCTTTGAAAACTAGTTTATATCCTTTCCGTGTTTCAGCAATCTTCTATTTGATTTCAACTAAATCTGTTCTTCTTCGAAAGATTTAGTTGAGATTAAATGAATACCCCATCATTGCTTTGAATGCTCTTCTCCTCGATACCAAAAAAAATCTGTCCTTCGATCCCGCGACTTAAAGATATAGTTCCGTGTAAGTGCATGTCCTTTCAGTGCTTTTAATAATCTTTGAAAACTAGTTTATAACCGTGCAGTGTTTTCAGTCATCTTCTATTTAATTTCAACAAAATCTGTTCTTCGATCCCATGATCTAAAGATTTAGTTGAGATTAAGTTAATACCCCATCATTGCTTTGAATTCTCTTCTCCTCGATACCAAAAAAAGTGTCCTTCGATCCCACGACCGAAAGATTTAGTTCCGTGTAAGTGCATGTTCTTTCAGTGCTTTTAATAATCTTTAGTTTAGTGGTAGTGGCTTTCAGTGTTTTCAGCCATCTTCTATTTGATTTCAACAAAATCTGTCCTTCGATCCCGCGACCGAAAGATTTAGTTCCGTGTAAGTGCATGTCCTTTCAGTGCTTTTAATAATCTTTGAAAACTAGTTTATAACCGTGCAGTGTTTTCAGTCATCTTCTATTTAATTTCAACAAAATCTGTTCTTCGATCCCATGATCTAAAGATTTAGTTGAGATTAAGTTAATACCCCATCATTGCTTTGAATACTCTTCTCCTCGATACCAAAAAAAGTGTCCTTCGATCCCACGACCGAAAGATTTAGTTCCGTGTAAGTGCATGTTCTTTCAGTGCTTTTAATAATCTTTAGTTTAGTGGTAGTGGCTTTCAGTGTTTTCAGCCATCTTCTATTTGATTTCAACAAAATCTGTTCTTCGATCCCATGATCGAAAGATTTAGTTGAGATTAAATGAATACCCCATCATTGCTTTGAATACTTTTCTCCTCGATACCAAAAAAGAAGTGTCCTTCGATCCCGCGACCGAAAGATTTAGTTCCGTGTAAGTGCATGTTCTTTCAGTGCTTTTAATAATCTTTAGTTTAGTGGTAGTGGCTTTCAGTGTTTTCAGCCATCTTCTATTTGATTTCAACAAAATCTGTTCTTCGATCCCATGATCGAAAGATTTAGTTGAGATTAAATGAATACCCCATCATTGCTTTGAATGCTCTTCTCCTCAAAACAAAAAAAATCTGTCCTTCGATCCCGCGACTTAAAGATATAGTTCCGTGTAAGTGCATGTCCTTTCAGTGCTTTTAATAATCTTTGAAAACTAGTTTATATCCTTTCCGTGTTTCAGCAATCTTCTATTTGATTTCAACTAAATCTGTTCTTCTTCGAAAGATTTAGTTGAGATTAAATGAATACCCCATCATTGCTTTGAATGCTCTTCTCCTCGATACCAAAAAAAATCTGTCCTTCGATCCCGCGACTTAAAGATATAGTTCCGTGTAAGTGCATGTCCTTTCAGTGCTTTTAATAATCTTTGAAAACTAGTTTATAACCGTGCAGTGTTTTCAGTCATCTTCTATTTAATTTCAACAAAATCTGTTCTTCGATCCCATGATCTAAAGATTTAGTTGAGATTAAGTTAATACCCCATCATTGCTTTGAATACTTTTCTCCTCGATACCAAAAAAGAAGTGTCCTTCGATCCCGCGACCGAAAGATTTAGTTCCGTGTAAGTGCATGTTCTTTCAGTGCTTTTAATAATCTTTAGTTTAGTGGTAGTGGCTTTCAGTGTTTTCAGCCATCTTCTATTTGATTTCAACAAAATCTGTTCTTCGATCCCATGATCGAAAGATTTAGTTGAGATTAAATGAATACCCCATCATTGCTTTGAATACTTTTCTCCTCGATACCAAAAAAGAAGTGTCCTTCGATCCCGCGACCGAAAGATTTAGTTCCGTGTAAGTGCATGTTCTTTCAGTGCTTTTAATAATCTTTAGTTTAGTGGTAGTGGCTTTCAGTGTTTTCAGCCATCTTCTATTTGATTTCAACAAAATCTGTCCTTCGATCCCGCGACCGAAAGATTTAGTTCCGTGTAAGTGCATGTTCTTTCAGTGCTTTTAATAATCTTTAGTTTAGTGGTAGTGGCTTTCAGTGTTTTCAGCCATCTTCTATTTGATTTCAACAAAATCTGTCCTTCGATCCCGCGACCGAAAGATTTAGTTCCGTGTAAGTGCATGTTCTTTCAGTGCTTTTAATAATCTTTAGTTTAGTGGTAGTGGCTTTCAGTGTTTTCAGCCATCTTCTATTTGATTTCAACAAAATCTGTTCTTCGATCCCATGATCGAAAGATTTAGTTGAGATTAAATGAATACCCCATCATTGCTTTGAATACTTTTCTCCTCGATACCAAAAAAGAAGTGTCCTTCGATCCCGCGACCGAAAGATTTAGTTCCGTGTAAGTGCATGTTCTTTCAGTGCTTTTAATAATCTTTAGTTTAGTGGTAGTGGCTTTCAGTGTTTTCAGCCATCTTCTATTTGATTTCAACAAAATCTGTCCTTCGATCCCGCGACCGAAAGATTTAGTTCCGTGTAAGTGCATGTTCTTTCAGTGCTTTTAATAATCTTTAGTTTAGTGGTAGTGGCTTTCAGTGTTTTCAGCCATCTTCTATTTGATTTCAACAAAATCTGTTCTTCGATCCCATGATCGAAAGATTTAGTTGAGATTAAATGAATACCCCATCATTGCTTTGAATACTTTTCTCCTCGATACCAAAAAAGAAGTGTCCTTCGATCCCGCGACCGAAAGATTTAGTTCCGTGTAAGTGCATGTTCTTTCAGTGCTTTTAATAATCTTTAGTTTAGTGGTAGTGGCTTTCAGTGTTTTCAGCCATCTTCTATTTGATTTCAACAAAATCTGTTCTTCGATCCCATGATCGAAAGATTTAGTTGAGATTAAATGAATACCCCATCATTGCTTTGAATACTCTTCTCCTCGATACCAAAAAAAGTGTCCTTCGATCCCACGACCGAGAGATTTAGTTTCGTGTAAGTGCATGTCCTTTCAGTGCTTTTAATAATCTTTGAAAACTAGTTTATAACCGTGCAGTGTTTTCAGTCATCTTCTATTTAATTTCAACAAAATCTGTTCTTCGATCCCATGATCTAAAGATTTAGTTGAGATTAAGTTAATACCCCATCATTGCTTTGAATACTCTTCTCCTCGATACCAAAAAAAGTGTCCTTCGATCCCACGACCGAAAGATTTAGTTCCGTGTAAGTGCATGTTCTTTCAGTGCTTTTAATAATCTTTAGTTTAGTGGTAGTGGCTTTCAGTGTTTTCAGCCATCTTCTATTTGATTTCAACAAAATCTGTTCTTCGATCCCATGATCGAAAGATTTAGTTGAGATTAAATGAATACCCCATCATTGCTTTGAATACTTTTCTCCTCGATACCAAAAAAGAAGTGTCCTTCGATCCCGCGACCGAAAGATTTAGTTCCGTGTAAGTGCATGTTCTTTCAGTGCTTTTAATAATCTTTAGTTTAGTGGTAGTGGCTTTCAGTGTTTTCAGCCATCTTCTATTTGATTTCAACAAAATCTGTCCTTCGATCCCGCGACCGAAAGATTTAGTTCCGTGTAAGTGCATGTTCTTTCAGTGCTTTTAATAATCTTTAGTTTAGTGGTAGTGGCTTTCAGTGTTTTCAGCCATCTTCTATTTGATTTCAACAAAATCTGTTCTTCGATCCCATGATCGAAAGATTTAGTTGAGATTAAATGAATACCCCATCATTGCTTTGAATACTTTTCTCCTCGATACCAAAAAAGAAGTGTCCTTCGATCCCGCGACCGAAAGATTTAGTTCCGTGTAAGTGCATGTTCTTTCAGTGCTTTTAATAATCTTTAGTTTAGTGGTAGTGGCTTTCAGTGTTTTCAGCCATCTTCTATTTGATTTCAACAAAATCTGTTCTTCGATCCCATGATCGAAAGATTTAGTTGAGATTAAATGAATACCCCATCATTGCTTTGAATACTCTTCTCCTCGATACCAAAAAAAGTGTCCTTCGATCCCACGACCGAGAGATTTAGTTTCGTGTAAGTGCATGTCCTTTCAGTGCTTTTAATAATCTTTGAAAACTAGTTTATAACCGTGCAGTGTTTTCAGTCATCTTCTATTTAATTTCAACAAAATCTGTTCTTCGATCCCATGATCTAAAGATTTAGTTGAGATTAAGTTAATACCCCATCATTGCTTTGAATACTCTTCTCCTCGATACCAAAAAAAGTGTCCTTCGATCCCACGACCGAAAGATTTAGTTCCGTGTAAGTGCATGTTCTTTCAGTGCTTTTAATAATCTTTAGTTTAGTGGTAGTGGCTTTCAGTGTTTTCAGCCATCTTCTATTTGATTTCAACAAAATCTGTTCTTCGATCCCATGATCGAAAGATTTAGTTGAGATTAAATGAATACCCCATCATTGCTTTGAATACTTTTCTCCTCGATACCAAAAAAGAAGTGTCCTTCGATCCCGCGACCGAAAGATTTAGTTCCGTGTAAGTGCATGTTCTTTCAGTGCTTTTAATAATCTTTAGTTTAGTGGTAGTGGCTTTCAGTGTTTTCAGCCATCTTCTATTTGATTTCAACAAAATCTGTCCTTCGATCCCGCGACCGAAAGATTTAGTTCCGTGTAAGTGCATGTTCTTTCAGTGCTTTTAATAATCTTTAGTTTAGTGGTAGTGGCTTTCAGTGTTTTCAGCCATCTTCTATTTGATTTCAACAAAATCTGTTCTTCGATCCCATGATCGAAAGATTTAGTTGGGATTAAATGAATACCCCATCATTGCTTTGAATACTTTTCTCCTCGATACCAAAAAAGAAGTGTCCTTCGATCCCGCGACCGAAAGATTTAGTTCCGTGTAAGTGCATGTTCTTTCAGTGCTTTTAATAATCTTTAGTTTAGTGGTAGTGGCTTTCAGTGTTTTCAGCCATCTTCTATTTGATTTCAACAAAATCTGTCCTTCGATCCCGCGACCGAAAGATTTAGTTCCGTGTAAGTGCATGTTCTTTCAGTGCTTTTAATAATCTTTAGTTTAGTGGTAGTGGCTTTCAGTGTTTTCAGCCATCTTCTATTTGATTTCAACAAAATCTGTTCTTCGATCCCATGATCGAAAGATTTAGTTGAGATTAAATGAATACCCCATCATTGCTTTGAATACTTTTCTCCTCGATACCAAAAAAGAAGTGTCCTTCGATCCCGCGACCGAAAGATTTAGTTCCGTGTAAGTGCATGTTCTTTCAGTGCTTTTAATAATCTTTAGTTTAGTGGTAGTGGCTTTCAGTGTTTTCAGCCATCTTCTATTTGATTTCAACAAAATCTGTTCTTCGATCCCATGATCGAAAGATTTAGTTGAGATTAAATGAATACCCCATCATTGCTTTGAATACTCTTCTCCTCGATACCAAAAAAAGTGTCCTTCGATCCCACGACCGAGAGATTTAGTTTCGTGTAAGTGCATGTCCTTTCAGTGCTTTTAATAATCTTTGAAAACTAGTTTATAACCGTGCAGTGTTTTCAGTCATCTTCTATTTAATTTCAACAAAATCTGTTCTTCGATCCCGTGATCTAAAGATTTAGTTGAGATTAAGTTAATACCCCATCATTGCTTTGAATACTCTTCTCCTCGATACCAAAAAAAGTGTCCTTCGATCCCACGACCGAAAGATTTAGTTTCGTGTAAGTGCATGTCCTTTCAGTGCTTTTAATAATCTTTGAAAACTAGTTTATAACCGTGCAGTGTTTTCAGTCATCTTCTATTTAATTTCAACAAAATCTGTTCTTCGATCCCATGATCTAAAGATTTAGTTGAGATTAAGTTAATACCCCATCATTGCTTTGAATACTCTTCTCCTCGATACCAAAAAAAGTGTCCTTCGATCCCACGACCGAAAGATTTAGTTCCGTGTAAGTGCATGTTCTTTCAGTGCTTTTAATAATCTTTAGTTTAGTGGTAGTGGCTTTCAGTGTTTTCAGCCATCTTCTATTTGATTTCAACAAAATCTGTTCTTCGATCCCATGATCGAAAGATTTAGTTGAGATTAAATGAATACCCCATCATTGCTTTGAATACTTTTCTCCTCGATACCAAAAAAGAAGTGTCCTTCGATCCCGCGACCGAAAGATTTAGTTCCGTGTAAGTGCATGTTCTTTCAGTGCTTTTAATAATCTTTAGTTTAGTGGTAGTGGCTTTCAGTGTTTTCAGCCATCTTCTATTTGATTTCAACAAAATCTGTCCTTCGATCCCGCGACCGAAAGATTTAGTTCCGTGTAAGTGCATGTTCTTTCAGTGCTTTTAATAATCTTTAGTTTAGTGGTAGTGGCTTTCAGTGTTTTCAGCCATCTTCTATTTGATTTCAACAAAATCTGTTCTTCGATCCCATGATCGAAAGATTTAGTTGAGATTAAATGAATACCCCATCATTGCTTTGAATACTTTTCTCCTCGATACCAAAAAAGAAGTGTCCTTCGATCCCGCGACCGAAAGATTTAGTTCCGTGTAAGTGCATGTTCTTTCAGTGCTTTTAATAATCTTTAGTTTAGTGGTAGTGGCTTTCAGTGTTTTCAGCCATCTTCTATTTGATTTCAACAAAATCTGTTCTTCGATCCCATGATCGAAAGATTTAGTTGAGATTAAATGAATACCCCATCATTGCTTTGAATACTCTTCTCCTCGATACCAAAAAAAGTGTCCTTCGATCCCACGACCGAGAGATTTAGTTTCGTGTAAGTGCATGTCCTTTCAGTGCTTTTAATAATCTTTGAAAACTAGTTTATAACCGTGCAGTGTTTTCAGTCATCTTCTATTTAATTTCAACAAAATCTGTTCTTCGATCCCATGATCTAAAGATTTAGTTGAGATTAAATGAATACCCCATCATTGCTTTGAATACTCTTCTCCTCGATACCAAAAAAAGTGTCCTTCGATCCCACGACCGAAAGATTTAGTTCCGTGTAAGTGCATGTTCTTTCAGTGCTTTTAATAATCTTTAGTTTAGTGGTAGTGGCTTTCAGTGTTTTCAGCCATCTTCTATTTGATTTCAACAAAATCTGTTCTTCGATCCCATGATCGAAAGATTTAGTTGAGATTAAATGAATACCCCATCATTGCTTTGAATACTTTTCTCCTCGATACCAAAAAAGAAGTGTCCTTCGATCCCGCGACCGAAAGATTTAGTTCCGTGTAAGTGCATGTTCTTTCAGTGCTTTTAATAATCTTTAGTTTAGTGGTAGTGGCTTTCAGTGTTTTCAGCCATCTTCTATTTGATTTCAACAAAATCTGTTCTTCGATCCCATGATCGAAAGATTTAGTTGAGATTAAATGAATACCCCATCATTGCTTTGAATACTCTTCTCCTCGATACCAAAAAAAGTGTCCTTCGATCCCACGACCGAGAGATTTAGTTTCGTGTAAGTGCATGTCCTTTCAGTGCTTTTAATAATCTTTGAAAACTAGTTTATAACCGTGCAGTGTTTTCAGTCATCTTCTATTTAATTTCAACAAAATCTGTTCTTCGATCCCATGATCTAAAGATTTAGTTGAGATTAAGTTAATACCCCATCATTGCTTTGAATACTCTTCTCCTCGATACCAAAAAAAGTGTCCTTCGATCCCACGACCGAAAGATTTAGTTCCGTGTAAGTGCATGTTCTTTCAGTGCTTTTAATAATCTTTAGTTTAGTGGTAGTGGCTTTCAGTGTTTTCAGCCATCTTCTATTTGATTTCAACAAAATCTGTTCTTCGATCCCATGATCGAAAGATTTAGTTGAGATTAAATGAATACCCCATCATTGCTTTGAATACTCTTCTCCTCGATACCAAAAAAAGTGTCCTTCGATCCCACGACCGAAAGATTTAGTTCCGTGTAAGTGCATGTTCTTTCAGTGCTTTTAATAATCTTTAGTTTAGTGGTAGTGGCTTTCAGTGTTTTCAGCCATCTTCTATTTGATTTCAACAAAATCTGTTCTTCGATCCCATGATCGAAAGATTTAGTTGAGATTAAATGAATACCCCATCATTGCTTTGAATACTCTTCTCCTCGATACCAAAAAAAGTGTCCTTCGATCCCACGACCGAGAGATTTAGTTTCGTGTAAGTGCATGTCCTTTCAGTGCTTTTAATAATCTTTGAAAACTAGTTTATAACCGTGCAGTGTTTTCAGTCATCTTCTATTTAATTTCAACAAAATCTGTTCTTCGATCCCATGATCTAAAGATTTAGTTGAGATTAAGTTAATACCCCATCATTGCTTTGAATGCTCTTCTCCTCGATACCAAAAAAGAAGTGTCCTTCGATCCCGCGACCGAAAGATTTAGTTCCGTGTAAGTGCATGTTCTTTCAGTGCTTTTAATAATCTTTAGTTTAGTGGTAGTGGCTTTCAGTGTTTTCAGCCATCTTCTATTTGATTTCAACAAAATCTGTTCTTCGATCCCATGATCGAAAGATTTAGTTGAGATTAAATGAATACACCATCATTGCTTTGAATGCTCTTCTCCTCGATACCAAAAAAAATCTGTCCTTCGATCCCGCGACTTAAAGATATAGTTCCGTGTAAGTGCATGTCCTTTCAGTGCTTTTAATAATCTTTGAAAACTAGTTTATAACCGTGCAGTGTTTTCAGTCATCTTCTATTTAATTTCAACAAAATCTGTTCTTCGATCCCATGATCTAAAGATTTAGTTGAGATTAAGTTAATACCCCATCATTGCTTTGAATACTCTTTTCCTCGATACCAAAAAAAGTGTCCTTCGATCCCACGACCGAAAGATTTAGTTCCGTGTAAGTGCATGTTCTTTCAGTGCTTTTAATAATCTTTAGTTTAGTGGTAGTGGCTTTCAGTGTTTTCAGCCATCTTCTATTTGATTTCAACAAAATCTGTTCTTCGATCCCATGATCTAAAGATTTAGTTGAGATTAAATGAATACCCCATCATTGCTTTGAATACTCTTCTCCTCGATACCAAAAAAAGTGTCCTTCGATCCCACGACCGAGAGATTTAGTTTCGTGTAAGTGCATGTTCTTTCAGTGCTTTTAATAATCTTTGAAAACTAGTTTATAACCGTGCAGTGTTTTCAGTCATCTTCTATTTAATTTCAACAAAATCTGTTCTTCGATCCCATGATCGAAAGATTTAGTTGAGATTAAATGAATACCCCATCATTGCTTTGAATACTCTTCTCCTCGATACCAAAAAAAGTGTCCTTCGATCCCGCGACCGAAAGATTTAGTTCCGTGTAAGTGCATGTTCTTTCAGTGCTTTTAATAATCTTTAGTTTAGTGGTAGTGGCTTTCAGTGTTTTCAGCCATCTTCTATTTGATTTCAACAAAATCTGTTCTTCGATCCCATGATCGAAAGATTTAGTTGAGATTAAATGAATACCCCATCATTGCTTTGAATACTCTTCTCCTCGATACCAAAAAAAGTGTCCTTCGATCCCACGACCGAGAGATTTAGTTTCGTGTAAGTGCATGTCCTTTCAGTGCTTTTAATAATCTTTAGTTTAGTGGTAGTGGCTTTCAGTGTTTTCAGCCATCTTCTATTTGATTTCAACAAAATCTGTTCTTCGATCCCATGATCGAAAGATTTAGTTGAGATTAAATGAATACCCCATCATTGCTTTGAATGCTCTTCTCCTCGATACCAAAAAAAATCTGTCCTTCGATCCCGCGACTTAAAGATATAGTTCCGTGTAAGTGCATGTCCTTTCAGTGCTTTTAATAATCTTTGAAAACTAGTTTATAACCGTGCAGTGTTTTCAGCCATCTTCCATTTGATTTCAACAAAATCTGTCCTTCGATCCCGCAACCGAAAGATTTAGTTCCGTGTAAGTGCATGTTCTTTCAGTGCTTTTAATAATCTTTAGTTTAGTGGTAGTGGCTTTCAGTGTTTTCAGCCATCTTCTATTTGATTTCAACAAAATCTGTTCTTCGATCCCATGATCGAAAGATTTAGTTGAGATTAAATGAATACCCCATCATTGCTTTGAATGCTCTTCTCCTCGATACCAAAAAAAATCTGTCCTTCGATCCCGCGACTTAAAGATATAGTTCCGTGTAAGTGCATGTCCTTTCAGTGCTTTTAATAATCTTTGAAAACTAGTTTATAACCGTGCAGTGTTTTCAGCCATCTTCCATTTGATTTCAACAAAATCTGTTCTTCGATCCCATGATCTAAAGATTTAGTTGAGATTAAGTTAATACCCCATCATTGCTTTGAATACTCTTCTCCTCGATACCAAAAAAAGTGTCCTTCGATCCCGCGACCGAAAGATTTAGTTCCGTGTAAGTGCATGTTCTTTCAGTGCTTTTAATAATCTTCAGTTTAGTGGTAGTGGCTTTCCGTGTTTTCAGCCATCTTCTATTTGATTTCAACAAAATCTGTTCTTCGATCCCATGATCGAAAGATTTAGTTGAGATTAAATGAATACCCCATCATTGCTTTGAATGCTCTTCTCCTCGATACCAAAAAAAATCTGTCCTTCGATCCCGCGACTTAAAGATATAGTTCCGTGTAGGTGCATGTCCTTTCAGTGCTTTTAATAATCTTTGAAAACTAGTTTATAACCGTGCAGTGTTTTCAGTCATCTTCTATTTAATTTCAACAAAATCTGTTCTTCGATCCCATGATCTAAAGATTTAGTTGAGATTAAGTTAATACCCCATCATTGCTTTGAATACTCTTCTCCTCGATACCAAAAAAAGTGTCCTTCGATCCCACGACCGAAAGATTTAGTTCCGTGTAAGTGCATGTTCTTTCAGTGCTTTTAATAATCTTTAGTTTAGTGGTAGTGGCTTTCCGTGTTTTCAGCCATCTTCTATTTGATTTCAACAAAATCTGTTCTTCGATCCCATGATCGAAAGATTTAGTTGAGATTAAATGAATACCCCATCATTGCTTTGAATGCTCTTCTCCTCGATACCAAAAAAAATCTGTCCTTCGATCCCGCGACTTAAAGATATAGTTCCGTGTAAGTGCATGTCCTTTCAGTGCTTTTAATAATCTTTGAAAATTAGTGTGTAACCTTTTAGTTATTTCTATCGTCTCTTTCATTGCAACAAAATCTGTTATCATTTTCAGATGCAGCAAAAGTCGTGGAGTTCCTCCTTAACCTCAACTAATCGTGTTGCGTTTTCAAAAGTTAGCTGGGAAGTGTTCTAACTAAGGACGATTAGAGACTCGACTTGAATTCGTGTTGTGTTTCCTGATAAAAAAAAAAGTAGTAAGGGCCCTCCTCAATTGTTTCCAGTACTCCCAAGTAAATTCCACGTAGCTATTGACAATAAGTTTTTGTTTATGTTCAGATATTGCTGCTCTTGTTAAGCTGTCTTGTGAATCTGTCGAAAAGTGTCTCGTATGTTATACAGTTTCAAATAGTATTGATCATGTGTTTTACTGCAAGTTTGTGTGATTGCGTGTAGTGGCTTGTGAAACGGCTCTTATAAGGGCCACCGAATATTCACAAAGAGATATTTCATTGACTTCATAAATTTTTTTAGATCTAAAAAGTTTGTTGTTCAAAGTCGTTGCAGAAGTAGATTCTACTGAAGTCCACCTTTTTAATTACTTCCCGCAATAAAGTAGACGGTAAGCAAAGGACTTAATTTGTTGTAACAAAAATTTGTGCATACGTACATACTCGTATGTGTATGTACATTCAGCTCGTCGCCTGTCATCACCTATCGAGATGGGAAATGCCCGACATATGAAGTGATGCGTACTTTCATATTTACCTATCGTTTCGGCTGCGGTTTCAATTGACAGAACCATACTTGAACCGCTGTCGTATACAATCGATTTTAGTCTTAACTTCAAAGTGGATCCAAGGGAGATTTTTCAAGTTCAAGTGATTGAATGTTTAACCGATTTTCAGCATTCTAAAGTTCAACTCTGGTGGTCGAGGACGCGTGCTTCCGTCCATGTCATAGAAAACCTACAAGACCCCTTTGACAGCCCGAGGACAACTTTATGCGGCCAGATAACGATAACTTATTTTCCTCCTAATGATGTATTTCGAACTGCATGCAATTATAAAACCAGACCAGCAAACCGAAGAGAAATAGCAACCCAAAACCTCTTTGCGATATAACTAAATCACGTACCCCACGTCCTCCTTCCGCACCAGCTTCGGCGACATTCTTAGACCGCATCACATCCGCCCAGCACACCACTCTGCCGCGGCGTGCGCAGGGAAAAAAATCGAATTCAATTTAACATAGGCATTTCCTTCTATTGCTCCCTGATGCACTCTCGACTCAACCAAGTCGTAGGTTGGAACCCAGAGGCATAGCACTCGGTGAGTATGGTTGATTGGTTACCACCACCGCGACGACAACGACGACGGTCAGCATCTTTGCCGACTGCTGCAGCATAGTTGTTCGGCTTGTTCTTCTTGGCGGCCCCAAAGTTCACAGCTAAAGAGGTGGCCTTCTTTCTCTGGATGCAGGTTGAACCAGATCACAAGCAAACATACACACACACACACACATACAATCGACAACGAGATCTTCATTTCGCCTTGCTATAGTTTTTTCTTCTAATCACCTGTGCTATTGGCCTCGCGTCGCGCCACTACCGCCACCGCCATCCTCATTTGGCCACTTCGCACAGTGCATGCACCAGTTTTTCATTTCATATGGCATCTCGGATGGGATCCGGTCAGCATCACTATCATCATCATGCTGCAGATACTTTATTAAGTATTAGGTACGGTTTCGCTATGAACAGCAGCTCTCTGCCAACTATTGCTGGCTGCCTACTGTTTGAAATTAAGAACAATAAAAAAGTGAATTTAACATGAAGGAAAATCAAATTCACACACGTATAGTTATTTCGTAAAAGGCAGGTAGGACGGCGGGCTGACGAATGGGTGAACCTGGAGCTACTAAGCAGACGGGCAGACGTTCCGGATGAGCAAAAACTGTTGCAAGAACGTGGTGGCTTGTAAAGCAACCATGCGACCAGTAAAAGAAAACCTCTGATAGAACAAACAAAAAGAACAGATGAAGAGGAGGAGAACAAAAAAACAACAACAACAGCAAAAAAAAAACATAAAAATGCAACAAGAGGAACGTAAAACACGAACTCAACAAGTGGCTACCACATTCTTGAATGCTGTTTCCCTTTGTGGATTGCGAACGACTTTTTGACTTCTGACTTGTGCTGGCCTGGCCCATTGCAACAGCTCTCAGCTCAGATAGCGACAATTGTGGTGCAACTTACTGTACGACGAGGACGAGGTCGAAGTCGATTATGATCTCTCGACGGTGATTATGATCATGACTATAATGACGTGGTTGGATAGATATCACCTCTATCATTGCTAGCTGCATTTGATAGAAATTTTAAGTGGAGAGGGTTACGAAGGCAGCTTAACCTTTGCAGGTTACATTTTTATATTAAACTTAAAACTTACAAGAATCCACCCAACGAAGAAAATGAAGGAAGAAATGATAAAGTGACTTTGCAATGTAGTTCTACATGAAACAGAAAGTAATGATACGGTTCGAGAAGTTCATAGAAACTAAGTTCACTATTCCAGAAAAAACTTAGCTCACAGAGTTTAACTTTAGCGATCTTTAGAGTTACAAAAGGAAAGTTCATTGCTGATAAGCTGAAGGGGGTAAGAAACTTTAACCTTGACGTATCCTGTCATTGACACCAGGTGAAGAGGAGTGTTTTAAGACCGCTTAATAATCTGTGTATTTTCATCAAAGATTTGAATGACTGGAAACCAAATAGACGGACATTTGCCCATCATTGTCAAAATGTCAGGAACGTTCGTCGTTCAAATACCATTAAACGATATTTTTACGCGTTTCACTATAACGAAGTTTTTTCAATAACTTCAACTTTGTACTATGTAATAAAAATTCAGCATCGTCAGTTCAAAACTCAAAACAGGATGCTCCTTACACTACTCCCTTTAAGTTGGATATTTTACTTAACTATTGTGTATCTAAACAGGTATCTAAACAAATTTGGTTGGTTTATATAATTGCGGTTTTAGGCCACTCTAATATCGACTACATTTTATGAGCTTGAGCAGCGAGCTTCTTTAAACTATTTAATGCGCCCACTGGAGGTGGTATATTCCCTTAGAAAAATGATCGAATTTATTCTGGAAACACTTCCAAATTGACGTAAAGGTAGGTATATGTAATTTTTATTTCAAACTTCTACAGAAATTCTAGTGAACCATATAAATCCTACTGACCGACGCATAAGTCTAACATCATCCATCCTTAAATCGATAGAGAAAGAGGCCATCTAGTCGAGTCAACATACGCACAGAAAGGCAAGTCTATAACGGACTGATTTCACCATTATGTCAAAAATATAAGAGAAGCATACCACTCCGCTTATAAGCCTTTTAAGACCGTAAGGCCGCGGTAATACCGACCACTACTCGGTAGCAATGCAATTAGTAGTAAAGGGATTGAAGATTTTGCAAAACCACTTTGTGGTCGTTAATTATTGACAATCCAATAACAATCCATTGTCGTGCAAAGCTCGTTACTACACATTTTAGAATGCTGCATTAGAGAAGAACCTTCAACCAACCTTTGTGAACTAAGCTATTACATTAGATTATTCCAGTGTGATTAAATATCAAGTACGTCACTGCGCCAAACAGCACCTGTAAGATAGAACTTGGACTCTTAATCCCAAAATTATACACCAGTTGTACAAATGCCCTATTAATGCATACGCAGTCATTGCCAAGTGTTCAGGATCTATTCATGAATTTTGATTGTGAGCCAGAGCTGACCAATTCCTGAGCAATTTTATTGCCCGACATATACTTCTGATCGGGGACCCAGATTAGTGAGACTTGGTTGTGTGCAGTGATCTGTAAGAGGGTTTGCAGACAATTTCAAACAAGTTTAGATTCAAATCTTTAAGACTTAAGAGCTTATATCTCTTATAGCTTCTTAGCTACTTGATAGAATTTGAATATGTATTCTTCGGAGGTTTCTTCTTATTGGGCACATTTAGATCCACAGTGGGATCGACTGTTTGAAGTTGGACCCAAAGTTTTCAAGTTGAAAGGTATTTCTGTCTGAAACAGTGCTACCTTCTATCCTCGTCGATGCCAAGTCTTTACCAGACGTCCTGACAACCGCCATGTTTTGATCTTTTAAGGAATAGTTTGCTCTTCTTGCTCATGTTGATACTGAGTGCTGGGATACTATTCTCTTTGAAATCTTCTTAGTGTGTTTGAGTCAAAAGTTGTCGACTTGTATCATATCCTCCACTCATCCTACTTGCAAATTGACAAACTTTTTTTTTATTAGTATATACATATGTATGTATGTATTTGCTCTGTTTTCGTGAATACCAATTCGTGAGCACCAAATAACATAAATATTTGGATCATGGATTTTTAGAACATACCCTTCGGCTGATAATAGAAGATCTTTGAAGTTGGACAGATGCAGCTTTTCTGTTTACGTTACGACCAACGGTTACGATGATACCTGGCAACGGATCAATGAAGGAAAATAGCTAAAAGTTCGTATTACAGATACTCCTGCAGGAGGGGGTAGCGATCAAGAATCGCCATATGGCACGAAGATAAGAGAAATTCAGCGAAACATGTAACTTGACAAGTTGAACTACAACATACTGATCTGACAATCAGAAGAAAAAAGTGCGACAACAGAATTATCCGCAGAATCACCAACACCCAGTGAAAGGATTAATTTCTTTTTGAAAGCTTCAGTCAATAATTGGATACCAACTTTTGGGGTTGTATTTCAAATCTCCTGCTACCAATAGGTATAAGTTCTTAAAAATGTGTATTTGTCCTCCACGCCTTCAAACAATTCTCTCAACGGAGAATTTTGTACCCAAGTAGACGTACAAAAATAGTTTTCCCTTAATCTCGCAATCTTTGTTAAGTTCCTTCTCTTTGATTCTCACACAATTGTGTATGGTACGCAATACACTTGATATTCCTTCCAAATAATTCTTAAGTGACAAATTGATTCCATTAAAGGTTCTTATTGCATTAAAAAAAAGTTTTCAATTGATTTTTAGGATATAAGTGTGCTGGAAAGTGGTAATAGAAGCAGTGAATTGTGGATAATTGAAGATGGCAGTATATTCTCAGCAAAATCAATATAATGCAGGTAGTGATTGGAGAATCGTTCTCAGATTGTTCGTTCAAGTTCACAGTCGGGGCTTGGAACTGCACTATTCAGTAACCATCTCTTAATATTAATATGTATATTTCTTGTCCAAAATATGGTACTGCAAATTGGGGGATAGCGTTTAGAAATGTGGCTAATATCTGTATGAATAAGTCAAAAAAGTAAAACAGTCCAATATCAACAAATTCATCCGACTTGGAGTTCGCAATTGGAGGCAGTTAGCTAAGAACCGGACTAACTGGAGAGGCTTGTTGGTTTAGGCCCAGCTTCACCCCAAACTGTAGCTTCACCTCTTTCATTATCAATAAATGGCACTTCGATCACCGAAATTCATTCACGGTATGCGTGTTAATGACAGTTTACGTTGGAATGACCATATATTCGAGGGTGCTAAGAAAACTGCGAAATATTGATGATATCTCCAACGATGCAAGTAATACTTTACACGGCCTGATGTGGCTGCGACATACCTCATGGGACTTGCTGGCCAGGACTCAAAACTGTGCTTTGAAACTTATGTAGAGGAGTCAAACGACTCGCTCAAACACCGCTGTGTTTGTTTGTTTTATCGCTTTTTTCAGTAAGATACAATATCTCTACATTAGATATGCATCAGGGTTATGAAAGATGGCGTAATCTTAATACGTGTAACCATGCTAGAAAACAGATTTAGAGTGAATACTTTTTCGAGGAACTTGAAGATATTGCCCCAAAGGAAGCTGCCTTAAAAATCAAAATGGTTTCAAGAGTAACGAAAACAACAGGCTCGTGAGATAACCCTGGTTCAAGTATATTCTACCGTAAGCGGTGGGTAGCTATGTACGTAACATAAAACCTTCACAAACAGTGCTTCAGTGAAATAGTCAGATGAATTCCACTTCTTCAACAGATTTCTAGCAATACCCTTGACTGATCACCAGTTGACCCTCATTCATGATCTCTGTGCCATATCCTCTAAGGATAGTTTGGCTGCAGTTCGAGGCTTATTTTATTTTCATATAAAATTTGCAGTACGCTCCTATGCAGAATTTCATCTAAAAATCGATAAAAAATTAGTCCTTCTTAGGGTAAAGAAATCTGGCATTTTGGGTACTTTCTTTGCTAGATTCAAGGACGGACCAATCTACAAACACATAGTGCCTAGAGCCCTTCTCAACCAATCAAGGTATTTTCTCTCTACGAGTGGATGTCCCCTATATTGTAATATTGTCGTAAAGGGCACTTGAATCTGTGTCCACGAAAAATATCCGGTCCTAGTAAAATCTATCCTTCCACTGATTTACATCTGTTTCTGTTTAAGGCGCAATTGTAACTAAATCCGGCACTGGATAAATACACCCCATCAAAGATGAAGATGAAACCACCTGGGTGTGCGGTAGTTGAGAAATCCAGTTCGATGGAGTTACCAAGCCAGTAGCAGGTCGATTTCATTTCGCCCACCCCTCCGCCCACTTCATCCACCAAAAAGAAATCCCAGCCCTCGCTCATAAGAAACTAAACATAAAACAAGTGGCAGGTTATAACCATTGATATTGGTATGCAAGTCATGCCACGTTCTACAGATACTTCATCTCTCTGCTGCACTGCAAAGGATGGATGCGCTATGTGGCCGGTTGTGCTCTGATTTTTTTTTTGCACGCCCGTCATTTGAATGGGTATTCGTAAATCTGTGTGTGCATCTGTGTGCCTGTGGAGAGTAATATGGTGCGCTGCGAGACAAGTTCCTTTGATGATATTCCTGAATCTGATCAAATAGTTGTTATAAACAGGAGTTTCCATGATCGTCTGGTGTCTTTAGCCCGAGCACTACTCCGGTCAGAGCACAAAACAATATTTTTTTTTTTTTTTGTCTTTAATGGCCAAAGTCAAACAACCCTACGTTATCTATGTGGATGGTGCTGCTGTTGCTTCTGCCGATGATGGTGATGATGATGAGGATGATGATGCCGGTATTGGTGGTTGTTGTTAGGTCGTTGCAGAGAGCCCTTTGGCTTCTGGACAAAAACTAAAAAAAAAATGTACAACAGAAGTACCAACTACAAAAGACGATGCGCAGAGAAAAATTAATGAAGAGAAAAAGCAATTTCCACTGGACATTGGCGGTCAACAGGAGCAACAGAAACAGCAAGGAGCAGCATTCTTGAGCGGATTTTCCAAATACCTTAACCATATACTGGTGGCCAATGCGTCGCCAATGACGTGCAGCGATGGTGGCTTTTGATCGTTCGATGGTTGTCATAATGATTTTACGTGAACTACTATGGATGCTGAGGTATCTTGTAATGTGAGCATTAACCTGTGTTAAATATTTATGAGTTCACTGAAGAGCTAATTATTTTTCTTTTAAGCGACTGCTGTGTTGAGCAAGCTGTGCAGTTGATGGTCGATGACAAATAAATTTATGACTGGATTCGAAGGTTTATTAGTTTGTTTCGTTTTTTGTTTGTGATTCCATGCACTACCAATCAACTATGTTTAACCTAAGCTAGCCATGCTTTTAGGTTTTGCCAGACATAGGTCGTTATATTGATTGGAATAAAGCCAGCTCTGATCGATGAAATGCTCGAATTAAAGGACTTCCTCTAGTCCAACAAAGTCTTTGAAAAAAAATAATAGACTAGTTCTCAGATTATTTTTTATTTTTTGTCGTTAGGTCTACCCTATTTATACTTAAGCTTACGATTGCGAGAACTTTTGCTTGGAAACTGTAAGAACGTTCCGAGACACTCTGACGACGTTTTGGATTCATCTGTTAACCATTCTCTATTTCTCACCATTCTCATCATTCTCACCAATAAACAGTATACTAAGCGATCATAAAATAGTTTCATCTCATCCAAGGATGTCAATTATCACTTGTGACCTATACTAATTTCTACGATCCTTACAATATCTGTGCGAGTACTGTTTTGAAGATAATGTGTTCTGGAACAATTGTAGTTGGGCCACATCTGCCTTAATACGACACAATTCCGCAATAAGAGTAAACTGATGTTATCTTTTCAGGATTCTTTCCTTGACGAATGCCAACGGGATGTGAACACACTTCGCGGCAGATCTAACCTGAACCTCACCTCACCAGCTCATCAGTCCGATCGGTTCTATCTATGGCGCTATGAGCCGGCACCCAGAGGAGACTGATCCCAAAGTGATACTCTAATGAAAGAATTACGTTTTACGAGTAAACTGTTCTACCAGCTTAGAATATGACGTTTCGTTGCTAGGGATTTAATAGCAATATTTTAATGGATGGGCGCCGTAGCTCAAGTGGTTAGTACACCTCTCACAAGCGTCTGACAAACATCCCAGAGTAAAACTGTCAGGAAAAAGCTTCTCAAATAAAAAATTGCCCTGCGGATACGGCATTAAAAGAAAGAACCTATTCTATTCATGTAAAAAATATAACACGCACAAGACACACTGGTTGTGAGAAGCTAGGCACTGGGTCCCATAGACCTGTCGCGCCAAATATTTGTATTTGTATTTCAGATGGATGTACGGTTTTTTTTAAAAAGCTGCAAACTTGGAATATTACCAGTACTTCCGCCTGGAAGACACTGTACGAATCTGGACTTAGATATACGGAATCTTTCACAAAATATTCCGGCACCTACTACTAATGCCTTTCAGTTTTCCCAGTCTACCCTGGACGGGAAAGCTAGCGTGATATCTATCCTAAAGTTCAGTTTGGATATGGTTTAATCGGTTCATGTTGTTGCCAAATACCTAGGTAATAGATCCAGAATGTTGCCATAACTGTACGTTGCTAACCGCGATACTTTATTTATTTACTTACATGGTGCCGCTGCAGTTCGGGGTGAACCTGGGACTCAACCAACAAGCCTCTCCAGTTAGTCCTGTCCTTAGGTAACTGCCTTCAGTTACGCACTTCAAGTCACTTGCTAAACCTATCTATAGGCGAAACATTGCTTTGCTATATATGATGATTACTAAACCGAAATACATTCGTTCATGTGTTTGACATGTCGGGTACGATTGAGCAGTTGAGTTAGTTCGAACTCGTCTTTAGTTTACGAAGCAGTCAAAGCCCCAGATGAGATGAAACGATTTCAATGTGCAGCACCAAGTTATTTAAAGAATGTCCATGAAGTAATTTATTCATGAATTTGTTGATATCGGACTGTTTTACTGTTTTTGACTTATTCTTATAGATATTAGCCACATTCCTAAACGCTATCGCCCAAGTTGCAGAGATGATTGAGTAGTGCAATTTCAAGCCGACGGTGAACTTGAACGAACAATCTGAGAACGATTCTCCAATTACTACCTGCATTATACTGATTTTGATGAGAATATACTGCCATCTTCAATTACCCACAATTCACTGCTTCTACCTACTACTTTCCAGCATACTTACATCCCAAAAATCTGTTGAAACTTTTTTTAATGCAGTAGGAACCTTTAAAGGAATCAATTTGTCACTTAAGAATTATTTGGAAGGAATATCATGTGTATTGCGTACCATACACAATTGTGTGAGAATCAAAGAGAAGGAACTTAACAAATATTGCGAGATTAAGGGAAAACTGTTTTTGTACGTCGACTTGGGTACACAATTCTCCGTTGAGAGGCGGTTAATTGAAAGAGTGGAGGACAAATACATATTCGTAAGAACTTATAATTATTGATGCCAGGAGATTTGAAATACAGCCCTAAAAGTTGGCACCCAATTATTGACTGAAGCTTTTATTTTTAATTCCTTCCTTACCAACTATGTTGTTTCACAATCCCCTCAAAACTTGATTGGGATGAGGATCTGTGGCTACAAACCCCGAAAACAGAATCGGGAGTAGGAGCATAGTCTTCTCCAAAGATTTAAATATACATAAGTATTTCTTTCCGTCGGTGGCGGGTCACGGAGATATTTCAGGGAATTACATGGTTGACAAACTCGTCCTACCTAATTCTTGTCTCCTAAGGTTTCTAAAACCTTCTCTGGTGGCATGATTTACTTTTTTGCTTCCAATTTGAAAGTTAGGGACTCCGACTTTGGGACATAAACCGGCATATCTTCTCTTTCGGAGAAAGTGTTTCATTTCTTTAAGACGTCTTCTTTGCTAGAGAAAAACGTTTGGATACGTTTTTTCATTCGTATTCTCAATTTAAAGTCGTTAAAAATAGTTTCCTGTTTAATACTGCATTCCTTAACCATAATTTTGCATATCCTCAATTTCATTTGGGTAAAACGGAATTCATTTTCAATATACCTCCGAGGTTAGTCTTCTTCAAGACTATAAATTTGTCCACGTGCTCTCAACACAGAAGACTCTTATATTAAACTATCAATGAATGGGCCCAGAGAAGTTCAACTACCACTCGTATATAGACTGTGCATTGACACATGCATTTAATGCACCTGTCGCAGACTATGCACCAAATCCATTCTTAACAAACCGCGCCAAAACGCAATTCCAATAATAATAACTTTATCTTGTCAATAGAGATGCAGCACGCACCCCAACCAGGCACTGTTCCATCTCCGATGAAAGCCACATAACAACTAGAAACCACGAAGTGGTGTAGTTTCCTAGAAGACATAAATTGCGAGAGCATACTTTTAATAGATTTTTTCCTCAATGGAATAACATAAAGGCGCACACCTAACATCGTCGTCGGTCACTCATTCCCGTGTAAGCAACTCTATTCTACATATACATTCGAGTTGATTCTATCGATTCGTTCAGCGGCGGCGGTGGCGGCAATGACGGTGCTGGTGACCTCCATTGATTGGTGCTTGACCTCCTACTTGCTGGTTAACTATGACTGCCATCCGCCACCGCATAACGTAGGTACGGCCGCGGCACCGTCACCGCCAACGCCTTTCCGCGCACAAATACACGCATACGCTCAGTACACCGTGTGCCTATTTTAATTGTCGCAAACAGTAAGCACCTCACACTGCACAGTAGTGGATAATGTGCGATCAAGTGATTCCACACGATCACTGTCGAATCGCTTTCAAATTTCCATGTGGATTCACCGATCTTGCATGCTCTGGCACCCATAGAGTGCAGCTCTTTTCAAGCGCTGCTGTGGCTCTGACTACATACTCTCTGAACTGAATGAAAATGGGATTCAGATGCGAAAGCGCGCGCGCGTCCGACAGCAGCCCCCAAACCGGTGAGCACCTTTGTGGCAGCAGTCTGCCGTTGCTGATCGTGATTGAGAGCGTGAAAAAGGGACACCGAAGGAGTGCACCCGCAAAGCAAATGAGTGGGCTGACTACTGCCGACCATGGTCGACGACGACGACGACGACGACGGTTGATCGTCTCATTAAAATCTGAGAACGCTTTAGATCGTATTGCTTTGCCTCGAGAGAGCTATCACAGTGATCGTGCACGTATACTACTTCAGCACCTCCCCAGATAATTTCACCTTCACCCCCTCAATCTGCCCCAAGAATTCTACTGTCGTCGTAAGTTTTGCTCTCTCTCTTTCTGACTGTGTCGCCTTGCTCTCTGTGCGGGTCACATTTGGATCACTTATTATTCTGAGTACGTTCCCCAACGTGTGTGGCTATGTATTAGTGGGGTTAAATATTGCTGAAGAGTGTATACGGGAGCTTTGGATCGCGCAGATACGATAGTTTCAACTTCCACGATGAAAATGAGAGGCGTTCGACGATTAATTTGAATTTGATTAGGTGCGAGTTCTTCGGCACATTTTAATTTTTTTTTTTAACATTATGAAAATCGGATATTTGATTATAATTGTGAAACAGTAGTTGCTTAGATTGTCCAAAAATATTAGAATATCCATTAATAGCCTTGCTAAAACTTAACAAATAGGACGTGTAGAACCTAGGTTACTTAAAATTGGCAAGACAGAGGATATTTTAAACTCAAAAAAATTTACAAAAATATTTCCCGCAACAAACCCGTATAGAACGCAAAGTCTATCGTGCATGGATGCAACACAGATACACGCCATAACTCATAGATACAATAGACACACATAAGTAGATGATGATGATCCATTTCCCTTAACCGCGTTCGTTCGGTTAAGATGGCTTATAAAGGTTTGAAAGAAAACCTGACCGCAGCGTTAGAGTTATCTAAATACGGATTGGTACTAAATTATTCCGAAGTAAGGTCATAAGAAGCAGTGGAAGATACCATCTCTAATATTTTATTTAAAAAAAAACTGAGTGGTCATTCGATATATTCCAGAAGACGAAAGTAGTTATTGACCTCAAAGAGTTGCTGTAGGGTTATAGAAACAATATAAAGAATTAGCTGATATCTCCACGCCAGAAGTTGTATCAGTACAGTAAGTGCTAGCAAATTTAAGGTACTAATCTGACACAAGGGAGGTAAACGTATATAAATTTACCAGTAACAGGTTAAGATCTATGCTGGGCAAAGTTTGCAAGAACAATTCATTATGCAGAATATCTAAGAGTAAGGCGACCCTTCCTATTTGATATACAACCGAGGAGTATAACCAAGACACACAGACGATATGTACTGGGTAACAACTACACAGCTAACGTTCAAACCTAGTACATATCCAGATTGCTTGCTTTGGCTTGAGAGTGCAACAGTGGTCAGAAAAGCTACAACAAGCCAAAGACCAATTTTCAAAGGACGTTGCTTTGGACTACAGAGCAACGAGTTCGAAGTTTAATCCCCAATAACACCTAAAATTTCTTTCACGCCCCCATTTTTCGCGATCTTCTGACAAACATCCGAGAGTATAACTATCATGAAAAAGCTTTTCAAATTGCCCTTCGGAAACTGCATTAAACAGTAGGTCCCTTCTATTCGTGTAAAGAATATAACACGCATAACATGAATGGTTGTGAGAAGCTAGGCCCTGGGTTCCATGGACCTGTCTCGCCATCTTTTTTTTGGCGATCACATCGCGATGGGGACTTAGAAGATATTGGCAATTGCTTTTTTTATTAATTGCCGTATCGCAGGCTCTTCGAAATATCGATGCTAAATACCGCGTAGGTATAAGAAACTATCCAATGTACTATGTGAACATTTGAAGCCTGCTTGCAACACGCTAAACGGCACGTGCCAGTGTGGCTTCTATCCCGGCACATCGAATATAGATCAAATCTTTACCATATGAAAAGGTTTTGAAGAAAACCAATGAATTTTAAGTCAAGACTCACAGGGCAAACGAGTTGGTCTTGAAGTGAAAAATATATGTATGCTGCCAGCAAACAAAGTACTATTAGTCCGCCGCCTAAGGTATTGTACCTTAGAGTCAACATCAACATTCTACATAGACTCATTCTTAGAAACCTCAGTTTGTTATACTGAACTCAAATCCTCCCAGATCTACTATCAAGTAAATAAGCAATAAAGTAGAGCAGAGTGAAAAATTCCTCGTCGGATACTTGGTCCTGTTTGAGAGGAGAGTGAATGGAGAATATAGAACCGCAACTTCTATGAGCTGTACCAAGATATGTAAGCCAGAATAAGATGACTACAGTGGCTCGGCCACATCTAACCAATGAACTAAGAAGATCATTGATTTTAGCTCCCCCTGTTCAAAATGACTAGAAAGATTGAACCCCTGGTTCAAAAACTAAGCGATTGTGATTGCCAGGGTGGTTGGTTAAAAAAAACGTGCCTAGGATCAACGGGATGAAAGGCTGATTCTACATGGGTCGGGAGCCCTTTAAGCAAGTACATAAGTACTCATGATTGGGTTGGGAAATAATAATATTAAAAGGCCTAATACTAGACTCACCATTTACGTCCACTTAAAATGATTATATCAAGAAGTTGTATACCATTATGGAACATATGAGCCTTCAGTTAAAGTATACGGCTTTGTGTAGAAAGGTCAATACTACATGTGTAGATGTGCATCGAATTCATATTCGAGAAAGGAAATCACAGTAAACAAACGTGTTTCTAGATTAGGTAGTCAGAGATACCTCAGTCCTTTAGTTTAACATTTCGATTCGATCCTTGTCACTAACTATATATATTTATTTCATGTTACAGGCTTATGTTTGGTTAGTAGACTCGACGGGGTGGGTGAGTCACACCGTCTACTCCTAGAATCATTTGCTTCTAGTGGTAGACGAGCCGGACAGGTATTGTTTCGCCTAATCTAACCTTTCTTATGTTCGTGAGTGCGAAACATATATCTAGAAATTGATCGATACACGTTTCAAAAATCTAACAGTTCAATAAACGGCACGAAATTTGTAGAAATTTGTTCAATGACAACAAGCATCTCCAACACAACAAGGTTTTAATATATCGCTGGTTAAATATATGTAAGTCACTGGATTCGTAGTATAGGAGTTGTTTAAACGTTGACTACATCTCTTCATACCGAAAGCCGGAAAAACGTCAAACGTGTTCCCTAAGAATTTTCGTCCAATAAGCCTGTCTTCCTTTCTATTGAAGACCTTCAAAATACTGGTTGACCTTCATATAAGAACAAGAACAAAATAGTCTAACCTAGGAGGACAAAGCTCCTTAGACAATCGTTGGTCTATGTTAGATCGGATCTATTGTTACCTAGGAAACGCGATGGATCCATTATGTCGCCTAGTGTCTTATGAAAAACTCAACCCTACACCACCTACCTACCTACCTACGTAAACTCTTTATGGTATCCGAGCATACTTGCCGCAAAAGAAAAATGGTGGAGAATGCCCTGTACTCGTTACATAGATGTATACACAGATGAATCCAAAACATCGTTTGGTACAGGTGCCAGAGTCTTCTCTAGCCGCGGACATTTGTATCACTAAACGATTGTTGGACCACTGTATTGTATTGCACCGAGAGATCAGATCAGTCTGAGAAGTCTTCAGTTGGAGTTGGAAGTTGCAGCCCTCATGGACATGCCAGTACGGTGGGTGCTCCCTTCAACGCTTGGCAAATACTTCTTGGAAGATCCAAGTGATCTACTCAGACTCGACTTAAGCAAGATCAAAGGTTGTGGTTCTGGGTTAAATTGGGTTTACGCCGAAACTGGATTCTCTGTCTTCTATCCCGAATGGGGAAGTTTGGTACATACAACCCGATGGTGGTAATCCGGTTCCTTGTGGTCTAAGTAAGTCTCCGTCCAAGCGGGGACAGCCACCTCTCAGAAAGCAACTTTTTTTCAAAATTAAATTTAAAATGCGCCACACATTCGCCGCCAACCATCCACTAAGGTGGAGCGCGAGGCATGTGCGCAGTGTTGTTGAGCAGCGTATACAATGTTTTCACAGAGTTCGCTTTTTATATTTCACTTCCAATCCGATCAGTTGGTTAGGTTACGCTATTGCATTAAGATCGTGCCGCAGCTTTCGTGCGGCGTCTGTGTTTATCTCTCGTACTTAAGAAAAAAAAATAAATAATAATAACAACAACAAAACTAACAGCACACACAATCACTTATCAATGAAAGATTTGATTTGATTTGTGTTCTCCTCTTTTTTTTTTTTTTTTATTTATACGACGGACTATATCGTTATTTTTGATAATCATCTCTCGTACGAATTAACTCGTTTTGTTTTTTTGTCATTATATGCGGGACCGGACTAATTCTGGTTCACTCGCACAACAGTAGACATACACATATCCGGCGGCGGCGGTGGCGGCGGCGGCGGCGTGCTGATAAGACGCACCACCATGATGTTAATGATATTTCAATGCTCCGTCAGCTATAACACAAATGAATGCCATGTAACCACCTTCTAGGCCCGATCGGGAGTGTTTCTATCTATTTAGCGCAAAAAAAAAAATAAAAATAAAAATAAAAGTGCATTTACAGAGTGATGTGTGAAAAATAAAATATTTTATGCTATCGGTGGATACCTACAGCAAAAAAAAAAATCGCTCATTGTTATTGTGACACCCTCTCAAAACCGCCTACAAATAAGAGAGAATAAAAAAAAAAAAAAATAAATAAATCTCAATACATCAACATTCATCAACAACAACAACGAAAACAAAAAAAAGTCATTCATAGAGGTTTCATTGGAATAGAGCCCGTGAGTTTAGTTCGCGCTTCCCCATATACATACCTACATACATACGATATACTCGTAGACGATCGACGACGACGGTTCTGAGAGATGATATGTCAAATGAGGAATGACATGCGCGATCGATAGTTGTTTTCGGTGGTTTGTTTATTAAAGGTGTGTACTTTATTATTATTTTTTTCATAAATTTTTCACATTTGATGGGTGTTACGGATGCATAGATACACTTTGTTCACCTTTAGATACAAATTGTGTATTCGATCGATTGTTTGAAAGGGGTAAGGGCAATCCTTTTGCTGGTATTCAATGGGTCTCCCCCACCCCTCCTATTATTAACTACCGATCATCGACACAGTTTTATTTACATTCTCTTCCTCTTATTCATAGTCGTATTGATTGCTGCGAGTGATCTCTTGACAGGCAGAGAAAGATCAAAGATCTCGGTCTCGTAATCACAATCGTTGCCATTTGCGCTCTGTCGTAGTCGTAGTCGCCGCCGCCGCCGCCGACGACGTCGTTGTCTATCGTTTTCGTTTGTCGTCTTCGTTGTCATCGCAGTCGTCGCTTTATAATCGTCGGCATTCTGAACCGAGGATCAGATTTGAATTTAGTTGAGTATAGGTACTATGTATCTCATGAGTGTTACTGCGCGAAAAAACTAGAATCAAAATCACAGTGTTTCGTAGTTATACTGTGGGGGTGGATTTGTAAAAGATTTGTTTGCGTTGAGTTGTCTCGCGTCTTTTGTCGCCGCCTCGTGATCAGTTGAGTGCCCTAGAGAGTTCATTGTGATTTCAAGTGGTGATGTTTCATCAGCTAACAAGAGGGAATATTCAAAAATATTTTTGTGAATAAGGTGTTTTTGTTGAGATGGAGAACTCCTAATAAATTGATAATTATTCTCATTAATCACTCATTCAGAGTCAGGGAACTATCCCTGTGCCATAACAATTAAGAATATCTACCCACTATGTAGAGTGTGTACCATCTACATTGAGTTTATGGGCTAAAAATAAATCGTATTCGCTAAAAAGCCCACCAAGTCGACCCCCTTGCGGAACTCTTCACCTCGTTTTGGTTTCTATATATGTGTGCGTGTGTGTCTGTGTGTGTGTTTGTGTGTTCGTCCTAGAAGAACAACCACCACAATTTATGGGATTCGTCTTTATATGTAGAAACGAAGAATATTCATCCTCAGCTAGTAGCAGCAGCATCTTCGAGTACTGTCCGTATCGTAACCCGGGCGAATAAATATATATTTTCGAACTACCCACCTCTCGGGTGGCGCGCTCACACACAGTTGTCGTTTTGCTGTTGGATTCGTTTGTTGTTGGATTCTTATTTGAAATATCTACTACCTACACACGTCTACGCACGGCGCGGCGCGAGAGCACAGACCTTATGACCTATGTTCCCCAGCGTTTCGACATTCGGAGAGATCAACGAAAATGTCGGAAATTCTAAAAATACTCGCATCGCATACAGCTCGTGTCTGCTGCGGCTGCTGCTGGCCATAGTATCTTGACTGTTCGTTGACTATACACAGAGATACAGATACGTTTGAGCTTGTATCTGTGGGTATATAAATGCCGATATTTATGCACCAAAGTGTACACATGACATGTGAAGACGCGACAAAATTTTACAATTTTTCGCCAAAAAAAAAAAAACAAGTACCTACAACGCGATACAAAGTACACAGATACAATATTTTGTACGAAAATATAGTTTGCGTTAGACTTATGTACATATGTACGTATGAAAGCTGTTTTCTTGTTTTTTTCTTCTTTATCAAGGAACAACCAGACCCCTCTACAATGTACGCCAGTGGGAGTTCATTCGGTCAAGGGAAGGGAATTATCACAGACGCAAGTTCGAAAACATTCTTTTCGAATGTGAACCCAGTTCATATTTTGTAGCGTTTTGTTTTTTTTTTTTGCGCAATCTTATCAATTGGATTATGTTTTTGTTTATTTTTAGGTTTTTTTTTATTTATTTATTAGAATCGGATTTCTTTTCCGTCACACAGTTGATGTATACACATCTCTTCCTTTTTTCTTTTTTTTTTTTGATGGAAATTTGTCTTGGCATAGCTGGATTAGATTACAAGTACTAAATACGTTTCATATGTCACGACCCACACCTATGGCTCAGTTAGACTATGAAGCAATCTAGTAGAGATATTGAATCAATCAGTGATTAAGTTTATGAGTTTGTATTTATGTACATATGTATTTCATGCGTACAAATTAAAAAAAAAAAAAAAAAACATAAAATATATACGCAGCAAGTGATAGTAAGGTGGTCAACCATATATACGCATGTAGTCACGCCTTCAGAATGCTTAATAGATTTTATTAATTAAATTTTCTAAATGTATTTAGATACACTTTAAGAAATTCGTATATATATTTGGCGACAATATTCGTTTCCATCGGTTTTTCTTGTGCCTTCACCTTTGTTGTTTTCTGGGGAGTTAACCAAATTAACACATTCCGATCATGATTATGATGGGCTGTAGCAAGTCGTAGATACCTATTCAAAGAAATTTATTCATTTAAGTTCGCAGGTAGGTAGGTTGAAATGGAATTTAGTTCAGGAATAATAATTTTGTGTACAAATAGGACCTTAAAACGTGGCTCATTGAGCTGGTAACTGCCTGTTATCTGTTCGGTTTCTAAGTGGCTTATGAGTCAAGGAAGTGTTTATCCCGAAAATGACCTGATATACCGCCTTTATTGAACTCGAATCTAATACCCTATAGATGTGATCTTTTCGATCGATTAGAATGTTATCGCAATATGTGAACACAGAAATAATTTTGACTAGAGCATTTCGGGTTTGTCAAAGCCATAGACAAAAAAAACGTCTGGAAATACTCATACGATACGCATCGGCTTCACTTTGAGATTACAGGATAGAATCAGATATTTATACGATTATGCTTCTGTTTCCTGATTTGTTCTGAATACTTCTCGTTCTATACATGGATACTACCCATTGCCCTACGTAGAAGGAAATGCTTGTAAAGTATATGTATCTACTTACGTAAAGAGTTCTTTAATTGTAACGCTCTATTTAATATGGCTTCTCGGCTATATCTGAGGTTAACTACGGTTTGATTGACACTTCAACTTGACAACTATACTTGTCATTTAATCATAAAAATAAACCAACCAAACCAATGAAATGGATCGGAGCACATGTGTTTTCAATAGGACTGCCATACAGTATACTATACAGCTGACCAAACAATTTAGCTCTTCACAAATAGAACCTTCAGAAATCGACCAGTCTTGGTCGTGTTTTTTGACATCTCTGGATTGTTTTATTTTTCTCTGGGTTATGGCAATAAGGCAGAGACTTTAGACGACGACTTAAGTACGTAAGACCAAGATTGTCAAATTGCCGGCATTTCGCCGAGTTAAGCGAAAAATTCGTGTGAAATTAGGTTCATCGCATTCACTCGTACAGACGTTTTCAGGGAGAAGATTTAAATAATGTTAAATTCTATAATTAACTGCATCAATGGTACTTATTTAAAAAGCTAAATTGGGCGTTCCTTATGAAAAACCTTTAACCTACATTAGAGATTGCGCTAGTATGTACTTTGTGTGATGAAACCCACTAAAATCCATCTCTGTACATCTTTCCTTAAGATATGTACATATATACATATGTGTGTTGGGTATTAGATAACGAAGATCCTTTCTTAATCGTCTGAAAATTAATCTTTGGAATAACCTTTCAGAACTGACTAAAACAAATATAAGTCGCCTTCAGCGCTGTGTAAGAAAATCCGGTTGGTTTTGAGTAGTAGTTATGGGGATACTAGATCTTTGCGGTATACAGTGCTCATCTATGTGCTAAAACTTTCGGCACAAACGAGGTAAGCATTTATGACCAAAAATCCTTAGCTATTTCGAGAAGAAACCGCTCGATCACTTCTTCAGGTTTATAGTGCATGGTTAACACTTGTGAAGCTTATGAAGCTTCTACAATGTGAAGGCATTTGTAAACCAGAAGGGGGTCAGAGGAATTTGTCACATTCTTATGACTTTCCTAGCCTAACTAAAATCCTGGCTATTCTCTCAGAAGTTTAAGTAGGTACATAATTTTCGACATGTTTTCAGCTATCTAGCCGGAAGTTTAACTGCATTCAACTCTCAGATTTATCTGTACTAACCAGAGCTTAAAGTGTTTCGTAATAGCACTCTTAATCGAAATGGGAGCTAGTGCTATAAATGGTGTTTGTCTGTCCGTAAGGGTATGAAGGTGTCCGGATGGAGGCGTGGTTCAGGTTAATATTGGCGCAAGTATCTATGGTTCGAAGCTCAGCCTAGAATACACTGGAAATGTATGTTTCCGTATGTAAATATAGCTTCTACTCCTCATCAACCTCAGTGCTTAGGAGGCAGATTTATTGACGGCACTTAATGTCGATGGCATTGAACTGCTCAGAGACACTTTTTTATAATTGCAATCGCTGGATTCTAATACATAAAGTTTTTTGACTTCAATATCGATACTATTAATTCAATTACTCTAATGCAGTCTCGAAAGTTTCCAATTTTTACCTTAAATTCTTAGGAACTCCGTAGTTGGTTCTTGTATTCTCTTTTCAAGTAACAAGTTACTATACTCTTGGGACACGTACGTTTTACTGACCGTTTTAGGTTCTTTGTTGTTTTAAAAGGATTGGCTACAGTCCATCAAAGTTTTTTGATAGAAGTCCTAAAACTTATACGTCTTTGCTAGCAGAGAACTTTAACCCGAGTGAGGCATTTGTCCAAAGAATTTAATGTATCTTCAGCAGGAGATCGTAAACATATTTTTATTTCACAGAGCCTGGAGACAATTCAATGATAGATCAAATTCCTTTGAATGCAATTCAACGCAGAACGCAGAAAACTGTGGCGCCAAGCACTTGATGGTGCTTTAATGACTTTAAGTGCTTCGAATTTAATATTCCACCTATGTATCTATGACTATAATTTGCAGTATCTTATCATGTTATTTTTATGCCTTTAAAATCTTTACCAGATTAGAATTGATATCTAGACAGACTAAATCTAGAAAAAATAAAAATAAAAATAACCCCTCATTGAGCACGTAAGGTTCCTCACAGGCATACTAGTCCTATTTAAGTAAGCATAACATGCTTCATGTTCTCTCTTCAAAATAGTATTTAAAGCATTTATCCATAAATTGGGCTATAAATGATGGATTGTAAATGAATTTGGATTTATTAGCACCGGCCGACAATTATAATGGTTCACTGGAATTGATTTTGCAAAACAAAGTATCGAAACACTTGTTGATTTGATTGATATCGGTTCTGTCGAAGTAAAAATTAATCATCAGATGTTGTTTCCTTTTGGTTTTCTATTTCCTAATAAATTCACTTGAGGGTCAGCCTTCTACATTATCTTTGGATAGATACACCCATCGTTTCAGGCATTCAATACGTTGAACGTGCTCTTATTAGGTTTACTATAACTTCCAAGAAAAATCGGTATACTATTACACGTTTCTTTAGTAAATATTTTAAGTACATATACGGTTATACAAGCATGTATCTTTAAGTTCAAGAGGAATTATATGGACGGGTGTGATAACAGATACTGGGTGACAAAGCACCCTCAGAATAATGTCAGATATATGATTGCCGTTGACTGTAGATACTCTGAATTCACTTAGAGTCATGAGTGGATATAACCTCGTAAGTATTTGTAAAATACCAAATGACTTGTACCTAATGCCTGACAATGAACCAGGTGCAATATATCAGCATTACCAATGCAATAATTAAACTTTTTCTATAGGAATACTTAACGAAACAAAAATAAATAAAATTATGTTAGCTAATGAAATATTAATGCACATGCTCCACCTTACTTCCCAGACAGAGTTGTAAAGATAAACTGGCGACCTTCGTGGTTAGTAACAACCATAAACAATTGACAGATACTCGTACATCAAATCAGATTCATTTTGTTGACAATTTTTAGTTATGTAGTTTCTTTCTTATTTTTAAATTATGAGATGTGTACGTACTTGTACAACCTTGGCGAAAATTGTTGAGATATTCCGAATATTTGCTTCAAAACTTTGTGATCCTACTTTTTAAGTGGTAATAACCCCTAACATTTTGAATTCATAGTTTGTGCTAACAGTCGATAGATATTCATAAACTAATTAAGCTAAATTCGTTGTTTAAACGTTTTTAGCGTTCAATATTTTTGTTGGGACATTTTCGTGAAAAGTGTCAATATCAGCTGTTTTCTTCGGTTAAGACCAAAGATGAGTTGTACTGAGATAGTCAACTTCTGCTTGTAGAAATCAGATTGAAGTACACACATACACGTTCTGTAAGCTATTTGTATTTTATGTTAAGCGCCATGTTGCTGTCATAAAATTGACTGACAGGGGAAATGTTTGTTGTCATACGTCACTGAAAATGTTGCTATTTATCTACATGGTTTTTCTTTATGTCATATCTGCGTCGGTTGGTAGACAGTAATAGTTCTATAGTCTAAAAGACTTGGATTTCGTAAAAACAATCTTTGACAAACTAAAACCTTCCTTTCTCTGTCTTGTGCCTATGACAGGCTTTGGCCAGAGTCTGAAACAGTCGATACAGTCGAACGTACCTACTGGCTATGACTACCTCCATGTGAGATACGAGGGAAATGTATCCGTAGGAACAGACAGTCCACGCTAAAAACTTTAATTAATCCTCGTCTATTGACTATTACAAATAAGTTCAAAGTCATTCTAGATTTAGTCGGAAGCGAGATCATCGATTAACTTAATAAATAAAGGTCGGTGAAGTATCTGCACCAGCGTTACGGCCTCAGTCAAGGCTTCCACTGACGATTGGATTTTTTCTTTTTAAATGCAACCATCAAAGACGGCTAGCGATCAAACTGACTGGAGAAGCCTATTGTCTCAGGCCCAGTTGTACCCTGATCTGTACAGCCATCTTATTTTGTATACTTTCCAAATCAGCTTTATAAGCTAAGTTCAAGTGAAGAGGATGAAGTCATATCAAAATACTTTTACTGTCCAGACTTTATCAGTATCAGATGACGCTTTTAGGGTCAAATGTGGTGACAGCTGTATCTTGTACTTACCTATCTGACTGCCATTGTTGGAGTGATTTACTGCTAAATTTACTTAACTTACCCCAGTAGGGTGTGCGAAGACTCTGTGAGAGAATCTAAACCGGACGTTGTATATAGGCCTTATTTGTATTTGTAACTATAGAATGTTATGAAAAGAAATATGCTATCAAATCGAGTCTATCGCATTTTCCAATCACAGCCATAATTATTGCACCTATTCTTCTGGAAATATCTCTACGAACGATGTAGTGTTCAGAATGTTGTTACGATCAAAATTAGTAATCCTAATGCGACATCTAGGTTTTTCACTAGATGTTGTCTGATGTGGTTACATTTGCACAGACTACGATGTTTCTTTTGATGTCATGGTTGGGCGAATGTTTGCTAAAACTACCAAACTTAAGACTTTTCGGAACTGACTTCGGTCACTTCTACTATAGCATTAGTAGGCAAAAATGGCCTACATGGCATGGATGGTACATGAATGACTGAATACTCTTTACACAAATAGAAAAGACCTACAGTTTAATGACTTTTCCGAACGACAATTTCAGAAGCCTTTTCACAACAGTTATACTTTCGGAAGTTTGTCAGACGCTCGTGAGAGGTGGGGACGTAGAAAAAATTTTAGGTGTTGTCTCTAGATTGAACCTTGAACACCTCGCTCCAACGCGCTATCCACTTGAGCCATAGCGCCCACATAGGGAATACGCAGTCTTTTTTCTATCTATTACTTTTACATTACTCTATCCGAAAGTCTATAGCGTAGAGCTGGAAGAATGTTTACAACTTTCCCGTGATACATAGTATCCATATAAGAGCACGCACTTAACGTTGAAGTGAAACAACTGATTGCATTGGTTCGCCATATTTGGAAATATATTCCGTACTCAGACTTTGCTCTGCTGATTTGGTTGTATTCCTGGAATACTGGGAATTCTATACTTTCTCTATAGATTGTCCACCAATTCATGCAAAGTTTCGAGAAAAACGATGTTAAGTTGTTACTGAACCGAAAAGTTACATAGTAGATATGTACCTGCTTTTAACTGGAGACTCAAATCTTAGATAAATTCAAAGCAATGATTGTATACAATCTTCCCAACATAAAGATCTTGCTTAGTGTATTCTATATTATAAAACTTGGTTACGTCAAGACAGCTATCAATGGAATTTCAATATTATTCAAAAGTCCTCCTGGACGAGCTACTCAATTCCTGAGATCGACAAATTTGAGAACTCACTTACAATCGCGTCTGCTGCCACAATATTTTCGGAACTCCTTGCGTTTCTTTTACTTGTTGGCACTTAAACATTATGAAATACGGTTATGAAATTAGGTATACGTTGACACAAATTCTCCCACCATCCGTTAAATTATTAGATCATTGAGTATGACGACCGAAAATTGAAGTTATCGCAACCGAACGCGAAGTTTGATACAAAATCAATTGACTTGGAATTGTTTTTGAAACACATGCATTTCCATGATTAAACAGCAAGTATGGATGAGTTAATATATCAGACAAAACAGCTGCTAACTTCACGCTGGAAAAATGGGGCGTCCCAATTGAAAAACTCTTTTCTGATCATTTCTTCTCTCTCATGTTGAGTGATCTTTCTCCACTCTGACTTTAAAGAAACATTTTATTCTTCTTTGACAAAGGTCCTAGTTAAGTACATATGTATGTATATGACCGTTTAATTGAGTCTAAATTACTCCAAGACCTGATGTTTGCTTTCGATTTCCGTCTTCGCATTCAGAAACATGTAAGATTACCACCGACTACGGTTAGATTTTGACACCTCATTGGTTTTGTTTCGCTGCTAAAGCTTTGATCTGAGTCATGTCGCCTTAAAACAGATTTTCTTCTACGACTTGATCAAAAGTCTGAATAAATATATTACTTAGGCATTAGCCTTGAACTCAAACTGACATTTGAACCAACTAGTCGCCAGACAACACCCATGTAGGATCTACATATGTAGTATCTCCGATATTGCCATATTAAGTGGCACACCAAAGCTGTAGTCATACTGTTCTGGTTGAGCATTCATGCTTGAATACTTATCTCTCCATCTGCAGCTGAACTGAACCCACACGCACCGTAACCTTCTACCCACCAGCTAGAGGTGTATCTACCACATTATATGTAACCTCTCATCACCATCTTTCTTAACAAAACAAAACTTGAAAACACTCACACACCTTTTAACATTATTTTCCTTTTTCTTGACTATTCTTACAGGTTCTGTGATTATAATCAGTGTCACCTTTTGGCCAGTGTAAAGGCCACTTTCGACCAGTACTACTACCACAGCAACAACGGGAAGCCCCAGCATTGGTAGGTCGAACAAAATGACAATTTGCCAAAAATAAAACACCACACCAACAATAACAACAAAAACACAATAAATAAACAAAACAGAAGAAACGGGGAAAAAACAAAAAAAAAAAAAAATACAAGAGAATCATAGAAGAAGTGTAAAATTAAAAAGTAAATCGCCAGCGCGAGTTGTGTCGTCTGGCTTGCATCGTATCTACAGTGGTGTGTAATTTTTCGCAGCTACACTCACCGAGTAGTGTGTCCCCACCCACCCCCAACCCAATCTGACTAAGTGACTAGCTGACTGTCCGATCCGATACACATACCTATACATTACAATCATTGTCGTCCGTTTGTCCGTCGCGTCGGTCGTTCGAGTAGTCGCCGTTGTCGTCGTGGTCGTGGCCGCCGCAGCAGCAGTACACACAGCCGAGCAGAGCACACACAGCCAAACGAAAGAGTATCTGAAAAGTTGAGGGAAAAAATCTTGAACTCTGACCGATGACCCGGGCTGAACCCTTTTTCTTTAGTGCATTTTAATGTCAATGTAAATGAAATATTTTGTTGTGGTGTGTTTATTTCTGAGCGTTTTTTTTTTTTTTTTCGTTGGCCTCACTCGTGTGTGTGTAGGACTGTGTGCACTGTGTAGTTGGGGGAACTATCAGTCGATTAAGGTTCCACAAGTCACCATTCTACGGGCTACGGTCGTTCGTGAAGTATTTAGTTCTCTACACATGTGTGACAATGTTGCCTTAGATCGATCGCGCGGTTCGCGGTTCTCTCTCTAGAGTTGGTTTTATTCGTATTGACCGGTTCGAAACGAAACGGGAGACAGTAAGTTGGTGGAATCTATCTATGTATCTATTGTGTGACCCATTCGAAAATCCAAAACAAAACAAAAAAAAAAGTGCGTTCGTATCTTTTTTGTGAATCCAAATTGGGCCAATAAAATTCATATCACCTGCCTGGCGATTGAATAGAATAGAAGTAGAAGAAAAATAATATTAAGTGTAAAGTATCTATAACAAAGTAAATAAAAGATAACTAACAAGAGGCAGAGCGGGAAGAGATAAAAAATAAAGAAAAGAAAATGTGCTACTTAGTGTGTGCCAATGGTGGACAATGAAGGAAATTGATACCGAAGCTCCAGTTGTATGGCCCGCATGGTGTTATTCAGGTGAGTGTGTGCTTGAGATACTTTTTTATTTTCGCGGTTGTTTTCTTCAGCCTTGTTTCATGGTTTTCTGTGAATTGTGAAGTTCTTCTTTTTTTTTTTTTTTTTACTTGTCCCCTCTTTTGTTCCTGTGCGTAATAGGCTCTAATCAAAGTTGGAAATTGTAGGTATCATTGAAGTAGGTATCGGTAGGTAGGTACTAGGGAAATGTTATTAAATGCGATTCTTTGAATTGTGGCCATTGACGTTTGGAGATCATTGAATGATGACGATTATTGTTGTTGTTGAATGATATCATTGATTGTTAATTGGGAGTTCGGTGGAGCATTGTGTTGAGTGTAACACTGGGATGGCAAAAGAATAAAGAATTTCCACAAAGTTGAAATATGTACCTATATGTATGTATATCAATGCATTTAAGAATCGGAGTGAGATATGCACGTGTTGATAGTCAATGAACCCCTCTTAATTAAGGTGTTCCAAGTGGGGAAGAGTTGGCCGATATTGTGGGTCATCAGCATCAAGTGGCTGTCTTAAGTTCTTTGGTAGGGGGAGTAGTGGATCTCGAGCCTTCACAAAAGGTTGGCAAATCAATTGAAAATACATATCTCCTTGAGTAAGCTAGGTTAGATAAAGGGGTAGCCTTGTTGTAAGGTAGTGCCAACATTTCACTTAGACTACAGAGAGTTCATTAAAAAACTGTGCTAACCTAACTTGATTTCTAGTCAAACCAGGAGTTTAGAAGGCTTACTAGTCTTGTACCCACATAGTCCTGAGGATAGGCTTCTGCCTCGATCCGTTTGTCTTTAAAGGACTAGTGCAAGACCGTCACAACGTAGATAATGGATGGATGAATTTGTTCTTCATGCTTCGAGCCTCTACACAAGTCTTTGTTCGGATGACCTAGCCGTTCTGCATGGATACCTAATGAGCAATGCTCCGTCAGAATACCGATACGAAAATACAAATTTTTTGGCGCGACAGGTCCATGGGACCCAGGGCATAGCTTCTCACAATACCTATAGCTGTACAAATTTCCTTGCGACTAAGCCGTATTTATTGTAATAAACTGCTTAAGCTAGCTGGGGTGGAGCTTTCTCTTTTGGATCGTTCTACCTTATAACACTAGACAAAATGCTAAACTGGAAACTTAACGTTCAGCAAAGAGTCCATAAGGCTCATAAAGCTCTCGTAATTTGCAAGAGGCCAGCGGAAAAGAAGTGGAGTCTGAAATCAGCAATGATGCATTCACTATATTTATAATTGTATTCAAACCCATCCTTCGTATGGGGCCCTTGTATGGTGGAAGGCTACGATTGGGGAAGAGTAGACGGTGTATGTTGGCTTTGGTGCAAAGAACAGCCAGAAGGGTAATAGTGCGCTTCGTCTCACTAATGCATGGCTTTCAAACCAGCTTTGTACCTAGGACATAGCTGAATTTTTAAAGATTTTCGGACAAATTGAATGGAATCTTTGGTATCCTTGACTTCAATACACAATACGAAGTAATGTACCCTGATAGGCAGGGTGCGCTAAGAGTGCTAGAGTCTTACGCCACTAAATCTGAAATAGTCCGGAGTTGCCGCACAATGCCCAAGCCATTATGTTCGCAGAACTGTTTTAGATTATGTTGGGTATATGGACAATGCGATATAGAGGACGATGTACTGGCCAAAAAATGAGCAGAGCTCCCACAAAGTAATAAGACTGGCGGTATAAATCCACTAATGTGCGGATGAAGAGAATCATTCTCGATAGAATCATCAATCTGACTGACCTAAGATGGTCCAACTTAGAAGGGCGAAGTGTGTCGAAGGCTTTGTAGCCTATGTTAGCTCGGAGACAATCTTAGGAAATTATAAAACTAAGTAGATCAAGGATAAGAATAGAGAAAGCAATACTCTCAGGTATTTCTCTTCTGAGGAGAAACACATTATGAGACAAGACTTATCGAATCACTGTCACATGTTGTCGTTTCCTATGGAGGACGAGACACTTACGACATATCGCAAGCTGGATTGGTAGTACTCGTATCTATCAAAGATAGTTTCCAATCAAACTATCTATAGAAAAACATTCTATGTTTGAATAATATCAAGAGGGTGTTCATATGGTCGACATAAGAGCATCCATAATGGACACCTACTTATTCCGTAACAAATAGGTATATTGGGCTCTTGTAGGACGCAGATGTATGTATGTATGTCTGTTCTGACACTGCATAATTTTTTTAGGGAGTTTAGCGATCATTCCCTTCTTTCAAACATTGGAAAAGGTCTTGACTTCGAGAATTATTTTTACAAGGACAACGAATGCAAACGCTCAGTCAACAAGGACTATAGTTGTAATCTCATCGTTACCACTTCTATATTCAAACAATATTGAGACTCTAGCCCTCTCTATTGATCTTTGAGTTCTTTTCGTCCAATGAAAAATGAACTCCAGGCCTACATGGAGACTTCTCAAATTCGACGAGAGGCAGGGCATGTGTTTCGGTGTAAACGCATGACCAGGCATTAAACCAGTTTGAAACAGCGATGAAACTTTTAATTTTTCTAAAGTCAAGTCTAGTTAGATCGTTAAGATCTTCAAAGAAGTACTCGCCTAGGGTTTTCCTTCCCAAGACCGATAGGGCAGGACAGGTACACAGAAAATGTGTCATGGTTTGCTCTTCTTCCTCATCTCTACAGCTTATACAGAAATTGTTGAAGGGAACAAGAAGCTTTCTGGCATGACTGCCTACCAGACTTAAACTTATCCTATTGCCGGGAATAAGTCTACTGGTTATGCTACAATCCAGCTTTGGCCAAACTTGTTTAGAAAACGCGACGTTCCACCTACTGTTTGCCATTCTAATGGCTGCGGTATCTTATTGGATTTTTATCGATTTAATAGGTACTGACGTTTCCCTGTTATGGAGCTCCCGGTCTGCACCCTCCTTAGCAAGCTCGACCGCTTTACATTTGCCTGGAATATCTCTGTGACTTGGAACCCACAGGGGTATTTCAAATTGACAGCGATCTCGTTAAGAGATCAGCGGCATTGGTTTACCAACTTAGATCGAATTATTGGTCATTCCAAGGCTTTTATCGTAGCTTTACTATCTATGTAGAAAACAACAGCACTGCGCTCTATCGACTAAATCAAAAGCCAAGTCTTGGCTTCACGGACTGGTCCGGCAGTCGTGTGCTGATACAAATATCCTGTGCATTGGATAAACCCCCGCACCAATTCCAGACGCTGTCTTGGATCTGTCGGTGTAAATCTCAGTTGCCGATTCATTTAAAATTCCTAAATACTTCTGTTATAAATCCTGGTTTTATACTTGAAGTTAAAGTCTAGATAGAGAACAATCTAGTCCGAATTACTAGGAAAAGTGTGATAGCCGTTTAGAATGATTGCTTGCCTCATATTTTCACGAACCGGTTGCAAGGATTCCCTAAGCTGCCATCAGCTTCCAACGAGAAGAAGATGAAGCATAGTTTCTAGTGCACCTGTAGGAGTATTTTCATTCAAAGTTCATATTCTTTCAGAAAAAGTCATAGTTTCTGCTTGAAACTCATGTATGCCAATAGTGATCGATAAGATCCCTGGCAGTAGTTTGTGGTCTCCATTTGATTGCTTTGCTACATGTAATGACTTCTTCAATCGCAATGACAATTTCAGTTTGATACAAAAAAAATACAAATTTTTGGCACGACAGGTCCATGGGATCCAGGGTCTTGCTTCTCACAACTGTGTGTTGTGCGTGTTATATTCTTTACAGGAATGGAAGGATGTTCTAGTAAATATGCCGAGGATGATTGTGTAGCCTGACTTCGTGTGTAGTCGAACTTTCATGGTTGGAGTAATTCGGAATGTGCTGGATGTCTAGACACAAGCCGTTCTCTTAATCTGTGAAGAGATACAAAGCCTATTTTGTCAAGCTATTCTGTTCTGTACCACCTTGAACTTAGTTGATTCAGAGTTTTAACCTAACAGTCAAGCACCTCTGTTAGATATTTTGGTTTTATATTGTCGAATGAATGTAGAATCCACAAAGAATTCGGTTTTTCATTGATTTTGTCGCGATTTTACAAATTTAACAGGTTCCGTAGCTTTTCTGGTCTTTGAAAACTTAGTCCAACCACATTTTTAATAACAACTTCACCTGGCACGTTGCATTTTCGTGGCCAATTTATTACATGAAATCTGGAGTCTTACTGCCCAAAAAGGTTTTTCATGATCTTTTCTACTGAAAAGCTCCAGAAAGCCGTAAGTTTAACTCTCCTCCTGCAAGCTATTACAAAACATATTTATGGTCTTCCTTTCGATGTGAACTATTTTGAATTTTTTGAATATAAACAAATTTGGTACAAATAATTTGTTTGTCATTAGGTAGGTTCTTTATGTTTTTTTTATCAGAAAAGAGGCTCTACAATAACGTAACAACTCTAACCTCAATAAAGTAAATATTTTATGTGGATATACAACTTTTTAACACACACACCCATACACACTATCCATAGCAACAACAACAACGGCACTCTAAAGATTCTTAAAATTATGTAGGCATTGAGGTATCCTCTTCAGTTTACCGCCTATGTTTTGAATACTTAATTACTCTGTTTGCCAAAAACAGGTGTCCCTGAGCGTAGGTGGCTGTCCAGTACTAATATGTGTTTCCCATCGAAACATGTACTTAATTATAATTCCGTGTGGCGGCGGTGGCGGAGCTTTATTGTAAAAAAAAAAACGAACTGGTAACCAGCAACAATCATACAACTAATTGCTTCTGTTTTCTTAAGTAAACAAGTCGTCGTCGTCGTCGTCGTCGTCGTAATCCGCAATTCGAATCCAATTGCAATATATTGAATTATTATTTCCTATCCAGCACACAGACACAGTGGAAAGCTCAATGCGGCTTGTGTTGTGACCTTAGATATAGTTCTGTGGTATCCGTCTCGGATGTCATCGATCGAATCACCTTTCCGCAGACCGACCGACACGATACGTAGTGTGTAGATACATAAGACCGCAAGGTACTTACTTACTGGATATTTAATTGAATCTTATTTTTACTCGTGTATGTTCACAGGAGATTAAAGAGAATTTTGAAAATTTCAAAGTCACGCTGACGGATATTTTCCGTTGAAACTGGTTGTTGCTGGGACATTGGCGATTCAATCGGTATTTTTGGCCAAAATCTACTGCGTGTGAGGTGACGAAAGAGGGCCGACCAGCCAACCAACATATCTTTATTATGTTTTCTTTGCCTCTGTGTTAACCCAGCTAATGAACTCATTGAGTTTGTGTTTTTGCCACATTCAAGGAGGTATTAAGATGGTCAAATAGACTGACATCATTTAAGATGTAACAATGGAGATTGAGTGTTTTTTGTTCTGTGCCATGATTGCATATTGTGAGAAGCTTATTATTGGGGATTATTAAATTTTTTTTTTGCTAAGAAGTGCATGGAAGCTGGAGAACCGGTCAGTTGGAATGTCTTAACAACCCCCTTTTTGTAAAGTTTTGAATTTAATACATAAAGTAGTACCAACATGCGCCGTTTCCAATCGAATTAATCGTTAGCTAATTGCTTTAAGCTGGAATGCCTTCATTGATAATTCAGATGATAAACTATCGAACTGCATTTTTTGCAAAAAATAGGTGAAGATAGGCGTCAAAACTTTAAACACTTGACGTTCGTACTTTTACTAGCATTTAATTTCCTCTTTTCATTCCCTGTTTATGGCAACCTTACTTACTTATTTACTTAGTTGGCGCTACAATTCGGGGTGAACCTTTCTTTGCTCTTTCTGATTAGGACACCGAAATGTCTGGTACGATTGAGCAGTTGGGTTAGCTCGAACTCTTCTTTAATTTACGAAACAGTCAAAGCCCACACACAATTCACTGCTTCTATTACCACTTTCCAGCACACTTACATCCTAAAAATCTGTTGGAAACTTTTTTTTAATGCAATAGGAACCTTTAGAGGAATCAATTTGTCACTTAAGAATTATTTGGAAGGAATATGATATGTATTGCGTACCATACACAATTGTGTGAGAATCAAAGAGAAGGAACTTAACAAAGATTGCGAAATTAAGCGAAAACCATTTTTGTACGTCAGCTTGTGTACACAATTCTCCGTTGAGAGAATTGTTTGAAGGCGGTGGACTTGAAAGAGTGGTGGACAAATACATATTCGGAAGAACTTATAATTATTGATGCCAGGAGATTTGAAATACAACTCCAAAAGCTGGCATCCAATTATTGACAGAAGCTTTCAAAAAAAATAATCCTTCACTTCGATATCTCTGAATCCTATGCCCACAACAACACATTCGTTCAACTTGTACGCGCCAATTAAGGCGAGGTCTTCGTCTATTGCATTGTCCCTCCGGATTTCGAAGATGTTGTTTATAGAAGAGCCGAGGTAGAAGTCCCTTACTACCTCAAAAGTTATAGCTGTCGATTGTGACATTCTGTCCAATTCGTCGATTTTGTGTGCCACTTCTTGTTGATAGCATATACTTGGTTTTGCCCGATAAACTCATTTTGGTAGCCTCCGTTGCAATACTAGCAAACTCACCGATGACAGCCCGCTGTGTTCTGCCAATAATGTCAATATCATCGGCATACGCTAGTAGCTGCACAGACTTTTGAAAGATTGTTCCTCTGATGTTGGTGTGTGCGTTTCGCACAATTCTTTTTAATACAAGGAGAGCGTCTCCTTGTCTAAATCCTCAAGGTCTTGGTGAGGTTGTTACGGACCTTGATGGAGCAGCGAGTTCTCACCATCGTCATCCTGCATAGGCAAACGAGTTTAGCAGGGATACCAAAACTAGACATGACTCTACATAGCTCGTCTTTAAAAATGCTGTTTTATGCGGTCTTGAAATCGATGAAAAGGTGGTGGCTTTCGATTGGGACTTCTTGGGTTTTTTTCCTGCATCTGCCGAAGAGTGCAAATTTGATCGATTGTGGACTTTCCCGGTTCTGAAACCACGCTTACACGGCCGAATCAGATTGTGGACGAAGGGTTTCAGACGTTCACACAATATGGCAGATAGAATATTGTACGCGATGTTGAGGAGGATACCTCTGTAACTGCAGCAATCGAGGGAGTCTCCTTTCTTGTGGATCGAGCAAACAGTGCTGAGATTCCATTCATTAGGCATACACTTGTCTGACCAAATCTTCAAAATGAGTTGGTGTATACCCTCTATCAGATCATTTTCAGCTCTTTGGAATACATCAGCTGGTAAGCCGTCACGTCCAGCAGTCTTGTTGGAGTTAAGCTTGGTTATTACCATACTCACTTCATTTTGATCAGGTGACGGAAGTTTTGGCTATCATAGTTAGTTAGTTAGTTAAATCCTTTCACCCCTCGAGGGGCATAGGGCGTCAACAACGCCTGCGCGCTATCTTGTTTGGAGTTCTGCAACGTGTTTGAGCTGCCTCCAACTCATTCCCAAAGAGCTTGATTCCTCCTCAACTGTTCTGCGCCACGTCTGCCTAGGGCGTTCCGCAGTTCTGCCTGCTTGGGTGAGCGGATTTCACTGCCCATAAAGTTGTTCGTTGGATATCCGATTGGGCCAAAAAAATCTCAAGATAATTCTTAGACATTTATTTATGAAGGTCTGCAGCTTGCGTGTATTAGTGGTATCCACCTTCCAAGTATTGCACCCATATAGCAGTACTGATTCCACGTTGGAGCGGAACAGTCGCAGCTTGGTTCTTGTGCTGAGAACATTGCTTCTCCAGACTTTGGATAGCATTCCGAACGCAGCTTTTGCCCTCCCGATTCTGCTGCCCACATCCAGTTCGGTGCCACCGCGGTTAGCCGAGACCACACTTCCTAGATATAGAAAGCTGTCTAGCTTTTCGACTACTTGTCCGGCAATGTTGAGTTGAGCGCGGGTGTCAGAAGTGCTCAGGGCTTTTGTTTTGGCTGTGTTTATTTTAAGCCCCGATTTGTTTGCCTCAGCTTCTAGATTTTGGGCCATTAGATGTAGGTCCATTATCCGATGTGAGAGTAGACAAACATCGTCAGCGTAGTCGAGATGTTTAAGATAAGATGTCATAGTCCATCGAATCCCATGATTAGCTTCGGTCAGTGCTGCACGGAGTACATCGCTGATGACCACCAAGAACAAAAGCGGTGACAGTATGCACCCCTGACGTACTCCACTATGGACTTCAAAGTCCTCCGATAGCTTACCATTATGTAAGACGTGACACTTACTACCCTCGTATGTAGCCTTGATAATAGCTATGAGTTTCTCTGGGACGCCTCTCCTGCGCAAGGCCAACCAGATAGCATTTCGATTCAAGCTGTCGAAAGCCTTCTCGAAGTCGATAAACACTAGATGTAGCGGAGACCTGTACTCGACGCATTGCTCTATTATGATCCGCAAGGTGTTTATGTGGCTATCATCGTCTAGATTAAATGCTTCATTCTGCCTGATAGCGGGATCTTGGTCTTCGTCGCGGAACTTACATATTATAAACCACTGTTAAGGCCACTGATGTTTGCGTTACCCAGTTCGTTAACCAGCTGGATAAGTTGATGACATTGAGGTCAAGTAGCAATTTACCAGTAGCGAGTGATGTACAGAGATTAACTTTCTCCATTAAACTTGGTGGAGCTCATCGGTCATGTCATGGCTTCTAGCCTCTCTATGGCTTTTATTTCCGAAAATATATATGTATATTAATATTCTGATAGTTATTCTGTCTCTTCAATGCAAGCTCCCAGTGCACCAACATTTTGACTACCTGATCTAGATAATGTAGAGACTGTGACACATATGTACTTGTATGATCATAAGTATACTGTGTCAATGCTTGGCATAAGCCAGATGAAGTAGAGAGATCCTCGGCTATAATAAGTTGGATAACGGAAGCCATTACCAGGGTATTCACAATGTATCTCCGGCTAACTCCACAGATGAAGAAACCAACAAAGTGTTAGATTCGGTGCTCGTGATTCTTTCTTTTGAATAGAAAGTGACTGGTTCATATCCCAGAAACACCATCTAATCCTCGCCAATACCTGTCCTAAGAAAACCCGATAAAAGCATACGACAACAGGATTGATTGCAAGAAATTGTACCATATAGACCATTTGTGCCAAATATTTATTTATAAGGGTAGCTCCCAAACCTTACACATACACGAATACTTTCCAAAGAACTCTCAACTTAAAAATGAGTATTTTGGGACGAAATTGGAATTTCCGTATAGAAATCGTGTTGATAATGGCTTGTCACCCATTCGGTAAAAATTGTAGATCTTCAGTTGATCCAAGAAGTCTGGAACTTTTGCTTTAAGAGTCTACACTCAAGTCTCTGGCTTAGTCTATTATAGACTGAAATTAATGCCAAGATACATTAAGGTACTTACACTCTACCCAACCCAATGCTTTGCAATCTCATGGCAGCATCAAATAAGTTAAACTTGATTAATCACCAGTGGATAGCAACTGCGGAACCAAGTTTTAGCAGTTTTCAGTTTTTTCGACTACCTGATGGATTTCAACGAAGAGCTTGTCTAATCCAATCCATTCCATTATTTCATTTGACTTTCAAATGTTACTAAGCTACCATGGCTTGGTTCATTTGCAAGTCTTTGGTCAATAGCATCTGCATCCAGTATAAATATCGTCGACGTCCCTACTGTTAAGAAGCTTAGTTTTGTCTCAACTCATTTCTAATGACCCTGAAGATTGTTTAAATTTCACAAGGATCCGCTTACTCTAAATCATTAAGTTGTTCGAAACGATCGTGCTGACCTTAAATCTTCATCGAGAAATTGAATACAATTGGGTTAATAATGCAACCCTGAGGTATGTCGATATTAACCATAAATGGGTTCCATCGCAAAACACTGGAGCTCTTGCTACAATGGAATAAAGATGGTTATGTCAGCTATCTCGATTGCTGTGTTGAGGTCCTTTTTTATTATTTTGAAGACATTGACGAAAGAATTTAAGCCGTATATTTAGATTCTCACTAGAAACAGTCGCAGTTTTGCTATAAAATAGTGTTAGACACACCCATTTTAGTTCAAAAAATTATCCCAAGAACAATATGTCCCAGGACATCCCTTAAAATACTCTTAAAATGAAAAGATACTAAAATAACTTATTTACTAGAGAGCAGACATACATAATAGGAGCCTGTAACTGGTATACGATCATTACTGACCAGCATAGTATTCATGGCTACGTTCCCAGCAGATTTTGAGTACCATAAGAAAGATACAACTTTCTGAGAAAAAATCGGATGAAAACCAGAACTAACACCAAGTCCCTACTATGCATATCTAACTTACAAAGAACTTCATTATGTTGTTGAGTCTCACATGAAGTTAACCAAGTCCCAAGAAAGGATATGCCCACCACTAAACCGCTTCTCATTCTCAGATTCCTCAAAGAAACTGGCCTAGGAGAGGTAATTTAGGATGAATTCTCATTATTAAGGGTAAGTTAAAGTGCAACACATAAACTTCACAATTGGCACAAGTAGTGGTGACCCACCTAATCACCCACTCTGAAGCTTCATACATGGTGTCTTCAGGCAACCCCAAACAATGTCGACGAAGTTCTTGATCTAAGTCCTACTGGCTTCATAACCGGAAAGAGAATAGGCTTTTGAATAAGAACTTGACTAACTGAATAGAAACGCATTAGCTTCTTATAGATGACCGCCAACACTACAGTATTGTATTGTAACATCCTACTTTCATCAAACTGACAGTTGAGCACTACCCTGACAGTAAATATGGTTTGAAACGAACATTTCCCACCATGGATGTCAATGTGCTCTCTTTCAGTACTATGTCAGCATCTATGGGAACTGTGGTGAAAAAATATGTCATCTGGACTCAATACAGAGAGCTCCATTGCAATAAAATGCCTATGGTACCAACAGGCAAGATTCAAACAACAAATAGCATAGTGGTCCCTTTATTCATCTAGTGTTTCAGTACGGTAGTGATATTCTTTATCTGTACAGCGGCTAATATTTCAGTTGCTTCCTAGCAAGTATGTAATCCATCGGCATTGCTGGTTTCAGCCTCCACTCTTTTACTACTACTGTCTCAAAGAGAAAGACGGCGTTACAAGCTTTATAAATTCCAATCTCTATATTCAGATTGTACTGTATCTTTCTAAATCTTGATTGACGAAAGTCCAAAGTATTTTTTCCAGACTTCCATGATCACACTTAATGTTATGTATTTGACAACGAACTGCTAAATGTGATTCTACTACAATATTCAAAACTGTAATTTTTTATTTAATTTTTCGAAGAATCTTTGGTTGACTTTTGTTTTGAATTCCCCACACTTTGTATGCATGCCACAAGTCACACCTTAAATGGACTCTAAAGGACCTTTAACGTTGTCTAAGTTGAATGACACGTCTCTCTCTCTCTCTCTCTCTCTTTCAGTTGACAGAGTTGTAAATAAATACTTACACCATTCAAAAAAAAGCTCAAAAATTACAATTTAGAATTTTTGAAAATCAACATGCATACGACACGTGTTAAGTAGTAACTCAAAGAATGCCTAAAAATAAATCTCCAACTCAATGGCTGAATAGCATTCCAATGTCTGGCTTATAGCCTCCGCCCGTTGTGTTGTCCATGGATGACCTTTAAAAATATTCCAGTCACGAACTTTGGCCGCCGAATATTTTTTTTTTCTTCTTTCCTTTCAGAAAAGGAAAACGATTGTTCATCTTTCGTTATAATACAGTATCCGTGTGCGTTTACTTTGGTCGTACGGAGGGCAAGTGGCACACGTGAATCAGAAACGGCTGGTGCTACATGTTTCCCATTCAGATCACCTTCGATCAGTGACTGTGGGCCGGACGGATTTGCGGTGCGAAGTATGCGACGAGTCACCATGACTTTCTGACCATTGGACGCCCGTTTATGTGTCTAGCCTCGCCTTGGTTCAAACCGCTGCTTCTGCTGCTGCTTCTGACTACCGGACTCCCAGTGGCTCGCTTAATTATATTCCAAAAAGCAAAGAAGTTAATTCGTTTGCGGCTGCGCGCAGATCGGTTTTAGAAATTCATTTCGTTTTCCCCTTGCTTTTCGCCACCGTGTAAGGAAAAATGTACGACTACAAGGAGAATAGGAATACATGTATGTATGTACACGGAAAAAGTGCAAAAAGGAAGCGAAAACAAGCGACAAGAGGAGAATTCCTTTTCAGGGCGTCCAGATTATTGGCCGGATGAGTTGGGTCCACCACTTGCTTGTTTGCGGTGGAAAGTTGCATTCATTGGGGCGGTGGTGGTGATTCGAGATGGGAACTCGTGTAAAACCAGCTGGACATGATTTTCGTTTGCCTTTTAGGTACTCTTGTTGCAGTATTGCACTTGTTTTGAGCTTGTATCTTATTATATGTCTTTTCAGCGCGTACAGGTGAAGAAACATTGAAAAGATATCGAATTAAGTTTAAGTTAGTGCATTAGGGATTATGAATCTTAATTCGTAGATTGTAACATGATTGGTGAATTAATTGATGTCCACTGAGAAAGGCCGTATATGGAGTTGTAAGATGTTTGTCGTCGATCAATGCATGCAGAGAGAGAGAGAGAAAGAGAGTAGATATACAAAGTATCTCGCAGTCTAAAAGCAGTTTCTTTCTTTAATTCTTTCTTCGGATTAGCTCTTGGAATATAGAGCAATGTGCAGTTGTATGGATCCACATTTACTAACAGATTTCTTCCGTCATTTTAGGTCATTTAATTCCAGTCTAATTGGTCGTGGATTATAAGTCGGCCTTGTCTAACTTTGGATGCAATGTATGAATAGATACATATATTCATTGTATCTACATAACTCCGAGCTTCGGTGGATGTCATTTCTTATTGGGGTTCGCTCCTACGCTACGTTATTTTTTTTCAAGTATTGACTTCGCAAGGATCCAGTCGTTTTACTGACTTGAAATTGTGACACAGATACTATTCCTTTGGCAAGGGAAATAGTCAAGCATAGAAAACGATATAACCAGTTGCAATTTTTCCCAAATAATGTCATATTTCCTTTCTAACTTTTTTAGATGACCCTGCAGCCCGATGTAGAGATTTCCACGTTGTAGTGAGAGACAGAAGGAAATGAAATGCATTTAATGAATTTCATGTCATCTTTATAGATTGATAGATCAGAGGCCTTTTAAATACAATCGGGAACATATATAGCCAAGCTAAATATGCATGGTCCAAGATGGTTGCCTTGAGGGACCCCCAAAGTTGTTCAGATAGGATAAGAAAACTGATCATAGATTGGCGTTCATACAGATACATTTTGATCCATCAGATAAGTAGGGTTTAAAAACCCAAACATTTTAGAAAAGCTTTCTGGAAATCCATGTTAACAACACCAACTTTGTTGGGGTCTTCTAATGCGCAGAGTATACAAGTATTTGACACGTATTAGACCGAAGATCTTTAAGATTTTTGAGAAGATGCCGCATTTGATGTAAGTTATCCATCGTGAAGTATGGTCTTTGCTTTCTTGCCAACTCCATGTACATAATTACTTCGGTTTACGCTCATTCACCATTACGTTCTTGTCTGGTTATGCAAATGGATAAGTTGGACCGGCATGTCTTGCTAGTTAGACTTCTGGACTTTTTAACCAGCAAGGAATGCTATGTTTCATCTCCACATCCATAGTTAGAGTAGGACTGTGCATTCGGTCATTGATACCCAATGGTCATGATAACAAAAAACGAAGGAAACTTTTTGCTGACGTGATTAGGCATGGACCCATAGCCGGAAAGATTGCGAAAACTACGCAATTTTGGTGGAACACACATTTAAAACCAACATGGCTGCCTTCTTGTTCAGTAGCTACAACACTTCAGTGTTTCTTAATTAGAAGGCATGTGCTGTCATCCTAGGTGCGACTACCCAGTGGTGGATACGGATACTTGCTGGGCTACCATTGATAAATCAGATAAAAAGAAAATGGACTGGCAAGGATATGAATATGCTTAGAATTGGGGGCCTATTAGCTAGAGGGCCTAGGGACGTTTTGTCCCAGAAAGTGGACAGTTGGTTCTTTGTTTCTTGACAATATGTGCTTGGTTTTGTCCTCATTCGCTTCAAGTCTCTAAGGCGGCACGCTGGGAGTGACCAATGCTATCGATGTCGTCAGGGTATTCCAGCAGCTGGACAGATTTGATGAAGACAGTGCGTTCCGTGTCAACATCTTCCTTGCGCACTATATGTTACAGAAATTCGGCACATGTTTGGAATAGTTCGGAGGAACTATTCTCGAATTGCAAGTTGATCCACGTGTTTTCCAGCATTACGCGGCACAGCTGGATCAGTTTTGCCGGGATCCCGAATTCGACCATCGCCTTGTAGAGCTCAAGACAGCTCTTCGATATCCTTGAGCTGAGAGACTGTGCAGGCTTATTTTTTTTGAGCAGGATCCCTTCTGCTGCAGCGCTAGTATGTGTCCATTTTCTGTCACCTTTTTCCGACGTGCGCATTCTTCATCATACCAAGTGGTCGTTTTGAGTGGTGCCTGGTAGCGTATGGTGGTCTCGGCTACTTCTTAGATGATGTCGTTGCACAGACTGTTCACGTTTGTGGATGGTGAATACACAAAGGAGATTCTCTGGCTAAGGCAGTCTCTATATCCTTTTTTTGGGAGTTTTGTAGCTTCTTCTCTTTGGATAGTCGAGCTCTGAATTTGGTTACAACAAAAAAATGATCAGAGTCGATAATACTGAATACTGTATGCGTGCTTCGCATCTATTAGCATGTGGTTGATTTGGTTGGCGATCCGACCATTTGGAGAGCGCTAGGTTGCTGTGCCGATTCGTAGTCTTTAAAGTGATACATTTCGCCGTATTAAGAACTCCGAACAGGCTTCGTCCAGGAGATCATAAAACTCCTCCTTGATAGAGTCTTCAGCTCCGCTCATGACACATCTCCCAACCTGGAGGGTCAGTTCCATATTTTGAAACCCCTAGGACGAGGGGCTGATTGTAAACCGATATCACATAACCGATTCGGGAATGTGAGCGCTGCCATTGGCCCAATATAGGCTCATCCGGTTTCTTCGAAATCTTTATCGGTCCAAGCTGTGGTTGACGCCAGTCAGGGTTTATCCTATACAGCATCCAGCCATACGTATAGAAGAATAAATAGGACCTCTCTCTTGTGTTCGATGAACCTCTTCAGTTTACTAATCGGGTGACCTAGTCATAAAATCGTTGCTGGTTTCAGGCATCAATCCTGAAGGTCGCCTTCAGAAGGATCTTGAGCCGCCTATTTTTATTATGATCACCTATTACTATAAAGATATCTGCGGTTTGTTTGATTTTCAACTCTTCTAACAACGTTTGCAAAATATACAAGTTTACTGTTTAAGTTCGTGTTCAGTTCTGAATATGTTTAATACTGCCAAACGATTCCTATACAGTTCCCATAAATTGAAGGACAGTCTGCCTTTGCAATCGTTTGAAGACTACTTAGCGCTGCTACTCCTGCTTAAAGTCAATCGGTTTGTGAAATGCTCTAATCTTTTGGAACTGTTGGATGGATGAGTCAACATTTATTTCGATCGATATGGTCATGACTCTTGGGACCAAGGCGGACTGCCTGTATCTGATGGTAAACCACCCAAAATTGGGAATGATTAATGGACTCAAAGGACTAAACTTTTTTTTAACACAAATCAGTACCATTAGCTGGAGTGCGAAAGACCTACCTACTTAGTTTCAAATAAACAATTAAATTAAAAAAAAAATATTTCGTACTGAGTTTTTCAAATTCGCCTCAAACTTCAGTTGGGGTCTTGAATACTAATTCGTTTGTGGCCACCTTATATGGAATGCACATCACAAAAGTGTTTCCCCTTAATCTTCGCCTCCATCATCGGTCTTGATAATGTGCGTTTTTTTTTTTTTATTTTTTTTTTTAAACAAAATTTTCGTTAAGTACCTACTTCAGTACCAAGTTTACTTTGTTCGAATGTACGAATGTACCAGAGAAGGTAAGGCACTCTCGCTAAGGCACAGGCGGCTATGGCTATCCCCCAGTCGTCGGTGTCGGTCGATGTTGTTTTCAGCGTTTGCTGTGTCGTCGTCGTTGTCGTTCGCGGTTCGCGGTTCGTCATTGACCATGCACATTCCACAAGGTAGATAGATATTTTTGTTCGGATTGAATTTAAAAAAGCATTGATCACTGACTGATGATATTGACAAAATGTCGCCGCGTGAACGAAATACTAAGCAGGATTCTTTCCATAAAGTAAATTGATTTGATTTTAAGTAGTTATTTGACCTCAGCGAGTCGTTCCGTGAATTAATTTCTGAGATGAGATTTTTGTAGGTGCGGCCCCCAGTGCTGTGCGGTTGTGACATGGAGTATACTACTTTGCGGACTGCTCACTTAAAGGTGTTATCTCGTACGGCTTGCCGGTCTTTGTTAATGACAAAAGGTGAACTAATAAATTGTCGGAGGAAAGTGTCGGTGAGTTGTCGGTTAGGTGCTCCGCTTTAGCAGTAAATTAATTATTTTACTGTGGGATTATCTTAATGTGGAACTCTGAAAGGTGATATAGAGCGTACGAAGGATAATCGAGTTATTGAATGGATTGAGATCGGTATGAAGTCCATTTGGGTATGAAGGTACTATACTAGTGAAATTTTAAGTACCATGTGAGGACAATGTTTGTGGATCAATGTTTGCCATAATCGAAAGGTTAGACAATCGAATGAAACCAATAGGGTTGCCGTAGTATATTGAATAAAAGTAATGTGACTGCCTTATCAGATACCACTTTGAATGTCGTATTCCTCAGACAGTACCTTAGTATAGATCACCATCTACCATTTTGGATCGTTGTAGCTTACAATTCCGTTTGTCTCATATGTCTTTCTGACCTAAAGTATACCAGGTTACGACCCCTTGCCTTGCGATTTACTTTACAAAAATTAAGAAGACGAGTCAGAATCCACCCATGATAATCTTTTTTAATGAAGTGGGCGTGGCATTCTGTATTTTTAATGGTATTAGCACTTGAACTTCCAACTTAAATATTAAGAGTATTTGGGATATTACTCTAAAATCAGTGCCTTGAAGGAAACTTCAATGCCTACAAATTTTGTCGAAATGTTTTTTCCAAATTATAGCAAAAATACTGAAAAAACTGAAATTTTTCAAAAGTGGATACTTTATTGGTTGGTTTGGTTGGTAGTTGAAGTAGCTGAGAGCTCAGAAACGCCAACGCACTTAGGCCAGCAATGGGTCCATTGTAATACCACATGGATCATAGAAAAAAGTTTCTCTCTACCTATTCCATTTAGAACTTCTGATGAAGTGTAAGAGGCTCTTGATATCGTTGTTTATTAGATCGCCTAAATCATTATATGGCTCCTAAGTAAAGTTTCCTTCTGCGGGAGAGACCTGGTCAGAAACAAAGAAAGTGACGAATGGTTTCATCATCATCTTTATCCATGCAGCTTCTACAAAAGTCTTCCGAAAAAATGCTCAGCCTTGTAGCATGCTTGCCTATTAGACAAACTCCAGAAATGACACTTACTGTAGAGGAACCTATTGATAGAAGCTAAATTCTAAGAGCTACTTAAATCCAGCTTTGGCCTAATTTCTTTTGTCGCTAGCTATGTTGGTCCACTTGTATATCTAAGATTTGTACTCTCGATAGCATCCAGTTTGAATTCTAGTCTGGGTTCTAGAAAACAGACCAAATATTCGGATTAAAGCAAATCTTGGAGAAGACTGATGATTTCTTGGCTTCATTCCTTTGTCTTGAAGTCAATACGACGGTGGTAACTCTTTGGAGTAAAGTTATGCATACGGCGAGCATTAGGCGGCTTGCAATACTTTAAGCAAGAGATTGTCCTGAATGCCAAAAGGTTTTGTGGAACAAATTTAGAGTATTTGGATCACCCAGAAGCAACTGATTCAGTATAGTACTCTGTTCCACACATTTTACTGGAGTTTTTAGCCTAGTAAGCGCTTTAGTGATGCAGCCAACAGTTCCATCTGATACGACCAAACCCAGAAAGTATTATCGTCCTCTCCACACCACTAAAATGTCACCTAAGCCTAGTCGATTCAGATGGTTATTAGAAACAAAGTTATTGGGAATCTTATCTACAAAATGAACAGAACAGATATTTTACAGACATTCGGGAGAAACAATTTGAATTCAAATAGATTTCGAAAAGGTGTGTCCTTGGTAGTTGACATATTGTATCATCGGTTGCTAGAAATTCTTGAACAGACGTAGATGTACATAATATGGTTACAGCATCTCTTCTAGATAAGCCAGCGAAGGTAGATCCACCTGGGGAAAAAAATAAGGTCGTTTTATGTACCAATTTCCTAAGATACTCCTTGAGTCTGTCCTTTCATTCTTTTCTGTTTGTAGTTTCACAAAAGTTGTTGAGTCTGCCTTAGTAGGTCAAAGTTTGGCTCATATGTAGTTTTTTTCTTTTTCCAGCTTTTCTCGTATTTTGTGCGGTCCTATCCTACACAAAGTTTTAAATTCCAAGTATGTGCTTTCCGACCGGTTGTTTACTAATTCGTCAGCTGTTCCATTTCCCTCTACTTCTATATGTTATGGTAACCAATAAAGGGTGCCTGCGTGTGTTTGGCTCAGTCTGTAGACCTTAGTCAGTCCCACGAATACCTTCTGGATCTGAAATCGCGTATGAACTCAGATGTATACATAATGCATTCTCTTTCTCGGAATGGGCTCCTATGTGATTCTTTCTAGCACCCGGTATTTGTTCTAGCTTTAGAGATACTCCAGAATATCCTAGTTGTGCTTAGCCTTGACTCATGTAACTGCCCTTGTAGTCTTGAATAAACTTTGAAAGTTTTTCAGCACGGAAGACTATAGACTGCAAGTTCTTTAAGATTTATAAGATTGAAAATCTCCCCAGAAAGGACTACTTTAAAGCGGTTCAATGTTCACACAGGTCATAAACCAATAAAGCCTTCTTCGAAAAGCAAGGTTTCCAGCAGCGAGTATTTCTTTTCATGTACACTGCTATAGGGACACTAGTACCTCCTTGAAACATAGTCCTACTTTTGCCTTATGTAAGCTCTATTAGCAATCTTACACTTGGAGCTGTTAATCATCTGTGGTTAATTTCAGAACTAAAACTAGAGAAGATTTTGAGGGCAAACTTCTGATACCATGATGCTCGTTATTAGAAACAGCGAAACGTATCTCCATTGAAAGCTTTAACCACAAAACTTAGCTCCAGTGTTATATATTTCGTTGAGCGATTTCTCTTTGTCCCAGAACTGTCATTAGAGACTTACTAAGTAACACACAATCTTTCCAAATTAATAAAACTACATAGGTTTAGGTTTATGTAGGGGGTTGGCTAAGAGCGGGACATGCACCAAGTAATCGGCTTGCTCTGGGTCAAGTGACGAGCCTCCCCTATCCAGTTCATCAGCTCATTCATTCTCTGGTATACTTTTATGTCCATGGATTCAGCAGAGTTTTATCTTATGTGACGGAGTTTGTGAATATTGTTACATGGAGGAACTTGCATTGGGCTCCATTCGCTCCATTTAAAGCGCCACGCCCTGACGGCATTCTACCAGCTATGCTTCTGCAAGCCCTAATAAAAGTTACGAACTTACTTAAGGAATTTTTAAACATTGTTTACGGCTAAGCTACATAACAATAGCATGGTGGAAAGTGAGAGTCATCTTCATACCTAAAGCGGGTAGTCCAAGAATACAACCCATAAGTCTTTCGTTATTTTTCCTCAAGACACTTGAAAGGCTTTTGAATAGTCACATTAGAAGTAAGTGTTGCAACGGCAGTTTATTCAAGATTCAACATGCATATCTTATGGGCAAATTAGTAAAAACATGATTGCAAGATATATTGGGCCAAATTGGAACGAGCCTTCACTATGAAAAATTTGCAATAGCTGCTTTCTTAGACATACATAGAAGGCGCTTTCAAAGTGCCCTGGAAAGTTTTAATGTCGACCATAGCATTACCAATTGGGTTTGTAAAATGCTCATTACAGGGAACATCAATTTAAAGCTCAGATTTAGTTCAATTAGGAAATCTGCCACTAGTAACGGTCCCCCTTTCTCTGCGTTCTAGTCATTGATAGTATATTTAAAGACCTAACCAATGCAGGACTAGCTTCAGTGTGTATGCGGATGACGTAGGAATTTTAGTTCAGGAAAAAATCCTAGACTCATTAGAAATGATGAAATCAGTCTTTAACAGTTGCGATAAATGGGCTAGAGAGTGTAGACTTCCGGACAAGATTCTTCAACAGAAGATACAACATACCACACTTCAAAATGCCGAAACTAGCTGAGTTGGAGCTGTCCCTTTCAAATCATTCAAGATATCTTGGCATTGTACTAGATAAAAAGCTAGACTGGAACCTCAATATTTGAGAATAAGTCCGTAAGGCCTATAATGCTGACTTCATTTGCAAAATGACAGCGGGGAAAAAGTGGGGTCTAAAACCAGCAATGATATACTAGCTATATATCACGATAGTCAAACCCATTCTCACGCATGAGGTTCTTTTAATGGCGGAGAACTTTCTTTTTTTAAGAAAGAAGGAAACAGCAATATGGGATACGTTGGCCAAGGAGCAAAGAACAGTCTGGATTGCCATGGTAGTCTGCGAACTACTCCCACGGTTCCACTTGATATATTTCTGTATCTTTTACCATTAGACCTACAAAAAAATTACAGCTCTTCGGTTCATTAACGTAGGCCTCTTTTAAACCAGCCATGTGGAACATAGCTCCATTCTTAGGGAATCACTTTCTGATATCTCTGACAAATCGGATGAAATCCTTGGTACTCTCGACTTCGATATACCATACGAAGTAATGTACCCTGAAACGAAGAATTGCCAAAGGAAGGGAGTCTCTTGCAAAATTCCAAAACCAGTGAGGGTATGAGGTTAGGTATATATTCCAGAAATATAAACCTACAGATGGCTATGATAATTTTCGACACATGCAATGTATTCCAACCAGAGGTTCTAGATGTGCTCAAAACTGCGGAGTTACTAATGATGGGGTCAATATCCGAAAGAAACATCGCCATCTACATTGACAGTCAGGCTGCGTAAAGTCGCTAGAATCCTACAGCACAAAATCTAAACTAAGAATATAAATCTGTGTCAGGAATTGCCTCACAATACTCAAGGCAAGAACGACATTAAATTATGCTGGGTAACTGGACACTGCGATATAGAGAGCAACGAATTGCCCGACGCACGTACTGGCCAAAAGGAATTAGAGCTCCCAATACAATTAGATATATAAAATCACCAATCTGCGTGACAAAGACAATTATTCTCGATAGGATCATCAACATGGCTGACCTAAGATGATCCAACTTAGTAGGGCATAGGGTGCCTAAGACAATTCTGGCTGCTGATAGATCGAAAAAAATCTGGAGAATAAATAAAACGATAAGGATTCCCTAAGGTTATTTTCTTCGGAGGAAGCACGCTATGAGATTAGGATTATCGAATATGGATGTAGGCAGGATTTGCGTGTAGGTACGTCTTAGAGGATATAACACATCTACTCTGTGTCAGGGCTTACCCCGGAGTAAACTGAATCATTTTGTAAAATACTTCTAGAGGAAATTGGATTTTCGAATTAAATCAGTGAGATATTAAAATTTTTTGGGATATCAAATGCTTGGAAGAAGTTGTTTAAGTTTATCGCCGGTAAAGTTCTTTAGGGATCGCGATGGTGCCTAGTGTCTTATGATAAACTCACAACTTTACACTACCTAACTTACATACCTTATACGGCGTTCCAAGAACCTTGAACGCTTTTCTCGACAGCACTACACTATCTAGCCAAAATGACTAAATCTTAGTTTTGTATCAGACGAGCTCTTGGAATAACAGAGCCCAAACGTAGTCTTGAAACAATACATAGATATACTGACAGTTCCACTTGCAATCTAACAAGGCTAACTTGATTTACACAGAAAACTCAAATAAATTCACTAAATCGCAGGCGTAGGACAGTATTTGTAGGAAAAAAGTCGTAATTTTGAGAGTCGCTGAGAAGAAAATATAATCCTCTTATCCTGCTTGGTTCTGCTTACAAAAAGATTTTGATACTGGATCCCTTTTTTAATTTGCGATTGAGTACCAAAACTATCCTTAACTCCAAGTAGTTACCTAGTTTTGCAAATCCAATACAATGTAGCAAATCAAATGTCCGCCAATTAACAATGTATCTTTCCGCAACCAATTACCAGCGCCATATATTGTCAGCAACCAAACCAAAGTAACTTAATAGCTCATTATTCCCAAATGTGTTGCTTACACTTTCTTCTCCCACCCCTTGGAACACATACACCTAGTGGCTTACCAATTACCCGCTGGCAATTAACCAATTAACCTTTGAAATTGAAGTAGCTAGCTATGCATGTAGATACCTTAAAATTGACATTCGTTTACGACATATCACACACGCACCCAGCAGCAGCCTCACCGTTCGCCTACTTGTGTTACGGCTGTGTAATTCGAATTCCGCACCTCATCCAGGATAACACACGCAACATACCAACCAACTCGCAGTTGATTCGCCTCCCATTAAGCCACGTAATAATTTAAGGACTTTATAATGTTGCCCGAATGTCTCAATTAGACAGACGCCAGCAAGGGCCATCATTCGCATAGATTCGCCATTGCACTGCACATACTCACGAGTATGTATCTGCTATCCGAATCGGAGAGTGGCAGCAGAATTTAACGATTTTTACGATGTAAAAATCATAAGAACATAATAAAATTAACATTTTACGATTACGACAAATACGATTTACTACCAATCCGGCAATTTGCTTTCGGTCGTGTCCATGTCTAGCGATTCGAGTAAATGGCATGCTTAGAGTGTCGGTGGTTTTTTTTTTTTTTCATTTTATTACCATTGCACGGTTGGCCGTTTGCGCGTTTGTTGGCCGTTCGAGGTAAACGTTCGCACGTTAGTATCTGCGCCCGATTAAATGTCGATTGGTTAATAATAGCGCGATTGGCAGACCGATATTCCTTTGAGATGCAATTTGTCTGATGTGTTGGCATTCAATATAGTTATTTGGTGACAATTGGCCAGGAACTGGTTTTGCGTTTGCGCTGGCGCTGGTGAACTTGTGACGCGCGCGCAATCACCAAAAAAACAAGAAAACAAACGCGCAACACTGTCCGAATGGAAATGATTTTGGGTCCAAGTTAAGATTGTTTTTTTTTTTTCGAAGCTATACACTCTCAGTAGGGAGGAAGTGTTATCTAACAGCGCAGTATGGTTCACGCTTGAGTTGACCTTTTGGAAAAGTCAGAGGTTCATGGCATTTCGATAGCCCGCCTAATTTCCGTATGTAGATGGGGGTTATCATGTTTTTTTTTTTTGATTTTGATTTTTTGTTCGAAATGCACAGAAATAAATTTCAAGTTTATATTCAAAATGTGACGACAGTAACAACAATAATGATTTTAAAGCAATAACGGAATAGTTTAAAAATAATTTTCAAAATTGAGATGTTTTTTGCTTTGTGGTGCAAGTCTGCGCATTGGATCGTAGAAAATGGGGACACTTACTAAAGTGTGACGTTAATGGGGCGGGATACTTAAAAAAACAAAAAAAAAATAACTACACTTCTTCCGATAGTGAGTGATAGACCTTATTCTATTATTTTAATACTCTAATTAATAGATACTATATTTTCAATAAACTAAAGGAAGATTATTTCGAGGCTAGAGCCTATTAGAGGTGAGAAAAACAAATTTGTGAAAAACAAACAACTCCAGATGGGACTAAGGCTATTGTCTTTCGCAAAATTTATAGCTATTTACTTGAGTTTACTTTGAATATAAAGCAGGTAAGCTAAAACTTTTCATTAAGAGCGCCCCCCAATTGACTGGTTCATTTCTGGAGATAAAACTTGGACTTCAATAACTCGATTGTTTGGCTAGCTATGTGGCATGTGGCGCCGGCTTGTTGAAACCACACTTGCTACAGTTATCCTCTTCGAATTTATTACAAAAATATATAAAAGTAAAGCAACAATCTTTTTGAACGGATGGTATAATACCCTTTCCTTCTTCCTTTGTATCAGCTCTACTAGAATGGGCGTGGCGTACTGCATTTTTTATTGAATTACTGCGATAACTTCGAATGTTTGAGAATGTTGCATGCAAAATATCATCAAAAACGGTTGTTTAATGAAACGCCCCCAAAAAGTGGGCGTTGCTATAGATAATGTAATGATTTTTTTTGATTTCAAGTAAAATAGTGAAGATATGAAAAAGTTTTATTTACACTTGTGCTGCTTCTCCTTCTCAAAAGCCTAGATATTTCATTCTCGTAGCTCAAAATTGAAGGCCCAATAATTTGTAAAATACATATAGATAGACGGACGAACGGACTATGTATCAAACTTAATATATGTAGGTACCCTAAGGATAGTCAGTCATTTGCATTGACTATGACCGTATTGCTAGCATCAGTGAAGAAGAATGGTATTTGGTGATTGGTTTCGAGTTGTTGACTTGCCCAAATCCGACGAAGCTATTCAGCCTAAAATGGGCTTCAAAGCTAAACATAATTTTCCAGCGAACGTAAAGTTGTCATGCGAACTTTGATAAATAAGGTGCACGACTGAGTCGTACGTACTTGTTCCTTTACGCTGAGAGTTTGCAAAATAATTATTCAGGATTGAAGGTCACGTAATTTAGTCAGTAGCCTGAAACAATAGGTATGAAATTCTCTTTTATACAGACGATTCTAAATCTATAAATCAAGTTGCTGGAGGTATCAATCACCTCTCAAATCAAAAGCTTTATTTTAAATAATATACCATGTAGGTCTTCGGTATTGATTTTTCTATAGGCTTAAGTGGCTTAAGTAGTAAGTGCGTTGAACTACAGATCGAGGGGTTCGAGATTCGATTCTCAGACAACGCCTAAAATTTTTTTCACGGCCACACCTTTCAAAAAGAGAATTGTCCTTCAGATGCAGCATTAAACAGTAGGCTCCTTCTATTCGTGCAAAGAATATAACACGCACAACAGGAACGGTTGTGAGAAGCTAGGCTCGGGGTCCAAAGGACCTGTTCCGCCAAAAATTTGTATTTATTTTTTTGTATTTTGGTATCACATTGGACCTTCTTTTGGTCTAAGTGCGGGAACCTGCTGAGCGGAGACAACCACCCAACCTAACAACATCCCAACCAACCCTTACGGAATCCTTTCAAATGGCTGCCAGCTATAGCCAACACATTTAGATCAGTGATGGATCCCTGACCTACTCATTGAACCAAATATTTGACTTTTAGCCAAATATCAGTATTTATCAGATCGCGTAGATTGGTATAGTAGAAAACTCCTAAGTAAAGTTTCGTTTTACGGCAGAGACCTGGATAAGTACAAAGAAAATGTAGAATAGTTGCTTGCTCTTCTTTGTCTATACAGCTTCCATACAAGCCTTCTCCATGTCTATCTATGAGACAGTGTACCGTGATACAATAGGTATGTAGCGATAATGGTCAGACTATTTTATAGAAAAGGGAACTTCTTTGGCCAACTGTGTTAAGTCCCTAGACATGTTGCACCACTTGACCACTAAAGATTTATTCATTCAATAGCATCTAGCTTTAATTTGAGTTTCATGTAGCGATCAGTAGGTATATACACCTAAGTTCCATATTTAGTGAAATCGTCAGCCTTGTAATTCCCTGGGATCTGCCTATGTCCCGGCAACTAATAGAGGTGAATTATAGACTCCATGAGAGACAATAGACAGTTAAGCGCCCAAGGACTTCATAGTTGTTTGAAAGATACGGATATCTGTAGCAAATAGGACTTCTTTAATCACCAATACATCCACCAAGAATACTCTATAATGATTTGGAAGACGGAATGCGAGGTTAAGACGAAGCCTATTACATCGTCATCGTTATCATCTAGAACGGCATCTTTCTCTCAGAATGGCCTGAAAGGAATGGTAACCTGGTAATTGTTATTGAAACTTAGCTTAGGTATTGTGTAATCTATGTTTTCATGAGAAATTTTAAATCTAAGTATTTAAAATTGAGTCATGGCCAAATTTTTTGCTGGATCACTGAAAAAGATTGCATTATGGCGAATAGGTCTCCAGAGGTATCGTCTGAATTGCTGTTCGCTATACTTTGCTTAGATTATTATCTGGCTTTAGCTAAGGCAGCTCACAAGACAACCACAGTCTTATAACCGACAATGACCTACGAGTTCATCGGAGTTGCAAATTCCATTTATTCCTGATAGTCTGTTTTGCAGGAGAAAAGTTGTACTGTAGGTAACTTTTTCACTCTTTCTTTAATGTTAGGTTTCCAGTCATGTTTGTTTCATTGGTGAAGGTTAAGCGTATAGCATTTAATGGGCTACAGGAGAATTAAACGGAACGGTCCGTACAGAGTTGCATCTGCATGAACTCTGCACATCTCTGCCAACTAAATTGTAAAGAAGAGGACGTAGCATACCGCCTTGTGGAATGCCTCTACTAATAGATCTTGTTCGTAATCCTACTAGTAAGCAGTAGTTAATCAGATCTGTTTGCTTGTAATTGATGTATGTATTGACGTTGTTGACAGCGCTTTCTACTTCCAGGAGTGCTACTATTGTATATTTATTATGATCCGGAGTACACTCTATTTTAAGTACATTCGCAATATGCTTGTAGAACCGGTGACAGCAGTCAATACTGCTACGTAAATGGATATCAATAGTTCTAGTGGTTTATAGAAGGATTGGATTTGTGTAACGACATTTACCAGCTTTGGTTATGAAAATCACTTTAACTTCTATCCATACTAAAGGGATGTACACCCCATCTAGAGGGTCTATATCAAAGTCGACTTAAATTTAAACAATGTTTTAAGGCAACTAGACTCTTATTTTATAAAATCCTATTAAAACAGACTCTAGACACTACTATTTCTGTTTGACATCAGTGATGTCATCCATGATGTACCGAAGAATGCAATGGATATCTGTTTGCTCTTACCAATATTCCTGGCCATCGATAGAGTCCACAAAATCCGACCCGGCTTACAATAGCAAAAGCAGAATGCTGAATACATCCCACAACATAGAATGTAGTTTTATCAGGACTTAAACCAGATTGGGACCAGCCTTTTGTGGCAACGTGGAGTCAGTACTTTTTCTTGTGTTGAGAATCTCTAACCACTGTCTCCTGTAAGCTACACATCCTTTCGCAATAAGGCGTGTACAAATGATTTTTTGCCGATTGATATCTTAAATGAACAGTGTTATACGAAAACTGGTGAGGATGTCTATTGGTATCACCATACATCACATAGTATCAGTCTTAAAAATTGCTTTTCCTGAGAAGGAAACGCCATCTTATAAGTAAAGGGTGTTTTTTTAAGCCAGTATTAACATTGATTTTGAACAAAGCATATCATTAAATAGCCATTTATTTGTGTTCAATCGAGAGAATACAGTCTGTAATTAATTTTAACTACTACTACAGCCATATGTCTATCATGGCTGGATCTGATGCCATTGTGGATTCGACGCAAATGAGCTTGATCTTGTAAGCCTCCAAGCCATGATCAAGATCTTTCCGTAAAATTTTCCATAAAATGGACAGACAAAGTCCAAGCTGTTGTGAACGACGTCGAATTGATAAATTTGAATCTTCTTCAACACTATCCTACGCTCTTTTATACGCTCTCATACGCTACACTCTTCTTATACGTCTCGGTGGCACTGCATCTTTCAAAGAAAACGTTATGTGAAAACGGTCAATAATACGGCGAACAGCGGTCTCAGATGCACGATCATGTCGGGTGTTATATGGTGTAAGTGCCTTATAAGTTTGGCGCACAGAACCATTATTCTAAAATTTGGTAATGTTTTTGAAGCGTGAACGTCATCACGACTACTGAATAAAAATGACACTGACAGTTTGCAATCTGACAATTAGTTTGACAGATATATTATGTAACTGTGTGAAGTTAGTACTGGATTAAAAAAAAAAACCCTTTAGTTAGAATTTAAAATAGATAAAAGGTATTTTCTATTCTCGCTGATATGACAAGTATTTGATGCAAAGATGCAATGTACACATTTTCAAGAGTTACATCGAATAGGGCATGAAAAAGTTTCAAAACAAATCCCAAACCGACTCTATTCCTATGAAACAATTAACATTTTAATTACGAATCACCATATGAACCCATTCCCAACCCAATACAACCGAGCACAACACAACCCACCGCCACAACACAGCCGTTTAGAATTGTATTTAGGTCAACTGCATCATTCGACATGCATCGCCAACACAAAACGTGAGTAAAAAACTCTGTACAGCACCAACTTGCATATGTTTCGATTGAAATGCATTCTCAATTAGAATTGGATCGTGGCGTAGAGAAATATTAACACCTTTTACAATGAGCTATAAAGCCGTCGTCGAGTAGCAGGCGAGAGACAGAGATAGACAGATACAAATCCAATTGAAACATTCTAATCGATCTTGACATCAACCATTCCCGCGAGGTGACAAAAACCGATTACATTCGTTAGGAGATCGACCCCAAGTCCCCTCCCGGTTGCCAGTCGCACATTAATCTCAGGTCATTATCTTTTGTTTACCGGAGATTTACACAGGTGCATGTTACCTGGTGCTGCAGCAACGAATTTCATTAGTAAGTTCATTAGCAATCGGTGGTCATTCACCAGGCTCACGGCGTTCAAGTCTAACAACTCCTGTACCATCATCATCATCATCGCCATCACCGTTGATGACTGCGGCAAGAAGTAGCTGCAACCCAATTGTTTTGATCTCCGGTTGCAGTCGGCGGCGTTGAGCCTGCAATTAGATTCGGTTGACTCTCTCGAATACAGATACAGCACCGCGCAGCCATTCAATTTGCCACAGTTATCGAATCGTGCTACAAAGATTAATTAAGTTCGATAATTAAGCCTAGATTGAAACTGAATAGAACGACAAAAATCCAAGACCAAACACTCGCTGATGAGTGTTGATGCTGTTGATGGTGTTGATGGTTGTGATGGTGGCGGTGTGGCATGCAAAAGAAGCGACAACGAAGCCAAACTTCCCATCAACAGTTAGAGCTTCACGCAAACTGGAACTCCAGTGGATCTGAATCTGAATCCGGATTCCTCTTAACTGTACCACATAACTTTCCACACTGCGGCGAAGACAACGATGACGACGCCACAAGATGCGCTCGAACAATTAAACCGTCTCCTCGCTGGATGCATGCTGCAAGGTGCCGCATCTGGGCCTGCATTAAGTAAAAAGATTGATATCGTTGTCATGCTAAGATTATCTGCCGAGCATCAAGCATCGAGGCGAAGCGGCCACGAAATAATTGATTCCATTGGCACTTTTCTAATTGCACTCTAATGCTGGCGTTGGTTGCACTGACGTGCGAGCGCGCGCGTCTCTAAGTGGCATGTGACTTGGTAATGCAGAGTGATCAGCGAGATCAGTCGTTGATTTGATTTTTTTTTTTTAAGTTCCAGCTGTACTCTGGTGCTACGGTGTAGTGCAGATATGGGACAGGGACTGTTATTAGAGTTTTTCTTTCGCCCCCCTATTCCTGCCACCATCACCACTTATGCTCCTCCATTGGGCGGGATAATTTTGCGGTTTAAGAAATTCTTGTGGCAAAATTTATGATCGTTTTTTTTTTTTTTGTTTTTTTTTTAAGCTTGCCACCAATATAATCGGTGCGTGGCGAATAGGACGGACGACGGGCTTTTAAGAGCAACTCGTTATTAGATGACGGCTTGACGCGATAAGATTGTTGACAATCTTTTCCTTGTGGGACCATAAATTAGAGAAATGGCATTCGATTTGCATGATAAACGATCGTGTTAGTGTTGCATGCGAATGGACGGAGAGAGAGAGAAAGAGAGAGATTGTGGCTTAATTGCTTTGAATTTATAGATTTTGGTCTTCGCTTGGGCACTTGAGTTAATATGCTACTCCCGAGGTGCGTAAGATCAGGTGGATGTAAGATAAAGTGGATTTGGTGCAAGTGGTAGTGCGAAGAGTTCCGGGTTCTTGATCAGTGTAGTTGGATAGAGATTTAGCTTATGATCAGCTTTAGCGAATCCCTAAAAGCTTACCACTTAAGACCACTGTCAACCAGGCATCTATGTCCCAGCAACTTCAGCCATAAGATCTCAAAAAGTTGGATACAGCTTCTGTTTCTAAGCAGGCAGAAGAATGAGCAGATGGCAAAAGTGAAAAAGTCATCATTAGGGGGTACAACAGCTTAATTAGCTCTTAGTTTCTTCCATTGAAGTTTATCAGTATCGTGTCCTAAAGACTGATTGTCCTTATTCCTTGAAGTTGATTGGTTTATTTGAGTTCAGCCGTAAGTCGCCTTTGTATGATATCAAAGCGTTTATTCGAACCTTCCTCTGGCATTTACACCATGAGAAAGATCCTCGAAAAAATAATGTACAATTTGGTTTCAGAAAAATCCGATCTACTGTTGATACCATACGAGCGGTAACTGATATCGCAAAAGGTGCTATCGAAGGAAAAAGATGGTTCTACAGCACAAAGGAGTACGGAGCAATAGTAACGTTGAACGTTAAAAATGTGTTTAATTCTGTTAATTTTTTAATGACAGTTGATGCCCTAGTCAGTCAGCTTGGTTGCAAGAAGTTCGTCCACAATCAAGTTCCATCCATTTGTTCTGTTGATCTTGATAGTTATTAGGGACGCTTTTGGCTAGGTCTCCGTTCATACATCCAGTAGATCAAAGCGTGAGCATCTACAAAGGATATTAGAAGAAATATGGTGCTCCACCAAGATAATGCTCCTGGACTGATGAATCAAAATTTTGGGATAGAGCTAAATTAAATGGCTAGGAAGCCGTCCTCTATCATAATTGAAACCAAAGAAAGCGAACATGTGTTTCATGATGATGAACTAAAAATTGACACAAGCCACCCTAGTCCATTTAAATAGTTTCCATATGCCATTACTACACTCTTTGGATATACCAAATGGATGGTGATAATGGTGTAAAACTGGCATACTGGGCTGACGTTGGCATATGGATCACAATCCTGATCTGTGTTTCGCATCTTCCTACCACGATCAGTTTCAGCAGCAAGTATCCAGACGATCCTTACTTGATTTCTTCAATAGCCAGCACCACCTAATTGTCCTTAAAGCTAGTATAAAGATCACAAAATTCCGATCTCCACACCGAGGTGGCACTCTTGGACGGCTTTATGGCAAGTCTTTTACAAAGAGTTCGATTCCTTCAACTGTCAAAAATTATAGTGGCAGCTTATTGGCCACTACAAAGAAATACATTCCACACGAATTCCGGAAAAAATAGCTTCTTGGGTGGAGTGTTGCTAGTGACCCCCTTTATAGGGAATTTCAAGAGAAAGGTTATACCAAAATCACTGAGCAAATTCTTCAATCCCTGGACATTTAAAGGCTTAGACAACAGAAAAGTTTCAAATCTTTTGTGGAAACTTGGCGCCTTCGTCCAACCCAACCTGCATGCATAATATGTAAAGCCAAACCTACGTCGGACAAGGTTCATACTCGTTTCATTAAAAACCTAAGAATACTCACCTACCTTCACTATAAGTGAGCTTGAACGCCGAAAGGCTGTAGAACTTGATTGAATCTATACTGATCTGATGAAAAATTGCGGAAAAAATGTTAAGATCTGGCTTTGCAGGTTTTTACCAATATCGTCCTTTCATCCTGAAACTTCCCCATAGGTTTGAAACAAAGCAAAGATTGTTATAATACCAACTCAAATTAGGAAAGTTAGCTGTCAGAGTCTAAGCACATGAACGGTTAATACGCAATAGAATTGGAGGACCGATCAATAAGCATGTTTCCAAATATAACAGCTCTGATCAGTTACTCGCTGTAACAACTTTCTTCGAAGACAGCTTTGAAAGAGATTCCATTTACACTCTTCCTAGTCTACACCTCAATCATCTGAAATCGGAAATCAGCAATAACACAAACCCAACTTACTCAAGATCTCCATCGAGCTGGGTAGGTAGGTTGAGAGGGTGACTGCATGCACAGAGGTGGAACCTCAATTGAATCTCAACGGATCCATTGTGTTCTTCAGTACAAGGCAGTAGCGGCCCTCCTAAATCATACCGTTTTCGTTATGAATTTTTGGATGATTTTAGGTGGAGTCTTTGCCAATTTGCTCAGGCCTTTGAAAGACAATTCTCCGAATATTGTGTATCTGATTCTGCTGAGGCTTGGCATTCGCAAAGGTAATGTTATTAGTCTTTCTCTACTTTTGTGTCATCACAGCCTCTGCATAGGTCTTTGGTGCTGATTCTCATTCTTCTTAAACGGGATTGAGTTGGGGCTGGAATAGTAACAATCTTGATAAAGAGATGCTCGAGTATTGGCTGAGTACCATGGAAATTCCCAGGGGCACAGCTGAAGAACAGGCCGAGCAAGTGACAATTTCCCTCATCCAAGGATACGACGCATCCATGCCACGCAAAAGCAATGGGAATAGACGAACTCCGGTGTACTGGTGGAACGATAGCATCGCGAAGCTGCGAGCAGACTTCCTCAAAATGTGAAATCGCAATCAACGAGCAAGAAGATTCCGAAAAGATACGAGAAGAATTCTTGAGGAAAAGAAAGAACTTCGGAAACTCATTAAAAAGGAGTAAAACCGAATCTTTCCAATTGCTAAGAGAAGACCTCCAACGTAACCCGTGCGCAAGTGCCTATAAGATCGTTATGGGCAAACTTAAAGCTTCGTCCTTAAGGAACTAATTAATACCCAACCAGAGGTGTTTGCAAACCTCGTTACAAGATGCCGGACAGAAGGAAAATTCCCTCTGCAATGGAAACGCCAGAGGCTGAAATTTATCCAATTGGGACAAGCCCCAAGAACAACCGTCACCATACAGATCACTGTGCATGCTAGACACGGTAGGGAAAGTGCTGGAAAGTGTAATCCGCGACAGATTACCAGGACACCAGAGGAGATAATGGGCTTTCAAATGGGCGATACAAACAGTCTGTGAAATTACACTCGAAGCCATATCTGGGACCAGATGGAAGGGAGGAAAAAAACTCGGGCAGCTGGGACTTAATTATGAGAGCGCTGAGGAATATATGTATGATATATATTTTAGAGAAATATCGAACCTGACCATAGTGTTGAGTACCTTTTCGTCTCTAGCCCGAGAGTTTCTCTGTATTTCTCTACAGTTCCTCTCTGGCTTCAATTCCACGTGTCAACGCTGGCATCTTTTTAACAGAAATCTGGTTCATCCTCGCGGTTCCTACCCGGTGGCTCTGCAGGATCTCCCTTCTTCTGCTAGCTAATGACAGACATTGACACAATATATGCGTTGCCGTCCCGACTTCCTCTAGGTATAGTTGACAGATGTCATCTTCCAGAAGAGCCATGTTCTTTAGGTGATAGCCGAAATTTCCATGTCGTGTAGATAACGCTACCACCCATTTCAGTGTTCTTCGCCCTAAGCTTAGAACTTCTCTATGAGTAGTGCCAATCGGCATTTTAATAGTCATTTTCGCCTGCCTGCCTTGCCAAGGGTAACCCTTGCTTTGCTAGAGAGTCCACCTTTTCGTTGCCCTCAGTACGCTGAGGAATAGCCGAGTGCCAAACTACCTGGTGCGAATAATCACTCTTCTACGACAAGGACGAAGGGTCGAAAAAATATAAAATTACAGGAAGAGTTCCACAGAGATCAGTTTTAGGCCTGCCCTGTGGAACATTATATATGTATGATGGAGTACTACGTATGCGGAAACCAAGAGGAGTGGACATAGTCCCTAGAGGAGGTAACGAGAAACTGCAACAACACTGTGAAGATATGGCTTCGCTCAAGAGGTCTGGAATTAGCGAACCACAAAACTGAAGCTCTCCCTCATAAGCAGCCGCAAGAAAGTTAAGCACCTGACCATACACGTGGGAGAACATAATATCGAGTCAAAGTCTTATATAAAGTACCTAGGGGTACTACTTGAACATACGCTCAACTTTAGAGGGCATATAATATACACAAGCGTGACACAATATCCAGGCTAATTCCATATATTGGAGGACCCAAGCAGCCAATAAGGAATCTGCTTGTGACAGTGAGCAAGTCAATCCTCATGTATGCAACCCCTATATGGGCACCGGCAATTGCAACAAGTTTGTACATGAGAAGCATAAATTCTATGCATAGAAGTGCATGACTTAGAGTATGCTGTTTCATATAGAACGGTGCAATAAGTGTAATAGAGCGGCGAATGCCCTTGGTTGGTACTTGGAGGTCAAAATAGCAGCATCAACATACAATGACGAAAACGCGGATAAAAAAAAGCCATCAGAGCAGCTGCTGAAATAGAATGGCAACGGCCATGGAACATGTTACAAAACGGCAGGTGGACATACAAACTGCTGCCGATCATAGAAGAGTAGACAAGAAGAAGTAAACTTCTACCTTACTCAATTTCTAATGGGATGTGGAAGCTTCCGGGAATTCCTTTACAAGTATGGCATTGAAGATGACCCATTCTGTCGTCACTGTGACGGCAAATTTCAAAACGTCGAGCACGTCCTGCTGTAGTGCAAACGATACGAAGCAACCACAAATGTTCTAGAGTTTAGAACAAGAGATATATGAATGAAATAACCCCAAGGAAACTGATGCTATCAACGAGGGACATGAACTACGGCGGGAACATCAAACACCGAGAGCTCAAGAGGAAGAAATCCCTGGATCATAAGAAAGAGAAAACCAAAACCTGCCCCTACGTAGGAATGCCTTGACCGGCAGTGCAGTAGAGGTCCCAGGACAAGGTTAGGGTGCGTGTCTTAGCCACGTAAACATGCAGAAGCATGGAATGTGGCATAACTCGTAGCACGGTCTACCGATAATACATAAAGGATCTTACCCCTCCAGCGCATAAAACAAACCGCTGCGCTGCGCTATTCACTGTATCTTCAAGAGTCGCTCACTATTTTTCATTTGTACTCTGTTTTCTTCAACTTTCTTTTAAATTACACAATACCTTCGTAAAGCACATTTTGGCTAGAATCGTGTAGTACCTTACTTGGCTTTTGAAACTCCCAGGCATTAACAACATTGCAGAGCAAAAAATCTTCAACAAATATTTGTCCACTATCCTTAGCAGACTGTCCACGAAAAATTCATTTCGATGATATTCAACGGAATTTCTGATATCATCAGTTATTTCAATTCCAAATCACTCAGATGCCAGTAGCTTGTGGCAAAGAATCTTTCCCAATTGAACCATAATCGACTGGTACCCCTGTAGGTCAATCAAATTGGTATATCTACCAAAATTTCAGAAACCATTACGTACTAATTTTCAACTTCAAATTAACGCAAGACATTATTATTCTTCGTACTGTAGCGTTGCATAATCAAATATTTCAAGACTTCGTTCCCCGGATATCGTCGCTTTCTCCAACTTCTAGATTTGCTGTCACTCTCATCAAGCGTACATACTCACACATACCCCGCCCTCTGACGTAGACAAAAGCTGTGTTATCAGAGAAAAAAAAAAACTTCTCGTCAACTAGACTTTTCTTCCATCAAGACGAATTAAATTTAGCGAAAATAAAAAAAAAATCCATTATGACCTTTAAGATAAAGAACCCTCGCTTAGATTAGTCTTGGAAGCGATAATCAAAATAAAAAAACTTCACGTTTCGTTTCTTACAAAAGATTAAACTACAAGGTGAAGAAAATATTTCGAAATACACTCACATTCAGCACATTCCATCTGAAATCAATCACAAGTTCAAAAGTTCGGATCAAAAGCCCAGCGGAGCCGTATAAGGCCTTATCACGCCGCCGCTGTCGTTACTTACGATTGTATGCTCCACACACACAGCCATGCATGTACTTCTGAGCAAATATTTACTGTTCTCATTTGATCAATCTGCCTCCCCCTCCCTGTGGTAAGACGTCACACTTTCACGGGTCATTCGAATGAGTTTTAGCCCCTGCTCCATCCCCACTTCGTGGTGGAGAAAGGCGCTTCTACTCGTACTAAGTGGTAGCAAATCAAAACACTTATACACTTGAGGAATCATATCAAAGGCTTCCAACCTTATCATTGCACACCTATCGGGCAGTTAAGTGTGCACGATAAGCGCACGGTATCATTCGAATTCGAAATGATGAAACTGGGGAGGAATGGATGTATCTTTTCGTTTGTTTGTCGATACAAAGTGGTTCTTTATCAGTTCAGGCGAGGCGCGTATGCATATGAGGTACCTACCTACATATGTATATTTTCTTTCATCGGAACGCGATGGAAACACAGAGGAGCAGATACTCGTATACAAAAGTAAATACTTAGGTGTAGAGCTTACTCGCTGGAGTTGTAGAATACTAAATACTTAACATGGCGACGACGATGAAATACAGCGGGAGGCCCCCCTCTCCCGGTGCGCATTTGTAATCGAGGTCAACCCTCGATAGATTTTTATTGCGTACTAAACGAAAGGGTTGGATGGAATTTACAATTCGTTTGTGTGCATTTTATCGGAGGCGCACAGAGACTACTCGATGGGAGATGTGATGAATGCTGATTTATAATTGGTGCTCCCAGGCTGGAAAGAAGTGAAAACTTGTAGTTTGCCACGGGGAATTCAGAATTTAGGACAAAAGATAGAACTGGACTACTAATGGGATTGTTGTTACCTTGGAATTTCTTATATAACTGTTGGGATTGGACAAAAAGAGAAGAAGCAGTTTGAAGATATGGTTTAGATGGACGAGTGACGAGAAATTGTCCACGTAATCAATCTGATTTTGTATGATTTTGCTTAGTTCGGTGGTCTAAAGCACTCAAGTATAGATGAGGACAAGAAACCTCAAGAAATCACCATGTGTATCAGGGTCAATGAATTCGTGCTCAACAACAGGGATGGAGGTATATTTCAAGAAGATTTCTCTGCAATGCGTGAAGTTAGTCTCCGTTTGTTTTAACCTTTCAATTCGGCTATGCTGGAGGAGGGTGATTTTGAGCATATGTGGTTTCAACAATACGGTTCCACATGTCACACAGTTGACCAAACAAACGAATTATTGAAGACAAATCAGAGATTTTACATGACTTCTAGTGGTTCAAACGCCAAATTGTCGGCATATCGCCTGATTAATGGGAAAAAGTTATAGAAAATCGAGTTCAGCGCATTCACCCGTTCAGGCGTTTCCATAGAGGATATTTCAATATTTCTGTATTACATAACTAATCGCATCAGTGGTCATTCAACCCAAAATATTTATTTTTTGACATCTCAAGTACAAGCGATTTTATTTAAAAAATAAAATGGGGCTCTTTTAATGAAAAACCCTTCCAAGTCTTACAGGATTTATCCTACCAAATGAGGGAGCGTTTTTCTCATAAAAACGATGGCATCGGCTTAAGAAATTCACACTTGTAGCCCTGTGGTAACTAAGAACACGCTATGCATATGCATATCGCATGACATACTTATCATTTTCAGTTTCCTTTAAGCTTTATCTGCGACAAACTTGTGGAGTATGCACAAGTATAGCTACCAGCCCTAAAGATAATAATGAAATCGTAGACTTTATAACCAAGTATCCGGGAAAAATCGACAATTGTGGTACAATGGCTGCGAACCCATGCCTCTTACTTACTTACTTACTTATGTGACTCTACAGTTTGGGACGAACCTGAGCCTAGGTCCCAGTCCTTAGCTAACTGCCTTCAGTTGCGCACTCCAAGTCGGTTGAGGTCAGCTTCTACTTGCGCGTGCCACCTAAGGCGAGGTATTGCGTTGCTCTTTCGAGTTACATTTGAAGACTCTACGGGCCGGAGCATTTGTTCCCATCTGCTCTAAATATCCTAGTCATCTTAGATGATTAATAACTAATTTTTGGACTAGTTGTCGTTGTCGTTGAATCTCCTCCTCCATAACCCATCAACGCAAACGAAATCGAACATTTTATGAAGGCGAAGTTAAACCCTCTATCACAACAATATTTCATTTATCGGGAGCACCTAGTCTTCGAAGATAAATGTTGAATCTAAGATTCTTTTGACTGGAGAGTTGTTTTGCGTTTCCTCGTGATACATTATTCCCACGTCTTCATTTGTCCTCTTCAGTGTCTTTCTTGCAAAGGGATCCAGTATATGCAGAACCTTCCTGTTTTTTGTCAGGTTAGAAAACACTTACCTGGTGTAATGTAGTCTCTTATAGCCTACCTCTAAGTTGTTTTAGCGCAGCATGCTCTTCTTTAGCTGTTTAAAGCTAGGTAAATTACTGCTGCAAATTGAATCACACTACACTACACTATACTGGAATACTCAGACGAACTGATCCATTGCAAAGTCCAGTATTACCCATTTTACTGGAATTTCTTCGACTTTCAGAGAAAGCCGAGAATACACTCAGCAATGACGAGCTTCCAGTATCAGCAATCACCACATCAGAATCGAAAATTTGTCACCTGATCTGAGCAAAGGCAGGACAAGAACAAAGGAAATGATGCGAAGTATCGTCGCCCTCTCCGCAAGTGTGGCGGGCAGTAGTGTCTCTTAAGACTAGCACACTAAGAAGCTAGGCAAAAGAAAAGTGTCCCATAAGAAAGTCAATAAGCTGTCAACAGTATTTTCTGCTAAGAGACAGCAAGAATACCGCTGATTTCTTATAGAAGTTTACAACACACAATTGTGTTCGTAGGAAACTTAATCGTCAATGTATGCCCCGACCGAGGACGGGAGAAGACCTAACGCAGGCTTAGGTCCTGAGAAATCGTCGTCTGAATCTCGCTTAGCAATCTTATTTTCCGCAATCCCAGTGTGACCTGAAACCTAGACACGAGTCAAAAAGTTCAACTTTGCGACCGAATTCAAAGAGTTCTTGCATTCTCTATTTTGGAATTACAGACACAGATACTCCGACCCTGTCACTTATTCTTAACAATATAGTCGGCAACCATTAGAATAGCTAGCCTTGAAAAACGGAGGCATGCTTGCCTAACGAGTAGTGAAGTCCAGTGCTGTCTGTCCCAAAGAAGACCCCAACACCGGACCCTTGACTTGTTTTGGAGCCGTCCGTGAAGATTCGATTACAGCCCAATCCAGACTCAGATTCTGGCCGAAGACAGTTCCTGAGCAAAGAAAGTCGACTCTAAATTTGGACAGCCGCCGAACCTCCGGTGTCTTTGGATTGGCGGCATATTCATGAGACCAAAGTCATAGGATAACTGCGGATAATACTAAAACCCACCCCGTCCAAGACAGTAGATTGTTTTGATAGTGCAGCCCATGACGAAAGTATCAAGGGGAGGCAAATTAAACAGAGCATCTAGAGCAGAGCCAGGCGTTCTCGGGAAAGCTCCTGCGCAGTCAGACAGGCCGGTCTTTTGAGTTTCGTGTAGAAGACAGTCATATACATATGCGAAAGCCCCCTCCACCAAAAAAACGACGCATAAACCGCACAGATCCAGAGAGAGAGAGGTGATAAGCCCCATGTTTTGCCGAAAGTACCCTTATACTGACAGAAAACTGAAAGCGCCTGGAATGACTTCGACTTAACATGCTTTCCCCAAAGAAGTTTCTTATCCATAATCACTCCCAGATAATTCGCTTCATTGGATATCTGGATAGTGACGCCTTTTAGCACTGGCTGAATCAGACCGGCCGGAATCCTTCTTCACGTGAAAAGCAGAATTTCAGTTTTGACCGAAAGTCCATTCCTGGTGCAACATTCATCAACCTAAGGCTAAGGCTATCTGCGTATTAGCACAGACAGTCTGTAGGCAAAAAGTATGAAAGTATGAGCATAGACGTTTGAACTATTATGAGTATGCAACAGAGAGTCAACTACCATGTGCCATAGAAGTGAAAACAGAACGCACCCTCTATGTCGATGAAAATGCTAGTGGCGTATAGCTTCCTATCGAGCAACTAGATTCTGAAGCGCAGTCTCACACGAATTTTCAGTCTGGTATGCATGTTGTATCTCAGATAGAGATAGATGATACCCGTCAGATTTTGAGCAGCATCCTCGACCATCCATTTCGTTCTGAGTTTAGGCGGAGTTTTGACAGACTTGTCTAGCTTTTCTCTAGAGGGTATCCAGTTTCGCGGATTCCTCCTCTCCTGCAAAGCAATGACTTCGCATTTGATTTGGAAGCTGATGTACCTATGATCCTATCATCCGGTTTGTCATCGACGTGAAGTACCAGTTAGATAAAGTCAAGTCAATCACCTCCTTTCTTCTTGTCGTAACAAAGATTGGCTGAGAAGCAACATTGTTAATGACGATGTCAGATAGTAGAAAGTCTAGGATATGGTTTCTCCGTACATTACATTTGCCACTGCTCCAGACTGTATTCTGCGCATATGCATCCCCGCATATGAGTAATCCCATTTTCCGAGAATCGCAATATGTTCGACAATGAATTCGACAACAACCTTTGGGGGCGGAGGTATTATCGAATCATAGGGAAAGTGAGCTGGCGCAACGACGAAGTTTTACCATTCTCTGTTCACTTCGTAGCTTATAGCTGCAGCAACCAAATCCTGGCCACAGAATTCTCCAAGCTTGGATATCGTTCCTCACAGAGTACCCCGAACACCTCCAAAACTACAAATGCGTTTATTCCGCATTCTTGTATAACTGTTATCCAACACTCTACATAGAGTCCTTCGGACCAGGATTTTCCCCTCCGAGTTCCGCCCATAAAGAGAGTTCATGAACTTCAAAGTTTCTATTTCTGAACATGAATTTTATTTTATTCTTGGTCACGAACTACTTTGGACCGTATTCTTGTGAAACCCCACAATAGATCAAGGAATTCCTTTCTTACATCAATATCTAACCCAATGTCAATACATAAAGCCGAACAATAGGCCACAACCAGACGGTGCTGCTGCAGATACAAACAACTAATTCTACTTGACAATTCAATGCCACAATCCGAAATGAGTTTTTATGACATCCTGTCCGTCTTTCGCGGACAAATTGCCATCGCCACTGATAACTTTACAGGTAATGTCAATTTGTTCCGATGCGAATAAACAAAGCTACCCCCAGCATCATCAGTAGGTAGGTACCATCCCCTTACGTTACTCGTACTAGTCTCAAGTCAAAGGAATAAATTTCTAACAAATCAGCAACAAATTTACTCGCGTTGTCACATAAACAATCGAAACGTAGCTTCCTGCCTCCCTGCGCATTCCATGTCTCCCATGATGTCGCGTCGCGCGCAGGCCTTGTGTAATAACCTTCGTCCATGGTTATGTCCTTCACCGTTGTCCTCCCAAGCCGCTGTTGAGTTCGTCTGCTGTTGTTGCTGCTGCTGCTGCTGCTGCTGCTGCGGTATGCATATGAAGGTAGGCATGGTAGACTTGGTAGTTGCTATGACTGCGACTACGACTGCGCAAGGTCCAAACAACAAAACTACTCAATAAATTTTTATCTCTTCCTTTGGGAGACTTCTATCGAAGCTAACAATCTGTGTTGTGTTGTGCGGAGAGACAGGAATGCCCGAGGGGTGTTTATAGTGTGTTCGCAGAGTATACTTATTTTAGCCATCGCGTACCGTGCGCGCGGCTGGTGGTTTGGTTGCAATTCTCAGTCGAGTATAACATGATCGTGGAATGGTGTGATCTTGTGCCAAAGTGACTGCTGTATGCAGTGCAACTGTTGCAGCATCATTGTGTGTTTGGCTCGTGCATCAATCTGTCTATCTGGCCAATTCATTTCCACCTCTAATATCTCAGCTGTGATGCGCGGCGGCGGCGCGCGTATAGAAACGGGTGCGCGATCGTGCAATGGAGTGATCTTCTCTGGCCAAGAAGATGTCTTATTTATTATGACAGGCGGCACACAATTTTAGCATATTATTCAAATGAAGGAATTATCGAGCGCGCACTGCAGACCCGGTGACAAATGATTGTACCTACAACGATGAACGGGCTTGTGAGTTGAAGATACGAGTACGAGTACGAGTATACTGTGTGCAATGGCTTGGCTGGGATTGCAAGAGTTATTACCTCGGATCAATACGTTAAATCAGTCAGCTCACAAAGAAATCATAAATTCTGTCCGAAGGCAAATTGTTGAGGTTGGTACCTTACATACATACGTACGTTCGAGTGGTCGTAAGTATCTGGATAACGTTTTATTCGATAGTATGACATTGTGAGTGAAGGTTCTGCGTTCATTATGTTAATTTTTTGTTCGCGAGGATATGGAAATTAATTTTCTTTTTTTTTTGTTTTGCATTGAGAAGGTGAAGAATATAAGATATTGTATTTGGGATATGTATGTATGGATTAGCGGATGGTATGTATAGATTCTGAAACGAATTCAAACGAAAGACACTTCTTGAAGTAACGTTAGTGTAAACGGCTTAGAGCGTAGAATTCATCAAGTTCGAAGTTCAAGTCAACTTCTGTTTCACATAATAAAAAGTTGATTATTTAGAATTCATTTGTATGTAAATATATAAAACTGTGGAGCCTCAACTAATACAGGACACCCTCTTCCAAGGAAAGCTAAGCTTTTGTTGCAAAAAGTGGCACTTAAACACAAAATTTAGGAGTAAACGAATGGTGCACCAAAAATGTCATTTGAGTCAATCAGCAACTGGATACCACTTGATGGTTGGTGGTAGTCCTCACTCAGCAGGGACACACTTGGACCAAAAGAAAGTCCATTGTGATACCACAACAAAAAATCGGACTACCAACACCAGAGACGTACAAAGAAACTTCCCAAATGGGACAGGAAGCATGGCAACCAGTTTTTGTGTGAACCTATGCCGAGGAAGTATGGTGAATAATTTTATTTTGCTTAAGTCTAGTCTAGTCTAGTCTAGATCGTTAAGATCTTCGAAGAAGTACTCGCCTAGGGTTTCCCTTCCAAAAAAAACCAATAGGGCAGGACAGGTACACAGCTTCTCGTCTCTACAGCTTCTACGAAAACCGTTGAAAGGATCACAAAGCCTTCTGGCATATCTGCTTACCAGACAGTTTCCTGTGAGGGCGCAAACTATCTTTCTTAGATTTGCCTTATTGACGGAAATGTGTCTACTGGTTTTCCCAGTTCTGGTCAAATTTGTTTAGAAGAGTGGCATGTGCTGATATTGTTCCACCTACTCTTTGCCATTCTAATGGCTGCGGTATTTGATTGAAATTTTATCGATTTTATAGGTACTGACGGTCCTTCTCTTTTCTCAGCTAAGTCCCGGTCTGCACCCTCTTTAGCTATTGCATCCGCTTTGCAATTGCCTGGAATAACCCTGTGGCCTAGAATACAGCACAAGGATACATCGCACCTGAGAGATCAGCGATATTGGATCGAATTATTGGCGATTCCAAGGCTTTTCTCGCAGCTTCACTATATTTATATTTAGAAGACAAAAGCGCTGCACTGTATCGAGTTAATCGAAAGCCAGGTTGCAGCTTCACAGACTGCTGGGACTTCTGCTTGAAATACACTACATTGGTCCGACAGTCGTGTGATGATACAAAATATCTAGTGCACTGGATTAATTTCTTGCACCTGTACGCCTATGAAAATCTCTGTCCCAGATTCGTTTAAAAATTTTTCCCTACTCCCAAGTACTTCTGCTTAGAATCCTGGTCTTATACCTGACTTTAAAGTTTAGATAGGGGACAGTGTAGTCCGAATTACTAGGAATAGTGTGATGTTTAAGATGCTTGCGTGGCCCATATTTTCACGACGAAGTTGCATGTATTTCTTGTGACATAATGCTTCTTCAGAGATGAAGATGGAACACAGCACCACTTGATACTTCCTAGTTACATACTTAAATGGCGCTGCAGTCCAAGGTGGACCAGGAGCTCAAAAACAACTAACCAACAGTTTGAATGTTAGGCAACTACCTCCAGTTTTGTACAACAGGTGGGTTGAGGTCCTTTGGAATTCGACAGCGCATTCTTTGGCGAAGTCTTCCTCTACTGATTCGAGGACCGGAGTATGGTTGGCCTTCTGTTCTATGTATGTATATGACCCAGTCACGTTATTCATGGTTTTTCAACTCAACTAGTTCGATGTCGCTATTCGTCTTCACGGGACAAAAAATCACTCGAAGCACTATATATTTCTCTCAGACCAACCGAGATGGGATTAGTGGTATGGATGATGATCGTGTGGATATTAGACACGATCATCATCCATGATCAGGGTTTTGTAAAGGCTCGCTTTAGCTGCTCGAAAGAGAGTTTTCCTATTCAATTGCTATCTTAGTCGATAGAAGTAGCAATTGGAAAGAGTTATTCTTCTTTAATTCTCAGCGCTGGCATCATTATCTCAATTTATAGGGAGATCCTTGAACAAAATCCTTTGCTACCTCAGAGTAAACGGTTTTTCAAATTTATTCAATATTTTCAACCAACGATTGTTGTTTTATTGAAAAGAGTAAGCATTATAACACCTTTTTCCGTGAAGCGTAATACGATCAACGTACGATCCACTCTAAAAAAAACGAAATGGATTAAAAAACAAAAATCGGCATTTTAATAAAACGCCACACTGTATGATGACCCCAGCTGGCTTGGCAGTAAGCCATTATGTCAACCCAATTTTTCAATATAATTTCAATGGTTTCGGCCCCTATTTTACGAATAGCTTGACCAATATTGTTCTTGAGTGCCTGTATCTCCTCTGGAATGTTCGCATATTTTTAATGGCATCCAACAAAAAAAGTCCAACGGCGTCATATCGCAGCTCAGTGCCGCCTAGGAAACATCACCAAAACGACTGATTATACGATTATTGAACTTAGTTTGCACTAAATCGATTGTAGGACGGCTTGTGTAGCACGTAGCTCAATTTTTGTAGTGGTCTCCATTGACTGTAACGTCAAAAACGGTCACTCCAAAAACCTGCAAAAAACTACAATATTGTCCGTCATCACAAACTTACGTATACCAGCTGCAGCTGGTGCATTATTTCGACGGAAATTTCTTTTCAAAATTCACACTGTTTTCGAATGCTACACAGCATCCACTTTGGAAGAAACTTTGCAATATTTCCAAACGTTGTTCAAGAGTAAATCAATCCATTTCCATCCGCGAAAATATAATACTGAGTTTCTGTCAATTTGGAGCGCAGAAGAACTGTCAGTGTCAAAATGACATATGATTAAAAAAGAAACCAACAGATGGCTCACCTTTGATATGTAGTTTAGTTGAATGCGTTTCAAACTATCATTAGTTGCTACGTATCTGGAAGGCTGATCTAAGTTGGATACAGCCCTAAACTAATCCCCTTACTAGCTACATCATTACGAAACCCGCTTACAAATTATAAGCGGAAGTCGCCTAAACCTAAGTCTAAACTGATTTGCCTGTATTCTTACTAAACATTCTCAACGTCAAACTTTAAGATGCAGTTGATATTTTTTTTTTTTTTTTGTGTTTTGCTTTGCTTACATCTATTCGAGGCACAAAGTCAAAGCATTTCACCCGGATACTTGAAATATAATTTCATTAGCCGCCGCACACTAGTGTGGTGTCGTAAATATTGATGATTTGCCCACAGGGGGCACAGAGGCGACGCGACCTGGAACTGAACTTTTAAGCTAATTATCTCACCTAAAACTGTACAAGGCTATTTATATAGTATGTTGTGTGCGCGTATTAGTACTGGTGCCAAAGCGGAATTCAATAAGTCACACGAGCATAGTACTGTCCGTGGAAAATGGTAAATAACCTCCGGGGGCACACAGCACAGCAAAAATATATAAAAATCGGAAAAATAAAAATCATAACTTTTTTTTTTTATTACATATCATACATATGTATGTATGTACATACATTCACCTACATATATTACAGCGGCCGTGGTCGAACCGATTTAGATCTGACTTTGGAGCAATTGAAGCGCAAAAGCCTTTCAAAGCGTTGACCTCTGGCTTGGGCTTTTGTTAGGCTGCGTGTGAGAGTGTGGGACAAAGCGGAAAGCGTCGTGTGCCCATCATCATCATCATCATCAACATCAGATTCTATACAACATAGTGGCATGCTTCTGGTCTGAACTCGCACACACACTCATGGCACAATGGTCATGGAATCGATTTATCGCTACCCGATTTTCTAATTGCGATTAGGACGGATTATTTATGTGACAAGTTTATTTATTCACCGCGCTCTTTTGTACGCATTGGTTGGTTGTATGACGAGGGCCACTGTGTTATGGAACGAAATGAGGCAGTAGACAGACACACGGCTTGTTTTAACTACCAACACTTATTGTGGTCGTTTACTGAGTTTGCCTGAGTTACATGGGTTCATGCCCTACTATCGAGTAAGTAGCGCAAAGTGATAAAGCAAACAATTATAATTTTACAATCGATGTTAATAACGTTCACTGGGTGCAAATTGGTGTGATCTGAGATTAGTTGTTGTTTTTTTTATTTGAACAACTACGTTGATTGAATGTGGGTACAGTTTCGCGTCTACACCTGGTGGAGCTTGAACTAAGTGGGACTAGAGACGCAATAAGCACTAGCAGAGAGTAGAAAATGTCAAATTTAAGGATGGCCCATTTTCGTTCGCAATATGTTTACAGAACTTGGTTGTCTCCAATCGTCAATCAAATGTAAAGACCTAGGAGAAGGAAACCTTACCTTCTATCAGATATGCATACGTAGATGGCGCTTACAATTCTGTGGAAGTACATAAATTCAAGACTAGTCTTATTTGAGTTATTTTCAGGTAGAGTTATTAATGGGCCAACGACAGGTATCGAATCCTTGAAGTGTTTTATCCGAAGTGTCCCAAGATCTCGCTCTCCAGGGTAGGAGTTGTGCGTCATGATAACTCTCCTACCACCGAAAAACCAACTATGTAGTTACAAAACAACTAACAAGATACGAATGATCGAATGAGCTCCTGCCGCCGGCTAAATGGACGATGAGAACTAACCACAACCCCCCGAAACAGAGAATTGGTCACCACTGACCTGTTTTGCGTGAAGCTTAGAGTGGGACGAATCATCGATCGTCCCTCTCGTAGACCTTAAGGTGGAGCCCATAAAAGATCCTAAAATCTTTTGCGGCGAGGGGCTCAATAGACTCCGGGTTCAGTAGTATTAAAAACAATCTCACGGCCTCATTTGGCTCCTCAGCTTTTATGACCTTCGAATTGTACGTCGGAACCTCAGGATATTGGATCCCATTGAGCCGAAGAATGTCTTTTGGGTCACTAGAACCAAGAGATATCCAGACTCAGGGCCTCGGCCGAGTTGGAATTTCGGCTTTTGGAACAGCCTTGAGTTTGGCACCAAGCCACACAGCACCGACTTTCGAGATTGCCGACTTTATATAGTCAGCTGAATTCTTGTCTCTGCAGATCAATAATTTGGCACTAGTCTGATGCCAATAGCCATCCTTAAAGTTTGGCGGCGCTAACGTGGGGTTAGCCATTCAGATACCCGAAGACACTTGTGCCTTCAAAAGCCTTCAATTCTCTGCGCTGGTTCGACTTTCCTCATCATCCTGGTCAATGACCCCAAAAATCAGATGGTCCTTTCCGACCTCGTTGAAAGGACTAGAAGCCGGAACTGTTTTTTTTTTTGGCCTTCTTAGGGGTCTTCGAAGGATCCTCTTGTGACCTGGGTTTCTCGGAGGCCGGATCCCTTCTGGCTTCAGAACTGGTTGAGGGTCCCCCCGATTCGAGCTGACTCCTCCGCCGGTTATAAATTGGAAGTCTTCCCTTAAGGAGCTGGCTTCCCCTAACAGGAACAGGAACCTTCCTTTTTCAGATGGCATCCCCTGGAACAGTTTCCTGAACGGAGTGGGGTGGCCTGTTGAGTTTTCACAAATGTGCCCTCCCGAAACAGGTTGGCTACTCTTGTCATCGAGTAACGCAACTCTACCCAACTGGCAGACCTCCGCTCATCCTCATCCCAGCTAGCTTCTCCCTTCAGGAGACGCTCTAGGACAAACTTCGCCGATCTGCGTTTCTTATACGCTATTGCACCAGAGTTTTGGTGTTTTTTATTGGCCGATGGACGTCCCGCTTCAGCAGGTCGTCTATTGGCAGACGTGATTACAGTTGCGACCTCCGAAACAGAAGTCGCCACCGAATCGGAATCTGTGTCAGTAAGGATGATGCTGCTTCTCCACCGTCTTAGTGACACGCCTGGTTCGTTCAGTCATTGTCGTCTTCATTGTATTTTCTTGAGGCTTAGCTTCGGATGGTTTGTTTTTTCGTAAGATTTGTAATTGAAGTGTTCATAGTTGGTCCCACGAGTAAGCCGGTTTGAAGTGGTTCATCCTCAGCAAAGCCGGTTTTACGAGTATAAGGCACTACTGCGACAAGCCCTGCCAAAGTACTTGAAGAAGCTTGTTAGAGACTGATGTAACCCTCAAACTTGCATCCTTGAGTACGGTTTGCTATGCGCTCACACCACCACTGGAATCACTTTGACTACTCTTTAGCTTGGACCGTCCTCCAAGGACCTTACAGTATGGGTGACCCTACTGCAATCGCTCCCTGGAATCATAAGGTTGTACTGAGCATTTCTAGGTAAGTAGTCGAAGGAGATGATCAGAAGCAAACCATCTGCAGATCTTCAAACCATAATAGCACTAATCCCATTAGACCTACAACTAAAGGAAACAGCTGCAAAGAGTGCCCTTCGCTTGGAACAATGCAACCTTTGGAAAGAGGGCGACACGGGCCACCGCACTATTGCGAGTTGGGCACATTTATCCTCGAAACTGCACTCCAGAAAGAGGATCGATACTTACATCGACAGTCAAGACGCTATGAAAGCCATCTCATCCACAGTCGTGAAATCCAAACTTGTGAAACGATGTCCTGAATAACTCAAAATAAATCACACCAAACGACGAAGTACCAGAAGTTAATCCTTCCAAGGTGCAGGGAAACATGACATCGACAGAGCTTTTGTCCATGCCCACAGTAAGAGAAAAACCTTCCTCATTTTCCTTATTCTTTTTTTTTTTTTTATTTGGAATAGGCTACCCATCCACTCGCCAACACTTCCGCAGTCTCCCTTAGTTTCTGCGGAATCCAGCAGAAGGCACGCGTTTTTTTTAAAAGCATAAGGATCACAACGGAAGTGGCCCCTATGGGCGGAATTTTTAGCACGAATTTGCCAAGCCATTCAATGGTTAGCTGCGAGACGCACTTTACCACAAGGATTCCATGCTTCACCTCACAGCTCTATACTTGAATGCAAGCATCTTCTGCTACCGCTAGCTTCCATAAATGACTTTTGCACTGTTCGCACTCCGTATCGGTCACCTTATGATCCACGCCAGCTTTTCCTATACATATTGTCAGGGCAGAAACAGCAGCTTTTTTGTAGAAAGTGGTTTTATCCACTACAGCCAAATTCCGACCACTGGTCCTGGGACTTTTAAGGGGTTCAGCAACTGTGTTAATCGGGTTTTGGACGCAGGCTACTAGTAGCAGTTTTGTCAGAAGGGCGCGCAGTACGTGCCCACACGCTACCGCCAAAAGCCCACCTGCCAGTGGCTTTGTCTGCTTCAAAAAATCTCTGTCCAGCCAGAAACTTTAGGAATCACAGTACCGGCAGATTTTGTGCGCAGATAATTCCGACCGCAAAGGAGCATCCAACAAAAGGGTGCGCATCAGTTGCAAAACGCTTCCTTCATTAGGTGCCTGACACAGGGCCTGCTTCTTCCGTTTTGCTCTGTTCGAGTTTAAGGAACAGGAGTCAGCGTTGGGTTCATAAAGTTTGTTGGTTCCAGTTGGAGAACTTTCCGCCAACCTCAACTTCTACCCCTTCGCTACCGAAAGCGAAATACGTCCAGCGCTTGGCCCTTCAACTGGTTGAGCATCTTTGCACCGCGCAGACGAAGCCTTCTTTCTTCTTCACTTCCTTTGGCTCCAGGTTGTTCAAAGTTCTCAAAAGAGGCAAACCAATCAAACGTTATGGTACCTAGACTGAGACGAAAGCGGAGGCTTTTTGTCTTCTGCTGGAAACCTACTTTCCTGGTAATCAGATAACGATTGGGTCACACTAGCCCGCCTATGCAGGTTGAGCTTGATCTAAGTCGCAAAACACGGCAAAGCTGGTGCACTGCATCGCCCATGGCATCAGATGAGGCTATCAAATATGCTGGTACCGATGAAGTGTACCCAGCCTTGCTGCAACTTGTTTGCTGTCCACTCTGAAGAGAATCTTCATTGCCTGTCTGGCACTAGCATGTTTTCCTATACTTTGTCGTACGGTTCCAGTATCTTTTGTACCAAAAATTGGTAGAGACGACTACTTCCTCGCTAATAGTTTCCGACCTACAGACCTTCCTTCTTGCTGGAAATCTTGGAGAGACTAGTCGAGATTCACATGCGCTAGTATGCACTGAGAATGCACCCTCTATATGAGATGCAACATGCATACCAGCGAGGAAAATCCTGCGAGACTGCGCTTCAAATTGCTAGAATTGTACGCCCGCTCGATAGGAAGGATACGCCTTATACCCTATGTATAACCCTTTGCATATAACGTTCGAAACCTGAGCAGTCTACACACAGCCTCTGTAGTAAAATGCTTTGTTATGGTAAAAGGAGTGAACAAATAGGAATTCACGTATAAAAAGGATTCAAATGCACAACTGCAGTCACAAATCATCAAACAAAACATTCAAACAATTCACTCTCTTCCTTCAGACGCATAAATTCCTTCTACAAAACTCTTCATTCCAAAATGACTTAAATTGAAATTCAATTTCGTTTTTTTTTTTCATTTTAGGTAATATCCCTACTGACGTGCTAAAGCAATCGCCTCGAGGTGTAACAACATCGTCATCATCATCCTCCTCTTCATCGTCGTCCTCTTCATCGGATATAACCTCACCAGCCACGTCGTCATCGTGTAATCCAGCATTAGCCTTAACCGCAACAACGCTACCAACTATAGATACCGGTAGCGGTCTCGGCGTGGCCAATAAATTGCGAACCAAACGGAAAAGTCACTTCACGACAAAGCAATTACCCATAGAGAGTGTCGATGACAACAACATTGGACACAATCATCGGATTTTAGAAAAGAAAAAGGAATCGAAACGTTTATCGTCGCCACCACCACTGGTCCCTAGTCAGCAACAACAACTACATCAGGCTCATCAGCAGACGACCAAGTCGAAGGCAGTCACCGCATTATATGCCGAGAAGATGCTTAGCGATCGAATGCTCCTGAGCGGATATAACGCAATCGAAAGTAATAAAAAACTCTGTGATAGTTCGTCCACTTATTTGTTTCTGGAGAAAGTGAAGAATGAAACTCAAATGGAGTCCTTGAAGGACAGTGAATCGGCAAATAATAACAATGTGAATAGTAGTAGCAATAATAATAACAACAATAGCAGCAGCAACAATAATAATAATAATAATAATAGTTTAAGTAGTAACAATCCTAGTGGTAACAGTAACAATAATAATAGCAGCAACTTAATCAGTAACAACAATAGTAATAGCAACTCAAATACCAGCAACAATAGCGTCAAGAGGGAAAGACTTAGTCCGGGCACGAATGGCGATGCACAGTTTCCGTTATCAAGGTAAGAGTTATTAAATTTTTTTTTTTGTTATACTCGTCAGATCCTCGTTACACTTGTCAGATCCTCTTTATACTCGTCGGCATCTTTGACAGGACGCCTACCTATCAGCTTAGGGTAGCGATACCTACAAAATGTCTAAAATTAAAATTGCCAATCTAACGAATCCCCAGCACGAAATTCCCAAAAACAAAATTTCCTTGGTATCCCCACGATCTTTGAAGAGCACCGAAGCGGAGCGGTAGCGGAGCGAATTGTGAAGTAATTTTGAAGGGTTGAAGACACAATCCCTAAAACCAAAATCCCGCAAAGTCAAAATCCTGAAAATCCAAAATCCCGAAAAATTGGGTTGGGTACGAAATATAACAATATAACAATGTAACAAAGCATCTAATCCTTTTCGGCGCAGGTTCATAAGTCCACAGGTTATAAGTCCACAATTCGATTTGTGCATAAACAGTGGAATATTGATAGGGGGCATGTTGCCCCTTCCAACAAACCCACCTGCTTGGAGTCACTGTTGGATTTGGAGTAAGTGCAAGGTTGGGTATATGCAAAATTTCTTTAAATTCATACAAAAATTTTCATAGTCGGGATTTTGGATTTTCGGGATTCTGTCCGACTCCCAATTTTGAACGTTCGTTGAAAGATTCTATGTCAAAGATTTGTGTTTGGGGATTTTGCAACTTCGGTAGTGCAGCCTTACTCGGATCTCAACGAATTTATTGTATTCCTATAAATACATGACATGACTATTAGTCCAAAACTTAATCCATGACGGAAGCGGCCCTCTTGAACTATCCGGCGTCGTGTTTGGTAGTTCGCTAAGGTCCTTGGAAGATTCCTGTCCAAGGATTATGTATGGGGAATGTGTTTAGTCTTCCTCTACCTCTGTGACGCCACAGCCTCTGCATAGGTCTTTCTTCTAAGATGGGCCGCCATTGAGTTGCGGGCTGTGAGTAAACCTATGGAGGGAGTCAGCTGTGGTCTGTGTAGCAATAGAAGTTCTCTGATCCTTTTTTTTTTTTTGTTGTATTGGGGCCAACATTTTCTAGAGACACGGAATGAGGTGAGTGTACTCCACCTTGCGGTGGCCATGTTGTGAAAGTTCGAAATAATATTGGACATGGGAAGGCTGATTGGCGTTAGAACCGAGTTGATCGTTTGATTCTGAGCCTTTGCTAGATAGCACATAAGTCATTTCATATTGAATCCAGCAGAGCCTGATTCTGTGCCTCGAACTGAGGGAGTTGAGTTCCTCTTTATATCTGTTCACCAGTTTTGAATTAGTTGTGATGGCTGCTTGACTGTCTATGTCTATGTCTATATGATTATTGCTGTTCAGAATGTAAGTCCCGGCAGACCTTGGTGATTCCATATATTTCCGGTTGCAACACACTTGCGTCGTTGGGAAGTTTTATGGACCGGGCGATTGATGGTTACGTTGAGAGTATTCCTGAGCCAGTACCATCGTCCATTTTTGACCCATCCATGAAAATCGATATAAAGGAGAGGTTAATGACCCCACCATTTGTCCAGCTCTCTCTTGAGGGAAATTTGGAGTCAAGGTTGAGGCTGAAGTCCGTGTGGGAGGTAAGAATGTTGGAAGGGTCGTTAACGTTTGACCACTTGGTGATGGGGCTGTGCCCAATTTAGTTACTTTTTCAAATCCAGCCTCACTCGGAGACGTACGAAGCTTTTTATTTTCTTTAGCGAAGAGGCTAAGTGGGCAAAGCCCGAGCATGACTTCAAGTTCGGGGGTAGATTTTGTCCTAGTAGAGCTGGTGGTACCTAACTTAAACACGGTAAATGTTGGATTTTTGTGAGGGAGTTCAGGTTTGCGGCTTTTGCGGCATTAGGCCACCAGACCAGACAGTCGTATGTGAGAATAGGTCTAACGATGGCGGTGTGCATTCAGTGGGATGGTGGCTAGTGTTAGTTCCAATTTTTTGCCGAAGGTTCTGGTACATGCGCAAAAACCTATCAAGGCTTTTTTGTGCGTTCAAGTATATAGTCTTTCCAGTTCAATTTTCTATCTATTATGCAACCTAGGTATATTGCCTTGTCTCATAGTTGGAGTTGAGTTCCTTTTAGTCTAGGTGGCTCGCTCGAAGTCGGGTATTTTCGTCTTATTTGTAAAGAAAACTTGGTTGGTTTTTTTTTCATTAAGACCAAGTTCCCAGCGTTTGGCCCAGTTATTCAGGGCGTACAGCGCTGTTTGTAGCAGATCAACGATTTTGGCAGAAACTCTTCTGTCACTAATATGACGACATCATCGGCATAAGCAACTGCAGTAACTCCGTTTTAGTCTAATCTTATCAGGATTTCGTTAATCACCAGCTTCCAGAGTAGTGGGGATTAGACTCCACCTTGAGGGGTTCCACGCGAAGCCACAGCATGTGCTATGATGCAGCCCAATTCAGATCTAATATTTCGGATACTGAGCATACATATCCAGTCTGATAGAATAGGATTCACGTGCGTCTGGGATAGTGCTGTTTTGACTGATATCAGGTATACATTGTTGAGGGCCCCCTCAATGTCCAGGAATGCTGTTTGTGTGAATTTTTTTTGGTGGAGCGATTTTTCGATTATTGTAACCACCTCGTGTATACTGTTGAAAAGATCGTTGGGGCCATGTGCAGTTTCAAACCATACAAGTCCCTAGGGCAAGGTGGTATTATTCCAACTGAGCTTCTGCAATGAGAAGACATAGTAGTCTCATGGCTTAAAGCCAGTTGTCTGAATCTGGTCTACAAAATTATGCACCGATGTTGAAGTTGTCTTATACCCAACGCAGGAAAATGCTCGCACATGGAACCAAAGGATTTCCGACCTATCAGTCCTTTCTATTGAAAACACTAGAAAGACTGATTGATATCTACCTACACTAGAGCATCAGCCGATATATGGTCTCTGCATCCTAACATGCGCACTACAAAGGCAAATTAGTCGGGACAGTCTTGCAAAAATCACTGAGCATCGCGTTCCTAGACATTGAAGGGACCTTTAACAATGTCAGATCTACGTCAATTATACATAAAAGCACATGCAAGCCTGGAAGTCGATTCTTCGCTTGGAGTATTGATCAATCAATTGCTCACACGTAGGTTTATCAATGTGATCTACCACGGCTTACCAGATGGGCTTCATAATGCGGACTAGGGGCTAACCTCCTTAACACATAACTTGTCCTCTTTACGAGGAAATATAAAGTTCCCCTTATTGACCTTCCTACAAGTTAATGCAAAACACTTGGGTCTCATTTTGGATAGGAAGGTAAATTGGAAAGTCAATCTGTTTGAACACGTAAAGAAGCCAACTGTGGGTCAATAATCCTGTAAAAATGCCATAGGTAGGAGCTGTGATTTTCAACCTCATACCATAAGCTGAATATGAAGTACGTGTCCGTTATCAGGACTGTACTACTGTATGACTGAGGCCTACTCACCGCAATTTGCTAACTAAGATGCAAACATCTGCATGTATGTATATGCGTCAGTGGTGCACTGAGAACTTCTCCCTCAGCAGCGATAAATATTATGATCTACTGGTTCCCCTTAGATAATCTTGGCAAGCAATTGGCTGCGAGTGCTGCTATCCAACTCAAAGCATCCTCACAGTGGCCTAGCTATCATGAGGACTTCTCCCCGATCATTGGGCTCCTCAATTTCACCCTAGAAGACACCGACTACATCCCGCCAACTCTGTTATTTAGTCGAAACTTCTACATGAGCGTCCCTGACCGTGGTGAATGGGTCACGATTTCCGCTCCTGCGGACAGTTCAGTCCACTTCTGCACGAACGGCTTCAAGAATGACGAGTGGGTGGGTTGTGGTGTCTTCTCCGATAAGCTATATCAGAGTATCCGCCTCCCAGATCGTTGTAGCATTTTTCATGCGGAAATCATGGCGATCAAGGAGACCTTGTCCTAGCTGAAATGTAATGTAATTTCTGGCAGGGATATTAGCATTTTCAAGTCAGTCAAGTGGCTATCAAATACCTGGCATCGCGCTTTTTCACTTTAAAGGCTGCTTAAACTGCTGTTTGTCTCTTCTGAAGATGACTGAGCAGTCCAACATTCTTCTATGTTGGGTGCCAGACCACAGGGACATTGCAGGGAATTGCGAGGCTGACGAGCTCGCCAGACAGGGTATGACCTATAGAATCCACTCGCTCTTACGCTTTCAGCAAAACCAACTGTAGATGGGAAATTCTCTCTAATTGCAAAATTTCGAGACAGACCTGCCCCAGTCTTGATCTGAAACGTAGTTCTGAGTTGGACTTCTAAGTGATCGCAGATCAGCCACATAATCACTGTTCGCACTGGACACTGTCTGATAAGCCAACATGCCAAAAGGTTGGGCTTCTTTTCACATCACTTCTGCAGAAGCTATAGGGATGAGGAGGAAGAAGAAACCATTCTCCACTTTGGCCCAAAAAGGACTAGGTACTTCATCTACGAGTTCCCTTTTTTGATAACCTTGGCGAACTGGCGTTAGTAGGCGTGAGCCTATTTAGCTTTATCAAAACTTCGGTTGGTTTTATTCAGACCCGAGTAGCCAAATGGTGCGATCCATGACATCACAATGAACATCTATTGGTCTAAATGTGTCTGCGCACTCTGACCTAAATCTAAACCTAATCACCTCGTGCAGTGCTATCTCTACGGCCCTTCATAGAGGCATGTTGGGCAGGTGAGACGTCCCTTGTTGTGATGTAGATTTCTAAAACTCTTTCTAGGGTTAGTTCCATCTAAAATTCTTTGCTGTGGTGTGGCTGGGGTTTCCCGCCTTGGTGATAACGATGACGTTGACTTCTATCCATGATTGGGGTACATAGCCACTAGCCACGAGCCACGTGCCACGGAACATGTGTACATAATATGCCTTTTAGCTTTGCAGCATCATAGGAATACTGCCGTCAAGTCCCGGCGATTTATAGATGGAGATGGTGTCAATGGCCCACTCTATTTCCTTTTCGTTAACAATTTGATCAACTGATTGTGTTCTATTTGCTGTCATTGAACTGCTGATCCTCTCTGTGGTGCTTGAGTTGGTAGAGGAACAGCCAGCTAAGGATAAACTATAATCGCATCACCTTTCAATCCACAGATCCTTCTTAGAGAAAATAAAACTTCCACTTCTTTGAAAGTTTTTAAATGCCACAACCCACACATTTTAGGAACCGTTTAAGCAAAAAAAAAAATCATTAACATTCCTGCCAAACAACAACCCACTTCCCGCGCGCCATATCGCTTTCCTCCTGAATGGGTTCTCAAGATTAATTCATAAACATTTCTCGTTCTTTTCTTTTTTTTTTTTTTTTTGTTTGTGTCAGCGATTTCGTAATCTCAGATACAAATCTCCACAATAATGGATGCAGATATCTTTTTCTCCAAACGCACACTTTTTTTTTGTTCTGTTTGCCGCCGCCGCACTCCGCTTGGCCATTCATCGTCCGCCTCTCCTAAGCAAGGTTGTTTGACGGATTGCTTTCAAAAGATATTAAGATATGCAAAGACGAGACGAGACGACTTCCACTTCCACTGTATCTATGTATCTTCAAAGCGCGTATTTATTAAGTTACAAGTCGGTAACAAGGTGCCGAAATATTGAAATCCGAATAAATAAATTAACAGCAATTAGTTATCGCATTTCGTATGGGTAACCTGGAGACTGGGCGCTCAGCGTTCGGGCAATTTGTGCTTAAGCGTGTGTTATGGAATTTCGGAGTCTCTCTTGTTCTTATTCAAATGTGTACTATATTAAATGCCATAAATATTCGATAAAGATTCTCATTGGTTTTGTGTGTTCTTTGTGTTCATCTTTCTCGGTGTATTCGTTTCGATCGCTCTTCTGTTCGAATCGGAGAAGAAGAGCCAGACACGCGCACATGTGATAAAACTTTTTATTAACCGAACCGATTCCTGAATGAGTGAACAAGTTGCTGGTCGGCTGGTAGCTTGCTGGCGGATTAGTGTGTTGTAACATATAGTGATTTATTTTAATGTCCCCAAGATGTGATGTTTTAGATTAAATTAATTAATTGTTGACGTACGGAGCGTATCGCAAATAAATAAATAGTAGATACATATAAGTTAAAAGGAATCTTCTTTTGTAGCGACTGTGGGGTCTTCGGACTTACATTTGTTAGGTTCCCTGTTAGGTGCAAAGGAACTTTCGCAAACGTTAAAGACAGATTTATAGCATCTACGGTATGTGTCAGACTAGTTATGGTTCCTTTCCAGTTCGAAGGGAAAATCTCTCCGAACCAGTGTAGTCGACTAGTTTTGGCTTTTTGTACTACATCCACATTTTGGTACAGGTCATAGAGTTCACGGTTGTATCTTCTCCTCCACTTACCCTCCTCGCATACGGGACCGAATATTCGACTAAAAAATTTTCTATCGCAAGTGTTCAATATCTGCTTTACTGTTTATCGTCCAGCACTCGGCTCCATATAGCAGAATTAAAAAATATATGCGACCTTGAAGCCGATGAAGAGATGGTGAGTCTTGATTTGAAATTCGTTGATCTTTTCCAGGATCTGCCTTACTGTGAAAATTTGTTCGATCGTTAATTTGCCGGGCCAGAAGGCACACTGGTACGTGCCGATTAGTGTGCTGCAGAAAGGTTTCAGACTTTCACACAGTACGTTGGATAGGATCTCGATAGGGATATGTCTCGATAGTTCTTACAAGGCATAGAATAGCCTTTCTTGAAGATGGAGCATATGAGGCCACCCATACTTGGTTGATGATTTGATGTATGCATCTTACCAAAGCATCACCACCATGTTTGAAAAGCTTCTCTAAAAGACCATCAGAACCGGCGGCCTTATTGTTCTTCAGTTTTTTGATAGCTTAGCAAACCTCTTCAAAACTGGGAGAGGGATGGATGCTTCATTGACTGGATGCAGACTCTCTTCTTGCCAAATCTCTCTCTCTACCTGATGCCCATTAAGAAGCTGCTGGAAATGCACCTTAAACACATCTACTATATCCTGTGCTTCGGTGACTAGGATTCCTTCACTGTTTCAGGGAGTTGCTCGAGGGACTCTATCCTAGGGTGTAGGTTAGGTTAGGTTCGATTGGAAGGCTGTAGAATGTGCGACCTCACTTAGGCCAGAATAGGCCCATTGTGATACCACAGGATCTAGTGTCCTCAAATACCCGCTGAACCAACATAAGCTTATTATAAAGGACTAGAGGCGGTTGATGCGTACGTATGTTAGCTTATTCGCCTAGGTAGTCGAAGAAGTAATCTCCTAGGTACAGTTTCCTTGGAGTTGAGAGACCTTAGCTGGTGCATAGGAGGTGAAGGATAGTCTCTTCCTCTTCCTTTTCCATGCAGCTTTCGCAGAAGTCGTTTGCCGGGAGACCCAGCCTGAAGGCATGTCTCCCGATGACGCAGTGTCCCGTAATGACACCTACTATTGTGCTGATGAGAGATCTCTTTAGTCTTATTAGACTATTGGATCACTTGGGATCCAGGTTGGGCCAGATCTATTTCGTGATAGAGCACGTGGTACAGTTCGACCACCTGCGGTTAGTAACGTTAATCGCATTTTTCTTGATTAAGATTTTACGTAGCGAGAGGCATGTAGAGATTCTCCTTCTTCGGTAGAATCGACAGAGTTATGCCATGCCTATCGAGTTCGTCTGACATGCAATTATATACCTCGAATGTACCCATGGCCCGGCACCCAAGTAAGTTGAATTTTAAATTGTTCTGCCATCTCGTTAAGAGATGAGCGGCAATTAAGGGCAGCTTTCGAATAGAAGGTGACCGAATCCAAGGCTTTAATCGCGGCTTCACTATCAGTAAAAATTGTGATATTACAATGTACCTTAGCCACGACAAGCCCTCCTTGATCGCCATTATTTCCGCCTGGAACACGCTACAGTGATTGGGAATGCGAAAGGAGATCTTGCAGTTCAGATCTTGGAACGACCTTGCAACCTTTCCCTTCCAGGATTAGAAGCAGTTCATTCACCACTTAGTTCCAAAGAAGAGGGGAGATCACACCTCCTTGTGGTGTTCCCCTACCGACGAACCTTCAAACTGAGATCTCGGTCAGCTTCGAATTCATGAACCTACTAGTAAGCAATTGGTACACCAGTACGCCAATCGACGTCTCAATTCCAAGGTTCGACAGAGCGCTTTTAATTGCCTCTGGTTCGACATTGCTAAACGCTCCCTCAATGTTCATAATAGTGTTGGGACGTTTCAACCGATTTCCCTATGCATGTTGAGTGGCTGACAGAAGATTTGGATTAACACTGCAGCGTATATGGGTGTCTATCAATTTCTATAAAGTTTTCCGGAGAAATGACGACAAGCTTATGGGCTAAAATTTTTGGGGTTTACGTGCTTTTACCCGCCTTGGGTATGAAAACCACATTGACTTTCGCCCAAGGCTTGGGAATGTGGATCAAATCCTCTCAACTTTTGAAGATTACAGTTAACCAGGGAAAGCTTAGGTACACATTCCTCTGAAGTTCAGCCGGTAAATCCTTGGGTCTAAGCCCCGGAATAATTTCCCAGACCACTGAGTTAGAAGATAGTCCTCTAACCTAACGCAAATCTCAATAACATGGACTTTTAGACACACTGTGTTCCAGCCGGTGGGCGCCGTGGCTCAAGTGGTTAGTGCGTTGGACTACGGAGCGAGGGGTTCCAGGTTCAATCCCCAAACAACACCTAAAATTTCTTTCACGGCCCCACCTCTCGCGAGCGTCTGACAAACATCCGAGAGTAAAACTGTCATGAAAAAAGCTTCTCAAAATTGCCGTTCGGATCCGGCATTAAACAGTAGGCCAATTCCATTCGTGTGAAGAATATAACACGCACAACACGAATGGTTGTGAGAAGCTAGGCCCTGGGTCCCATGGACCTGTCGCGCCAAAAATTTGTATTTTTTTTTTTTTTTGTGTTCCAGCAGTGTACCATAAGTACAGCAGCTCCAACTTCCATATTCGATCTGTGTCGCGTCGGTAAATCAGCGCTGACTTCTAGCGTCCAGTACCATTTGGGGTTTTAGACTTCAAGTTCTACTACTGGCTGAATCATAAGTCCCAAGTGGCGTGCTCGGTGGTGTACTTAATATGTAAGAGCCTTTTATCTACGATGATCCCGAGGTCATTTACCTCACTGGAATAGACTAATATGATGTCTTTGATGATGACATGTTCAAGATTGACCAGAACTTTTCATAAAGTGCACGGATGACACTAGAAATGTTTGTGCTGTGTTTCACTAGGTCATCAGTATAACCTTGAAGATTGTCGCTAACTTGGGACCACAAGGCGAAACAGAGGACTCCTCCTTGTGGGCAGCCTTATCTGATGTTAAGACACCGATTCTCTTCCTTCGAAGAAAGTATTTATTCGACTCTCCAACATGACCCTTATGTATTTACTTTTTAATCGAATCATCGATACCTCTGGTACTGATAAGTCTTGCTATCGAGACCCTCGTTATCTAGGAACGATACATAAAGCTGTCGGAGTGCCACCTTAGTCTTATTGATGAGGCAGTAACCGACTTAGAGTGCACAACTGAAGGCAGTTAGGTAAGGACCGGGCTAACTGGAGGGGCTTGTTATTGGAGGCCCAAGTTCACCCTGAATTGTAGCGCCACCTAAGAAGAAGAAGATAAAGTAAAGAGGACCTTCTGTGAACTTGCCTTTGATGTACGTATACTGAATCGAGTGCAGAGTGGTAGGCAGATCTAACCGGCATTTAATATGAATGTCAATGAGTCTTTCATTTGTTTTTAGGACAAATGATGATATACTTATTTGAGGCCTATTATGGGTATAAAATCCATATCCGTAGATGATTGGGAATCCCATTGTAGCATCCTTTTAATAAATCGATCACTCCTCACAAAATGAGACCAATTAGCAAGTGAAAGCCCTGACAAAAATACCTTTCTTCGAAATCAGTTGAGGATCGTGGGGCGATTGGTATTTGATCCTTGAGTCTAGCCAGAATTTTTTCCCTTTGTGTTTTAAGCCGCAGAAATACGATATCACCTAACAATCGAAGTTTTGATCAGATCACTATAAAGGAAGAATATGAATTTAATATTTCAATAGCTTCAAACAGTATCCAAATATACTAATCAGCTGATCCTCATCTAGTAAGATCATCAAGAAATGTTTCAAACTACAGTTTCTTTGTGATCTTTGGTAGTACTTCAGTAGTGTTGACTGATTGGTTTTTAGTTCTGACCGTTTACTTTCTACCTCTGAGACCGAACAGATTTAGGTTAAAACTGAAACTGAGGATCACTGTCAATTTGAAATGTCGATATCTTTTCTTAAAAATGCCAGCCAACTGCAGATTTTATTGAAAAGATTCCAGAGTCTATACCCTGAAGAGCTAGCTATGTAGAACTCATTTTATTTCGAACTCTGATTTCATGGAAACTTTGTTTCCAGGCTAATTGCTGTTGCTTATAATCCAACGATTTGAAAGTGTATCTATTCGACCACTAGTTCTCATTCCATGGTGACTACGCAATGTATAGACAAAAGTGAAGCCGATGGAATCAAGGCATCAAATTATGAAACAAATTTGAAGGCAGTACAGAACGCAGGAAGGCTCTGATGAATGCAATCTATTCTCTTGCATTTGGAAATGTCAACTCAAATTTATGTAGATCAATGCAAGTTTTGCAATGTTTTAAAGCCCATCAAGCTAAAAATGAAAACTTCAACTCACCAACTCCCACCTCGAGGCTCATTTCACAATTGCATATCTCCGACTTGTGCATTATTACTTCGAGTGGCATATGACAAGCGATTCCGAAATGCTATTCGTCGTTATTATAAAACGCTTAGAGTATGTGTCACACTTTAGATTCAACAACCAACTCACTAGTCATTTTCAGTTTCATAACTCGATAGTTAGTAGTGTTGCAGCAAATTGCATGTATCACGACTTTTCTCCTTTGCAGCAACTCCTGTTTGGAAATATATACACCGTCGTCGCTCCTTCTCATACATACATCCGGTATGAAACTATCTGCTACATATATCCATTTAGCTTACAAAGAGTTTAAGCATCATCTGATGATGAGGAATTCCCGCATCAAAGTCGCATAAAAATATATAAAAATCAACAAAACTAGTACCAGTTTAGTGAATGCATTTATGGCTTAAATTTTGAGATGAAAACAAAAAACGAATCCTTCGCGTGATTCCATTAATCCCAACACCAACTTATAGACGTGACACGATACTTTTTTTTGTTGTTTTATTTGTCTGTTCCTGCACATCAGATCCATTTGGAGCATATCCGACCACCATACCGGTGCGGTGGGGGCTTAGATACTCTCAGATACATGTGGAATTTCGTAATAATATATCCGAATACGAATCCGAGCTTCTGTGGGTCGTTCGTTGATGTCGGTTTGTTGTTATTGTTGTTGTTGTTGGTAATTTTTTTTATATATTTTTCACTAAAGCACTTCGTGTCTCCGGAGTTATCGTGATTTTTTTTATTGTTTATTATTGCAAATTGGTGCTGCTGAATTGAAGTGAACCGATAGCATCTCTCTGTGTGTGGAGATGTAAAAAAGTATCTGTTTTGTTAAAATGTAAAAATTTAATTGGAATGTGGAGGTGGTTGTGTGAGGTGGCTTGCCATGCACGTCAAGGAAGGGTAAGGTGGCGGACCGAGTAGCGATTATCAAAGCGATATTGTGCGGGTTTTTTGCGTTTGCGAAATAGTTTGTCATTTTTATTTTTTTTTTTTTTATTTTTATGATTTATGAATGGATTTGTGAAGTAATGTTGACAATTGGCAACACGATTAAATTAATAGATTTCTATACAAATACCGAGTAAGCAATTGAAAGGGTATGGTGGAGAATTAATTGCATGTTGTCGAATTTGAATACGAATGCGAATACGAATACAGAAAGGCTGGCGATGGAAGTGCGGGGGTTACTGTGACACTTTCGAATTGCTATACAAATATTAACAACAACTTGGTAGAATCTACCTTTCGTGCCTTTACAGGTAGCACGATCGTAAGTCAGGTACGTCTACTCATGTACTCCACACGAACTCGAACGCATCTGACTAACCATAGGGTCTGCATCACTTACTTACTTACTTAGGTGGCGCTACAGTTCGGGGTGAACCTGGGCCTCAACTAACAAGCCTCTTCAGTTAGCTCGGTCCTTAGCTAACTGCCTCCAGTTGCGCACTCCAAGCTTGTTCAGGTCCCCTTCAACTTGTGCGCGCCACCTAAGGCGAGGTCTTCCTCTGCTGCGTTGTCCCTCCGGGTGTGATTCGAAGACTCTTCGGGCCGGAGCACTGGTGTCCATTCGCTCTACATGTCCTAGCCATCTCAAACGACTAATGCGCAGTTTTTTGACTAGGTCGATGTCGCTGTACAGCTCGTATAGTTCGTCGTTGAATCTTCTCCTCCAAAGCCCGTCAACGCAAACGGGACCGAATATTTTGCGAAGAATTTTTTTCTCGAAACGACCGAGGATATCTTCATCCGCTTTTGATAAAGTCCAAGCTTCAGCGCCATAAAGCAGGACTGGGATGATCAAGGTCTTATATAGAGTCTCCTTAGTTGTTCGGGATAGGGCCTTACTACTCAATTGCCTTCTCAGCCCAAAGAAACAGCGATTGGCAAGAGTTATTCTTCGTTTTATTTCTGCTGAGGTGTTATTTTCAGAATTGATAGCAGAGCCGAGGTAGACAAAGTCCCTTACTACCTCAAAGTTATAGCTGTCGATTGTGACGTTCTGTCCAATTCGTCGATGTTGCGTGTCCCTTTTGGTTGACAGCATATACTTGGTTTTGCCCTCGTTTACCGAGGGTCTGCATCACTAGTAGAGTAAATAGTTTATCTTCGAATCATTCAAAGCCCCAAAGAAGGTAATCGATTTCATCGCACCGGGTCTGATTGCTTTATTAGCTACAATTGGGGCTTCATCCCGAGTACCTGGATAAAGGTAAATGTAATCGTCATCCCCAAACCAGGCAATAGGTCTGGCTACATTTTATAGAATATGGAAATACTCATTGACGTTATATTAGAGAATTGAGATTTGTCTATCCTTTGCAGTCAAGTAAGTCAAGGAAAAGTAAATCCACGGAAGGTGCTTTTCATTATCTTGTAAAGCAGTTAGAAGGAACACTTCGCTCTGTGCCCTTTCGTGTGTCCTTTCCTTGACATCGAGGGCATATTCGATAATACTAGCTGCGGGTCAATACCAAGAGTAATTAGTAGCTGAAGTATCGAGGATTCGAGCAACTAGTGGATAAGGGCTATGCTTAAAAGTCGTATTATTACTTCTTCCTCTGGAGGTGTATCAGTGTCTCTGACCGCAGTTAAGGGTTGTCCCTAGGAGGAGTCCTTTCTCACCTTCTGCAGTCACTAGTCATTGACAATCTTCTAGTCGGTTATGCGGACGACTTAGCGAACCTTATTAGTAGTAAACACAGCACAACCATTTCTAGTGTCATGCAAGATGCTTTACTACATGAAATCTGAAACCGTTTCTAATGCCTTTTACAAAAAGAAGTATGATCAATCTAGGACCTATTACCGTCAATGGCACCACATTATTTTATTCCAGTGAGGTTAAATATTTTGGTGTCAGCCTTGACAAACGGCTTATTCGGCTGGAATTCTCATAGGGCCATGTGGGCCAGTAGACGCCTATACGGCAGAACTTGGGGTTAAGTCTAAAAATGATACATTGGACAATGATGGTGAGGCCGAAAGTTTTTGAACTGACAACGGCAAGTAAGAAGGTCCAGGGAATGGTTTGTTTAAATCCAAAAAGATACATTAGAGGTATAGAGCGATGGTGAGGCCCATTATCATATACGCGGCCATCGAAAGTTCTTGAACGGTCAACGCCAACTTAGCTTCAGATGGTCCCAGGAAGTGCCTGTCTCGGTATCATAGGTGCCATGCATATCTGCCCTACGATAGCATTAGAAGCTGTCGTTTCATCCCTATAAATCTTCACTATGAAGATGGCCACTAGATGCGTCCGAAGACACCTGCACATTCTTGACTACATTCCCAAAAGGGACATTTTTTACACTATCCCCGACATCATGGTCAGGGAGTACTGTTTCGCTGGGTTGTGTGAGGTAGAAATATTGGACGGTGCAAAGTGGTCTAGCATTGGACGCTAGAGGTCTGGTCTGGTTTGTGAAAGGATCGAAAATGGAATCAGGAGTTAAAGGCGGTGTCTTTGGACCCAACACCAAAGTCTCGATACTTATTGGAATGTTTTGCACGGTATTCCAAGCTGAACTCCATGCCATTGAGATCTGCGCTGGGATACACCTTAGTAAAGGTATTAAGGTCGCTAGGATATACATTTTTTCAGATAAATAGGCACTACTTAGAGCACTTCATCTCTACATAAGTTAAATGGGTCCCTGGTCATCAAGGAATTGGAGGCAACGCATCACCAGATGAACTAGCTAGGGCAAGCTCAGAATCTGCGTTCATAGGACCTGCCGCTACAGCGCTGATTAATGATCGGAAACAAAAACATGGTCTGACCCACTGGAAAAATATCCCATGGCTAAGACAATCCAAATGAATAATCATGCCTTATTGCTACAAGGATATACTTAATTTAGACAAGGATAGTATTAAAAAGCTTTCTGACAGGCACCGTGACATGCGGTATCACTTAGGTTATGCTTGGAAGTTGACGAATCATCTGAACATATTCTCTGCGAATGCCTTCTTACATTGGGTCAGGAGATGAATGTATGTTCCATAAAGAAATATGTTCGTCAGCGAAATTAAAAAACTCTCCTTCTAAGGACATACTATCCTTCATTAGGGTGGTAATATGTCTCTTAGACTAAATTTACTATGTTGATATAATAGATCTGTTAGGTCGCAGTGTCAGCAATATGGACAGAAAAAAACATAGCATAGTTGTGGTCATCTTCCACTTGTGAACACTTTTTGACTATGTAGTTGCAATCAAAAATTTCACCAGTAGAAGCACTGGTCTACATATCAAGGCTATATGAAGCTTTGGAACTGTTCCAACAATATACGAACTGGTCGTATGAAGAACATTCTTCTTAAAGCACATTCCATCCGGTGACTGCTTCAATTGATATATGCACCTCGACACCTTAGGGTATTTGACGACCGGATTATGTATGTACATATGTATGACTGTTTCTGCATCATAAAGTAGTTTACAAGTACTCTGAATAGAGCCTTACTAATCAGTTGACTTCTGACTTAAACCCACTTGATGATACTGCGACATTGCTATTACTGTGACAATTGTGTATGGAATATGTATGGTCGAAGATTCCCTTCCATCGAGTTTAGCCTTTAACGAATGGACCACCAACGTATTATTGTGTGATCAAGACTATAAGTTGTATCGTACAGGCGCCGACTTGTGGTTGTTGATGATAAAATTGACGACTCTTCTATACGAGAACAGTCTTACAAGGATTCATAGAAAGGCCTTCTTTATTGGTAATATTTAAAGACTGATGATTATCGGTGACTAAAGACTACAGAAGAGAGGTAAGCACTTCTCCTTGAGATAGCCCTTAAGTTTTTCTACAAAAATTTCAATTTTACAACATTTTTTACCAACATTTTAGGGCTGTTTTTCCCTCATCAAGCTCGTCAAGCTCTCTTTGGGGATTTCAGCATATTATGTTTCCAAATGGCGATAGATACGTCCACTTCTACACATGAAGACATTTCTAAATTTCCCATACCCATCCGTACGTAGAACCTTCGATCCTTCTTCTATTGATATCGAGTCGTAGCCACTTTTATCAACCGCGTCTTTGATGTCCAGAAGAAGGATACTTACCAAAGACTCGTCTTTTCTGTACGCAATTTGACAAGAGTGACAATTCTTGCTGTCCTCTAATGTGAATATCTTTAAGCCTTTCCGTTGTTGAATGGGCTTCTATGGTCAATCTTCACAGTGTCGGACTACTGAATGGGAGTTCGGGATTCAGTTTCCAGACAATCCCAATGTTTCTTTTCACTGTCCAACCTTTCGCAAGCGTCTGATAAACATCCAAGAGTAAAGTTGTCACGAAAAAGATTATAAAATTAAATTTCCATTCAACTATAGGTCTTAGTCTTATAGAATGACTATATAACATGCACAGCACAAGATATGTCTTACTATTGCATCGTAGTTGTCTTTTCGTCCTTTTTCTGACGAGGCAATGGAGGGTATCTTCCATGTACCTACATATTTGCCTTGGACAATTATGTATGTCCTTTCTTGAAAAAAATTTATCTATTACACGATGAACGATGTGCAATGTGTGAGACTGCTAGATATGTAGGTACATATATCAAATTTAGGCCAAAAAGCCTGCTACCTGTATCAAAATAATTTATCTCCAATTGGAGTTGCCTCTAAATAGACAAGCCAGTAGGTACAGCTAGTATCAAAACCAACATTTTTTACAAGTTTGTTGGGAATATACGATCTTCACAGGGGACTACATAGGCCTACAATAATTCGTCCTTCATTGACTATAATTTTAATCTTCTCTGCAAAATTCAAAGATTGAAGAAACTGCCTGAAGCCATGTATGTCCGTGCATCTTGAATTTCTGGGTGCTGTATTTTCCTGCCATACTGAAGAAGCAGACATTTACACCCCTCAATAACTCAAATACAGAGCTTTGTAGGGATTCTAAAACTAAAAATGGTGCGGCATTTGTAGCTTAACTCTATTCACACTATCAAAGACAGCCTTGATATTCATAGACAAATTGTGGGTCTTCTCTAGTATTCGGTATAAAGTGAAGATTTAGTCGACTGTTGATATTGTTGTTGCGCCTGAGATTTTGTTGCCTAATTTCGACTTTCATTAAACCTCAATTTTCAATCAGCAAAATAGTCTTTGAAGATTTATGGCAACCATTGATTCTTCACTAAGGCTAAGGCTTCCCCATGTTAATCCATGCAGTCTACGATATGGATAATGAAGTCTTGCGGTTAACCCTTTTGCTCAGTTATTTCTTCATATCACCTCGATTATAAACGTTTCGATATTGCGAAATGGACCTTCCACTAGTGGCACTAGTGGAGCTAGGATCAACTTTTGAAAAAATGTTTATCAACTCAATCTCAATGGAGATTGCATCAGGGTGACCTTTCTTGACATAATTTGTATACCCTATAGCGATGGTCAGCAGACATTTTTAAATGAATTCTTAGAAGGTTAAGAATTCAAAGCCAATATCCTTTACAATGAGATCTTCAACTAAACAATCAACCCATGGCTTCATTCGGTGAGAACCATCAAGGATAAAGCTTCTTAACTCGTTGTATCTACATACATACTTTCACCTTTGATTCATGTGTCATGGATTCACTTAGTTCACCATTATCAACCTGATAGACTAAGTCCAAATCCGCGGGGTTTTGGATAATCCGTCTTTAAAAATACTTTCTGGATTTATCCATCAAAAATTCTGCCACGAAGGGAGGTCTTAACCTAATATAAACTTACCATTTTTGGACATCCGGCTTCACTAGTAGTCTGATCTTTGTTGTAGATCATCCATAGTCTCTGCATGTCCGTCAAGCTTTCTGGTGAATCTGTGCCTGAATGTCCAAATATATTACAACGTCCTTCACAAGAACTGTATGTCATAGACCTATGGCTCCATCCATATAAAATCGATTTATCACAGGACCTTAAGCCAACTGATACTGTTGACTTGTATTAACTTGTTAACAAAAATTTGTGCTTGTATAAAAAAAAGATTATAGTTTATGAGTCTCCCACAATATGATGATCCAGATATAACTAATTATAGAATCCAATAAGAAACGGAAACCCCCTTTAAAATATTTTCAACAAAACGATTGACAGCAATCACTGAAGTCCATAAATCATTGCGGAAGTACCACCTTCCATAATACCAACCCGACACCAAATGACCTCCATCGAGTGGCCAACTGGCAACACATTTGTATTTTATTTTTATTTATTTTTTTTTATTCAAACAACTTCATAGCTTCAAGGTTGTAATACCTTTCCAATGCCTTTCTAATTGCAGATCGCGAAGTGCGACACCATCATCATTTCGGGGAACACCGCCTCAGACGACACACACCAACAACGACATTCAACTGCAGCATCTTTCAACGAATTTGTTGTCGCAAATTCAAAGTCGAAATTCAGACTTCTCCACGAGAAACTATTCGGATTTCATGCGTAGTTTAGCGGCCAAGTACAACAATAGCAATCCAAATGAGTAAGTTATAACCCTTTAGCTGAAAGTGGTAAGTGTTATGGTTGGTATTTCTTACGTTTACAGCTCTGGCACATCACGACGGAGTACATTCTTTGAGAATAGCAAAATTAGTCAACCCAATAAGTCGGCGGCGAATAACAGCACCAACAATAGCAGTAGCCTCAAGGATCAACCATCACCATCGGATGCGGTGAAGTCTGCGCAAAATGTACAAAATTTGGCAGCGAATACGCCGAGTGTGCCTCCATTTGTGCAAACCTTTCTATCGAGTCTTCCATTTTCCTCGGGTGTATTTCCCCCCCTGATTGATATGAGTAGCACGCAGGCTTTGGTTACTCTGGTAAGTCTTTCCTTTTGCCACGCATGAAGGATCTAGGGTTGTGACTTTTTTGTTTTCATTTAGGCTCGAGCGGCAAAAGAGGCTGAAATCAAAAACATCCTCATGTCGGCACAGAAGAGATCCTCACTATCCAATAACAGTGCGTCACAGTCTCCTGGACCAAATCTCACAGCCGCCTTACAGCAAGCCGCACAATTTGCATCGCCTGCCTTACTCTATTCAGCACAGTTGCAACAGCAACAACAGCAACAATCACAAACCCGGCAATCTAGTCCAATTCAAGATACGTCTGCGAACAGCTCTGGAGAGAAAAATATGACTGCATCACCTTTAGACCTAAGTTCTGCACCGCCAGCGAAACGCTTTAAGGCTGAGTCCACATCCAGTGGAGGTTCAGAGAGAAGTCCGACCCGGGACAATGTCCCAGGGACCAGTGGAACTATACAAACGCCAGCCAAATCACCAAAAGTCAGCGCAACAATAGCACCTGTTAAAACTGAAGTATCTGCAACTCCAGCTGTACCAGCAACAGCCGCAGTTGTACCACTGAGACAGTGTCAAGCCCAAAGCGATGAAGTAAACGCATGGAATGTCGATGATGTCTGCACGTTTGTTGGTAGTATAGACATTTGCGCTGAATATGTTCAGGTAAGTCGAAACTTAAATAGTATTTAATAGTATCTTGATGCTAGGACTTATGGTTAGGTTAGGTTTCATATTTTTAAGTACATGTGTAGGTATAAGGGTTTGAACTGGGAAGTCTACGGATTATCTTCCTCTTCTAACAAATAAAGGGTGTCGTGTCGACGAAGAAAGCTCAGTGATTGACCACATTTTGATCTAGTAACTCGAGAATTATGTGGAAGGTATTTTTCGTCCTTGAACGCATATGAACTTTTGTAGGTTTTTTAGGATATGCAAATGCAGGGCTTACGTGAAAAAAAAAGCTGTACCTTCTTTTTGACAAACTTCTAATTTGGACTTTGAAATGTTGGCTTTCGAATGTTTCAGACTAAATTCGCTTTATCTATATTTTTTGGAAAAGATATCGCAATATCGATAGTATCGCTGTCTGTCACTGTCCGGGGTGTACATTTAGCATTCGACCTGTGATACTGTAAGAGTCAGAGGAAATTACAATCCCGAGGCTCAAACGGATTTTCACATTCTGCCGTAAGCTAGGATACGTTCCCAATGCATGGTAAGAGGTACCTGTGATTTTCATTCCCAAAGCACATAAAGATAGTCATACCACTGCCAAATATTACAAAATAATCAATGCCTTTAAGGACATATGTATACGTCAAGGACATGATTGGAGATCACTATCTGAACAAAATTACAACATGTGTATGTGAAAGAAAAATTGGTAGATACAGCTCATCACAAAGTAGTATCGATCCACGGTGGAAAAATCACTTTTTTACTAGGAGTTCACTTTGAGGAGCGTTTCTTGATATTTTGTTTCGCTTTGCAGCCTCTCCTGGCTTTTGCGATTGGAATGCTTTATTCAAAGTTGGGGAACACTAGTAGTAGGAAAACACTTGACAGAGGTACTCCTCATGGTGGCATTTGTTCACCACTCATATGGATTCTGGTATGTGAACATTTTTTTTTGGAAATGTAAAGGGGAAATGGTTTCAACATAACAGCCTACGTTGAATATATTTTAATTGTTTTTGACACTGCAACCTGAAATATCTATTACATCAAAAGGGTAAAATTAACCTAATCGGATCCAAGATAGCGTCTGGAACAGGTGCGGGAGTATACTCCAGTGCACTGGATATTCTTATCAGCATTCAACTGCCGGACAACTATAGTATTTTTCAAGAAGAACCTGGCTTTCTATTAACTCGATAGAGTACAGCGCTATTGTTTTCTACGTAGATAGTCAAGCTGCGTTAAAAGCCTTGGAATCGCCAATAATTTGATCCAAGTTGGTAAAGCAATGCCGCGGATATCTGAACAAGATCACTTTCAGGTACGACGTATCCCTGTGCTTGGTTCCAGGCCACAGAGATATTCCAAGCAATTGCAAAGTGGATGAACTACATAGCTAAGGAGGGTGCAAACCGGGACTCCCCTGATAATAGAGGAGAACCGTCAGCATCTATAAAATCGATAAAATTCCAATTAGATACCGCAGCCATTAGAATGGCAAACTGTAGGTAGAACGTGGAAGGTGGGAAGGTGGATCAGCACATGTATCTCTTCTAAAGAAAGCTGGACAGAACTGAATTGTAGGAAAACCAGTAGACTTATTCCCGGTAATAGGATAAGCCTTAGAAAGGTAGTTGGAGCCCTCAAAGGGCACTGTCTGGTAGGCAGATATGCTTGAAGGCTTGGCGCCACTTTTAACGACTTCTGTAGAGACGAGGAAGAGTAGCAAGAGTAGGAAACCATGACACATCTTCTGTGTACTTGTCCTGATCTATCGGTCTTAAGAAGGAAAACCCTCGACGAGTACTTTTTCGAAGATCTCCACGATCTAGCCAGACTAGACTTACGCAAAATAAAAGCCTTGTCACCGGGTCAAACTGGTTTAATGACTAAACAGCGAAACAATACCTCTTCGGCATGGGTTTACACCGAAACTGGTTGCCTGTCCCATTTGGAAAGTTTCTATGTACGTCTCAAATGCTGGTAATGCGGTTTTTCCATAGTGGAATCAAAATGGACCTTCGTTTTGGTCTAAGTGTGTCCCTGTTAAGCGGGGATAACCACCCAATCCAACACAACCCAATCTAATATATGTACTACCTGCCTACTGTGCACCATATCGTCATCCTGGTATCTGGTGAACACCCTCCATTTCAAAGTAAAAAACTCAGTTAAGCACTACTACTAGTTAACAATTGGGCAGCCGTGGGCTGGGATGCAACCCATTAAAGAAATAAATTCTCCTTTTGCACAAAGAAAAGAGCTTTTCGTGTATTCAAAGTCTCAAGGACTGGTGAAGTTGAATTGAACATCTCAAGATCAGTACGATATCAAGGTGTAGTCATCATCAAATAGACTTCGGTCCAGGAGGTGGGGCTGGACCACTCTTTTAGAATGCATAAGCAGTGTATTTCATCCCGCATTTACGAAAGCATCTACAGCATTTACGAAAGTGGAGAGTAATTACTGTATAGACAGTCAGGCAGTCATTAAGGCGCTGGACTCTCCAGTATAGGTTATTAAATTTAGGGCAGAGAGGATCTGTAGGGTGTATCTTCATGAGATATCTTGAACCAAAATGAACTTTTAAGGAAAAGGCCAGATCTTCCTGGTTCTGCCCTTTGTGAAAATTACTCTCAGTTTCATAAAAAAAAGTCTGAACCCTTTTGGATACGTACATACACAATAGCTAAAAGTTAATGGCCAGCCTACAACAGAACGAGAGCGCATTTTCTGGCTAAGCTTAGTCGCACGAACTCTCTACATCTAGAGATACCTCACAATGACTATTGCAGAAGCTGCCGAGACGAGAATGCAATAGAATCTATCTGGAATAAGGACACTTGGCACTTGGCAGTCACTTCTTCGCGGAGTTGGAGGAGTTACGCAAAATTGAGCTGAAATTCCTTCTGGCATTCTTATCTTGACTGGGGAATTTTTCATCACCGGTTTATTCATTACAAGTTCCCAGGGTAATTAGTGTGGACACAGTTCAACAGTTGATCTAAGTGAGCAGTGACTTGCAGTGATCTTGCAGTAATAAAGCACCCACAGTCCAAAAAGTATCGTTTTCATTGTTTCTTTAGGTTAAGTTGGTCCGTAAGGGTTGGGTTTGGATTTGGGTTACATATTAGAAACAAGAACAGTTGCCAAACGATTTAGTTCATGATATTAGTAATCGCCTTTCTGGACTACCCCGGCTTTAATTGGCACTGACTTTGATTGAACCAACAATTACTATGCAACTTTTTCTCGACAATATAGGCATCCTGCAGTATACTATGCTACGAATGTTCTTGTATATGTCTGTCAACTTTCAAAGGTATTCTGTAAGTTCGTCTCAGTCTCTGGTATAAAGACAGCTCGTAGTCAGGTGACGGCATAACAAATAGCCCCCTTAGCATGGGACTGGCTGTTTATTTACCTGCGATGTTATTTGGAAAAATCTGTAATCTACTCCTTCAATGCTCCAAACTTCCTCCCAACCACAGAGTATACAATTTCCATTAGAGTTCTCCATGAAAATGAGATCAAACTAGGTTTAAATGCATTCTTCTGTACTTAGTTTCTTGAATATAGTTCTACCAATATATCCCAGATTCACTCCAATTTCTATTAGAGTCCTTGAAAGTTTCTGAATGCCTGTTACATGCTTCTGTTATGCTTTTTTGTATGATAATCGCCAAGTACCTACCATAATTACAGACACTTTTATGACTCCCATGAAATAAATGTCAAGCAAGTTCCTCTTTGCTTCAGTCAGTGTATGAGCTGGGAATGGAACTTTCTTTCTTTCTGAAATCAGCAATTGATTTTGGCTAATAACATAGTAAGCAATTTTCAATAACAAATTCAAATTGGTAACTACCACATAGTGCCTACCTAGTTGACTACAAAGCGATTCGAAGGTCAGAGACTCTGTATCTGTAATACAACGCCCATCCAGCTCAAAGTAACTCAGCTTTCTCGGTTCCACTTCTAACACTTCCACTTAATGCCTACTCTAGATCGTAAACATTTCATTCCTTCCTTCAACGAAATCATTAACGTTGTTGCAGCACAAATTTATGGTACCAAATGCAGCTCAAGACATATACAAATCTCGTCTCAGTCTACAAAAACAAAAAAAAAATATTGGAAAAGAAATGAAACTAACGTACCTCAACGGATTGATTCGAGACCTATTGCCAAAGTCGTAAAATGTGAAATCGATTGAAACCATTTTCCAGCGCTCTATTCGTATATGTATGCATGTAACGTTCCTAAGCCCCTAATGTAAGAAATACGATTACGCCCGACATGTGTGGACATCAATAATAATTGCAAATGCCTTAATAGAAAAAAAGGAGGCCTACAACACTGCGCCGCCTGACGATGAAGATAGAAAAACCAGTCCATGAAGACCGCCAGTCGTACCAAATAGTCGTAATCTAGTTCGATTTTCCATAACATGCCAGGCATCTTAACGTCGTCGTCGTCGTCGATCCCTCTCAACCCCCTACTACCGCATCAAACGAGTAATTCATAAATTAGCAAAGTTGAAGTTGTGTATCCTATACGACGAAATGAAAAAAAAAACATAGACTGATTCGAGATTCATTTTCCAAACTCAACCTGAGGCCATCCAAGAGATCAGGATGCCTTGTCCCGGGCCAGCCCAGACCAATTCAATCCATATATGTAAGTTGTGCGTAAATGCACCAGATATCTTAAGTATCACACAGATACACCGATACACGCGAGCCACAGATACGTCGCCTAGCTTGATCTCAGCGCGGACCTGTTGGTAATATTCAATTTATATGCACTTCAGTCATGAACTTGTTTCGCATTCGCATGTCAAAGGAGAGAAATTAAGAGAATCCAAGCGCTAGACCGGATTGGAAATTCAAGATGATATGAGACCGGGCGACGCGACGTCCGCGGCCGCGGCGGCGCAGTGAAAATCAACAAAACAAGACAGGAAAACAGAAGAAAAATGAGCGAACAAGACGAAGAAGTCGCAGTAAGAAATGACGACTTGTTACAGTTCCGTAGGGTGAACTGATATCTCCGCTGGTAAATAAGGTACCAACGCAGCAATTCCTATGTCAGATCATTAATTATGTGATCGTTAACCTCTTCGGTCTTTGTATGGTGGTGGTGTGGCGAAAAGGTGGGACTCTTTGGCCAGTTATAGTTCGTTGATGTTTTTCTTTTTTGGTTTTTCGCACGGGATGTATATAACTCTAGGGATATTTATCTTTTCTGAACCTGATCGCACTAAGACCAGGTTCTGAATGAATTTCAACCGACGACGCATGGAATTCCTGGGTGAGAACAAATATTTTGTTTTTTTTGTAGTAACTAATAGATTTTGTGGTAATAATAGTAAAAATAGCCAGCAACTAGCATTAATCATCTTGAAATTAGCTTATGGGGCAGTATTGCTGTTTTGGTTGTAAACAGGCATTTAAATAGTTCATGGATTAGATCATGTGGAATAAGAATAGATTTTGCTGTAGAGCTCGTTTAGCTGTTCTAAATAGAGCAAACGAATCGTATATACCCATTGCATTTCACTTACTCATGCAATCTTTGATCTACCACAGGACTTGTAGTCTCAACATTCAAGTTGCAAAAGGCTTAGAAATTCGTTTTCTTCGCATCGAAATCGACTAAGTTCGCTTGTTTCCTATTCCATAAGTGGTCCTTGAGATTCATTCAATTAGTGAATCCAACCATATGATTGATGGTGGGAAACATTCATTTGAAAACCACTAAACATAAAACAATATCATATATGAAACAAAGTTGGTGAAATAGTGGAACCTTGAGGCACTCCATTGATTAACGTAAACCTTTCAAAAGACATGCCATTAAGACTTCTTATCGATGACTGCTAGCACAGTTGGTTACTTCATTTGTGTCGAATTTAACATTGAACTGCTAGAGCACAAATGCAGCTTTTCTTTTGATGTTGTACCCATTGGTCCACCCTCTTTTACTATAGATGAAGGTGTGCTTTGAATGAGACGAATTCTTCCATTTCCCAAATGACAGCGCAGAGGGATATTGGCGATAGGATGCAATCTTGGTTGGCTTCACTCTGAATTTCGACCTTTTTTGACGAAATCTATAGCTCTGCTGCACAAGGCACGCCAAATAGACTGTCTTTTGACATCAAAAGTTTTTCTTCGAAATCGATGAAGTGTCGAACACGACAGAAGTGGGTCCACTGCGGAAATCTACTCACTCAATATCGAGTGTGCCTTCATACTCCCTAGTACTATTTTACCTATTATCCTAGCTAGCCTTTCTGCACTGTATTAAATTTTCTTTCTAAGGGTACATCCATAGTGAACTAGCTTCACGCTTTCTTGTCTATCAGCTTTCCGGCGAGATTCCCGCTGGTACTCAGAGACAGCATGATTTTAGCAGATGGTGGTCATAGTGAATATCACGCCCGTACCGCGCGCCGGTGTTTTCTTCAGTTGAGATCACATAACTTTCACGCCAGCCACTACTTTGCTAAAAACTGAAAGAAAACCCTTGAACAGGTTACCGGCGTCAACAAGAATTGAAAATTTATTTGGTTAAAGCTAGTAAAAGCAAGTTGAAGCTTGTTAAAGCAGGAAGCGGCTTCAGTATGAATGCGCCCATTTATCGCTGGCTTTAAGAGAGAAGTTGGTTTAGTGACCACCCTTAATAATCTTGATGATTATCCCTTTCTTCCACTCTTCGGGAAAGCTTTCAGCCTCCCGTGCTCTCTCCATAAGTGGATGGAGAATAACTAAGCCGATGTTGTTACCGAGGTTTTTATGAGCTCCGCAGGAATTCCATGAAGTGCTACCACTCTGTTGTTTTGTGAGTGTTCTAATAGTGGCCATGATTTCTGGTTTACTGGGAGTTGGGGTTCGTACATACATACGTATTCCTTTTGTATTTCAGGCAACTCTGTCGCATTTGGTGGCATAATGATTTGAGGGCTGAATACACGGTTCAAAATCGAAACAAAAAGCTTTTTCTATCGTTTAAGCTAGTCCGGATGTTGAGTGGAGTAGTATTTGCATAGAGTGGTGTCACACCTACTTACTGCTTCTTCCGCATCTGCTAAACCTTCTCAAGTCACACGCTACGCTGCACTTTTCTCATTTATATGCGATATTGGGATTTTCCAGTCCAGTTTATCCCCATATGCTGCGGAGATGTTTAGGGTCGTCAACCCCAGTCCATTTATTTTCAGTGTTTTAATTGAGCTGTACCGACAACGCTTTCTGCTTCAGGGGTAAACACATATTTCGCAAGAAACTACTGATCTTGAATGATCACGGGTATGTCACGAAATGCTGATTATTTCAACCCCTTGCATAAGGGGTCCCTTAACTGTTGGCGTACTAAGGGATCCTTCTACCTCTCGATAGTAAACCTGAAGATTCTGATGATCAAGCCTAGTCTTCGAACAGTTGCAGAGGGTGATTTAATTGTAGCTACCATAAAATGATGATCTCGTGCCATCCCATTATTGGCTTTTTTGGAAGTCCTGAAGACAATTTCTACTATTCGCGCAATTATCAATTTATGTAGTTGGGCGTCAGTTATGTTTAAATATGGTGAATAACATTGCAGAAATCTACAAATCGTTCACCTTTACCATTTCGGTCGCATATGCCGTATATCCTTTGCATTTTCAGACGACGAACGCTCCATTTGAGGCATTACACTGATTATCGCGACGCAACATACTCTAGCTCGGAACCACGTTGTCAAATCCTTTTTCCATGCGGCTGGCTGAGACACCATAAGTTCCACACTGTGGGGGGCCGTGTCTAGTTAGTGCATTGAACTACAGAGCATCGGGCTTCAAGGTTCGATACCCAGACAAGACCTAAAAACTTCTTTCATGTCTCTACCTCTCGCGAGCATCTGACAAACATCCGAGAGTATAACTGTTATGAAAAAGCTTTTGAAATAAAACATTGCCCTTCGAAAACGGCATTAAAAAGTAGGTCTCTTCCATTCAAAGAAGAATATAACACACACAACACGAATGGCTGTGAGAAGATAGACTCTGCCTCCCATGGACTTGTTCCACATTGTATTATCCATTTCTTCCCGTTTGACTTTTTGGAATAGAGTACCATAGTGTTATACGTTTGGGATTGCAACTCTGCCGTATCTAACCAGCTTATTTCGCTAAACATTATTATTTTTATAATATTACCAGGACTCCGTCTTAAAATGAAAGAATCTAGCGTTCTAAGTTCTAAGCGTATTCATATTTTAGAAACCCCTCCAAGTGTTAACGAGTAATCATTCAATTTCAGTTGAATTGACTACCTATTCGAACGATGCAAGGAGTACTTAACCACTTCTGATTTATCAGCGATTTATAAAGCAAGCTCAAATGCTCATATCTAGTCTTAAAACCTGTTTGTTTCGGTAGCTAGCACTTTATTGGTAACGCAAGGTACTAACCCACGTTACTTAGTCTAGAATTTCATCCTAATGTATTTTGCATACAGTTAGTCAGCCAGAGACCACCACTAGGTGCTAAAACAAGGTGTGTCTCCATCGAGACATAAGTCCAAATTTGTTTGTCAAAAATGGGACATAAGTCCACAATTTTTGAGAAGATAATCAAACAAAATTACTTTACCGCTGGCTTTGCTACTATTCCGCTTCGTTGCTACATTAGTTAGGTGGGACATAAAACCCAACATTGGGATAGAAGCCCCAAAAAAATGTTTGCTTATGTACCTGCGCCGTAAAACAACCAGATTGTTGGGTTACTTGTAAAAATTCATCTAAAAAGATTTACACAAAGGGTAAGCCAAGATAGCGTCATTTACTCTTGATAAAGTATACTCATATGCCTGTATGCTAGAACTGGAATGATCAGGATCTTTGTATGAGGACTTTGCTAACTAATTGGTGCATTATTAGCTCAACGATATAGTAAGTGTTATTCCACCTATTTTTCATGTTGGACCTGTCTTAGTTCAATTAATTTTCCATTCTCATTGATTCCGATTGCGCTCGGCCCAGTTGTCCAAGGTTTATGTTGGATGCTCGGTTTTCCTTGTCGTCTCGACGGTACCTAATGACTGAGATTCGAAAATCCTCTTGTCTACTAAAGCTAGATATTGCACCATTTAGGTACTAATGTACAGATTTTCTTAACGGGCGCCCAACACGTGTAAGGTCCCTGCCTTAGTTCAATCAATCTTCCAATCCCGTTGATTCCGAGTGCACTCTTTCCAGTTGTCCAGACTTTATGTTGGATGCTCGATCTTCCTTGTCGTCTCGACGGTACCTGATAACTGAGATTAGAAGATCCTCTTGGCTGCAACATATGTACATAGTTCTCCATTCGGTCGATATGACGGAACAAATTAGACGATGTGTTTTCGGTTTCTGGACAATATCCATACAGGACTTCATACATACATACTACATATTCGACAGTCTTTTTCGCTCGAAAGAGCTTTGACTATCTAGCTAGTTAGGGTGGGCTATGTTAAGTTTTTGGTGAATTTTTAATCGGAGGTGGACAATCAGCTTGCGAACAAAACCCCTTAAGAGGTGGCCTCCACTTTGGCTTTAACTGAATGTGACCTTTATTACAGGCCATACTTGACTTTTCACTATTATCTTAGACATCAAGTAGTCTAACTTTCCCTTTCCAACTCATGGTGGCTGGCTACACTCGCTCGTACCCTAAGGTCATAGCATAATTTACTTAAACTCGATTTTATTACATACACATCAAGCAGATCTATAAAACAATAAACATTCCGTGCATAAACGCGCCTACATTTCCGGTACATTATGCACACCGCATTCCTTCTATAAAACTGTCAATTCTATCTTTATGTCCACTCCGAGTAGGCACTTTGTCACTCAGCGGTTATGATACGTTCGTCCTTGACGCCAACAGAGCGGCGCAACCCATAGCAGATCACAAATCAAAGCTCACCTTACCTACCATCACCTCGACGACGACAACGACGACGACCGACCGACGGCGGCGCACTACCTGTCAAGTGAACTTATCACTGCGACGCGAATACGATACAATTTACCTAACAATTGTTGATTTGCTCTGATTTTTTATTTTTTCTTCTTTCTTCACTCGATCCACATAGAATATTTGTTTATTATGCAAACGCGAACAGAAAACAGATAAAAGAATAGAAAAATAAAAAATAAAAATAATAAATAATTAATAATACGATGGCAGATCATTTGACTTATCGTATGACTTCAGACTTCACCTACATTACTCGTAGTATCTATCCAATGGTGGCCAATGTATCTGTATATCTATTAGTCGAGGAAAAAGTAAAATAAAATTCATAATAAAAATAAATAACACCACGCTGATAATCAGACCCCAAAGGCCGGCTCAAATGTCGAATATCTTGGGCAAAAGTGTAAAGAGCAAACCGCCACGACCGTCGACGATACGACAGCAAACTATAACATTCCTCAAGTAGGTAGGTAGGTAGGTTGGTTGGTATATCTGCTAAGTCCTCCCCCCCCCTTTACGGCAACATAACCTTTTGCGCGAACGGGTGAAATAAGCACACACAAAACTAGACTGCTAAAGATGAACAGACAACACAAAAATAAGGCGGCGGCGGCGGCGCACAAACACAACTTCTTTCTCGCTGAGGAGGCTAAAGTTGATGCCTTTTGAGCTGCTCTGCTGCTGCTGCTGCAAAAGGCTTTGCGGCTGCGCACAGCAGCTCTCGATATCATAGTCTGTGTGCTCGTATTTGCTCTGACATTTATCCGCGCAGAAATTGTTGACTAAGAAGAAGCAAAAAGAAAACAAAAAAAAAACCAACTGACAGAAACGAAAACTGAAAACCGGAGCGCGAGAGGGTGCTCTTGGGGTTCAAATGTAGTATACGAAGAACGACGGACGACGCCTACATAATGCCGTGTCAAATGCAAAACACCAGAGCACGACATTTTCGCTTTAAACCAGCTCGACCAGATATTCTATATGTATGTACGGCAAGTTCAACCTATCCAATAACCAAATCAAAAAAAAAAAAAAAAACACAAAATCCATCTAAAACTATAAATATGAGCATGAGAGAGAGCAAAAGCCATCCACGCCAGGGCAGCAGAGCACACATCGCATCGCATCGCAGTGCCACTTACCGCTGCTAGTGCTCTGCTATATGACGATGAAGTGATATAAATAAATAATCAAATAAAAACAATATAATTATTATTTTTATCTTCTTTTTTTTTTTTAAGGAATATCATTTTATGTTTACTTTGGGTATTTACACACAGATACAGATCGTATCTTTGTCAGTGTGTGTTGCATTAGATTTATCTTCTGTGCGGCTTCCTCTTCCTCGTGTTTCTTCTTCTTCTTTGAATGACTTCGCGCTGTGATTGGCTATATCGTTGAAAGATATTATTTTATTACACTCGTTTGTCGCGCAAATCGGGAAATAATAATAATAATAAAAAAAAATTGTAACACGTTATTATTAAGGCCGTCACACACAGTGGTGATGAAAATCAGTCACCCGTCACATTTAGAAGGTGATTGGGTCTTGCCACAGACCGGAAGGATATTGAAAACTTTGAATTATTCAAATTACATGTCATACTCATAACGAGATGGAAGGTTGTTACTGATAAGGTTTTAAAATCACCGAAGTAGGGACATATCTCGTTTCCATGCACAAATGCAACCAACTTCAGAGTAGTGATTCGCATCAGCAGTTTGACAGATAATACTGTCAGATGGGTAATTCATATTAAGTATACAAACGTAGTGCATGTATGTCGGTGCTTACAGAAATAAAATGGAGTAGCTTAGCTGTCAAAGATAAAGAAAAACCTAAAGTGACATATGCATCTCATCCAACTTCACATTGGTGGACGCCATTTGTATTAAAAAATTAGTTCACACAGGAATTGAGGAGAATGTACGAAAATCGATTCACGCCTATTAGTGGGTGCAAGTGGGATACACTAGATGGAGGTACTTTTTTTGCACACCTCATAGACTAGGCTCTTAAGGCAAAGAACTGCTTATATTACCGCTAGTAGATGCTTGCACGATAAGGTCTGTAGACACCATAGCTCAAACGGAGCGAAAGGTGATGGGTTCTAGGTTCGATCCACAGACAAAACCTAAAAGTTCTTTCACGGCCTCACCTCGCTCGAACGCCTGACAAACATGCGAGAGTACAACTGTCATAAACAGGTTTCTCATATTTAAAATTGGCCTTTGTACACGGCCCCTTCCATTTGCGTAAAGAATACAACAAGAATGTTTGTGAGAAGCTAGGCTCTGAATCCCATTGGCCTATCACGCCAAATATTTGTATTTGTAGACTCTGGGGTCCGTAAAAAACTCTGATACATCGGGATGATGCAGTGTTTGACCTCTGAAAAGAAATTTCAAGATACGTGAATCTCTGAAAAAAAGTGGTAATACCCAATATAAGTATTAAGTGTTATTCGCTGAAAGCATTGGGTTTTGTTTTCGTTGTGCTGCGTCTATATGGGTGTCGTGGCTCAAGTAGTTAGTGTGTTGGACTACGGAGCGATGGGTTTGAGGTTTTATCCACAGACAACACCTACAATTTCTTTCAAGGCCCCACCTCTCGCAAGCATCTGGCAAATATCCGAGTGTAAAACAGTCATGAAACGGCTTCTCAAAACCAAAAATCGCCCTTCGGATACGGCATTAAATAGTAGGTCCGTTTCATTCGAATATAGGAGAAGCTAGGCCCCATGGACCTGCCCCATGTTTACTTGTATATAGCTTCTTCGAAAGTTCTCATGATGCGAGTACACTTCATCCTGTACCAACTGTGTGAAAGAAGTCTATGCTAATGATACATTTTAGAAGTAATTGTCAGCCAAAAACAACAGACACCTAGAACTAAAGGTTAACAAAATAAGGACCTATTTCATGAGCATCAAGGCCGCACTCTCAAAGATCTGTGCTTTTTATGTCAATAATTTCCTTGTATAAGGAGCTGAAAGCTGTAATAAGAACTACAAAGATTCTCAAGACACTTCTGTACAGTCTAAACAGATACATATATTAAGGAATTTCAAATAAGGACATAACAATTTTGTATTTAAATAAAACACAGAATAATTGAGATAACGGGCTGAAATTTATTCCGGGTGCGGTACACATGTTAAATTTAAGTCTTGAACTCGATCTCGTTCATATAACCACCGCGAGCACATTTGCAGCAATCGATTCCTTGGAGTCAATTTTCCACCACTCTTCCGCATATATCGACCGCAACGTTGGCAATTTTGCGTTCGATATACATAGTTCCTGAGCTCCTATCACATTATTGGCTTGTTGGCATAAGCCAATGACTTGACGTAACCCCATAAAAAGAAATCCAACGGCGTTAAATCGCTTGAGCGACACCATTACTTCCCCTTCAATAGATCAATTGTTTGACCAGCTGTCTGACATGTGACACCATCTTGTTGGAACCACATATCACTGATGTCAAGTCCATCCAATTCTGACCAAAAATAGTCTTCCAACATGACCGTAATGTGGCGATCATTTTGATCAACGAAAAAATATGGTCCAATCCATATTGACAGAAACCACGGTGACTTTTTGTGGATGCAATGGAGTCTCTTGAAGTGGGTCTGTTCCAAAAACAGACATTTTTCTTATTCACAGAACCATTAAGCCAAAAATGAGCTTCATCGCTGAGTGTAATCCTTCGATTAAATTCAGGATTTTCTTCAAACTCTTGCAGAGCCCAATCGGAGAGTAGTTTCAGCGTTTCGAATGATCAAGATGCTTCTGTTCTTGAGTTAATTTGATATTGTAAGGGTGTAGCCTAAGATCTTTGCAAATTCACCACAATGTGGGCTGAGAGATTCCCAATTCCTATGAACGGTGTGGAATCGACTGATTTGGCTCATTTTGAACTGAAGCACTTACGACTGACATAGGATGGTGACTGACCATTCAATGGTGAATTTGTTGACTCGAATTTATCCACTATAGCACGCACAGCCTGTCTGGTCGATTATTACGACCGAAAATTAGAGTAAACGCTCTTAAAGTTGCAACCATCGACTCAGAATTTCTGTGAAATTACTGATTTCCAATGGTTGCTAGTTCGTGAACTTCACCACGATAAGAATGCAAACTTTGACTGACGCTTTGACATTCACGGGTCATAAAAAAAAGTTTAAGTTATGTCTTTACTCAAAAACCCTTTACATACATAGCCCTGCCCACTTTTGTTCCGTCGATCAGTCTCTTTGAATGTCGACATGAGCTGAATCTGTCCCAATAAGCGCAGTAAACGACGCAAATTTTGGCGTCTACTGACCCTTTTCTGGTAATATTTGTTATTACATGCGCTTCTCTAAATACCTTTAATCTAAACATAGCTCTAGCCAGATTTACATCGCTCTACTCAGTTAAGCTTAACGATAGAAATAGGACTTGACAGCAGCTTGACTATCAGAGCAGATGTGTAAGACTTCACACTTAAGTCTTTTCCTTATAAGGATGTGCACTGCAATAACGATCGCAAAAATCTACATAAGTATGTTTGATTCCAGTATCTCTAGAATAAACTTCAGCTCGGAAAAAGCCCTCAACGATGTGGAAAAGAACCCAAAATTGGCGCCCATCAAAGTTTTTTTTTTCTGAAGAAGACGTGTGATGTATCCTATACTGAGGCTCTCGTCTTCTATTAAGAAGACCATATACCCTTCCACCACTACACTTATTTGGTTAAGAGAATTCTTGCCTTACTTTGAACAAAGTCATGCGAGAGATGTAGGTTCAGTGTTTTTCTATGACGGATTCCTCTCATCAAACCTTTAATGTACAAAAATTCTAGATATTGAATCTTATGTAGGATCTTGGTCACCAATATGGCCTAACACTGCACGTCTATTTGCAGTATACCAATGTGGGACTTAGTTGGCAAATTCTGCTGAATATACCCTACAACCGTAAAAGATAGTTTTGGATCCCAAAAAATATCCTAGAATATAGGCCATCTCATTTGTGGTTCCTATCTTTTTGTTGTGGACAACATCACGTCTGTTTCACGGCACCAAGCACCGATTCTGTTAAGAGTAGACTGCCCACGCTCATACAGAGACGAGAAATAAGTTACTCCCGCTGACAATGATGTATTCATCATCGACGTATCCAATAACTTTTCTTCTCTACCTATTAAGACTCCGAGACAGAGAATCCATCAATAAGTTCCACAAAAGGTAGAATGCATGCCTTCACGTGTAAAGCCTTTGACAGCTTGTAGGTACAGTTCAGGTGGATGATAAGGATGCACTGCACTTGATTAAGTAAGGTCGATGCCTTTTTAAGTCAAGACAGACTGAATTCAGCAGAAAGTTGGGTTGTCAAATGCTCTCTCAATGACCATAACGATGGTCAAGTACTGGCTCTAATGGGGACGCAGTGGTGACATGATTTCCTGAAGTAAAAATCGTAAGGTTTTTTGGTATGAAAACTTCCTTAGTCCAAACTTCCGCAGTCCTTAAAAGTACTTAAATCGACAAGAAAACTTCTGAATCATTACTTCTTTACCCCACTGTATGCTCTTGATAAATCAATTGCTTAAAGCTAAATCTCATAATAAGCCAAATCTCTAAAAGCCACACGTTTATGACCATAATGAATGTGTTAATTCCCTTTGCATCATTTGCACGCAGCCATCTTCCACCACCCAACCTGGTTGTACCACTCACCACACCTTGCACCACCACTCCCACCACTTACCACAAAACAACAAAAATAAAAGAAAAATAAAAAATTTCAAAAATAAGTTCATTGGTTCGGATTGAACTCAAGAATGTGGTGCGCGAGCACACAAAGTGTAAACCTCGAGTTGGCTGGAAAGTATCTTAATGAAGATTACAGCAGCGCTAACACCGTTTGGCGTGTGTAGGTGGGCACCGAGATGCGGAAGTCATCGATGGAACACGGACAGAAAAGAGAGAAAACAAAAAGCAAAATTATAATTGAGACAATAAAATTAATAATTTATTAGATGACAACAACGATATACATTTTGCCGGTTAGTGGCAGGCGTCAAACGGGACTGGCAAGGTCGATTTGTCGGATTCAATTGGAACACACGGTGGAACGCGAGCGTACAGTTTCGGTCATTTTTATGATTATACACGCGAAATTCGAAACGTAATGGGAATGAATTTTTAATTTTAAACATGTGCACATACAACGATATGCCAGAGGTCAAGACAAACGAAAGAGCGGCTAAGGGTAGACGTTTATTGAAAAGTCGTGCCTTCGGTTTGACCGCGAAGTTGCATCAGAAATAAATGGTTTAGTATGGTCTTAGTCACCTGTGAGTAATCCTTTGTGTTAAAGTTAAACTTAATGTGGCTGTATTAATGATTTTGAGGTAAAAATAAAATATTGTTCCGTTGGATGTATCTATAGTTGCTAATTGGTTGATGCTTGGTTCAAATTGAAATGTATTCTGTCAGGCTTTACTTTTACAGAAAGATGGAGAAATATGCTGGGGACTAAAAGACAAAATAAGATATCCTAGTGGAGCTGCACTAAAAGACTAGTTGAATTGTTTGAGTGGCAATAAGCTACTCGAGGTGTTAAATAGCTTTTGTTTCGCTTCAAAATGTTGAGATAGTTATCAATAGATATATATTTAGATACAAGTAGATATTTAGTGCAAAAGTCACTACAAAGTCCAAGGTCTAGTCCCAGCTACGACAGCAGCCGAGATGCCTGAAAATGCTTTTTGACTTTGTTCTTCTTCAGTCTGACAGAAAACTAATATTTACTAAATGTTCTTCATCACTTAGGACCAAAGTCCTTTAAAGTTAAAAACCCAGTGATGGAAGCAAAATGAAAGGGAGTTAGGTGACGATGCGCGTTGACTTTAAATCTTTGGAGATCATAATTTGTTGGAAATATTGAGGATGGCAAGTCATTCCACAAACGTGTTGAATCGCCTAAAGATCGAGCTACTGACACTGTGCGATCGAAAATAGGTTTTAAAAGATAGGGGGTTGCAGAAGGGGGTGCTTGTGTTGTACGATTAAACTGATGGACAAGCTCAACACAACTATAGATTTCATCTGAAATATCGGACCACTAAACATCCAACATTCCGACGATGGTCTATCGAAGGAATTTGGTTGCAAATTGACAGGTCATCGATCATTCTACGTGCCTGACGTTGGCCACGATCTAATAGACTCAGACAAGTTACAGGAGCTCTTGCCAAACATGTGAGTTGCATTTGAGTTTCAGACGAATATAAGCTCTATAGATACAGGGTTTTCAGATAAGAACGATAGGAAAAAAAAATTTAAATAAAACAACAACGGCTTCGCTGGCAATGCTTCAAGCGGTCGGTCCAATTTTTGATGACTCGGTCCAATATGTGCCGCGTTATTCCGGTAATAGTGTGTCGAATGTTGGCCTCGAACTTGTCCAAAGCGGTTGGCTTGTTAGCGTAGACTAAGGAGTTGACGTAGCCCTAGAAAAAATAATAGAGTGGTGTCAAGTCACATGATCGCGGCGGCCAATTGATGAACGCTCGCCGTGAGATGATCCAGTAGCCAAATTTCTTTTTCACAACTTCGAGCGTTGCGTCGCTTGTATTGCATGTAGCGCCATCTTATTCGAACCACAACTGGTAGATTGTGTTCGCCCCAATAATGGCAATTGGGGCGAACTTGTTGACATATACATAGCTGTTGAACCTAAAATGGGTCTCATGCAAGAAGATGATTTTTTGGCCAAAATCCAATTAGCGAACTCACGGCGTTGTGTATGATCGTCCGGCTTTAATTCTTGTTTCAGCACAATTTTATATGGATGTAGGCCCAAATCCAATCGAAAAATAAGTCGCGTTGACTCTCTGGCGAGGGCCAATTCAGCTGATCAGCGCCGAATCGATATTTCTGGGTCTTCTTCTACACTGGCCACTACGGCGGATATGTTTTCTTCATTATACACCAATTTCTGTCTGATTGGTGGCTTAAGGTCCAAAAGAGTGTACTCACGCTCAAACTTTTCCACGGTGCGACGAATTACCTGCACACTAAAACCATGATAACGACCGACCTCACGACGAAATTCACGTTGCGTAGCCTGAAGCTTCGTAACCGTCTATTATCACTGATTTCAGACTCATTGCAATTAGTCTTACTTACATAGCTGGCTCTTTAACCCGGGGTGGACCTGATCCTCAACCAACAAACCTCTCCAATCAACCTGATCGTAAACCAATTGCCTCTAGTTTCGCCTCTAGCTTCAAAGTAGATTGGGGTCCCTTTCCATTTGAGCACTCCACCTATGATAAGGTCTTTTTCTACTGCGCTGTCCAAATGGAATCAAAAATTACTCTAAGTTTTTTTCTCAAAACAAAGCGTGAGGAAAATGATCCAAAGTATCGCCGCCCTCTCCACAAGCGTCACAAATAGTGGTGTTCCTAAGTCTAGTACACTGAGATGCTTGGCAAAATAAAAATGTCCTTTAAGACTATAAGTTCTATAAATTTTTTCTGCTCAGAAGCAGAATGAAGGCCGCTGAATTCTTACAAACGTTCGGGAGCATACATTTAATCTGAGTGCATTCTTTAGAACCGTACCGCACACCATTATGTACATATGTAGGAAACTCAATCGTCAATGAAGACCCTGACAGAGGACGGGGAAAGACCCAACGCAGTTTCAGGTCTGAAGAAATCATACTCTGAGTCTACCTTATCAATCTGGTCGAAGATTTAATTTTTCTGAATCCCAGTGTGATCTGGGACCCAAACAAGAGTCAAGGAGTTCAGACCAAATTCATGGAGTTCTTGCATTCTCATCCTATTTTGGAACAGATCACAGAGTTGAGTAAAGCCTTAAGCACAGCTTGGCTATAGCTACAATCGACTATTATACAGTCAACGGTCATTGCGATACCATAGGTCTCGGCTTGAAAAATAGAGGCATGCTTATCTAACGAGTAGTGACGTCTAGTGTTGTCAGTCTCTATGAAGGGACACCTGTTTTGGAACCAAATTCGATTACATCGCAGTCCAAGCTCAGACTCTGACCGAAGCATGTCCTGCATGCAAGGTAAATTGACATTAAATTTGATAAGTGGGGCTTTGATAGTATAGCCCATAATATAATTATCAAGGGGAGACAAATCAAATATTCCATCTAGAACAACGCCAGGCGTACTTGGAAAAACTACCATGCAGCCGAGACAGAACGTTTTTGAAAACTATTGAAGAAGGTAGTCACATATGTACTTACGCAAGAACTCTGTCGACCAAACAACCAAAGTATAAGCTAGAAACGGTCTTACCACAGCCCTGTAGATGTAAAGGACCATTTTTCAGACTTCTCGGACCTACACTGCTAGAAAACTGAAAACGCCTTGGATGTCTTCGATACCCCATTCTTTGCTCAAAAAGGTTTTTTTATTCAGTATCAGTCCCAGTTATTTAACTTCGTCAGACATCTGGATAGTGACGTCCTTTTGCAATGGAGGTGTCCAATGGTGACATCTATTATAGTGCCGATATGCAACCTGTTCAGAGAAATCAAATTCTTGGATCGTTTTAAATCCAGTTTTGGCCAAATTTGTTTTGTCGCTAGACATGTTGGTACACTTGTTCATCTAAGATTTGTGCTCTCAGCTTGAATTTTAGTTTGCAAGTAGCGATTGGTATACCTAAGGTGACTTTGTCCGGCAAAATGGGTAAATTTGTTTCTATTCTGGCGATTTCATCAGCTGGATAATCACTATGCCCTAGCACCGGCAAATATTGAACTGCTCAGTCATCTCTGGGCAGTCGATCGGCAGTCTAGACCTACTAAAGAATTAATAGAGATCGATTACAAGGATTTGATAATTGCTTGGCTATCCGAAAAGATGCGGAAAGGTATCACATTTTCCTTAAGCCAAGGTAAGACTTTTTTGATCGCCATTATGTCCGCCTTGAACACTCTACAATGATTTGGAAGACGGATAGTTAAGATGGAAGACGGACAATTGAGACTGTCGGAGAAAACACCTCCACTAACTCCGTGTTTGGTTTTTGAGACTTCAGTGTAGAAGTGCTTCTTCATTCCAAAATGACTTGGAAAGGATGGTGACGACGAAGTTCTTATCAAAATTTAGACGTGGGTTGGTGTAGTCCATGTTTTCAGGAAAGATTTTTAAATTATTCAGAATGAAGGCGAGGCCAAATTCTTTTCTTGACCACTGTAGGGTAGCTTCCAGACGAACGGCTGCACTTGCTGCCATTTCCTTGCTAATAATATCCAGGGGTATAAGGTGACACATAATTCCCAGTGCCACAGAGGGAATTATGCGTAGAGGACCGCTTATGCACAGACAAGCTGTACGCTGGATCATACTTAGATAGTCGCGGTTTATATCTTTTTCTAAGGTTGTACGTCAAACAAACACCCCTTTTATGACTATCGGTCTAATGAGCGAGTTGAAGAGCCAGTGAGATATACGAGGTTGTAAGAGAAAACCGGACTTATAGGTCTGAAATTTTATGTATAAAGTCCACAGTACGAATTTTGATTCTTTAGTTTTAGTCTGTCCGAGCTGATAAAAGAATGGACAGCGTTTGATCCAAGAGGTTGATCGGTTCCGATTTGAGTACCTTCTACCGACCTGATTTTTTCCCCGTACCACCACTTGCGTATACAACTGGTTTTGCGTCATATTTGAAATTCGGGATCGCCGCATTCTTTCTTTTACCCTTCATTTAGCTCTTAGTCAGTCAGTCAGTCCCACCAGAGTGCACCGCTTCTAGAGCTCGTTTAGTCGTAATGAACTACCGATTCTAATCATCAACAAATGTACTGCCTGTCTAGGTACGATGATGGAGATTAGATGTACCTACTGCATACAATCGTCCAGTCACTTTCTCCCTTTGCTGAAGACTTCAAATGTATCCAATTCGTGGAGTGTGACTACGCTAGTTGAAGCCTTCAGAATCCTTGCCCCAGCTGCATTTGATAAAACTACGAGTCGATTACGATACGAGATATTTTTGCTTTCAACATAGTTCCCGTTTTAGCCATCATACATTTAAATGACCATTGTAACGTCACAGTCAAGACGAGTGGATCTTAGACTATCCGAAGGGTAACACAAGTTCTGGTAGATTATGGCACTCAACCACTTCATCTTAACGCTAGTTTGATAAATCCCAGATATACAAATCTCAAACCGTCGTTTTGTAGATACATCTCTAAACCCTATACTTCGCGATAATCGAGGTTAGATACATATCTGCCATTCGATACTCGGTAGATCCAAAAATCTATACATGAGCCCCGTTTAGTATGTCAATTTCCAGTAGTATGTGTATGTTCTTATAAGTTCTATAAATATTGCGTCTTATAAAAGCCATCTTTTATCCGACATCAGGTACTTATGTACCTACATATGTATATATTAAGCCAGGCTTATAATCAAAATACGGTCGTAAAATCAGACAGGCCATTGTCGCTGTCGCTGATCTCATTTTAAATATTTAAATTTAACATCTTAAGAGTCCCATGTGGCCCTCTAAGGAGACCAAGACCACAATCGACTACTGCCGGCCCTAAATTCGGAAACTAATAAATATTTGAGTTAATTATTTGAAGTTTGCTTCTTCAGTTCGAATTTTATTGGCACACCATTCCATTAGTTCTTAGTTATGTGACATTTTTATAGAAGACTTTTACACAAGAATATTATTAATGATACTAAAACGAAGTCTCTGATGAAGTAGTAACTCGTCGTAATAAATAATTATGTGGATAGTATTTCAATGAATATCAGCTTGACTTTGTGTTAAAATAAAACAAAGAGTACCCATCCCTTCTAAGTATCTGTCACACCCGTGTAGTACCTGTCACAGAGAACCTATGTGCAAAACTAAATTTGATGAATTGTCCAATTAGTTAGAGTTACCCAAATCCAATTAATTTGTCTCATAATTTAATTACTCAACTTCCTTTAAGAAAAGATATATTATATTTGAATTTCTGAAACCGTGTAGTCCACAAAAAAAAAACAAGTTCTGCTCAAACGTGAACCCAAGCCCTGAATTCCTTTAAAACTACTCACACCCACTCGAAAAAAAGACCGAAAAGCCTCAGCATAGTATACATAAATTTAGTAAATATAGGTATATTCTAAGAATAAAATTATATGTATAATTGAATGCTAATTGAATCTGAATCTTTTGTATCTCAAAAAAAAAACACACACAGACACTAAACCGGTTTAATTTAATTTGATTTTCGATGAACTTAAGGACAAAAGCTCTCGGGTTAATTAAAAACATAATAAAACAACAAAAAACAGATCACTACCCAACCCATAAACTAAGCAGAACAATTTCCAAAAAGAAGAACGAAATTTTTTTATTAAAAAAAAACAAAAAGTCGATTATTATGCAATACAGTCCAAATGACTTGTCAAATACGCAAAGTCTTAAGTCCGAGAGATTTTTGGGTCAAAGACCGACTTAACTTGTAAATTGGTCATAAAGTGCTAACATGCAGAGATTGAACCACCAATCGGATCCGACCGTTGGGTCATAACGTATCTCTTTATCGATTTATAGATACATTTCTTTTTCTTTTATTTCTCGTTTTTTTTTTGGACAACCTAAGTCGTGAAAAGATAAAAATTATTATTATCTCAACGATTTATTGCCGAATAGATACTCTGGTCTAACCGTGATCGGCATTTAGTGCGATTCTGCTAACAAAATACAAAAAAAAAAAAACAAATTCAAATAAAAATAAAGGTCAGAACAAGAGAGAATCGGAATAGCATCCAGTCTATCACCGAGATACATACATAGGTGGAGCACACCGATATGTTGTCTATAGTTAACAAGTCATGCTAATTTCAGGTGTCAATACAAATGCAAATGACCTTGATTGGCTAATAAATTTATTAGAATATGCGATGCTGAGTAGAATAAGAACGAAAGGTCGATTCTTTTGGTATTCTCTGATTTGCGTTTAAAAAACAATTTATAAACTATAAATTGGTTTAGCCCTAATTTTTATGAGTACTCTGCCCTGATAAGTTTAAATTTCAGTCCTATTGGGCCCCCCAGACATAGCTACTATATAAATCAATTAATTATGATAATCTCCGTGCTGAGTTCATCGATTAATTAATTTCTTTATGGCTATCTTTGGACTTATATCGGTATTCGGATAAATTATTGGATTGGAAGTTAACAATTAATTTCCAATGTGTGCCCTACGGGCTGTTTGTTTAGATTTCATTTTCATTCAAAACTATTTTTGTGCGCTAAAAAGCGATATATCAGTCTCAGATGCGTATAGGCTTCCAGTGTTATAAATAGGGCTTAGGGAAGAAAAGATAATTTAGATTAACACATCTCGTTAAAATGTCTATAATGAATTTGTGAGACCTTCTTTATGAGTCAGTAATCAGGACTATGGGAGCTGCCCAATTGACTCCACTATAAGATGCAGGTCCCATGAACATAAATTTTAAGCCAGCCCAAGCTAGCTCATCTACAGATTCGTTGGTAATAATTTCCTGTTGACCAGGAACCTAACCAAGTTCTACCTTATTTTGTTTGGCAAGATATTGTATACAAAGACGCCAGGGACCTATTTCATAAAACTACAACACTAATAATTATTTGTGAATTCACTTGTAACTTGTAAATTATGTGCAAATTTTTGTTTCATAAAGAATGCCAATTCACTAATAACTACAAGTATGCCAGGCCTGTAACTAAAAGCGAATTTATAACTGCGGCGAGCTTTTCTGTTTCATAAAAGTATTTGCGGAAAAAATTATTAGCGACGGACTTGTAACTACAAGTGAATTTCTTACAAGAGTAGAGAGGCTAATAAAATCAGGTACTGTAATTGCTTAACTGTGAAGTACAGCCGCTGACTTGTAGTTCCTTACAAATTATTTTTAACTTGTAGTTAGAGACTTGTAGACTTGTAGCATTTTGATCGCTACACTTATAATTTGAATTTGCCGCGCTACAAGTGCTGAAAAATGTTTATGGAACACAAAATTACAACTCCATACTTTATTTGTGCTTGTAGTTACAAGTTTACAAGTACAACACTTGTAGTTTTATGAAATACAATAGAGCCCCCGCTCTAATTTTAGATCTTATCTTCCATCCGTCCAGGGTCCAGTACCTAAATAAATATAATTTTTACCTCAAATAACCTTCCAAAACAATAGAGTATTCGAGGATAGTACAGAACATGTCCCTTCTTGGAATTGAGTCAAGTATTTTTAGGTGTCCCACAAGACCGCCTAGTTTGTATTTATATTTTAACTGCAGTACGCCTGCTACCTTACAATACCGAAGCAGGCAATTTTTTTGGAGCTTCTGGTGCTTAGCTGCCGTTGTCCGTTCAAAAACTTTCGGCAACCAGACCATTATTAAAAGTATATATACAAACATATAGCAAAGCTATAAGCCACCTGAAACAGATCGCATGAACCTATCCTTCTTCCTTTCCATTTGATTTTTTGGATTCAGATACAATGATACCATCGGACGTACATACATATGCAGATATTAGTTGGAATAATTCATCAAAATCGACTTTTTAATAAAAACGCCCCCAAAAAGTGGGTGTGGCTATTGTATAATGTATGGGTTAAATATTTGGTTTCAAAGATTTTTTTCGACTTCAAGTAAAATAGTGAAACTATGGAAAAGTGAACGTGCAAGTGCGCTGATTTCAAAAATGTTGCACTTGTCTAAATTTTTTCTCAAAATGATATGAAACTTCATCCGCCTACCTGAAAAATTAAGGCCCAAAAGTAGTGACAGACGAACGGATGAATGGACTTGGTTCAATCGTCTTCACTATTGACAAATACAAACTATAAATACAAACTACTGACCCACAAGGATTTATTGGCACGCTTAGTGGCGAAGTTCGTGCATATGTATGTGAATTCCAGTCAAATATTTTGCCTAGGATAACGTCAAGATAGTTTACCTCACTGAAACAGTCAAATGTGATGCCTTTAATGATTATAGGTTCAAGATTAGACAAAAATACAGTTCCGTAAAGGGAACTAGAACGGTCTTGCGAGGATTGATGGACAGTCCAACTTTGCTGCACCATTCTATAACATGTAGTAGATCTCTCTGTGTGACGCTAGAAATGATCGTGTTATATTTACTACTGATAAAGACCGCCAAGTCATCGCCATAACTAATGGCGATGTAGCCTAATCTCAGTAGATTGGCTAGAAGAATGGCGATGACTAGTGACCACAAAAGGCGAAAAAAGAATCCTCCTTGGGAATAGCCCTTAACTGCAATTATAGACACCGACACCAATAATAAAAAACATTTAATCGAATCATCGATATTTCTGCTATTGATTGTTCTTGCTATCGAGTCGTAGCCAGTATTATCTAACGCACCTTCGATGTCCAGAAAGGCATATAGAGCTAGAACAAATGATGTTAAACTCACAGTTGACTTATTTAAATAGCTCACTTGCTTGGGGATGGAAATCACATTTACTCTCCAGGTGAACAGGATTTTGTAGCCAGCTTTCAATAAAGCGATCAATCCCAGCAATATTTTATCGATTACCTTTCATAAAAACGGTGTGGGTATAAATCACGATAGTATGACGGTTTCGTAAAGGTTTCAATATTTTTTTGGTTGAATTCAAGTACACCAGTATCAATTCTGGAAACAGCTTTGGAGGCTTCGGTAGGCAATCATTATATGGTCAATTATTAGACTAGTCCAAGATCTATATCTATTTTTAGACTAAAGAGAGACTTAGCCATGGAGCTTTTTCACAAGTTCTTCCAGAATAGATGGTCTAAAGTCGAATAGATATCGAAGTCTTTTCGTCTTCCAGACTCTGCTAGAGACTCCAAGCGGGGCTTCTTGCGGATCGGGAAACCTGCTGTGTGCTGAACGATCTCCCTACATTCAGTCACAATAGCACTATCTTTTCAGACAGCCAAGCTGCTATCAAAACCATTGATACGGTCACCACATCCTCTACACTGTTAGAGCCATACCGGTTCGAAATTAACCACATAAGTGTCCACTCAATAATTACACTCATCTGGGTTCCAGTATTACATCTTCACTTTCTCAAGCTTACCAATAACATGTGGAACAGCCTGAGTAGTTGTGTTATATCAAGACAAACCAAAAACCAAAACAACCTAAGTCAAACAAGCAACTTGGTAAATCAAAACCAGATACTCATATTGCGAAAGTTGTAGACATTTGCCAATCGGGGACCATGCGGCCAATCTTGGTATCCCTCGCAATACCTTTGCAGAAGCTGCAAGGATACTAATGTGAAAGAATCTCTACATCACTTCCTTTACAGATTTCCTGCCCTAGCGAGGACCAGGTAACACACCCTAGGAAATCCCTTCTTCGTAGATCTCGGTGAATTAGCTTAAAAAATGATTGAAGAACTAATTCGTTTTTGAACTCCACGGGTTGGATCTAATTTTTAGGTTTTGCACGAGTTTTGTGGTAACAAAGAGCTTTTGTTCAGCTCGTCCCTAGAAAAGGCGAATCTTCTTCTCCCTCCAACTACCGACCGATTGCACTTATGTCCCTTCTTTCCAAGGTCATGGAAACGCTGATAAATCGTTAGCTTATGAAATATCTTGAATCACGAAAACTTCTCAATTACCGCCAGTATGACTTTCGTAGCCAAATGTCCATTGGTGATTTGATGGTATATCTCACCGAAAAGTGGAACCACTCTCTGCATCATACTGGTGAATTTAAGATTTTTGCCCTCAATATTTAAAAGGCATTTGATAGAGTTTGGCATTAAGCTCTTTTGTCGAAAATGCGTGCATTTGGCATCGATGAATCTCTTATTCAATGGCTATCTCTAAACTAATACATTCGTTCGCTGCCGATAGCACCCTCAGCTTCTCATATTCGTTCCCAGGCTCTACTGCTCTTCGCCCGTAGAACTGGAGCGGCAGCGTATGCTAAGCTCATTAAATTCCAATCTTGACAGAATAATTAAATGGGGTATTAACAACAGAGTGGAATTTAATGCTTCAAAAACGGAATGCTGTCAGCTGTCGCTTAAGAGTAACCTAAACCCTTTGCCATTATCAATGAATGACACTTGAATGAATGACACGTTAAAACCAAAAAAATTTCCATGCTCGGTATGTGTGTTAACGACCATCTGCGTTGGAATGACCACATATTAGAATCCGCCAAGTCTAGGATTTCTCAATCGATGCAAGAAGTTCTTTACCTCCTCTGATCTGGCTACAATATACTTATAAGGCATACATACATCCGCCCCAAGCTTGAGTATAATGCTCATGGTCAGGTGTTCCTAAGACCTCTTTGTACCTGCTGGATAGAATTCAAAATCGCGCGTTGAAACTAATAGGGAACAGAAGCATAGCGGAGTCTATTGACAACGTTCATCGGCATCTCCTATCTTCTCTTCCTAATTTCCCTAACGCCCGCGCTGTGTCGTAATATGGAAAGGGTAGCAATAAACCCTTGAGCGCGAGTGAATTATAAAAAAAATTCTGCGGACAAGGAGCTGAATAAGTCATAACTTTGTTTTTATGACTACAGTCGGATAGTCGGATAGTCTGATACTAAAGTTCAACAGCCTTCCAAAAGCCAGCCTTTAAGAAGTCACAGCGCCTTAAATTAACTTTCCATTTGAATGGACTAGGACAATGTGCAATAGCCTTCCTAAACGGACAGGCTTTAGCGAATCCTTCCTCAGCTCGGATAATATATCTGACATGTTGTACTTATATTTCCGTATTAGATCCAAGACCATGTCCTCGCTTCTCAGAGCCATTCTAAGTAGGCGCGTTTCATACATTCTTTGCATGAGATAGCCTTTTTGAAAGGCAATTTGTTTTAGAAGCTTTTTCATTAGAGTTACTCTCAAACGTTTGTCGGACGCTCGCCAGTGGTGGAACCGTAAAGAAACCTTTGTTATCTGGGAATCGACTCTTGATCTTCTGCTCAGTAGTCCGACGCCCAAAACAAATGAAAAAAACCTAAACACTGTTGTCTTATCAGAACTATTTTTTTAATTCTCTCCTCTTCACTATCTTTTTTCTACAAAATGACAGAGGAGGTTGTTTGTCTCTTCAAGGATATTTGTCAGCTAATTAAGTACTCGAATCCTCATCAAACATTCTGTTACCGAGCAACGGAAGGAAGGGTCATATGCAGTATCTCAAGCAAGGCACTTCTTCCAATCCCAACCAAAATGTACCACAACGCTGCAGGCGGTACCTGTTTTTTTCACTCTTTTTTCTAATCACAGCAATTTATTAAAAGATCCTCGAACCCCATTAACAACAAAACTTACTGCTCACCGACCGCATTATAATAAATTAATTAACTCATTAGCGCGATGGTAGTGTTTAACTTTTATGACGTTTCCCTGGCAGCTCCTGTGAATTTAGCAAATTCTACTACTTTCTGCTCCTTAACCATAACCGATAAATCGACTTCTTGCCAACGAATACAGCCCAATGGGATTTTTGTTGTCATCGTCAAGCGTAAAAAAGTCATCTTCCACTCTTTGACCAGATACTGGTGCTCTATAGTTCTTTGGGCCGGCGGCGTGGCGCGGCGGCGGACTGACCGTCAGTGTGTACCAACAAATACTTTGGCGCACAAATAACATAATATTCAACCTGTAATTTTCCCATTCAAGTCATGACTTAAATTACGGTTTTATGATGGTCTCCTCAACGCCAACCGGAGCGACCCAAAACCCAACCAGCCAGACGAACGGACAGAATACACGAGAATGGAGGCATTCCAGCGACGACCATTAACTCCATCATTGCCAGGCCTATAGCCGGTGTACATGGGCACAAGACAACAATGATGATGGCGATGATGATGAGGATGACGACGACGACGACAACGACGACGGCGACGATAGCAGCCGAAGTAGCAGCAGCAGCAGCAAACATCAAGACAAGTAAGATGACCAAAGTCAAAGAAGCAGAAGCGCGACGCATTCTCGAAAGACCTCATACTCGGGGCATTGTAATAAATATTTCATGTTTCGCGATGGTGACAAGTCTTTGGCCTCCTTGCACCACACTCTGCCGCGTAGACATGGGGAAGGCGATAGTTGTCACATTAAAACTGAGCCATTGGCCAGGTGGGGAGAAAAGAGATAAAACGAAATTGTCTCAGTGTCAGTGGTTGGTTGAGTATATCGTCGGCACAAAGTTCACTGCAGGCGTGAATGCACCTGATACAGTGTGGTCAGAAAGAAAGTGTCTGTCTTTAAACTCTGTTTGAAGGAATTTACATGTAATCCGTTCGGACTGAGGTGTATCCTTAAAACCATGTCAGCACTAGGAAATATTTAATTCAGATAGATGAATACTATTTAAGTGTTAAGATACTTCATCATTGCCTCATGTTATGTTTTGAAATACATTTTTGAAACAAAGACTTTAAAAGCTTCGTAAAAATCCTCAGCTTGTAGTTCGGGTAGGCTGATTATAATTGCTTCTATCTACCTTCCGTAAAGCGATAGCAGTCCTCATCGTCAAGGACACGAAATATCTAACAAATTCGAACTTAATTAACCAATGTCACATACATACATAAGTAAGGTCAAGATTATCGGCTCGATATTAAGAGTGGTTCAAAAATTGATACTGGCAAATGTGAAGACCGGTTTAAAGTAGGATACTTTGTCTACCTACATATACACCTTTAAATCCGATTTCAACTGAAACTGATAATCTTACAGATGTCAAGATCATTGAATAAATATTTTCTAGTGTTTTTCTTCGCAAGGGAATTGCGCAGAAGATGCGTTATCGTCCCTTGCTCCCCGTAATCTCTACAGCTGCTACAGAAATCGTTAGTGGCTCAGCTCTATTTACTTGCATGGCTGCCTATCAAACAGTGCCCTGTGAAGGCGCCTATAGTGGAGCTACTTTACCTTCTACCAATTGGGAGTTATCAAGTCCGGCCAGTCCATCTAACATTGGCAGTCCTCGTCGATTTAGTGTTCAGATGAAATTTTATCACGTCGATAGGGTTAGAGATAACTACGCTATTTTCAGTGAGTTTCTGACTGGCAACCACTCTTGCCAATTCTTCCGCTTTGCAGTTGTCAGCGATATCATTAAGAGACCAGCTTCAGGTTTCAAGTTTTAGTAGCTGAAAAGGCTACTTTCGATCTACTAATCCAAGAAGAACCTTTTAAGGCTCTAAATAGACCACTTCTATGTATAAGTAGTGTCAGTCCATTTCTAGGTTCGCCTAGGTTGAAGGGAGCTCCTTAGATGGAGTAGTCTTTTTTGGGATAGAGTTGGGTATGTAGATAGGAGGTGGAGAATGGTTTCTTCCTCCTCCTCATCCCTTCAGTTTCTTTAGAAGTCACGTATAACGATGCCCAGCCTGTTGGCATGTTGGGCTATTAAACAGTGCCCAGTAGGAACAACGATAACGTGGCTGTTCAAGCCTAGGACAGATCTGTCTCGAAATATTGCAAGTAGAGAGATTTTCCCATCTGTAGTTGGTTTTGGTAAAAGCGTTCGGCTTTAGTAAGAGTTTACAAGTAGTGAGGGCACACCCAGCTTCCACCACTTCGGCAGGATCCTAGGTCTGGCGAGCTGTTCAGCTTGTAAGTCACTGCAATGTCTCTGTCGCCTGGCCCCAGGCATTGAAGAAGAAACAACCGGCAATTTAAACGGGCCTTTGAAGTGAAGTAACACGATTACAGGGATTTCATTGCCGCTTGACTGTCAGTGAAAATGCTAATATCCCTGACAGATATTGCATTACATTTCAGATAGGACAAGGGTTCCTTGATCGCCATGATTTCCGCATGAAAAATGCTACAATGATCTGGGAGACCGAAAGAGATGCTCAGATTAAGCTTGCCGGAGAAGACACCACAACGCATCCCTTCGTTAGTCTCGGAGCCTTTCTTGAAAGAAATTCTCAGGACTAATGCATATACATACATGCAGATCTTTAAAGCTTAGATAGGAGATTGAAGTGAGTAACACTGGTAGTATAGCCCTGATAACGGACACCTACGTCTTGCGTATGATATGAGGTTGAAAACCCCAGCTCCTACCTATGGCCTTTTTTATAAGAGTATTGAGCCACAGTTGCCTTATTTATGCGTTCAAGTCGATTGGCTTTCCAGTTAAGTTTGCTATCCAAAATGAGACCCAAGTATTTTCCATTACTCGTGGGATGGTCAATAATGGAAACTTTATATTTCCTCGTAAAGAGGACAAGTTATTTTTTGAGAGGGTTAGCCCCTAGTTTGCATTTTGAGGCCCATCTAGTCAGCCGTAAGAGAGCACTGTGCAGGATTTCCCTAACAGTATCAAGGTGTTTTCCGGCGATAGCAATGTCATCTGCATAAGGAACCACTCTGTAGTCAGTCCTTTCTATATCCAATACCAGTCCATTCACCACTAGATTCCACAGAAGATGGAACATGACACCACCCTTATGATTTCCACAACTAAGAAGTCTTCTAGCCAATGCGCCGTCCAGCTTGATCATACTGCTTGTGAGCAATTATTTGATCACTACTCCAAGCAAAGAATCGACTTTCAGGTTTGCAAGTGCATCTAAGATTGACGTAGATCTGACATTGTCAAAGGCTCCTTAATGTCCAGGAACATGACCATGGTGAAGCAATGTTTCGTCTCAGAAAAAATCAAATCCATCCACAAGAGGGATTTGGTTTTTAAAAAGTTAACTACTTTGTCAGATTTCTCGAGATATCTTTGTTTATGATGCTCTGTAGCAAACACAAACTCTGTAGCTATGTTCGGTAGAATGAAAAGTGTTTTTCCATAATGGTTTGTATGCAGCCAATCCTAGAAGAGGATATAGAACTGGAGTTAGTTGGTATTTAGACAATGAGACCTAAGCTCTGGTTAAACTGCGCAAGCAACTTTCTTCCAAAATAGAAAACTAAAGAAAGGTGACGTGGTACCTCGATAATTGTTCTTAAATATCCAAATGGCTGTCATAATACAAACGGTTTGTCCTACTTAGATTCCCTGTCAAAAGGGGATTCGTAGGCATGGAGTTTTGTAAGTACTAATGAAAGACGGCGTTTGAAGTCAGTTATCCGAAGGCTTATTTGAAGAAGCGGTAGTCTGCATCACGAAGGCTTTGTATTAGATTCATATACGTATATCTTCCAAAATTCACCAAGTATTTTGTAAAATTGTTTAAAATTGCTTTAAACAAAGCAGAATTCATAAAATGCCAATCCAATCTTGCGTGACACACTGTTTGAGAGCAAGAGCAAATATTCTTACCTTTACACGGCGACTTCGATCGGTTCCATGATGCATTAATAGTGTTCTGGATTTTGTCATTTTGCTGTAGTCATTTCAATAATGTATCGCGCTCTTTGCCGCACACTCGGGGTGGTGTAATTTGCATATATATCGCGTTCAGTAAAAAAAATTGTGTCTCCAGGAATATTATGCTTGTACTCGTAGGTATCCGTAGTCTGTTTTGTTTTATTTCTCCTTTTAGTTTATTTAGGTTATGTCCTGTCATTTAATCACTTCGCCTTAGGCGAGTCAAAGCTGTCCGGATAAAGGCGAGGAATTCCTTTAAATAAAACTGGTTACCTGCCACTATATAGAGATTACTACAGCTATGGGTTTCAATTAAGATGTATACTCTGTGTTTGTAAATGTCCTCGTCAATTGCTCTAGAATTGTGAATTGGTCTTTATTTGGATGTGGATTCGATGGCAATCTAGTAAGTGGTTCAGCGGTTGAAGACAACTTCTTTGATTGGTTGTAGATTATTTTTTTTTTCGACTTAATCATGTGGTAAACAGGATTTTTGATATTGACAGTAAATCGTTGGAAAATAAATAGTCTTATTATGAGAAATGAGTTTGGTATGATTTTTTTAAGGATACCCTGGACTAATCTTAATGCATATCACAATCGTGCACTTCCCAAGCTACATACATATGTACATATGTATTACGCTACAAAGTTAGTTAAAGCCGTCTTATCATTCAGGTTACATCCTGTATTGTATTTGTGTACAATGGACAACCAACCACACAGTCTAAAGACTTCCTCATCTACATGGTAGATTAAATTTATTATTTTTCTGTCAATTATTGGTGAAAAATTTAGAACATGCGGTTACTGCCAGCACCCACCATTACCGACATGACCGCACAATTGTTCTCATTCTTGTCCTAGGAAGATACTTTGCATTCTTCGGACACACAATAGAGTCGATTGAATCAGTGGTTGCTTGCGGTGGCGATAGTCCTGCTGCACGGATGCTGTAAAGGCAAAATATACGCTTGCTACTATACAATTTCGCTATAAATTGCTTGAATCATTTGGTCGTCTCATAATCTTAATAATAATGGAATATACTGCTGAGTGTTCTGCGTCATAGCACGGGATTAGAAATTATTTGCCCTGCAACTAACAATGGGCGAGCTTAACTGCGGTAACTTCGGAAGTCTCTAATGATGTGTTGTGTGTTATAGATTGCAATTGCTTTTGGCATTTTTTTTTTTGATTTTCTAGGAGCAAGTTTATTGATAACTTAACTAACAAGTTGAGTCTTGGAAGATAAATGGTAAAAGAATGGATATTTAGAGAAAATAAGACTATTCAAACCAGTATAGTTAGATGAACTCTATGTACATTAATGAGACCAGACAAATAGGTCACAAAGGTTGCACTTACTTATTGGAAACAAGTTGGTTCTAGACTACTTATACTATACTACACTAGGGCCCTTAATGTGGACTGTGAACTTTAAGATATTTTGTACTGCCCCATACACTTTAACCAGAAGTTATACTGTGGTTCTTTATAAACCTCAGTATAGCTTTAGGTTTAAGGTTCTCAATTTTTGCTAGACTGATAGAGTTAAGCGCCAAGTGGAGTAATATTTACCTTGCGGCTCCTGGACATACGAAAGGAATCTGGTATGCCAAACGGTTGCCACTTTGATGATTTTTTACCAAATTTGTCGGATTGGCAATTTTTAGTTATTTGATAATATTTATCTGGATTTGGTAACTTTTGGAATTTCATTAATTTGACTATGGCTACCTACTTAAGTGATTGATATGAACGCAATCACCTTATATAAATAATATACTGAGAGGGCTCTACAGTTCGGGGTGAACCTGGGGCTCAACCAACAAGTCTCTCCAGTTAGTCTGGTCCTTAACTAGCTGCCTCCATTCAGATGCTAGGGGAATCGTAGAAGAACTCCTACTAGATTGAGGTCCTCTTCTACTGGTGCGCGCCACCTAATGCGAGGTCTTCCTCTACTGCGTTGTCCCTCTAGGTTTGATTCGAAAATTCTACGTTTTAGCAATCTCAAACGACTAATGCGCAGTTTTGACAGCTCGTATACATAGTTCGTCATTGAATCTCCTTCTCCAAAACCAGTCAACGAAAATTTTACGAACAATCTTTCTCTCAAAGCGACCGAGGCTATCTTCATCCGCTTTAGATAGAGTCCAAGCTTTAGCGCTATAAAGCAGGACTGTGATGATCAAGGTCTTATACAGAGACTCCTTAATTCTTCGGGATAGGGCTCTATTGCTCAAATGACTTCTCAGTCCAAAGAAACAGCGATTTTCAAGAGTTATTCTTCGTTTTACTTCTGCTGAGATGTTGCTTTCAGAATTGATACATAGCAGAGCCAAGGTAGACAAAGTCCCTTACTACCTCAAAGTTATAGCTGTCGATTGCGACGTTCTGTCCTTCAATTCGTCGATGTTGTTTGTCCCTTCTTGTTGACATATACGTACTTATTACTACCCTCGTTCACCGCAAAACTCATTTTAGTAGCTTCCGTTTCAATACTACCGATCGCACCGGTGACAGCCCGCTGAGTTCTACTAAATATGTCAATATAGCCGAGGTATGGCAGTAGTTGAAGAGACTTTTGAAAGAGTGTACCTTCGTATTAAAGAAGTCACACGACACCGCGTCCTCCTTGTCTAAATCCATTTTTGACATCAAAGGTCTCGGTGAGATCGTTTCCGACCTTGAAGAAGCAGCGAGCTCTCTCCATCATCATCCTGTTTCGACATTTCTGCAAACGAGTTTAGCAGGGATGCCGGAACTAGACATAGCTCTATATAGCTCATCTTTATAAATGCTATAAATCATAAGCGGTTTTGAAATCGATTAAAAGATGATGGATATCGATTTGGACTTTTTGTGTTTTATCAAGGATCTGTCGAAGTGTGACGATTTGATCGACTGTGGATTTTCCTGATCTGAAACCACACTGATGGGGGCCAATCAGGTTGTTGACGTAAGGTTTCAGACTTTCACACAGGATGACGGCTAAGATCTTGTACGCGATGTTGAGAAGACTGATGCCTTTGTAATTTTGGCAATTTAGGGCGTCTCCTTTCTGGTGTGGATCGGGCAAATTGTGCTGAGATTCCATTCATCAGGCATACACTTATCTGATCAAAACTTAGATATGTCGAATCAGCTCATATCAAGGATACAGATATGGGATTTATGAAGGGGTTCCAGACCTGCACCATCTCAAAGTTAGTTTGGTTAGGGACAGTTTACATCATTTCTGATGTTGTGTCATCGAAATTGACCTTAACGTATGTTCAACATCAGCTACATAACCTTGTGTAAGGCTGGATCTGAAGGCTGTTAGTAAATCTTGTCCCTTTTGTAGAAGGCAGCGGAAAATGTCATCCGCTCCTAGTAACTTGAATGAGCTGAAGGTGGATTGTGGATTGTGGATTTTACGAGTATATGATAGGCTTAAGGACTAGATGGATGGATTATAAGCGTGATTTCTCAATGAAACCACGTAGACAACACTATCGAAGATACAGCTTGGGAAGTGGATATCGTGTAGTTATCAGCCAAGATGAACCGCCATCGAATTTTTTATTCAGTCGGTCCTTCAAAATTTGCGTTTAGATTTTCTTTCTTTGCTCAAGACGTTTGTTCCGCCGGAGGGACATATCGATTGGTTTTCTTGTTCATCTGGACATGGATGTCATTATACATAGGCATTCTGGTATTCTATTATAAGGTTCGAGGCGTTATTTAAATCTGCCTCGAGGAGAAACCGATTTTCGACCTACTTGTGATTCTTCAGGACTTTGCTGAGGAGCTATTGGATCTTAAAGTAGTCTGCTAATCTGAGATTGTACAACATCAGAATTCTGTAAGTAACATAGAGCTGGAGGTGCTAAGGTTTCTTTCTAATTAACTGTTCTTTACGAGGGATTTAGTGGTTTGCCAAATTTTTTTTAATAGAAATGCTGGTAGCAAATGTGTTGCCAAAACTTGGTATCCAGAACATTTATATCTACATACTTCGTCGCGGCTTCACTCCAATCTTGAATTGAAACGTCTGTGTAAGGTGCTGTTCTCCAAGTACGAGTGCAGTTCAAGCTCCTCTTATATTGAAACAAGGATCCAGTGCGATGAAATTGTTTCAGCGATCGGATTGTGTAGATCTTATGAAACCTGCAACCCTTTCGATTTCAGTCAATAAAAAAAAATATCATCTCTTATCCAGGGACTTCTAAATCTTTTAGAAAATTTTTAGTCGTTGCAGGTATAGCAGTCCTTTTCCAATTTCCTCTATTTCTCGCATAGGTCAGCCAAACTCCATATGTGGTCAGGCAATTTGACATACATCCAGTATGCACATACTGAAACGCCTTTTCGCAAGAAGATACGAAAAAAATGGTTAAAATGGATGTTTCTTGACATGAAGTCCGTGTCACTCGTCACTTAACTGATCAGCAAGAGGATCCTATTCAAAATTCATAGATGCCAAGTTATGTTGCCTGGTTTTTGGAGTTTCAGACTAAGTTTGAGGCTTAAGGCACTAGCTGCAATGGATTTTTTAATTCACATATACAATGGAGGCTGATCGCCCTTAATGGGAAATGAAATGTTAATAATCGTTGTTTTGTTTAGCTTTACATTTTATTCTTTTTTAAAGAGGTGTTTACTTCCTTAAGCTGATAAGGAGAAAAAGACTCTCCCTAATGTCTTCCTAGTGTTCTGCTTCTCAAGTGGTATAGGTTCAGAAGTACAGGTTCAGGTTCAGAAGGTACATACATATATTGTCACCGTTGGGTTCTACAGACGATGCCCAATAAGTGAACCTATATTGACAGCGATTTCCTGTAATTTTTATTAGGAATTTGGCAAAGTGGTTAAAGCATTGTTGAAATGTCAGTGATGATAAGAGAGTTTCATTTGTTGTTGGCTGTCCTCAGGATCTCACGTATAACTCGTGCTCTCTCAGTTTACAAAGTAGAATCTGTATTCATTGATGGCTCGATTTAATTCTATTGCAAACCCTTTTCTTGCATTTCAGATTATATCCTTGTGTCCCTTGTATCAGCAGAGAGTAATATTTTGCTGCAAGTTAAGTTCTTCATGACAGCATCGAACTATCTTCGACTTGATTTCAGTGAAGGCCGCTTAGACGACAGGAAGTCAGGAAGTTTGATTGACCTGTGTATGTTTAGTTCCTCGAAGAATGTACCGGCTCCCTGCATCCATGTTTGACCCATCTGTGTAGATAGAACTTGTCTTTTGCTGGTTCCTTGGTTTCCCATTTTTCTCTACTTGGGAAAGTGCAGGCAAATGGTTTGGTGACGTGTAGAGCGACTACATAGTCGCTACTAGTTTACATAGAGTCTATGAATGCTCTTCGAGGGCTGAGGTCAAGTCGTTTGATTGACATGAAGAGGTATTTATATTTCAGTTAATTGACATCTTTTGTGGGGGGTTTTTGCAATTTACCGAGGAGGCTACCAAAACATTGTAATGTAGACAAAATAAAATTTGCATAGACACCCAACCACCATGCGATATTTATGAATAATTCCAACTCGCAGTCATCTTATTTCTTCCTATCGTATACGGGTGGGCGTGGACCCCATCTCCACAGTAAAGGGTTGAATTCCATGAATCCCATGAATATTTAATGCCAAACGATGCCAAATATTTTTCTACATTTTCCAAACTCAAACGAAGAAATTAGATGAAATATGCAAAGTTGGTTCGGTCTAGTTTATGCCTCTCATAGACTCAGGTTCTATCCAAGTGAATGTAGTCCTATTTCTCCTGATGGGGCTTCCACCCTTCATTTATCCTTTGTGTGATCCTGCTATATATCAAGTAGATACACATGTATCTATCAAAGTTGCTAAGTTACTTTTTTAAATTCGATCTTAGTTTCATTCTTGTCATCATCTACATATATCACATTAATTTCTTAGTTCTAAAATATTAAAATAAAATCAACAAAAATTCTATTATTCAACAGCTTATTCCTTCCTAACCACGCCAGCTTAAGTCACTTAAAATTCCATTTACGTCACACGACAGGTTAATCATTTTAACCAAGTCGTTTTCATATTAACAGCTCATGAATATCAATTGCAAATACTAAACTCTTTTAACTTGTAAATACCAAGTTACGAATTTGCATAAATCTTTGCATATTCTCAGTCCTCATCTGAAAAGAGATTGATTCCCTCTGAATATTTATATAAACAGCTCAACAACTGAACTGAGCATTCCAGATCAGATACGAATACGTCCAGTGAAAGATCAGCTCCATAGCCGCACGGGATGGATAGCTGGAAGCTATTGTACGATTTATCGTTCGATGACTAATTAATAATTTCTATGATATGTATAAAAGCGATAAGCACTCTTTGGTGGCATTATCTCGACAAAAGCGTTTGTCGTCTCGATTCACTTGAATAAAATCTAAATAAATTGAATAACATTAAATGTGGGAATTTTATGATACATGAATAGGTTATGTAAATTCTATCAGAACTGTGTGCCTTATGTTAGATTGAATTTAGTCATTTATTGTATTTACATCATTGCGGATGTATCTAGACAGAGACACATGTTTTTGGGGTCAAAAAAATATACCACACCTACAACACTTATGAATAGAGAATACAGTCAAATGTTCAACATTTGTTGTTATAATATTAATTAATTAAATATTAGTCTGAAAGCTTTTAAGATCGCGCATGGAAATGATTTGTTTTTTTTTTTTTTTCGCAAACTAAGATCAGTCTGGAGGTCATCAGATATTCATGGAACTAGTTGGTTGGTAGATTGTTAGGTTTTCGTACACGTGATCGACATAAATAATACAAAAAAAAACAAAATCGTGTCTGTATATATAATTATGCAAAATAAGTGATAAAGTTATAAAACTTAAACGTCAATGGTGTTCCAGAGCAGCAACATTAGACCCACAAAGTTTACACCTAATAAAAATGAAGATCACTCTCATTGCGGGGTGCCTAAGCTTAGCAGATTAACTGGCAGAAAGGTGTCTCGTTATAGCTGTCGATTGTGACCATTTTGACAGCTTCCGTTTGAATACTGCCTGCCAGTGCATAGCACCAGTGACAGCCCGCCGAAATTCGACATTGCTCTGTATAGCTTGTCATGTGCGGCCTGGAAATCGATGAAAATATCGCTTTGGACTTCTTGGGTTTAACAGAGGATATGTCAAACTGTGAAGATTTGATCGATTGTGGACTTTTCTGTCCTGAAACCACACTGATAAAGGTCAATCAAATTGTTGACGAAGGGTTTCACACGTTCACACAATATGGCAGATAAGATCTTGTACGCGATCTTGAGGAGACTGATGCCTCTGTAATTGCCGCAATTGAAGGAGTATCCTTTGTAGTGAATCGGGCAAACGATGCTGGGATTCTACTCATCAGGCATACACTCCTCTGACAAAATTTAAGAGATGAGTTGGTGTATCCTCTCTACTAAAGCACCTCAAACTGTTTTGAAGAACTCGACCTCGGCCAGCTCGCGAGCCGCTTTCGTCCTTCTTTGCGTCGCCGTATAAAGATAAAACCGTATGGTTGCTATAGTGACGTTTCTCCTCGCCGCAAAGTTAATAAGCCTAAGTCCATTGGCAAACGTGTGCTTACCAACTATCCTGCCAAAGATGCTCTCATCCCTTCTTATCATACTTAGGACATTGCTCATATGTTTTATCGAGCACTTCGTAGAAACAATCTTTGGTGGCATTGTCCTTGTCCTCTGTGGAAGTATGAGCGTATATTAGGCTTATGTTCGTCAAATTAGACTTTAAGTGGATTGGCATAAAATGCTTGCTCATGACTTCTTGCCTAAGTCTGCCGCGTATGACGAGTCCACATCCGAATAAGCGCTGCTTCTGCTCCCTATAGTAATCATCATAGTATACATCACAGCTTTCTTCCTCCTTTTGCCCGGCCCATCCCATCGCACTTACAGGATGGCGGTGATTTCTGCATTATAGCAGTCTAGGGCCTTTGCTAATTGTTCGACTACATGCGGCCTGTTGATGGTCCGAACATTTTACGTGGAGATGTGAAGGTCGTTGTCCTTATTTCGTTTGCTGGGGTCTTCAAAAGTAGGGTCATCCTTATCCTAAGCTCGTAGTTGCTTCGTAACTATTTTGTACTTCCCCAGCCTGGAGAGCCAGTTCCCTTTTAATACCCCTAGGACAAAGGGCCAGATTTTCCGGAGTCAACTACTCTCTTTAGGGATATTACCGCTGCCGTTGGCCCATTAAGGGTTCATCTGCTACCTACTCTTTTCCAACGCCCTGGTTCTGTAATGGAGATCTCTATAGACGTGCGATTCGAATATGTCGAAACAGCTCATATAGAGATAACACTAATATGCAGTTCGACCTGACTGGAACTGGTAGACGCCACCGTTGATTCCATCTAGGGAATTCATCCGCTCCCGCTTGGATATAGAGGAAGTGCTTTAGTGAGAAAACACTCCTCCCCGTGTCGTGTCGGCTAGTACCAACGACCTTCCAAAGGAGTTGATTACCCAATCTCCTGTCGGGGTGCTAAGTCCCTATGCAGGGTGCATGCAACAGAAATGGGTTGGAATTCAAAACCTTGATACGATAAGAAGTTTCTCATGGATCTCGTTCGTTTAGGTATCAACATGTAGGGCATATCTTCCATAAGGGATAATAACTCCGACGGATTAAACAGATGAAGACGCCCAGGAAAAAGCTCACAAATCAAGTGGCTGAACGGAACAGAAAATGCTGAGCCTGTAATTCTTTACTGTCATACCTTTATCCTGATGAGAGTGACCAATAGATAAAGGGTTTCTCAATAAGAAGTTGATTTAGATAAACATTTTTCGAGTGGGATTTGTAAAGTGACATGGCAACCGCGGCTCTGTTGACAGTCGTATTCCTTCTTGACCAAATTTGCGAATACGGAGTAAAGAAAGGAGTAAAGACGCCAGGATTTCAAAATACAGTTCGCCATTGACAGTCACGAAGGCATTCTCCTGCCCACATGGTGCTCGAAATTATCAGAATACTTCGAAAATTTCTTGCATGACGTACCATGGAGTTTCTGCTTATGTTATGGTGTGCATCGTCAACTTCCTGCAGTTTCAAGATCTAGCTGGTGAAGTTTCTGCAGGTAGGATAATCGGAAAGATTATTCTGTAATTATGGCTGTTACTTCCATTCCCAATGAACGTCTGACAAACATTCGAGAGTAAAAATGGCGGGAAAAGCTTCTCAAAACAAATATATAGCCTGTGGGCACGGCATTAAACAGTAGGCCCCATCCATTCGTTTTGACAAGCTAGGTTGTAGGTCCTATGGACCTGTCGCGTCAAATATTGTGTTTAGTATCGCCCGATAACGTTTATCTAACCCTATGTCTAGTTGGATATGTCAGGATCGAATTGCCAATTCGGCGGTCTCAGGTCTCCAGCGCTAATTTTTGCGCACCTTGTTCCCTAGATAGTTTGAGAATTGTGAAAGATTCCTAAGTGCGCTGTTGCAATACTTGCATGAAGGAATCCCGTGAGGTATTACAAATTTACAAATATTCAATCATTTGATATCGCTGTCATTTGTAAGAAGGCAATCCTCCAAGTGACCTTTCTCAAGATGTCTACGCCTTAAACACTTTACGTCTACTACATCGCTCGCACAGCAAATCCAAAAGATCGCTCCCTTAGGCCATGTTATCTAATGCAGCCTAATGATACCTTCAAACTGCAATCCCTTCAAGTTCGAAACACGTAATTATTTTAAGTACTATACCAAACTAAAATATGTGCCCATTGTATTCTAGGGTCAAACACACACACACACACATACACCTCAGCGACGCGGACGATCCTCAGAGATCCAGCAGACACGCTTTTGTTTGCATTTCTTTGGCCTGCAAAAGCGAAACCAATATCCCTGCTCATTTAGCTAAAGAAAAAGATGAGTTCACTTATGTACTCGTACACTTTATGTGTGCTGCAGGTAGGTAGGTAGCCAAGGCAATGACTACAACAACGACAGAGGACGCCAACCGACCGACCATTCGACCGAACGACCCCATAACCAAAGTATTTTCCGCTTCAGGGTTATATCAAAGGTTGCTGGCAAAGACGAGCGCGCGCCCTCCCCAACCCCAGCAACCTGATGATCATGTTGATGATAATGATGCTATTGATGAGGTGGTGGTGCTGCCGGAGAGCGATGGTAGTTGCTTGCTGGCATAGTCTGATTGCATCGTGTCCCCTGTCGTCTAGCACCGTCGCATCATCGTTGTAGCTTCTGCTGTTCTGCCCTGCTATATATTGTTGTCGTAGTCGTCGTTGTCTTTGTCGACTGCCCATTCTTGTTTGGTTATGGTCTGAATCATTTGAAATTGTCTTCTTGGACCCCGATTGCGGCCAACTGTGTTATCAACTTTCGAACTCTTCGTTGCACTGTCTCGTCGACGACGACGACCGCGCCCGTCGTCGTCCAAGTTAGCATATTCAGTGTGACAGCGGCAGCGGTTTGCCTGCCTCTTTCTACCTCCTCCTGGTCGGTGGATTTTCTCTCAATTGTATGTATCTGTTCAGCGTGCCCCAGGGGCAGTTTACCTTAAACAAAAACAAAAAAAAAAAATCAGTTGGCTTCCTTTGCTTCTTGAAAGGAATATAGTTTGCTAAGTTTGCCTCTGTCTCGCGATCGTCGGTCGGTTGTTGCGGCAAGAATGGTCCGGTTGGCTGATCGGTCGGTCGATGGTTGTACTGTGGGGTATGATCATCGTAATGCCCACGTTAAGAATACCTATCTTCCTACCACTCTACAAAAGGTTAACCAGGTCAAAAACTGAACAACTAAATTGATCGGCAAAATCACAATCGAAGCGCGCGCGCACTTTTCTTTTTCGTTTTCATCGTCTTCGACTTCTACTGCTTCGTTTCGTACACTTTGCTTCCTTTGGTGATCAGATATGTTGCTTTGTTGGGTCGATTAAATGTAGGTGCTTATTAAAGCTTCGGGGAGCACTGCGAACGGAAATACAATTGGTAGAGAGGCTAATGTCTATGGCACATGAGATGTGTGATTATTTTGTTTCAACTCTGGGGCATGTCCAACTAGTGGTATTGACGCTTCTGATCTTAAGGGAATGTCTCCTATTTGGAATAGCTTCTTCTTAGATGAGAGTTAGTTTTTTTAAGGACCTTCCTCAGTAGTAGTTGTACATATTTATAAAGGTGAACCAAAATTTATCATGAAGATCACTTAAGGTAAACAAAGTGCCATTACAGATCGATGTTACACTTCTTCACATGATCAAGTCAAAATAGTACGACAGATCACTTTCTTTAAAGTCACTGTTTGCTTCGTTACTAATAGAAACATGATCACAAGGAAGAACCATGATGTAGTAAATCGCTCGCCGAACAGCTTGTAATTCACTGATCTTGCTAGAGACTTACATATATTGCACTGATCTTGCTAAAAATTGGTATTAAGCAATCGGTGCTGCGACATAGCATTCTCGAACAATTCTCCGTTTCGTCGTACCAAAGTAAGGTTATGTTAGTTAGACAGGTTCGTGGAACCCAGGGCCTAGCTTCTCACATCTATTCGTGTTGTGCGTGTTATACGAATGGGAGGGCCCTACTGTTTAATACAGTATACGAAGGACAGTTTTTGTTCTATTGAAACCTTTTCATGGCAGTTTTAGTCTAGGATATTTGCAAGATCCTCGCGAGAGGTGGGCCCGTGAAACCAATTTTAGGGGTTGTCTGGGGATCAAACCTCGAACCACTCGGTCTGTAGTCGACCACATTAACCAATTGAGTCACGACGCTGAGGTTATTAAGTCTACTCCGGGCAATGCCTTGGAATTCACAGAGTAGATGTCAAGTATCCTTCAAGACGTGTAGGTCTTTGCAATATATCATTTGCAGGATATTTATCCCATCTCAAGTAATTCCGCAGCTTTGAGTACACTTAGAATCTTCACCACTAGTTTTGAGATTACCTTTCTTTGCCATTCATCCCTATTAAGGTACATTATAGACGTGAAGAGCACCAAGGATTTGTCATTGGTATTGGGAAATGATTCCTTAAAAATGGAACCATGCCTTACATTTTATTTGTAGTTCTAGTAGTAAAAGATACGCAAACACCTCGAGTGTAGCCGTGTGCATAGTACACACACCATCAGTGATGTGATAGCAATACAGGCTGTTCTCCCACCATGCCATTACATACATACGTAAGGATGGGTCTGAGTATGATGATATCCAGTCATTACATCATTCCTAGTTTCAGACCACACTTTTTCTCATGGTCCTCTTGCATGTTTCGTCATGCTACGGTTCATGATAATCGTTGTCGGCTCTGACTGAGTCTAGTTTGTCGCTAAGCAAAGTAGTCGACATTTTTGACTTTTTGCACTACGTCGTTATACAACTCATAGAACTCTCCCACATAACCGCTCTGCATACAGGAATGAACCCTACATCGAGTCCTACCTATCTTTAATCGTTTTGCGATCAACTTTACATCAACTTCGTCCTTAGAGCTTTTGAGTTGATTGCGCAGTCTCCCTCAACTATTCCGAGGTTGTTCTAAATTTTATGGTGGTTGATGGTTGATTGCCTGACAGGTCGCCTAGGTCTGCGAAATTCCTGGTTCTGCATAGGCTAAGGAATTTTCATATGAAGTGAGCTGTACTTCGTTCTATGTCTGTGTCACCACTACCTTTGTCCTTGGAGTGGTCGATAATAATCTCTATACAATGCGATATAAATTTATTCTAGTTTTAATCTTGTCGTATTTTGTCCAGAGTTTTCTGGAGACACACCAAGATGAGTGGGATCTCTATCTCTCATGGGCTAGTTTCAGGAAGTCGTGTGCTACATTGGATTTAATAAGCTCTAGGAAAGGTACACAAAATGTACAATCCTCGCTTCAGGGGAAGATTATTTTAACATTTAGGTTGAAGTTAAGCGATGAAGTTAGTACTGTGTTGGTACCCGCGTGTGCCCATTTTGCAAAAGTTTTCCACGTTGTCCCCTTTCCAAAAGTTGATTTATTTTAAACGTAGAGCACTCTTTGTAGCTATTTCCTTTAGGTGCAAGTCCATTTCCAATGGATGCGGTTGGCGTGGATTTAATCTTTAGATATTTGTCGGTTCCCCGAGGTGTTTTACCTGCTAAAGGCCACCAGACTAGGCATCCATTGGAAATAATGGCTTTGAAGTGGATGATGGCAGGCTTAGGTTCCCATTTTTTACCAATGATTTAGCTGCATGTATGAAAGGATATATATGCCTTTTTTATCCTTTCTAAGTCAACTTTGGGTAGAATATACGCCTTATCTGAGATTTAGAGTAACGTAACATTGAGTGTCAAGGGTCCGATTGGTGGTATTGTTCTCTTGTTAGTGAAAACGATGACCACTGTTTTTCGGATCAACGTTTAATCCACATTCCATTCCGCCAACTGATGTTGGATATTGAGGACGGATTGTAGTTGTTCGGTGATGGTTAACGAGAGCTTTTCTGTACATATGTATACAACAACTTGTACTGCACTATGTTATAGTTTCTTTAAAATTTTCTTCCCGACCAGTATCCATAGTAGAGGATATAGAACCCCTCGTTGCACGGTACCTCAAGAGCCCAGTGATGTATCTTGACTGGAGCATGCATTTAACCCGCTGCTTGTCTTATGATTTCTGAATGCTGTTTCTAAGTTACCCAGTTCTGAATTCACCTAAATTCATCTTCACTAGATTGGCTATCATTTTGGTACATTACTACACGAAATACGTCGGTGTTTCTATGAATTCCTTAAATTTCTCGACAGTATGTTTCAAGTCATTATATAGGATACATTTTGGTACTTTCTTTAGGGCAATATCTCAATAGGGGATGTTCCAGACATTGCACATGCCTGATCAAGAACTTGGTGCGTGCTGTGATGGTAGGCTGATATCTAGCCTATTCTATGGATGAAAGTGAAACGACTTCTTCGTTAAATAGTGCCGCCTCCATGTCTCTACTACCGTCAGCGTGTCGGTAACAATAAATTCTTCATTATCCAAATCTGGGCTTTTGATTTAGCAGGAAGCCAAGCCACTTGTCGTTCTTGTAAATTTTTCGGATTTCGTTTCTAGCATGTTGGTCCTAAATCTCTTTGACAAGGAGTCTGCATGCAGTATTATCTTTCCAAGTATTTAGGACTTTCTTTCGTTTTTTCTATACCAAGTAGTTTAATCGACGGAACTTAGTGTACAAAAATCACTACTGCCTATCCTGGCAGATACAGACAGATAGATACATCGCTTGATAGATTCTATATCTATAGAACCATCTTGTGTTCATTTTCTATTACTTGTTCTTAGCTTGTGTAACACTCAGTCTAATTGCTGGCTTCCGACAGTGAGAACTTTTATGTCACGAATCGGCAATAAAAAGCAAAATTCGCCTCAAACCTCACCGGATGGATTTTGTCGTCCTTTTGTTGGGTACAACAACTCCTCTAAGATGAGTATCTTTAAACTGATTTATTGTTAATTTAGACCTAGTTCCATACTTAATAGATTCGTTCATTAAACTTTCCAAAGTGCCAATGTTATGAAACATAAAAAAGAAAAGAATAACTCAACACCACAACGAAAAATTTACAACCTCACATGATTGGTGCGCGCAGTTTAATGGCAGTAACGATAACATCATGGTACTGCTACCCGAGGGCGCGTGCCCACTTGCAAACAGCCATTACAACAACTACTCTTGTGTACTGGTTCTCTGCACAAAAGATTAAACGCCCATATGAAGATCCCGGCTGTACGTCGATGGGTCGGTCGGTCGGTCGATCGGTTGCGTCCTCATACCACTACAATCGGTTGCTCCATCCCTGCCCAGAAGTCCTCTCCATCCGTCCGTGTGTTGCTTTATGCGTTATTTTCAATCGACTTATTATCGATAATTTCCACAGATTTACTCAATGTTGCTAGTAGCAGCATGCGAATAGGTATATGTATGTACCTTCCTCTTAAACTGGTTACACGCTGTGGCACATGCCACAGCAGGCAGCAGCGGGCAATCATCATTATGTTTTATACTCTCTGGCATCTATCTCCTGTATCTATTATTATTGTATATTGGTTGGTAATTTTTACCACTTTTCTCATTTTTTTTTCTGTTTTTTTCTTTTTGTTTTAGAACTTCCGAGATCAATGTATCGATGGATCTGGCCTGCCACTACTCACCGAAGATCACCTTATGAACTCATTGGGTATGAAACTTGGACCTGCACTCAAACTGAAATCGATGTTGGCTAAGAAATTGGGTGGACCATGTCCGTGTGTATCGTGTTCGTCGCAGGCGCAACTATTGGCTGCTGCACAAGCTGCAGCTGTAACGGTAGCAACATCCTCCACATCAGCGGCGGCATCATCACCACCCAGTGGGATCGGTAACAATCAACTGCATCCTCAACAGACACAGTTTAGTGCTAGAAATCCTGCCTCTTGCAACAGCAGCAGCAGCAGTAGTCAAACGATGGTTCATGGCAGTAGCGGTAGCAGCATTCCGAGACCGGGTAGCGCTGACTCTGGAAGTTAGTTGAGGTTAAATTTTAGAAAAATAGTCCATGTGTACATATGTAGTTTATTTTTGGTTCAATTTTTTGTTTTTTTATTTTTTTATTTTTTTTAATTTAATTTAATGAATTTCAAATTAAGTTAGGCTAATCGTAATTTTTTTTTTTTTTTGACTTTTGTCCCAAAACTTAGACCCTAAGGAACTGTATAATATTGGAAACAAAAAAAAAAAAAAACAACAAATGTATATTTTTGATTTGAACAAGTCTAGGGCTTCCATGAAGTTGCAACGTTGACAATAAATAGAAATTATTGTAAATCGAATTATAATAATATAATGGGGCATTTCTAACGTGTCGCTAGGGAGTATGAGTTGAAAGGAGAATGTAAAATAGTGAAGGTTTCTAAATTATCATTTTAGGAAGTAGAATTCGATCAACATTGCCTTGAGGTATGTACATTTTCAAGACCTAAGTACATACATGTATACAAGAGCCAAAAAAGCCCGCAAAGTATTTAAGTATATTCAGATCTGGACTCTTAAAATCCGTCCGGGATTGTACTAATTCTGAGCAGTAAATTATGTTATTTAAAAATATTTCACAATATTTGTAAACATTTTCGAACATGCTTACGTTTTGTGCCTTTTTGACAGTTTGTAAAGTCCTGTACTGAAAATTGCCAAGACGATGTGTTCAGCACAATATTGATTGGTCCTTGTGCCTTATTATTTATCAGAAAACGCCGAATACTATCTGTTTTGTTTCGATGTCCTTTTCAACTGTATCATATTATTTTCCTAAGCAAATTATCGATCATACAAATTTTCGTCTTTATCTTCAGAAACGACCATATTTACACGCTTGACAACGAACTGTCTCTTGTGACAGCTACTTCACCTTCTGTGGAAGAAAGTTATTGAATAGGAAAGATTATTAGAGAGTCAGCCAACAGAAATATGTCCGGAGGCGATAAGATCAGTAGAAATGTGCCATTCCATTTAATAAACTCGTTTATCCAAACATTCCCATACCTTTATTGTTTAATAACCACATTTTCCAACACAACGGAAAGTAAGATGGTGATCGTCATAGACCTTATCGCCTGCTTGTCAAAATTGTGACGTTTAAGCTGTTATGAACTTTTGTTGCCAAACAAAGGGCGAAATCGTATGAAATATCCATTAAAAGTGGAAAGAATTGTATAATGTGCGATATTTATAATATATTTTTAGGTTTTTTGTATGCAAATTCATAGATACAAATGTTGTTAATCAGATTAAGCAATAAAATTCCGGTTAAGTTGTATTTATAGTACCATAGTATCGCGTGAAACATTAGCTTTCCGTGTGGTTTGTGAAACATTCACATAAATATGAATTAAAATTATCACTGAGTCGAAGTGTTGATAGGGACTGTTGTTTTCATTAAATAATAATAATTATTAACTTTCTTTCATTAAAAACACCACATGAAAAACTAAATCGAGTGGAAAGGTGATTCTGCACACGACACTAGACTACTATAAATGTAATTTAACCGGGATTTTTTTGCTTGTACTGATTAATAACATTTGTATGTATAAATCTGCGTACAAGAAACTTCTAAATATATAACAAATACTTTTAAGGGATATTTCAAACAATTTCATTCTTTGTGTGGCCACCAAAAGTCTGTGACAGCTTAAACGTCAAACGGCGAAAAGGTCTATTGTGAATTTTCTGACAAGATCTTTTTTTTTGACGGAGGCGTCTTGCGATCGTCTGACAAACACTCAAAGGTATAATTGTTATATGAAAGCTTCTCAAGAAAACAAAAATGACCTTTGGCTATATTGGGGCATGTTATGGTGTATAAAAGCATTTCCGATGCAAGATGAGGTCACTACAAAAGAGTGAATTGATTTTGGCAGGACTTTTAAAGTCAGAGGATGCAATTTTCGTTATCTAATCTATAAAGACCTATCTATAGTTGGATCATAAAAGCTTGAATTTTCCAGCTGAATACAATATTCAAATATACTGAATAGCCTAACTGAGGGTGTAAATAATTTCAAGAGATCTTCTCTCCCTCTGCAAGGATGCTTGATAGTCCTTTAAGTGTTTCATCAAGCCTGATCCATAGAATCGCAATGAAAAGTTTTGACCTTAGCAAGTGATCATGTTACATTGCTGCATTCATACTCTGTTCTATGCTGTAGAGATTTCCAGCAAGATTGGAATGGATTACATTCGTACAAAACAAAACAACCAATTTTTTTCACTGAACTTCAAACTCTGCAATGTTGACTTCGATTTAAGGAGCTCTTGAACCCGTCATTTAAAGATCTTCCGTCTATAGACACAAACAATGACACAGGAATAGTTTTGTATTATTTCTAAGTAAACGCACTAAAATTTTATAATTTACGACCACAATTGAGTCAATATCCTCTGTCCACCAAGGAACTCTGTTCTTTTTTTCCTAAAATTTCGTTCAATACATCCAGCATTATATCCAGCGGGCGCTGGAGCTAGGTTGCGTCAGATACCAAGGTTCTAGGTTTGAAACATCAACGTTTTAACTACGACACTAACTAATGCGAACCTCAGACAAACAGAAATAAATAATTAGAAACTAAAAACCAAAACAAAATAAATCCTTTGGAAATGGAATGGCTGTTTTTTTCTTCTGATAGTGACGGAAGATGCTCTTATCACCTAAGCTTCTAAATTGTTCATATTGCATGTTAAGACCCTTATTACTGAAATCAGATAGAATTGTTATTGATCATAGTTGACAAAAATGGCGAAGAAATTGCATGAGTTCCCACTAGGCCTTCCGAAATCAGATGAGATACAAGTACCTATAGTGACACAGCCAGAAATTGATACATTAGAGGATTAACCTTTACTCTATTTGGTTTTAGCATTTTATCCATATTTACAGAACTTTCTTTTCAATATCAGATTTACGAAATCGTGTTAAAACTTCTAAAGGATTTAGCTTTGAAAAGGATCAATTTTCTTCACATCGCTTGGGATTTTATGAGCCATCATTTAAAGTAAAACCACAGAACTAGCGTTCAGATTCATCCTATGAATCAGGAATCCTGAGTCGAGATAGAGTGGCATGCAGATCCTTTTGCAGATATTAAGGGTGTCCCTACTGTTTCATTCAAAGATTCGTACTTCCTTCAACAAAAACCAGTGCAACAATGAAGGGTAAATTCCCGGCTGGCCAAGTTAAAATCTAAGACACTGAAGTGTCCCGTCTTTCTTGACTTGAATGTCGTTTAATACAACACCTTGTACTGTATATTTCCCACATTGATACGAGGGCAAAGTGAAAAGTTCTCGGCCTGACAATGAAAGACTGCGATTTTCAGTTAAAAAATGATTTTATTTTTCTACTCATACATAATCTCCCTTGACTTCAACACACTTGGTCCAGCGTTTCTTCAACATCAGTATTCCTACACGGAAGTGAGTGTCTTGAAGGTTGTGAAAATATTCATCTACGGCCCTCTCAACTTCTGCATTGGATGCGAATCTGCTTCGCAGAAACAAATTTCTTCAAGTTTGGGAACAGGTGGAAATCTGCGGGTGCCAAATCAGGTGAATAGGGGGGATGACCGAGCAAATCGTATCCCAAATCCCGCAGTTTTCCCATCGCCACGGACACTTGTGTACAGGTGCATTGTCCTGGTGAAAGATGATTTTTTTCTTCTTCAAGCCAGGCCTCTTCTCGCGAATTTTGGCATCCAGCTGGTCAAGTAGGTTGGAGTAAATTTCACCTGTAATTGCTTTGCCTTCCTCAAGGTAATCAATTATCACGATCCCTTTCGCATCCTAAAACCCATTGGCCATGACCTTTCCGCCAGATGCAGTCGACTTCACTTAATTTGGCGCTGAGCCACCGGCTTCCACCCACTGCTTTGACTACTGTTTCGTTTCTGGTGTGTAGTGGTGGACCCATGTCTCATCCATGGTGACAAATCGCCGCACAAAATCGGTCGGATCCCTATTGAATCCGTCCAAAGATTGTCGCGAAAATTGTTGGCGCATTTGCTTTTGATCGGCATTCAGCAAATGCGGCATCCATCTCGCGCAGAACTTTCGCATCCCTAAGTTTTTGTGCAAGATATTTCGCACCCTCTCTTTCGATATATACACAGCCTCAGCTATCTCACTCACCTTCACTCGCCTATCGTCCAACACGATATCATGAACTTTTTCGATGGTTTTGGGTGTGGTTGCGGTTTTTGGCCGTCCTTCACGTAGTTCATCTTCGAGGGACGTGCTACCACGTTTAAATTCAGCTGCCCACTTTTTTATGGTTGACATGGAAGGACTGCTCCCGTCCCTGTAAACTTTTGTCAACTTTGGATGAATTTCCATAGGAATTTTATGACCGCATGATATTCAAGTTTATCCATTTTAACGAAAAACTCGCTAGGGGTGTACTGCAAAAATTTGTGTAAACAAACTACTTGAGAGAACAAGTTGAAACACGCACGAAACATAAATTTTTTCTGATTGGATCGCGATCTCTGCGTCAGGCCGAGAACTTTTCACCCTAGTAGGACTATTTACTTTCTGGCTAGTCCTTCAGGCCTCAATTACTAAACCTATCCAGCCTCACCTTTCAGGAACATCTTTTGAGGCCCTAAAATTGAACTCACTACCATCTTATGTCCGCTTATGTACGTACTTACATATGTCTGTGATCCCAACTCATGATCCCAAATCATGTGCAGAAACTAATAAGTAACTGTTATGTAAACTTTTTTTATACAAATGACCATTTCCATCCTAGACTCCTCATCGGGACTTCGACAGATAAATCTTAGTATCATTTCTTAACGTGTCACTATAAACTTTTCTTTTTCAACAAATCAACGAACCTAGCTATTATTTTCTACCAACCTGTTTGTCCTTTTTTAAAGTTCCAAAGATGGTTCAGTTTAGATTACGAAATTCTGTCCGTTCTTCCCACAATTTATAGAAGTCAATCTTCCATTTTCTTGATTATGATTCGCATTTGAAATTCACCATCTTTTCTGTATTACACAACGTTCTTTCCACATACGGAGACCTTAATACCATATTTCTTTTGGCCCAGCCGTTTAATATGACATAATTTATGAATAGGTACCTATTTCTAATCCAAGGGAATCATTAGATTTATTGCAACACCCCTTACCATTACTTTCCAAATCATCAACATATTCCTACTAATACTCATTCTAAGCTTCACTTGACTACAAGTCCTTACTTCTTCGAAAACTCCGCGACAATAGGAATGCTCTAATTACTTATATCCCTTGTACATTGTAATGTTATAAAAACAAAAATCAACCATAAACGAATGCAACGTAAAACCTTTGTACTCAAATGTTAAGTACTTAAACATTAAAAAAAAAAAAAAAAAAATACCATTTATTTTGTATATTCATATAAAACGTTTGAATAATTCTTAAAAATAGATTTATATATATGTACATATATATATTTTTTTTTTTTTGTAAACTAGTCAGTAATATATTCTTTTGCAAAAAAAGCAAATAAAAAATATTTTTATTTTTTTTTTTAAGAATATACATTTTGTACATGAACTGTTAAATAATTTAGAATCAGGCTATGTAAAATGCAATTTTTATTTTCTTTTGTTTATTGTTTTCAATTTTATTTTTTTGTTCATTACTTAGTAAAACATTTTATTAAAAAAAAAGACTAAACAAAAAAACATAGAAAATTAGGAAACAAACAAAAATGTAAATAATAACATGAAACTATGAATTAAAATATAAATATTTTTTAAAAAAAGATTTTCTAAGTCCCAAAACAAATATACATAACAGTCCTAATAATTAAAATAAACTTTTCAATAAAATATTCAAATCTGTTGTTTTTCTTATACAAACAAAAATAAAATAGTAAACTTGTATTTTTTTTTTTTGGAAAATTAAGAATTTTTATAAAGAAACAAACTAATACAATAATTTACTCTATTATAATTTCAACAGTATTTATAGATAGAGACACAATATCAAAAATAAAAAATAAAATTCTATATTTACAATAAATCGTGTGTGTATATTATAAAGGATATGCATTTGTACAATGAAAATAATAAACAAAGTAATAAAAACTTAAATGGTATTCGTTTAACTGAAGACTTTTGGTAAGAGAAAGATAAGGTGGGTAGATTAGATTAGATTAAAAATATGAGGCGGAGTCTTATATTTAAATAGAGCTCGCTCATGATACCCGAGTTAGTGATAAATCCAAATAGATCTTTGAGTGAGGTAGCAGATACATCTTCTGTCTCAATTTAGAATTCACCTAAGTGACTATGACGTGTTCTGATCAAATAGTTACAGTGACACAAGATGTGTTCTGCTGATTTTTCGTCCTCATTGGTCATTCTGCAAGTGCTATCTTGGGCTATTCCTATAGTCATGAGGTATTTGTTGACTTGACAGTGTCCAGTGAGGAATCCTGTGACTGTACGAATCTGACTTCTAGTTAGACCTAAAAGTTGTTTCGTTCTTGTAAGGTAGATGCTTGGCATGAACATTTGGCTTATCTGTTACCTTCAGTTTTCGTCCAGTAATGGTGAGCTTTGTTTTTTAGTCAGTTTTAATGCAGCAACGCAGTGCTGAGAGGTAGTCCATAAAATGGTCTTGGCATCATGAAGGTCGATGCAGATCCTTTTCTGGCTAGTATGTCTGCCAGTATGTCACCTCATCTACAAGAAAGGTTATCCTATGTCTTGTAAGAAATACCGAGGCATATCCCTACTTAATGTCGCGTTTAAGATTCTATCCAACGTACTGTGTGAACGTCTGTGGTGTGCGGCTTCCGGCCCGGCAGATCGACGATCGACCAAATTTTCACACTAAAAGAGATCCTGGAAAAGACCAAGGAATTTCAAGTCGAGACTCATCTTCTTTTCATCGTCTTCAAAGCCGCATATGATAGCATTCATCGTCTTGAGCTCTACAAGGCAATGGACGAATTCGGGATCCCGGCTATGTAACTGATCCAGCCATGCCGCGTGACGCTGGAAAACTCGCAACGGGCAATTCAGAAACAGTTTCTCCGAACTATTCTAAACATGCACCAGATTTCAGCAAGGAGATGCGCTATCATGTAACTTATTCAATCTAGTGCTGGAATAGATAGTGCGCAGGGCAGGTGTGAACACGGAAGGCACTTTCTTTAACAAATCGTTCCAGCTGCTAGGATACGCAGACGAAATCGACATCATCGGTCGCTCCCAGCGCGGGGTTTTAGGGGCTTTTACGGTAATTGAAGAACAGGCGAAACGAGTTGACCTTGAAGTAAATGAGGACAAAACCAAGTACATCTTGTCAACAAACAAAGAAGCATCTGCCCACCGTCACAGTAACTTCGAAGTGGTTATAGAGTTTACCTAGCTCGGAATAAATATCAACTCCACGAATGACACCTTAGTGGTGATTCGAATGACACCTAGTGGTCTTACCCTAGGAAACAAATGGGTTCAAAACTCGGAAGACGAAAGGTATGTTCCATAATCTTTGATCCGGCCAGTTCTGCTATATGGAGCCGATAAATAGCAGATGCTGAACGATAAATAGGAAAGGCAAGCAGATTTTGAATACATCGAGCGAATGGACAATAATTCTCCAGCAAAGAGGATCTTCGAATAACAGCCTCCATTTTCTAGACGACATGGAAGACCGAACCTCCGTTTTACGGTCCAAGCTATCACGGATGCCAGAGCACTTGGCAGAGGCTCTTCACGGGTCGGGAGCCTGTTAATAAAGTAAAGTAAACTTTGGTAAACGATTATCCTTTAAGGTTATTCCAAGTAGTTCATATTTGTTCAATTCTATGGCAACGTCAGATATGAGCATAAAGGCGTTAATCATGGATTCTTTCTGCATCTCAAGATGTAGGGGTGGAAGATTAAGGATAACTTTCAGCGCTGCAGTAGGAGTTGTTTCATTGCTCCCGTAGTGCATACACAAGCTAGTATTTGAAGTTTATTCAGCCTGTCTTTGTTTTTTGCCACCATACCGGTGTTGCATATGTGAAAATTGGTCTGATTATGGCTGTGTAAAGCCACAACATAACTTCTTCTGGTCCAAAAGGAAATCCTGGTTACCTATGGTTTTCGTTAGATAAGTGTTCCAAGTGAGTCTTTCGTCTAACCCTATTGCTTCACCGTACAGAGTGAGTTTTTCTAGTTTTTCAATGTCCAGAAAGTAGCCCACCGCAATATTTTGCCTCTGCTGATGGATTTCTCAATACACGTGGTGAGTTCCTGAAGAGCAAGTGTTGTTGATTATCCTCGTTGATAGGCATATTGATTTTTGTGAAGAAGATTTCTAGTATAGTGGACCATCCCTAATTTTCCATTGTTTTTTCGAAAAAAGGGGTGAAGCTTATAGGTCGGTATGATTTCGGTAGATCAGTTGGTCTCCGACCTGTTTTGGGCATAAACTTAATCGTTACCTCTTTCCAACTTTTTGGTATGTAACCAAATGGCGTAACTTGTCCTAAATATGTTGATAATAAGCAGGATTATCTGTGCGATAACTTTTTGGAGGAGTGCTGGCAAGATTCAATCCTCAACAGGGGCTTTGATTGGGTCAAATGAATTGATGGCTCATTTTATTTTACCTTCATGAACAATTTTTCTTGACCTCTTCCAGTCCTCTCTGGTTGATCTATTGATCCTTCTCTGAAGAGGATTATCAGGAATTTAGTGGAGTAGTGGATTTCTTTAGGTTTTTTCATTAATCCGACTTGATTAGTGTGCTGTTTTGATAACATTCTATGGTTACGAGCGCTGCTTCGAATGTCAGAAAGATCTTGGTTTTTACCTCTCCTAATTTCTCGGTTATACCTAGTGAGTGCTTCTAAGTACAGAGCCAAATCTTTTGTTAAAAAACTTATTTAAAACTTTCTTGTAGATTTTCTTAGATTAGCGAGTTTGGAGTAGAGTGGTTGCTTGATTTTTCCAGCACTAAGACTTTCGCACCCAAGGTCTACACTGTCAGTGTCTCTGATGCTTTTATAGCAATTCGCCATGGATTCTATGAGCTCTAGGCTATATGTGTCCCAATTTGTGGATCCTGGGTGTGTGTAAGATTCGGAAATTCTGGAGCCTAATAGGATGGCAAAACAAATTTGACATTAATGTTTCATGCCAGTTCCTAATAAAGTCAATAACTTCTTCTCTAATTCTATTTCTAAAGGTAGGGCTATTCCGTAATTTAGAATTTCAAGATTATTTTTATAAATAAAGTGACTCACCTCTTTTATTGATATTTAAGCTGCCCCAGTTGGTATGATGGGCATTCACATAGCATCTAATAAATCCAATGGATAAGGCAAAAGACGGTAAAACATACTTAGTCCGCTTCTTGGTCCATTTTGACTCTAATGCATTTAGGGAACGTTAGCAGTAGAACTCTTGTGAATTAGTTCATCGAATGCTGCACATGGAGTATAAAAACAAAGTCTAATGAGTCCTAAAAAAGAAGTTTGCCTACTAGAGAGGATTCTAAAGAATATCGTTAGCATTATGACGATTCTCGATTTTGCTATGCAATGACAAAATGTGCTTCATGAAGAAAAATAGCAGCGACATAGGGTGGCAGAATTTCTCAATGATAGGTGGTAAGAGTTCCAAACAACATCCTGTGAAGAGTTTCGATAGTTGTTAACTGACCTTAGATGAGCATCAGCTTAAAAGATGGAGGGATGGAGGGACATTTCGCCACTTCACTTCGCAACACACCTCCCAGTAATTCGAAGACCTGAACCGCGATCGAAGCACTCAAGACAAATAACCCAGTGCGTCTTGGTGGCATTGCCGCATAGAATTACCAAATATACCGGTTGTGCCCTTCCTGTAATTTCCAAGACAAGAATAAAGTCGGGCTGGGGATCAATATCAATGTACATCCAAGACAAAAGCCCAGTGCTACGAATTCCACTTCACAAGTAAACATTGCTGACCAGCAGTACAGTAAAAGTACGTTCGCAATACTATCAACAATCTGGAAGAGTAATCTATGCAGATACAATATTGAATCAATGCTACTATAGGATTGTGGTACTTGAAAAAACACCACTTTTTCTTAGGTGGCGCTACAGTTCGGGGTGAACCTGGGCCTCCAATAACAAGCCTCTCCAGTTGCGATTCTACGGGCCAGAGCATTGGTGTTCATCCGCTCTACATATCCTAGCCGTCGTAAACGACTGATGCGTAATTTTTTGAAAATCATCACTGTTCTGTTAAAACCTGCAAACCTTGCAAAACAAATGGAACCATTGCTCATCTAAGTTCAAGTTTTGGCCATAAAAAATAGCTTATCATGCCTCGGTAGCGCTTTCCGTTGACGTTGACGTTTCTTCTATTACCGTCTTGGAAGAAAAATGGGTTAATAATGGCGCTACTCCAAAAACCTACAAAAAGCTGCAATATTCTCCGTTCAGCGCACAGGATAAACAAAAGAATATGTTCGGTTATCAGTCAGCAAACCAGTCTCACGAACTTTCATCACAGACTTGCGTACACCAGCTGCAGTTGGTGCACTATTTCGACCACTGCACTGTTTCGGCAATACAGCATCTACTTTGGAAGTAAAACTCAAATATTTTCCAACGTTATTCCAGCATACGTTGATCCATTTCGAACCGCAAAAATATAATACTAAGTTTCTGCCAATTTTTTTGAGCGTATAAGAGCTGTCAGTGTCAAAATAACATATGATTCAATAAAAAACCAACAGATGGCCTGCCGTATAGTTTCATTAGATACATTATTTTTTCTTCGGATTAGGAACGGATTACAAGATTTGATAAGGCTTTAAGCGCAACTTAACTGACGCTACAGACACAGAAACTCCGACCCATACCTATTCTTAACAAAATGGTCGGCTGCCATTAGTATGACATACGTAGATGTCCGCCTAAAAAACTAGTAAATAGTAAAGCCTAGTGTTCTCGGTCGCCACGAATACACAACAACCAGACCTTTGACTAGCTTTGGAGTCATCTGTGAAGATTCAGTTACAGACTGACTCTGGGCGAATCCAGTCCTGAACGCAAGGAAAGTCGACTCAAAATTTGCGAAATAGCCGACGTTCCAGTGTCATTGCATCAGAGTGCATATTCATCTGAGCTATTCCAAGCAGTTGAAAATGACTTGGTAGGGACCACACTCCAACTCATATCTAAGGTTTGGTCGGACGAGTGACAAGATATTATCTGTCATATTGTGTGAATGTCCATTAGCCAGGAAAGTCCACAATCTATCAAATTTTCACACATCGTCAGATCCTGGAGGAAACTCAAAAAGTCTAAGTCGATACCCACCATGTTTTCATTAATTTTAAGGCTGCATATGACAGCATTTATAGAGACAAACTAGCCATATCTAGTTTAGAGTAGCTCAAAGTTCTTAAATTGGTAGGATGTATACCTACGGCCTTTAAGTTATGTTGAATTCTAGAAAATACTCATACATACCCGACTTCCAACAGGAACTTGAGTCAACCACATACTCAAAGTTAACGACTTAACAATCGGACTTGGATTAATAAAATAATCGTTTCATAAGACCGATTTGTTTATTTTCCTAGCACGTATCCAGTGCGAAGACCGCAATTGCCCTGATTACGAATTAGTTCGAAGCTTACATATGGATACCTTTCTCAATGGAACGGATTAGTAGCGTGATAACCGACAGGGTAGGTAACAAGCTCTAAGGTCAAAGTTGTCTACTCAAAGTTCCGCTTTCAAAATTGCAAAAGCAATTCCTTTGCCGTGCACTGAAAACGGTCGTATAATGGCGTGCCGTGCTCACCACGCCGCCGCGAGTGCAACAAACTCGCGCGCATAATAATTAAAAATTTTCCAGGTTGATGATTTTTCGCGAAATTGGAGCTCCATTCAACATGAGCCGGCGGCGGTGGTGGCGGTGGCGGTGGCGGTGGCGGGTGCCGGGAAGCCATGATACAGTGGATGAATTTTTTTTTTTTTTTTAATTTAATTTGCCAGTAACCTTGGTGAACTCAGGTCATGCCTGACCGTTTCGCTAAGTGGCGATTGCTTTTCGGTATGATTTGGAATCGCAGCTTAGTGCTCCGCGCTTGCACCTTGGAGAGATGCACATTGCACTCTCTGTTGGGGATTTGTGTGGACTTTAATTGCGCGGTCGCACGCTATCTGCTAATTATGTTGCGAGTGATGCGCTAATTACCCCGGCATCAGCATGTGTAATGTCTTGGAAGGAATTATTGGATTCTAGAGAGTTCAGTGAGTGGAAATATCCGTGTGCTGTTTGGATTGCTGGCTATTTACTGCAGCGCAACGAAAACCATATCAGATAGGTTTACATTGTTTTGAAATTAATAAGCCACGGTATTGTTCATTACCAAGCAAGAGATCTGTTTTTTTTTTTTTTTTTAATGAGTCTTCTTATAGAGATTAGTGTACTTTACAGAAAGAAAGAAGTACTTATGGACGTTGTGCTTCCTTATTGTATTTTTAGACATAATGGATTTTGCACTGTATTGTATACTTCGATGGTAGTTTAGTTATGAATGCGACTATTCAATGATTTATCTATCTGTGATCCTCTTATCTAATGGCTATCAACACGATCACTATGTCACGGTGAATAAATAAAATCCTTAACATACCATCTGACGGAAAATATACTTTAAATTGCAAACGGAGACAATGACAATGTGTTGACTGAAGCCGCACTGAAAATGAAAGGGACAACTCTTATAAAGACCTGGGTGCCACCGTCTATAATTGAAGACTTTTTGACGAAACATCATTGTAATGGGGGATCTGAATTCTAATAAGAGGCGCGACAATGCCTCCCTCATACATGACATGAAGGCATCCAGTCTGAGTAGAAGGCTAGTGGATTGTCAAACCAGCCATTGCAATAGTTCACATTAAAATGTGATCATCATCTTCAAATCCAACTTAGATCAGAGGGCCCTTGTGATACCATGGATCTTTTCACTTTGGCTACACAGGGACTAATAAAACCAATCGGAGGTTTCTATGAAGCGAAGCAGGCTTATGTCATCTAACGACGCCACCAGTTCGCTGAGGTCCTTGAAGAAAAGAGCACGTAAATAGAGCACTCTTGTTTTAGACAGGGTCGGATAAGAGTTATAGGAGTGAAAGGACTGTTTCCTCCTCCTGTTCCTCCCTGCAGCTCCTTTAAGCACTTTGGTCTATCAGACAGTGTAACATAAGGACGCCGACTACGTAGCTGATATATGATCACTTTAGCATAACCATACCGGCACCTCAAGTTTTTTCGGTGGATTTTTACGTGTATCTGGGGCTTGATGGCTGAATGCTTTAGGAATAGGGTAGACACTGACTGGCGTCAACCTAGTGTTGTAACTGTTACTGCGCATCAATTGTGCTTATTTTACCCCCCAATGGTAGCCATCAGGTTGGTGTCCATCCGGACCACATCCCCGAAGTGGCCCCTCGTTCTAGGGGTTTCAAAAATGGAACTGGCCCACCAGGATAGCGGTTGGGCTGTTGGGGTAACTTCCTTACCATGTAAAAAACTAGTTATGAAAGAGACCGGCTTCGGATAACAACGGAGCCTTTCATTTAATATCATGACCCGGAATGTTCACGGACTACGAATTGAGAGTATGCACCTGGAACGTACATAGACTGTACACGCCTGGTGCTACTAAAAAACTTTAATCTGTCCTCACGCGGTAAAAGGCAGATATAACCGCGATCCAGGAGATACTATGGATAGGATCAAGTATGAAAAAGCGAAAAAAATGCGACATTCGTCGTGGGAAATCGGCTACGCTCAATAATAATTGACTTGAAGTCGATCAGCGATTGCCTGGCTGTGATCCGCATCATTCTACAACATCAGCATACATAATATGTGCACACGCCCCTACCGACGAAGCTGATGACACTCTATCAAGGAATCAAGGAAGATTTTTATGAGCTGGACGGAGCCTGCGGATCCTGTCCAGAGTATGATCTCAAAATCATAGCTGGGGACTTCAGTGCCAAAATCGGTATTATTTAGTAGCAAAGCACAACGTCCACGACACGACTACAGACAATGCCGTCCAGCTAACCTGGCGCTCTCCAGATGGTCGAAACGCCAACCATTTTCTTGTTGCAGCCAAATTCAGAGCTCGACTATACGGAAACCACTATATTCAATAAATCAGTCCAGCCACGGTCTGGGATACAGAGACGACAACGACATCATTGAAGAACAGGCGAAACGAGTTGGCCTTGAAGTGAATGAGGACAAAACCAAGTACATGTTGTCAACAAATAAAGAAGCATCTGAACCCGACTAGAATAAAACGTCATTGCTGGGAACAGTAACTTCGAAGAGGTTAAGGAGTTTACCTACCTCGGAGTAAATATCAACTCCACGAATGACACCTTAGTGGAGATTTGGCTTACCCTAAGAAACCACTGCTACTTCGTATTGGCAAAACAAATGCGTTTTCCAGCCGATAAGTAGGCAAGGAGATTGGAATGCTGGCGGGTCTTAGGCAGACACTCTTCACTGATCGGGAGCCCACCTAAAAACTCTGCAATGATCTTGGAGATGGGGAGACGGAAAAAGATTCTCAAAACTTGTTTTAAGTAGTTGATAGTGCACTAGATGCCTTTCTAGTCTAGCAAAAAATATTCTCAAATATGTACAACAGGGACAACTTCATGAGCCTGTGAGCTTCCCCTTTGTTTATTACCAAACGTTATCTCCACTCTGTTTGACGCAATAGGTCCATTATACCATCATAAGCCTGCCGTATATATGTATTCCCCCTTTTCACAAACGTTGCAAATAGTTTTACTCTCGGATATTTGTCAGACACTCGCGAGAGCTGGGGCCGTGAAAGAAGTTTTAGGTGTTGTCTGGGGTTTGAACCTCACAGTCTCACTCTATAGTCTAATGCAATAACCACTTGAGCCACGCAACCTACGTCATCACTTAAGCCGTGCCAATGAATTGTCTACAGGCTTATCTGCTGAGAGATAGCAAAAACCCGGCTGATATCTTACAGACATTTTGGAACATTTACTCAGTCTAACAGTATCCAAGATAAAAAACCCAATCATCAGTGGAGGATACAAGAAGGTCTCGAGCTTTCATTTCCTGTGATGCCAGTGTAAGCTGATACCCAAAGATAAATCAAGGAATTTAGTGTCCCAGCCTGTTATTCACTCTCAGATTGGTGCTTGAGTAAGAGTATGCTGGGTACGATCGAGTTTTCTCGAAGAAAACTCTGGAAGAGTATGGGATCGACAGTTCAATTCTATTCACTTTTTGTAAACGATGTTATATCAACACCATATAAGCGTTAGCGTTGAAATCCGTCAGTCGCCGGTCTTCCTTTTTTGTTGTGTTGTAAGCGATAAGTTGGGCCCCGATTTATGGTCATTTATGAAACAATACAGTACGAGCCTTGAATAGCCAATGAGGTGCTAGTCCTGAATCTGTTTCGTTCATTCAATAACCTGAGTGCACGTTGAAATAGACGATGTCAATAGTTGCTGAAAGAAGAGTCAAAAACTGAATTCGTTTGAGCTAATCCCTTTTGTGAGATTGAAGAACCTAAAGAAACGCTACATACATCACGGCACACATTCACAGGAGAATCTTAAGCACAATGCAATGGCACTGCGAGCAAAACATAAAGAGGAAATACTTGATTCTCACATTAAAGCTGGACGTAGTATATATTTTATAATGTACTCTAATAATTCTTCGGCTTAAGTCAGTTTTCAACAATCTGAAAATCGTTGTGCTTTTTACGTTTGGGCAAAGTGGACAATGGTAATGGTATATACTGCGAAGCATCATGACGAAGCCCATATCCATGCAGTCAGGAAAGAAGAAATTCCAGTCTCTGCTCAAACTGACAGAGTTCTTACTACTCTTGGAGTTACTTCTTCGAAAGATATTTTGATACTTTGTCCATGTCTTCTTCTTCTTAGGTGGTGTTAGAGTTCGGGGTGAACCTGGGCCTCCAATAACACTTATTATACATATACATATTATATAAACAGAAAGCAGTTCATGAAACTATCGTTGAAGGATGCCCTTAAACCTATGCATTTGGAAGTATGCAGATCATCTGAAATCTCTCCACAAAATGCCTACGTACATCTCCAGATGTAATATATCCGGCTGCTAACGGTAGGCAGTCAGTGCTTAAGGTGGTGCAGTATGCCATTCATATTAGACTCCGAATTCCTTACCAGCAATCGATCAAACGGCAGTCTAGTCCATTATCGATTATTTCATCAAAACCAGAACACCCTCCACATGGGCATGGGAACCTAAACCATCTTTTACTAGACTCCATCACACCCTAGGATCTGAAATTACTTTTGAGCAAATAAATAGAAACATCGCCTTACAAAACTTAACATAAACTTTTATTTAAAACAATGTTACGATAAACTTAATGCATACATAGTATACTTGAGATTTAAGCCTTAACTCCTTCGGCGTCGGCAGCAACTCCTTTGCCATTCTTTGCCTCAACTCCGTTGCCATTCTTTGCCTCAACACCGTTGCCATTCTTTACTGGCAAATCCTTCACTCCAGTCGAACCAAAACCTCCTTCACCGCGTTCTGTCTGATCCAAAGAATCGAGCTGCTCCAACTCCGGATAGAATATCTTCTCACAAATTAACTGAGCAATGCGATCACCCTTCTTAACGTCGAAATCAGTGTCCGAGTGATTGAACAGTACAACACCCAAGTTGCCACGGTAGTCCTCGTCGACAACCCCAGCACCCACATCAATGAAATTCTTTACAGCCAATCCAGAGCGCGGAGCCACACGTCCATAGGAACCCTCTGGTACTTGGATTTGCAGATCGGTCTTAACCAGTTGCTTACCACGAGCCGGAACTTTACAATCGTAGGCGCTTCGCAGGTCAAAACCAGCTGCCTTGGCTGATCCTTTAACCGGCTCAAATGCATTTTCCGTCAGCTTGGCGAAACGAAGTACTAATTTACCGTCAACACGCATTTTCTTAAGTACTGGTTCCATTAACAATTAAAAATTACTTTCAACAATTTAACTTGATTCAGAAATCACCGCCAAAACCGTTGAAGATTCATTGAATATAAACTTAAAATCGCGGGAAAATTTGACATTTTTGATTCTGTTAAAAACGGCTTAGGTTCATAAACGTCAAAGTGAGGGAATTTTTCTTATTGGACGCGTTCAATGAGGAATACAAAAGAATAAGTGAAAGAGTTTAGAAAGAGAAACTAAAAAAGGATATAATATCTGGCCTGAATGAAAGTAGTTTCTACATTTTAATACACCAATGTCTATTATTGTCTTAAAGTACGTTACACACTATCAGTGCTACTTTACTTTACTAGTTCTCAACATTTTAGTGGATACCCATCTACCATTTTGAATGTCAGTCAAAACTGTCAGTTTTGTCAAAAATTATAGAGTGTATCCTGCTTTAATTGATTCGTCTTCTCCTTGATAGATATCCTCGTTTACCAGCCATTTCCAATGCATGGACCTATAGAGACTCGTCTTAAAAAGAAGGATTTCAACGAAATGTCGAGCAATTTGCGAGAATAAGACCTTAAAATCGATTGAGAACAACTGCAGGATAAGAACAAGAAAGCGGATCTTCAGCAGACTCCTAGAAACCAATTAAAATTTGGTCATTACCAAAACAATCTAAATCATCATCAGATAACTTTTATCATCATCGTTTTCATGATTATTTTCAGTTAACCTTCTTTCGTGCTGAACTATCCAAAGATGTCCATGAAATGTTGCAAAGTTTTCTATACACTGTTGTCAACAAGTTGCCAGACTTATAACAAAACCTTACGCTACGTCTGTCACAATTTGCAAAACAAATGTCCACCGGCACGTAGCTAATTCCGTGATAAGAAGTAGATCGTTTATATTTATTTTATATTTAAAAAACAAATAACTCCATAAAAGTATTAGAATGGATTTCACAAATTTCCTAGTCCGAAAGGTATGTTATACCCCAAGCCACCAACATTTATGTCTCTGACTTTCTTTTCATTGAACAGTGCCCACCAACAGCAATGTACATTCCGAATTTTATCACCTTCGAGGAGGAGCAGCGAATTTTGTCGCAAATCGAAAGAGCACCAAAGCCCAAATGGACCCAACTCCTAAATCGACGCCTTATCAATTACGGTGGCATACCACACCCAAACGGAATGATTTCGGAAGAAATTCCCTCTTGGCTGCAGGCGTACGTCGATAAAATCAATAATTTGGGTGAGGTCCCCTTAGGAATTTAGGTCGCTTAGGTAGAGAAAAACAATGAATACCGTCTCACCGTTTTAGGAATATTCGAATCGGAAAAGGCCAATCATGTTCTGGTGAATGAATATCTTGCGGGGCAGGGAATAATGCCACACACCGATGGACCATTGTTTTACCCGATTATAACGACAATTTCCTGCGGTTCACATACGATATTGGAATTTACCGAACGACAGTTAACAGATGCAGTCGAGGAAGTAATCACCACGCCTAAGGATGTTCGTTATAAGTTGCTGCTGGAACCGCGAAGCCTATTGATTCTGAAGGACACATTGTATTCGGACTATCTGCACTCGATACGGGAGAACAGTGAGGACACACTCTGTGATCGTATTTGTAATTTTGAAAACTGTGAAACAGCCTACAAGATGGGTGATAAAATAGCACGAAAGAAGAGGATTTCGCTGACCATAAGAAACGTGCCGAAGACTACGAAGCTGAAGCTGAAAATTTAAGTGATTTCTTGTGCATATATTGCGATGGAAGGATTAAGAGCGGCCTAGTCACCGGAGTGGGTACATTTTGTTTTGCATTTATGTTTATTTTACGCACAATACCTGATTAAATGCTGACTGTCCTTGCTATAGAAGTAGCAAACCCCATGAACAGTTATTTATTTCGTTTTAGTTTTTATTCCCTCTGTCCGTAGTTTGGATTCGATAGCTTACCTTATTATTCTCCTGTCTCCTAGAGATGTCATTCCGTGCGGAAAGTTAATCCCATCGTTCCACAGTTTCATTCGTTGATTTATCGAAGGATTGACTGAGAGCGCCGTTAAGTGCTTCGACTGTATCGTTTATCACGTGATAAACAATCGGATACGAATCGAGTTACCGACCATCGCCTGCAGGTTTTTAATTGGGTGCTTGAGTCCTTCAATATTTAGCATTAACCTAAATAGTTCTGTGACTGCCCGGGATTCCCTTTTGGTTAAAGTTCTATGTTGCACCTAGCGGCGTCAACGACCTAGTCAGTCGCTTGAGTTAGGAATTATCATTTTTCGTGACAATTTCCTACGTAATTCGGTACGAGAACGAGCTTATGCAAATCGGGAGATAGATCCTTACGCATATGATAAGCCACTGCCACTTACACTTTCTTCACACTACTTGCCTTCCCAAAGACTTCATTGTTAAGCTACGGTCACACATCGATACTTTTGCTGGGCTTTTTTTCGGGTAACAATAACAAAAACTGCCAGCCGTTCACACATAGATGCAGCACGCTACTTTTGCAGTGCGCTGCCGAGTAGTTGCTTCTTTTCGAGAAAAAGTTTCGAGAGTGTTCACACATGATTCGCTGTTTTTGCCTCAGATGAGGTATTTTATTATATTATTGCCTGTCGTCTCGAACCTGTGGGCTATGATTTAAAGATCCTCTTTGCTGAGTATTATAGTCCATTCGTTTGATGTGGCCGAGCCAGCGTAGTCGACGAGTTTTGGCATCTTGGACTACATCCACAGCTCATAGAGTTCACGGGCATATCTTCTCCTCCATTCGCCCTCCTCGCATACGGGACCATTCTATGAACATTTTTTCCCTCGAATGCATTCCATTCTTTCCTGTTTATCGTCCAGCACTCGGCTCCATATAGCAGAACTCGCACGGTCAAAGTTTTCTAGAGCATGCATTCCGTCTTCCGAGTTAGGGGATTTGAACCCATTTGTTTCGCCAAACAGAAGTAGCAGAGGTTTCTTAGGGTTCGTGAAGTTCATTTTTACTCCGAGGTAGGTAAACTCCTCAACCACTTCGAAGTTTCTGTTGCTAACAAAAACGTTTTGTCCTAGGCGGTGGACAAAAGCTTTTTCTTTCTGTTGACATTTACTTGGTTTTGTCCTCATTCACTTCAAGGCCTTCTTTTCTCCTGTTCTTCAATTGCCGTAACAGCCTATAAAAGGGCGCGCTGGCAGCCACCGATGATGTCAATGTCGCTGCGTATCCCAGCAGCTGGACCGATTTGTTAAAGATTGTGCCTTCCGTGTTCACGCCTCCCCTGGGCACTATCTGTTTCAGCACGAGATTGAAGAATTCACATGATAGCGCATCTCCTTGTCGAACTCAGGTACATGTTTGGAATAGTTCGGAGAAACTGTTTCCGAATTGCACGTTGCACTGCGTGTTTTCCAGAGTCACGGGGCAAAGCTGGATCAGTTTAGCCGGGATCCCGAACTCGGCCATAGCCTTGTAGAGCTCAGGACGATAAATGCTATCATATGCGGCTTTGAAGTCAATGAGGAGATGGTGAGTCTCGACTTGAAATTCGTTGGTCTTTTCCGGGATCTGCCTTAGTGTCAAAATTTGATCGATCGTCAACATGCCGGGCCAGATGCCACTTGAAGATGGGGCACATAGAGCTGATAGTCCAGTCATCGGGCATGTGCTCATTCACCCATACTTGGTTGATGATTTGGTGCATGCATCCTACCAAAGCACGACCACCATGTTTGAAAAGGTCCCCTAGTAGAGCCGGTGGTCTTATTGTTCTTTAGCTTTTTGGTAGTTGAACCAACCTCTTTAAAACTGGGAGGGCATGGCTTCTTCATTGACTGGATGCGGTTTCTCTTCTTGCCCTATCACTCTCTCTACCTGATGCCCATTAAGTAGGTGTTGGAAATGCTGCTTAAACACACCTACTATTTACACGTCTGACAGGATATCAACCAAGCTTTTATTATACTATCCCTCCTGCCAAAAAAAAAACAATCGTTTTAGCCACAACTCTATACTTTTATTTATTATTCTTCGAACCGACAGAACTGATGCCGATGCAAGCAAAAAGAAAAGTTGCAATGCAGCCACTGCAAAAGATTCAACCAATTCAATATTGTTTTGCTGCGATCGCAACTCGATTTAGCTGTTCACACATCGGTACTTTTAATATTGCAGGTTGCAAGAGCTGTCTGGCTACAGGCACAATTTTCATAGTTGAAATGCTGTTCACACACTGCTTTTTGTGCATTACGGTTCTTTCCTGTTGCATAGTCCACTATTACAACTCTGTGATGTCGCGAATGTGACTACAAACTAATAAGGACTACTTGCGTAAAATGTTCACTTCGTGTTTCCTATTTTAAAGTAACGCGAGGATAACCCAGCCATTTTTTTATTTGTAATAGTATTCACATTTTTGAAGAGCAAACGAATCCCATCTCCAGGTGTCAGGCACTGTTATGCTCTTATCCTTCCCCAATTACATATTTCCATTCTGTGATTTAATTCCAAAATTTACAAAAAAAAATATTTTACGATATTTATTATTCGTCAAGCAATAATAAAACGTGTGCTTTGTTTAGTGTTCTAAACGATTTAATTTATTTTTTTTTTTACTTAATGTAATGATTTACTTATTAGAAAATAAAATGTTTTCCTCAGACCATTTGCACCGTTAATATTAAAAAAAAAAGAGACAACATAAAACAAATTAAGAAAAAAGATAATCACTACGCTACACACAAAACACTAATAAAAAAAAAAAGAAGGCACAAACATTTTGTTTTCACGTTAACAGAATTCATTTCGTTTTATCACAAAATTTTACATGTTTTTTATTTTATTTTTCGTTTATTAATGTCAATGATATATATTTCAATTTGCATTTATAGAAAACTTTATAAAAATATATGTAAAAACACATTTAACTTTAATTAATATAATAAAATAAAAACACAATGTTTTTAAAAGTTATACAAAAGTATTTTTCGTTGTGTATCGTTTCATTAACTTTGCAGGATGGCACCGGTAACATATTACATATAGACGTGGGACAAACAGAATGTCATTTAATATATTTATTAAGTACTCTAATAACTGGTAATAAAAAAATATATTGAATATATAAAAAAAAAAAACAATTTGCATCTGCATTAGATAATGGCCACATAAATAGATCAACTGAAGACAGCGAGTGGTAAGTTAAATTTGAAACTGCCGTGATACTCTACTGATATTACCCATCACTGTGTCCTGTGACAATTATTAATATTATTCTTAAATGCATATTATTTTGATTATTGTACGTTAACATGCTAATATACAATTTTAAAATTTAATACTAATACAAAATGCATTACAATATAACTTAACAATAGTAATATGTATAAATTGCTTTAGAATTGTTTTTAATACTTTCCTATAAAATGTTTTTATTTTGTTGTATAATTAATATTAAAAAAAAAAAGATTAGAAACAGAAAAGCTTTGAGCTTAAATAAAAATGTTGGTTTTAAATAAGAATACGGAACACTTAATGAAGCAGCGTAGGCTCCTCCTATTGTAGCATCTAGCATCATTTTTCGATTGCATCATTTTAAGAAAGAAAATTGTGTTTTAAAAAATAAATAAGCTTAAGAATAAATAACAGTTGCTTTGTTAATTGCCCTAAACACAGTACGATGACGGAACTTCCAGGATAATTGTTCCAGCGGAATGTCGGAAACTGGGATTTTCTACTCCAACGGCTCCTTCGACAACGATTGTTCGCGGTTTACCACCCAAGCGGCATTGTATTGTTGAGCTGACATCGACGCGTAATTCTCGGTTGTAGGTGCTGTAAGTAAAAATATGAGATTTTGAGATTAAAAATTTGATTTGGAAGACAGACTGTACAGAAGAAATTTACGCTATCCTCTATCCTATGTGTGAAGAGATTATTTTAGCAAAGGCCAGGGCAGTGTTTTCAGTCATGTAGGTGGTCCAGAAGTGGAATATTGCAATATGGTAACCACAAGGGGGCTGCTGAGTACCTCGACTGGAGATTGGATAATCATCCAAGTCGTTGGTGGTAGCGGACGAGAGAGAGGGGAGGAGTGTTTTCTCACTAAAGCACTTCCTATTTATTTAAGCGGCAGCGGACGAATTCCCTAGATGGAATCACCAGTAGCATTTACCAGTTCTAATTAGGCCGAACTATTTTCAATACTGAGCCAGGGCTTTGGAAAATAATTGGTGGCGGATGAACCCTTAATGGGCCAACCACAGTGCTCGTATCCCCGAAGCGGGTCACTGACTCATGAAAATTCTGTGTCCTAGGGGTATAAAAGGAAACTGGTTCTCCAGGTTGGGGTTTGTCCACGAAAAAAGAATAGCAACAACGAGCCTCGGATAAGGGTGACCCCACTGTTAATGACCCCTGCAAACGAAATAAGGACAACGATATTCGGATCTGCATTTGGAATGTTCGGACCCTTAACAGGCCACGTTCAGCCGAATTGCTATAGAAAGCAGAAATAGTGCTTATTCAGATGCGGACTTGTCATACGCGGCAGACTTATGCAAGAAGTCTTGAGCTTTCGACACGTGAGCGAGCGTCTTATGACAATCCGCATCAAGGCTATATTCGCGAACCTAAGCCTAATATGCGCTCATGCCTGCACAGAGGACAAGGACGACGCCACCAAAGAACATTTCTACGAGCTCCTCAAGAGATCGCCAGAATTTTCGCCAAACGCGTATCCCGAAACCTCTCAACGACTCCTATGCCACCAGCATCAAATGCCGAATACCAGTGGCAACGCTGCCATCAGAAGTAGCGAAACTGATGTGGTGGGTTTTAACCGACCACCACCAAGAAACCCATGGTTTGACGAAGAATGCCGGCAACCATGTACAGCTCAACAAGAGGCATACAAAGCGACGCTGCAAAAAAGGACGAGGGCTGCTCGTCAGCTCTACGAGTATTAGACGAGAAGAACATCGACTTCTCCGAAAGAAGAAAAAAGAGCACTAGAAGCGCGTGATCGAAGATATTGAGAGATTATACTCCAGAAATATTGTACGGAAGTTTTACCAACAGGTTAAAAATACAAGTCAAGCCAAAAAGACCCGTACAGAGTAGAGATGAGGAAGGAAACCTCATAGTAGAGTCACAGTCGGTACTGAGAATATGAGAAAACTTCTTCTGGACACTGTACAAAGGCGACGAATACCAACATCCTGCTGTCAGGCAGAAGGAACCATTCAATCTAGACGAAGATAGCCAAAACTTCCGTCCACCTGACCAAAATGAAGTGAGGATAGCAATATCCAAGCTTAAATTCAACAAAGCTGTTGGACGTGACGGCTTACGAGCTGTTCAAAGCAGCTGGAAATGAGCTCATTTCTTAGATTTGGAATCTCAGCACCGTTTGCCTGATTTACCAGAAAGGAGATCCCCAGTCTCCTCAACATTGCGTACAAGATTTTATCTGCCATATTGTGTGAACGTCTGAAACCCTTCGTCATCATTCTGATTGACACCTATCAGTGTGGTTTCAGACAAGGAAAGTCCACAATCGATCAAATCTTCACACTCCGGCAGTTCTGAAGAAAACTCAAGAAGTCCAAATCGATACCCACCATCTTTCATCGATTTAAAGGCCGCATATAAAAGCATTTATAGAGACGAGATATACAGAGCTATGTCTAGTTTTGGCATCCCTGCCAAACTCTTCAGATTGTGCAGAATGACGATGGAGAATACTCGCTGGTCCATCAAGGTCGCTAACGATCTCACCGAGACCTTTGATATCAAAAAATGATTTAAACAAGGTAAGACATTGGCACATGACATCTTTACCATCATACTTGATAAAAAAAAAGATCATAGCCACAATCTTTTAACAGTCTGTGCAACTACTAGCGTACGCCGACGATAGCGACATAATGGGGAGAACACAGCGGGCTGTCGCTAGTATTGCAACGGAGGCTACCAAAATAGGTTTAGCGATATACGAGGGCAAAACCAAGTATATGCTGTCAACAAGAAGATACACTGAACATCGACAAATTGTACAGAACGTCACAATCGACCGTTATAACTTTGAGGTAGTAAGGAACTTCGTCTACCTCGGTTCTGCTATAAACTCTAGTAATAACATCGCAGCAGAAATTAAACAAAACTCTTGCCAATCGCTGTTCCTTTGGGCTGAGAAGGCAATTGAGTAGTAGAGCCCTACCCGAACAACTAAGGAGATTCTATATAAGACCTTGATCATCCCAGTCCTCCTTTATGGCGCTGAAGCTTGGACTCCATCTAAAACGGATGAAGATCCTCAGTCGCTTCGAGAGAAAGATTCTTCGTAAAATATTCTGTCCCGTTTGCGTTGACCGGCTTTGGATGAGGAGATTCAACGACGAACTATACAAGCTGTACAGCGACATCGAGATGGTAAATTAGTGTTCCGGTCCGCAGAGTCTTCGAACTCTCGGACAATCCGGAGGATGGCTGATGATAAATACTTCCTTAACCACCGCATTAACAAATACAAGGCATAATGATATTCTTAACCAACTAAACTACTTTACTTACTCCTGATACTTTTTGCAAACAATTCCCACAAGTTCACCAATTCGGTCTTCCTTCAGCGGCGAATGCTCACCCTGCAGAACGAATACCAAATCATTGTTTGCCGGCGAATGGAACACAATCAGTTGATCTCGTCCCGTGCTTACACTAATTGACGTTAACTAAAAAAAACAAATAAAAGTTCCATTAGTTTCAAACAATTATAAACCAGACTATCTCTCCTTACATCCTTAATTAATATCGATCGTTTCATGTTCTTAAATTTATTCTTTGCACCGTCTAGCTTATAAATCGCTTGATCTGTCAAAATAAATGCACGGTCCGCACTTTTGTTGTATCGGTTGAACTTCTTGACAAACGATGAAAATAGCACAAATTTGAATCCATCCGAGTTCTTCAAGTTCTTCACACTTGCATTGTAGGCGCTGAATCCACTATTTTCAAGTGTATTAGCCAAATAATCGCCAATCCACTTCCTGGCTTGTCCCCAGTGTTTGCGACGTCCTTTCAACGCACTAGCAGCTATAATCTGCAAGCGCATTTGTGGCCACTCTGAGCGTGGGAACTTGCGCAATATCATGTACGCCCGCCAGTTATTGAATAGACGTTGGAGTCGTGGTTCTGCCTTTCGTCCAGCCAATGGTGGCTCTGGCCATTGTATACTCTTGCCGTAGTCTCGCATGTTCTTTGCGTGGCGGAATCTCTGCGCCAAATCGTCGACATATGAACGCAGTTTGTAGGTCTTGTAGTAACGCATGATCAACATGGCTGCTTTCATTTTCTTGTAATTCTGGCGACAAATCCAGCCACGAACTTGTTTCTGAAGGAGGGTCACGATGTGAGGTATCATTTCGTTGCGTTGGGACTCTAACGAGAACAGGGTTTTTGGAGATCTACAGAGAAACTAATTATATAAAGCCATTAAGCAATGATATGCCAGACACTTACCTTATGAATATCTTGGTTGTTCCATACTTTACGTCATTGTTGAAGCCCTTCTCATCGATTAGAACCTTGACGCCATCTTTGTCGCTGCCAGCGCGGAAGTTCGGCCATGTATATTGGGAAATCATCTTGTAACGCAACAAGAATTTGTCATATCGCTGGCGATGTACGAAACCAGCTCGTCGGACGCGAACATTCTCCAAGAGACCAAGGTAACGAACTTGATGTTCAACTCGCATATCATCGAAAACTGTCGGACTCTTTAGGTCGTTGGGTTTTACGCAGCGAATATAGAATGGTTCCTTCTTTTGCAAAGTGCTGACCAATTCAATCATAGACTTCTGGAAGAGTGTACCAGCAGTTAGTGGGCGTTTTGTTGTCTTTTTAATATCCTGAGCACCCTCTGGCCACATGGAACTTAAATTCGGATCTTTCGAGTGATGTAAGAGTCGTTTAAAGTCCTGGTATAGAGTGTCCTTATTCTTTTCAATGAATCCAGTGATGTTGTAGATCACATCGCCAGCATAGTGAGTTACGCGGAAATCTTCACGATGCTTCAGTTCCTTGTCCATTGGTTTCAATTGACGACTGGTATAATGAGGATGACTGTTAAGAGTTTTGTCCATGGCACCAAGAAGTGTCTCATCGGTGACTTTACCCACACTAAGACAGGCTTCGTCCATTATGGCAATTATTCCCTTATGAGGCTGTTCGACTAAGTCACAGATAATCTAAAGAAGGACGATTACTACACAATCTGGTGAAAAATATTAGTTAACTCACCTTATTATTAAAATAGTCAATGTTTGTCCACTCAATGCCTTCCCTCTTGTACTCCTCTTGTTCCTGCTTTAGCACAAGTTCTACAAAGAATACACTATAGTAAGATAAACTTTCTTGAAAAACCATTAAGCCTACCAATAAACAACTGTTGAAGCTTCTCATTGCAATAGTTAATGCAAAACTGTTCGAAACTATTCGAATCGAAAATCTCAAATCCATAAATATCAAGCACGCCAATTACGGAATTAAAACGCGCTTGAGACTTTGTGCCACGGAATACAATCGCTCGATTGATTCTACTAATGATCCACGTAAAGAGTCTATCGTATATGGCTTTTGCTAGAGCATCCTTTCCGAATTCAGCTTGAGTTGCGTTGTGCTCTTTCTCCATAACACTGCCGCCAGCGGCTATCACTCTCTTAGTTAAAGCATCTGATATTTCCTTTTCCGTAACCTGGAGGAGTTTAGCTGCTGACGCAAGGTGGGATTTATTGGCAATGATTAATTCGTCTTCTTGGCCTAGAAATACACAAAAGGTAAGAGTCATTGTTTTAGAATGTTTTGCAGAAACTTACTTTGGAAAGTTATGTTGCCCAAGTGTAAAATTGCACCGACAACACGCCATACAGTGTTTGTCTCTTCGGGTGTAAATCCCAGCGTTCTGAATGCATTGCATGTGCCTTTATAGTCAGACTTCTCGGTGAGTACATCGGTACTGCCTTGATTAGTATAGTGGTATTTCATTGGATCCCTAACGATATCGAACTGCCGTAGTTCATTGTCATTTGCACCACGAAGAAGCTGGAAGATTGTTTAATGAAAAACTATAGTTTCGCTTAAAAATTAATAGGGTTTTTGTTTAGGTCGACAATATACATATGCAGATCCAGGGAACTTGTGCACTACACTCCTATCTAAGCCTATTATGTAGTCTTCTAAAAGAAGGGGAAATCAAACTTGAGGTTGGTAAGATTTAGTCGACTCCTGGACTACTTAGGAATCATTTCAAAGGAGTAAAAGAAATAGTTCTCGAAACCATATTCAAAAGCTTTAAACAATGGCGTCATTTTATCTAAAGTGGGGTTGGAAGCATATGTGACGTCATTTGTCACACATTTCTTTAAAACTACCATACTTTGCCCATAGAAACGAACCCATTATAATGTTTAATTGTTATTACTTTTTTAATTGTTCGACGCTGAAAGTTGAATGTTTATTACAAAAGAAAAAATGCCATGTAACACTTGTCACACAGGCATACTGCGGATGTGGCTAATTTAAGCGAAAACTCCAGACTTTCTGAAAACGTGTAATTATGATTTCTTTAGTTTGTCACATATGTATGTACGTATTAGATAATTAAATAGTTAGATGCATTCTGTTAATTTATTTTGAATTGGAATTATGAAATTGAGGTTCTGCACCATCATGTCATGCCGTAGTATCAACTATCGTTGTTTTCATGTTAGAGGTGTCCTAGTGTTCAAGTTTCATTCACGTCCTTTCCCTCCAAAGTCATGTAATCCATGATAAACAGGCAACAAAAGGTTCACTGGTGATTCTCTTCGAAAAGTAGAACCACTCTCTTCATTCATCTGTTGAAAGTAAGATTGTTGCTTTGCATCAAGTTCTTTTATAGAAAATGTTTGCGTTCAGTATCTATGAATGTCTTCGACAATGGGCTAGGAACGATCTTTGATTTGGACGGTTTCAAGTCTGCATCATATGTGTAAGTGCTGGCGTCACTCAAGGCTCCGTTTTGTTGCCGATTCTTTTTCTTTTTATAAATAATATCTTGTCGGTCACCTAGTACTTATATTCGTTCCTGAAGAGCCTGGCTCTTAATGAGGAAAATTTTCTTGAATACACATGTAGGGAAGGTTATTAAAAAAGCCATTAGATCCCAAATGGATTTGTCGAATGTCGCCGTGATTTGGTGTACAAAAACGTGATCAACGACTACTTGGTGTTTAAAAGACTACTATGATGGCTTATAAGCTTACTTACCTCGGTGTTGCCAGTGAACAAGTTCAGCATGTGCGTGGATAAGATATTTGGACATGTAAGTTTAGGAAACTCGTCCGTAAACCCTTTACAAAGGTAGATGATGAATCTGGAATGTTCCCCAGTATAGTATAGTATTCTACTGATTTTGAGTCGAGGCTCGCCTATATTTCAAACAGTCTGAGCCTGCCAGTTTACTCTAACTACCCACCATGCACTTTTTACGTGCTAACATTGAACCAAATCATTTCAAACAGTTTGTAAACAGGCCATGCACCATAACTCCACATCGGCGAAATGCAACTCTTGCCAGGATTGGTGGGCTTTGTTCGAAATTGTATCGCTTTATATAAGTATCGCTTAATCGCATTACTGTGCGCTTTCGCTCTAAATGGTGCCGCCTCTTAGCTCGACCATAGAAGACCGATGCCGTGGCAGCAGAAACACCCCACATAATACCCAACTTCAACTACCCATCTACTTGTTCACTATCGCACTGTGGATACATTCCATTGACGCTGTCCTCAACGCAATAGATACACAAACTTTAGCGTACATTAGACAGCATGAGGTGATGTGTAAGTTAGAAAAATCGTTATATTACAAAGAGTAGACTCTTTTTAGACAAAAAAGTGTTTTTAACAACGTTAACACTGACGTTGTTTAAGAATTTCTTACTGAGTTAGGTGTAGAATAATATATAAAGTAATGGATAGCATCCATACCAAGATATAGAATCATTCATCAACATAAGCATTAGCGCCCTAACGAAGACCGTAAACAGATGAACGCCTCAGGGTGGCGTTATCTCTCCTCTACTATTGTCATTGGTCCTCAACAAAGTGTTGAAGTCTAAGCGGACGAAGGGTTTTTATACCCTATCCTAAGGGTATATTAAGTTTGACACATAGTTTGTAACATAGAGAAATAATCGAGATAGACCCTATAAAGTATATATATTCGTGATCAGCATCAATAGCGAAATCGATTGAGCGATGACCGTCCGTCCGTCCGTCCGTCCGTCCGTCCGTCCGTCCGTATGTCACCGCTTTTTGGGCCTTAAATTTTGAGCTAGGACGATGAAATTTCATATCTGGGCTTCTGAGAAAAAGATACAGTACAAGTGTAAAAATTTTTGAAATCCGCCCACTGCCACGCCCACTTTTTCATAACTTCACTAAATTATATGAAACCGAAAAATTTTGTTAAGACCAAATATTTAGGCATTCAGATTCCCTACAATCCACCCTTACAAAAGTTTTGGCCACGCCCACTTTTTGGGGGCGTTTTTATCACAAAACCGATTTTTGGGCCTTACATTTTTAACTAGGACGCTGAAATTTCATATCTGGGCTTCCAAGAAAAATATTCAATGCAAGTGTAAATTTTTTTTACATCCGCCCACTGCCACGCCTACTTTTTTATAACTTCACTAAATTATATGAAACCGAAAAATTTTGTTAAGACCAAATATTTGGGTATTCAGATTCCCTACAATTCACCTGTAGAACAGTTTTGGCCACGCCCACTTTTTGGGGGCGTTTTCATCGAAAAACCGATTTTCATACAATTTTACATGTAACATCCTCAAACGTTCGACATTATAGCTATATTTGAGTACAAAATGCAATTTGGCCACGCCCAGAGAGAGGAGGATAGGGTATCATACGATCCGTTCCAGACGGATTGTAGCTTTTCTGTATGTTTTTTTATCTGGAAAGTTTCTGTCAACCAACTCATAGAGCGCGCTCTGGACAAAATTCACCTAAGGGCCTCGATATGTGTTCTCAGTTTAAAAACAGACCACAAAAAAAAGTGCAAAACTCAACCACCTCCGAAACTGAATGGTCAGACTCTCTCATTATGTTCCAATGCAAAATATCTATCTAGCCACGATTTTTAACCCAAAACTTAGTTAGAAACTAAATATTAAACAGAATGACTTTCGGTAAAAAGGGGAGACTTCTTCCCCAAAATAACCCTATGGATGTAAACAGCCGTTGTGTGTCAAATTGTTACTCATCTGGTGTACCGCTCTATCGAATGGAAAAAGTCCAAAGAGTAGCATGTTCGGGCACTACCGGATAACTGAATTCCTATCCGACGCATGCTCTAACTATAATTTTACTACTGTTCCCATCGATTTATATACCAAAAACCCAGCTTTGTGCGTATGTACTGCAGTCCGACAAAGGTATAAACCATAAGCAGTATGGCTACAGTACAGTCTTGGAGGCGAAGCAAACTTGTTGAGTCTCCGTCTGACTACAAAACTTCCTTTAGTAAACGTTTCTCAGCAAATCTCTCATGAACATGACCAAGGACTATGTCACTACTATTTATATTCACGGTTCAGATAAAGCGAATGTGTCGTTATCCTTCCTCCTGACAGGACCATGCCAGAATTTTCCAGGCGGAGCTTCTCGCAATTCGTGAGGCTTGTCACATACTAAGAATTCTTCCTATTCCAACCCTTCATTCTATAGCCAAAGAGCAATCGAAATTAAAGCAATTCATTAAGCTACCACATCATCTGAACTGGTAGAGCAAAAGGAACTCAACCTTTTATGTTCCCAAGCAACAACTACTATCATCTGAGTCCCAGGACACAGTCATTTTGAGGGAAACGAAAGGGCAGACGAGTTGGTCAGGCTAGAGTCAGGTCATTAAGAGTGTCCATCGAAAAGAATCAATTTGCACTTGGGAGTCGTTAAGGGCAATATATGATATCACTTTTTATGGCTGCTCAACCTCGGATGGAATAGACTTACTAACTGTGTTGTATCAAGAAGAATATGGCCCATCTAAAGGGTGGGCACTTTCCCATCTAGCTACGCCACTGCGTTTGACATTTCACGTCTAAAAAGTGGGCAAATTTCGTTGATTCCGTGTTCGCTTACTTTTTCGTAAATTTTTCTTTCTCTGAGAGAATTTTACCCGTACCCGATTATTTCATTCAAATGATTGCCTCGGTTGGCTTGACAGTAGGCCATTCTGACAACCCAACTTTTTTTGATATATATTCGATGGTTTCGGCCTCTATTTCACGAATAGCTTGATCAATTTTGTTCTTGAGTACCTGATTCGTGTCTGGAAGTTCGCATAGCATTGATCTTTAATGGCACCCTACAAAAAAAAGTCCAACGTCGTCAAATCGCAGCTCCGTTCCGGCCAAGCAATATCACCAAAATATAATTGATCTTAATGTACAATAAATCGATTGTTGAACCACAGCTCACCCAAGTCCAACTCCTTAATTTCTGGCTATAACAAATCGGTTATCAGAATTTGGTACCGCTCTCCATTGACTGTAACGTTTTGGTCTTGGAAGTAAAATGGGCCAATAATGCTGCCACTCACAAAACCTGTAAAAGGACGAACAAGGGAATATGTTCGGTTATCAATTAGCAAACCATTCTCACGAATTTTCATCACAAACTTGCGTACACCAGCTGCAGTTGGTACATTATTTCGACCGAAATTTGAACTGTTTCCGCAACACAGCATCCGATTTGGAAGTAACTTTGCACTATATTTCAACGTTCTTCAAGCGTTAATCGATTCATTTCCTACCGCGGAAATATAATATTAAGTTTCTGTCAATTTTAAGCGCATAAGAACTGTCAGTGTCAAAATAACATATGATTCAAAAAGAAACCAACAGATGGCCCACCTTTTATAACAAATTTATAACAAACGCTACTAAGCAGATCAAGATCGGATATTGTAACAGTCGTTGCTATTAGCTCTGGCAAAAGCTCGATTGGAGACCATGCAACCTAGTTCTGTCATAAGTAGTTGCAGAGATAATGACGAGATAGAATCTCTAATGCACTTTCTTTGCAGATGTCCGGTCCTAGCGAGGTTTAGATAACGTGCATTAGATAAACCCCTAAACTTATCCTTTTTCTGAACTCCACTGGTTGGTTCTAAGACCTTGCACCAATTGTGGTATCAAAATGGCCCATCAAAGTGCTAATTGGGTTTTACCCGTACGGAAACATACCAGTCCTATCTACGTACCTAGCAAAGAAACATTTGGTCATTCTCCCTTATACACGTCTCATAGGTATAGAAATTCCTGATTCGCTGCTCGTAGCTGATATCTGGTTCAATCGATCAAAACAGGTAAAAAATCTCTTGAAAAAATCTAAAGCAGTTACTAATTCTTTTAAATGTATCTTCGCAGACTCAGCATAGTCTCTAGACTATGTGTTTCGTGTTTTGTAACCTATTGGCCTCCTGAAAGTCGACAGCGGGCTGTGAATATGTCTCACTGAACCAATATAGCTAAATATGTTATTTGGCATCCTGACAATCTTTGCGGTGAATCGATACTTAACAGATGTAACAATGACATAAAAGAGTCCAAGTATCAAGCAGAACTGTTTTGTAGCCTAACTTCTCTTAAAATCCTTTCTTTCTGTTGCATACATATGTACCATGCATGTTAGCCATATTATTGCCTACCTACGCAATTAAAGCATACATTAAATTGCTCATTACTTCAAACACTTTTGAAATCCATACTAATCCCCTGTAATGGGGCTAAAACCAACACCAATGTGAAAGCTGACCAACTTAAAGCCCCCACAGAACTAATACCCTTCGAGGCAACCACACCCTGAATGTCATTACTTGCATGCACGTTGGGGGATTAACCACCCCCGCCTATTGCAAAGTTCAACTAGAAATGATTAATTAAAACCTTCTTGAATTGGAAATTTTTATCTCTTTTCCTAAATTAACTTGATTAGATATTGCCATGGCCAATAAAAATACACACACACACACCCCAATGCAACTTACCTGGTAAAAACTGTGGAAATTTCTTTCGCCGGCTTGCTGCTGTATGACACGCGATTTCTCCAGCAAATAGTTGGTTATAACCCCGCCTACGGGATCGGCTTTATAATCGAACTCAATGTCCATGTACTTGCCGAATCGGCTAGAGTTGTCGTTGCGATTTGTTTTCGCATTGCCGAAGGTTTCCAGAATTGAATTGCTTTGAATGAGGACGTTTTTTACTCTGGAAGTACAAAAATAATGAAGTGGGAATTTAAAACTCAAGTTGACCGAAAATAAATGATAACTTCCTGACTAGAGGATGATAATGATAGTCGCCAATGCGGCTGCATTTAATCTAATCAATAGACGTTGGGGGCTATCTAGGTTTATACCCAATAAAGTTAAATACTTTATCGCAAGCGTATACCGCATTTAAATATTAAATTCAAATGGATTTTAGTGTTATGTGTAATTTAATCCAAACACAAGCCCCAGTAGTGTCCGGATTGGGTGGACGACTTACGGATGTAAATTAGAGATGCGTGTCCACAACAGCGAGAGTGTGAAAATACCCCTTAATTGGTTAAGGACATTTGAATTCGTTTTAAATGCATTAAATGAAGTCGTACGAATATCCAGTCATATTGGTATTTATGTGTCTGATGAACGCATTCAAACCACTTTGGTTCATAATTCGTTCAAACGCACTACCAGTCATTACCCTAAGGACTGTTCAGTTCTACTTTGGTTACATCAGTTAAGAAAAGAAGCAGATATGTATGCGCAGATATGTATAGACGACATCTAGTTTTCATTTAGGTAACTTACTATAGTTGAATTGAGCAGGCATAATCCCGGACTATAGAATCCTGATGAATCCTGACGCCGACGGTTTGGGCCAACAGCTCATACAAGTGATGAATCTCCTGGACTTCGGTCTACCTTTTAGCTTTGTCATTCGTATTTTGGCTCTCAATCAAAGCAAGAAGGACTTATTAAAAGGAAAGTGTGGTTTCAGACAAGTAAAGTCCACAATCGATCAAAGTCTGGAGAAAGCTCAAGAAGTCCAAATCTATGTATACCCACCATCTTTTCATCGATTTTAAGGCCGCATATGAAAGCATTTATAGAGACGAGCTATACAGAGCCATGTCAAGTTTTGGCATAATGACGATGGAGAATTCTCGCTGCTTCATCAAGGTCAGTAACGATCTCACCGACACCTTTGATGTCGAAAAAGGACTTAGACAAGATGACGCGCTGTTATATGATTTTTTCAACATCATTCTTGACAGGATTGTGGATAAGTCAAATACCGGAGGCACAACTTTTCAAAAGTCTGTGCAACTACTAGCGTATGCTGACGATATTAACATAAGTGGTAGGACTCAGCGGGCTGTCAACGGTGCTACCAATATGGATTAAGCTGAAACGAGGGCAAAATCAAGTATATGCTGTCAACAAGAAGGGGCACACAACATCGACGAATTGGACAGAATGTCACAATCGACAGCTATAACTTTGCGCTAGTAAGGAAGTTGTCTACCTTCGCTCTGCTATCAATTCTGAAAACAACGCCTCAACAGAAATTGGACGAAGAATAACTCTTACTTACTTTACTTATGTCCTGTATCCCCTTGTGGGTCCTAGGGCCTCTACAATGCCTACGCGCTATTGTGTGTGGTTTCTGGCAATGTGCCTCAGCTTTCCCCATCTCTTTCCCAATTGCCGTGCTTCCTTCTCGACTGTTATGCGCCATGTACTTCTGGGACCGCCGAGTATTCTGACATTCTGAGTAAGCGGGTTCCATTGCATCGCGTGGTTAGCTATGGACCTGTCACTGCCACTTTCGTCGTTCTATGGTTGTGCCTATAGGTTCATGACCCGTTCTCTGATAAAGCTGTTCGTTAGAGATACGGTGTGGCCAGAAAATCCTTAAGATATTGCGTTGGCACCTATTAACGAACGTTTGCAGTTTCCTCGTGACAGTAGCGGTCACTCTCCAGGTACCACATCCATATAGCAGCACGGATTCAACGTTGGAACGGAACAGTCGTACCTTGGTGTTTAAGCTAATTGCATTATTACGCCAAATTGTGGATAGCATCCCAAACGCAGATTTTGCTTTCCCTATTCGTCTGGCTATATCCAGTTGGGTTACGCCATCAGTTGAGACAATACTCCCAAGGTATTGGAAACTCTCTACTCTCTCAACTGTTTGTCCAGCCATGCATATATGAGTTGATGAGTTCGGTCCTAGACTGATCATTTTTGTTTTTGCCGAGTTCATTTTCAGCCCAACGATGTTAGCTTCCCTCTCCACATTTGCTGTCATTTGGTGAAGGTCCATTATTCTGTGAGACAGTAGGCATAAATCATCGGCGTAGTCGAGGTGTTTGAGTTCGGATGTAAGAGTCCATCGAATTCCTCCATTTCCCGTCGATAAAGCCGCATTTAGCACATCGCTTATCAACAATAGAAACAATATTGGTGAAAGAATGCAGCCTTGCCGAACATCACTTTGGACTTCGAATTCCTTAGACAGCGTTCCTCTGGGTAAAACGTGACATGTGGATCCATCGTATGTAGCCTTGATAATAGCTATTAATTTATCAGGAATGCCTCTCCTGGCAAGGCAAGCGAAATACATTCCCGATTGACACTATCAAACGCCTTTTCGAAATCGATGAACAGCAGGTGTAGTGTTGATCGATATTATTGCTCGATGATGATCCGCAGGGTGTTGATGTGGTCGACACAGGAGGATCCAGAGCGGAAACCTGCTTGTTCAGCGTCGAGTGTGTCTTCGAGGTGTTCTTTGATTCGCTCCAGGATAATTCTAACTATTACTTTAGCCACAGCAGATAGCACGCAGATACCTCTCCAGTTTTCGCACTGCATTAGGTTACCTTTTTTAGGGAGCTTGACGATCATTCCCTTCTTCCACTCATCCGGAAAACTCTCGGCTTCCCAGGTTCTCCCAACAAGTGGAAATAGTAGAACTGATGCAGTTGGCGCAGCTCGAAAAAGCTCCGCGGGTATGCCATCAAGTCCCACCGCCTTATTGGTTTTCAGTGCTTTGATCGCGGTAATGATCTTTTCTTTACAAGGGGTTGAGGTGCGAATTCGTGTATTTCTTACCACGGATACTTTAGTCTGACTTGGGTGCATATTGCTTGCGAATACTCTATAAAACTTAAGCAAAATGCTCCTACCATCTCTTGAGTTGATCCTCATCCGATATTAGCAACGAACCGTCTAAGCCTTTCACTGGGTGTTGAGTAGAGCTCTTTGGTGATTCTATAAACGATTCTGCTGTCGCACCTCACTGCTGCTTCTTCTGCTTCCGTAGCCAGCGCATTGATGTAATTGCGCTTGTCACGTCGCACTCTGCGCTGCACTTCTCTCATCTACATTCGATATAGAGACTCTAGCTCGATCCTCCCTGCTGCTGGAGTTCCTGCAATTTGAGCTCTTAGCTGTTTCGTTCGTCGATCCTTCGCCAGGTATCCTCAGAAAGACACGCTCTTTGGCTTCCTTGCGATCGACCGACAAACCTTTCGGCACCTGATATGAAAACAGTTTTCACAGCATACCAATGGTCTTGGATGGCGGCGGGCAGTGAGCTGCTGATTGTTTTCACTCCACGTGAAAGATAGTCCCTTAGTTCTTGGCGCACTGTGGGATCTCTCAGTCAGTCAATGTTGAACCTGGGCGTTCTCATGCAGTTGGATCTTCGAACGGCGACAGTGCGGTATTGGACAGTAGCTATCATAAGATGGTGATCTAGTGCCAACCCCATATCCGCTCCTCGTCTGTTTCGGACGTCTAGAAGACTACTTCTAAAACGGCGACTGATGGCAAAATGGTCAATTTGGTTGGAGGCTGCTTGCCTGTCAGTTGTCACCCAACTGAGTTGCCAATAGCTGTGTCTTTGGGCTGAGAAGGCAATTGAGTAGTAGAGCCCTATCCCGAACAACTACGGAGATTCTCCATAAGACCTTGATCATCCTAGTCCTTCTTTATAGCGCTGAAGTTTGGAATCTATTTAAAGTGGATGAAGATATCCTCGGTCGCTTCGAGAGAAAAATTCTTCGTAAAATATTCGGTCCCGTTTACGTTGACGGGCTTTGGAGAAGCAGATTCAACGACGAACTATACGAGCTGTACAGCGACATTGACCTAGTCAAAAAATTGCGCATTAGTCGTCTAAGATGGCTAGGGTGTGTAGAATGGATGAAAACATATACTTCGACTCATAGAGTCTTCGAATGCAATCTTGAGGGGCAACCACGCGCTATATGGCACTCCAAGTAGGAGTGCCGACTCAACCGACTTGGAGTCCGCAACTGGAAGCAGTTAGCTAAGGCCTAGGTTGACTCAAACTGTAGCGTCACCTAAGAAGAAGAAGGTTTGACAACAATCCATGATATAAATTTCTCGGCAACTCTTCTTCCTGGCTCTAGATGAAATGTCCAATATCGCAGTAAGAAGTTGAACCATAGCTATAAGGTTAACCAATAGATTAGGGACATCGTTCCCATATGTATGACGTTGTGTATAACTTCCACCTCGTCTATACACATACCTAAGCTAATCTATGCCAGCATTTTCCTTTTATTTCTGTCATGGATACTAATGAAAAGTGTGATGGCATTGCGTGGTTTCACACAGTACCCCACCTGCTCTATGTCCAACCATCCGTATAGATGGCCACAGATTGAACGCTTAATACCTAACAAGTTCCCATGCGAACTCCGGAAGAAAAAAACTTAATAGTTTCTTGGCACGCGCAAGTACCGACCGACGGGTCCATTTGTCTCGCCTATAAAACAATAGAAACAAACAATTTGCGAAAACAAAGATTAGACTATCGCTGACTAAAACTCGAATATCAAAACTTCTCATAATAAACCAAGGTTCCATTGTTCTTATAAAATATCCCACGATGTTGTTCTCCCATTTTTATGTTCAGTTTTCTCGCAAGTTAGCTCATCTAAATCTCCATTAACTTTCCATTTCAAACATAAAAACATGAAAAGAAAATTGCTTCTTATTTTCAATGATTTTTCAGCTTTCATTGAAGTTTCAATTCATCAGTTATCTATGTATCCACAGGAATGCATACATAATTCAGAAAATGTAATAAGCCCCGTCGATATTGGCCAGGGCTATAGCAATATGTAATTGCCATTGTGAGTTCAATCACGTAATGCATTGTTGCGCGCCGTCTTTCACTCTCCGTGAGTCATCTCGCTTAAATCATTTCGAATAATAATTATTGTTCGACACATTTTGAACATTTTACCTCGCATTTGCTGTGAAAATGAGCTCATAACTTCCAACTGATAAGCTCGGTGATAAAAAACAAACTTATCTCTAAGTTTCCAAAGATAATTTCAAAGATATGCCGGATGTAGGAAATTCCCATCATTGAAAAACTTACTGAAACATTTTTTGCAATTATTTTGTTAATTAGGTTGATGTACGGAATGGCATACATTTGTTTGCCAAGAGAGTGTAATAAATAATTAAAAAAAAATATATATTTTGTGGAATCTGCAGCGTGATTGTGGAATTTTAATTAATTTTTTTTTTTTTAGAATTTGAGGAATCCTTGAAATGAATCCTGTTCTACGAAAAATATTGAGTCTCGATTCATTTGCATGGAATGCATGTGCGATGCAAACCAAAGTGTGTGCATGCATCATGAAAAACAGTACTGCCGAAAGTATACAACCTTGCTGGACACCACTTCGAATCTCGAATTCCTTTGACAGTCTTTTTGGGGCGCCACCGTAGCTCAGTGCTTAGTGTATTTACCATCCTTTTGGTTGGATGTGCCATGTGTGAAAAAATGGATGTTCAATCGTAAATCTAACATTGATGACAAATATTTTTGCCTGGAAATTGGTAGAGTAGTTGCCTAGATGGATCGAGAATTAAATGCCAGATTCTAGTCATTTGTGTACCAGTCATGTTTTTAAACGAGAGTAATTCCACTTCAAGCCATAGTTGGAGTACTGAATTGACTACTCAACGAAAGAGGGTGGAAAAAACTATATGGAGATACTTGAAGTCGATATGTTTGACTCAATATCTACATACATAGCTCTTGGCCTTTAGGGATTACAGTACACTGTTTATAAGGATTAAAATCGCCAGTGTACATACCATTCTAACATTCAGCATGGACAGCATCTATTTTTCGGTAAATTCAAGCGATATTCCACTAGAGTCCAAAGTTCTAACAGCTTTTTCTTCAGCTGCAGATAGCTTAAGTATAGTGAGAGCAAGATCTGTCCCCTCCCTGATACAGTTTAGTTGGCAAATTCCATTTTCACGACCAAGTAAAGCTTAATGTGGATACATATGTAATATGGTTTAGGTAGCAGGAATCAAAATGAAAACTTTAAAACCCCACACGACCCCAAAGTGTCACTGCTTCTTAAGCCTCTTGCCTGCTCATCATCTGTCTGGTGATGTTGTCTGTGGTTATGTTCTCATCCACCAGCAGGGGCCGTTCTTCATAATATCGTGGACAATGAAACAAAATGTGTTCCACATCTTCCACTGCTTCCGTGCACGTTAGGCAATATGGGTTGTCGTCGTGTCCAAACTTATGCACGTAGGCTCTGAAGCATCCGTGGCCAGTTAGCATCTGGGTGAGGTACAAATTCAGCTCCACATGCTTTCCCAATCCAAGTGTCTATTTTGGGAATCAATCTCTGCGTCCACCTGCCTTTATCAGAGTGAAACCATCTCTCCTGCCATTCTTCCAGAATTGTCGTTGGTGGTAACTCATTATCACTTGAACTCGTCACTGAAGCCGTTGTCCTGCTGGCACGGTATTTCTGTTGCGCTTCTTTAGCAAGAAGGTCTATTGGTACTATACACGCCGCCTCGTAGGAGGCTGTTCGGAAGACTCTCACTGCGTTGATTCCGCGTACTGATGAGCAGTATTTCTGTCTTTTCTTCTGCAAGTTGTAGACCCATGTGTACGAACCAGTCCTGGACCATCACGATAGCTTCGTTGCAGTCATACTCAAATTCCTCGATAAGTTTGGTCAATATAACGATTGTCGTCGACGAAGGCTATTATTTTGGAAGATCTCGGGATTCCAAGTTGAGAATGTCATCGTACATTAGATTCCACAGTAGCGGACCTAGTACGCAGCATTGGGGAACGGCACCTGCGATGTCGTACTATCGTCGGTGTCGTGGAGCACTATCATATTTCTAAAATATTTCGTCATTATCTTTTGTAGATACTCTGGTACTCTCTTCGGGGTAAGAGCTAGAAGGATGTTTCTCCAGTTTCCGGTGTTGAAGGCCTTCTTGACACGCAGCGTGATAATTGCGCAGTACTGTTTACTCCCGGCCTTCCAACGCTTTCCTTCGCTGTACTCAATACCTCGTCGATGGCGTTTGGCAAGTGAAGCAGCAAAGTGGGGCTGAGGATCAATATTGTGAAACAAGAGCTTTCAGTCTTGTCTCTCGAATAAACATTGCTTGCCATTAGGTTGAGAAAGTTGACATCCTTTATTTGGGAAAGCCAAGCCTGTGTTTGGAATGCTTTCCAAAATCTGGAAGAGTATGTAGCTTCAATTTTGAATCCATGCTACTACAGGGTGTAGTACTTGAAAAACCACTACCATGGTCATTCGTAAATTGCAAACCGTCTTAGAGATGTCTACATATCGTTCTTAGAAATTTCTGGTCCTAATCATATCTCGAATGAGCAACTTAATACGAGAACGCATCAGGAACCCATTAACATCACATTCCGATGAAGAAAGTGTCAATAGATTGGTCATACCCTACCCTTACGTTGTAAAACTTGCTATACAATGGAATTCAGTTACCCAATCAGGTAGATGAGTGGGTCACACTATGGAAAAGTGGCGCAAAATGCTTTAGCAGGAATCGAGGAGATTCGGAATGAGTTGCCGAAAATTAAAACGCATTGCAGGACTACGAATGCGATGACACTCTGGCTTTGTTGATGTCTTATGCTTCCCGAGGGCTGACATGACTCAAAAAGAGAAGAACAAGGATAAACGAATGGCTAACATGATTGTCTAACCAGTGTCAGGGAGCTTTTAGATAAATGGCTGAATGCTGATACCTTTACTAGATCTTTGAGGTGTTCAGTTCTTTTATGGCAGTCCTCTACATTTGTAAATTGACTTTCCTGTTTCAAGCTCAGCGAACTGATCCCTGCTTTGGTGTCAAACTTTTGGGTTTAAGTTAAAGTTTTAGGTTTGTACCAAGATATAGACACACTTAAACCAGGATTGGAACATTTGTTATACCATGAATCGTTTCACTTTGTCTATCAAGCGTCATTGAAGAAAAGAGCCCCTAAATGGAACAGTCTTCTTGTCTCAAGGTATAGAAGGTATGAATTACCCCAGAGTTGTATGTTATTATCTATTTCTACACTAGCTTCCAAGTATTTGATATTCCGTGTCCTTTTTTGATGACAGTACTTTTTTTGATTTAAGCTCATGAGGGTTATGTTAAAGGGTGTGATCAACAACGAATTGATATTCCCAAGAGCCTAAGGGTGCTAAGGAACCTTAGTCAACTCTAAAATGGAAAGCACAAAATCAGTTTTTATTCCAATCTCGTCATATCCAGGAATGGCTGTTTAATCTCAATTAAAAGCCTTTTATGTCATGTTTCATGGCAGACCTTCACCGAAGGGTATAATTAACTTTAACGAATGAACACGGATTATAAACCTATTTAATGTATTCCATTACAAGCCCAACTAACATAATTGAGAGATTAAACAGCCGCATATCTATTTTATGACAGGATTCACAGAAATTTCTTACAGAAAAACATTTATTACCTACCTTTCGATCTCGTTCTGACCATGAATGTTTGTAACCGCTGCAATATACTTCATAATGATTTTCGATGCCTCTGTCTTGCCGGCACCCGATTCTCCAGAAATGAGAATACACGTGTCCTGTTGCCTTTGCTTAAGAATTCTGTACGCTGAATCTGCGATGGCATAGAGATGTGGTGGATTTTCGAACAACTCCCGGCCTGTAATAAAAGGAATAAACATCAATGCCATCGTTAAAATAAACAAAATGTCTTCATAATAAATTACGACGTTGTGTATGTAACTCACCTTTGTATTTGTTTATCGTATCTGGACCGTAGATGTTCATTTGTCTGTAGGGATTCACCGAAACGCATACCTCACCAATGTATGTGTAAATTGATCCAACTTGAAATCTGTAATGGAACAATTAGGATTTGTTGAGTTTTATATTTGACTTGGTATTGACAAGTGATTTAGGATAATGTGTGGTGGCCTGTGGACTGTTTGAAATGCATGTCATATGTGTTGACACGCAGCAGTGGAGAACTTTTGTCTAATGTGTTAGGACGGTTAGAGCTGAACATCTGGATGTGCACATACTGGCGCCAGAGGATTGAGTGCTTCGATGTCTATCGTTTTCTATTGATTTACTGTAGATACAAAGTATCTGGGGATAAATATTGCTTCCAAAGGTTGCTGCTTGTAAAAGTACTTAACACTCTTACAATGTTGCAAGTGTAAGTCCTACCATCGACCTACCGGACTGTGTAAATCCGGTAGCAGATAGCCGGGGGCGATAATAAAATATGTTTGCTTTGGTGTACAATAAAAAGTCATAGTGTTAAGTAGGCCCTAAGTCTAATTAACAACTCAGGCTTGTAAATACCTATACGCACCGAACTAAAGGACATGAATGCACTCTGGTGTGTTTGGCTTTCTAATTCACGCTGTCGAAGAGGGTCTGCTCTCAGTTACATAATGATTCGGAATCGCTTAGAAGGAAGATTTGCGAAAAAGGTTGTTACGATTTGTTGACATAACTTACTTGATCGTGCCTTTGAATGAAGTTTGTAGGAGAAGTTTGCGATATCAATTTTCCTTTACCTTATCGTCCATGAAACTGGGAGAAGTTCAGACCATGTACATATGTATGTGGCTGAAGGCAGCAAATCTTGTGTTGATGTGTGTATTAACATGACATGAAGCTGATATGTGTCTCTTTAGAACCAGGAACCGCTTCCTCTGTCACAGGAAAGTAGCAAAATTGAACTGTAGCCGTTCCTTAACTCTTTGTCTCGGAAAGGGCCTTCTTGCATGCGACTGCAAAGCTAACCTGAAGAAATATTGACGAAAGGTTCTGTCACATGTTCATCATACCATTTCTCGATTTAAGAACCGAGACTTAGTCGTTTTTTTTTTGGAATGTATCTGGAGAGAGGAGCACTATAGGCGTGTAGTGATCTAGACTAAATGGGAGGCCATCCTAACAATCGGAAATAATTAAGTGAACAATAACAAAAGGCGAGATGACGTCCTTCTACCGTAAATTGTAGAAATATCCTGTAGGTACTTACTACATAAGGACTGTCAAACAACCTGTAGAGATTGTATATGGAGTAGGGCATTGCTGCACGACACCAGCGATGGAACCAGATAGTATAACGTCATAGGTTACTAAAAGATATATGTCGGTATACTAGCCTACTGTCGAACCTGCTGTCCGACGATGTTTTTAAACTGAGGATCCCGAGATAATCAAAGAAAATACCAGGAAGTGTTACGGGAGAAACTGAATTTGAGGGTATTCAAAATACCGAAAACCACTTGGGATGTAGAGTCACAGCTGAAGCACTTACAATCAGCTGCTGAAAATGCTTACCAAGAGTCGTGTACACCTACTTTGGTAGATGAAAAGGATCCAACGCCTTGGAACTTGAAAATCTAAAGAAGGAGGTGAGAAAAGCCTTTATAAGAATCACGGGATGAGTATAAGGCAAAGAAGAAAGGGCTAAAAGCAACTCTGCGACGCTGTAAAAGGGAGTCGTGGAGGGAATTTTGCTCGAATATGAGAAGCACAGCTGAGGTCAATAGACTTCAGAAAATTGTCTCGAGGGATCCAGTTTCCAAAGTCGGACTCATTCGTGATAAAACGGGGGAGATGGTTAAGACACTGGATCGCACAAATGAGGTCCTCATGGAAATACACTTTCCGGGAAGTCTTAAGTCAGATCACCCCTGGGCTCTGAGAAAACAAGGAGCAAACAGGATGGATAAGACTGAAGCGGAACGGATAGTAACTCCAGAAGCGGTCAGTGGGGCGATAAAAACGTTTTCTCCTTACACGACCGCGGGACCAGATGGTATATTCCCAGCTTTAATTCAATGGGGTGCAGATCTCATTGTACCAAGACTTAGAGGTATATACGTTACACGCCTAGCGATAGGCTACATACCGGTAACATGGAGAGAAACAAATGTAGTGTTTCTTCAAAAACCGGGAAAAAAGGACTACACCGAAGCGAAGTCCTTCAGGCCGGTCAGCCTAACATCATTTCTGTTGAAAACAATGGAAAAAATTGTGGTGGACCATATGGAGAGCACGGCGCTGAAAGCGTAGACAACATGCATAGAGAGCTGGCAGGTCTACGGAAACAGCGCTACACCAGGTGGTACGCGTTGCGGAAGAGGAGATGAATTCCGGAGGCATCACAATGACCATAATAATGGACATTGAAGGTGCCTTCGATAAGATATGCTTCGAAAGTCTGAGAGTAGCCTTAGAAGAACGCAGGGTTAACCCATAGGTGTTGAGATGGGTGGACAATATGCTGAAAAATAGGGCGATAAATACTCAGACGGGAACTTCAAGACTTAGGGGAAGGGTTAGCAGAGGTTGCCCGCAAGGAGGAGTTTTATCAACTTGTCTGTGGATTCTCTCCTGAGAAGACTTGAAGAGACTGGCATCCACACTGTGGGATATGCCGATGATATAGCAATAATTGCAAGAGGTAAATTCATGAACATCACAGCAGACACCGCTCCACATGCTTTCTAAGTGGTGGAGCGGTGGTGTCAGGAACAAGGGCTCTCCATTAATGCGGAAAAGACAGATCTAATCATCTTCACAAGGAAGAGGAGAGATCTGGAATTTCAGCCCTTGACACTTTTTGGATCGAAGCTGCAGGTCACCAGGAATGTTAAGTATCTGGGTGTATACCTAGATGCTGGACTAACTTTGAACTTCCATGTGGAAGAGAAAATTAGAAAGGCGAAAAGGGTGCTTCATCAGTGCAAACGGCTGTGTGGACTAAGGTGGGGAATCTCGCCGAGGTCAGCATACTAGATGATTGCTCTGTTGCATGCGTTGGATCACCTGAAAGAGGGCCAGATCGAGGGTAGAAATGTTACCATAGCACTGGACAATCAATCAGTGATTAGACGCATGGACCAAACAGATATCAATACATCACTGGCATTGGAATGTGTTCAAAGAAAATGGGAAAACTATCGTAGTAGTACTCCTGGAGCAATTACAATAAAACTGAAAAGATCCTATTTAGGGTCATGCGAGACTCATGCGTATGCGTCTACAACTGGCAGAGAGGAAATATCCGGTTTAGTACCGGATTTTTTTTTAGGAAATTTCACCTGGGTGACGACCATGGCTTGTAAGTTAGGTGATTGGCATTGTCATCGATGCTGGGCCCACCTTCAGTATGCAGCCGCCAAGGTAGCAAATGTAACCGCTGAATTTGCAAGGATGATGCTAAACTTTATGAGGCCTAGAGCGAGTGCCAATTACTACCAAGGGTAAAATTTTCAAAGGATTGGCAATAGATAATACAGAGAGCTATGTATTTCTATCTAAATGGAAGCCTAGATGGATTCTTTAGGGCCTATATCCACAGCTTTGAACAGAAATTCAAACATCATTGTCCAACCTGCATGGAAACCATTAATGATCTGGAGCATGTCATGTTCCAATGCCCACGACAGGAAAAAGAAATTCATTTGCTGTACAAAACTGTAAAGCCAAGAATATAACCACCAATCGTGATGTGCCATGGTAGACCAATGTGTTCGAAAACTTAAAAAGACACGTTAGGATGCTATTCAGGAAGATAGGTCTTACGTTCTATTTCCTCTGCTAGTCCTCTTCTTCCTTTACGGCATGGTTTTGATTCGGAATAGAAAGATCACTACTCTCCCACTTTACAGCATGTCTACTGGTCCGCCTGTGGGGTTTGTCGGTTTGACCCCATGAAGTAACGGCAGGCTTCCCGGTTTCGGATCACTTTGTCACTGAGGCCTCTGCTATTAGGAAATGTACAAAAACTCACATGGAGAACTTTGCGAAAGCATTAATAAATCTCCCAACAGGCGTTAGGGTTCAAAAAGTGTCTCAAAACTATAGCAATGAAATTGTTCTTCTACAATAACCTGATTAGGATTACTATTGCAAGCAAATTCATTATCCTGATTTTCAGAATCCACTGATCCACATCCTATGTATGAATTTACTCAGCACCACCCTAATATATACACAAGGGGTATCTACATACACACAGAAGCCACAGAAAACTTCTGGTTGCGGTGAAATTTTTCATGTCGTCACACAACATGGAATCTCATTGAATCCCTAACGCTAATCTTTGGCTATAGCTATAAAGTAAACTACATCCCAATAGCTTGGAGGAAAGTTAATGTAGTGTTTATAGCTATTGCTGGCTGCAGGTCTCTCTCAGATATGACTTTCAGGCATATCAGTCTCACTTTCAGTTTGTCAATCTTCCTAAAGGTAAGGAGACAAAATACCTCGATGTAGCATTAGACCATAAACTCAGCTAGAAATCTTATCTAGGCAGAACCACTGAAAAGGCAATCACACGTCCAGGCCCGCTCTAGACTTTTTCATTGAACTTATATATCTCACTATCGTCACCCCAATAACAGCCTACGCATCACTCGTATGGAAAGAGGATTATGAAGTCCACATCCACTCCGTCCTTCAGAAGTGTCAAAGACTGGTCTGGGTACTGGGATGAGTCTCTCAATCGGTTCTTCAATCTGACTGGTAGCTACCCTGTTGGTTTCACATTGTCCAATGGGGTAGAACCTATAGTTCTCGGTCTCAAACACAAATTCTTTGCACCACTAGATGTTTACGCCATCTCCAACCAGCAAATGTATCATGGGAAATCTCCGAAGATCACACTTAAATATAATAGCTTCCAGACCTATGTATGTATGTATAACTTTAAGTCTTAAGGTGATTTGGAAGTGTATTTAAACTCTCCTGTAGCTTACGAACATTTTTTACACTTTTGTAGTGCCAATAGCCTTATAAGAGTCGGTACCACGTTAGCTAGCAAGTAACCTTCCCCTAATTGATCATTTGGCCATCGCTTGCCACTTTAGAAGTAGCCTCCTGGACATATGGAACTGGGGAACAATGAATTTTCTCATGGAATGAGATCTTATGAAACTTTTTATTCCATTATGCCCTACTTCAGTTCAAAGATTCCAGACAAGATGTCCCTCCTCCTCAGCTTCAGCTAGAAAGCAAAACCATATTTGAAAAGATTTCTACGAGGTCATAGTTGCCTTCTTGAGGCACTTCCAATACCAACTCCGGTCCTTTGATGAAATACAAGACAGCAGAGACCCCCACGGGTTATAAGTCTCTGCGCAGAGATAAAGAAATAAATCCTATGCCGACATTTAGTGAAATTAACAAATTAATGTTCAGAGTATATTTTATTTTATCGATTAAAACCTGGAATAGTTAAAGCTCACATTCACCTTTTAAATAATTTAAGTGCTCAGCGATAAAACCTCCTTGCAGTTAAGTTTTTCACCTAGAGTGATTGGTAATTAAATATTCGACTGCCAGCCATTCGCATTTATTCCTACACTTTGCCGAATCGATAGAGATTCGTGATAGTTTATCGAAATGTACACGGCAGAGATTTGCGACTTAACGATGCACCTTGCAATCAAATCCCTTTTAGAATGCACTTTTATGGGATTCGATACTTTTGAATTATTTTTTTCCGAGATATTTGAAGCGCGGTGATTTTATTTTATTAGCAATTAAGGTTATATTATTGAGCCTCCATTTTATCGGTGGTGTCCTGACAGAGAACGTAGTGGCTCTTAGCGACTTTATGGGCGCGCATAGAGTAGGACATTTATGCAGTTCTATACTGATGAGAATAATCTTTTGATTATTGCAGGCAATGGGTTAGAGGTCTTAGATACCAACGGAAGTTTGTACCATAAATGGGTTTGCGTTCAAGCATCAATGGGCATTGAAATAAGATTAGTTAAAGAGGCCGCTGAGATTGGAATAGTCAACAGATCAACATGTGGAGGTAAGTAGGTTTTCATGAAGACCTCCTGGACCTTTTGTAATAGTAATTACGGTGGGATTGTTAATTAACTTCACTGGGTACATATCGATAAGTGATCAATTTCAGAAGAACTAGAAAGGGATTTGTATGTTGTCCTCCAGTACACAGGTCAACGAGGAGTGTTATTGACCTCCTCGTTGAAGCTGGATAGGAATTTTAATTAGTTTCCAGCAAATCAGTTCCTCTTTCACTTGAGGGACTATTTTAGAACGTTTCTAACACTCAGGAAGTTTCTTTTCTCAGTAGAGTGTGTAGGTATCCTAATAAGCCATCTCATGATGCCTACGACACCTTGGGGTTTTCGCTACAGACATGACTAGTACACCGAAGGAGATGGCGGACTTCGAATTACCAATACGACTTTAGAAAAAAAAACAAGGCACCACCATATCTGGGACCAGATGGAAAGGAGGACCGCGCTGAAGTTACGCTCGACGTCAAAAATTTCTTCAACTCGGGCAAATATTTTGAAGATAGCACCCTTCTCTACGTTACGGACGAGGGTCAAAAAAAAAATATTACAAGAGGAGTCCCACAGGGATCAATTCTAGACCCAGCTCTGTAGAACATTATGTACAATGGAGTACTATGCATGTGGAGAACAAGCGGATCGGACATAATCGGATGCCGATGATTGTGGTAGTGGCTAAGACCCAAGAGGAAGGTTTGACAGGTTGAAAAAATCAAGTCAAAGTCTTACAAAGTACCTTGCTTGATCATATGTTCAACTTAAGAGAGCACCTTAACCACATAAGCGCGAAGACAAAGCAGCCTTTTGCCACAATATTCAGGCTAATGCCATATATCAGAGAACACAGGCAGCCACCTGGTTGCGATAGTGAGCAAGTTAATTCTCATGCACACAGCCCTCGTATAGGCACTGCCAACAGTTACAAATTTATATACATAGAAGCTGTAAAAAAGCATCGTTTAGATGTAGCATACAAAACTGTATCGGAAGTTGCTATAAGTGTGATAGCGGCACAAACTCCTATCGAGCTGGAGGTCAAAGTATCAGCATCAATATTTACTGACGAAAACCCAGAGAGAAGGGCCATCAGAGCAACTACCAGAATAAAACTACAACAGCGATGGAACACTTCAGAAAACGGCCGGGGAATATACAAACTAGTGCCAAACGTAAAAGAGTGGACCAGAAGAAAACCCACTATCATGCAAGTGCATGGAGTCGGGTATAACTAGTAACATGGCCTCTCGAGTATTTACGCCGGATTTCACCTCTCCAGCGGATAAAAAAAGACCCTTAGGCCGTTTAGGTAATTTAGGATACACTCCGATTCACATAGATACCGACCCTCTGTTAGCACTAGAAGATGTAATTGGACTCTCATCTCCACAAATGTCTAATAGGAAGACAGTTGCTATTTGTGCTATAAAACTGTAGAAAACACACAACCTTGTGGGACACCTGCAAATATTCGAATCAATTCCAAGAAGGAACTAGTTTTTAGTTTTGTTTCGGATGGATGGTTATTTGAGGTAAACATATTGAACGATGTAGACTGGTCTAATGGAAAATTGTTGCTGATCCTAACACGTCTGGTTCTCTGACAGAATCGAAGAGGCAATCTAAAGTTGGAGCTGATATGTTTTGCACCCTTTAACAATGTGTCCGTATCAAGGGTGCTAGAATACACATTATTGATAATTTTTTTCCCAGATAATACCAAAGTTGTATTCACGGTCCCATCTATTGCGAACGTTAGACAAACATTCGAGAGTATAATTGTCATGAAACTGTTTTTCATACAAAAAACTCTCCCATTCGTGTAAAGAATATAACACGCACAACAGAAGTTAGGCCCTGGGTTAGACTCGTGGGACCAAAACATGAACTACAACTATGTAGACAAACAAAACAAAGGAGCCTAAGGTTCAAAGATCGGGCACCTCAGACTCCATAAACAGTAATCCCCGAACAGAACAAATGACAGAGGAAGAAGAAAATCTTCTCCTCAACCCATTCGCTAGTTAGCTAGCTGCTCCGACTCTAGCTCTAATCCCTCTAGACTGTCAACATCATCCAGACGGAGGAAAATCTCCAACTGTAGAACAAAAATAAAACGACTAGGTACAAAGGGATAAGACAAACTGTCGCAGACGGAACGAAAACGGTAACATAATTCACTTGCCTATCTGCAGGAACAGCGATTTATGAAGAACAAATCTACTGCTCGTACACCGGCGGAAGATGCTCCTGCAGGTGGCACCAGCGTTATAAAATTAAGTGGAACAGCTGCCTCCGGCAAAGTCTATTTGGGGGTAAAGGCCCATTCACAGCTCAGCGACCTGCGAATGCTCGAACTGCGAACAAACCATATTTAAGACATTTATAAGCACGCCATTGGCAATTTTACTATTCTAAAAGAACAGCACTTAATTTATCTATCGATTGATATAAAAAAAAAGTTAAATTTCAATTAGTTTTTGTGTAGAAATAAATAATTCGCTGATTTTTACGCGAATGGCCGAATGCTTTTTGTGCGAACTGTCAAAGTTTATTCACATTCCACACAAAACAGAACACAATCCACATTCCCGCGACCAAAACATTCGCAAAAGTTTAACCTCACAATTCTGTTGTTTTGACAAGTAAAACTCGCCGATTGTCAAAATTTGTCGCTGAGCTGTGAATGGTCCTTAAAGTTGAAGTTCGAAATTTCATCAAAACCGATCCAGATGAATGGAGTTACACTGAAAACGTTTCTAAAAATGTATCGGATTGCAGCATAACACGAAAGACATAATCTTTTGTAAGTATTTCCAACTGCTGGGTTCAGCAGACAATATTGCCATTATCCGACTTTAGCCTTTGAAGATTAAGGGTGACAAATGGGTCTTAATTTGAAAAAGGATTAAACCAAGTAGATGTTGCTAACTAGGAAAAAGTTTTCTAAGGAAGGAATACAGGTTCGGATACCAGGTTCCGTGAGTTTTAAATATGATCGTCTGGGAAGCCATTTTACTTTTCATATTATGAATCAGAAAGTGTACAGAACGACAGATAATCGAGTGTGCGGAGATCACTTTGTACGAGCCACGATGGGTACTACTACCTATCTACTGCTCATATGTCCAAAACTTGAATGTCCAAATCGCATGATCAACAGAGAGGATCTCACAAAGAAATCACTGTCACTCTTTAGTACTAGACACAGGAGGTGCAGGCAATGTGAGAAAGCGATTACAGTCGATTGACTATGAATGTAGAGACATGATGCGGATATTGGTGAGTGCGGTAGCTTTTTTTCAACCTTCCGGTTAAAGAGACTATTATTGTTATGACATATGACTCAATTGACGTTGAAGGAGTTCTCACAATAATTGTATACATATATTTATGTACTTTCTTAAGAAACGACAATTACACACAAAAAATTCTCATAACAATTTCCATTCAATGACGCCGAAATGAACACCACATTATCGGTAATCTAAAGTCAATACGTAATTACCGGCGCATATCCTTGGATGACAAATATGCTCATACATAGACTTCCACGAAGAGAAAACAAACATACTAGATAAATTGGTTACAGATTCAGATAAGCATTTGATTGCCGAGTCGTGTTTGACAAAATTTATTAACCACACTGGATTAATAGTGAGTGGGTAGCATGAGAGAAATCATGAGAGAATCTACTTCGCCTATGTATACACTAAGATACTTTCACAAAGACGTCATAAACAACCGACGGAAAGAGGTAATAAATTTATGAAAAGGGCTAACATTTTAATTACACTTACCATAAAATAAGATGATATATAGTACAGTGTTAAATTAGACAGAGTAGTCACTTAAAAACGGTGAACTGACCACTGGCCCCCCCCTGGGTAAACCAATCAGTATTCTGAGCAGTTAAACCTTCGAGGTCGAACTTATTTTAATTAGATTTCTCGTCCGAGGACAAAGCTACAAATTCATTGCGTTTCAAACATTCTCTGTAATTACTGAGAGCATTGTGCAATTAAAAGAATGCACGAGCATTAAACAACGATCTCTATTGAGTTCAGTTTACAAAACAACTTGTAGATGTGTATCTAAAGAATTTGCCAGCCTATTGCAATGATTCGTCAATAGGTCTATTAGTGCGGTGTTTTTTTCATCTCGTAAACGATATACTTGTGTACAACTCATTTGAAAATAATCCCCTCTTGGCAACCCTATTGTGTACAACTTACATTCCATCTTGTGCACTTTTGTTTACTTTTTAGGTCAAACGAAACAAAACAAGTAAAGTCTACCCTGCTATCAGGTTTATTGATTTTTAATTCTGTCACGAATCATAATAAAACGGAAGAACACCAAAAAATGAATAGAACAACGGAGGCATTATGTACGCGGACTGTTTGAGCCGACGACTGTTTGAGCGGATTGTTTGGAGCGTACGCACTTAAGCCTAATTAAATGTGCTATACCACTTTTACGAACCAGACGGTCCCAAAATTGGATTCGTGTTAAAGTATCCAAATTAGACATCGTACCACCAACGGAATCCAATGGTCAACAAGTTGATGGCGTGAAGAAAAACCGAAAAACGACAAAAATGTGTAAATATTTACAACTAACGTGTCGCTACTACATATATAGGACGTATACAACATGTGAGTCATTTTAATAGTACTCGCATTCTTAGGTTAACTATCACCGGAGATGATATAATTTTTGCTACTGAAGTTCATGTTAAGCAGCTTGATTCATCACCGTGGAAATGAGTATGTAAATGGGATTGGCACTGTGACGTAAATACAGTATACAGTGAGGGGGATTACCATAGACTCAGGCAAAAGTGTTGAAGGTTGAATTTTAAAAAAATTAATTCAAATTTCTTTCGAAAATTACGGAGTAGGAAATTAGGACTAGTTGTTGTCCAAAGATTTTTGGACAATTTTGGAAAAGACAATAAAATTCAAACAAAAATTTAAATTTTTAGAAGCGGTGCTAGAAACATGGAAATGCGTACAAAATTTGTGTAAAAAGTGTCACGCAATGGTAGATATGTGCTCTCTTTTATTTAAAAAAAATATCAAACTTTGTGTACACGATTTATGAGTTTTTCAATTAAAAAACAAGATTTTGAGTACAGAGTTTAAAATTAATATGAATACGATGAAAATTTGACAAACCAGGCCTTAAAGATTGAAAGGAAGAAAACTACTAGTCTGCGTTAGACAGCACAACTAAACGTGAAACCACTTAGGAATGTCTTCCGGTTCCTACATCAGTTTTGAAAAGGAGTTCGTTGTTGGTCCGTTCATGACGCCCTTTGCATTAGTAGTGGCGATTAGCTAAAAACATGAGTTCTAGGACCCGATAGCTTTTCTGGAACATTATCTGCAAGTTAGAGCTAAAAAGCAATTGCATCACTGGTCATCAGGGTTGCCATTAGGCGACTAAAGCCATTTGGCGACTTTTTAGCGTCCGGGACACCTGGTGACTACTTTTTTGAAAATGCCGAAATTGGACACTTTTTCAAAATCTTGACGACTTTTGGGACACTTTTCTTAGGATTCATTTATAAATTATGCGACCCAATTACTTGCTTGGCTATTGGGACTGGAGTTGTAAAATAATTAAATCTTTTGGGAAGTTGAGTCTATTGAATTCATCTAGAAATGATTTGAAGTCTTTTTTCTAAAAAAGACTGAGATTTAAAAAACGTAATTCGCCATTCTTTTGAAGTCGCTGATTAATACATTCAATATTTAATGAATACTTAATTGAAATCATTTTGGAAGTCAATCAAATTCACATATTGAATATTTTGAAGTCAGTGAATTCAATTGAAATTTTTAGAATTCATTTATATGTACGAACGTATGTGTCTGTTTCAAAACATTTAAAATTTTTTCGCAAAAAATAATGTTATCGTTGTGTAAATCATTAGACAATGTTGAGTCTCGTCAGCTTAGTTAAGCAATTTTTCCCTCTTCTGTTTTGTTAACACATTAAAATCTCCTTCAAGTTTTAAACACCACGGTATCTTTACTACCTCAAAATTTCAATCTCGTCCATAAATGTCTTATAATCAGACATCGACATGAACCTGGAATCAATTGAATTAAAATTATTGCAGTTGAATTCATTGACTTCAACTGAATTCACTATTGACTTCAACGAAATATGTGAATTCACTACTGACTTCTACTTCAGTGATTGCCAAAAATTGAATGCATTAATCACTGACTTTAAAAGAATAGTGAATTAAAGTATTTTTTTAATTTTTTTATTTGATGGGCAACTAGCAAAAGTTATAAGTTATGTATATATTGGAATTTCCTTTGCCAGAACTTGCTCATGTGGCCGCCGGGTACAAAATCTGTTTCATATCAGTAATTACTTAAGAAAAGGATAAATACTTGTAGTGCTGCCTTTATGCCTATCTTATAGTTTATATTGGTTTAATCCAAATTTACTTCTGTTAATAGGATTTAAAACGATATTTTTATAATATCGATATTTACTTCTGCAAATAATTCAGTGAGGACACTTTTTATGCTCTGGGCGACTTTTTTTGGCGACTATCTGAAATTTTTCAGCGGCAACACTGCCCGAAAGGACTTAGATTTCTCTTATAATATCTCTCTGGATATTTAGACTGTGCTAACAGTTGAAGCCGGTACGCAAGTCTTTTTTTGACATGCCTTCCAGATCGGCAATGTAGCAAACCTTCAGTCCAGTCATTGCAGTCATTGTTTTGAGCTCCATAAGAAGATGACCGACCAAAGAGTTCTGGGAAAACTGTTCCAGTTATGCCATGGTATATGGAAATCGAAATGCATGGTGCACTGTGCAGGTCGGAAATATTTCTTCAGAATTATTCCAAACGTAAAAGGCATTCTGGTAAGGTGGGACGACATACCTACATATGTATACATAGACTAGACTTCAGGATTAACGCATAGCATTCAAACAAGTCAGTTGTTGAGATACATACGTACATATATATACCTTGAAGTTCGATCGAACCAGACTTCAAAAAAGTTAGCTTAAAGTTAAAGGCTCTAAGGTCCATAGAATAGCACAAAACCTAGCTTTTAACAGATGTAACTTTAAAACGGATTAAGAGTTAATGGAAATGTAAATTCTACGAACGGCCACTAGTGGATTCTGTGAAGAGTGACGTCAAAACCAATGACGTATAACGCAATGTGTTTACTTAAACAAGAAAAACTTTCACATACTCTATGAGTGCCTTCTGATGTTAGTCACCGGTCGCTTAGACTATCAGCTGGGTCCATTGTGCCTATTCTAGTTACCCGGTCAATCTGTAGTGAATAGATCGCTGATAAGGAATAGATAAGGTATGAATCTCAGGGTGTTTTTCAGCCTAATTTTGCGTTTATCAAGTGTCGAGTCCTTTCTTTTCTGTTAGCGAACGCAGGTGAGTCCTATGTATCCCGAGACACTCTGCATGAATACCAATGCCACAGTAATGATGCCGGGGACATTCACTACGTCTTTGCGATTAAGCTTAACCAGAGACAGTGTTCTCTTCCTTTCCCCTTGTATCTAAATACATAAATAGGTCTAGCGACTAAGTTGACTGTTAAGAGGAATAATACCGACCATTCTGCTCTACTGCTACCTAAGATTTCCCAGGCAACCAGCAGGTCATTGGCTTAAGACATGTCACTTAGATAGCGTTCATATAGTCTAACTCGGCATGATCTAATTACTTAGGGCTTTCCTTCATTAGTGATGTGTCGACTCATCCAATCAAGTCAGTAGAGATCCGGTAGAATGAGACCAAGTTCCCTTCGATAGCAGGATCTCGATGTAGCCAGTACACCACAGCTGGTTTGAAGCGTCTTGTATTGCTGAATTCCCAATTGCATGCTTAGAAGGTTACACAAGCTCAATGCTTAAGGCTTAAGGGGTTATGACTACCCTTTAATCTTAAGATACGAGCGGTTTATATTGACTTACGCCCAAAACTATACTATACAAGAAAAGATAGAATGTGGTTTGAAACTTAGATGATGTTAGGGTTCTGAATGTACTCTATGGGTGATGTTCGCACTGAGCGGAGAATTTTAAACATGACAACTAGCCATTGTTGCTGATATTGAAATCAACTCCACTAATCCTTGAACTTTGAATACAGGAATTGATCCTTTCTTAACGAAAACACTATGAAGCGCCAACTGTCGACTAAGATTGGCCACAAAACAATGTTTCAACCGAAAGCATCCAAAAGCAAAGAAAAGAATTTAGTTCAGGAATCAGGCAATCTCTGTCATCAGAAGGATACAGATTATAGACAACTTGGAATAACGATAAAACGCATGGTGAATAAAAAAAACATGCAGATCTGCACAGTGCTACGTATATCAGAGAAGTGAATCTTTTTTGCCTTCAAATATCCAAGGAACGATCTTCAACACGGCGCAAAGGTGATGAGGTAGCCGACTCAATAAGCATGAATCTGATTGATTCTGAAGAGCTCTCTTTATGATGTTTTGGCTAAGACATTGGTAGACGGTATTATGATCGATCGATGTGGTCTTGTTGACAAGTCGTTTCTGTTGTAGGATACGAAGGTTGTTACATACTTATGTATATGATTCGGTTTTGACGAAGAGTTCGCAGAAATCTCTGAAGTTTTTCAAGATCTATCGCAGTTTACATAATTGCTCGGCAGGACCACTTTTATATAAAACCTTTAAGATAAGTTTATATTGATCCAATCATTGAGGTGTACGTACCCTACGCATGGGTAGGGTACACTAAGGTATGGCCCGTGAATTTAAACAGCTCGGCTGTAAGTCTTTAGTTTTAGTGGTTTTATTAAACTTTAGAATAGCGGAACGGCCTACTGAATGGAGGTTTCAGGTTTCGGTTTTCAGACAAAACGAAGGATTCTTTCATAGTTCCACCTTTTGCAATCGTTTGACAAACATCCAAAAGTATGACTACTATGAAAGAGCTGCTCAAACAAAACTTACCGTTCGGATATGTATACATAATAGGTCCCTTCCATTCGAATGAAGAATATAACCAGCAATATGAATAGTTGTGAGAAGCTAAGCCTTGAATCCCGTAAGGACCTGTGGCGCAAATCTTTGTATTTATTTTTCAAATAGCATCCAGGTCGGGTGAACGTACCTGGGTGCTTATCATCGTCTTGATCTGCCTGACAGCACGAAAATCGAAGTCGAAAGTCCGAAGTGACAGATGACAGTCGACTTCTGTCAGAGAAGTTAAATTTAGAACGCAGTAAAAAATCAAATTCGTACATCGACGTATTTCAGTCTTTCTTACGCCACAAAAGTTGTATATAAATACACATACATTAATTATCCTAATCATAAATGCCCTTATGAAAACATCGCCGACTGTTAAAGCCACCACTTACATGGTAAATTAGAAAAACAACTACTGATTCACAAAACTTGAAACAAGCGGCATTAGCATTGGACTCCTTGACCGAGGCGACTAAACGTAAGCTCCTGCCAGTTGTTTTCAATTTGAATCATGCATCGTACATAAATAAAAATGAACTTGAAATGCACGTTTTAACGTGCGACCAACCACTCGAGGACTTTTCATTCATGGCCTTAATCAAGGTATTTCTCGTCGTCGTCATTGTCGTTTTCTTCGTTATCGGGAATGGTACTATGTTTTTCTAATGAAACTTCTGTTTTTTCCATTCTCGAAGCGTCAAAATGACGAACATTAAACCATGACTGACTACTGAGCGCAAACACACAAATGAACTTGCAACGATTACATCATTTGTCGTTCGTATGGTCATCACAATTCATTTAAGCGTGCAAAGGAAACACTTTTATGTCAGAGACAATTTTCTTAACTAAAAATTGTCCAGTTGTCGTCGGCTGTCATACCATCCGTCCACATTTGGATGAGTGTTGAAGAGACAAATCGTTCTTGTTATAGGCACATTATGGCGAGGGACGTGATAGGAAGTCGCATGTCCGTCGGATTAAACGCAAAGACAATTTGCCAAGCTGTCTAGCATGAGTTATAACATGAATTACGATAGAGAAACACGAAACATTTAAAGTGTCTTATTTATTTTTTTTTTTTTTCGTTTTCATTGGCGATTATGCAAAAAATGAGAATGGACTAATTTATTGGTAAAATATCAATCGTCACCAAGCAGATATACATATTAATGGAGATACATTCTGTTATGTACACCGAACGGATTTATTTTTAAATATTTTTGGCACCACTGAATGGCAGATGACTGTTGTTACTGACGTAATAAATTTAATTTTTTGTCTTCTTAATTATTTGCAATGAAACAAAACAACAGTAGGTGACTACATCTATTAATAAAAAATAAATACGTATAGCGTACGAGCATTCGAAGAGAGTTTTAGTCATCCGAACGAATGATGCAAGCAATTTAAGTGTCTTAACATTTGTTTGTGTCAAATTTCACTCGTACGCGATACATAGTAAACAGAAATATAATACTCTCATGCATTTAAACAATATAATATTTATGACTGTTTTAGCCTTCGATGACATATGAAATTGAAACGAGTGTAATGTACTATCTGAAGGAATTTTATTACTAATAATAACAATAATAATGTGCAAAAAGGAAATTTCATTTTAAGAATTGAAATTTTGACATGAATCTGTTCTTGTCAGAGCTTGTCACTGTTACCAGGCACAGTCCAAAATGAAATGGAAAGTCCTTGCATGCTATATAGTAGAATTTCTCGAAAACGGTTTGATAATAAGTTTTAAGAGTTGGTAGTGCAGACAGAAATCTCTTGCGAGTGTCTGTTAAGCTTCCAAGAGAAAAACTGTCATGAAAAATCAGAAAAAAATAAAAAAATGTCCCTTCGCACAGACACAGCACAAATTGTTTTAGGCATCTCCCATGATGTCTCAAATGACATACCATATGGTCCAAAACTTAACCGTATCTAAGAGTATTTACTTTAGTATTTAGTTGCTGGTAGAGGGCAATATTAGGTTTTCTGGCTCTAAAGGCGGTCATTGATAATGACAATTGAAAGCTTTAGTGGAACTTAATGCTTGTCAAAGCGAGATGTCGCCAAAAAGCTAGCGGACCGCTACTCAACCATTGCCTGACACTTCTAATCGATTAGAGAAACGATTTGCAAAGAAGTAATACATCCATGTCTTGTTATTAATGAAGCACCAGGACATATGTATGCTCAAATTCAAGTGAGCATCCATATAAGGTTATAGTGATGGTTCGATGGTCTAGTGAGTGTGTTTCTCTGCTCCTTTGTACGGAAAATATCACGATAGGATAGTAAAGATGCTTCGCGATATCAGCCTCATCACCAGTTAGTCTGTCTGGAACCTGAAGAACAATCGCCTTCTGGAACAAACGAGAAAACCCAATGAGCAGTGGAGCCCTGAACAAGGTTGCATGAAGACTAAACATAAATTGAGATCCCTATAAGATCATCTTTGAGTTTTATCTAAAGTGTTTATTGGAGATCCCGCGAATTCATTACGTTATGTATTAGATTTAGGTAAGTGGGTTGCTGACGCAGAGGTTTCTCCATCATCACACTCAAGTCTATGCAGACCCGTTGTGATGCCCGTTGAGGTTTACTCCAGTGGTCTTCGTCTGGAGTGTATTCTTATTACACTTGTGGATCCATGTTAAGTGCTTTCATCCAGCCTGATATCCTCGAAAACTTGTAAAGATCAAAGAAAGAAGCATCGGATAGGTCTACGATATCTTGGAAGTAGTAACTTCCTAGAGTTCTATTACTTAGGTGACAGATGCTTGGGCAGTGGTAAAGAAAATGCGGGGTATCCTCGTGCCAGAAGAAGGGAGGAGAAAATGATGAAGGGCCCACGCAGTATCCCAGCTCAAGGATATCGCAGAGTCCCGCGATAGGAACAACATCCGAATGTTGTTTACGAAAGCCAAGCAATTGTAAGCTGGTTTCAAGCCCAGAACACAGGCTCTTCGAAGCAGTAAAGGGAAGCTAGTCACCGAAGCACAGAGAATATATAGTAGATGTGTTTGAGCTGTATTTTCAGCATCTACTTAATGGGTATTAGGTAGAGAGTGATAGGGCAAGAAGAGAACCCGGATCCAGTCAATGAAGAAGCCATCCCTCTCGCAGTTTTTAAGAGGTTGGCTCAGCTGTCAAAAAGCTAGAGAACAACAAGGCGTTGCTTTTCAAATATGGTGATGATGCTTTAGTAGGGTGCATGCACCAAATCATCAACCAAATATGGGTGGATGAAGCCATGCCCGATAATTTGACTATTAGCACTATATACCCCATCGTAAAAAAAGGCGATGCTATGTCTTGTAAGAAGTATCGAGGCATATCCCTGCTTAGTGTCGCATACAAGATCCTATCCACCGTACTGTGTGAACGTTTGAAGCCTTTCTGCAGCACACTTATCGAGTGTGGTCTCAGGCCCGGCAGATCGAAAATCGACCAAATTTTCACACTAAGGGAGATCCTGGAAAAGACCAACGAATTTCAAGTTGAGAGTCACCATCTCTTCATCGACTTCAAAGCCGCATATGATAGCATTCATCGTCTTGAACTCTACCAGACGATGGCTGAATTCGGGTTCCTCTGAACTATTCCAAACATGTACCTAATCTTGGCAAGGAGATGCGTTATCATGTGACTTCTTCAATCTCGTGCTGAAACAGATAGTGCACAGGGCAGGTGTTAACACGGAAGGCACACTATCTTTAACAAATCTATCCAGCTGCTGGGATACACAGACGACATCGACATCATCGGTCCCTCCCAGCGCGCCATCTTACAGGCTTTTAGGATAACAGGCGAAACGACATGGCCTTAAAGTGAATGAGGACAAAGCATGTTGTCAAGAAACAAAGAAGCATCTGTCCATCGTCTGTGATAAAACGTCACTGTTGGCAACAGTAACTTCGAAGTGGTTTAGAAGTTTACCTACCTCGGAGTAAATATCAACTCCACGAAACCTAGGAATGAAGGAGAAGATACAACTGAGAACTCTATGAGCTATACTAAGATGTGGATGCAGCCCAAAAAGCCTAAACACGTCCACTACACTGGCTCGGCCACATGGAGTGAATGGACAGTAATGCTCCAGCAAACAGAATCCTCAAATCACAGCCCTCAGGTTCGAGACGACAAGGAAGACCGAACCTCCGTTTTAAGGATCAAGCTATCGCGGATGCTAGAGTACTTGAGCTAGACAACTGGAAGAAGCGTGTACGGGATCGAAGAGAGTGAAAGAAGACTTTTCACGGGTCGGGAGGCCGCTAAATAAGTAAGTATCAATAGCCTCTTACGCTTCACCAGAAGTTCAAAATGATTTAACGAGGAGGTAGAGAGAAACGTTCTCCTATGATCCATATGATATCACAATGGACCTATTGCCGGGCTAAAGGTCCATTCACAACTCGGCGACCTGCGAATGCGCGAATTGAGAGCAAAATGTTTTTAGCACATTTATAAGCACGTCATTTGCACAATTCGCTGATTTTTCCGTGAATAGGTGAATGCTTTTTACGAACTGCCAAAGTTTATTCACATTCCACACAATATAGGACGCAATCCACATTCCCGCGACCAAAATATTCGCGAGAGTTTAACCTCACAATTCTTTTGCCTTGTTCTTGGTTGGTTAGTGCTCGTAAATGACAAGCAAAATTCCCAGATTGCTGCGATCAGAAAAAAGAGGCTGTGAATGAAATGTCAAAATTTGCGAGTATTCGCTTATTCGCATTTGCAGGTTGCTGAGCTGTGAATGGCCCTTGAGTGTGTTGCCGTGCCTGAGCTGGCAGCCATTTCAACCAACCAACCAACATCAATAAAGATTTGCATTACCCAAATCCCCTTCTTCTCAAGGCATAGTGTAGTTTTGAGGCAGAACCTAATCTAGGTATAAAAAGAACTGTCATCAAACATTTTTCATAAAATCTACAAAATGCTTTGCAAATTCATGACTAATTCCTAAAATGGTAAAAATAAACGTTTATCAACCAAAAGATATGTATAGAATGTGAACCAGAAAAAAACTCCCCTGACATACTAATTGTATCGAGCGATAAGAATAATTCAAGCCAAGGTTTCGTTTTTATTTCATCTTTTATTACTTATGTTCCATAATTATAACTAAATTAAGAAAGTCGCTTGATTGCTTACACATAAAATAACTTCGATGAAAGTCTAGGTACACTAATTTGCATACCAGTTTTGGAATTAGTAAAAGCGCTTATTTGACATTCACTAACCTTCATAGACTCCCTACAGTCTACGAACGCATTCAAATGTAATATTGATTAGTTCATGATTATTTCCAAAAAAAATGCACCTCATCATTTGCCACAAATAGCAAACGAAAATGAGGTGCGACTTGACGGCTAATTAGCACCGTATACGCTTCACTATGAATCACTTACCATCAGGTTCTTATGACATATCTACTACAAACGAAAACATCGCAATTTATTGGCTCCGGGGCGTGTTCATCGAATAACGAGTACGAGTACTTAGAAACATTGAAACATCTGTTATCGTAACGCCGCCGCCGCCGCCCGTCTGAGTCAACTTATCATCACTCATCAATTTATGGGGAATGATTGGTTACGAGGCTTATCTGACCAAGGCTCCACAAACTGTCCTAATTAAGTTTTATGTTTTCTGTGTTCAAATATTTCACAGATACTCTCCGATTTCGAAGACAGACATGAGATGTAGGAAATCAAAACAAAAGAACTCTACTCCGCTGTTTAAACAGAAATGCAAATATGACAGCTGTGGGTTCATTTACACCGATCAGTGTTTACATTCGAAGTGAATGATTAATAAATACTGCAACTGGAAAGAGGAGATGATGATAGCCCCTGTAGCAGCGAGTAAACAAAGATCGAACGAGCGAAGGGGTTAAAGACGTTTTAATTGCTACAAATTAAAATTTACTGAGCTTTCCTTGGACAGACAATCATAGAGCACTATAATCTGATCCGATAAATTATTGGTATTTACATTTCATTGCACTTTCAGTACAATCAGATACTCACTTGCTTGGCTACGAGCCAAGGTAATGAGGGAAGAAATTTACGATACGCCTTATCACTTACTTTATAGAATCGAATCCAAAAAAATAAAAAATGCTGATTAGATATTTTTTTAAAACAGTTCAATGGAAAGAACAATGTCTGTAAACATTTCAAAGGAATTTTCCAATAAAGCCTTTTTTTTTTGTCTGCTTCTGTCGATAAGATATGATTTTTATTGGCCAACACGTTCAGTTATGTAATAGGCTATAATTATGTAATTCGATTAATTTGGGTTTAATCTAGCCCTGGCGGAATGTTATCTATTGAATGTGCTAATTGCCAAGAACGTAAGGCGCTAAAAAGAGGAGAACGTTGACACGTTGCTTCGGAACATTGGAATGGACAATAATTTTAATTGTTCTGGGATAGCATTGCGGAAAATCATATAGTATAACAAGAATACTCGGAAAGCAAATGTAAGGAAATAGATTGACACTGCCGGCCGCAGCGAAAGAGATAAGGAAATTATAGAAATTATAGTCTACTGACCCGGTCTTCATATGAGACAAGAAATGATAGTGATTTGGTCAATGGTGTTACCAAACATATAATGCAATACCACTTACCCAATCAGGCAGATGGGTATATCGTACAAGTGAAACTTAGTGCAGAACGGTTTAAGACGAATCTAAAGGCTTGAAAATAAGTTGGAGGGGTTTGAAACGTCTTGCAAAACTCCGGACACAATGGCACACAAGTGTTGTTGAGCTTAAGAAGAAGAGTAGCTTAAAGGACTACTTTTACAGCCAATTTTGTGCCGTCAACAATTTGCCACAAGTCTTAGAAACCCTCGAGGTCTTAGAACTCCTGTGGCCTTCTAAGTTTGATCATTGTAGGTCGGCCATATTGATGATTTTATCGAAAAGAATTCTCTTAGCCACGACCATTGGTTGTCAAGTATAACACTTACTTTCGCCAGTACGTCGGCACTTTGGTTACCCTCTATATCATAGTGTTCAGGTATTCAACATAATCTGACTCAGTTCTGCGAACATAATACCCTGAGCATTATGCGACATATTTAGTGATGTAGGACTCTAGCGCCTCTAGCGCAGCCTGACTATCAATATAGATGGCGATATTCTTGTTGGATATTGATCCCATCTCAAGTAGTTTCGCAGCTTTGAGTACGGCCTGGAATACACTGCTTATGTCTCAAAGCTGTATGTAGGTCCATATAGCAAAATTTTAGGAGCTCTGCGTTAGTGAGACGATTACCTGTTTTAATTTTATTTGAAGATTCAGTGGTAAAAGATACATAAATGCCTTGAGTGCAACCATGGGCGTAGTGCGTAAAGCACCAGTTATGGCAATGTAGGCTCTTCTTCGCATCCTGGTCAACATATCCCGTGTATTCTTCTTAATCGTAGCCTTTCACCAAACAAGAGCCCCACATGTAGGATTGGGTCTTACTACCATAATGTATAGCCAATTCATCATTGCCGGTTTCAAGCCCCACTTTTTTTCCGCTGTAAAGAGTGCATTGTGAGCCATATGGACTCTTTCCTGAACGTTAAGTTTCCAGTTTAGCTTTCTATCTAGTACTGTACCAAGATAGTATCTTGCTCTATCCGAGAGGAAAAGTTGTACTCCAGCAAGGTGGTATTAAGTATTAAGTAAGTATTTCCTGCTAAAGAGTATACTAGTTCTATATTTTCCGGATTGACATGAAGTGCACACTTTTCAGCCCATTTTCGGAGCCTGTTAAGGACTGATTCCATCATTTCGCTCCGCATAAGCAGTGACGATAAACTCTGCGTTCGTTACATAGATTTTCACAGATGGCGTCATCTGCTTTTCAACGATTTCGAAAAAGATTTTGAAAGCGTACAATGGGTTATACCTACAATAAAGATTACAAATGAAGTAACTAAGAGCTACGTTCTAAACAATTGTACGAAGTCAGATTAATTAGAACCCGAAGTTGGGATACTACAGGGTTGCATACTCTCACCACTGCTATTTTTGATAAGAGTGGCTGCATGACCAATAACATTTTATTTGGACTAATACGTAATGAATCTCAAACGAGAAACGAGGGTAAACAGATTAAGACTGAAGATAAATATTTTCAAAATAAGAGCTCTGAACCTTTTGCACTCTAACGGTCAAGAATGGTGGCCGCCTTGACACCAATCAAAGAAGTTAAGTACCATAGAACCATACCTAGATAGTAGACGCATTTTGGAAAGATTTTCAGAGGGGCTACAATTCTCTCATGATGTGTAAGAGCCTAGGGAGTAAGTTTTGAGATCCACTCTAATTGCGTAAAGTCAATCACTCTACAAAGCACAAGAGACTAGGATGCATCTGGATTAGTTTAGACATACGGACTTGCCTAACCTATTTCATGGATGTTAGCTATATATGGGTAACATGCAACGTTGACTACTGCGCAGTTAGTTCATCTGCAGGGTCTAATTACATTGGGAAAAAGTTTTCCCGATAAAACAAGAATTTCGGGAGATTTTCTAGCCCAACTTTACTCTATTCTTCTGACTAATCTTCCGTAGTTCTCATCATTGTCGTCAATTGCAGGTTAGAAGTACCTCAGTTCTCCAACTTCGTAAGAAGGGTCCCATTCTCCTGTTGACAAGAGCAGAACAGCGGCAAACTTGAAGGACAAATTACATCTGGTACAGTGCAGTCGTCCTCGTTGAGACTCTCCACCAATGGAACAGTGACCGGTAGTGATGACGTATGGTGATGGTTCGTGCTGATAAGTCCAAATAAATCTGGACGGGAATATAGAAACTGCAACACCTGACAGCCAAGCAGCCATCAAGGCATTTCGTCCCAATAACGCTAGAAATTTTCTCAATAAATAGATCTGTGAGTATAGGAATTCCGCAACGGGGGAGTAATCCTATGAGTACTAGTAAAGATATACCCTATGCGAACGACAGATATAGCCATTTAAGTAAAATTTTATGCATGCATCAGCATACCAGGCCCACAGAGAATAACCCCAACCGTTGCTTTGGAAAGATATCCTCTGGAAACCATCCTGCTAAACCATGAGACGATAAATATGCTCCCGGCTATTAGTTACGTACTAGTATCAATATGGTAACGATCATCAGAGATCTATGATGGAAAGGGAAAGTGCGACGGGAACGTCAGAAAAAAGCTCTTATGATGAAGGTTCCACAAATTAACCTTCATCACAGCAAACTGGCCAGCGCTAATCTCCTCAACCCTAATTAAAAGCTACACAATGGACCTATTGGAGATTTGAGTGTTAGCTGCGCAGGCAGCTAGGTTTATATTTAGGTCTATGGGTCGGTGCCTTGCAAAAGGGAAGAGGTGACTGCTCACTTAGAACAACAGGATTGGGTTCATTGTGCCCAATTATTTAACGCAGGAAACGCTGAAAAGAAAACCGCTATAGAGGTGGGGGTGGTTCTACCCCGATAGTGACATTACCATGATCGTAATGCTTACAGCAGTTTTGGCCGCCAGACTGAGACTAAGCATGGTCTCTATTGCCACTGTCGGTGTTGTTCGCAGTCATATTGGTTTCCTGATCCGTTCATCGATGTTGTCCTTCTAATTTAATTTGGAGTCCAGAATTACACCGACCTCGAGAGTCAAAAGTTCAACTCCGCTCATCTTGGGGGGCTAAAGGTAGGGATCGATCTCTTTCTAGTGAAGAGCACTACCTCCGTTTTTGACTTATTGACTGCCAGTCCTTTGGTGCCAGTCCAGACATCCACTAGTTGTAATGGGAGATTAAGCGAGATTGGGAATGAATATTACACGCACTTCTCGCCATGCTTTTGGAACATAACCTAGCTTAAGACTGCCTATGAAAATTTGCTTGACCCATGGAATAACGACATATTCTGACTCGAGCCTTGTGCGAGGTATGTATGTATATCATTTGATTGCCCAAGCTATTTTTTTCATGTTTACTACTTCATCTTCGTTCATTTCCGACAACGTCTCTGGAATGATGAGTATATCATCTCCGGAGGCCAGTAAGAATTCAGTAGTATGTCCAGCATTTAGTCCTGCGACTCCGACCATGTACCGTCGCTTTTTCTGATATTAGAGGCTGGCTTTGGTATCTTGGCTAGGATCTTTCTAAGGCGCGATGCTTCGTTAATCGATTCCGTGCGTAGGCCGACACTGATAGACAGACCTGCATAAAGAATGGGTATAATCCTCCAATTATGTCTTTGAAATTGTAGAAACGAAGAGGAGGAAGAATCTATAAACCTTTTATGCAATTGTCCTGTCCTATTCTTATTAGAAGGAAAATCTTAGTAGCATACTTCCTCAATGACCTAGACGACATATCAGGTTCTGATATCTACAAAACTAGCTGTTTCATCTGAGAGTAACATTAGTTTCATGACTTTATATATGCGACCTGGAATATACCCATCCATCCCAACCACAATAGGCACCGAGATTTCGTATCGGGTCACGATTAGCGATCGAGTCGTGCCTCTTTTAAAAAAGGGTATCACAATGGATCTAATCATTAGTATGTACCTACCCACCTATTCACGGAAATGTACATCAACTGTTCGCAAGAACTAATTGCTAGATTATTCTATCAGCGAGAAAGACTATTCGAGAAGATGTTACAACAGCGGACATCCGTCCATATGTAGACGCTGGACCAGCACACAGTTTCAATAACTAAATGTTTCCCACACACTTTACTACATACTTTCTGTTTCGTCTGCTATTACCCAGTCCCTTTCTTTCGCATTATTTTCTATATTCCAACAAGCAAACGCACTTCCGTGCGAACAAAGTTAAAATGCTTACGTGTATCGTAACTGGTTTTTCAAGATACTCTCTGCCACAACATCCGATGACAGATGATGTTTACTGAAAAAATGTTAACAAAACCCGATGCAAAAACTAACTAACTCTTGTTAGTAGTTCAATAGGTGAATGAGAAAAACCTTAAAAAACATTCATAATTCATAACAATAATTCAATGGGGAAATAAAAATTTACTACCACTATGGGAAAGTTACATTGCGGAAGCCACACAATTCACCGAGTGCCTTGTCTACAGTGTACACCTACAACCCAAAACGAAGAAGCCTTCATGTCAAGACCTACTTCTCTACCGCCGAACAAAGTCTCCATTCAATACACAATCGGCCGCAATGAAAGAATAAAATTAATGACAGGAATCCACGCAATGTATACCTGCCTATGTATACCACATTCGTATGTAGCAAACTAAAATTATTTAAAAATCTGTATTCCTGCATAGTTTAACCAAATACGCCGCGCAAAGTAAGATTTAATTACTTGCGTACACGCAAACAACAAACGTTCCAGCGAATCAACAGGTAGGTGCCGCTGCCGGTCGGTGCTGCTGAAAGACTTTTGACAGATAGTTCATTGCACTATCGCAAGCGCGTTCGTTTATTATTATTAGCTTCGGCATTTCATGCACTCGGTCAAATGAAAATTAACACCGAAGAAGCGCGTTCAACAATTTCTCGCTTTCATTTTCGTTCAGCAAATATTAAGCACCAGCAGAATTAAAGAAATAGAAAATGAAAATATAATTATTAGAGAATCAACGTCAGAGATGGTTGAAAAATTCCAGAAAAGAAAAAAAAAAAAACATTTTATATGGAAGAGTGATATCAATCGAAATCGAGAGAAAAACATACAGAAAAGCTACAATCCGTCTGGAACGGATCGTATGATACCCTATCCTCCTCTCTATAAAGTGGGCATGGCCAAATTGCATTTTGTACTCAAATATAGCTATAATGTCGAACGTTTGAGGATGTTACATGTAAAATTTTATCAAAATAGGTTTTTTGATGATAACGCCCCCAAACAGTGGGCGTGGCCAATACTTTTCTATGGCTGAATTGTAGGGAATCTAAATACCCAAATATTTGGTCTTAACAAAATTTTTCGGTTTCATATAATTTAGTGAAGTTATAAAAAAGTAGGCGTGGCAGTGGGCGGATGTAAAAAATTTTTACACTTGTACTGTATCTTTTTCTTGGAAGCCCAGATATGAAATTTCAGCGTCCTAGATAAAAATTTAAGGCCCAAAAATCGGTTTTGTGATAAAAACGCCCCCAAAAAGTGGGCGTGGCCAAAACTTTTGTATGGGTGGATTGTAGGGAATCTGAATGCCTAAATATTTGGTCTTAACAAAATTTTTCGGTTTCATATAATTTAGTGAAGTTATGAAAAAGTGGGCGTGGCAGTGGGCGGATTTCAAAAATTTTTACACTTGTACTGTATCTTTTTCTCAGAAGCATAGATATGAAATTTCATCGTCCTAGCTCAAAATTTAAGGCCCAAAAAGCGGTGACATACGGACGGACGGACGGACGGACGGACGGTCATCGCTCAATCGATTTCGCTATTGATGCTGATCACGAATATATATACTTTATAGGGTCTATCTCGATTATTTCTCTATGTTACAAACTATGTGTCAAACTTAATATACCCTTAGGATAGGGTATAAAAATAAAAATAAATTGAAGGAGAAAAATCAAAAAGAAAGAAAAGAAAATCGTGTGGCTCAGGTATAAGTGAGTGTTGTCGTTGTCATAAGCGTGCAATACAAACGAACGATTGTGGAAGCTAATTGGAAGAGGTGTGCGGTGAAGGTAGACATGGCAGGGGTATCATCAACAAACGCACTCCCAGCCCAGCACGGGTGCGTCGGAACAAAAAACTGATAGCATGAGAACGCACAATTGGGAACTACAGTGAATCAGAAATTCCGGTTGGGATTATTTTGAAACACGCAAAGTGTACAACTGTCCGAATGAGAGTATTTGAATTTCCCGCCATTTCTATTTTATTTTATTTTTCGGTTACTTCATATTTGACAGATGTCAGGCAAAGAGAAATTCATTACGTAGAACTATACGAATTAGTAATGGTTTCTGTACCTACAACCGATGGTGTACATATCTGGCTTTCCAGAAAAGGTCCACGAACTGCGAACAAATCGTTTTTAGCACATTTATATGCACGCCACTGGGAATTTTACTATTCTTATTACTTTTTGTGAAGAAATTAACAATGCGTTGATTTTTTTCAAGAATACTTTTCGTGAACTGTCAAATTTTATTCACATTCCACACATGTAGGACGCACTCCACATTCACGCGACCAAAACTTTCGCGAGAGTTTAACCTCACAATTCGTTTGTTTTGTTCTTGCTGGTCGGTCAGAGCTCGTAAATGACAAGTATATACTCGTAAAATTCGTAGATTGCTGTGATTGAAATGTCAGAGTTCACTCATTCGCAGGTCGCTGAACTGTGAACGGACCTTAAGTATTTATTCGGTGGCGAATTGGCTGAAGCTTGAAATGACATCTCTACCAGACAACTTTCTGTCATTTGTACACATGTATGTATGTATAACATACATCACAGCAATTTAGTGTTCGAGCCATTGAAACTGACCTTGAACTTCGAAAAAAAATCATTATGATCAAAGACTGTATCGATTGCACCCTTCATAATAGTAGGAGTGCTTTGACAAATGAAAATAGTGGGAGAGTTCTTTCACCACTATTGGATGACCTAGAAGTAGATGAATCACTGCAAAAATTAACAGGTTTTGGTATAAACAGCCAAGAGTAGCCTGAAGTTATAGTCATCTTTGATTGAATACTAGTTTCAGGTTTAGATTAGGAAATGGCGATTATAAGAGGCCAAGGGAGCTCCGTTTTTACGGATTTATCAATACTACCAAACTACCAAACATATCAACATCGGCTCATCCCTTTCGATGAGGCTTTTAATAGCTTGTATCGAGATGTTAAGTAGTTGGTAATGCGAAGGAGAGGCCACCCAGAAAAACTTCTAGCCATTATAAAGGCTGAGTATGAGGGTCACACACACAATGGTAAAATGTCAGAGAACTTTAAAATGAAAGTGGAGTACGACAAGGTTGTATAATATGACCACTGCTGCTCTTTAATGTTCAATCATAGTGGTGAGAAACCCCCGAATCAAATGGACAATGACAACCTACCTTCGTATAGCAGCGAGCTGAAATGCGTTGTAGAGGTCTCAACAAAATGACGACAAGAAGTTGCTGATGCCCAAGGCCCTCGCGGGTTAACAGGAACTAAATAAGTTTTAATTAACAAAGAATGTCCCAGTGAAATGGAACAATCTTATTTGAGGCAAGACCGGACAGTTGGAAACGAGATGAAAGATCATTTCCTTCCTCTTCTAGTAGCTCTTTCAAAAAACATTTGATCGTTTAAACATAGCCAACTCAGTACTACGCTTACCTATGAAATCTAGCTTAGGCCAGATCTGAAGATCTGTAAATATGGCATGTCGAGTCGTCTTCCTGTCTGTGGTCGTTTCACAAAGCTACTATCCTAAAAGTAGTAGTAGTAGGAAACTTTCTGTGGTTTGGCACCTAGCTCAGGTTAAAACTAAGTCACACCGAAGCGGTGCTCAACAGTAGGACTACCAAAAAGCACTACGGCGCCTTTTATGAAGAAAAAACAGCTGAAACGGGCAATGCAGGCAATGGAGCGAAATGAATGAGGAAAGATATGATGGGAGATCTCATGACTCTTTAAACCTAATCTGCAGACAGTGTCCGATTACAGTTCAACCGTATAGAGATAGTATTTCAAGAGACAGTGGCAAGACTAAACAATACAAGCAGACTGGTAGGAATAGTCAAGACACTAAACTAAAATATGATCAGATCCAAGCTAGGATGTGTATGCTTACTTAGGATGTGTATGCATGTCTCTGTTTTATTAACAGGCCGAGCCAATATAACACAGTCACCCTTGACTGGGTTCCAAGTTACATATGTATGTAGGAGTCGAGAGAAATGAAGGAGAAATGGTTTGAAACCTCCGTTCTTTGAACCAGAATCATTTTGAGGTTCATACAGGTTTTTTTTAAATCATGTGTTCTTTTGACACTGACAGCTATTATGCGCTCAAAAAATTGACGGAAACTTAGTATTATATTTTCGCGGTACGAAATGGATCGATTTAGGCTTGAGCAACGTTGGGAAATATTGCAAAGTTACTTCCAAAGTGGATGCTGTGTTGCCGAAACAGTGCGAATTTTGAAGAGAAATTTCGGTCGCAAATAATGCACCAACTGCAGCTGGTGTACGCAAGTTTGCGATGAAAGTTAGTGAAACTGGTTTGCTGTTGGATAATCGAACATATTTTCGAGAATATTGACTGTTTGGTGCGGTTTTCTGATCGGCGGCATTATTGGCCGCTTTTTTCTTTCAAGACGACAATGGAAGAAACGTTACAGGCATTGGAAAGCGCTACCAAAATTGAGGCTTTGGACTTGGGTGAGCTATGGTCCCAGCAAGATGGTGCTACGTGCCACACAAGCCGTCAAACAATCAATTTATTGCAGACTAAATTCAGTAATCGTCTAATCAGTCGTTTTGGTGGAAATAAGGGCCGAAACCATTGGAAATGTATAGAAAAAATAGGTTGACAAGATGGCTTACTGCCAAGCCAGCCGTCATTTGAATGAAATATTGAAGTGTTTTTTTTTTGTCTTTTTCAAAAGAAATCAACAGATAGCTCACCCTATGTTGAAACTACAGTTTAAAGCAGCATTACGAGTGATTGGGTGATGCTCTCACTTTAAAGAAAGATTAATGATTTCTGGTTGGGCAAGCATACCTCAGGTTTGTTCAATGTTCTCTTGAGGGTCTGAATTGGGATTTGAATTGCATTTGGTGTGAAAACAGTAGAGAACGAAAGCAATGATGGAATAGTCATTTGTAGCAGAATGCGTTCGTCAAAATTATTCCATCGATCGAGGAGTAATTAAACTGACTTTGAAAGTAGGTTCACATGGAAATGTTTCATGTTTGTTGATTGATTTGATTAGTGGAACGTAAGTACTACCACATTGATGTTAGTAGGAGAAAAGGTGTGTTCACAGCTCGTGAGCTAAGAACTATCAGTAAGTGAAAGTTTTGACATTTAATACATGGCAGTTGTTTTACAAAAATCTCTGACTTGTAAAGAAAAAAATTAATGAACTGTCATTTGGTTAAATTTGATCTGAACTAAAACTGAGAGTCGAAATGCTAGAGAAAGTTCCAAATCAGAAGTTCACCTCCTAAGCCGTTATACCATAAAGAAATTACAGAAATAAATGATTCAAAAATTACGACAGCTGATTGCATCGATTTCAGAAGAAACAGCACGTACCTACTCTTTAAATCAAATTGCACATATGGTTTGATTTGACTCACTGTACAACAGTTCCAATTCACTCGAGATGCTGACTCATCCGTTCTTGATTTGGACGGTTTTTTGTTTTTTTTTTTTCAACACGTTCGACACAGTAAACGCATGGGCCCAATGCATTGTGTTGTTTGTTATGTATTTTTCAATGCCATCTTGTGGTGTAGCAAGATGACCACAAAGTGGTCTTGATGGTGCTGTAACAAAATTCGAAAACCGCAACTGCCAAAACGAGAGGATAAACCGAAAACCACCTCGTCCCAACCACACCCCTTTTGCATATTTCAATGAGAATAACCAAGCAAAACCCAATTGGAAGACGACGACGACGACAAACGACCACAGTGGTGGTACCAGGTAGACATGTAATCTTCCCCCGATGACAACAAATCATTTTCCCCCATAAAACCAAAAAAAGAGGAGAAGCAGAAACAGAGACCGAAAGCAGCTGCTCTAGGCAGAGTGTCACAGTTTGGCCCAATAAGGTACAAATCCAGTTGATCGCGCTGCGAATTATGCACAGAAAGTGTACAACACCGTTGCGTGTATTTATAGACGTCTTACTAAAATTGGCAAGTGATGATGTTGCCTCTATGTAGTTTCCAATATACATATGAATATAGTTTTTTTTTTTACCTTTTTCGAAGGTTATCCATGAATTTCTCCAATGTTACCGAGTCCAAGAGGACAAAGTCCCGGACACCGACTTCGTTTGGCATAGCCATTGTGTTTTATTTGAAATGTTCACCTAAAAACACTGAAAATTTCACCATGAAACACCGAAAAACCACCAATTTCACTGTAGCACTTATGGAGTATCAAAAACGTTGCACACACTCGAATAGTTGAGTTTATAAAAAAAAAATTCTAAAAAATGAAAACGTGCAGAGCCAACGCGCAAACCAATGATAACAAATTTTATAACACGGCAAATGTATTTTATTGCAGTTCGTTTGTGGGCTGTAATTCGGCGGTTAAAAAAAATAATTTAATCAGAGGATTCTAGCAGACCCACCCTCTAAGCGCAAAATACAAAAATAAACTGAAAACAGAACTTCAGAAATGACATAAGAAAACTCAAGTGTCGATGGTCGTTGTTCGTTTCTGTAGCAGTGACGTCGGCTGTCATCGTGACAGTTTGTTGGGCGTTGTTGCTAACTGGTTGGTGTATTGGGTGAGATATCTAATTGGACTGCATGAAGTGTTACCTTAGTACAATGACAACAGCGTATAAGTATACTAGGTACTAGCGATTTGATACGACAACCAAATTGCGTTTTTTAAGAAATTAAAAAAAAATTAGGAGGCGTGGCTATGGCAATTTCAAAACAGTAGCAGAATCTATTCAAAAACCAATCTTCTGCCATTTGGAACTCCGAAGACTGTACGGCAGCAATACATCGTCAATTAAAGAGTTTTTCAATATACATAGCCGCCCCATTTTTCCTATAGGGTCTGTTTTGACGATCAATTAATCTATGCTTCCTATTTAACTATGAAAAGGTAGATACTTGCCTCAATAATGTTTGCAATTTATTGAAATCATTTATCAAAGTTCACTTCATACTGAGCGATGAGGCCTATTTCTGGCACAACGGTTTCATTAATAAGCAAAATTGTCGAATTTGCTTAATTCTGTCAAAGTCATGCACGGAATGCCATTACATCCACAAAAGTAGACTGTTTGGCACAAATTTTATGCTGGAGGGATCATTGGACCATACTTCTTCTGCAATGATACTGTCAGTCATAAGCAATTGAGATCGTAACCGAACCATGTTGACTGACTATTTTTGGTATAAACTGGAAGAGGATGAATAGGAACACTTATGTGTAAATTCAACAAGGCGGCACCATATCCCAAATCATCGAGTTATTAAAGTTAAAGTTCGATAACAGTGTAGTCTTCAGAATTAGACCAGTCAATTGGTCGCCTCGTTCGTGTTATTTGACTGTTCTGGACTTCATTTCTTTGGAACCATGTCAAGTCTATTTGATTGTACATTTTAGAGGTTTGTTTCACATTATCCATTAGGGCATTGAAGATAACAGTCTAGCCTGGGTGTCAGATATCTTTTCTTTTTTTGTTGAGCGGGAACCTTCAAAAGGTAAGGATTTTACTCACTAAACTTTACCCCCTTTAGCTCAGATTCTCGATCCTCGGAACCACCTTATTACTTTACAGGAACCGCTTACCGATTGTGGTTGACCATCTTGACTTGTGAATAGCAATCTGTGTCTTTATGCTCATCTGAGCTCGTATTATGTGTCGCGAACGATCGCATTTTGTTGCTCCGTGTTTCATTGTCTTTCTTGTTGACGTTGTTCCTGCATAACCGTAGGAGCGAAGTATGCTGTATGCACCTTTCTTCAGTTGACAACATACATAAAGGGTGGTTTTTTAACCCGGTAGTAACTTCAGACAGTTATATCTGTCAAACCGTCCAAGCTGTCACTGTCATTTTTATTCAGTAGTCTTTGCAATTTTATCGTGATGACATACACGCTTCAACAACGTTAACAAATATTAGAAATTTGGTTCCAAAAATATGGTTCTGTGCGCCAAACTTATAGACTTTATAGACTGAGAGACCTTATAGATAGATTTCTTACAAGCATTCGAGACCATACGTTTAGTCTGCCTTACACAAAATTGTGTAAGAAGCCCAAACGTCAATGGTGTTTTGGTGTGCAATTACATCGAAGATCTCATTTCCCGCAATCCCAGTGTGACCAACGAAAGGGCGATGAAGTCTAGGGTTATCGATCTCCACGAAGACTCTAGCATCGGAACCTTGACTAGTTTTGGAGCTGTCCGCAAAAATTCGACTGCAGCTCAGTCTACAGCTCTACAGCCCATCAAAATTGCAGTCCGGATAATAGCAAAAGTCGCCTCGTCTAAGACGATAGATTGCTTTATTAGTATGGTTCATGACATGAGCATCAAGAGGGGATTAATTAAGTAATGCATCTAGGGCAGTGCCAGGTGTACTCGGGAAAGCTCCCGTGCAGCCGAGACAGCGCGTTGTTTGGAGTTTGGACATATTTACGTGAAAGCTCCCTCCGCCAAACTGCCGACTCATAACCTAGGAAAAGTTTTATCAAAGCCGTCTAGTTCCAGAAGTCCTTTTTCGGTGATAAGCTCCATATCTTGCCAAAAGTACCCTTACACTGCCAGAAAACTGAGAGCGCCTTGGATGTCTTCAACTTGACATACTTAGCCTGAAAGAAATTTCTTATCCAGGCTCATTCTCAAATGTTTCCCTTCATTGGAGATCTGGATAGTGACACCCTTTAGCACTGGCTGAGTCAGTCCGGTCATAATCCTTCTTCTTATGAAGAGAACAACCTGAGTTTTCAAAGGATTAATCAAAAGTTCATTCCAAGTCAACTATTCATCCATCATGTCTCGCTATATGCGCGCTTTAAGTCTTAAGGGATAATCCCGAAGAATATATGGCAACATCATCCACGTATGCTTAAGCGTAGCCGTTTGAACTATGAAGACTATGCAACATAGAGTCAAACACCAGATTCAATCACGTGCATATGTCTTGGGTGAAGAACACAAGTATTATTATCATTAAATGGCAAGCAAGGAAAGCTGTCATAGAGTTCTTGAAGATTGCTGTACATTCTCCGCATTAAATTAAAAAGTGCTCATCTCTTTACAGTCCAGAAGTATAGGAGCGTCATACCTCTTCTCAGGCAGTCTGCAGATTCTATCAGGTAAATAGAAATTTCGTCGTTATCAAGGACACTGACACTAATTTAAGCCTGTAAAGCCACTATGCAAGTTAGCAAGATAGTTAATGGTGGGTAATAAGCTTTAGGTGGTGACTTTGTCAAGTCCCACTCAACGAAATAAGCAAACCTTTCGTTTCCAAAAAAAAAACACGAAACCTAAAGCAACAAAACGACGTGAGAAATTTATTAATATAAAAACCCCCAACGTCCTAATACCAATACCATTCTTCATTTACGCGTGCTTGTTCGATCTCATCCTCGTCACTCGATCTTTATTCGTTACAATTGTGTGCATTCCTCCGGTGTGTCGGAAATTCTTTGCCATATCGCAAAGTTCATCATCCAAATCCAGACCTGGTCCAATCCTTCCAGCTTCCCGTAATTTTCCAATTTGAAATGTAACATTAGGACTAATAGACTTCGATACATAGGCATCGCCGAATTTTGACAAATTATTCATCTCGATAGCCTTCATTACAACGTCCTGATCACAAGAGAGACAACTCAAATCCTTAAGCCTGGCAGCTGCTGCATCCTTGTCGATTTTCATTTCGGCAACTCTCCTAATAGCATCGCGCACCACTTGAATATCCTTATCGACTTTCACTTTGAAATCATAGAGCATATCCTCGAGACTCTGATCGCCGAGGAACTTTTTTATTTCACTGATTTGCTTCTGTACATGCTCCTCGTTCAGGACGAAGCAATCAGTTATTTCGGTTATCTGCTTTTCCAGTTTACGCCGATCGGCGTCCATATTCTCCACGGACACCTTCCGCTGTAGCATTGTGTAATCGGCCTTTTCCGATAGAAGTTCATCGATCTCCTCTTTATCGATTTTAGTTTTGTTCAGATCATCCAGTCTGGCGGTGAGGTCTTCAATGGAACTTTTCTGCGTTGTATTGTCGCACTTTAGCGCAGCGAGTTCAGCATCTGCGGCCTCAATAATATGCTTAATATTGGCCATTTCTTTTTCGAAGGTGGTGATTGTGATCACCGATGATCCTCTCCTACCGTGTGACATAAGTTCTTCTAAGGCTTGCAGCTGATCAGTGAGATTGCAAATATTGGTTCTCACCTCCAATACTTGATCTTGAAGCACGGCATATTCCTTTCCCCCACCTGTCGTGATTGCTGGATCACAATTGGAAAATATCTGCTGTTTACTATTCCTCTGGACGGTGCCTTTCGCAATCGCAGCCCTTAACTCGTCGAGTTCGTGCCTTAGGTCATCGACAGTAATTGCCAAAATATCGTGTTCCAACTTTTTTCGACATGCCGAGATTTCGCCTTCCTGTACGGTCTTTACTTCCTTTAAATTCAAAACCTCCTCCTCAAGGGTTGCTAATTTAGTTTGGAACTGATCTACTATACATCGGAGACATTCCACGTGCTGTTCGGTCTGAACGATTGACGTAAAAGTGTTTTCGATTTTACCCAATCTCGCATTTAGCGCATCAATGTGCTGCCTTAGTTCTGAACGATAGTTGATTAGACGCTCTGTTTCCTTTTTGGACTTCGAATCATCAGTGACAGATTCAAAGCCAACTTTACGATCATCGCCTATTTGGTTAGAATCTTCCACGTCAGATCGTGGTGTTTGTTTGTGTTTGCTCTCCCAGACCCGATCGACTGCTGTGACGTCTGAGTTGAAATCAAAAATTTGATGGTCCACTAGTTTCTCGGAGGACACGTTACTCTTGCTGTCCAAGATGTTAACTGAGATTGGACAGAAGGAGCTGTCAATTTCGACGTGCTCATCTTGGAGAGCAAGCCTTTCGGATATCGCTTGAAGAACTGTATAGAGGGCGTTAAAGTTCACAATGCCAGGTTCTGGACTTCCAATGGCGACATCAATAAGGTATCGTATGCTTACCTTTTGCGTCGCCATTTTTCTTATTGGAAAACAGAAAAATTATTTTCTAAAACGAAAATTGTATAAACAATTTGAAATTTGTTAGTAGGTAACGTAAGTTGCTTTGATTTGAGAAAACAAACTTCATTTGTTGCGGGTTGTTTGAAGGTTTCTAAGCTGATGCTGTTGGAATGATTGGGTAAGATAATCCACCAGAGGAGGAAAAGGTAATTCGACTTTCCAGCATGATCCTAATTCATTGGTCGAATACCTTTGCTACAGATTGGTCTTAGTATCGATCCATTGCCGGTAGTATAGAAAGCGCCCTTAATGTCTTGAAATGCAGATAAAGTGATTTGGAACTTGCAACGAAATGCTCCTTCTATCTTTTTGTGTTTTGATTCGCATCAAAGAGTCCCGCTATGTATGTTTTGAGGACAAAGGATGTTAGACTTATGGACCTATAGCATTTCGGTAGATCATTGGGCCTATTAGCTGTGTTGGGGCTGAGGATTGCGTTTACCTGGGTTCAGGTGATGGGGATGTATCCTCAGTTACAGCTTCAAAAATGCAAACATGAAACCTAAGCCCTAGCTTCTCACAATCATTCATGTTGAGCTTCTTGTGGGAATGGAGAAGCAGCTATACAAATACCCGCGGTGAGTATTTATTTGAATTTGTTATCGAAAATAACCTTATTATAGTTAATAGGGGTGGCGAACTTACTTTCGTAGTTAGAAATAGACATGAAGTTATGGACATAACCTTAAGTTTTGGAGTTTTGTATCATAATCTGGTCAAAAAATTATTGAATTTTTCTTAAGCAGTGCCTACGATTCTCCTAAACCATACAGGAATCCCAGGAAGTCTAATTGGGATGCATCCAGTAAGGTAGTGAATAAGAGTTGCGGACGCCTTCAGGAATGTGACTTGCAAAGTCCCTCGGATATCGACAGCAAAGTTGAGGAAATCACTATTGTTTTCAAAGAGGCTTTCAACAAGGAAAAACAAAAAATCACTATCATGCTGGAGTAAGGACCTGGCAGATATAAGGAGAGTAACCAGAAACCTCCTCAATGTGACCAAGAGGACTAAATCAGACACAGACTGGGATCAGTAGAAAGCCAGTCAGAAGAAGTTCGAAAATGAGACGGAAAGAGCTAAGCGCCGCTCGTGGCAGTATTTTTGTGAAGACATTAAGGGAACAACAGAATCTAAGAGACTAAGAAGGATCCTCTCCAGACAAACTACGGCTATAGGATTACTCAAAGATCTCGACAGAAAATGGACTGAATCTTGTTCAGATTCACTGAGATTACTGATAAGTACGGTCTTCCCAGGAAGTGTAACCTAATCTGTCGACAGTACCAGAGTTAGTATGAACATGGAATATGAATTCATTTCAGATTCGATTCGATCTCAGAGGAGATAATTGAGTAGGGAATTAGATCGTTCTACCCTTGTATCACCTTTTCATCGACAGCCAGCCAGAAATAAAAGCGATTTCTGCTATCAAAACAAAATCCAAGTTTGTGAAGTGCTGCCTTGAAGAGCTTGAGGAACACAGCGATCTGTTGGGTCCCTGGACATAAAAATATACCAGAAGCCCAAGGATTTGCCCAAAAAAGGTTTGAAATCTACATCAGAACAAGTCGACACCTCGGTGTTTATCCCGCCTTGCATACTGAAGCTCGAAGCAGGGATTAAGGTTCTAAGGTGGCTAATGTCAGATGGTCTTCCCTAGACATTTGTGTCATCACAAAAAGTATATTTCCTTGTTTCGATAAGAGTAGGACCGACAGAATTAGGCAAAAATGATAGGGAATCAGGGGGCATAACAATCTGCGGTACCACATGAAAAAGCCAAGACTAACGGAAGAAGACTTATGTCGTAGATGTGGAGATGAGGAAGTCAATGAGTATACAACCTACTATCCAGATCTTATCCCTGACCTAGAAGAATCATCCAGCAGACCAGTCAATGACATCTCGACCTACATCAAATCAACTGGATAGTTTGCTGGTTCATAAGAACCATATTTGTAGAACTAGGGTTAACCAATCGGCAAGGGTCATATCTCCCCTATGGGTATTATAACTGGGAACTGTGAGATCAAGTACTTCTTCCCTAATCGCATTTATAAAGGTTGGTTTAAAGCCTCTATTTGTTATTATTAGAAGAAGGGGTATGCTGCACTGTAACGTACCTTGGAGAAGTGTGTGCCCTCATTAGAGTTCCCCTCGCATTGGGATTCCTTTCGGAATGAATTTGAGGGTCCCGTACTCTTAGTACGCCTTGACGGAAGATATCTGCCACTCTCTTGAATCCAGTTTCCTTTAAGAGTCTAAGAGTGAGAGTTGGTTCTAGTGACGGTATCCTCTTCTGATAATTGGTACTTGCTCAAGTACTTCAGTCTTTTGTGGGTCAGTGCCACAAGGTTCCAGCACATGTTTTGGGATTTCACTGGACTCATCGCAAAACCTGCAGAGGGCTTCTTCTTCTCCTAGTTTCCTTAGGTGCTCTTTGAGTTTACAATGCCCTATTAGAATACGAAGGTTATTCTTCGTTATGCATGCTTCGATTATGCTGCCCTAGAAGTTTCCTGGCTTGCCTCATGCCCTGAGCGTTATTTCAGATTCTTGTACTGTTTTTTAGCTCTTGTTTCCTGAATTATTTTTTGAAGGTGTGATGCCTTAATCCGCAGAATGGTTCAGGACCTATGAAGGTTCCTGATGTTCCCCTTCTTGCTAGGGTCGGCCATTTACTCCCACATAGTCAGATATGAAACAAAAGGTTACCTTGTTTCTACCTAATTCATTAAGTTCTTGCAGACATTCTCACACAAGTTTGAAGTTAATGACATAGGAGTCAAGTGCCATAGGAGTCGCAGTTGATGTTGAAGATATGGAAAGACCACTTCCTCAGACTGTATAACGGCGACGATGACCGAATATCTAAGCTGAAATACAATAAAGCTGCTGAAGCTGATGTTCTAACTGCCGAGCTATTGAAAACAGCGGGGAATGACTTGGTAACTCATTTGCAAAATATGGTCGGACGAAAGTGTGTCCGATGAATAGAACCTCAAGATTGTTTGCCCGGTCCTCAAGAAAGGAGACCCTATAAACTGCGCTAACTATAGAGGAATAAGTCTTCTCAACATCGCCTACAAGATCGTATCTGCTATTCTGTGTAAACGCTTAAAACCTTTTGTTAACAATTTGATTGGTCCATATCAGTGTGGTTTTAGGCCAGGAAAGTCTACCATCAACCAAATTTTCACACTACGGCTGATCTTGGAAAAAAACCCAGGAAAATCCATACTCACCACCTTTTTATCGATGTTCAAGGCGCCTATGACAGCATCTATGGAGAAGAGCTATATAGAGCTGTGTCTAGGTTTGGCATCTCTGCCAAACTCGTCCGGTTGTGCAGGATGACAATGAAGAATGCACGCTGCTCCATCAAGGTCGGAAAAGACCTCTCCGAGATCTTTGATGTCAAAAAAGGATTCAGACAAGGCGACGAGCCGTCATGCGATTTTTTTAACATCGTTCTTGTGCAGAACTCACAAGCCAGCACCAGAGGCAAAATATTTCAAAAGTCCGTGCTACTGCTCACATATACCGATGATATTAACAAAATCGGAAGTACAAAGCGTGATGTCAGTAGTACTTTTGTGAGCATTGAGTCGAGAGTGGGTAAGATGGGTTTAACCGGTAATGAGGGCAAAGTAAATTGTATGCTGTCAAAAAAAGGACATACAACACCTATGCCTCGGACAGAAAGTCACCCTCGACAAATATAACTTTGAGGTAGTTTAAGACTTTGTTTACCTAGGATCCGCTATAAATTTAGACAATGACACCAGCGCTGAGATCAAACCAAGATTAACTCTTGCCAATCGCTGCTTCTTTGGGCTAAGAAGGAAATTACGACCAACTAAAGTAATCCTATATAAGATCCTAACCATCCCACTCCTGCTCTATGGCACAGAGGCATGGACTATGTCAAGAATGAATGAGGCCGCTCTCGGTTTTTATGAGAGAAAAATACTTTGGGTGATTTTTGGTCCCGTCTGCATAGACGGAGAGTGGAGAAGAAGATACAATCAGGAGCTGTACGAGCTATATAGCGACATCGACCTAGTCAGAAGAGTTCGAATACAACGACTAAGATGGTTGGGTCATGTAGAGCGGATGGACAACAATGCTCCGGCCCGGAGAGTCTTTGAATCCACCCCAGAGGGACGACGCGGTAGAGGAAGATCTCGTCTAAGGTGGCGCGCTCAAGTGGAAAGGGACATCAACAAACTTGGTGTGCGAAAGTGGAGGCAACTGACTTAAGATCGAGCTAGCTGGAGATGTTTATTAGTTGAGCCTCAGATCCAATCCGGATGTAGCGCTGCCTAAACAACGAAGTAATAATAACTATGTCATCAGCCCATGTCTGTCAGAGGAATTTGCCATGGTTTGTCAAATTCTCAAGTTATCCACAAGCTTATCCACAACAAGGCAAAGAACTCCTCCTTGTGGGCATCTTCTTGTTGTGCTGACCTTGATGATACCTTCTAATTATGAGTCTCTGCTAATCTTGTGTTTAAAAGTTCATACATCCATTCTCTTACTGATATTCTCTAGAGCTCGTACAATTGCTTGCTGCGATGGGTTATCGAATGCTCCTTCCATGTCCAAGAAGGCACGCAGTACTATCTTTTTCCTTTGAATAGTTCAATAAGCTGGTACAGAGCAGTCTCTGAGGCATGCTGACAGTGATGAAGACGAAATAGAGATAAATTTGTCCAGGAATTTAAAACTCTTCAATATCCTGAGCCTAATTGTATCAGAATATTTTATTTAAAAGTGCTACTAGCAATAAATATTATTTCAAAATTAAGGACACTTTTTCTTCTTTATAATGTCACTTGTGCTTCATCACACTCAATTTAATTACAAGTATGACATCGCAGATGACCTATTCTGTAGTTTTAGCCACGTAAACCATGCAGGATCATGGAGTCTGGCATAACTCGTAGCGAGGGTTACCGAGTATCCATAAAGGATATACTCAATTTCTCTGTCCATTTTATTACCTCAACATATTCGAACGACTTAACGTAACCAAAAGAATCTGGCATTCAACAGTTATACATTCGCGCGGGAACCGGAAAATCTGACAGTTTCACTTCCTTCGTTCACACACACCACGAATATAAAACTCTGCGCTCTCTTCGTCGAAATAAGCTATTTGTTTCGAGAGAAAAACTTTTCCTCTCTCAAAAGCTTAAATTCGACGAACAATTTTTTTTTCAAAACAAATTTCCTTACAATTTGCTGCGGCAAGTCGTAAACAACTTTTGTCTGCAACCTTTTCGCCAGAAACAACCTAAACCTCTTGACTGGGAAATGAAGTCTATTATCAAACATTTTTATCATTGATACCCGCAGTCATACCTAGGCGCGCTATTCTCCTTAAGATAGGTACGAGTACTACTGGTGGTGGTGCGACTAGCAAATTCATTGCCGTTGCCGCCAAAGAACAGTATCTACCGCAATTTCATCGAGCTAAGTGCCTCGCTCGCGTACGCAGATACATAGATATCGCTTCTTAAAGATACATATTTGTACTATCGACGCGTATACTCGGTAACAGATACATGTGGTTTCCTACTACTGGTCGTGCAATTGTCGTATTTTCTTTACTTAAACTAATCACTCCAGTGGGGTGCTAATTAATTTCAGTATAATCTATCCATCCCTCTGTTGTCTTGTGTCATTAGGAAACCCAGAACGAATGTGTTGTAAACATATTGCCTATAGTGTTGAATACATACATACAATTCATTCTCGTAAATTAAATAAAATAAAAATCTTTGTGTTTCCTTGTAAAAGGTAAATAATAGATTCTTTCCGGAATCTCTCTATACAGTGAATTTTTATTTTTTATTTTGCCAAGAATTCCCTACCTACCATTTGTCTGGTTACCAAGAAAAAGATATAAAAATTCGTTTTAGCCATCTGTGAACCGTTTCGAGTGTCGTGTACAATCCGTTGCCACCAGTTGGTATGTGCTTCATCGATTCATTGTGGTCATCGTGTGGTGATCGTTAAAAAAAAAAAAAACGATCAATATATTGCTATTCAAATATTTGGTCTATTTATCCGTTTTGTTCGAGTAAATATTGTGATAGTATCTATCTATCTTTCTTTTTTTTTTTTTTTTTGTTCGTTCTCCTGATCGACAGGTGCAATCTTATGTCTTATTTTGCGCCTTACAATACCTTTCACTTAGTGAAACGCTTGTAATCGAAGTGCGTATTACAAAAATTCCAAGTAAATTCGAAAAAATACAAAAAAGAAGAAAAGAGCATATCGTATCGAAATAAAAAAAATTTATAATTATTGAAAAATTCCTGATATATGTTGTTCCTTTGTGTGTATGTTTTCGGTTCGGTTTTTATCGCTAAAATTTAAGGTAACTCGTCAATTGCTTCAAAGAGGTGTGTGCTTTATTATTGTGTTTTTCTTTTATATTCTTAGCCTTCTATAAAAAAACGAAAAAAAAAAAAAATAATTTCAAAGGTGATAAGATAAATTTTGCCTACCTACGATGAAGGCGACGATTTCTACACAAGTGAAATTAAATTTCTTATAAAAAAAAAAAAAAAAAGTTCATACATGCCTCAGTGTTATCAGTCATCAATTTCAATTGTATAAACTATATATAGTCGTACACAATCGGGTGTTTTTTTTTTTTTTTTTTGTGATTGTGTCGTCTAGTCGAAAGGTTCCTCCTATGTTGGACTACTAAGGCGCCGAGGGCGACAATAAACCAATACAATGATAGGTAAGTGTTGAACACTATAGAACTAGGGGCACTATCATACATGTGTTGGAGTACATGGTTTCTAATGACATTCTTCTTGTAATTTATGGAGGATTGCTTTTCGGATTTTTTGAGCATTTCACAATTTCCCGCAAAGTTTAGGAAGACTTTGTAAATCAAAAGTTAGTTTGGAGTTTTAGGGAGTTTTCCAAGGGATTTTGAAGCAAGTTGTCTGTGAGCTATCTCGGTGAAGGACCATAAACAGAGTCGATGACTTTACTTGATAGTGCACTGTCATTTAATTGGCACTATTCGAACGACTTATCAGGGTCTTGTTTGCTCGAAATTATCGGAGCTTGGAATTTTTGACCAATTTCGTACTCCCATGTCGGAAGACAGGATGTTAAGATCCATATCAAGCAAGACGCCGCGCTATCTTTCTACGATGCCCTCCTTATCCTCGATGAAAAAGCCACCAAGCGGTGTCCACAAGCGATTTTTTCCGTCAAATACAATGATGGTTGATTAGGTTAGGTTAGGTCATGAAGTGTATGTATAAGGACTCATCATTCAGAGGCCTAACTGCCCGAACACAATGGCAAATAGCTGCAGCAGATGAAGTCGTTTTGGCAGTACAAACTGTCAAAAAAGTCGTTCACTAAAGTAGTAAGGCGTGTCCACAATGAGCAGCGCAACAACGTTGTTTTCTGTCAAAAAATAAAATTAATCTCAGTGTTTCGTGAATGTTTTTCTTATTTTTTGTGAATTTGCTATATTATAATGGCGGAAGAAGAAGAAATTGCATTTATTGCATTGGTGCTGCAGATGTGCTACCTTTCTTTGAAGCTTGTGAAGTGCAAGAGCCGTAGGTGAGTGGACTGCTCTGGCATTCCTTTTTATGTTTGTTTTGATTTGAAATGTCAAAAAGTAGTGTAGCACGTTCGAAAGTAGAAGTTGACTCAACTTGGGCTGCAGCTTAGTATAAAATACTTCAGCTTCAGCAACACATTGTGCTCGCAGCATTGAGTTTGTTTATATTCTACTTTTGACAACTCGTACTACTTTGTTGCAGCTACACCATAGTGTTCGGGCAGTAAAGGTCGTTTTTGGATAACATTTGGAATCAAAGAGAGCGACTAAAAATAAACCAATACCTATCATGTCTACCTGGCCTACCTATGAACCAGCTTACACTCTGAATGAAGTGAAGGAGGTCCGATATCTGCAAGCCTGTGCGGTGCTTGCAAAAAAACTGGATCCTAGGATGCAGTGGCAAAGCAGATGTATTCAATTCACCCCTTCCTCATCTCCGCAGGTTCTGCATAAATCGTTGGACTTTACCCTCCATTTGCAGAGGATGTCACCAATGGTGAAGTCTCCTGTGATTACTCCAGTTAAGATGAGGATAGACAATCGATGGCAATTGGATACAGGGGGCTTTTAGTCATTGATACAATTTTGCTTCTCCCCAGACGTCATTATTAAGTTGTTCACTAAGTTCCTTAAAGCAAAGACGTTTCCTATACTTATTTTCTACTTTTAACCGGGTTCTCGACGGACGATTTGGGAACCCGTTTGTACTGTTAATGAATCCGATATCTAGAAGTCTGTTAAGCGTTTGCGATGCTTGCAAAAAACATGGATCCTAGGGTGCATGGTAGGTACATAGATAGAAGTGGTTGTAACAGCAAGCCGTGCTGAAACATAATTAGCGCAAAGGCGCCGTTTTAATACCACAACTCAAGTGACCTATCGGATGTAAAAAGGATGTCGACTAATAAGGATAAGGGAGATAAGTGACGATTATTCAGATCCAGCCCGTTACATTGAGGAAACTAATGATATCCCCAATACTAATCGCCGTTAACTCTTCTAGGTTGTTATAGAAGGGTTTACCTATTGCGCGGTGTCTGGCCCTGCCTGGAGCTGGACACATGCATAGGAAGTGTAGTATTGTCTCTTGCTGGTTAGCGATATGGTAGCTGCGACAATGTGCATTAAACGGAATGCGTATGATCCCCATGGGCCAGTAGCCAGTACTAATTGCCAGAACTCTTGCAATATCTTCACGGTTTATATTTAAAACTTCTTGGAGTCTATTCCGGTGGTAATTGGGTCACATCTACATGGATATGACACAGTTCCTCACTCTCTGTCATCTGCTGTCAGGTTTTAATAGAAGTGCGCAAAGATTCTACCCTTAAGGGCCCACAGCGGGACTTTCATCACTTCCGCCAAGAAACCATCAAGGGCAGATCCTCGTCTTGCTATTTCATCAGCTTGCTCATTGCCTTCAATGTAACTGTGACCCAGCACCCAAAGAAGTCTAATCCTAAACCAAAGGCCAAACGAGGCATTCATTGCTCTACTAGCTTCGAAGATGTGATGGCAGATATAATAGCCTTGATGGCGGCCTGACTGTCAATGAGGATGGCTATGGTTTTAAGGGGTGTGATGGTGAACTTCCGCCTGGAAGACGCTACACGAGTTAGGAAGCCGGTAAGATTTGAAAATGTTGAGATAATCAGAGAATATCCCTGCCCCTACCCACAGTCCATTTTAGAATTGTTGGTGAAAATTGTTGTTTCGAACTCATTTGTCACTACACCTGATTCCCACTCCGCCCTGGTTGGGAATCTTAACGTGACGTCGTTTCTGAAGTTCACTCTGGGAGTTATATATTCGGTTGGATTAGCTACCAAGTTTCGAGGTAACAGATTCAGGATGCTGTTGTGAGCATAAGGTTTGGTACACCAGCATCCTGTTCCTCTTAATCTGACCGCACTACATGAAGATAGGAACATAATGTGAAGGTCTAGTGGTAGAAGGTGCAATATTACTTGGTTGGACTTGTTTTCATGGCCTCCGTTGTTCCTAGAACCGAAGTTCTTTGCAGTTTGTTGGTAAGTTTGATGTTCTATTCTTTCCTTAACGTAGGTTACTAGACTAGCGATGCATAGGAAAGTATAGGACGCACCTCTTACAGAAGGTTTTACTACAAGCATAAAAGGCCACACAAGCTTTTTTTGCCCGCTGTTCAATGTTTAGTTTCCAGCTTAGTTTTATATTAAGTACCACACCTAGGTACTTAGCACTCGATGATAAGGAGAGTGGTTGGGTGTTTAGCCGTGGAGGCGTGAAAGTCGGTATTTTGGTTTTTGTGGTAAAGAGCATCAGTTCAGTTTTGATTGGGTTGACGCTGAGACTACATCCAGTGGCCCATTTGCTAATCTTGTCCAAGGCACCTTCCATAATCTCACTGATTACTGAATGAAACATCCCTGATACCAGTATTCCCAAATCATCCTTGACTCCCTCTCTGTCTAGCCTACACAGGATTTTGTTGATTACCATAAGCCAAAGAAGAGAAGATATGATCCAACCCTGAGGAGTTCCTCTTACGACAGATATGGTGGAACTGCCATTGAATGATTCTGGTTTTTAGCATGGTCACTATCCAATTGCTAATAAACTCTTCCACACACAGCTGGATTAGAGCTTCCTGTATCGATTCAGTATTGACGTTATTGAAGACACCTTCAACGTCTAAGAAGGGAGCTAGAGTATATTGTTTGAAGTAAATTGTTTTTTCTGTCATTCGCACAGTTCCTTGGAGTGCTGTCTCTGTCGATCGTCCCTTAAGATAAACTTGCTGATATTTAGATAGAACGGATTGATCTAGGGTATTATGTATATGTGTGTCTAAGATGCGTTCCAGAGTCTTTAAAAGGAAGGAGCATAAGCTGATGAGTCTGAAATCTATTGTCCACTCTTCCCAACTTTCGGAATGAACACAACACGAACACGTCTCCAACTCAGGGGAACGTGATTAAGGAAGATACAGCCTCTATAGATATGTAGGTGCTACCCACCGGACCACTTGATCCAATGTTTTCTGCAGCATAACCGGAAGAATGTCGTCAGGGCCAACCGATTTATAGGGAAAACAAAAGTTGCTGTGTTACTCACGTTACAAACAGAAAGGTTGGACATAATTTCAGAGCTGTCCCATAATGTATGCCTAGCATTCGCATCGCAGCCCAGGAGCAGATTGTCCTTTTTCGTTGTTAACTGCCGTACCTCCTCAGGCGGTGCTGGTCTACCATGATCCATGTAAACTGAGAATATAAAAATAGTGTTATAGAACCCTTCGATGGATGAACCCTTCACCTAAGGTTCTTGTACATTGCCGATGTCGATGTTCTTCTCAGCGAGGAAGACAAGCAGGTCTGACGCACTCTTTGAATGGTGCAGATTAATCTGAATTATTTTCAGCATTGGTAATGGTGAAAGTGATGTCGACTCCTCCTCCTCCGACAACTTGTCGGAACCGTCGATTTCACCTGAATCTACATAAGGACTAGAGGGGCGGAAAACCTTAAGTTTGGCATGCCTAATGCCGAAGCGCAGCTTGTGATCAGTTGTCCCGAGTGCCTCCAGACAAGACTCGTTGCTGATCAGCAGCGGGAAAGAGGAATTATTTTTCTGAGGTTTCTCTGCCCTAATGACTGCCCAGTCATCCATCGACACCGCCGGATTGTGCAGTTTCAGACATTGAAGGAGCGTTCCTCCATCAATCTGCATATTGGAAAGGCAGATGCGGGCCCTTGGTCTCATGGGGATATCCTTAGCTTAGGATAAGCTTGAGCTTTAAGCCCTCACATGCGTCGCTAACCTTAGTGACACACTCGCTGAGGAATTCCTTGGAAAACTGGTCCTCGCACCTGATTACCCGATAACCCCTGATTGAAACATGGCATAGGTCATTCCACCTCTTCCTCATCTCCGCAGCTTCTGCATAAATCGTTGGACTCTACCCTCCATTTATAGAGGATGACGTCGTTATTAAGTTGTTCACAAAGTTCCTTAAAGCAAAGACGCTTCCTACACTTAATTTCTACTTTTAACCGGGTTTTCGATGGGCGATTTGAGAACCAGTTTGTACTGTTAATGAAGTGGAAGAGATCCGATAGCTGAAAGCCTGTTCAGCCTTTACGGTGATTGGATCCTAGGGGTCATTCTTGCAAGGGAGCAGTGGCAGCGAAGATGTTGGATTGACTCAACCCCTTCCTCATCTCCGCAGCTCTACCCTCCATTCACGGAGCATGAGTCTAAGATGCGGATAGAGAACCTATTTATTGCATATGTACTCGTATGCTAGCTTTCCTTTTGTCTAACTCCGGCAACCTTCCCTAGATAACCAGAACGAGTTGGTCTATCGTCAATAATACTATACAATTTACCAATCAGTGGGACTATGGATGTGTCCGCTTCACTTCTGTTCATTGTGGACCACATTCTTGCCAAAGCATCTGCCTTTTGGTAACCTTCTATCTTATGTTGTGAATCCTCCACTACGTCCACGTACCATTGTATACAGTTTCTGATTATGTGTTTCAGCTCTCTATGCTATGTCCTTCTATCATTCTGAATGAATTTACACCATTGCTTACACTACTTACACCATGTCAACTACTACACAATATGACAGCAGCATTAGCTTATGAAAGGAAATTGTAAAAATGCATTTCATGACGGTCAAGTGTGTAGTTATTGAATGCCACTCTATGCTTCATGCATTTTAAAAAACCGATTGACATTTTTAAAGAACTTTTTTTTTCTGAACGAGCATGGCATTCAGTAAATTGATATCCATCAAAGGATCTATACAAAGTGTTCATGTATTTCCCACTTGCATCCTTGAATGGTGCAATCAATAGCAAAAAATATACATGTTTCTGCTTCTTTGAGGAAAGGATTCAAAATGGGAATTAACCTAGTTTCACTTTTGTTCATTAATGGTCCGTGGATGGTTCCATCAATCTGTATTTTATGCCCTTATGGCATTTTGCAGAGAGATTTTCGCGTGGACTAGTTCAAAGCAAATGGGAGGCCACTCATCGTGACTAATGGAAGAGAAAGCAATGTTTTTGAAATTTACTCTACATAGGAAGATACAAGTCAAAGGATTTCTGGGGCCCGTTTCTACGTAGCGTGAAATTAAGCTCATTTTGCACAACAAGCTAGGTTGGAGAAGAAACCTAGAAAATGGAATCATGGAAGCCAGAAGGGTGTCTTGAAGCTAATGCAAGTCCACTGGATATGCACTTGCTCCAGTATGGAGTGTTGAGTCTTGTACTATTATCTAGAATCCAACGTATGACCTGTTTGAGAAATTTATAAATTTCAATACAGTCCCCACAGCATCCATGGAGATAATCTTGAACATACCTATTTATAACTGACTGAGTTGGATGGTACTACCGGGTTGGCTGCTATTACGTCCAATGGGACACAGAACTATTTGGAAGGACGCACAAGCGGCCTCTGGATTCGTAAGGTATCCGAGTGACGTTTAAGTAAGGAGCAAAGGTTATGGAGTTCGATTCGGCAAATGAGAAGCAGCTATCAATGGCAGTAGAGGATTGCCGAACGCCACCTCTCAACTATACTATTCAGCATAGATTTTTGCTGCACACGCCCACGGTCACAATCGTAGGAGTAGTCCTAAATATGTGGAAGGGGCTGCAGACATACAAGGCTACTAAAGCCATGATAGAGCGTCCCTACTCCAATCAAGTAAAGAGAGGGCTCGATCTGGACAGAAAACAATGAAGACAGATGATCAAGTTTTATATCAAGGTTTATACACTAGTCATACTGTAGACTGTATAAGTCTCTGCAGACTGGGACAGTGACGTCTAGAGTTTTCCCTGGGATTGGAAAAAGGGGAATAAAGTCTTGAGCATCTGCGAATGGCCTGCAATAGGGGTGCTAAGATACAAATAAAGTGTTTTTTCCAAAAAGGCATGTCCCATCTTCTGAACGGGGTTTCTCTGCTTTTTCTCCACTTGTACACGTTTCAGCAATATTTGAAAGTTATCCAAATTTGTTATCGAAGTTCGCATTTGACAAGTCAGCATCTCGATTGACGATACTTCTCCTTCAATGATGCTGGTAACAGTCATAGCCAGTAGAAATCATTACCGGACCATTACGGTTGACTGACTGTTTTTGGTATAAATTGGAAGAGGATTACTTGGAGTGTACATATGTGTACAACTGGCCAAACAATTGAGTTATTGAAGTCGAAGTTTGGTGACCGTGTTATTTCCAGAAATGGACTTGTCAATTTAAGTGATTTGACGCTTTCTTTGGAGCTATGTCAAGTCTGTAGTCCACGCTAATAAGCCAGAGACTTTATACGCCCTCAGCGCCACAATTGAATGCCAATATGCCGGCATATCGCACAGTCTGTAGGGAAAATTGGATTAACTCGTGCAAAAAGCGTTGCAGAAAATTTATATGTCACATACTTTAACATATGTAAGTGATGAGGGTACCTTCATCTCCCAAACCAACCAACGAAGCATCCTTTAATACATATGTATTTACATTTACATGTTCAGTAAGCAGGCTATAGCCAGTTGAATTTGTATACCACAGGCTGGTACGTATGGTTTCGGTCGTATGACATTAGGTGGCTATGTTCGTGAAGTGTGTGACTTCGTGAACGTTAAGGGCGTTTTTATAGAGGCGGAGAAACTTAAATTGATATAAAGCACAGAAAAATGTTTTTAATGTCCATGAAATTGGCTTTATTTGACAAATAATTTTATGGCATTAATGTTTGAATACGATTATGAGCATGCGTCGCTACATGACGCAATCTGGAGGTTCAATCTTCACATACTCTGCGCAGTAAATCAGGTTGTATTTCGGCAATAACGCGTCTAATGTTGGCTTCCAAGTGCTCAATTGTTTCTGGTTTATCGGCGTAGACATGTGACTTTACATATCCCCAGAGAAAATAATCCAATAGCGTCAAATTGCATGAACGAGGTGGTCAGTTAACAAGTCCATTTGGTGAAATTAATGGTTTTCAAATATTTCTTTCAGTAAATTAAGTTAGAGGTCAGAAAATCACAAACGGCCTCTTGGCATCTTTTCTGTGAAAATATGGAAACGACTTGTGATTCATCTCGGATTAGGAAAATCTTATTCAAATCTGCAATTATTCCTAGTAGTTACTCGTACAAAAACCATGTACGAGGACTATGGCAAGGAAACCTTAGAGCTTCCATTTTCCTGGTAATAAAACAGAAACTGTACATTCTGTAGAAAACCATAAGAGACTCCAATTCACAGTGTCAGGGGACGTTGTCAGCCAGAAGAAAATACAGTGGGCAGTGCACAGTTTTCACTCGTACAAATCGCCTAGTCTCGATGGTATATTACGAGTGGAATTATAGCAAGATCTTGATACATTAAGTCCTTGACTCCACATTATTTTTAAGAGTTCTTTAAACCTCGATCCTGGAGGAGGGCCAAAGTCGTCTCCATACCGAAAGCTGGGTGAGACCTCCCACGTATCCTTTAAAGACGTCTGTCCGATAAGGCTTTCCTCTTTTCTATTAAAGACTTTTAAAAGGCTGATCGTCGTCCACAATAGAACTTGGGGGTTATTTTCGATAAAAAAAACTGAATATTCAAGACCGTGCCGAGGGATTCGACCCAAACTGGGATCTCTAGCCCCGTATTGTTCACTAGATATACACGGCAGTCGTCAGACCCATCCTGGACAAGAAAAGCAACATTGCAAGTCTATCCTGTGTCTGTATAACGGACGCTCTTGGACCTACTCCTACAGCTGCACTAGACACTATGCTCCATTTTCATTCCGTTGATATCTTTGAGAAGCTGATTACAGCATAGTGAACCCTTGCAACTGGCTCATGGAAATATCGGCCACACAAGCATCCTAAACGGTCATAACACTATTCCTAGTAATTCGGAATAAATTATCCCCTATCCGGACTTTAACGTGAAGAATAAAACCAGGATTCCCAACAGAAGTGCTTGTGAATCGAGAGAAATTTTAAACCAATTTGCAACAGAGCCTTATACAGACGGATCCAAGACAGCGTATAGTACAGGTGCGGGAGTTTACTCTAGCGTATATTTATATCACCACATAACTGCCGGACCACTGTAATATACTTCAAGCTAAAGTCACAGCAGTCCGTGAAGCTGCGGCCTGGCTTTCGATTAACTCGATAGAGTGCAGTTCTATTGTTGTCTACATACATAGATAGTCAAGCTGCGATAAAAGCCTTGGAATTGCCAATAATTCGATCCAAGTTAATAAAGCAATGACGCGGATCCCTTAACGAGATAGCTGTCTGGTGCAACCGACGTATCCCTGTGGTTGGGTCCAGGCCACAGGCAATTACAAAGCGGATGATCTAGCTAATGAGGGTTAGCACGTTAGCACCTATTAAATCGATATAATTCCAATTAGATACCGCAGCCATTAGAATTGCAAATAGTAGTTAGATCTATGTATATGAGCACATGTCTCTCTTCTAAACACATTTGGCCAGAGCTGGATTGTAGGAAACCCAGTTACGACTTATTTCCGTCAATAGAACAAATCTGAGAAAGATAGTTGGCGCCCTCACAGAGCACTGTCTAGTAGGCAGACATACCAGAATGCTTGGTGTTCGTTTCAAAGATTTCTATAGAAACTGTAGAGACGAGAAAGAGGGTGAATCCATGACAGATCTTTTCTGTATCTGTCCTGCCCTATCGGTCTTGATAAGGAAAACGATAGGCGAGTACGTCTTTGAAGATCTTAACGATCTACTTAAAGAGTCCAGTTTAGTACTTAAGTAAAATAAAAAGCTTCGTCACCGGATTAAACAGTTTTAATGCCTAAACGGCAAACTATACTTCTTCGACAAGGGTTTACACCAAAACTGATTGCCCTGCCTCCTGTCCCATTTGGGAAGTCTCTATGTTTGTAGGTCTCCGGTTCTAGTGATCCAGTTTTTCCATAGTGTATCACAATTGACCTTCTTTTTGGTATAAGAACCATACTCATGAAAATAAAAATTATCGTGTGGGTGGTAATGCCTTCTATTTTGATAAGTTTTCTTTTCCTAAGTGCTTCCAGATACAGGGTGTTGTAAAGAGTTGAGCCAGCTGTATGGAATATTGTTCCTTGAGCCAACAAACAAAAAATATTAAGTACATTTTCGGATGATTCCAAACCGTTTGTGGGTTATAAAAATTGTATATGTCCTTGGCCCCTCTTTTAAGCTTCAGCTTCCTCAGATATACACCGAAATGGACGATTATTGTTTCAGTAGGATAAGAAGGTTATTGAAAGTTTAAAATATAAAACACTTAGTTAGGTAAATTGGTAGAATCTTCCCTTTATTCGCTGTTGCGCATTGTTAAAATATCTCTGTGTTCCAATGAATACACATTTTCGAGATCGAATGCGGGCACTTGCGAACCTTAAAGTTGCGCCGCAGATTGTTGTCTTGGATAACCAATTGTTGACAAACAGGGTTATCAACTCAAAACTGGGCGATGCCTTAGTTTGAAACTTTGTAAGTAGGAGCACCTTCTGAGGTTCTCTCTGCTCTTTGGAACCTAGAGGTGAATGAACTGCTGGTAATCCTTTGACGTTACTATAGTTGTTTTTGGAAACACCTTTATACGCTCTGGGACCTTTTACAAAATGCCCTCTAAATAGACTAACATACTAAAAAACAGAACTTGGTCTCTTTGTTAGGAAATATGTACAAAATTCCCTATTTATGCTCCTCAAAACTATGTGGCAATAGCTTGACACTTGTCGACAAAGCAAATACTTGATAAGAAACTTTGCTAAGAATCCAATATTCTTGAACGTGTCCTATGAACATTAAATTAACACAACCTGTAACCTTCGGGAATGAAAATCAACAAACTATTTATGTTTTGAATTCAATTAAAGATCTGCGGCTATTTCCGAAACTAAATCTAAATTCTTTTCGATAGTTTGGCTATTTATGGTCCAAGAAGAATGCATTGTTATAGAGTTTTAATGATTGTATACGTCTTCAGTGGTTAATTGACTTTTTTACATTTTGTGAATCTTTGTGGTAAAATATTTCTTAAGTCCTTTAAGTTCCGAATTCTGTGGGAATGGACGAATTAATAACCTTAGGATTTGAAAATATACTGCATAAGCTGAAAAATCTATGTCCATATAGACCACATAAAATATTAAGAAAAAATACGCCCTGTTACTTTCAACCATAGATAAAACTAATCAGAATTTTACTCAGCAATGTATGTAAAGTGGCTGCCCTTGTTCCTGACTATTTCATGTAGCACATCACAGCACTTATGTATGTATATTTTGTGTATGTAGGTATATTTGGTAATGGGCTGTGACTAATATTTTTAAGGAACCGTGACAAAATACCTGGTACGTAAATATCGATTCAACTCCTATTCTCAGCCAACAGTACTAAGTCTTTGGCATAAATTAATTGCAATACTTATGGAGAGTACATAATCATTATTATATTATAAGATTATAATTACCATAATTAAACATCTTACAAATAAAAGGTCCACGAACTTAACCTTGTGGACGTTCGGAAAAAGTGAAACAGTGAACATTTTTTGTTAGTCTAACTTAGAGATTTAAAATTTTCCGCATAACTACGAACTGTTTCTAATAGTAGTCAATTTAAAATGTTATGTCCAAATATCTTAAGCGTTCGTTCAACGTCGAAAGAGGAATGAGAATAGCCTTGCTGGTGCGGTCTGAATAATAGCCCAGTCCTCATTCAAAAAGGACTCACATAAGGCATACCTGTTATCCAGTGCCTTATATAGTGTTGTAGACTTTAAGTATTTTACGGAACCCATAAATAAAGACTTTGGAACAAAATCAAAATATTTTTTCGTTTGAAGTGATCCTATTCTTGAAGGAACTGGTTCCAAGTCGATAGCGATAGTAAATTGTTATGCAATGCGAATATATGTAAGCGATGACAATCAACAGTCGATATACAATAAGAAAAGAACTAGTTGAGGTTTCATATCGATAATATTTTGTCTTTGTGAGAATAGAATGACGTATCGATTAAGTAAAGTAAATCTCTATGTATATGTTGTTAGGTTGTGGATCGACCATCTAGGAACGATAAAGATACATCTTTCTTTCACACTGTGAGACTCAATATACATAGTATTTCGTCGAATATCTCTAGATACAAGTGCAGCTTGGGATACCTGTCCACGGCAAATCCTGAAAGAGAAAAGAACAGAAGACCTAGGACCTAGGGAGAGCAGATAACCACAAACTTCACGCACATCACCACCACCGACAATTATTATCTTTGTTAAGATTTATGATCTAGCAAATCGATAACTAACGGTGACAGATGGTTACATTCAGACCGATGCAAGTGAATGCGTTCACCAGTAATCAAAATTTAATTACACCAAACAAAATGGGTTATGAATTTATTTCAGATCGATCTAATGGCATCAAATAGTCCTCACCCCAATTTAAAGGGGAATGACGCTTAAAGTCATCTTTCATGTAATGAAACAGTTTCACCATGGAAACCATTGCCTTGCTATGAGCAAGAGTTACATGCATAGGTATACATACCTGAAAATGCTCGTAACTTCACTGGTACGTATCCTGAAATCGAGTACAAGAATGTATTGCACATGTTTTGACTTTTTCATTAGAAGGGAGCTGAAATGTTCAAAAAGAAGAAAAACTGTGTGCCAACAGGAGCCTTGCTGGTGTGACATTTAAGTGCCTCCTATGCTTCATAACATGACATCACAATGAATGTTTTTTTGTTATAACCAACACTTGTCAAATAACACACTTCAACGTGCTCCTAAAATTGGGGGAATGTGGCTGCACCTAGCTACAAGTTCACAATTAATAAAAACGTTTTGGAGTTCACTACCCAATTTAGGCGTAAATTACGAAAACAAAAGGCCACTGGGTGGGTCGTTTTACCATTCATGTCCTTTTCATGTTTTCATCATGTTCCAGACATGATTCACAGCTCCCATGTCCATACATATGTTTGTTTATGAGAATATTTATAAAATTTGTATTATTATAGCTGCATCCCTCTCGTCATTCTCCACAGGACTTCTGTGTCCCTACCATTGTTTGTGTTAATAAGCAGATTTTCGTTGGGAAAATATCAACGTATTCCAAAGGAGATATGAATGCCTAACTTCGCTTTGGATTGCATTGTACTTAGATAAGTGAAAAGAGTTAATTGTGTGGTTTGGTATTGCACTTTTCAGTTGTGCATCACAGACTAGGGTCTGCATGAAATGAATTTTCTGTCAAACAAAGTAACAGCATGGAATCTGTGTTGTTTTCCGGTGGGTGGTCCTTTGTGTTGTTTATACTCTACCGCATCATGCTTTTCCAGATCTCATCTAGCAAAAAAATGTCAATAAACATCATCTGTAGCATTTGCTTAGTACTGTGCGCCTCGTGTAGTCTTAAAAGTCAAAAATAGCATTTCTTATCGTATACAATCTAATTAACTTCGTTGGCGGTCTAGTTATCATTTCATTTATGTAATTGTTATCAGGTTTTGATTTGACTCGCTTTGCTTTGCGAAAGTGCTTCGATCATGTCAATTGTTAGTGGCATCCTTCAGAACTGTGTTGGCATTGAAATAGGTTTTCAAAGTTGAAGCTGTCTATAGCTGTTTATCCACTTGAACTGCTTTTACTATTTGAATCCCCCCTTCTCATTTTACAACTTCAAACTTCAAAAGTTGTGACGATCTATCCACGGTAGTCTGGAAAAACAATAAAATCCCCGTCGCTCACGCGCAATGATTAATGCTACCTCTATTCAAGACAACTACAGAAAGTTGTTGGTTATCTAGCCGTGGAGACGTGAAGGTCTGTTTTTCTGGTAAAAAGTATCTAGTAGCCCATGTAGCTATGGAGCGAAGAAACATTACTGACACTAAAATTTCCACGTCATCATAAATTGCAAGCTTTTTTGGAATGTTCCTTGGACAGAATCCTGCTAAACTTAACGGAGTTCTTAATGGTTTCAATGGAATTGAAAATGCAGGTAGTTGTATTTTCAAAAGTGTTTAGTTTTAAGTTTAGGAGCGGCCTTTAGCAATGTCAAATCTACGGCAATTACAGATGCACTTGGAAGCTTGAAAGTTGTTACTTTCACTGTAGTATTGATAAATCAGTTGATCACAGTATTATCAGTACGCAGCTGGACGGCGCATCGGCTAGAAGACTTGTTAGTTGCGGAATTCCTTAGTGTGGTTTCTTATCCCCTCTTCTGTTTAAACTAGTGATCAACGGTCTGCTATTGGACAGAGAAAGGACTGGTTGCAGTGTGGTTCGTATGCTCCTCCTGGTCCCTTTAGATATTTTTGGCAAGCAATTGGCTGATTATGTGGCTATCCGACTCAAAGCCCCTTCACAGAGGTTTTCTCCTCGAAGGCCACTCCTCGGCCATTGATCTCCTCAATTTTACAGAAGTCATCGACTACACCCTACCGACCCTTTTATTTGACCGAAATTTTCGTACTAGCACCTCTGATCATAGTAAATGGGTCACTGCTCCCTCTCTTGATGATAGTTCAGTCCACTTCTACATGGAAGGCTCCAAGACTGATGAGGTGGTGGGCTGTGATGACTTCTCCGACAAACTCAATCTGAGCATCTCTTACCGTCTCCTCATCAATTCATCATTCTGCGTTTTCAGACGGAAAACTTGGCGATCAAGGAGGCCTTGTTCTAGCTGAAATATAATGCAATATCTGTCAGGGATATTAGGATTTTCACTGACAGTCAAGCGGCAATCAAATCCTTGAAATCATGCTCCCTTACTTCAAAAGCTGATTTGAACTGCTGTTTGTCTCTTCTGGAGATGACTGAGCAGTTCAACATTCAGCTACACTGGGTGCCAGGCCACAGAGTCATTGTAGAAAATTGCAAGGCTGATGAGCTGACAGGTCAAAATGACGGATCCTGGGTATATCTCTACTTCCAAACTCTTAGCAAAGCTGAACGCTTTTAGTAAAACCAACTGTAGATGGGAAAATCTCTCTACTTGCAACATTTTGATATAGAACTGGCCTAGTCTTGATTTGAAAGGTAAGCCCGAGTTGGTTCTGGTGAAGCGATCACAGATCAGCCACGTCATTGGTGTTCTTACTATTGTCTGATAGGCCAACATGCCAAAAGGCTGAGCCTCTTTTCGCATGGCTTCTGTAAAAGCTGTAGGGATGAGGAGGAGGAAGAAACCAATCTCAACCTCCTATGCACGTTGCAAGGTCTGTGCCAAAAAAGACTACTCCACCTAGGAGCTCCCTTCTTTGACAATCTAGGCAAACTAGTGTCATTAGGCGTCACGAACCTTCTTCGCTTTATTAAAAACTCCGGTTGGTTTAATAAGTCCCGGGTAGCCAAATGGTGCGATCCACTGCCTTACAATGGATTTTTATTGGTCTAAATGTGTTTACACACTTGGGTCCCTGTGCGGTTAGGGCTTCGAAAATAATTGTGTGTCATCACTCTTCGGGTAGACTTAACAGATCCTATTGGACGTCTGGTGGAAATCAGCTGGAATGTAAATACCATCTTAGCTACCGCATTTTTCGTACCGAAGCCCTTTGTGCTGTCAACTTGCTCTTTTGGTCTAGCCAGTTGTATTATAATGATAGACGTTGCTCACAATCCACCGTTGCGGACAGACAGAGTAGAATCCTCCACCGACCAAATTGTTTTATTGCTGCCCAATCCAAAAGGCCGTGAGCCTACTCTACACTGTATTGTTTGCTTACCTGATGCCACCAAAAGTACCATATTATCATAAACCATATCTTCCAAAAAGAAACCTAAAACTTATTCTGTAAAGGATAGCTCCTGATATCCTGGGTATCTTTTTCCCCTTAATGTCTGCTCGATGGGTTATGTAGCTTTCGCGTTTAACGTATCCTGGACAGGAGAGTGGATACGAACCTAAGCAGTCACTAACGCGACAGGTCTATGGGACCTAGGGCCTAGCTTCTCACAACCATTCATGTTGTGCTGGTTATATTCTTTTACACGAAAAGAAGGAACCTACTGTTTAATGCCGTTTCTAAAGGGCAATTTGAGAAGCTTTTTCATGACAGTTATACTTTCGTATGTTTGTCAGTCACTCGCGAGAGGTGGGCCAGTGAAAGAAATTTTAGGTGTTGTCTGAGGATTGAACCTCGAACCCCTCGCTTCGTAGTCCAACGCATTAACCACTTGAGCCACGACGCCCACTATGAGTACTTTGTGAACGTATGAACTAGAAAACGTGATATTTAGTAATTTTGAACCAAATTTGGTAATTTCTTGTGGATTTTTTTTTAACAAAAGCACACACGCTTAAACTCGCCTTTGAGCTATGACACGCTTAAACCTACGTTTGAGGTATATGGTCACAGACCCGCTTACAACTGAAAACTATGCGGTCATAAACAAGCTTAAAACTGCCAAAGAGATGTGCAGTCAAATACGCGCTTAAAATTCATCACGCCAGTTCCTTTAAAAGTGCAAAATGCCACGCCTACTTTACTTTAATCCTGAATAATTTATAAACCTTCAGCATTAAGGTTTGAAGTACGTATGAAAGTGCATACATATGAGCCAGTCGTGCACTTCATTTATATTAAGCTCGGAAACCAGAGAAAAGTCAAAATTAAGAGTAGAGTGAATACAGGAAACCTAATCCGCTTGGAACGGATTGTTTGATACCGTATCCTTCTTCCTTGCTATTAACCTTAACAAAGTGAGCGTGGTATTCTGCATTTTCTAATTGAATTACTACGATAATTTCGAACGTTTGAGGATGGTACTCGTACTTGCAAAATATTATGAAAATCGGTATTTTTTTTTATGAAACCGCCCCAACAAGTGGGCGTGGCTATAGAGACTGCATGGATGAACTGAAGATTATTTGATAGGGCTCTACTACTCAGATACCTTCTCAGCCCAAAGGAAAAGCAATGGCAATAGTTATTCTTCGTTTAATTTTATTATCGGAATTTATAGCAGAGCCGAGGTAGATAAAGTCATCAACAACCTCAAAGTTATAGCTGTCGATTGTGACGTGTCCCTTGTCCCTTCTCGTTGACAGCACTACTTGGTTTTGCACTCGTTTAATGCTAAACGCATTTTGACAGCTTCCGTTTCAATACTAGCGAACAGCAGGTGACAGCCCTCTGAGTTCACTACTTACGTCAACATCGTCGGAGTACGCTAATAGTTGCACAGACTTTTGACAGATTGTGGTTCCTGTGTGGAATTGTGAACTTCGCACAAGTGTAATGTTGAAAAAATCACATGAAAGCGCGTCACCTTGTCGATCTCGGTGAGATCGAGCAGCAAGCGTTTTCCATCGTCATTCTGCACAATCTGACGAGTTTGGCAGGGATGCGAAAACTAGACATGGATCTGTATAGCTCGTCTCTATAAATGCTGCTTTAAAATCGATGAAAAGATAGTGGGTATTGATTTGAAGTTCTTGAGTTTTTTCCATTATCTGCCGAAGTGTGAAGATTTGATCGATTGTGGACTTTCCTCTCCTGAAAGCGAACTGCTAGGGACGTTCTAGGTGTTGACGAGGGGTTTCGGGCATTCACACAGTATGACAGATAAGATTTTGTACGCGGTGTTGAGGAGACTGATATCTCTGTAATTGGCGCAATTGAGGGAATCTACTTTCTGGTGGATAGGGCAAACGGTGCTGAGATTCCAAATCTTAGAAATGAGTTGGTGTATTCTCTCTACCAATTCATTTCCAACTGCTTTGAATAGCTCGGCTGGTAAGCCGTCAGGTCCAGGAGCCTTGTTTGACTTAAGTTTGGATATTGCTATCCTTACTTCGTTTTGGTCAGGTGGACGGACGTTTTGGCTATCATCGTCTATATTGAATAGTTCATTCTGCCTGATATAGCGATGTTGGTTTTGGAAGAAGTTTTTCCATATTCTCAGTATCAACTGTGACTCTACTGCGAGGTTTCTTCATCTCTACAGGTTTCTTTACGGGTTTTGTTGATTTGACACTTTTTTTTTACTTTTTGGTGAAACCTCCGTACATTATTTTTGGAGTATAATCTCTCCATATCTTCGATCGTGTGCTTCTCGTGCTCTTTTTTCTTCTTTTGGGGAAGCCAATATTCTTCCTGTCTCTTCTGGTCGTAGAGCTCAGGAGCAGCCCTCGTCCTTATTTGCAGCGCCGCTTTGTATACTTCTTGTTTAGCTGCGTGTGCTTGCTGACATTCTTCGTCAAACTATGGGTTTCTTGGTGGTGGCGGGGTGAAACCCAGCACGTCAGTCGCGGCACTTCTGATGGCTTGTTGGCAGCGTTGCCACTGGTCTCCGGAACTTGATGCTGGCGGCATAGAAGTCATTAAGAGATTTTGGTGATACGCGTTCAGCGAAGATTCTGGCGATCTCATGCGATTCCAGTTTTTCGAAGTTATATCTTCTCGCAGTCATTTTTTTTTTGTTGTGGTGTTTAGGATATCTGCATAGTGATACGGGTCGATATTATTCGGACATTCAGAATACTGGAGGTGGCTATTCAACCGGACCATTTCTCGAGACTACACGACTACCGAACTTCCCCTTTAATATATCAATTGTTTATCCAACTATGTGGCATTTGGCACCGTCTTGTTGGAACCACATATCACTGATGTCAAGTCCATCCAATTCCGACCAAAACTTTTCGGCACTTCAAATGATCAAGATGCTTCAGTTCTTAAGTTAATTTGATTTTGTAAGTGTGTAGGCCTAGATCCTAACGCAAAATTCGCCACAATGTGGATTGAGAGATTCCCAATTCCTGTGAACTGCGTGGAATCGACTGATTTGGCTCATTTTGAACTGAAGCACTTACGGCTGCGTTGTCTCACTGGCGCAGGAACATTCAATAGTGAATATGTTGACTCAAATTTATCCACTATAGCATGCACAGGCTGTCTTGTGGGATGATTATTACGACCGAAGATTGGAGTAAGCGTTTTTTAAGTTGCGACCAGAGACACAGAATTTCGGTAGTAATTTCTAATAAGTTCCAAGCGTTGCACGTTCATGAGCTTCATCCTGATAAAAATGTAAACCTTGGCTCACGTTCATACATTGACAGATCATAAAAAAAGTTTAAGAGTTCGTTTGTATTAAAATACAAAGTTTGTACATTTCTGTTGAAAAACCCTTTAAGGATATATGCATATGTGAATACTTAATGTATCTACATATATTACAAGCTATGTATCAAATTTAATACACCCTTAGGATAGGGTACAAAAAAAAAAGCTCTTCAAAAAGTAGGCGTGGCTCTATATAATGTTCACTTGAATTAAAGATAAACTTAATGCCTATACATTTTATTTTAACACTTTTTCGAACTTTAGGAACAATATTACAAATATGAAACTTTTCAAAAAGAGGGCGTGGATTTGTCATATGAAACTTAACACGAAACCTATAGTCAAGAACACCAAGCTCATGTTTACTCTATAAAGACAGAGTATGACATCATTGGATGCGTTTCTAATAAGTGATAACGTTTCTCTATGTTATTTGTAGTAATCTATATCTGAGAGTAATATATTTAAATCTGTGTTTTTGAGTACATTCAACACTCCATTGGGTGTTTTGAAAACCACAAAATTCATTGGATGTTTGCATGAAAATATGCATTATGCAAAAATCCAACAATTATTTGAATTCGATAACACTAAAGAGATATGTACATACATACATATACGTACACGTAGAAGTGAACTAAAACAAAGCGTAAGGATTCAAAAGTAGGTATCATAGTATAATCCTCCATTTAGCGGATTATAATCAATTTCTAATTAGTAATTATCCTCTACTGAAATTCAGTATTTACCACAAATCGAATTCGTTTATTATTTTCCACTTAAACATTATTGAATCTCCCTAACGATTGATATGGTATGGCATGTACCTAGGGGCTAATCAGCAACTAATTTCAGTTACTTCACTTAAGGCAAACACAAATTACAAAGTCCTTAAGTAGGTTTATTAAAAAAAAAAAAAAATTCCAGGTGATGGGGGGAGGTATTTGAAATTGAATCTACTTTGCATTTGCATGGAAAATTGACAAGATGAGGAAGCTGCAGCTGCTGCTTCAAATGATCAAATGAACTTATCCAGGTGCCTTAATAAATTGAATAAATTGAAAACACAGGTACAATGTCATGTTTACTAATTTGTTTCGTAGACTTCTGGATATTATATTGTAGAGAGATATTTTTTGAAAGTTTGAATTATGTACATTTTTTGTTTTTTCCTTTTCGGTGCATAGAATAAATTAATTCCTTCCAACGTAACGTTAGGATGGCACAAAGCACATATGTACATACATTTACAATTTGAATCTAGTGAAGGTAGAATATTTGAAAATGTATGGATTAGTGCCGTGACTACCAACTAGGAAGAAAATATTCACCATAGGTACCCTACCTAATGTGAAATTTCAATATTGGACTTTTTTGTCTGAAGTCGGAGAATTTTTATTTAAGTTCAATTTAATCACTAACAAGCAAATAAATTAGAGTCATTTGATGTGTATATACATATGTCCCACGGTTTATAGTTAATGACAAAGAGGACGCACTACACTTAATATACAAGGTACACCTACTATTAGCAGCTTTATTTTTTTTTGTAATGTTGGTTTCCCAACTAACTTTGACTTTTACGATTAATTGTCATGGAGAGATACATCTCATTATTGACACAAGGCATTAGAGATGTGGTGACAATAATAAGGTGACATTTCGGTACTTAACTATTTTTAGACCACTAATCACAGGATTCCTAAACAAAACCACGGACCTACCTCTCGTGAGCTTCAAACAAACATACAAAGTAGAACTGCTATGAATTTCTGAAATTATCACCAACAATGAGTCGCACTTTTAATTAGATGGTTTTGTAAGAAAACATAAGATTTTTCTGAGAATTCTAAAGTAAACAGTTCTCGGAGTACACTAAATATAACATAACATAATGACTTTTGCTTAGATTGGATTTCGACTCGATTCTCAGCGGTGCAATCATCTTGTAAGCAGGTTTCCTTATTTAGTTCCTCTGCTGTTGTAATTGGTGCCAACTTAAGAGATGTTCCATAGTGAGCTTCTTGGGCCAATTGATAGGTTTTTACCAGGCCACCATAATAACCTCTACAATTTGAAGTAAACATGGGCCTCCACTAACAAGCCTTTCCAGTTAGCCCAGTCCTTAGCTAACTGCCTCTAGTTGCGCAATCCAAGTCGGTTGAGGTCACCTACTACTTGTGCGAACCACCTATGACGAGGTCTTTCATTACAGCCCCTCCGGGTTGGATTCAAAGACTCCACGGGCCGGCACATTTATGTCCATCCGCTCTACACGTCCTAGCCATCTCAAACGAATGATTCGCAATTTTTTGAGTAGATCGATGTCGTTGTACAGCTCATATAGTTCGTCGTTGAATCTCCTCCTCCAAAGCCCGTTAACGCAAACGGGACCGAAAATTTTACGAAGAATCTTTCTCTCGAAGCGACCGAGGATATTTTCATCCATTTTAGATAGAGTCCAAGCTTCAGCGCCATAAGGCAGGACTGGGATGATCAAGGTCTTATACAGGATCTCCTTAGTTGTTCGGGATAGGGCTCTACTACTCAATTGCCTTCTCAGCCCAAAGAAACAGCGATTGGCAAGAGTTATTCTTCGTTTAATTTTTGCTAAGATCTTGTTGTCATAGTTTATAGGGAGAGCCGAGGTAGCCAAAATCCCTTACTACGTCAAAGTTATAGCTGTCGATTGTGACGTTCTTTCCAATTCGTCGATGTTGTGTGTCCCTTCATGCTGACAGCATATACTTGGTTTTGACCTCGTTAACCGCTAAACCTATTTTGGCAGCCTCCGTTGCAATACTAGCAAAAGCACCAGTGTTATGCCAATAATCTCAATATCGTCGGTGTACGCTAGTAGTTACACCGACTTTTGAAAGATTGTACCTCCGATGTTGACTTGTGAGTTTCGCACAATCCTTTCAAAATTGATGCCTAAAAAATCACATGACAACGCGTCACCTTGTCTAAAACCTTTTTTGACATCAAAGGTCTCGGTGTTAAGAGTCTTCTTTCTCCGTCCTCAGTGGTTCTTGCATTTATCACTGCGCCGATGTTGTCTGCACACCCTACGACGAATGTATCTTCTGGCATCTCCATGCGAAGGATTTCATCGTAGCAGACGTTGCACAGGTTAGGTTCCAAAATGGAACCCTGCGCTGCTCCTGCTGTGATGTCTTTTCTTAGAGATCCCTCTGTGGTGTCATACATCAGTGTCCGGTCTCGGAGGTAGTCTCTTATTATTCGTAAGTGATATTGCGGGATCTTGAAGGTATTTTCCAGAAAGCTTAGCATATCTTCCCACAGTGCTGAGTTGAAGGCATTCCTCACGTCTAGAGCTGCCAGTAGTACTATTTTTCTCGAGTAGTGATTGCCCTGTTGAGCGGTGTGTCTTAATCACTTCCTCGATTGCTCCTATTGTAGAGCGGCCTTTCCTGAATCCGTATTGTCTTTCAGACAGGTCTCCTGCGCTCTGGACTGCTGCTGTGAGGCGTGGCTTTAACATCTTTTTCAGGAATTTGTCTGTTGTGTTCAAAATACACAGTGGTCTGTAGGCTGTTGGGGATTCCGGATCTCCTTTCTCTTTGTTGATCAGAACCAAGCGTTGCGTCTTCCATTTCTTATGGAAAATCCCGTCCTTTAGGCGGGTGTTGTACATGCTCAGCAGTAGCTGAGGACATGTTCTAGCGATGATTTTCAGGGCTTCGGCTGGTATGCCATCTGGTTCATATTTCCGGTATTTGCCGTCAAAATCAGCTCCTCTTCTGTGAACATAGGGACACGTGAGCGTTCTCTACTGTCATCCTTCACATGCGAACGAGTTTGACAGGGATGTCATGCTCGTCTTTATGCTGTCATATGCGACCTTAAAATCCATATAAAGATAGTTGGTATCGATTTGGACCTTTAGGACTTTTTTATCCAGGATCTGTCGAAAATGTGTGAAAATTTGATTGACTGTGGACTTTCCTGGCCTGGAACCACGAAGACGTTCAGACGTTCACACAGATTGTACGCGATGTTGAGTAGACTGATACCTCTGTAATTGGTGCAATTTAGGGGATCTCCTTTCTTGTGGATCGGGCAACTGATGCTGGGATTTCATTCATCAGGCATACACTCGTTTGACCAAATCTTAGAAATGAGGTGATGCATGCTCTCCACCAATTCATTTCCCGCAAATTACAAAGCGCGTCTATTTCAGATGGCCTGAATTGGCTGACCCATACTCCACCAAAACAGCCATGGAGTCCGGTCAGTTTAGTCATATGAATGAGGCAGTGGCCAAATTCGTAAATTGCAATACTGAAGCTTATGGCCAACCAAATGCAATAGGTACAGACTACATTTTAGAGATAATCGAGGTAGAAATTATTATCAAAATTATAATAATAAAGGTCTTGGATGTGGCAAAGGGCGTGGACATGGACGTGGAAATCATAATAGTCCAGAAATAATATTGCGAATAGTGGCAATAGAAACATTAGGATGACGCAACGTTGAACGGAAAGCTAATCTACCCCAAATACTCATTGGGGGACATAAAAACAGACAGTAAAAATCTATAATACGATTAAACTTAACATCATTCATAACATTAAAGCATTAAATAATGATGTAATTATATTTATAGCCGACACTGGCGCGGATATTTGAACATTTACATACACTAAACACGTACGAAACAACAATCCTACACGGCATAGGTCAGGGAGTAACAGATACATTAGGGAAAGTTTACACTGACTTAAAATTGGAATTGGAAATCTACATACTAATAGCATATGAATTTCATGTCGTTAGTGATGATATTCCAATCCCACCTAACGGTATAATCGGTCTAGATTTTTGTCAAAAAATGTCATTGTCTACTTAACTATGACAAGGATCAAGCTTGGCTGGTATTACAGCCAGATGATTTTGACGACATTGCAATGCCGATGTCTTGGATACAGAAAGATGCAATAGCAATACCGGCAAGATTCCGGGATTACACGTACATTGAAAAAGATACGACAGAAATATCAAACAGAACCAATTATAATAGCTGATAGTACTAATAGATACCATTGGACTGGGTTGGGTTGGGTTGGGTTAGGTGGTTGTCCCCACTTAGCAGGGACGCACTTAGACCAAAAGGGAGGTCCATTGTGATACCTCCTACTTGCGATGTAGACCCATGCCGAAGATATGTGGTTCACTGTTTAGTCATTAAACCAGTTTGACTCGGTGACAAAGCTCCTAATCTTGGCTTAGTCTAGCCTGGCTAGATCGTTTAGATCTTCGAAGAAGTATTCACCTAAGGGTTTCCTTCTCAAGACCGATAGAACAGGACAGGTGCATAGAAGATGTGTTGTGGTTTCTTTCTATATTCGTTGAAGTCGAGATAGGGGACTATATAGTCCAAATTACTAGGAATAGTATTATGGCCGTTGCCATGATTCCCTAAGCCGTAGTGCTGCTTTAGCCGCCATCAGCCTCCCAAAGATGTCAACAGGAAGAGTAAAGTTTTTAGTGCAGCTGTAGGAGTAGTTCTAAGGGCTCCCATTATACAGACGCGAGATAAACTTTGAACTTTCTCAAGTATTGCAATGTTGCTTTTTTGTCCAGTGCCGTCCACCAGACTAGTATTCCGTACATAAGGATGGGTCTAACGATTGCCGTATATTTATATCCAGTGGACGACTCGCGGCTGGAGACCCCATTTCGGGCCCAGGGCTTTCCTACATGAATAGAGGGCAATCGAGGCCTTCCTGGCACGGCCCTGTAAATTTAGCTTCCAACTGAAGTTTTATCTAGAATAACCTCCAAGTATCTGACGTGATCTGCAAATTGCAATTTAATTCAAATGAGTGAGTACAATACTAGTTCAGTCTTCGACGGATTAACTCCAAGACCGACACTATCCATCCACTTTGCTAATTTATTTAGAGCAAACTCCATTAGGGCTCTAACTGTAAGAAGGAACTTCCATGATTTCGCTATGGTAATGTCGTTCGCATAAGCTATAACACTGATCCCCTCTTTACCCAAGATTAAAAGTATCTCATTCACTATCATGAGCCACAATAGTGGTGATAATACTCCAACCTGGGGGGTACCCCTGTACACTGACCTTCTGGTTAGACAGCACCCTAGCTCAGCATGGATAAGCCTGGGTGACAACGCCCTCTGGCACTGTAAATTGGGTTCTCATTTGGTTTTCTACAGATTGTCTCTGTCTCTGTTTTGCTACCAGGAAAATGTGTGGTCTTCCTTTTCGGCTTTGCGTATAAGGTCTGCAGGTCGAGGACCCGTTTCATCATAGGGCATATGCGCAGAAGTGATCCACACTAGTTCTTCCTTGCCTCGTTCCACACTAACGCAGACGAAGTCAGGATCGCTGAAATTGGATAGAAAAAACAATTTAAGGTTGTCAAGAATACAGGCCATTGGACCATTACCACGATCAGAAAATGACAATGCGTACGCGGTCAGAGTAATATGTGACTTAACGCAATATCTGTTGTCAGTACCAATCGCTGATAAAAGAGCAAAAACAATTGCAAAAGCTATCTTCGAATATGTCATACTAGTTTACGGTTCCATTTTTATTTCATTGTCCAGGGAACAGTCGGTTGACAAAGAACACATTTTCTGTATGTACATAATTAGTAAATGGTTTCAGTGCGCTTTTATCTTCGTTATCATTGTAGCTATTTGCTGAAAATTGAATCTAGCTTCTTTAATTCCGAAATAAATACTTCATTTGGATTTTGCAGGCCTCCTTCACTGATTACATCTGTCCATGTTAATCCGGTCGAATTGACCTTATCACCATAAGTGTCTAACATGTTAGATATCTTCAATTTGTAACGCTTTAAAAGTTGTCCGCAAGACACTCTAAGCCATCGTACTTAATGTCTGATATTGTTCTCCATTGGTCAGAATAGTAATGCTATCATCATTATCAGGATAGATTGTGTCACAATCAGCGAACGAGGACGGCTTGTTTTCATCAACTTTATATTCTCGCAGCAAACCCCTGGTACCACCGCCCATATCCATAGTTATTGCAACAACATGATGACCAATAGAATCCAAATTAGCGATTGCAACATCTATTAGATTTCCGGTTAGTTTTTTGTCGTAGTTGTAGTACAGTGACTGCTTCCAATTGCTGAAAATCTCTCTTGCATTACTTGCACATAAATGCCGGTAAAGTATCCGTTTATTTTCGTACTTATAACAGAAGTAAGTCTTCTTCTCATCTGCCATTAACAAGCAAACCCTATCACGCTGTGAAAGATTAGCATTCCTCATTAAATACGATATGAAACTTATAGTACTATCATCAAGCGATATTTTTCATTCCAGCTACGACCTCCTAGGTGGCGGGTTCTCATTACTCCAAAGCAAAGAAAGATGTTATCAATCACTCTCTACGAATGGAGTTATAATGACAGGATGAGTGAGTGATGAGTGCAAACAAAACTCTGAATTTTTGTCCACATGTCAAACTCACCATACACACTTCAACTCAATTGTAAACTGAATCAAATCAAATCAAAATCAACCAGTGTGTGGCGCTGTCATGTTGAGAAGTTGGTTTAATTGTCTTGGATACTGTTAAGAAATAAAAGCTTTGTTCAACGAATCTTAGAACAGAGTAGAACAGGATAGAACAAACCAGTTTCGTTAAAAACGTCAGACAAGTTAGAACAGTCAGTCAAAAGTCAAATGAAGTTGTCAAAACAAATTGTTGTTAAGTTTTCGTTTGTTTTCATCAGAAAAATCGAAGTATTTTGAAGTTTTGCAATGGAATTAATTAAAACAGGAAAAAAAAAAAAAATAAGAAGAAAAACTTATTTGAAATAAAATTTACCAAAGGACTTAACAAATTAATGACAACAAAATGATGACAGCTGATTTTGACAGTTTTCAGGAATCTGTTTTAACTAAAAAGTACGTGCAGAAAATCCTGTTCTAAAATGTTGTAGAACAAGAATCAGATCAGTTCAGAACAGAAAATTCCTTCTTGAACACCAAAAGTTGTATTTTTCTGTTCCGAACCGTGCAGAACAACCTCATTGAACACATCTAAAAAGGAAAGCAAAAACATGTCTTTTTGAATCGAATACAAATATTTGGAAGGACATTTTTCAATTGATTCAAGACAACCCATCAATTTGGAAGATTAAAAGCGCAGATTATCGCAATAAAATTATAAGAACACAGTCATGGGAGTTAATCCTTAATAAATACAAAGAAATTGAGCCGGAAGCTTGCATTGCAACATGCCGGCTATGCTGCAGAAGGCTCCAGCGAAGGTTTATAACCTTCAGGATCAGGGAAATTTTCATAAATTGTCTTAAATTACGTTACATACCTACGGTATGGAGGGAAGTGCGGGTGGAATTTATACCGAAAGCAGGTAAACCAAGTCACACTTCAGCGAAAGACTATAGACCCATTAGTCGCCATTTCGTCATTTCTCCTCAAGACACTTGAGAGGCTTCTTGACATTCATATAAGAAGCAAGTGTTGCAACGGAGATTTATGCAAAGCTCATCATGCAGACTTAAAGGGTAAATCGGTAGAAACAGCTCCTCATGAAGTAGTAGGCAAAATAGAAAGCATCCTTCAGCATAAGGAATTTGCACTAGCTGCCTTTTTAGATATTGAAGGGGCTTTCAATAACGTAGGAGGGGAGGCAATTAAAAGTGCTCTGGAAAGGATAAATGTCGAGCACATGTAGTATTAGCAATTGCTCGTCACGAGAAATATCAATTCCACTCTCCGACTTAGTTCAATAAGGAAATCGGTTGCTAGAAACATCCCTAGGGAGGGGTTATGTCTCCCCTCCTCTGGGTTCTTGTCATAGATGATATACTTAACGATTTATGCAACGCAGGGTTTAACATCACTGCCTACGGGGATGATGTGGTGAATCTTAGTTCAGGGTAAATTCTTAAATACATTGAGTAATATGATGGAATTAGCCCTTAACAGGCTTGGAAGATGGCTGAAAATTAGTACTGTTTAGCAGAAAATATGAAATTCCACCCTTCAAACTAGGCCTAGGCTTGCTGGAGCGGAGCTTTCTCTATCGAATCGCACAAAGTATCTTGGTACGGTACTAGATAGAAAGCTAAATTGGAAACTTAACGTTTAAGTAAGAGTCTGTAGGCTCAGAATGCTCTCTTCATCTGCAAGAGGCCAGCGGGAAAAAGTGGGGACTGAAACCGACAATGATATATACATTATGGTAGTCAGTCTCAGACCCATTCTAACATATGGGGCTCTTGTTTGGTGGAAGGCCACGATCAAAAAGAATACATGGGATCTGTTGACCAAAGTACAAAGAACAGCCTGCATTGCCATTACTGGCGTTTTATGCACCATACCCACGGCTGCATTCGAGGCTTTTATATATCTTCTACCACTGGATCTACAAATAAAATTAGAGGCAGGTAACAGTACTATATCTTCAAATCTAGCTATATCGGACATAGCTCTATTCTTCAGAGATCATTTCCCAACATTCCTGACGAACCGGATGAAAGTCTTGGTACAATCGACTTCGATACACCCTACGAAGTAATGTTCCCTGATAGGCAAAGGAAAGAAGTTTCCATCGAAAACGAAATCTCAATTTATACGGATGGTTCCAAATCTAGCGAGGGTACGGGGTCAGGCATATATTCAACAGATATAGACCTACATGTGGCTCTGAAACTTCAGGAAACATGCAGTGTGTTCCAGGCAGAGGTTCTGGCTATACTCAAAGCTGCGGAACTACTTGAGATGGGATCAATATCCAACAAGAATATCGCCATCTACATTGATACTCAGGCTGCGCTAAAAGCGCTAGAGTCCTACATCAATAAATCTGAACTAGTCAGGAGTCGTTTGCAGAACCGAGTTAGATTATATTGGGTTCCTGGACACTCTTATATAGAGAGTAACGAAAATGCCGATGTACTGGCTAAAAAAGGAGAAGAGCTCCCGGTAAGTGATATTATACTTATGCGGCCCTTATATTATTGCGCAGGATATTGGCCAAAAATATTGCGTGAAAATGCGTCGTCCTTAACACGATGCAATATTATTGCAAAATATTATTGCCTTCCTGCTTACAGTTTATTCTGTATCGGTTCGTTGCTGAAAGAAGACATGCTGCGTGAAAATGATATTTTAGTGTACATAAGCATCGGATTTTTATTTTGCAACGAGAGAGAACTTACACGACACAGTATACAAATACAAATTTTTGGCACAACAGGTCCATGGGACCCAGGGCCTAGCTTCTCACAAACCATTCGAGTTGTGCGTGTTATATTCTTTTACACGAATGGAAGGGGCCTACTGTTTAATGCCGGATCCGAACGGCAATTTTGAGAAGCTTTTTCATGACAGTTTTACTCTCGGATGTTTGTCAGACGCTCGCGAGAGGTGGGGCCGTGAAAGAAATTTTAGGTGTTGGGGATTGAACCTGGAACCCCTCGCTCCGTAGTCCAACGCACTAACCACTTGAGCCACGGCGCCCACTACACGACACAGTATACTGTGCAATATAAGAGGAAGCCTCGGAAAGCATTTCGACAATAGATTTAGATGTAAGGGTACGTATTCCGTATGCGCATGTTAACGATTTTATGCAAAGTCCTCGGCATGCTCGTATAAAAAATTGGACTCGGAACAGAGGCTTTATGCACAACAGGCAATTGATGGGATTTTAATTCTTGGCCAACTCACCATCACCGCTATCATCGACATCAGGAACACCTAACCAATACAAATTCTTTACGCCATCTCGCCATCCATTTCAATGCCTACTTCATGCCGTTCAACAATTTACAATTGCCGACTCCACCAAACCAACCATTACATTTTACGCTATCGAATCCCTGTAATTCATTACCAGATACATTTCGTCACTTATGGACCGTCACTGGGAGTAAAAAAAAGTTGTTCCACAAAAGTTATACTTTTTAGATCACAAGTCGTTAAGAGTTCGCTAAAGACAAGAAAGCAACAACCAGGATTCTTTGACCCATCAGAATGAAGAAGCCAGTTATTTAGTTTTAATTGTTCTTTCTTTTTTTTCTTACATACTTAGTAGTTATTTACTGGCTTCATAGATGGATTCATTTCTCTGTGTTTTAATTAATTGTGAAAAAAACAACAAGCTATAACTATTATGGTTGCCTTTAACAAAATTTTTCAAACTGTGTGCAAGAATGTTAAAAAGCTGTTCTACACGAACTCTCGATGAGCTAAGGCATTTTTAAAATGTATCTCTTGTGGAGTTAATTGTGTACCGAAATACTTCTTCATTATATGCTCCTTCAATTCGAAAGCGTTGTCGGTTACGAAAACATAAGGCAACTTTTTCCACCTGCAAAAAGTTCTTCAACAACATTTTTGCAATTGTTGTGTAACCAAAAACTCCACCATCGGAGATACGACCATTAAAAAATAAATACAGTATATGTACATATGTACATGTGTATCGCGAAATGAACAAAAAAATTTCAAAAAGTATCCGGAATTCCTGTTTTCGAGCCATCAGAGTGTCATTATTGATTTAGTTTTGTTCAGTTACAAGTGCATTCTAGTAGAAGCTGATAAAATAATGATGACAGTGAAGTCATGTGTACCTTCATTGTGATTTATAAAGTCCGTCAGGAATTGTTGAAGGACACTGATGGGCCATCTGTTCAATGTTTGGTATAATGATTGTTGCTTTATTGAAAAGAATAATCCTTTCGGTTATTTATGGAATATTATTTCATTCAAATGACTGCCTCGGCTGGCTGAGCAATTGGCCATCCTGTAAAGCCAATTTGTTAATACATTTTCGATGGTTTCGGTTGCTATTTCACAAATAGCTTGACCAAATTGTTCTTCGAGTGCCTGCCTCTAGATTTTTCGCATTACATCGATCTTTAATAGCACGAATACAGGTTCGCTTTTACAGAATACAACTCAGAACTGATACGATCTAAACATGCCACATGGAGGAAATGCTGTGCAACATTGCTGACATGCCAGCAGCGGCACGAATCTACAAGGCACTCGTGAAATATCATGTCAATTGTGTAGGTTAACTATCATAAGAAAGACCTACAAGACGGGACCGTATGGACACTACTAGAACCTTACTTCAGGTTCATTTCCCGTCATCTACTCGTGTACTTCATACGTACCCGAACGCATCTGACCATAGGGGGGTGTTACATCCCGACAACCTGGAGACAGGTAAATGTAATCTTTATCCCCAAACCAGGCAATAGGCCTATTGAGCTGCCTAAATCTTATAGACCTATAAGTCTAACATCATTTGTTCTCAAAACAATGGAGAAACTCATTGACGTTCATATTAGAGGTCGGCTAGATTTGTCTACCCCTCAAGTCTAGCACTCAAGTCAACTTGTATATAGAAAATGAAAATCAACAGAAGGTGCTCTTCACTATCTGGTGAAGAAGATGGAATGAACTTTACGTTCCAAGGAAATAGTTCTGTGTGCCCTCCTTGACATTAGTAGCAGAGGCATCGAGGATTCGACCAATCAATGGATACGGGCCATGCTTGAAAGTCGAATTATTACTTCCTCCTCTGGAGGAGTGTCAGTGTCTGTGACCGCAGTTAAGGGCTGTCCCCAGGGAGGAGTACTTTCTCCCCTTCTATGGTCACTAGCCATCGAAGATCTTCTAGTCGATCTTTGGAGATTAGACTACATCGCCATTGGTTATGCAGATGACTTGGCGTGGTAAACACAGTACAACCATTTTTAGTGTCATGCAATATGCTTTACTATACGTTTTAGAATGGAGCAGCAGAGAAGAACTCTCTATCAATCCTTGTAAAACCATTCTAGTGCCTTTTGTAAAAAGAAGACTGGTCAATCTAGGACCTATCATGATCAAAGGCACCACCTTAGTCTATTCCAGTGAGGTTAAATATCTCGGTGCCATCCTTGACAAACGCCTTATCTGAAATTCTCATATCAAGTTTGCAATCGTGCATGTCACTAGAGCCATGTGGGCCTATATGGAAGGTTTTGGGGTCTAAGTCCAAAAATGATACATTTGATGTTTACAATGATGGTGAGGGCCATTATCACGTACGCGGCCATTGTTTGGTGGCCGAAAGTTCTTGAACGGAAAACAGCAACGAAACTTCAGAAGCTTTGAAGAATTGCATGTCTCGACATTACGGGTGCTATGCACACCTACCCCATGGCAGCATTAGAAGCTGCTGTTGGGGTCTCTCCACTACAAATCTTCATTAGGAAGACGGCTGCTAGATGCGCTACTAAGCTGCAACTAGAATACAAATATAAATCAGGCGACCATGTGAGACATCTGAAAATTCGACTCAATTCCCAAACAGGACATGTTTTGTATTATCCCGGACATCATGGTCAGGGAGGTTATTTGAGGTAGAAATATTGGACCAAAGAAAAACTGGTCTAATGGTGTTCTCTGCACTGGATCCTAGGGGTTTGATCTTGTACACAGATGGACTAAAGATGGAAACAGGAGTAGCAGTTGCCGTCTTTGGACCCAACACCAAGGTCTCGATACCTATGGGAACGTGTCCAGTTTTCCAGGCTGAACTCTATGCCAATGAGATATGCGCTAGGATAAACCTTGATAAAGGTATTAAGGGCGTTACGTTATATATCTTTTCAGACTCTATATCAGTCAAATACTGCTACGATGCACTACAATCTCTTGCCAGACACAACAGGGTGAAATTCCGTTGGGTCCCTGGTCATCAAGGAATTGCAGGCAACGAATCTGCAGATGAACTAGCTAGGGCTGGCTCAGAATCTGCATTTATAGGACTTGAACTCTACTGTGGTGTCAACTGGGGTACCGCCACAGCGTTGATTAACAATTGAAAACCCAAACTTCATCTGGTTCACTGGGAAAATGTGCCGGGGCTAAGACAATCCAAGCGATTAATCAGGCCTTTTCCTACAAGGAAGTCCCTAATCTAGATAGGAAAAGTATCAGAAATCTGGTAAGCTTTCTCACAGGTCACTGCGGCCTGCGATATCACCTTAACAAACTTAATCTGTGCCCAGAAAATGAATGAAGGTGTATTTTCCATAAAGAAATATGTTCATAAATGGAATTGAGAAACTCTCCTGTTAAGGACGTACTACCCTTTCTCTTTTGGCTTAGTTATACCCTTTTGATACAATAGATCTTTTCAGGTCACAGTGACAGCCATATCGGCAAGGGTCTTTATAAAAAAAAAATATGTAAATGACACTCAAATTTTTTAGCAAAACTAAGTTTGAATATTTTTCACGGTTTTTGTTCAATTTTTTACCCAGCGTCCTCGATTTTTTTTAATGAAAAATCGGCGTCTGTTTAGGTAGTTGCAAAACCAAATCAGTTAAGCCTTGAAAACCCGTAAAATTACCTATTAAAGAAGGCTTTCAATTGTTTCCCCAATTTCATCGAATTGTCCTTTGGTGTTCTTCAATCTTCTCTTCCTCAACAGCTACATGAACCATTTCCGACAATAGTAGATACATACATCGTCATATGGATCCGAAATATTATCCAAATCAATAAAATTGTTGCTTGCATGTTGCATATTTTCTCCTTCAGCATCGTCAGTATTATCCATAATGGATTCAGGATATATCCAGCTCTTCAATCAAATGCTGTATTTGCCTCATATTATTTCTGTATCATCTCATTGTACCGATGTATAAAATGGATCCCGTGGTGGTTCAAAATAAGTACCACATGAAAAAAACTCTACTAACATGCACTAAACAAACCTAAAGTAAAAAGCAACTAACTAGCGGTTTGTGGTTCAAATTTTGTACCAGAATTCTAAAAATAAAATACAAAGTTATACAAAAATAGTTTTAAGAAGAAATTTAATTGAAAATAAATTCATTCTTCCAAAAAAGGTAGGTGTAGTGCATTTATACTTGCACTGCAGCATTCCATAGTTTGTCAACTGAAACCACACTCATGTGAACCAGCACATTTCATATCATCTGGTTATCTGAAGCCACACTCTTGCAAGTGCATATATACAGCAAACCTTTTGAAATGTTTTACAAAACTATGCAACACTTCCCACAAGAAAGATAGTCTAGAAAATCCTGAAGTCCATCCACATAATTATGAGTTTCATGAAATCAGATTCCGGTATGAGCATGTCAAGGGGTTGCGTGAGGTCCGCGTTGTTTTCATATCTCTGGTTGTGCCTATGCATGCTTGTCTCTGAATTTTTGTCATTCAGGATTGAGGTGACTTGATCGATTAGATTAATGCCAACAGCAACACGGGCAACAATATTGAACTTTCTTCTACTAGACATTTACTGCAAACTCTATGCTCTATGCCTCAATTCTGAGTCGGTGGATTATAGTGAGATTTCGGACGGCAACGGACTATAGACGGATATAGTCTGACTATCAAACTGTAGTCGGAGAGTGCTATCAGAAATTAAGACAGCAATTCTACTTACAATGAGTTTGATGCGCTGTCTGACTCAATCACAAGAATTGTTTTCATTTATCCTCGTACTGAGATGATTATTGCAGGCGATTTCAATATACACAATTCTGGTTGGCTTCGACATTCTGGATAGACAACACCCGAAGGAAGATATATTGAGATCTTTGCTGAGATAAATAATTTTATCCAGTTTGTGAACGAGCCCACACGGCTACCCGACATTGATAGTCATTCCGCCAACACTCTAGACTTGTTTCTCAGCTCCCACCCTGATAAATACATAATAAACATATTGTCGCCTCTAGGTTTGTCAGTGCCGTATCGGCTAATTTCTCGTACCTCAACCACTCAGCCAAAGAAAAAACTCCTAAAAGAATAGTGTGGCAATACGAGAAAGTCAATTGGGACGGCTTGAACAGCTTCTTTAGGAGTTTTAACTGGTCGCTATGTTTTCTGGAGTATCATGGAGTATCAAGCCAAAGGAAAATGCATGGTATGACTCGAGCTGTAAAGAGGCTATCAGGTTGAGGGAGTTAAGTTTTCGGTCTTACAAGGCCGACCCCTCTAAGGAAAATCGTAAAAAATTTAAACGAGCCAGAAACGACCGCAATGCTCTGATTCGCCGTGTCAAGTTCTCATTTGACCAAAAATTGAGGCAAAAAATCCTACATTCTCCCAAAGGTAGTAGAAATTTTTAGTCGTTCGTCAAAAGCATAACTCGTCTTCCATCCGAACGCTTGTTCACAATGACATTCCAGCTGTCAGCTCTTTACACAAGGCCAATCTGCTTGCAGCCCTTTTCGCTGCGAACTCCACACTCCCAGATTGCGCTTTGCATCCCCCTGTACTTGAGCGCATCGAATATTCTATGGGACAAATCCACTTTCGCACTCGTACAGTAGCAAGAGTACTTAAAGATCTTAACATAAACAAATCCGCTGGTCCAGATGGTATATCACCCATTATTCTGAAAAGGTGTTCTTCCATGCTGGCAAAACCACTGCGTAAGCTTTTTCATCAATCCTACTCTTCTGGACTCTTTTCGAGTAGATGGAAAATAACATTTGTCCAGCCCGCCCCTAGAAAAGGCGAATCTTCTTCTCCCTCCAACTATCGACTCATTGCACTTACATAACTTCTTTCCAAGGTCATGGAAACGCTGATAAATCGTCAGCTTATGAAATATCTTGAATCACGAAAGCTCCTGAATAACCGTCAGTATGGTTTTCGTAGCAAAAGGTCCACTGGTGATTTGATGGTATATCTCACCGAAAAGTGGAACCACTCTTTGCATCATTCTGGTGAATGTAAGATTGTTGCGCTTGATATTTCAAAGGCATTTGACACGAGTTTGGCATCAAGCTCTTTTGTTGAAAATGCATGCTTTTGGCATCGATGAATCTCTTCTTCAATGGATTAGAAACTACCTTTCGGAACATTCAATTCAAGTGGTTTTGGACGGTTTCAAGTCTGCTCTCCACCATATAAATGCTGGTGTTCCCCAAGGTTCCGTTTTGTCTCCGACTCTCTTTCTTATATTCATAAATGATCTTTTGTCTGCTACTCCTAATCCAATACATTCCTTCGCTGACGACAGTACCTGATACTCTCTTACTCGTTCCCAGACTCACTTAAATTCCGATCCGATCTTGACAGTATATTTAAATGGGGTATAAACAACAAAGTGGAATTTAATGCTTCGAAACCTCAATGCTGTCAGCTGTCGCTTCAGCGTAACCTTAACCCTTTCCCATTATCAATGAATTGCACTTGCATCATCGAAACCGAAAAACTTTCCATTCTCGGTATGTGTGTTAAAGACCATCTTCGTTGGAATGACCACATATTCGAATCCGCTAAAAATGCTGCGAAATGCCTAGGATGCCTTAAACGATGCAAGAAGTTCTTTATCCCCTCTGATCTGGCTACAATATATAAGGCATACATCCGCCCAAAGCTCGAGTACAATGCCTATGTCTGGTCTGGTGCTCCTAAGACCTCTTTGCACCTGTTGGATAGAATTCAAAATCGAGCGTTGAAACTAATAGGGAACAGAAGTGTAGCCGAGTCTATTGAGTCGCTGCAACATCGCAGAAATGTATCTTGCCTTTCCTTATTCTATCGCTTTTTTCATAAACAGTGCTCCAGCGAAATAGCCAGTTGCATTCCACCCCTTCAACAATTTTCTCGCAATACCCGTCACGCTTTGAATGCTCATCAGTATACCCTCAAGCCTATTTTCGGACGTACCGTCAAGTATAGAGATTCTTTCCTAAACCATACAAAACGAATGTGGAGTGCTCTACCAAGCTCTATTTTTCCCTCACAGTATAATCCACAAACATTTAAAACCAACGTCCATCGGTATCTCCTATCTTCTCTTCCTAATTTCCCTAACGCCCGCGCTGTGTCTTGACATTAAAAGGGTAGTAATAAGCCCTTGAGCGCGCGTGAATTATAAAAAATAAAAAATAAAATAAGGTGACTGGGTATCAGCCCACATGGTCATGGGGTAGGGTCATATCTAAATTCCTTGCAGGGCCTTCCTGAGGCTAGTATACAGTGCCTTTCGAAAAATTTTGGTCAAACTTTTTTTTCGAATTTTGTCAAATTTGTTGCAATAACTACATATTTTTTAATGAGAATTTGTTTTCTTATGCGGTTTTAATCGTTTCATGATACATTTAGAGTGTTGAGATTTTTCACACGCGGTCACGGGAGCAAAAAGTTGTTACACGGAAAAATGGGTTTTTTAGAGACCTGCCTCATTTTTAGGGATTAAAGAAAAATGCTTTATTGGTGGAGTGTTTTTGTTTTTTTTTATTGCTTCTCAGAAACATTCTCTAGTTAATTAGTACTTTGTTGGACCTCCTCTTGGTTTTATTACAGCTGCACATCGGCGAGACATTGACTCAGATAGGTTTTTCCATATGAAAGCAAGTATGATGTTCTAGGTCCGGATAAGTAAATTTTTTAGGTTTTCAATTGACTCTGGACACTTCTGGACGCAACCTCAAGTTTCATTATTGACCAGATATTCTTAATTGCAAGTGTCACCAAACAGCTCCAGCGCAGAGGGCTCTAATACATTTTCCAGAACCCGTAAGTAAACTTTTACAGTGACTTTCGATTCTAGAAAGACCATTCTACCTTTTTCATCTCCAGAGAAGCATCCCCAGACCATCACACCTTCGGTTTTGGGAGGCATCTATAAGATGCATTCAGAGCTCAGTCTTTCCTTCGGTTTTCTTCGCGCAAGAATCCTCCCATCTCCAACATGCAGCTTAAACTTTGAATCTTCGGAAAAGATAACATTGTTCCACATGTCTTGAGTCCAATTAAGATGCTCTTGAGCACAGAGCAATCGTTTTTCTCAGATTCTTTTTGGAAAATCCGGCTTCAGTACTGGTTTGAGTGATCTAAGTCTAAGAAATTATTTTTCCTGTAGCTCGACACAGATCGTTTTTAAGAACCATCGAAGTCTTGAACCGATGCCGACGGCTGTACAGCACCAAAAAACCATCTTTCACTGGGTCGTCTTTTTTGGCCTCCCTGCGCCTTTCTTTCTGCTGGTAGTCCCGGTCTCACGATATTTTTGTAAATTCCATACCACAGTTTGTTGAGCAACATTTAATCTTCTAGATATTTCACGTGTTGTCAAATTGAGACATGACAGACACAAAGTATTAGCTTTGCACTCCGAACTGACTTTTCTCATTTTTTTTCAATAAATTACTTCGGTTCGTTTCGGACGGCTATCACGAGCTAAATGCACCTCTTATTCATAATAACATCGACTTTTACGCACTATTTGAACGACTTTGCTGCCTAGTGCAAAAAAACCCCGTAGCTCTTATAAATTCCAAGAACTGCGAAAGAAAAGGGTAATAAAATGTTTGACCAACATTTTTCGAACGGCACTGTACATACTAAAACCAACCAATGGCCAGTGTTTGACAAAAAGAGATTTACAGATCTTATGAAACTCAGTTGCAAGGATATTCGTATGTTGGTGTCGTGACAGGACACTGCGTGAGAGACAATCGTGCAGTACGGTTAGGACTACCCCATAACGACTTCTGGAGGAACTGCAGGGACGAATGGGAAATAGAATCCAATGATCAACATTTGCAAACACTCTTTCAAGCTACTTCTGAGATTCATTCACGTATCTGAGTGGTTTAGTTCACCCGTCGATGACTTAAATGTAGGTTATCAGGGATCTTATAATTGGGCACAACTAAATGAGTCGTTGACAATTTTATTATCCATAAGGTTACCTATTTACCTAACATAATCTAAGGGAAAGATGCCTTCTTGTTGTGGCGTGCCTCTAGAGGTAATAACTAGCAGATTCTTGATCACAATCCATGGCATTTCGAGTTTGAAATGAAACCCTACTCCATTACTCTTTTCAACGATACATACTTATATAATTGTATATTAAATGTTTATTATTAAATGAATGCTCCTTTTGCTTGTACTGGAACTATCCTTAAAATGACCATTCTTAACACGTATGTATGTGGGTACCTACGTATAATACCTGCACTAACAAGTATACGGCAATTAAAATTTGAGTGTATCCAAACTAAAATTAATTACAATCTTTAGAAAGCAAACTCAATTGAACTATGTTCATGAATCCAATAAAGGTCCTGAAATTAATTGAAACACATACTACGTACAAATACCACATAAATACAATCCGTATCTACATATGTTGGTGGTTGCTTTGCATTGTATTGATTTGTTATTGTATGCTATTGATTATGCAAAGACGAATCCCTTGCAACCAACTTAAAGCTGTCGCATAAATGGGCAATTTGTTCCAAGGACATCAGTGTAAGCAATTAAAATGATGAATAGACCGAAGGCAGTAGGTAATAGATTATATACACAAAATTACTGGCAAGGAAGGATGAAGCAAATTACGGTATTTAGAAGAAATTAAATTCTTTTAATTAAGGCATGGGAACAAAAATATTGTCCTGTAGACTATGCTTTTCCTTGTGATGAAGTTTGTGGGCTTGTTGATTAATTATTTGTTTTATTAAGGAAACGGCAATAAATTTACATTGAAATTTTGCACACGAAAATATCTACATTATGTAGGTATGTATGTGCATATGTATCTTAAGCTCTATAATAAACCTTTGGATATGTTGGGTGAATTCGGAAAATATTATTGGAATCCTTCCTGGAGTTTTAGTCCATCAGTTCTGTTCACAGATATTATCTTAAGATACAAAGTTTCAATTACTCTCTGTTGAAAGCTATGCACTCAGCTGGATATAATAAAATGAATAAAGACTATTATCAACTTGGGTATCCATTCTCTTCTTTTTTTTGAAGGACCCTTGCCCATATGACTGACAATCCGAGGTAAACGATATATTTTATCAAAGGGCGAAAATCAACCTAATAGACATATGTACCTCCTCCCTGATGAATATTGGCATATCCTTAGTAGCAGAGTTTCTCAACTTTGCAGCCGTTAGTAAAAAAACACACAGTTGTTAGTTCAAGATATTTTTGCCTGAAGTTCTGGCGTATAAGCGCCTACTTGCCCACATTGTCTTAGTGGCACGTTCAGTTGCGGACTTGATATGAAATTTCAGTTTCATCGTTTGTCTAAAATGATTCCGAGGTAATTTACCTCGCCGGCACAGATAACTTTGATGATGATAGGTTCGATATTGATTTGCCTTCTTTTCGTAAAAGGTACTACAACGGTCTTGCAAGGATTGATAGAGAGTCCACCTTTGCCGCACGATTCTAATCCTGGATAACACTAGATATGTACGTGCTATATTTAACACTAATAAGGATCGCCAAGTCATCTGCATAACTAATGGCGATGTAGCCTAATCTCTGAAGATCGAGTAGAAGATAGTCGATGACTAGTGACCACAAGATGGGAGGGCGTAGCCCTTTACTGCAGATACACACACCGACACTTCATCAGAGGAGGAAGTGATAATTCGATTCTCCAGCATGGGCCTTATTCATTGGTTGGTCAAATCTTCGATACCTGATGCTTATGGGTCTTGCTTTCGAAACCGACCTCAATGCCTAGGACTGCACATAAAGAAATTGTCTTGAAGTGGCAAGCTTCTTTTATCTTTTGGTGAAAAGATGGTGATAAGCATCTTCACCTTCCGTGGATTTGTCTTTTCTGTACGTATAAGATCTAAATTGGGTGAACAACGTCGCGCATCCTCTGAATGTCGAATAATTGTAATTTCATTCCATTCACTCATTTCATTTCTGGTCACTCAGACGTTCCAGGGAATAGTGAAGGACGAATTAGCCAAAAGTGGCACTAAACAGGAGCTCTCGACTGCTAAAGGCAGGCTTTATCTACGCATTGAATATAAGATGCCGTAATTTTGATACGTGCAACCATCTGCTTCTGTCGCAGATGTATGGATGAGGAAGAGAAGAATATTCCTTCTCTGCAGTTCCCATACGTTTTGCTTATCCTTCGAGGAACCTGAAGATATTGTCGATTCGGATATTAATAAGATAGTTCGTAAATCAACATGGTTCCAAGAATAATGGAAGCGACCGGTTCGTGTTGTAATACAATAGTCCAATAGTCCAAACAACAAACAAAGTACAAACTTCCTGGTCCAAGTAAATACTACCGTGAACGGAGGATAGCCACCTAACCTAAACCTAAAATCTCTGCCACAATAGCTTAGCAGCCCACTTGTACCTTCCTATATTGGTATTCCTTGGAATTCATAGAACACTGACTATAATTTGAAGTGACTATTGTGTTCCCCGTTGTGCGATACCTGAATAAGGGGGAGTCATTCATTGAAAGATACTTTTCCAAGGGTTGTGTATCTAGTTCTGTTGAGGCTTGGGTCTTCTTTTACTTCTATGTGGCCGCAGCCTTTGCATAGGCTTGTGGTGCTGATTCTCATTCTTCTAAGACGGGCCGCCATTGATATGTGGCCTATGAGGATACCTATGAGGAGAGTCAGCTGTGATGTATTCAGCAATCGAAATTTTCAAATTTTTGTCATTTTTTCGTGTAGAGCCCAAATTTTTCTAGATAGGCGGCACTTGAGGTGAGTGTCTTCCATCTTGTGAAAGTCCGAATTAATTTTGTACATGAGAAGATTCGTGGGGGTTAAGACCGCGTAGTCTGCTAATAAGTCGTTTGATTCTGAGCATTTTCTGGCTATCTCATCGTCCATTACATTCCGGTGGAAGCCCATATGCTCCAGAATCCAGCAGAGCGTGATGCTGTGCCTCGAGCTAAAGGAGTTCCTCTTTACACCTCTTGACCAGTTTTGAATTGGTTGTGATGGCTTTGAAGGCTGCTTGGCTGTCTATGTAGGTGTCTATATGGTTGTTGCTGTTCACAGTGGATAGGTCTCGATGATTCTACATATCTCTACTTGGAACACACTTGCGTGGTTGGTTGTTTTATGAACCGGGCGATTTAAGGTTCCTCTGAGAATATTGCTGAGCTAGTACCTTCGACCATTTTTAACCCTTCCATGAAGGTGGATAAGGAGATAGGGTTAATGACCTCACCATTTGTCCAGAAGAAGATAAGATAGTCAAAAGGCGCGTTGACATTTGACCATGTGGTGATGGTGCTGTATCCGATTTGGTTACTTTTGTACCTTCAGGTTTGTCCGAGGCGTAGGGCACTTTTTACCGCTACTTGTTTAGTGAAGAGGTCCATGCATGGCGTCAAAGGTGACTGTATAAATATATATGTACATTATTACAGAGAATGCGAGCCAGACAACTGTGCGGTGTCCCTTTTTGTATCTCTTCCATGATCCATCTTAGCCCGAGAGTCTATCTGAATTTCTCCACAGTTCCTCTCTGGCTTTGATTCCTCGTGTCAACGCTAGCTGTTTAAGAGAAATCAAGTTCATCTTCTGGATTTCAGTGCCTCCCGTTTTCTACTAGCTAGTGCCGGAAATTGACACAATATATATGCTGCCGTCCAATTTCCTCCAGGCATAGTTCACAGGTGTTATCCTCCAGAAGACCCATCTAATTTAGGTGATACCACCTACCTTCTCTGGTGTTCCGCCGCGGCCCAGTTGCTAATTATGTAGGTGCTCTACCATTCCTCTGCTAATTGTAACAATTGGTTTCGGACCAAACAACTCCGACCCTTGGTTTGCTAGAGAGTTCGCCTTTTCGTTGCCCTCAGTCCGTACGTGCCCTCTCACCCAGAGCAGCGTCATCTCATTTAGAGATGAGCACTTATTGAGCTTATAAACACATTCCAATGCCAGTAATGTATTAATATCTGTTTACGCCATGCGTCTAATAACTGATTGATTGTCCAGTGCTATGGTTATGTTTTTACCCTCAACCTGACCCTCATTCAGGTGATCCAATGCATGCAACAGAGCTATCATCTCGGCTTGATAGACCGGCTAGTTCCAGTTCTTCTGAGAAGATATCTGCCCCCGCTCTGCCATCCATCATGAATCCATCCGTAAAGGTGATTATATCACCAATCTTCTTTTCCCGAAGTGTTCCATCTCCGATAAGAGTTTTGTGAAACCTTTCGGTAACACGCATTCCCTTTATTCCGTCCATGGGTATATTCAACTCCCTAATCTCGTTTTCACGAGATCCAGGATTTTCCTATAAATAGTACAGCGCCACAGCCAGTTAGCATCCCGGTGCATAATAAATAAGTTCAGCGGCAGAATACTTAGAATCATTTCCATTGCGCATGTTGGAGTCATTCGTATAACAACGGCGATCCCTAAACATGCCACACGTTAGACCCTATCTAACTGCTTCTTTACAATTCTCTGAGTGGCTTTTTGCCAACATGCAACTGTCTGATCCTCTCTTCCACATGGAAGTTCCAAGTTAGTCCAGCATCTAGGTATACACCCAGATACTTAACCTTTCATTTCACCTGTAGCTCCGATCCGAAAAGTGTCAACGGCTAAAATTCCAGATCTCTCCTCTTTCTTGTGAAGATGATTAGATCTGTCTAGTCTGCATTAATGGAGAGCCCTAGTTCCTGACACCACCGCTCCACCACTCGGAGAGCATTTCTCATGGGATCTGATGTGACGTTCATGAATTTGCTTCTTGCTTTTATTGCTATGTCATCGGCATAGGTCTAAAGAATGAATTTGACTGTCACATGTCAATCACTAAAGGTTGCTTGGTTGTGTATGTACGCACGATTGGACTATGTACATATGTCTCATAACCGAAATATGTCTTTGAAATCCTGTAATCCTACGCGAAAGGAACTATGATGAGTCTGGAAGCCGGTATTACTTTGATATGCTGAATATTTGGAGAACACTCTCAACTCGATTCCACAATTTATTTAGTTAACGCGTCCGCTGTAGCACTGCTTTAAATGGACACATTATTGAATCTCCTTGATATTGACTTATTATATGTAACTTGGTACAAGAGCTGGCAGGAAATCTTCCACTAGCTTATCTCCGTCAGTTTGCAATGTCAAAAATTTGAGCCAATAGCCATTGGGAAAATGATGGTTGTGTTCAGACACATAAGTGTGCATCTAACCAGATGTCTAAAGACGCGCTTTCATTTCAGAATACTAATTTTCTATCATGCGATTTGTTTCAGATGGAATAAAGCCTTTTCGGATACCTTAAGTAATATATAAAATCCAACTCAAATTAATGTTCTTTTTTGTTTTAATTTATGTGGAAATTGTTCGCTCCTTAAGTACTGTGGCGTATGTGTAACCATTTCGTTTTAAATTGTAAAGAGAATGTATCTCTGCACACATCATAAGTTTTAATGAATTCCATGGAACTGCAATGAAAGAAATATGTTCAAAGACAACGCCGCAAAAATTAATTTGCAACAAATGAAAAGTAAACATTTCACCACCCCAAAGATACCGAGAATCGAATATCAGTATTTATAAGTTTTTTTTTTTCTTTTACAACAAACCTAATCAGTATTGAATCGTTAAGAACCAAAGTACATTTTCCCAGTACCCAATTCCTCATACAATAATCCGATAAGATTAAGATTGTCAGTATCGCCTCTGTGACAGTACATTTATTGTTTTGTTGAACTTTGATTGAATGTTCATTGTTTTCAATAGTACTTTCTGTGGAGATATGTGGGCTCAAGCATTAAGTTGGTATTAACCCGGTTCATTTATTCGTTCTCATCCCACAATGAGAGCAGAAAGATTTCTTACTGTAAAAGAACCTTGAATTCGATTGAACGTAATTTGCAGAAGCATGTAGAGGTATACTACATATTTCTTGAAGTATCTTCTTTGAAGTGAGGTTAAGTAGAAAATAATGGTTATTTTAGAAATACTAATTAGGTAACTCCTTTTATAAGATTATCTACTTAGGAGAAGTACTAGAAGTATGTACGTATTTAGTGTCAGTCTTATGGCAGCACTGTGCAATATATTTATGTAAGTACTTCATGAGAAGTACTTCTTGAAATGTATAAGACTTGGAAGAATGGCATTTTATAAAAATTGAAATAAAAGATTTTTTAATATCAGACTTAACTTATTAAATGGTTCTCAGAACTCTGTGCTGCATCTAGGTTGTAGTTGAAGCGTTGAATCAATAGCTTTTCTGGCGACGTGGAAGATTATCGGAATCGACGATTTATATTAGACCAGTCTTTGTCTATCGAAGTAGAGGAAGGAGGAGGCACAAAGCCCAGCCTCTCATGATATAATTTGCATAATTGGTCGAGTTCTTGGCAATTACAATATGACCTCGAATAAATTCCACTCTGATCAGATTCGTTTTGTTGTTCGTAAAGGACCTCATTGGAATAAAATTTTACTCGGACTCTGGTGTTCTGTATAAATGAAAACAAGCTCGAAGTCAAGCCCTCTCAAACACCCGAATCCTTTCGATTAAGCTTGGTGCCGCATTGAACCACCCGAGACATCCATGGGTGAGCATGGGCCGTATGAGGGCCATGTAGCAGATTATCTTCACCCTTGCATCGAGTAGGTTTTTTTTTAAGGACATTTCGATCTATATGTTTCTTAAAATATTGTAGATACTGATCTAATTAGATCCGCAGGTATCTGACTACACTTCTACTCGCCAATAACTGCCAGTGCAGTCCCTCGAAAGAGAGCTTTCACCTATTCTTTCTAGTGTCCCTTGAGGCACCAGGTAACGACGTTCTATACAGGATGGTCATCGCAATATCACTGCATCGTAACGAAATCACGTCACGATATTCGGTTCTGACCTGTACGCAATCAAGTCCTGGGCGTACGAAATAACATGGCGAAGAGAACCTATGAGATCACTAATTAAATGTTGAAAACCGCATCCAGTTGCAGACCGTTTTTTAATTTGAAAAGTAACAGCTGAAGTTACGTTGCCATTTTTCACAACAAACTATCTACTGGTGAATATTTTATAAAGAATGTACACCAGTGGTTCGCTTATACCTAGACTGCTCAACTTGTAAAAGAGTCCCTCTAACTATACTGTATCAAAGATCTTCTACAGATCAATCAAGCAGGTTCTTGTTTTTATCCAAATTGGTTATCCGGAATTATATGTTTATCCTCAAACCTCAAACCTCCTGCTGATGTTTGGAGGAGATTTAGCGACGGGTGATTTGCCGAATTTCAGGTCTCTTTTCTTTGCTGTTACTGCAGTTTGCCAATGCGCCTTATAATGTGCATTATTCAACGCATTGTTGATGTACATATGTACATATATGTCCACGGCTTCTACAGGGAGATGTCGCTGTCGATTCCTACGGATTTCTTTCTTCTTAATGAAACGAAGATCACTTGGAGTTCTACCTTCGTTATGAATGAGGGATGAACCCTCGTCGTCGGCGATGGCATTGTTTGCCATGTTTCCTTCATTGAACACGGTGGAACCAGGGTTCTCAGATCACCAGTCCTGCATATCATTTCAAAAATAGAATTTGTGCACAAAGGACGCGATTTTCCAGATCATGATGATTTGAGTGAACGGTATCATTCAGCTTTAATGTACACTTCCTGGAAAGTCGCTCCCAAAGTCTCTATTTTCTCCTATAGATCCATCATCCTCGGCAGCGTTATCTCGAGCTATACCTACAGACATGAGTATTTGTTAGTCGTTCGGGGTATATTAAAACACGGAAGGTGGTTGAAATTATTCACTCGAAAGATTTTGCTCATTTGGGTTGTCGCCGAAATCTTCCCGTTCCAGTACGGTACAGTAATACCTTTTGGAGGTTTTTGATTAAAGACTTCAGTGTCCTAATCTTTGAGTTTTGTTTGCCTGTATAAGGTTTATAACCTTGACGCATAAGTAGAATCCGCCGACGTCGTTCTTTTGAACATTGACGCTAACGTTCATATATTGACAGACAGAACAGTCCCTTCAAATCAAATAAACCGCGAAAAGGTCTATTGTCGCGCTAACTTGAAAGGCTATAAATGTTTACTCTATTCTTTGCATATAGAACAATAATATAGGTTTAAAAATATTTCCTCATAAATATTGATAAATATTTATAAAATAGTAATTACTAATATAAAAATAAATGTTGTATTTCAAATAGTCTCTCGTCCAATACTCACAACGAAATTAACAAAATCTTATTTTGTGTCCTTTACAGCAATATTATCCTCGATATTTATTATTTACATAGATTTTAGAAACCTAGTCATATGAACCGTAACAGAATTTTCCCAATCCACATTTTATCTTGCGTAACTAATATTTTATGAAGTTGATGTTTCTTTTTTATTTTTTACAATTTTTTGTTTGTATTTTAGGAATATATAAATAACAGATATAGTTACATGACATAAAAAAAATCTGATATTCAATAATGGTGAGAGCGGTTGCGGATTTTTTATTTTTCTATATGGATGACGCTGTTATTTAAAAATAACGAGAAAATGTCAGTACTTCGTTGCATCTCCTTTGGATTTTATAACCTCTTTCAGTATTCAAGCAGCGTCATTAGTTCCGGGGGGTTTCCTACCACCCCAATATTTATTGGTTTTTTTTTTTATCGACAGAGAAATATCTAGTTAACGCATGTGTATTTTGTCCTTGGTTATCTGAAATAAATTAGTTTTACACACCTGAGAGCACTATTACAATTCAATGTCAATACGAAACTGAAATTTACAAAACGATCCCTGTAAACAAACTGTACGGTCATCCAACAATAGGTGTCATTTTGAATCAATAGAAAGTCTCCAAAAGGTACTATCCAAAGACCCATGCGTCCCTGAACATATTGACGGCACATGGGTAGAATCCAGGTAGGAATCTCTGGAACGGCATGGATACGGTTGCTAATGGATACTCACTTCCCCGGCTGTATAGAAATTGAAACTGCTAACCCTGCAACAGTCTCGAAACACGATGGTATCCCACCTCGTCTAAATCTTTCAAGCCGTATGCGTACGGGATAAGTACCTAGTAAATGGAGAGAAGTAAGGGTGGTTTTCATTCCTAAAGCAGGAAAATCTAACCATTCTACCGCTAAAGACTTTAGGCCGATTAGTCTCTCGTCTTTTAGCAAAACAAAAACCCAAAACCGATTCATTGACCTTCATATCAGAAACTTGATCACCTCCCGAAACCTAGGTGAAGCGCAACACGCCTACCTTAAAGGTAAATTGGTAGACAGCGTTCTACCGAACGAACGAACTCAATAGTGAAAGTATTTTAAGAATTGACAGTAAAAGGCTGGTCATAAACTGGGTTGAAAACATTCTTAACTGCAGAATCATCAACTCAGCTATCGGGCCTAGTTCTGCAAGGAAAATGACAACAAGCGGCACGCCACAAGGAGGAGTTCTTTCTCCACTGGTTTTGCTCCTTACCGTCAACAAAATGCTCTCTTCACAGAGAAGAGAATCGAAATTGTAGCTTATGCTTATTATTAGGGACGTAGTAGTACTGATTAAAGGTAAATTCTTGTCAACAATCAGTGAACTATTGTAATCTGCTCTCAAAGGGCTCTCTGTGTGGGCAAAAAAGAACGGTTTGGGGGTTAATCCTCAGAAAACTGAACTTTTTCTGTTCACTAGGAGAAAATGATACACATTACCAAAGCTAGATGGCACCAATATAATTCTCTCATCTGAGGCGTAAAATTTTGGCGTCATTTTAGACTCCAAGTTATCCTGGAAACGAAACGAAATAAGAAGGCCTTTTGGAATAGGTGGGGATTGCAACCGCGCATCATTCACTGGATATACAAAGCAATTTAGACGCATCATCTCATGCGGGTCCTTAGTCTGGTGGACAGCAACGGATATAAAAAGTTATATGAAAGAACTCTACAAAGTACAAAGGCTCGCAGAACTCTGCACCACTGGAATTGTGAGAAGCACGCCGCAAGCAGGTTTGGATTTAATTCTTCATATCCTTCCATTGGACTGGTTCATCGAAGGTGCTGCCACGAAAGGCGCTCTTAGATTGAGAGAATCCAACCTGTAGGAAGAGACCGCCTATAGACATGCGGTAATATTAAACTCAATAAAGATAATGTGCAGGAAATATATGTAAGTCTGAATGCGTCATAGGTACGTACATCGGATTACATAGTCCCCTAAAACGATTTTAATTTTTATATCGCAATTTATATGCAATTTTTTATGTAATTCCCAAGCCCAGCAAAGTGAGAATCCATTAGCATATAGAACTATCTAGGGATCACAGCCAGCCTACACGGATGGCTCAAAAAAGGAGATAGGCATCGGAGCAGGATTTTACTCGGAAGCACTGCAAAAGCAGGAAATTTTCGGATTAGCAAAAGCGTGTAGTGTATTCCAAGCTGAAATCCTGGTTAGATGCATAGAAGACAGTCACCTCCCCCCGTCAGATATACCATCTTCGTTGACAGTCAAGCAGGTCTAAAATCGATCAAATCTAATACAATTAAATCAAAGGCAGTTAGTAAATGCTGTGATGCACTAATCAGGATTGGGCACCATTCAGTCAAACTCTCGAAAATGGACATCAGTGAAGTGGACACATCCATTATACTGCCACCGATTGGAAAATTGTACAACATAAATGACGAGAGGTAAGAGAGGTGTTAACATGGAAGGCACTAGCTTAAACTAATCCTCCCTGCTGCTAGAGTATGCAAGGCGTATGCCTAAACCAATACATCACTGTTGATGGTTACATTTTCAAGTTATAGTTAAGGAGTTCATCTACTTCGGAGTTAACATCAACATCCTTTCAAGAAGGCTCAGCTTTGGGAACTATTCCTAGCAAAACATTTTACTAGGAAGATGAAATGTCTGCTCTATCGGACTTCAATCATTCCATCTCGAGTGCTGGTCTTTAAAGAGGATAGCAGAGCAAGTATTGCGAACGAAACGAAAGAAAACTTCTTCATCGAATGGAGGAGAAAAAAAAAATGTCGCAAGGATACTCACTTTCTAGGTAGCTTCCCTGTTGATGAATTTCAAACTGAAAATAGTTCCGTTCCATTGAGCAGCGACTTCCTAATTATGTGAAGTAACTGCGAAAAATATTCTCTGGGCCATGTGCAGCTTTAAACCCTTAAAGTTCTCAGACTTCCTCGCGGCTTCCTGAATGTGGTCTACATTGCTTAACTCTAAACTGAGGTTGATATCGTTTTCATACCTAAGGTAGGCAAAAGCTCCCACATTGAATCAAAGGATCTCCGACCTATCAGTACAAGTATATCTTCTATACTAGTGGAAACCCTGGAAAGGATGGTCAATTCATTTGCATCAATTTACCTATTGTAATATACGTTGGTGACCTTCCTTGCAGAATCATTCATGGGGGCACTTGCAAGTCTGAAACAGTGAATCGGTGGATCGTATCCGTAAATAATGGATGTCGCCAATTTTTAATTTATCGCTCACTTTCGAAGAACTGCCCAATTTTTTTGTTTTACTTTTCCGGTCAAACAGGAAGTGATGGGAATCAGCAATTTTTAATCATAATTTCGAATTGTACTTCACCGTATGACGAATTCCAAATAAAAAATGATAATAATTCCTGATTGCTAGCGTTGGGATATTCTTTGTCATTAACTGGTTGTAAACCTGGGCGCACATTATTATCGATACGGACTAAAGATTTAATCAGAATAAATTTTGATAGGAGGAATACAATTTCTTATGATATAGCAGCTGCCTTACATCCGGTTTCAATGAACAAACTCAAATGTTGTTTTGATGTGAATTATTGCCTATTGCCTACCATTGATAGGATGTGTTTACGTGTGGTGATTACATTTACGCACACGCGCCTATTTAAACATCATAATAACTCATGCAGTCCGTGTTGGTAACATAAAGTATTAACATCTGCATTTGCAATTAAATTTAATCACATCATCCTTGTTTTTATATAGGTCCTTTACATTAACGAGTACTTACTCAATTAAAGAGACAATGCTTGGAGGTCCATGAAATGGTCGTACACATTAAATACAGTCATTCACTTGGTTAGATACAGATTTGTCAATTCTTCTCACACGAGTAAAGATTTAGATTGATGTACCAAAATATGTGTGTCCATGATGATGTCCTTGTTTGAGTCAACAGTTATGTAAATTCAGCTATAAGAGATTAAATTATTGATTAAATTTGTTGAAGAGTGTGTCCATGGCATGAATTTCCAAGTATTGCGACAAATCCTTGTAATTCTTTCAATCGTTTGATGGCATTGAGAGGTTAGTCTTGTTATGTGACCATATTCACAATTTGAATGATGGAAACGTGCTTAACGTTTTATTGAAGCACATTTCACTGCTTCGAAATTGTCTGCTTGGGGGGTTGTACTTGTATGTAAGAAAATAACATCTGGGTAGCTCTTATGGATAGTATCAATAGTATTCTATAGCAAACCACAGCCAGTAAAGAATGTGAGAGAAATTAAAAGGTTTGAGGTGGAGAAATGGGGTTTTAAAATCTGTATTGTATGTCTGTATGGTATCGTTAATAAGTTGGTAATAATGTGTTGTTTCGGAATCACATCTGCTGATAAGTTTCTAATCTCATTTTGTATTATTTAAGTCAAGTTTCAAAACGTACCCAACCCATCCCAAGACGAAATGAAACAAGCTTACAACTTCAAAACTGACGATCCCAGACGAACTAAACTGTCAGTGATTAGAAATTGCCTACAAGTTGCAGCAGTACAATCAACAGCGACTGATTGTTGAGGGGCCATAGAGTCAAAATATCCGCGATGATAATGGATTATCTAATAATAAATAACCAGGGAGTACAACTTACTTGCTTTGACTCAGCCGAAAGCATGACAAGATAAAGACAAACAAAATTCTTGTTGATCATTTCTAAGGATATTCTACAAAAACTCAGACCCCAAGCTGGTTCACTGTTCTTAGCACCATAATCCATAGAAACGACTCTTCACGAGGTGGTGTGAACAATTTTTACACAAAAAGGACAGCAATTTAGCTGCCCTCTTAGCTACAGAAGATGCTTTTAACAACATTCATACTGAAGCCAGAAATAGAAAGGAATAGACAACTATCGACAACACTCCAATCAAGAGTGTCTTCGAATCGCAGCCCTCAGGTTCAAGACGACAAAAAAGACCGAACCTCCATTATAAGGATCGAACCACTGTAATGCATTCAAACAGAAGAAGTCGCGGCTTGACGTTGAATTAACTCAGCGCTATTGTTCTATATATAAAGAGTCAAGCAGCGATAAAAACCTTGGAATAGCCAATACTATGATCCAAGTTGGTAAAGCATTATCACGCATCTCATAGCGAGCTTCTCGACAGATGCGACATATCCCTGCAGGGGTTGCAAACCACAGGGCTATTCAAAACAGATAAGCTACTTACTTACTTACTTACTTAGGTGGCGCTACAGTTCGCGGTGAACCTGGGCCTCAACTAATAAGCCTCTCCAATTAGCCTGGTCCTTAGCTAACTGCCTCCAATTGCTCACTCCAAGTCGGTTGAGTTCCCTTTCTACCTGCGCGCGCCATCTAAAGCAAGATCTACATCTACTGCGTTGTCCCTCCGGGTTAGATTCGACGATTCTACGGGCCGGAGCATTTTTGTTAATCCGCTCAACATTAGCTATCTTAGACGACTAATACTCAATTTTTAGACTAGGTTGATGTCGCTTTACACATCGTATAGTTCGTCCTTGAATCTCCCCCCTGCAAAGTCCGTCAACGCAAACGGTCGCTCTCGAAGCGATCAACGATTTCTGCATCTGCTTTAGATAGAGTCCAAGCACCATAAACTAGGACTGGGATGATTAAGATCTTATATAGAGTCTCCTTAGTTCCTTGGTATAGGGTTCTACTACTCAATTGCCTTCTCCCAAAAAAACAACGATTGGCAAGCGTTATTCTTCGTTTTATTTCTGCTCAAGTGTTGTTTTCAGAATTGATAGCAGAGCTAAGGTAGACAATGTACCTTAGGTTAGGTCAGGTAAATGGGTGCCTTGTGAGAGTGTCACTGCTCACTTAAACCACAGTTCATTATTTAACCCTGGAAACCTATAAAGTCAGCTATTGGAACCACCCAGATAATGGTATGAATCTCAGGAGGTCCGTCAGCTCTACGTTACTCAAGTGCTCCACATCCGAGAAGAAACTGCCAAGAGTCCTCATTCTTCTGATGGATAGGGCAGGGCAGTCGCACAGCAGGTGACGAACTGACTCAATTTCTTCTTCGTCCTTGCAGCTTCTACAGAAGTCATTATGTAGTACACCGAGTTGCTCCGCGTGGACGCCAATGGCACAATGACTAGTAATTATCCCTGAAACGACCCGTGCTTTATAACGACTCAGTTTCACCAGAGAAGTTGATCTCTTCTTGGTGTTGCCCGGCCATAGGGCCCTGGCTGTTGCGCATGTTTCCAGATGAACCCAGGGACTATTTCCTCGACCGATGGCTTCATTCTCTATTTTCTTCCGTTAGGAACTGATTGGGTTTAAGTACAATAGGGAGGGCCCGCGATAAGTACAGCGCCGACCTTTTCCTAGCAAGTTCGTCAGCCCTTTCCCAACAGATGGTCACCGCATTAGCTTAGATCTTCACAAGCCTTGATCTGATTATAGTGGAGTCCAGAGCCTAGGGCTTCACAATAAACTCCGGTTCCCGTGCCAACGTCCATCTTAGAACCGTCGGTATAGAACGCCAGCTCCTTCTTCATGGTTCTTTGGCACTTCCAGTACATTCTGACAGGAATTCTTATAGCGAATCTCCTTTCACATGCTAGCGTGGGGTTCATGTGATCAGTTTCTTACAAACAGCTGGTAGTTACCCATCGGGATAAAACTGAGGCATGGCCGTACCGGCTGGATCACCACATTCGGCCTTCCCTCAGTCTTACAGAGGTTTCAGCCACCAGACTGCCACAGAATATAGACAATGTACCTTAGTACCTCCAAGTTATAGCTGCCTACCGTAACGTTCTGTCCAATTCGTCTTTTATTCTTTTGGAGAAGCTTCGAGAAGAGATGTTCTTGCCGTTTCTTCTGCTCATAGAGGTCACGAGCAGTCCTCGTCCTTTTTTGCTGCGTTGCTTGGTATGCCTCTTGTTTAGTTGCATGTGCTTGGCGGCATTCTTAGTCAAACTAGGGGATTCTTGGTGATGGTCGTGTGAAACCCAGAACATCAGTAGCTCATTGGTAGCTACATACATAGGTTTTTAGTACAAAAGTACCTAGATGAACTAGCTTCTTCAAAAGGTCAGTTCAAGGTAATCATGTTTCGAGTTCCAGGTCATAGTAATATTGACAGGAATGATCACGTTGATGAACTAGTTAAGCAATCTCAGCTCACCATCGTTGCAGATGAAGATTACATTCCGGTTTCGTTGTCCTCTACTAGCTAGTCTTAGGCTGACAAACTGTGTCCCATGAAGAAAGGTATGTCCTTCTGAATACAGGCAAAATGTGTGTATAATACACTTTCTGATGGGAGTCCATGATAGAGAGGATTTTGATGGTTTTAGCAGCGTTTGTTGCAACTCTTGTCAAATGACTTACTCCCCACTACTGTCTCCTAACTGGAAGTAAATAATTCATCTTCTTTTTTGTTTGTATTAGTTTTCTTTTTGGGATTTTGGTTGAAATTTGAAGAAGCTCATTATTGACTGGTTTACCATACCACCATTGGATCCAAAACGCATATAATAAAGATTTAATTTATTATCTGCTGGTATCCACTTGCTGGGTTAGCATGGTTTTGAAAACTTTTCAACATTTTCTATACGATAGATATGTAGATACGAGACGTAACATATCCTATGTGAGATGAGTCCCAAACCTAATCTATATAGTTTCCGAGTTTTTATTTTTTTCCAGAAATTTTCACACTTCCCCATTCGGATCTACCCACAACTCAATGTAGCAGAACTGAATGTCTAGCCAACACAACGAAATTTATTAAACTAATTACATATGAAAGGATTTCTTTTTTAAAATTTATTCATTTCTCTGTACACGTTTCAGTAGTTGTTAATTACTGTCCTTATGCACAACATCCACCACGTTGTTTCCAATTATGGGAATCAATTGCACGTCATTAATTAAAATGTGGCAACTCAGGTTAATCTGTCTCTTAATTGCGTATGCTGCGTTAATTAAAAATGAAACACGAATTTATTGTCACACGGAGAAACATATATGTATCATTCAAGGACCTTTATCTTAAATTTATTAATAAAGATTTACAAAAATAAAATGAATTTCTTTTTTTTTTCTCTAATTTTAGCTCCTCAAGGCACAAGTGTATAAATGAATTTTGAAAGACTGACACTTGATATCCTTAACATCTATGGTGATTGGTATTCACCCATCGAATAAGTTTAGGTATGTACCTCGTAATCCGTACTTGCAACTTTGCATAAATCAAATGTAGTTACGGGAAATCATCCATTTTATTTATTATCTTAATTTTATAACAAAATTCTGATAACGTACCGACGTACGTACCTAACTCTCCATTTTCATACACAAAATGATGTTAATTGTTGCTTGACATGCGTGTGTTATCAAAAATCTATAGATTATATTTGGTAGATAGATTTTAATCGCTAAACTGACAAAGATGAATATCTAGAAAACTCTTCCGATTTCTAGTTAAAATAAAAATCTATCATTTCCGTCGGGAATGCTAAAAACAAAAATTTGATTGTTCATATAACCCTCCGTCCGGCACTAAAGATTTATCTTATCACAACTTAACATATTTGAAAAAAATAAAATCAACTCTAGACCAGACAAGCAATGGGTTTCACCCAAATTGATAAACAGTCGACAATTAGTAGCTTGTTGAGATTTTATGAGTAATAATAAGCGATTTAAAGGTTTAGATAGTTTGTAGTAGTAAGCTTGATATAGTAAGGCAGTATGAAAATCTGATCAAAAAGTTCCCATAATAGGTGAAACTAAAGAAAGATGTTTTCGTTTTTAGAGAACCTATGTCTAAATAGATAAACTTAACTCTGTTTTAACCTTCGGTCTAAACTCAGCATTTAATGAATTTTATCCCGTCACAACAAATAAGGTAGGCAATCGTCGTTCGCTGCGTTAGAAGAGAAGAATCTTAACAAAACCAAATCAACAAGGCTATCCACGGACTGGGAAATCTACAAAGGAAGCATGAAAAATTTCAAAGCAAAAGTTCGGAAGGCCAAACGTAGATCCTGGCGTAGTTTTTGTCAGACTATTGACAATACGTCTCAATCCTCTAAACCACGGAAAGTACTTTCCATATCACCAACCAGGCCGAGTGTCCTCATGAATCCCAATGGATCATGGGCAGAATCTGATGAATTATCGCTTAACCTGCTTATGGAAACTCACTTCTCCGGCTGTATGTCGATCTCTAGCGATGGCCTTGCTCTGATAAATATTGCAAGTCCACCGCCACCTCCTAAACTTATTAGTCAGGATAAACTGAAATGGGCAGTAACCAGTTTAGGGTCTTCCAAGACCCCAGGGCCGAACGGTATTTTTCCGACACAAATCTAGACGTCCTTCAGCATATATGCATAGCCTAGCCCACTGTATTCTGAAGTGTTGCTTGGAGCTGGGAACAATGCCTGCCACCAAGACCGAGGTAAGAGTGGTCGTTATACCCAAAACTTGCAAAACATCGCATACCCTCCCGAAAGATGTTAGACAAATCAGCCTAACGTCTTTTTTCCTCAAGATTCTGGAAAGAATTCTAGATCTTCACATGAAGGCCACTATTGATAGCACCCTAGTATCAACGTCACAACATGTCTAAGAAATAGATGAATCTGTCGAAATGGCCTTTCAATCTGTCGTCCACCCGATCGAAAAATCACTCTCAATCAAGGAATTGACATTAGTCTATTTTTTTCTCGATAACCAAGGCTCAACATCTGCGAAAGAATCTGCTGCTTTGTAGAGCACATGCTTAAAAGCAGCGTAATCACTTCATCCTTCGGAAGCAGCACTGTCAAATGACATGGACACCGAGGTAGCAACTGGCTGCCTGCTCACCAATAAGACAGAGAAGCTCCAAACTATGAAAAGAGCAACACACATGCCAGAAAACTATCGATGCGTCGTAAACTTCCACAGGTTACCGACTAACTGCCTACCGAACATATCTTCAAAATGGGCTACAAATTCTCAATACCAAACAGAACTGAATGGACACACCGGGATGTACTGTACCGGGAATCGCTGTCAATTTTTACGGATAGGTCCAAAACCGAAAACGGCGTCGGTGTTCGAGTTTTCTCAGAAGACCTGGATATCCATCTCTCCTAACCTACCAAACTATTGCAGCGTTTGTCAAGCCCAAGTCACTGCCATTTGTGAAGCAGCTCACTGGCTGGCGGTTAATGCAGTATCAGCATCGAATATTGTCATATATACATCGACAGTCAGGCAGCCATCAGATCCTTGGCATCCTGCGCAACGTGGTCCAAGGCAGTGAAAGACTGCCGAGTATATCTTAACGAAATAGTTGGACAGTACAACCTCATCCTTTGCTGGATACCAGATCACTGTAACATACCAGGGAATTGTTAGGTTGACCAACTGGGTAGACGAGGCTCTTCTGGTTTTAATAGTACAAAAGTCACCGACATCGAGGCGCCAACGTCTTATGCTAAATATCTTATTAACGCCAACGCGGCGAGTCAGGCCAATCATCGATGGCATCAACTCGACCAATGCAAAACCGCTGGGCTGCTCTGGCCGACTCTAAATAAGACCAGGTGCAGCGGACTCCTAAAACATTAGAGAAGAAACCTCTTCAAGATAGTTAATACCTTCACCGGACACTGAACTATATATAGGAACACATGCTCAAGGATTGGGCATTTCTTACAACGTCTTCTGTAGAAGCTGTGAAGACGAATAGGATCAGGAGACTACAAGTCACCCCCTATTATTATTTGAAAATGAGGTATGTTGCGATTTGGATTCCTTTCGGAAGCATTTTGAGGGTAATGCACTCTTACTACGCCTTGGCGGAAGAAATACATATATAGAGCACTTTCTCTAATCTAGTTTCCTTTAAGAATCTAAGGATTAGAGCTGGATCTAGTGACGGTATTTCTTCATCTGATAATTAGTACTTGCCCAAATATTTCAGTGTTTTGTGGGTCACTGCCCCACAAGATCCCAGCACATGTTCTGGGATTTCACTGGACTCACTGCAGAATCCTTCTTCAGATATACCTAGTTTCTTTACAATGTCCCGTTAGGAAGCCCTTTAGGATACGAAGGTTATTCTTGCTCATGGTGATACATGCATCGAATCTTTTTCGATTGTATTGCCCTAGAAGTTTCTTGGCTTGCCTCATTCCATAGCGTTATTCCTGGTTCTTGTCCTGTTTTCCCTCTTTTGCTTCCTGAATTCTTCTTTGAGGGTATGATCCCCTATTCCGCAGAATGGTTCAGGACCTATGAAGGATTCTGATGCTCTTTTTCTTGCCAGGGACACGGCCATTTCATTAACCTCTATTCCGACATGGCCAGGTATCCAAGAGAGGGTCGCTTTGTTTCTACTACCTAGTTCATTAAGTTTTTGCAGGCATTCCCACAAGTGCCATGACAGCAGCTTGGCTATCTGACATTATAGTTCTATCACAGTTGACATGGTTTCTATCAAGATTGATTTGGACACATCTATCTATGGCATAGATTTCAGCCTGAAAGATACTGGTGCTTTTGCCCATGGAGTCAGAGTACATATTTGGTTCTGGGTCTGAATACCCCTGCGCCAGTTCCTTCATCAGTTCTTGATCCATCTGTCTACCACTTTGTTGTATGATTACTCAGTTTGTAGGTAGTGGATACATTGCTCCAACTTTTGCTGTTGCTGAGCTTGGTAGCAACGTTCTTTTGAAAGTTAAACCTTCTAATGATGTCATCCCTAGGAAAGGCTAGGAGTGGTAGATTTTTGAGTAGTGCATCGAATTGCCTCGATGTAATGCACTTGCCTCTTCCTATTCCTTCTTTAGCCATCCTTAGGATCGTTTTACTTGCACTTTCCTCAACCACAAGGTGCAAAGGAGTCAATTGCAATAGTACCTCCATGGCTGCAGTAGGACAAGTTCTCATGGTCCCTGTGATACAGTACGGAGTCATGCCAGTCTTTGCACCTTGATGACTGTCTTCCTCGTGGTGACCAGATTGGTTCTTTTTGCCCATGCACTCGCTCCATATGTGATCATTGGTCTCACAATAGCAATATACAACCACCTAAGGATGTTGGGGCTACATCCCCAAGATTTGCCCGCGTGGCTTTCCTGGTTATCTCTTCTGTGTGTTTTTTCCAAATGAGTTTACAGTCTAGGTTTAGTGCCAGATATTTAACTTTTTTGACTGGTGTCAGTATTGTACCCGACAGCCTTATTGGTCTCAGTCTTTCAAGTTTTATTTTCCTCGTGAAAGGTACTATTGTAGTTTTTGCCAGATTAAGGCTTAGCCCAGCCACAAACTCCATTCTCGAGTTATATTAAGTCCCCTTTGTACTATATCGCATAGGGTTTCCCCAAATTTGCCTCTGGCAATAATAACTATGTCATCAGCATGTGCCTGACAGTTGATGCCATAATTTGTTAGATTCTCAAGTAGCTCATCCACAACAAGGCTCCACATTAAGGGAGAGTGAACTCCTCCTTGTGGGCAGCCTTTTGCTGTGCTGACCTGTATAAGACATGTATAAGTCTCTGCTGATCTTGTGCACAGAAGTTCATACATTCATCCACTTAGATACTGTGCTGTTTACTCCCTTTCTTTCTGGAGCTCGCACAATTGTTTCATCAGATGTGCTATCGAATCCTTCAATGTCCAAGAAGGCACACAGTACTATCTCTTTTGCTTCAAGAGCGCTTTGGATAGTTTCAGTCAGCTGGTACAGAGCAGACTCTATAGATCTGCCCGCTCTGTAGGCATGCTAACGGTGATGAAGAGGAGATGTACGTAGTACATCCTCTATTAAATAATTGTCCACAGCTTTTTCCATCGTTTTGAGAAGGAACGATGTTAGGCTTCGGTAGACTTGGGTCTTTCTTCGCCATTTTTGAAATAAACACTACCTTCGGCCGTCTCCACTGGTGCGGTATATAGCCCAGTGCCAGACTACTTTTTAATATCCTTGCAAGATGTGGAAGTAATTTACCCTGACCCTTTTGTAATAGGATTGGATGGAATTCCACCCCCGGTGACTTAAAAAACTGGAAGGAGCCAATTGCCAATTGCTGGTACAGAGCAGACTCTATAGATCTGCCCGCTCTGTAGGCATGCTAACGGTGATGAAGAGGAGATGTACGTAGTACATCCTCTATTAAATAATTGTCCACAGCTTTTTCCATCGTTTTGAGAAGGAACGATGTTAGGCTTCGGTAGACTTGGGTCTTTCTTCGCCATTTTTGAAATAAACACTACCTTCGGCCGTCTCCACTGGTGCGGTATATAGCCCAGTGCCAGACTACTTTTTAATATCCTTGCAAGATGTGGAAGTAATTTACCCTGACCCTTTTGTAATAGGATTGGATGGAATTCCACCCCCGGTGACTTAAAAAACTGGAAGGAGCCAATTGCCAATTGCTGGTACAGAGCAGACTCTATAGATCTGCCCGCTCTGTAGGCATGCTGACGGTGATGAAGAGGAGATGTACGTAGTACATCCTCTATTAAATAATTATCCACAGCTTTTTCCATCGTTTTGACAAGGAACGATGTTAGGCTGATCGGTCTATAGGACTTCGGTAGACTTGGGTCTTTCTTCCCCATTTTTGAAATAAACACTACCTTCGGCCGTCTCCACTGGTGCGGTATATAGCCCAGTGCCAGACTACTTTTTAATATCCTTGCAAGATGTGGAAGTAATTTACCCTGACCCTTTTGTAATAGGATTGGATGGAATTCCACCCCCGGTGACTTAAAAAACTGGAAGGAGCCAATTCTAATTCTAAGCGCCCTCTGGAAAAGATTTTTGTCGCTATTTTCCAATTCTCTTTCCGAGGTCTTGGTATGTTGGTACTGCTCTTATCATCTATACTCGGAAGATTGCCGGGAAAATGGGTTTCTAATAGAAGTCGTGTCCTCTTCGCTTGTGCTTTGTGCAATCTGGCCGCAGCAGGAGTACTAGTGATTGTCTCACAGAATTTTCTAAAGTTTTCTCTTTTAGCTTTCCTTATTTCTTTGTCAGTGAGAGGTCAGTGCCATTTTGTAGCTATGCCAGTCTCCACTACGCTTCGCTGCATTAAACAGTTTACGCGTTTTTGATCGGAGGTTTGACAGATTATTGCTCCACCATGGGACCTTATTCCCTCTTACATTACTGCTCACTGGGCAGCTGGTTTCAAATACAGATGTGATGGCTCCTGTTATGCCCTCTACAATGTGCTCAAGTTCTAGATAGTGACACCCTATATACGTGCTAGGCACTCGCAAACATCAGGAAGGCCACTTCAGGCGAATACCTGTTCAATGATTTACACGATCTCAGCAACGTCTACAGGCTAAGATTAGCTCCTTCATAAAAACGGAGTAAATAGTTCCCAGAGTAAGAGGGTGATCAACCCACCCTACACGTCAGCAGTACAATGGACCTTCTCCTGGTCTAAGTTGATCCTCATGGAGGGCCAGTTTCAGACAACCAACTAATACACTTTGGGGATTCGAGCGCTGCCATTTTCCCATTAAGTGTTTATCTGCCACTAACTCTTTTCCAATACCCTGTATTAGAGATCCCAATAGTAGTGGGATTCAAATATGTCGAAGCAGCTCGTACAGGAATAACACTAATAGTTCGTTCGAACTGTACCGAACAACCGTAAATATTAAGTTCCTATTTACATATTCCTAATATTACCAAAAATTTAATTTGGACCTGGTTTTGAATTTTATGTTCTTTATGAAATAATGTGTCATTCGAAAAAATTTAGAAAAAAAAAAAAAAAAACATCAGGCTTTTTAATTTCTTGTCTCAGTGTCTTATCATTTTTCAGTAAAATTTTTGAACTATTCTGCAATTGACATTCTTAATTGAGTGCGTCATTTATCTTATCGATTCGCTTGTTGTAGCACAAAATAAAAGGTGTTTGATTTCATTAACATTTTATAACCACTACCACTTAAGATCCGTAGGTGTTGTAAATTTCTACTCAATACTCGAGGGCGTATACATAACAAATTTAAGGAGAACATGTCAGAAACATGAGTGTACAACTCGTATTAGTTTTTTTTTTTTTTTAAAGTTTTATCTTAGTTTCTATGGACTTAAATAGAGTATGATATGATTTTCTTGTTTTTGTTTTTTTTTTTATTTCGATATACGATTGTAATAAACATTCGAGACGTACATATGTACTATAAACGTTTGTCTGTCGCAGTTTGATTGATATCTCATCCTATGGTTGGTAATCTAGACAATGTGGCGAATAGTAGAAGAAAATTAATTTTGCACTCCTAGTCTTAGAAGAAGTATATTTACAAGATATATGGTCTATTGACTAGGACTCTACTGTCAGAATGTATAAGAGTTTCGTATGAAAACCAAACAAATGTTTGCTTCCACCATAATGGTTTTCTTAACACTGAGCTTAGAGTATATATATAGGAATGATTAGTTGCAACCCAATTGCAGTATGACACTACATAAATCATGTTGATGAGTTAAACGTGACAGGAGAGCTCTCTTAAGGGACTTTGTGTACATTAAGTGGTATAATTCTGACAAGGAGTCTCATCACTGCATCATCCCTTGTCAAGATATTGTGTGTATTTTTCCAGTTATTGTAGACAATCAAACCAAGACTATTTGAACTACATATGTATGTATAAAGGACATTCACATAAAATATGTTTAGCAGCTACAGAGTCTTCAAGTCTTCAATGGCGACTGTATACCAGATTTTGCATGTTCTCAGCAGATATATTGTTAGGGATTCATTTATCAGCTTGCAGACAGCTTCAAAGTTCCAACAGTTTCGAACCAGCTTAGACTCAAAGTAACATGATTTGCGCTTAGGGTTACCAGGCTATCTAATAAAATGTTGGTGTTTGATCTGTGGAGGTTTTTTAGGATGGATTCTCTGGCACTGAGCTCGTGAGTATAAACATCTACTTGGTAGATAGTTGGGCAATACAGGCAAAAAGGTAAGCTATCATGTCCAAATCGATGTAGATATTTCCGATAGCCACCGTAGTCGGACAAGAACTGTGTAAGATAGTAATTGCAGTCGCCGTGAACTCGTTTTGTCTAGATCTCGATAGTCGGGATCAACTTCTATGTCCATCTGCCTTTCGTAGTTTTCTGTCCCACATAGCTTGCCACGCTATCCTCTTGATTCTTGATGGTTCCAGCTACCTTGAGGTTCTCCTCTTATAGATCCTTAGCATTTCGTCCGCGAGGATGTCAATAGGGACCGTTCCGGCTGTGCAGTAGTAGTATTAGCTTCGTCCGGAGTCATTCTGATTGTCCTTAGTGTGCAGAGTCTGTAATGTAAAATTACCGACTGATGGTAATTTTCTTCTTCGCTAGTGCCCTTGCCCACACCGAGGCAGCGTATAATAGGACTGAGCTGACTACTCTGGATATCAAAATTATTCTAGGATACCCAGGTCCTCCAATGTTTGACAGTATTCGGGAAAGTGCTGCTTGCATTAGTGACGCCTTTTTACTCGAGTAGCTTCCTTCGATCTTATAATTTGGTTTCCAACCCTTATATTCACATATTCTACAGTTTTCCGACTGTTTATTAAGACGGCTTTATGGTCCGCTTATTCGAGGCCAGTGGTTACCAGCCAGTATTTGGTTTTAGCCACTGCCTCGTTACTGGCTGTATCTATTCCGTGAATTTGTTTTGCCACTATAACAAGTGCGATGTCATCAGCAAAACCGAATATTTTAACTCCTTGTGGCAACTTTAGTCGTAGAACTCCATCATACATGATGTTCTATAAAAGAGGTCCCAGTACCCATCCTTGTGGGATGGATTGATATTATTCTCCGCAGGTAGTATGGTGTATCCATTCCTGGCCTGGCGAGTGGTCTGCGTATAAGTGACCAAGGTGTTTTTTATGTCCAGCATCACTACTGCACAATATTGCTTTGTCCCCCATTGCCAGCTCTCTTGACTTATTGCTTCTGTTGCTGTTCCAGCTACCGTCTTTATAGCATCAACGGTGGAACGCGATTTTCTAAACCCGTACTGATGATCAGACAAGGCTCCTCTTCCGCTGCTATAATTAACAATCTGTTATATGTAATCCGTTCCAGTGTCTTTCCCAGTGTGTCTAGTAGACATATTGGGCGATTTGACGAAGGTTCTCTAGGTGGTTTATCTCCCTTTGGTAACAGTACCAAATGTTGTACCTTCAATGGTTCTTGGAAAATCCCTTCCTCTAGACACGTTTGTATTGTTGTGATGAACATGTCCAGTCTTTGTTAAACTGCCATTCGGCATTCACAGCTTTGTTTGGAATGCCGTCGGGTCCCGGCGCCTTGTAGTCGCATATAGGTTTGCATGCTGCAGAGAGTTCATTCCACGTGATTGTTGGAATGTCCTCTGTGTTGGGCTCTCTTATTATGTCACACATAGTGGATGGGCAATAAATCTTCAACTATGGACTTCAGCATTATGGAACATGATATTTGTGGGGACCTGGAGCCTTTCGGTTTAGTCATTACTATCCTGTATGCCGTGCACCACGGATTTATGTCAGCTTCGACGCATAGACGTTTGAAACATCTTCTTTTACTCTCCTTGATCGCCTTTTTATGTCCCGCCTTGCTAACTGAAATGTGCCTAGACGACCTTGTAAATCGGTTCTTCTCCTGTATCGTTGAGCTCTGCATCGGGCTTGTAGGCAACTTGCGCTAAGTACTATTATTTCTTCATTCTAACAGCCTGGTCTTCCAGACGTTGCTGTATCGCACGCTGTAGAAATAGCGCGGGTAAGTTGGTGCTATAGGGTCTCAGCTGTCCCGATGGGGATTAGAAAGAGTTTGTCTTTTCATTTCGGACCTCCTATCTTGAGACACCTTTTAAGTAGTATCCGTTCGCGAATGCAACAGATGGCCCTGCCAATCTTAATTCTTCGCGCTTTAAACAGCTTACTTGCGTTTTCTAGGCAAAGATTTATTATCGCAGTTTGGGTTCTTCCGTAGGCTTTCCGTAGGGATACTATGTCTGGGATTGAGACTTCGAGGCCAAATTGGGCTTTGATTGCCTAGCTGATATCCTCTTTCGACGTGACTTCATCAATATCTTTAAGTTTAATGGTAGTGCACTGCGTGAGTGTTCTTACACTTGCTTGCCAAGGCCTCACTAATGACACTTCTAAACTCCGGAGTTCTGTCTCCTGATCCATCGAGCTGTATTAGCGGGTCTCCTTTTTGAGTTCTCTTCATCCTGGATACCGCTTTTCCAATTGCTTCCAATTTGGGATCCGCCTTGACATTGCGTAGGACCTGCGCGTAAGACAGGTCCCCCTTCACCTCGATGACGATATCATCGGGTCTCCGAAATCATATCTGACTTACGCATATAGACCTCTTCATCCAAATTTCCGTAACGAGAGGGGAGTGTGGAGAGTGCCAAGTAAACATGCAGGAGCATGGAGTCTGGCATAACTCGTAGCACGGGTTATTAAGTATCCATAAAGGATTTCACCCCTCCAGCGCATCAAAAAAAAATCCAAATTTCCGTTAAGATAAGCGGCTCACGGCTGTGATGTCAATGTGATTCATCAGGTCAACGCCAAATAAGTAAAATTGTAGGATGCTATACAACTGGTGCATATGTTTCAAAGTAATCCACATTAAATTTGTGGAAATATCCCTGAACTACTAAACGAGCCTTATGCTTTTCAATAGTTCCACCTACCTTTCGTTTCGTTTTAAAAGCCCGTTTAGATCCGATGATATTTTTCCCTTTCGGTTGACTAACAAGATCCCACGTATTGTTTCTGACTAACGAATTGTACTCCTGTTTCATAGCTTCTCTCCATTTCGTTGCATTATCACCCTGTAGAGCTTCCTTGACAGATACAGCAGATACAGTTTATACACAACTTCCCTAACTGCAGCTGGATCTGAGACCTTCCTCTGTCTTTCGCGTGTTCTTGATCGCAAAATTCTCAGATTTTTCCTCAATTGCATTCCTTTCGGAACTTGCTATGACCGATTCCCTTTCAGTAATGTTCCTTCTCTTGAGTAGATGTATGTACATACAACATCTTTAGAGACCACGTCATCATATAAGATATCTTCAGGAACACCTCTCTCTTTCCTCATCAGGAGCGGTGGCAGAAAATACACACATGCAAGCCCTGCAGCGCAAAACAAGAGCAGCGCGAAACTAAATCCCTAAAGGCTATGGAAACAAGGACAAAGGAAACAAAGACATCAAATCTGTTGGATACAGAAGGCATCCCTAAACTGGTGCACTGTGGAATATTTGATCCAGCTTTGAATGCAAAAAGAACGAAGAAACAAGTATCAAAGGAACAAACAGTACACATTTACAGTTGTCAGGATACAAAAGAAGTAGAAACTACCAAACGCACGTACAAACCACTTCCCTTTGCTTTATAAAAATCAAAAGTGAACAAGATAAAAAATTCGAACCCACAGCTATAAAGAGGACTGCAAAGGACACGATTCAAGTGCAAGCAATGTAGTCTTTCAAGTGCAAGCATGTAATTTTCAGAAATGATTCCAACAACATCTAAGAACTGTAGTAGGTGAGTAAAGGAATTTAGTAGTAGCCAAAGGGTAGTAATGCGAATATATGGGAGCACAAGAGTTCTCATGATAGCCTCTCACAATCAAGTCCTACTTTACACGTCCACGTTGGTGCATCTATTTTATACGCCTTGTTGGCCTCTTGGTACATGCATCTCCTGACTAGCCAGTAGCCGTAGACTCTTAAATTTCTTCCCCTTTGCTGAAGAAGATTAATTTCTATCGAAAATTATATCCTTGATTCCAATATATGTATGTCATAACCTTAATTGCGAATTTAATAAACCTATAAACAAAAAAAAAAAAAAACGAAAAAAATACTAGCGGCTTGTGTATCATGATTGAAGTGTAAACACAAGATAACAACTTTAGCACAATGTATTACATCCATTAAGCTGCAATATCTCAAAGTAAACGTCATAATCAATGAGCAAACATTTCTGATATACGAGAAGACCATGCCCCACTAGAATTTCATACTACAATCGCCCAACAAATCCACAGAAATGTACCTTAATCCACTACCATGTAAAATATTCTCCGAACAAGGTTGAGATATAAATAGTTTTTCCATGCAGATAATAGATTTACCTTATGGTGAATTGAATGTGTCAATAACAGTTGGGTTGTACTAAACAAAAATAAAATAGTGCTAGTTGACGTAAACGATAAATTAACAACATAATCTGACGGCATCGTAAACGTCAGATTCTGTATTATTCATGTTTCGAACTGTAACTGACAGATATATAGTTATTACTTTAAGCAAACATTATTAAGAAAACACCATTCTTGAACGCAATTAATTTTGATGCAAATGGATTTATCTCGAATAAATTGCAACGGCAATGCAATTCACTTAACTACTTCATAAATTTTCTGAGGTCTTACAAGTCTTCTCTGGTATTTGCTTTACAAATAGATGATATATCTTTGTTTATCAAAACGGATTTGAGGCTTTTCCGTATTAGCATTGCAGTTTGTTTTTATAATAAATAGAGATACACCTAGGTGTATAGATATCTGTAGCAGTTTTTGGCGTAGGTTGGTGGAGTTGGCAGGGACACACTTAGATCAAGACCTTCAAAAAGAAGGTCCATTGTTATACCACTATGGAAAAAGAATCGGATTACCAGCAACGGTGACCTAAATACATGGAGACATCCCAAATGGGAGAGGAGACATAACAACCACTGACGGTGTAAACCCATGCCGAAGAAGTATGGTTTGCTGTTTAGGCCTTAAACCTGTTTGACGAGTTGACAAAGCTTATTGCTTTGGTTATGTTTTCGCCCGTTATACAGACACAGGATAGACTTTGAACCTTCTCAAGTAGTGCAATGTGGCTTTTCTTGTCCAGAGCCGCCCACAAGACTAGTGAAGTACATAAAGATTCTTAATGGTGTGTATATCTAGTGAACAAATGATCAAACCTTCAGATGGCCAAACGCCGACTCTGACCATTTTCTTGTTGCTGCCAAATCAAGAGGTCGACTATCCAACGAGAAGAAGCTGCAAACTGCCCAGAAAAGAAATTCAATGTTGGAAGCCTTAGCACGTCTGGACTAGCCAGAGCCTACAGACACCGCCTGAGTGAGAGACTCTCAGCTGTGAATTCACCATTCACAAACGCCAACAATCTGTGGAACCAGTATCACAACGTCATTACAGAAGTAGAGGCTAAACTAAGGGCAGCTGGAAAAGAGCGTCAAGCCGGAAGAAGTGAGGAGAAGAAGATTCGGCGTAGAAAGAAAAGGTCCTACGCATTCTCCCAGCTCAAGGATATCGAAGAGTCCCGAACATCCGGATGGTTTTTAAGAAAGCTAGGCAACTGGCAGCTGGCTTCGAGCTTAGAACGCAGGCTCTTCGAAACTGTGAAGGAAACCTAGTCACGGATGCACAGGGAATAGTAGATGTGTTTAAGCAGAATTTCTAGCAGCTACTTAATGGGCATCAGGTAGAAAGAGTGATAGGACTAGAAGAGAACCCGCATCTAGTCAATAAAGAATCCATAACCCCTCCCAATTTTAAAGAGGTTGGCTCAGCTATTAAAAGCTAAAGAACAATAAGACCACCGGCGCTACCAAGGGACATTTTCCACCATGGTGGTCGTGCTTTGGTAGGGTGCATGCACCAAATCATCTACCAAGTATGGGTGGACGAAGCCGTAGACGATGGCTGGACTGGACTGTCAGCCCCATCTTCAAGGAAGGCAATCCTCTTTCTTGTAAAAAATTTTGAGGCATAACCCAGCTTAATGTCGTATATAAGATTCTAGATTCACTAATCGGCACGTACCAGTGTGGCTTCCGGCCCGTCAGATCGACGATCGACCAAATTTTCACACTAAGGCAGAGACTCGAGACTCACCATCTCTTCATCGAGTTCAAAGCCACATATGATAGCATTCATCATCTTGAACTCATAAGGCGATGGCCGAATCTGGGATCCCGGCGAAACTGATACGCGATGCAACTTGCAATTCGGAAACAGTTCCTCCGAACTGTTCCAAACATCTACCGGATTTCGGCAAGGAGATGCGCTATCATGTTGTTGGCACCAGTAACTTTGAAGTGGTTAAGGATTTTACCTACCTCGGAGGAAATATCAATTTTACGAATGACACCTCAGTGGAGGTTCGGCGAAGACTTATCTTAGGAAACCGCTGCTTCTTCAGAAGACGATACATGCTCTACAAAACTTTGATCCTTCCAGTTCTGGTATATGGAGCCAAGTGCTGGACGATAAGCAAGAAAGCAGAGCAGATTTTCGAGAGAAAAATTCTTCGTCGAATATTCAGTTCCGTATGGGAGGAGGGCGAATGAAGAAAAAGATACAACCACGAACTATCTACGATCTGTTCCAAGATGTGGATGTAGTCCAAAAAGCCAAAATACGTCGACTACACTGAGTGAATGGACAATAATGCTTCACCAAAGAGATACTTTGAATCACAGCACCCAAGTGCGATACGACAAGGAAGGTCGCACCTTTGTTTTGAGTATCAAGCTATCGTGTATACCAGAGTCGATACGCGTGTTGGGATATCGATAGGACATTATTATCTAAATTTGTTCTAATGCGGACGTCGATCAGCCTTTGCAAAGTCTTTAACAGAAAAGAGGAAAGCCTGATCGGACAGAGGTCTTTAAGTGATACTTGGTAAGACTTACCGGCTTTCAGTATGAAGACTACTTTGGGATCGAAGTTTAAACAACTGCTAAAGAATAATTGGAAATTTGGATAAGATCTTCCTAATCCGAGATGAATCACTAGTCTTTTCTACATTTTCACAGAAAAGAGTTCAAGAGGTCTTTTGTGATTTCCTAACCTCTAGCTTAAATTTGCTAAGCTCTTATAGACATTAAAGTCAAGTGGGTACTTTACTTGTATTAAAAGGTTCCTGCCATCACGTCAAAGCTTACTTATTTGAGAGTTCCACCACGGATCTTACCCTCACTCTTGTCTACTGATTGGGCAAGCTTTCCTTTCTGCTTGGGTTCATCGAGACGGATTTTGGGGAGTACTAAAATGAATACCGATCTGTAACTTTTTCTTCTTTACTACATCCCTACTGGTGGGGTTTCCCGGTTTGACCTCATATACCGATCTGTATACACGGGAATACGTTTCCGCATCATCACACTTAGGTCCTTATGGACGCATTGTGGTGCCCAATGAGGGTTTTGATCCCAGTTGATATACTGGGTTTTTTTTCTAGTTGCTTCCTTTTACTGCTCATTGGTGAATAAGGTCTGCAGCCATTGTGATGTTGCAGCCATTGTGATGTTCTTAGAAACCCATAAAGAATTTGAAGTGAGACATCAGATAGTTCTTGTAAGGCTGACAAGTAATATCTTCCTAATGTTCTTTTTCTCAATTGGCATAGGCTGGGACAGTGACACAGGTAGTGAGGTCTATCCTCGTGAACCTCTTCGTCACCGTATCCTCTGAATATCCTTTGTCCTTAGAAGATTATGGCCAGTGAGTGCACCTACCAACAGTGACGTCCTTTTCCGGTCATTTTGTAGGAGTTTGTTGGTTCTGCCCTTGTCGTATCGTTGCCAGAGCTTCATTGACATATTACATGTGATAAGCTGGATCCACCTACTTATGGCTGTCATTTGGATCTTACATTCGATACGGTCCCTGAGGTTTAATTTAGTGCACTGCAGACCCATCAGCAAGTCCATTGCAAGTTCATCAGCTAACTTATTCTCTGTTATATCCCTGTGACCGCTGATCCAGCAGAGATTTATATTGTGCCAAGGACTTTAAGTTCTTCGGACTAGCGTAGACTTGATTTTTGTGGCAAAATTTGCTTAAATGGCCACCTGACTGTCAATAAAAATGGTGATATCATTTCGCGATATTACCATCATTGATACTACACTGGCTGCCTTTGTCACTCCCAGGACTTCCGCTTGGAAGACACTGCTGTAGTCAGGAAGTCTGATCGAGTTGTATCCATCTTTGACCCGTCTGTGTGGATAGATACAGATCTGTCTTTTGTTGGTTTCTTGGTTTCCCATTTTTCTCTACTCGGAATAATACAAGAGAATGGTTTTTCAAAATTATTCATCAATGGTGACGTGTAGATGGCTGTTTACGTCTTCGCCTACGAAGTTCTTTAGGAACTGTGTATGCCCTTCGAGGTTTGAGTTCAAGTCGTTTGCTTGACTAATCTTGGTGGCAGACTCTTGCATATACAAGTCTAGCGATAGCATGTTAAGGATTGTTTCCAACCGAGCTGTAGGCGTTGTTGTCATCGAGCTAGTTGTGTCTATACATGCTAGCCTCTGTATTTTAGTAATTGCCTTAAAATTAGTTGCAGATCGCCACCAGACTACATACCCATACGTGAGTACTGATCTTACAATATTTCCACACTTTTGCCTTTAATATACACGTGTTGCGCTGTGGATATGCCATTGCGGTCAAGTCTGCAACGAATGTAGATGTTGATTAGTTTTTCAAAGGTTTTCCACAAGAAAGATGTTAGACTAATGCGTATACTCACTGGATTGGGATTATATTACACCATCTCTTGGGAATTCAGCACCTTAATCTGCCCTCGGGTTATCTATGGCGCTTGTATAGGGGCTATGTCAATATTGCTGGTTTTATTTGTGGCGCTCTGGCCACCTTACTGTGGTGGATATTGATAGGCACTATCTTTATGGCAGTCAGTAATATTCCCCCTTTTCGAACTGCCCACTGCCGCCAACAGTCCAACTTTGCACCGAGTAATTCCCACGCGAACTTTAAAGTTTTGTTTGCGGAGCAGTGGCAACGGGTTGTCGCTGAGCAATACAACAACGTCCATACCGTAGTCAGTATGCTCACCTGCCTCAATGACTTTCTAGTTCCTATTGAGGAATTCTGAGTTCAGGTACTGTAGGTTGCGCTCTATCGTCTCTGTGGCAAACTATGGTCCATAAATGTGAATGCGATATTTTGGTCTGATGAAATCTAGGATCTCTTTCTTTCCTACTTAATGTCAGTTGATTATTGATTTTCTCATTCAAAGTATAACTCGATATAACTTTCATTATAAGACGCAATAAGTTGCAATCAAGGAGTGTTGTTATTAGGCAGCGTTCAATAAACATTCCTTGATAACATTGAAACTCCGAAGTACTACTGGACGTCGTCGTCGTTGTCGTCGTCGTCGACTTGATTACTTTTGTTGTACGAGTGAATTATAGTAAAATTTTTTTTACTTTTTATCAGAAAAACGTGTCCAATAAAAATTTAGATTAGAAGCAATTGGATATATTGGTTATGATTATATTTGTCTGTATTTATGAATTTTAAAGATAACATAGACATGCCCAACTTGTGACCTATTTTATATAGATGCCAGGAGAACAACAAGACTTTGCGCGTGTCTAAACAATTGTTTTAATTGCTTTGGTTTATTATTTTTAGGGTTTATATCTCAAACATAAGTTATAGATCACATAAGAAAATGGGTCATACGGACTTGGTCTTTTATGCTGTAGGTAGATAGATAGATAGATAGATTGAAAGTGGTTCTCAAGTAGATGAACTTAGACCAACATATGTACTAGGTATATTGTGATGCCACTATGTAGGGTCTCTAATTCTCTATCTACTCATAGTCATATCTACTCTCTTTGATGAAGCCGTTTATCGTTTAGATCGTTGTTGTAGGCGATGATAGACTCATCCGCCTTGAAGTCAGAGAAAGTTCACTATTCGATCATGGTTCATAACGACCCCACCAAGGCCTTTGGTTTAAAAAAAATCAATTTTCTCAACTTTTTTACAAGAAAGTAAAAAAAATCCTCATAACATAAAATATAGATAATAACTTTCTCTACAATTCGTCTATACATTCTATACAGGTAGAGAGAGAGAGCATTGTATATTTGCTGTGCTGAAACTAATGCGGTATTGCTACCAGAAAGGACGATCCTGGTAAACATGCTATGACTTTTCGATTACTTTTCTCAACTTTTTTACTAAAAAGTGAAAAAAATCCTCATAACATAAAACTTAGACGTTAAACTTTTCTATAATTCGTGCATACAATATGTAGGTCCATGCCGACTTCTTAGGGGTGTTCTCTACAAAAAACGCACGTTCTTGGGGTGTTTTCTACAAGAATCTGAATTGAAAAAATCCGAACAATCTTACTCATGTTGACATCAAACCCACAACGTGTAGTGAAAAAAATTTCTATATAAATAGTTTGCAGGATAATATTTAGGGCGAATTGCCAAGTTTTCTGTCTTTTACTTTACTGCCCAAAAAGTGACATTCAAAATGGTGCACCATTAAAAAATCATTGACGACATGCCGATGATTTTTTTCGAGTTTTAAGCCAGTTTTTGGACGCGATGTTGATAGAAAACAATTGATTTTCTAATTAAATAGGTAACAGCAACTAATTGAATAAATTTATTATTTCCAAAGAAATATATGTACGTTTTTCGTACAAATTGACACGCAAAACGCCAAAAAATGCAGTCAAATGGTTAGAGATTCACAAGACTTTTTGGCTGAATTCATGTCACTCTTTGAAAAGTCATGAATTTCGTGGACTTTTCTCTGTTTTTCACGTTATCTTGGGTTGTTAGTAGGGTTTTTTGTATTAATTATGATCTTTGGAATATTGTCAACGAGGTTATTACAAGAAATTTGAGAAAAATCAAGAATATGTAAGGATAGGAGTCTTTAAAGGAAGGAAAATCCTTAAACACGTTATGTCCTAGACGAGAGTGCAGAGCCATCAACCTGGCTTTTGGTAGCAGTTCAATAGCTAGAATGATAAAATAAAATGCCTTCAGCATGCATAGTGACCATTAGAAAGAGGGTCTGTTGTTCTTTTTCCTCGTCTCTGTACATATTTTTTTTTTTATGGTTGCTTCTAAAGATACCTGTAGGCCTAGTTACTGGCATGTATGATTTTAAACCACATTCTGCACACTTTAACCACTCTCATGGCCACGGGGCTGGTTACCAAATTCTGCTCTTTTCCTTTTTACTGCTTTGCTCTCTCTGACTCTTACCAGCCACCTAAGTTCCTGCACGATTATCGCTACTACCTGTTTCACCGCGTCTCGGCGGTTGGTTGGAAAAAATACGTGTTGAGTGTCTTTTGAGACTTCGCAGTTTGAACAGATAGGAAATTCATCGAGCCCAAACCTTTTGAAATACACTCGAAAGCAGCTAACTGACTAAGGTGGAAATCTACTTTTACGTGTTGCAGGTCCATTCATTTTTGGATATCCATTATAATTCAATGGGTTCGTCTTCCCTTTGAAGATTGGTTCCATCTCTCCTGCCATGCTCTAATGCTGCACCGCCGTTCTTTCAGTTTGATATCTTTGACTGAAGTTTAGGGTTCCTAAATATTGGCATCATAGGTCCTTGTAGTTCTCTATCCAAGTTATCCGCTGGTAGCATTCCCGCCGTGACATATACTGCCTCGTCTGACACTGTTCGAAAAGTACAGTATACTCTCAGCGTACATAGTCCGTTGACGGAATTTATCCTTCTTGCGTAAGAGTTTATTGTCATTGATTTGGCCCACATATGTACATACATAAGGATGGACTGCACCACCCATGACAGAATAAGTCTCCTATGTTGTTACCTAGGTTCTCCAATATTTATCATTATTCTTGACAAGGGACTGCTCACCCGAGTTTCCGTAGACCTGCCAGCTCTGTATGCATGTTGTCTACTACTCAAAGGACACGCTTTAAACGCCGTGCTCTCCATATGGTCCACCACAATTCTTTCCATTGTTTTCAACAGAAATGATGTTAGGCTGACCGGTCTGAAGGACTTCGATTCGGTGTAGTCCTTTTTTCCCGGTTTAGAAGGAAACACCACATTTGTTTTCCTCCATGTTACCGGTATGTAGCCTATTGCTAGACATGTCACATATAAGCCCTAAGCCTTAGTACAATGAGGTTTGCATCCCTTTGCATTAAAACTGGGAATATACCATCCGGTCCTGCGTTCTTGTAAGGGAAAAACGTTTTTATCGTCCCACTGACCGCCTCTGGCGTCACTATCCGTTCCATTTCTGCCTTAACCATCCTGTTTGCTTCTTGTTTCCTCAGAGCCCAAGACTAATCTGACTTAAGGCTTCCCCGAAAGTGTATTTCCATGAGGATCTCATTTGTGCAATCCACTGTCTCAACAATCTCCCCTGTTTTATCGTGAATGATTCCGACTTTGAATACCGGATCCTTGGACACAATTTTCTGAAGTCTATTAACCTCAGCTGTGCTACTCACATTCGAACAAAATCCCCTTCACGACTCCCTTTTACGTCGTCGAAGAATTGCTTTTAGCCCTTTCTCTTTGCCTTATACTCCCATGATTCAGGATCATCTCTTCTCATACCATGATTAAAGGTTTTCCTTACCTTCTTCTTTAAAATTTCAAGCTCCTTACACCAACAAGGCGTGGGGTACAGGTCACTCCAGTGAGCCTGCTTTATCGCAATACATTGGAAAATACAGTTTATAATGCAGCAATAAAGAGAATAAGCATATTGTCCTGAAATGCTCATGTAAATGGCAGATATACATCAAGGATATGGTGACAGTAGTTGATTTAAAAAATATATTAATAAGAACTATAGACGCTGTTCACACAGGACTGACAGACTGGATTTTTTTTTACGTTTCTGTGTTCACATTAATAGTCCTGTCAGTACACAGACTTTTTTGACATATTAGTTGTAAGCGCCAATTAATCTGGTTTGATTTTTCACGATCTTTTCACAACGAAACTAAAGCCTTTTACAGCAACTGAATTGGTTTGCCTTCGTTTTTCTTTTGTTTACTTCACAAATTTTTCAATTTTTTATGTGGTTTCCATCCCTTTGTCAAGTGACACTGATTGACATTTCCAAACGTGAAAAAAAAAATCCAGGAAATTTCAGAAAATCTGAAAATCCAGATTGCCGCAACATGTTTACTCTCCGCTTCCTCTTTTGCCTGTAAACGTTAAATCCAAAATCCAATCCGTCAGTCCTGTGTGAACAGGGTCACAGATACACATGTTCATGCATAGATGCATTTAACGTATTCTGAAAATATTCCTCTAGTTCCTTTTGCATTAAAAAAAAAAAAAACGAATATGGACTTCAATTCGGAACGAAGCCATTGGATGAACGAAATCACAATCATTCCGATTTATTCAAGTTATTTGCATGAAGTAACATGCATCTGTTGAAACTGGCAAGGAGGTACACAATACTTTGTTGTTATACATATCTCCAAGCATTTTATTTTTCTTGTTTCATTTGACCACAATCTGGGTATATAAACTGACAAGGACACGAATATATCTGGATTTCTGGGAAATCTGACCTTTAAAAATTTTTGGAATAATACACATAGATACAAATGCAAATAAATTGTCGCCACAAGAAAACATTTGTTTCCAGTAAGACAGCGTATAAAAATCAATCAATACATTCGTCCTTCGTTGGAATATCACAAAATGAATAATGGTTTTGCAACCACCGTAGGATGTTAGGAAAACAAACAAAAAAAAAAAAATAAATTTAATAGGAAACTGTTGAAGGAAATGAATAAATGTGAATCCAAACCGAAAGATTCTGAAATGTTTCCCGATTGTTTCACATTTACTTTATTTCAGAAATATTTCAGAAATGTTTCCTTGTTTCAAGAATGTTTTTGAAATTTTTCGTTAGTTCTGCACGGATCTTAAGTACTAGAGAGCTAACCATTTTTTCATTCATTATTAAATTCCTCCTCTTACTGTGCTGCCTCTGATGATATCTTCTGATGTGTGAGTCTCCGCTGATCTTGTGTTTAGAAGTTCATACAGCCACTCTGATACTGACTCCTTCGATGTCCAAGAAGGCAGACAGCACCATCTCGTCCACTTCAAGAATGTTTTGAATAGTTTCAGTCAGCTGGTACAGAGCAATTTCTGTGGATCTGCCCACTCTGTAGCCATATTGACTGTGATGAAAAGGAGATCTGCATAGTACATCCTCTCTTAAACAATTATTCACAACTTTTTCCATCGTTTTGAGAAGGAACAATGTTAGGCTTATCGATCTATAGCTGGAATACCTCTCATGTGCAAGCACCCTAAACGAATTAAATTAGATGGCGTTTTTCAGTGAGCTTGATGATTATTCCCTTCTTCCAGTCATCTGGAAAGTTCTCGGCTCTCCCAACAATTGGGTGCAGTACTCGAAATACCAATGCGATGCTCGAAATACCGCCTTGATGCATTTTACAACTTCGATCGCTGTAATGATCTCATCCTTCGGACACCTCAGCTTGCCTTTTGTACATATTGTCAGTATGTTGTCCGTTAGAAACCGTCGCAAAGTGCTTCTTTCATCTCTTCAGTTGATTTTCATCCGACATAAGTAAAGAATTGTCAAAGCCTTTCACTGGTTGTTGGGTAGAACTGCGGCTCTATCAGCTCTTTGGTGATTCTATTAACAGTCCTACTTGTTGATTCTCCTACTTTAGTAGTCAGTTACGCCACACGCTACGCTGCACTTTTTTCATTATCCATGCTGCTGGAGTCGCTGCAATTCAAGCTATAAGTTGCTGTTTTTTGTCGATCCTATTCCAGTTATCGAGTTATCCTCGGAAAGTCACGCTCTATAATGGTTTTCACAGGATGTGAATGGTTTTAAATGGTGGCGGCCGGTAAGCTGCTGATTATTTCCACATCACATGAGATATGGTCCCTTAGTTCTTGGCCCACTGTTGCATCACTAAATCGGTCGATGTTGAACCTACGCATAGGTTCAACTTGTATCGTTACATCTTGGAATGGCAGCAAACCATAGTGCAGACGGTCGCTATCATTAGATGGTGATCAGGTACCAACCCCATGTCCGCTCTTCGCTTATTTCGGACATCCCTAGGAAATTACTTCTAAAACCGAGACTGATGCTAAAATAGTCAATTTGGTTAGTGGTTGCCAGCCTGCCAGGCTAATATTATGGCAAGCTTTGTGCTCAAACATGGTGTCACCTCTAACAATGTGATTTGCGTTCCAAAAGTCAATTAATTTTTGATCGTTGTCATTGTAGTTGCCCAAAACTTGTCTTTCCATAACATGTCTTAGCACTTTGTTGTCGCTACCTACCTCGCCATTAAATACGGCACCCAACTGGTAGTAGAAGGTCTCATTTTGTTCCTCAGACATCCCATCCGTTGGGGCTTTAAAATCCTATCAACGTTGGGCTCCCAGGCCATCTGCGTGCTATGGGCGTTAAGTATAGTCTAAGGCGTTGGGGATTGGTACTAACCCGCATTTACCCACCTTATCTCGCTTAATCCTAGTCCCATAACGCATGAACTTATATTTCAGTTTGGGCAATTTGGCATTCTGTTGCCCTTTATTCTGTATCAAGTCAAGGAGCATCTTCACATTCAAGAAACTCATCTTGATGGTACAATAGCCCACATTCGTCAACGCCTTGTCGTCATTCCTTATCCGAGGCATTGTGTCGGTTTCAGTATCACCATTTATTTCCGTAACGCGGAGTGCTGTGGTGTTATATGGTCAGTTCGCGAACAACCACAAAAAATGTCTCAACGTCGAAAAAGGATTTTCAAACTACAAATGGTTATAGAGGTCAGCAATAACACCAAATAAGATATTAGTATAAGATTAACGCATTAAACTCTATCCCGGGTCCCCGTTCGCAAATTTTTTTTTCTTTGATTTTATCATTCTTTATCCCCTTTGTGTTCCAGAAGGGTATCTTGCTAAGAATTCATAGCCTTTGAACCCTCATTCTCACATCAAAGAAGCAAGATACCTTAATTCTGGTAAATCAATTAAAAATGAATGAAAGTAGGGTTGCGCCTCATTTCTTTACTCCTGACCTTATTTCATAATCTCCCTTCCAACTCAATTCTAACTAATGAACCGATAGCAACAGGACTATTTTAATTGCAAATTGCCACACAACATGCATATGACAAGATGAAGGTTAAGCCTGCATTCATGTATTAATTAAAATGTCTTCAGCAATTTTCTACTGAAACCTTGTTCTTTGAACTTAAAATCGTTTTATCCTTGGATATGCGCCATAGAACACATTCAAATTATTCACAGACAACAGCATTCAATTAAAAAAATAAAAAAATCCTTGTGTTTTAAGCTGATTAGGTATAAAGCGTATTAGCCACTTTTCTGTTTTATCTATATACTTCCATTCTATATAGATACAACCCTCCCTTTTAGTTCACCATATCCATACATCTATGTACCCTTTCCATAGGATAAACGCTTACAGGCAGACATCTGAAAATGTTGGTTTTAAATTTCTCATTACAATATTTGATATGCGTCAACAGGAACCTGTTTACCTAATTAGCTAACAATTTTAAGGACGCGCCAACATACCGACCAGTATGAGACTCTTCTATCAAGGCATGCTCAACATACGGAAGTGAATAGTGTTACTGTTGATATTGGTGTGTAAGGTGCTTGTCAAAGAATGAATGTCCTGTCGGTCTTATAAAATAATAAAATTGATAAGCATAACTAGGACACAAGGTATGTAGTTAATTACTTATGCACCGTGACGAGTCTTTGCTTGAAAAAAACTGGGATGGAGTAGATGTCTTTCCAGATTAGGAACTCCTTTTTCATTTATTACAAGCGATTTACATTGACTTATTCGCTGCATCAAGTGGTTGAAGAAGGTGGTATTACTTAATTAAAATATATTTAAAGAAGCATTATTCTGGAGCAGTGGGATGTATGAAGGAAACATGCTATAAGGTAGAAAGACCGTCATGCATATGCATAACTTTGGCAACGAGAACCAGTCCAACCTAAGCCATAAAGGTGCTTCTGGAACTAATTGCCTGACCTTAGAAATTGGGTCAAAACGATTTGATGAGTAATCTCTAGGGATGATATCATCAGGAAATTTAATTTGGAAGGAACTTACTTTACAAAGCTGAGCAAGGTCTGAGACAAGCTAAGAAACTTCTTGGGAATTATAACCCAAAAAGATTCGAAGCACTCATCGACTTTAATAAAATATTTTACGCATCCTAACAGCATTGTAAACTGAAGGAACACTTGAGGAAACTAGGTATCTCAGATAAGGGCCTTTGCAGATTCTGCCATGAGTCCAGCGATACTCCGGATAATATTCTGGAATCTTGTGGAACATTGACAAAAGAATGAAATGTATGGAGAAGTACCAAATGAGGAAACGAATCTCGAAAATGTCCTAGCAGGGTGCAACTAATAGGTGGGAGCATCTCATCTTACCACTGCGGCCACAGCTGGGCCTACTGTGATTTCCACCAATTAGAGCTTGCTCATGATACTCGAATGCGTGATAAATTGAAGAATATCTTTTGACGAATTGGCAGATATATATGTCAATCATCTGCCTCAAGGTAGAATTTGTGTAAGTGTAGAAGAGATGGTGCCTTCCATGTTAATACCTACCATGCGCACTATCTGTTCCAACACGAGATTGAATAAGTCACATAATAGCGCATCTCTTTGCCGAAATCCGGTACATGTTTGGAATAGGTTGGAGGAGCTGTTTCTGAATTGCACATTGCACGGCGTATTTTCCAAGCTCATGCGGTACAGCTGGAGCAGTTTTGTCGTGATACCGAATTCGGCCATCATCTTGTAGAGCTCAAGACGATAAATGCTATCATATGCAGCTTTGACGTCGATGAAGTCGAGAAATTCTTTCGTCTTTTTCCAGGATTTGCTGGATTTACTGTGAAAATTTCGTCGATCGTCGATCCGTCGGGGTGAAAGCCACACTGATACGTACCGATTAGTGTGCTACAAAAAGGCTTCATACGTTCAGACAGTACTTTGGACAGAATCTGCAACATTAAGCTGGGATATGCCTATATAGTATAGAGCTGATAGTCCAGTCATCGGACATGGCTTAATTCACCCATACTTGGTTAATGTTTTGGTACGTATACCCTATCAAAGCATCACCACCATGTTTGAAAAGGTCCCCTGGTAGACCATCAGAGCCGGCGGCCTTGTTGCTCCTCAGATTCTGGTAGCTTAGGGTGGTTTCGGCTACTACTTTGGTGCTATTGCGATACTGGTTCAACAGATTGTTGGCGTTTGTGGATAGTGAATGCATAGCGGAGAGCCTCTTGTTCAGGCGATCTTTGTAGATCCTGGCTACTCTAGTAATGCTATGGCATCCAACGTTGAATTCCTATTTCTGGGTGCACTTTGCAACAGGAAAATGGTCAGAGTCGATGTTTGGGGCTCTTGTTGTCGTGTCGTGGAGGCTGTGCTTTCCAACTAATCCGCCGAAGTTTTGTTCCTAACCGATTTTGGCATTGAAGTCTCCGAGTATGATTTTGACATCATACACCGGACAGGCTCCCTAGGGAGTTTGTCTCGATGTCTTCTTTTGTGAAGGCAACTAAAGTCCTTTCTTACATCAATCAGCAACAGTATTGAGTACCTTCTAGAGGAGGTCTGAGACAGTTTCTTTGAATTTAACCCTGGCAAAGCTAGTTCTGCAGAAGCATTAAGAAACAAAAAAGTTACGTATACGTCACCGAATACGATATAGTCTGCCTACAACTGAAACAATTCTGTACTTCTGCCTTCACAAATCTGCACAAATCTGCTTAAATACTGCCGTAGGGGTTGACAAGCCTAACCTATTTTCAAGACTCCACTGGACTGACGGAGTCTCATAAGAAGCGTAGTAATATTTGGTTTGCATCGAGTCTGTCAATCTTCCATTGTGTTTCTGTTGGAGTGGAGTTCGCTAAGTAGTATCGCAAAACAGGACTAATGATCAGTGAGTGGGCGACAGTCCAGCTCATTTATTTCGCTCGAAATCTTCACGACCAAAAATAGATTCCTGGGTATTTCTTTTCTTGCATTTACATAAAATATGTGCGAAATCTTCAACGACATATCTGAGTCTGTAAATTCAAGTCTTCTAGCGTGCTTCCTAGGAGGTCAATGACTGGACAAGATTCTTTTTGCAAATCTCGGTAGTGATCTGTGCACTGAATGAATTTCTCTGATTTTCTTACGATTGAATGACGGTGTATATATTCGACTATCTTTGGTTAGCCAGTTGGTTGTATGGTGGACCTCAATAAGAATTTCAAGTTCGAATGCGGTAGATGCCATAGGAAAACACGAGCATTTGCAAAAGAACCATTGCGTTGTCGCCCAAGAAAATCAGCGAAAAATATAGCTGCTCTGAGTGTCAGTGTTTCAGAATAATGAACTACCTCAATCCGGCATTGCTTCTAAAATTCAACCATCCACCGTAGTGGATCCTAAATTGGGAAAACTACCAAATTCTAAAATCTGATACACAGATGGTTCCAACTTGTTCCAATTTGGAAAATGGCAGTGCTTGATTTGGGACAAATAATCTCGGTTTCTAAAGTACAACATTGTCGTATAGACGTCCTTAAAATCCTTCACAGTAGGCTTAGCCTGTCTCTATCTCCTCAAATATCTTGCATACACGATTGTCGTACTCTGTATTCCAGGTCATGATGGATTCAAGCGAAATTGGGCATGTTCAATTAGACCAACAAAATTGAATCCATTGTGCCTAATTATTTAACCCACGAAAGGCTAAAAAGAAAACAACCTTGATAGTGATATGAATCGCAGGAGGTCCATCAGCTTGACATTACCCACGTCCTCCAAGTTAGAAAAGAAGTAACTACCGAGAGTTCTCATTCTTCTGGCAGATAGGGTAGGGCAGTCGAACATATTCAATTTCTTCCTCGTCCTTGCAACAGCTTCTGCAATAGTCGTTGTGTAGTAAACCGAAAACTGGTGGCCAAAGGATGGTGATGCGGAATATATGGGAACACAAGCGTTCTCACCTTAGCCTCTCACTATCAACTCCTACTCTACACCTCCGCGTTGGTGGCTGCTGGGTGCCTAGTACCTCGGCTGAAGATTGGGTAACCAACCCCTTTGGTGGTAGCAAACGAGAGAGGGGGGAGGAGTGTTTTCTCACTAAGACACCTCCTCTTAATCTGGACGGCAGCGGACGAATTCTCCAGGTAGAATCAACGGTGGCGCCCACAGTTCCAGTTAGGCCGAACTTTCTAGTGCAATCCCTATATGAGCTGCTCTGACTTATTCGGATCCCAGGTCTATAGGGATCTGCAACACTGAGTCAGGGTGTTGGAAAAGAGTTGGTGGCGGAAGAGCCCTTAATGGTCCAACGGCAGCACTCATATCCCCGAAGTGGGTTACTGACTCCGGAAAATCCGGCCCCTCGTCCTAGGGGTATAAAAGGGAACTGGTCCTCCAGGTTGGGGGTTCCCGACCACGGAAAAAATTTATTAGTTCCGAAAAACAAACAAACCTCGGATATGTAAGGACCGAGCTAACTGGAGAGGCTTGTTAGTTGAGGCCCAGGTTCACCCCGAACTGTAGCACCACCTAAGTAAGTACTAAGTAAGTAAACCGATGTAACGCTCAGTAATTATGTCAAAGATGACCTATGTATTGTGATTGTTGAGTTTCATCAAAGAAACAGATCTCTTCTTGTTTAAGGCCGGCCATAGCGCCCTGTAACGGCTGTGATTTCGGCTTTAAAGACACTACAATCGTCATTCTAAAGGAACGATCAATTTTTAGAATTTCTCAATAGACCCTAGCCCCTGCGCCATGTCAATCTTAAAATCGTCGGTGTATAAGGCCAGTTCCTTTTTATTGTCCGTTCTATGGTGCTTCCTGTAGGCTTTGTCCTGAATTGCTACGCTTGCTCTCTTAATCCGTTCATCGAAGTTGTCTTTCCAGTTTAATTTGGAATCTAGAATTAAGCCCAGATATCGCGCTGACCTCGAGAGTCTGAGATCAACTCCTCTAATTTTGGGGATCGATCTTTTCCTAGTGAAGAGCAGTACTGGAAGGAACTTCTCTGAAGCCAAGATAACCACCGACACGATGAAGTCATTCTCCTTCAATCTTACCAAGATCTCGTCAACCAAGAGAAGTCATATTAGGCGAGAGAGGACTCCTCCTTGGGGAGTACTTCTGTAAACCCTCTTCCGGATAGCTGTATCTCCCAGTGTTGAGTGTGTGGTTCTCAATCTGAGAATCAGTGCAAATTAGTTGCAGAGTTTGGTGTTTAGTTTTGTCCTGCGTAAGCTCTCCAGGATAGCATCTGCGCTTACATTGTAGGAATGCTCCTTCACAGCGGGAGGTAAGAGTATATGTAGTTCGGTGGCTAACACGTACCATTTTTTTTTATCTGGCTTTTAATCAACATCTTCAGGACGTGGTTCATTATATAGGAATCCACTTCATAAGAACTAGCATGCCTATCAACCTGGAAAATCGACAACACATGCGCGAAAGCCGCTTTTCAAATTCAGTTTCTCTAGCGAATCGGCGAATCAGAACCGGGTCTATACTCGGGGTATCTTTCTCTGATACCTGGTGCTTGGTCACGTATCACATTCTCTTGTAGATCAATGTTCCCCAAGATTCCAGAATATACCCTGAAATCTCACTGGACTGATGGTAGAATCAGCAAAGGCTGAAAAATTGCTTAAATAGTAAAGATCTTTGAAACAGGTGTATATGCAGAGACTTTAGCACAACGCCAGAGGTCTCTACAAAATCTCTAGGTCATCTTTATTTCATGTACTTTCATGATGCACATCCCAAAGTGTCTGCCACAAAAGTCAATGAATATAGAATGAGGTTACGAAAGCCCCACTAAAAGCTTGCATAAACGTTGTCCTTCCAATTCGGGATTTTTAATTGGTTTGCAATCACATCTAAGTCAATTTTAAATTTCTACCTTATTAAAGATTTATAAACTCAATCGTTTTCTAATTATATTTACAGAATCATCGTGAGATTCGTCACCAGAATGATTTATACAAAAGAATCGTGTCACAGGCTCCGTCTACAATGAGCATAAAATGCGTTTGCAAGTTTTATTCAATTTAATAGTTTTAACAATTGGGATTGCTCTTACAGTCGCAGAGGTAAGTTAATTAAACTGGAAATGGTTTCCTATTTAAACTAATGTGACCTTTTTTTTATTTTAGCAAATACGACTGGGTGTCATTGATCGTAAGTATTAAACAAAATGTAAAAGTGTGAGGGGAAGAAAAGAAGTGGTTTGGGGTAGTTACACAAATTAAACACAAAAGGAAAGAGTAGTTTTATTTTTATGGAACGCACATTGAACTCATATTAAGGATGTAAGTCTCGCATTAGATTCCTTCTCTGTCATTCTGTCATATGTGGCAGTGAGCAGTAGCTCCGCTTAAAACGTGCATGCACCATGATTTTCAAGTGGCTTGCATAGGTTAAGAGAAATACAGAGATAGTGTCAACTTCAATACTAGTCACACAAAAGAGAATACTCAACCACTTAACTATATCCTTGACTTGATTCTAAATGCTTATAGAACACATTGGTGAATTTTAAGAAGCTTTGATCTTGCCATGAATCCTCTCTGAAAATCCTCCGACGTTCACCTGTTTCTATGCACCACTTTCTCTATCGTGCAGTAACCTTAAAACACAAGTAATAGCTACTGCAAAACTCCCATTTGATGATACTCAGATTTGCTTACTTACTTACGTACGGACATACTTTGGTAGCACTCCAGTCCGGGGTGGAGCTAAGTCTCAACCAACAAGCCTCTCCAGTTAGTTCGATTTCCTCGCACTCCAAGTTGGTTGAGATCCTTTTCCACTTGTACGCGAGTTGATAGCGAGAGGCTGAAGTGAGAATGCTTGTTTAGATGTCTTAATTCCCACAACCTGACATCGTCAAACTTTCTCAAATGTAGTAATCCTTACTCGCCCATACTAAGGACTTTTGTGACACTTCGTCTGAATTTTATTCACTCTCCCCAACTATGGACAGATATAGGAGTTCTTTTCATACCTAAAACAAAGGTCACATTGAAACTAAAAAGGATCACAAGTCTCTCCTTTTTTCTACCGATAATGCTGAAAAGACTAATATACATCTCGGTTCCATGTGCTCATTGCGTCTCACCTGGAAAGTATAATCTGCTACGATAGCCGTACTTTAGTTTGCCGCATCATTGAAAGATCTGTGATCATGAAGGAATACACTACACTGGTTCGATTTAGAAACAATTACTGACGTTCTTGGAAATTTGAAAGTGAAAACTTCATTCGATGTAGTGATCAATCAGTATTAACACAAGACTACGTGGAGCATTGGCTAGAACACTCAGTTGTGGCACACGGCAAGGTTGTGTATTATCCTCTCTTCTTTAGAATCTGACTAGCAAGCTAAGAGCCAAATTAGAAAAAAGGCTGCAAAGTGGCTTCAGCGTTTTCTAGACCCAAATAATGGTGATCAAAGAAGCTTTGTCCTAGTTCACGTGTAGTACAACATGTATCTGTCAGATGAACTTATTAGCATTTTCATTGGCAATCAACCTAAAGGCTGAGATGAGAGATGGAGATGAGAGTACAAAGTAGTTTAATATTAAGTGGTGTTAAGATTCTGCAGATTTGGTATCATCTTTGCTCCTTCTAGGAAAAAAATTACTCGACGTACCATATCTCGAAACATAGGAACTAGATTAATTATCCTGAAGTGATCATATAACCGCTCCATTATTGGTGTACTTATTGGACTCTGCCTGATAGATGAAGATTTTCAAAGGTAAGGTCTCTTTTGTAATGAGGAACAGGAAAACCATCCCTTAATTTCTATGTACCTATCCAGCCCTGTCCGGAAGCAGATTGCTCCATTTAGGATCTCGTCTTTTCGATAACTTCAGAGATGGATGTCTCTTTAGGAGCATCATCTGTTCCAATTCATTTAACTAGTCCCTTAGAAGAATTCTAGTGGTCATAGATTCGTGGTATTACGACGGACCTGCTTTGGTTTAAAATTGTCCCTATCTTCGCAGAGAAACCATGCTAACTTAACCACAAATCGATTGTTCTGCAAATCTAAAACAATAGTCTGTTTGGGAGCACTTTATTAGCTTAAGAGTATGGTTTAGTGTAGGTTTAACTTTTAGGTAAACTCCTCAACCACCTCTGGACCTAGTAGTAGTTTTTTCTCCACTGAACCTCGTGCTTTTATTTATTTATTTTTAAACATATAAATAAAATTAAATAATTTTTAATTTTTTAGAAATTTCAACAAACATCAGCACTTATGATAATGAGATACAACTGCGAATTAAATGGAATGACACCATTCAGGAAGGTAACTATTCACATCAAAGCTTTCAGGACTTAAAAGCTTAAAATGTAAATATTTTCAGATTGGAACTACAATGTCATCGTAACACCAGTCAATATCACGGAATGCTCCAATTCGCCATGCGGCGAATATGGCATTCCAAAGGTAATTTAAGTTTATCTTGTCCTATGTATATCCTGCATCCTTTTTCACTCTTTGCAATTTCTTTACTGTCCGGGCTCCTCGTACTAGGTGGTCTGGGGTTATGATCTCTGCCGAAGTGGCAGGAGGTCATTTTTTCGAAACTTTTTACATCCTTTTTCAATATAATGTCTTATAGCTTAGACTGAGGGTTCTTTTAGCATCTCCATTTATTGGTGGCACTTTGAAAGACCTACACCTACGTTACGTTACACCACAAGTTAATTTCAGGTCCTCTACATGCACCATTTTTTAGTCCTGCCAGCACTCTTTTCTATAAAATATGATAAGATTTGACTTTCCTTTAGTTTTAACGTGATAATATATCATAAATCGGTGGCATTTGGAAGCCTTTGACCAACAGGAAGTTCCGAATGGATTTCATTCATTTAGGCATCAACGTCTGCAGCCTAACGCTCCCTAAGTGATTAAGTATGCCAAATGGAATAGATGTCCTCTATGGGCTGAGGAAAGTGCGTGGATAGCTGGAGTACACTTTCGCCAAAGTGAACTTCGAAACTTCTAACCTTACTGTGCCTAACATGCAATCTATTGTATTTAAGTTCTCTCATCCACTGGTTGAATGATTTCTCCAGTACCTACATATGTATATGCTTTTAGTACCAAGCCGAGGTATGGAGTCCATCGACAGATTGAAAGCTACACTATTCTCAGCGGTACTGCAGCGATTTGAAGGTTGTCCAGTGGTTAAGTCGCCAGTCATGTAATCGGAGATCTTCCTTTCTTAGTCGGTAAGATTAAAATCCTTTTTTAGTCTTTTTTTAACTTCAGATACTGTAGCCTCGAAGTCTTATGAGGGGCCGCATTCACGCCCCTGTTTATGTCCTGCATATCTATGTATCTTTATCTAACGAGGCTTCATTCCATGGTTAGACTATGCCTCTGTATCCCTTTAATTCAACAGGGTCTTCCTCATATTTCTTCAGAATTTAAATAACTATTTCTTGAGTTCTGGTATTCTGTGCACTCTCCAAAGTCTATCCCCATTATTGTCACCAAAAAGAAAACAAATAATTTTTCTCTTCGTTCCAGGCAATCAAAGAAATCGTCCTTCCCCAAGAATTAGCACCATATCTAGAACATAAAGACTGCATCATACTACCTGGTTGTTCATATAACATTAAAATTGAAACATCGAATGGAAAAACTTCAAAGAACCAACTTCTCGACATTCCATGTAATTAAAATGGCAAAGGATTGCACTCGATTGACTTTTGTAACTAATCCTATTTGCAGATTGTGTCGGCGAGGTTTGCTCATGCCGACATGCATTCGATTTACCCAAAGTTAACATGTCATCGGAGATTACCGCAAACAATACAATAACAATGAGCTGGACAATATCATTGTCAGGCCAACAGGACTCACCCAAAGACAGTAAAACGTTTGCGGATATTTACAATGAACTCCAATTAGACAGAATTTATATCAGGTTCGTATAATGCATTCATTTGTGCACAGTCCTACAGGTCCTTTTTAATTGCATTTGTAGTATTAGCCAACAGACAAATCCATCCTTGACATGGGGTGGTAAACATCGTCCCATCGAGGAAAGGATGTACCCAGTAAAAGAGAATAAACATTCTCTGGCTGTGGGTTTAATTCAGGGAAATGCACGATTTAAGGCCAAACAACAATTATATCCTGAATCGCGTTATCAAATAAGAACTCATGTAATTGACAAGAAGAGATGTGCTGGACCGGAGGCACATTTTACGCTACAGAGTGAGTTGAGTTAGTCGTGTAGGTGAGAGAATTTTGTTTATGTTTCGAAAACTTTTTTTGTATCTATTTGCAGTGCCACAACATACGTCGGAGATAAAAAAGCGAGGATCCAGTCCGAGCATGGTAAGGATTGTTTTAGTTTCTTTTTTTTTCTTTTCAGAGAGCAGATTTGGTTCTGTGTCAGTGGATATCCAAACGCGACTAACTCCTGGCTGGTGACCGAAAATCAGACCAAAGAGCCAAAAATGTTTTTATAGTACAAAAAAATAATATATGGTCAGTATAAAGCTAGAGGCCCAGAGAGATACTCTTGTGGAACCCCAGATTATGGATTAATGCATTCAGGCACTGAGGCTCTAAATATGTAGTTGTCTATTCTGACGATCTATGTTTTCGTGGATGGCAGATGGGTCTTTTAGCTTGAATGAGTATTCCAATAGAATAGACATATGCTCCTCTATTAGAGTCTGAGATTCCACAGAAAGTTTAGAATCCAATAATTAACTCCACTTTCTAGCTATTTCAACAGATTTTTACCTATCGCACATGGTTTGTCTTAGTGCCTAATAGGTTTTGATCTCAAAAGGTGTATTTTGATGTACATCTACCCTACTTCACAACAGCTACTTAAATACCTTGAGAAACTATCTTCATATCATAGTAAATCATAAAGAGGTTCCCGGGATTGGGATAGATGTGATTAGATTAGGATACTACTTTCTTACTAACTAATCGAAGGGATCTCCAGAACTCAAATAAGTATAATTCTTGCAATTTCTATACAATTACAGCAAGGATGCCATCAATGGCTATTGATTTGTATGGAGAAACTCTGTTAATGAGACTTATCTTAGAAATAGGTCCTTTGTAACCGAGGAAGATTAAAGCCTACAGTACCTCATTAATATAACGAAGTATGAGACCTATATAACAAAATAAGAAGCTCTCAGATTGAGGGAATCAAATTTGTGGAACATAACGACAATGGGTAGAAAATATAACTACAATACTTTCAATATTGATACTCCCAAGCCGGGTAGAGTTGAATTCAAATAGTTTAGATGAAGATCTAGGGAACACGATTTATACGAAGCTGACAAGCTGGCAGTAGAAAAAGCTGCAAGATAAATAGAAGACAGTCACATTCTTCCATTGGATATAACTATCTTCGTGTACAGTCAAGCAGCCTAACAATCAAATTAAATGTGGATAGGAATAAGATGACTATTCGGTCAAACTCTGCTAAGTTCTCGGACTTAGCAATATAGAAGGTAACGAAACGGGGGATGTTTTTCAAATAATGGGGTCGGCAATGAACAGCAGTGAAGCGGATACATCCATAGTGCCACCGGTTGGTGGATTGTATAATATATTTGACGGCATAATAGGGAAAGAGGCCAACTCGTCCTAGCTATCTAGGGAATACTGTGCCACCTCTCGTACAATGGCTGGAATTAAGCAAAAGAAAAACGAAGAGTCTTCTGGTATTAGATGCAGAAGATGTGGATATGAGGAAAAGGTGGACTCAGTCGAACATCTGCCACAGCACCATTTTCCAAGAACGACACCTACGCACCCTAGGAACACGTTATCAGATATCAGATTTTCTCCCCACTTCATTGAGAGTATCAACTGATTCCCAAGTTGGCCAGTAACTAGATAGGTTTGGTTTATTTTTAGTCTTTTGCTTTATTTTTTAAAAAAAGGATTCACTTAAATGTGCGCCTCATCACCGAAGGTAATATTTTTCATAAATTCGTTGTCCTTTAGATTCCAAACCCAACCGAAAAACTGTTCACGTTTTGAATAACTGAGTTCATGTTTAAGTCAACTCACAGTGGCATAAACTGGAAATTTTTTATCACAAATTACTATCTGGGCGCATAGATGCTACTAGGCATATTATACTACCAGGAACCAAGACCCGTTTTACCTATTTCACTGCAAATTCTTGATTTTTCTTAGAAAGTTTGAAGGACTAAGCGATATCAGCAGAACCGGTAATCTTGCATCATGAGGTACTTAGCAAGATGCCAATCGGTTTCTACTACGTCCACCTGAATCTTGTAAAATCATTCCATGACGAGATGTGTTCATAAGAATACCAATCGTTAATGGAGATCCGAAGCTGCAGAAAGACCTTCAGGTCGTAAGAAATTTTCATCTGAAATTTGCATACCATTCTCATTGGAGATACTTGCAATGGATACTTTGAACCTTCAAAGTCTGTTCTCTACAATACATATTTCACATCCATTCGCATACCACAGTACATAATCTTGACCGATCTTAGGCTTAGGTTTAGATTAGGTGACTATCCACTATTGTGCTACCATACGAGCCGGTCACTTCCTCTACTCTTTGAGCCATTTTAATTTGTGGACGAGCTTCAGATTTTATTGATATCCGAATCGGAAATATTTTCAAGCTCTTCAAAGAAGTATTCTCCCAGAATATGCTTTCTTGATAAGGATAACGCAAGCCAGCTGCGGAGAAGGTGAAATGGTGATTCTTTCTCTTCTTCATCCATACAGATGCGACAGAAGTCGTTGGCCGAGGTTTCAAGCCTAAAGGCGTGCCTACCTATCGCACAATGACTCATCAATATTCCGACCAGGGTACCTATCAGTGGTCTGCTGATGAGTAGCAGACTTGTTATCCTTTGTCTGACCCAACTGTGGCCACATCTGCCTAGCATGACTAAACGTATCAAGTTTATGCCATCTTTGCCTCATCGACAGGCAGTCAGGTATAGTACCGTAGCGGCTTTCCTAATACGTTCATGTATGTTCAGTTTCCATGTCAGTTTCCTGTCTAGCTGGGTCTTACCCAAGTATTTGGCGTGATCGGAGAATCTTATGTGAATTCGTCTCATTTTTGGAGGTGTTATCTCTGGAATTCTGTGTCTTTTAGTAAAATTAATTAGCTCTGCTTTCGTCGGATTGGCACTGCTTCCATGAGATCCCGTAGTGTTTCTCGGTGTTTCCTACTGATGGGTCTAAAGTCTTTTGGTGCGGTGTGCCTGGCCTTCTGGGTCTTCGGTATAACGACCATTCTCACTTCTCTCCAAAGCCTTGTTATGTAGGCGTTGTCTAGACAGGGATGGAGAATGCCATATGACTGTTACAATTCTCCGCTGGAATGATTCGATCTGGACCTACCGATTTGTACAGAAGGAAGCTATTAATATATCTCCGCTGAGATATACGGGGTTTCCGGGTTGAGCTGCTCAATGCCCAAGACACCCGCAGCACTGTTTCCTGGAAAGTGTGCATCCAAGAGCAAATCTAGAGATTCTCGAGTACTCATTGCCATTGTTCCATCAGGTCTATTGATATATGAAGCCGGGTACAGTAGGTGGCTTCGACAGGATCCTCCTAACTTCTCAGACGATCATCCTCTAAACGATATTGATTCTTACGTGAAGCAAAACTATCGTCAAAACGATATCGTCAGACGATTGTCGTCGGATGTGATGAGGAGGGTGCTGGGTTCATTTGTGTTTTCGATATTTGAGCACAAGAGCTGCCTTTTTGCCTTTCTGATCTTTTTTCTGACGTCATTAAGAATCCTCTTATAATTGCCCCAATCCGAGGGATCCTTCGTCATTTTAGCCCAATTGAAGAGCTTCCTAGTACTCTTTCTCTATATGTTCAGTTTAGAAGTCCACCATGGGGGATTATTACCCTTTTTACATCCACTAATGCGGCACGACTTAAGAAGAGATTTGTTCATGATACCAGTCACTTCACGTTCAACGAATGGATGTCGGCGAAATATTCTAGTGCCTTGTTATTACTATTGCCAAGTGCTCTGGCTAGATTGCTGTTAGTCCCAGTTTGTCTTTCTGGCGTTCGTACCGTGGATGCAGCGGGTTCCAAACCAGGTGCTTGTTTCTCATGTTGCTCAGAGATTTTAAATTGGATAGTCTACAAACAGTATCTTACCTCATTATCACTACTTTTTAGAGGAGCAAGAGACTCCGAGGTCAATAGTACGATAATGGATCTACCGGACTCCGTCACTACCTTCTACTTAACTACTTTCCAGTAACTGTTTGAATTTTCTGGATTCTGTCTCTGAAGTAGAAGCAAAATATCCTGCGAAAAAATATCCTCCGAAACGGTGCCCCTAGTCTCCTTTAAAGTGGCCGGAGGATCGTCTTGAGATTGTGGCCTCTTAGAAGCCAGTTCCTTCCTCGCCTTCTTACTTGTAGAAAGAGGGTCCCCTTTTGGGTTCTAGAGTCGTTGTCGTCGCAATTGCTTCTATCTTTTTTCTCAAGGCGTTTGAAGTTGTGGAAAGCAGACATACGTCTTCTATACTCAGCCGTATTGGCCCTAATGAAGTTCCTAGTACCTGAAATCATTGACTCGCTATCGGAGGAAAGAGCCAAGACGGATCCAATTATAACTCGCATGAGGATGGAGCAAGCTGCTCATTGCAGTTTGGTTACAAATATAACCTTAAGCCTAACCTAACAATCGAAGCATCGAAGCATCTAATTGCTACCCCAGGCATTACTAGTTCTCTTGGAAATCATTCCAAACGATTCGAGTTTGCTGAGAAAACAAAAAACAATCCTAGAATCAATGATTGAAAATGTCCGTCTATCTGCATCCTTCCGCGTAGAATAGCAACTCTCATATTCCAGAATTCATGTAACATCATACTTTTGTTTCTTTAAAGCGAATTGGAATCATAGTGGTTACAGCAGTGTTCCTTTGTGGAATAGCTATATTTACGATGATTTTCATGAGAAGACGCAGAAGGAGAAAATCAAAAAATGTTCCAAATGTCTTTGCTCACTTTGGAATCAATATTTCACCAGAGTAAGTGTCCTCATTGTTGAAGATGATATCAAATTTTATTGTGTTGTTGTTTTTTTTTTGTTTAGAGCTATGGAAGACAATATAATATACGTAGACAAGGACATAGGGGTACGTGTCGCTGGAATCTGTTGTAAATCATCATGTATCCTTAAATGGAGTTTATATAAAATTTCAGGATGCCCAAGCAAAAGGATTGGCAGATATTTTTGAAGTACCTCATAGTGCTTTGACAATTGGAGCAGAGATTGGTGGAGGAGCCTTTGGTCGAGTGTTTAAGGCAGAAGCTAAGAACTTGTTGCGTATGAGAGGTACAACTATTGTAGCAGTTAAGCAGCTTAAACGTGAGTAAAATTTTCTTTTTTCCTCTATCGTCTACTTAGCTACTTACTATCTCCTCTTTGCTTTTGTGGAGGATACAATGGTTAGTAATTCTTAGATGATGTTGGAATCATTTCTGAGAATTAAATGGAAGATTACTTTGGTTGCACTTATGTACATGGTGTTAATTGTAGTCGTAGTCTCTACTTTTTTGTATCCTGACAACTGTAACTATATACATAAATGTAAGGATATTCGTTTCTCTTTGTTCCTTTGATCTTTTTGCGTTCAAAATTGGTCGTAAGCTACGATTACATATGTATTCCGTTGTACACCAGTTTATGGGTGCTTTCTGTGTTTAGAGCTGCTATCACCTTTGGGCTCCATAAATCCAATAGCTTTTGATCTCGTTGTTTCCTTTGTTGCCTTTGTTTTCATATCCTTTACCGCTATTTGACTGTTGGTTAAGATTATAGTCATGTAAGGAATTAGTTTAGTTTCATTGTACTGGTCTTTCAATGGTGAAGACTTTGGAGTAGAACACTGAGCGAAATCCAGGAATTTCTATGAATCATTAGTGACTAACAGACAACGTCGAGACGTCGGGTGATACGATAGCCTAGGTCACTAAGATTCAAGGGTTCATTGGTCTGTGATTCATAACTTTTACCTTCAAAGCCTGATGATAGCCAGTTAAAACGTACTTTGTTCCACATAAATAGACTTCGAGTAAAATTTCACTTGAATCTTAAAAAAAATGTATCTTCTCCAGCACCATACTTGGGGAGGTATCTATAGTATAATTGTTTTCAATTTCCACCAATTGATCAGATCCAACAGAATGGGTATTGATTGATTGACAATCTCTACTAAGTACTTTTAAAGAAAAGTGATGTTTCTATGATGTACGAGGTGATTAATTTTACGGCGGCATATGTGATGTATCTGCATTTTGGAGGAAGGGAAAATCAAATCTTAGTCTCTCACGGGTAACCAGTGTTCGTAAAAACTTTTTGATTAGGAAGTTACTCTTTCCAAAATAAGAATAACACTCTCATTAATTTGAAAGAACCGCAGTAATCAGGGTAGTATTTTGTATGCTTAAAGATTTTGACTAAAAGTTATAAATCACAAAGGTATCCAGGAGACGAGAAAGCCCTTTCTCCCACATGAAGTGTCAGAGATTCCATCTGACACGACTGCCAGAGACAAATGAATATATGTATGTGTATGTATATATCGTGCAAATGCCCACCACTCGCAATGGGTCAGCAGTGACACAAACCCAAGAGGTGAGTGTCTTATTGACTTTATTTTGTCCGCAATACTCACCATTTGCAATTAGGGTACCAAGTGGTATTTTGTGGAAATACACAAGGCACTAATTTATTTAACGATAGAGAAATGGAGAATTTTATATGAGGCATCCCTGTCGGATTAAAAGTAGATATGATTTCAGCTTAGCTTCCTACCCAGGGTTAGTAGTATCTACTGATACTCTACATCGCAAAAAGATAGAACAATCCGTAATGGCATTCCCCAGGCTACAGACAAAAGGGAAGGTCTGCCCAGTCAGAAGGAAATCCCAGAGGTCCAAACCTCCATGAGGGAATAGCGAGCTAAACTCTAAGAAGAAGCAGATTAGGGTTTTTTTCAATAGATCAAAATTAGTAGGGGATGGCATTATGTGGGATGAATACATTGAAAGTAAGAGTTTACGTACTTAATTAGGCAGGATGCTGGTTAAAGACTCTGTAACTCCCAGCTTCGTAAGGAAATCCGATAGTTCGTGGACGAAAAGTAGCAAGGAAGTATTGGAGATCCTAGTTGAAACACACTTTCCAGAGAGTATTACACCATTGGTTTCTATAATAAATGAGTATTTACTCAGGTAATACTAATTTGTCAATAGAGGAGGAGGTAGTGAATCTCGTTGGGCTATCATATCATTCGCACAATTCAAAGCGCCAGGCATTGAAGTCATTCTGCCAGGTATGCTTACGAAAGCACCAGTAAGGATTAGGAACGTGTTTAGAGAAATCTTCAAACATTGTTTAAGGTTAGGCGTGGATAGTGAGTGGGCGCCGTGGCTCAAGTGGTTAGTGCGTTGGACTACGGAGCGAGGGGTTCCAAGTTCAATCCCCAAACAACACCTAAAAATTTCTTTCACGGCCCCACCTCTCGCGAGCGTCTGACAAACATCCGAGAGTAAAACTGTCATGAAAAAAAGCTTCTCAAAAACAAAAAACTGCCGTTCGGATCCGGCATTAAACAGTAGGACCCTTCCATTCGTGTGAAGAATATAACACGCACAGCACGAGTGGTTGTGAGAAGCTAGGCCCTGGGTCCCATGGACCTGTCGCGCTAAAAAAATTTGTATTTGTGGATAGTGAGGGTCATCTTCACACCTAAAGTAGGTTAACCAAGTTACACTCTGGCGAAAGACTATAGACCCATAAGTCTTTCGTCAGTCCTACTCAATACTCTTGAAAGGCTTCCAAATATTAAGTATATAAACGGCAGCTTATATTTACAAAGTTCAGTAGGCATATCTTAAGGCTAAATCTATGGAAGCAGCATTACATGAGGTGGTAGGGAAAATTGAAACGAGCCTTTACTACAAGGAGTTTGCAATAGCTGCTTTCTTAGACATAGAAAGCATTTTCAATAACGTACAGGAGATTTGCTAAATGCTCATCACAAGAAACACTCTCGGATATAGTTTAATAAATAAATCTATAATTGGAGGAACTCCTTAGGGGAGCGTTGTATCTTCCCTTCCCTGGGTTTTAGTTATTGATAGCATACTTGAAGAACTAACCACCCATACAGGAGTAAGCGTCACTGCGTACGCGGATAAGGTATGAATTTTAGTTCATTTCATTAAGTGAAATGATGCAATCAACCCTTAACAGTCTGAGTACATGGGCTGAAGAGTTTGGACTTCACGTCAACCCGGACAAGACCGATTTGATACCCTTCAGCAGAAGATACAAGATGCCACCCTTTCAAATGCCGAAACTAGCTGAGGCAAAGCTATCCGTTTCGGTGAAGATATCTTGGCATTGCACTGTATATAAAGCTAGACTGAGTACTTAATATACAGAATTCCGCAAGGCCTATAATGCTCTCTTCATTTGCAAAAGGGCAGCGGGGAAGAAGCCAGTAATGATGCACTGGGTATATTTTATGATAGTCAGATCCATCCTTCAAAACCAGCCTGCATTGTCCTTTCGACTGCACTCGAGATGTTTCTATATTTTTTAGCACTTGACCTACAAATAAAACTACAGGCGGGTAATACTGCGCCTCCATTCCATAGTAAATCTTCCCGATATCTCTGACAAATTGGATGAAATCCTTGGTACCCTCGATCTCGCTACACCATACCAAGTAATGTACCCTGATAGGGAGGATTACCAAACGACAGTAGTCTCTTTAGAAAATGAGATTGTAATATATCTTTAAGGTTCCAAAACCAGTGAGGGCACGGCTGACCCCGTGTATATACTCCAGAGATATAAACCTACAGGTAGCTCTGAGACTTCCGAACACATGGAGTGTGTTCCAAGCAGAGGTTCTAGATTTTTCTACGTAACGCTGTGAAATTATTAGAGATGGGATCTATATCCAACAGGAATATCGCAATCTATATTGATACGTCAGGCGGCGGTAAAGGCGCTAGAATCCTACATCACAAAATCTGAACTAGTCAGAAATTGCCGCACAATGCTGAAGGCATTATGTACGGAGAACAGCGTCTAATTATTATGGACACTGCGACAGAGAGGACAACGAAATGGGCGACACGTACAGGCCAAGGAAGGATCAGAGTTTCCACAAAGTGATACCATTAAAGGCAAAAAATCATGGGATCATCAACATGACTGGCATAAGATGGTCCAACTTAGTAGGAATGTATCTAAAGCATTGTGGCCAGTGTTAGATTGGAAAAAAATTTATGGAAATAACACATGAGAATAGCAATAGGGGAAAAATGGTTTAAATTTGTTGCCGTTAAGGTTTTCTAGGGATCGCGATGGGTGCACTATGGTGCCTGAATGTCTCATGATAAACTCCCAATTCTACACTACCTACCTGCCTATACAAACACAACCATTCTCGTTGTGCGTGTTATATTCTTCACAAGAATGAAAGGGCCTAATATTTGATGACGTGTCCGAAGTGGTCTAAATGAAGTGTGTAGAAAGGGACCGGTTCCTTAGGGATACTAAGGCGACTGTGTTCCACAGTGTTGGCAGGCAATAAATACATTATGCATCTGATGCAATTTTTTATAAATTTTTCTATTTTTTGTCTGCATATCTGAGAAGCAATAGTTCATTCTAACTTGTTCGTACCACTTCGTGACTCCTAGGTGTCCTATCTTTTTATGACCATGTCTAATCAAGTTTTGCTCCATACCAGCAGGAACATAAAACAACAGCTTTCCGGTACTTTCTGAAAATTATGCCGTCCTGAAGGTTAAATGACTTCAAATTTTCGTTCTCTAGTTTTTCTTTTAATGCGGAAACTGTAGGGTTTTAGCTCTGAGCAGACCTTAACTGAAAATCAATATCTTCCGAGCTCACAACAGAAACTACAAAACACCTGCTCTACCTTATAATTGTAGTTCTCTAGCTCAAGAGCCCATCGTACTATTCAAGGATTTATGGTTTTCTTACTAAGTGTAAGCGTAAGCGACTTGCAATCAGTGACTATTGTAAACGGGATTCCTTCCAGATAAAACGTAAACGTCTCAACGCTAGAATGATCGCGAGAGTCTCGAGCTCGAAAAGGCTCTTCAGCTCGACGATGTGAGATGAGGTATCTCCAAGGCCGACATCTGCATGAGAGGCGTTTCCCTGCATGGTCAGAACATAATGTAGCAATGATTTGTCTTTGCGAGGTGATTGTCGACTGAGTTTTTGATAAACTTCCCGCCGACTCATGTGCCTGTCGAATTCTTGCAGCAACAGGTTCTTCAGGTGGATCCAGCCATCAACATTCACTGTCCCCTTCAGCAATCGGTGAGCACTAAGATATTTGCTGAGCTCATCGCAGACTAACGATTGCTTCGAAGTCAGAACTCCATTTCCTCACATTGTAATCATCATCACCGGAGAATGGAGGGACAGCGTTCTCGATGTGTCGGTGAAATTTACTCGCCTCCTGGGCACAGTAAGTAGTTTCATCTCATGTAGCTCTCTTTGTAGTTCCATGATGCGATGTCTTCTCTCAAATCAAGCAAGTTCTCGTTCCTTGTCTACATCGGATCCCGTAGGAGAAGGTTGTAAATTTGCTGAAGCTCCGTACTGCACAGTGGAGGCCGATGCTCTTATAGGAGCATGATCATGATGTTTGTATGTCAGAAGTTGCCGATCCAGGGTGAAACTGGGCCTCCACTAACAACCCCCTCCACTTAGCCCAGTGCTTAGCTAATTGCCTCCAGTTGCGCAATCCAAGTATGTTGAGGCCTTCTTCCACTTGTACGCGCCACCTAAGGCGAGGTCTTCCGTGTTGTCCTTCCGGCCCGAAGACTCTATGGGCCGGAGAATTTGTGTTCATCCGTTCTATATGTCTAGCCATCTTAGACGACTAATACGCAATTTTCTGACTAGGTTGACGTCGCTCCACAGCTCGCGTACATAGATCGTCGTTGAATCTCCTCCTCTAAAGCCTGTCAACACAAACGGGACAGAAAATTTTACGAAGAATCTTTCTTTCGAAGCGACCGAGGATATCTTCATCCGCTTTTGCTAGAGTCCAAACTTCAGCGCCATAAAGTAGAGGTGGGATGATCAAGGTCTTATGCAGGGATAGGGCTCTACTACTCAATTGCCTTCTCAGCCCAAAGAAACAACGATTGGCAAGAGTTGTTCTTCGTTTTATATTTGCTGAGGTGTTGTTTTCAGAATTAATAGCAGAGCCAAAGTAGACAAAGTTCCTTACTACCTCAAAGTTATAGCTGTCGGTTGTGACATTTTGTCCAGTTCGTCGATATTGTGTGTCCCTTCTGGTTGACAGCATATACTTGGTTTTGCCCTCGTTTTCAATACCAGCGAACGCACCCGGTGACTGCCCGCTGTGTTCTGCCAATAATGTATCGTCGGCATACGCTAGTAGTTGCACAGACTTTTGAAAGATTGTGCCTCCGGTGTTGGCTTGTGAGTTTCGCACAATTCTTCCAAGTCTGATGTTAAAGAAGTCACATGACAGCGCTTAACCTTGTCTAAATCCTTTTTTCACATCAAAGGTCTCGGTGATATCGTTACCGACTTTGATGGAGCAGCGAGTATTCTCCAACGTCATCCTGCACAAGCGAACGAGTTTGGCATGGATGTCAAAACTAGACATGGCTCTGTATAGCTCGTCTCTATAAATGCTGTCTAATGCGGCCTTGAAATCGATACAAAGATGGTGGGTATCGATTTTAATTTCTTGAGTTTTCTATAGGATCTGCCGAAGTCGACGCTGGATTTTCCTGGCCTGAAACCACAGTGATAGGGGCCGATCAGGGTGTTGATGAAAGATTTCAGGCGTTCACACAATATGACACATAGGATCTTGTACACAATGTTGAGGACACTGATACCTCTGTAATTGGTACAATTTAGGGGAACTCCTTTCTTGTGGATCGGGCAAACGGTGCTGAGATTTCATTCATCAGGCATACACTCATCTGACAAGATCTTAGAAATGGCCTGGTATGCTGTTCATCAGGTTCAGCAGCCGTATTGGACTTAAGTTTGGATATTGCTATCCTCACTTCATTTTGGTCAGGTGGACGGAAAGTTTTGGCTATCATCGTCTAGATTGAATGGTTCATTCTGCTTCACAGCGAGATGTTGGTCTTCATCGCCATTATGTGAAACCCAGCACATCAGTTGCGGCAATTCTGATGGCTTCTTGGCAGCGTTGCCACTGGCATAGGCATAGGAGTCGTTGATGAATTTCGGGATACGCGTTCATAGAAGACTCTGGCGATCTCTTGTCATTGCATCTTTTCGACCTTAAATCTTCTCACAGTAGTTCCTTTTAGTTGTGGCTTTTGGGATATCCGCATCCGTACCTTGGCTGCAACAAGGTAATGATCCGAGTCGAAGTTGGCTGCTCGGAAAGTTCAGACATCCAGAATACTGGAGGCATGCCGTACGTCGATAGCAATGTGATCAATTTGGTTGATCGTTTGATGATCAGGAGACCGCCATGAATGGCAATCAGAAACGTTTGACTACCTAGTGCCTAGAATACGGAACGGTATCCATTGATTCCCCCGATCCGGAAGCACATAAAGCGGAAGTACTCGGTCCTACAGAAGCAGAAGTTGACTCATTTTCAGAAGCGGATGGATTGGGTGGTACTGCACATCTATCTTCAGGAATCGTCACAGTGTATCTGAAGTTGGGGTTACGTCATTAGAAGCTATGAACTAATCCACTCCAAATGTATCCTCGTACAATAAGCGTATCTGTGCGATGGTGGCGGGGGCGAACACTTCGACACCGGCGATGGTTAAATCGTGGAGCATTTGGCTCCTACCTAGTCGCTCATGAATTTTTTCAGAGGAAAATTTTCGTTTTTTTTGGTTTTTAATTCAATTTAACTGTTTGGGAACCCCACATCTGAGGTTTTAGTATAATTTAATTTTAAGAATTCTTACTTTATTCCAGACTTTAAGTTTTACAGCAAAAACGTGTCTGTAGGTACTGTCCCGCGTTTTTTTTTTAGAGCGAGCGAGAAGAAGCAAAAAAAGTATACGTCCGCCAAAAAGATGTACCTGAACGCGCTACATTCTCACGCATGTTGTGGTGATATACTACGGGAAGAACATTTGATGAAAATGAGATTTTTCTTTTGTATACTGTAGTTTCAAACGCAGTGAATTACTTTTCCAAAAACCCCTTGACTCAGTTCGAACAAGAGGTGAAGGTAGTGTCGATATTCCAAAGAGCTTTTTGTATGCTTAAGAATTTCGTAATAAAACATTCCATCACTCCATGTTGACTTTGGAGATTGGGTGACGTTCGATTGAAACGTTCCCCTGAACCTTTATCTCGTCGACTTTGATGATATACATTTTACTTAAAATAATAAATTCTTAAACCCACAGGCTTGTGTCAACAACACCAGCATTTGCTTACACTTTATCGAATTGTGTAAATTTTTAAATTTGTGCGCTCATCCGAATTACTGATATTAATGTATTCAATAAATAGTTCTGTTCGTTACAAAGTGCATTATAGTAGAGTCATGAGTTTGATATGAGTTTTGTTTTTTTTTTCAGCCAATCCGTCATGTGATGAAATTCAGGAATTTTTAACTGAAATTACGATGCTAAAAGGCGTGGGACGGCATCATAATATTGTTTCATTTTTGGGCTGCTGCACCATACGTCCACCATATTTAATGATAATGGAATTTGTCGGTCGAGGAGATTTGGTAAGACTTTAAGTAAATTATTTAATTTAATATACTTGTGCAAATATGCATGTTTACAGAGTTTTATTTGTTGTGGAAATACATATATTGTTGTTTCAGAAAACATTTTACATTGTAAATGATTATAATACTTCGAATCAAAACAAATTAAATTGACTTTTCATCACATTGTTGCAATAGTAAATCCGTCCAATCAGTTCGATTCCTAGTACATATGTACACTGATAGGGGGTTCAAGCAAAGTGATATGGGATCGCACTTATTGAATGAGATTACTATCGACTAAAGTATCAAAAATAGTCATTGAATTTTACTAGTTATTAAATGAAATGAAAGCTAAGTGGTCCTTATATATAAAACTATCTGCTGAACTTTCACTTATTGCCCCGCCATGTATCTAAAGCCTTAGGATGCGATTATACAAAATATTTAACAATTTGGAACCATGCACCAGCCATTGTGAAACCTCATTAGTGATTGCATTCTAATTTTCAATACTCGCCAATGGCAATAATAACTCACTTTCCTCCTGATGATGTGCACTTGGCCTCTCAATTTGCATAGGGATTCTATGATATAATGTGGTTTCAATTTACGCAATTGAATGCAATGTGTTATTGTCACCTCAAAAGCTATCTATCTACCTATTGTGACATTGAATTGTATGTTCAAAATTTACATTCACAGTTGGATTATCTACGAACCGTACGGAAACGAGTTTCATTGAATCAACTCAACCAGAAATACACAGAAAATCATCATTCAAATCGTTCTGATACCAATAACGTGCAAAAGCCAGTTAAATACATTGAATTGAAAATTGCCACGTGAGTAACCACCTCCTCTCTAGCTCCTCTCCACTCGAAATTTAATAAAATACAATATTAAATTTTTCAGAAATTCTGAGTTATCCTATGAATCAGAGGATAATCATTCTGCTGAAGTTAATCTACGTCCATCAGTGACAGAGAGTAAGTTATGAATTTTTTATTTATGCACTTGACATCCAAAATTGTATTACTGTGTCCTTCTTTATCCTTTTAGCCATGTACACTACTCTAAGTGGAAGACCTGATTCTTTTGCCGACGAGGAAGCAGTTACATTTGACTATATCCTGGACCACACAGAGTTGCATAACTTTGCTTTACAAATTGCGAATGGAATGCAATTTCTGGAGGAACAACAAATAACACATAGGTAAGTGGATCTAGATTGAATTTTGTTTATCTTTTGTATGTTTTGTAAGTTGAAAGATTTATTTGAGATACAAAATGGAGAAGGTGGGTATTATCGATTGGAGTGGGATTTTGAAATTCTCAGAGGGAATCGTTTTCAAACTTTTCACAGCATACCTCTTGCGTTAGACGTTCTCAATCTGTTACCCTGCGTATCTCGTAGCCAACTCACTTATAGAGAAGTAGGGACAGTCGGCCTCAATCTCACACCTTAGCTACCCACTCTGAGATTAATCGCGAGGTCAAATCACTAAGCTCAGCTCTCTATTCAGCCTTTGTATGGTCCTGCATTACAGTCAGGGGCAAGAAAAAATCCAAAACCCGATTGGTGGTCAGCCAAGCTTTGGGCCTAACGCAGGAATACTAGAAAGCTATACATCATGTCCATGCGCACAAGGATACCGCTGACTGGACCACTACAACGCTGCAAGGTAAGCAAAGGTGTTTTTAGGAAAAAGCCAATATACGCTAGGAGGGGATCGTGGAGCAAGTTCTCAAGTGAAATACAGTCCTCAAAAGACGCCAAAAAATTCTAAACCTAAACCTACAGTCGAAGGCTTCAGCAAAAAAACCGACGGATCCTGGACGGAATCATGCTCCGAACACCTACAACTCCTCTTTAGGACGCACTTAACACCTTGATCTGCAGTAAGCCCACGAGATAGAACGGGCAACACAAGTTCGTTCCTAGGCAACCAAATTGTAGACGAAAAGAAGATTAACTCGGGAATCCACTTCTTCGCCCACTTTAAAGCACCGGGCCCCATTATGCTACGAAGCAAAAAGGACGAAGCAAACGACACACATATGTACCTCCCTCGAACCTGTTTCACACAAGCGCCTAAAAGACTTTAGGCCGATAAGCCTTATCTCGTTTCTACTTAAGACCACTTGACCAACAAATCATAATCTCAAATTGGTTTGAATGCATGCTCAAGAAGAGACATCCTAGTACATGAACCCATTCCCTCTTTGTGGACGATGTTGTTATAATGGTGTAGGCAAGTTCATATCCTCCATCACCCACCATCGCTACGGAAAACAAGAGTCGCCCTCGTTATTAACAAGAGAACAATCAAACAAATCTTGAGACTCACCCCTCCAAATCTCAGATAAGGCGAAGACTACATAGGCTGTATGGAAAGAATACCTACATATTAGAAAGGATAAGAGAAGCATCCATAGCCTTCTATAAGTGCAACTAAATCCTTGGTAAAAAATTGGGTCCCAATCCCGCCATCATACCCTGGATGTACACAGCCATCGTCATTGTTTCCTAAAAAAAAAAAATCTAAATATTTGGCGTGACAGGTCCATGGGACCCAGGCCCTAGCTTCTCACAACCATTCGTGTTGTGTATGTTATATTCTTTACACGAATGGAAGCGGCCTACTGTTTAAGGTCGTGTCAGAAGGCAATTTGTGAGTTATACTCTCGAATGTTTGTCAGATGCTTGCGAGAAGTGGGGCCGTTAAAGGACATTTAGGTGTTGTCTGGGGATCGAACTTCGAACGCATCGCTCGATAGTCCAAAACATTAACCTATAGGTGTCTAATCTGGTAACCCGCGGCAGGTAAGGTCGCACATGTACCTCAAAGAACTGATCAGGATCGAAAGATTAGCTTGCATAGATACTACCAGCACCATCAGAACCAAACCAACTGCAGCCGTTAAAACCATTCTAGCACTGATACCAATAGACTTGCACCTAAAGGAAACAGCTGCAAAGACTGTCCTACGTTTGCAACACTATTGCGAGATGGGCACGCTTGGGTACTGAAACAAACTAAAATCTCCCTCTAAGAGAGGATTGAATGAACGGTAGGGCCATAAACCTGAATAGTATTTAGATTTTGATGGACGCTCGGGTCAAACACTGATGAAAGAGTGGTCTCCGGCATGTACTCAGAGGCTGCACCCTCATGGTAGTGTACTCCAAGTGGAAGTATTAGCAATAGCAGAAGCGGCAGGAGAATTATCCACAAAACTATCTCAACATCTACATACATAAATTGACAGTCAAGTCGCTATAAAGGCCATCTCATCCTGCAATGCGTTCAAGAACTCACAACACTTACAGCATATAACGGCCTTAAACCCTTTTGCATTTCAGGACACACCGGTATCCAAGTGATGGAACTGGCGGACGAATTAGCAAGAAAAGGATCCGAACAGGGCCTGACAATGTTTGTAACCTCTGTTCTATCACTCTGTTCTCTCACTTCCTATGCGAATGACCATGCCTGTTCACAATTAGGAAAGCGTCCCTAGGCAATACCATTTTGGAGACTTGGGCGACATGTCAGGAAAGTCATCATGAAGCATTTCAAAAATTTATAAAAAAAATCTCTATTTGGTTCAGAGAATCCCAAAGCCATAAGCAAATTTTTGTATTTTTCTTTTAGGTTTCCCCATGGATTCATTGGAGATCCAAATAGTTAGTTTGTGCCTTCCTAACTATTGCTCTAATCGATGGGATACTCGAGTTAAAGCCCTTCAGTTAGTCCAACAGGTTTGATGAACCAGATTCGCTGATATGGACGCGAAAACTCGGTAAAAAATAGGCTCCCAGACGGTGGACGCTGGTCCGTTCGTCTGTGAATTAGTCCGAAGTACTGGTGTATCTTCGTAGTTTACGCCGGATCTGTAATGTCCATCTCTTCTACATATTAGCAGTTTCCTTAAATTCTCGTTAAGTCTACGGTGAATCCGAAGTTGGTTTTGCTTAAGCTTAGGCAGATTTTACTTTTTCCTGACTATTGTTTCCAGAAGTTCTTTGGCTTGTTTCAGTTGAAGGATGTCTTTTCGAAATCTTTTTGTATTTTGTGCGGTTCTATTCTGCAGACCAAACCAAAATGATTTATTTTTTTATTTATATATTTCCTTTTTTAATTCAACAGGGATCTGGCTGCTCGTAACGTTTTGATTGACGATAGAAAAACATTGAAAATATCAGATTTTGGACTATCGAGACACGGCATATATACAAATACAAAAACTCGAAAGGTTAGTCACATTTACATATGTTTTACTTACTTGCTTATTCACATAGATAGCTCTACAGTAAGGGTTGAATCTGGGCCTCAACTTTCAAGCGTCTCGAGTTAGCCAATCCTCCAATCGGTTGAGGTCCCCATTTAGTCGTATGCGCCACCTAAGGTGTTGTACCTCCGGGTTTGATTCGAAGACTCTGCAAGCCAGCCCGCAGGCTGGTGTCCATTCCCTCTACATGTCCTAGTCATCTCAAACGAATAATGTGTATAATTCGTCATTGAATATCCTTCTCTGCACAAACAAACGAGTTTTGCAGGGATGCTCAAACTAGAAAAACTATATAGCTCGTCTCTATAAATGATATCATATGCAGTCTTTTTTTTTCTCGGGTTAGGAAACACTCACCTGGACCAATCAGACGCAACTGTTCTATTGTACTACCAGGAAGCAAAATTCAGTATTACCCATTTTACTGGGATTTCTTTGACTTTCGGAGAAAGCTGAGAATGTACTTCATCGATGAGGAGCTTACAGTATCAGCAATGACATCTACACCGTAGATCTGCCACTTGATCCGAGCAAGAGCAGGACAATAACAATGAAAATAATCCGAAGGACTACCAGGAAGCAAGATTAATCGTCGTCTTCTCCACAAGCTTCGCAAACAGTAGTGTCTCTTAAGCCTAGCACACTAAGATGCTTGGCAAAAGGAAAGTGTCCCGTAAGAACGACAATAAGTTGTCTACAGTCTTTTCTGCTGAGAGACAGCAAGAATGCTGTAGATTTCTTACAGACATTCGGGAGCATATGTTTAGTCTGGCTGCATCCTAGAGAGTCGTGCCATAAACAATTGTGTTCGTAGGAAACCCAATCATCAATGAAGGATCTGACTAAATACGCGGGAAGACCTAACACAGGTTCAGGTCCTGAGAAATCATCCTCTGAGCCATTTCTCAGTCATTTCACCCAATCTGGGTGTGATCTGGAACCGACACAAGAGTCAAAGAGTTTAGCGTTGCGACCGAATTCAAAGAGTTCTTGCATTCTCGAGCTATTTTGAAACGGGTTACAGGGTTAAGCAAGGCCCTAAGCGCAGATACTCCGACCCCGCCACCTATTCTTATCAATATAGTCGGCAGCTATTAGGGCCAAGATTTCGCTGTCATTGCATCTGACGGCATATCTATGGAACTAGGATCGTAGGATAAGCGTCATGCAGGGTCATCGAAACTCCAGTGTGGATGCTACCAAAATGTCACCCCGTCTTAGACGGTACATAGAATGGTTTGATAGTGCAGCCCATGATGAAAGTATCAAGGGAAGATAAATCAAGCAGAGCATCTAGAGCAGAGCCGGGCGTACTCGGGACAGCTTCCTCCAGCAAACAGCTGACGAATAAGCTACAAAAGGTCTTATCATAGCCGTATAGATCCAGAGGAAAATTTTCGGTCAACAGCCTCGTGTCTTGTCAAAAGCACCCTTTACATGCTTTGCCCAAAAAAATTTCTTATCCAGGATCACTCCCAGCACTGACTGGGTCAGACCAGTTTTTTTTTTTTTTTTTTGTAATTTGAGTCAGACCAGCTACAATCCTTCTTCTCATGAAGAGAACAACCTCAGTTTTCAAAGGATTGACCGAAAGCCCATTCCTAGTGCACCATATCGACCATATTTAAGGTTATCTGCCCGTTAGCACAGGCAACATCATTCGCTTATGCCTAAGCATAAGTCGCTTTGAACCCCTTAGGTTAGATGAACCCCTTAACTACCGCAAAATTTTGTCCCAGACTGTGGACTGAGTTTTGTCTTGTCCTCGTTGACTTCCAGACCAGACCTTACCGTGAAAACCTCTCAAGGAACTTAAACTTAAACATCTTCTGAATATAAACAGGAAACGTATTTGGTCTATCATGTATATACCACAAGTGTTTTATGAACTGTGATACCTACAAGGAAAAAGATAGACACGTGGAAGCCAATTCTATTTCATTATTAATACCACATCCTGATGGGGATATCTAAAAATTAACAAAAATTATTTATTAAGGACAAACTTTACTCCTTCGTCACTTTATTCCAGCTCTTTATAAATTAAAGTTTTCTTTGGCAAAGGATAGAACTTGATCTTAAAGTTTGTCGTTTACTTTAATTAAATACGGCATAGTAAGTAAGTCCAAAGGAAGGAGCACAGGATATTTTATAATTTTGCTGAAAAAAACTCAAAATCAATTAGAGAATTAGGTAGATAATAGGTAAACTTGGTAGAAAACCTCGAAACCAGTTACTCAAGATAAATACAGTCTTCAGGAGACTGTAATGTAAGAAGTTGATTCACTTGTTGAAAAGTGCTTCCTATAGTGCACTCGGTGGAACGCGGTAGGTTGGTTAAAGTTCTCAGAAGGGACAAACCAACAAATCTGGAGTCACTTATAAAATCTTATTGTACTTTCACTAAAATGACTTTCAGTCTCCTGCTGGAAATTTATCTTCCAGTTAACCAGATAAAAATCGATGAATGGTGCACAGGGGGCCATAAAAGGGAACTGGTCTTCTAGAAAGGGAAAAAATACGTAGTTTCGAAAACCACTAAAGCCTCGTGTTGCGATGAAATTTGGCATCACTCTGCGGAAGCACGTCACGAGTGACACCTCTCGTCAGTTGACAGATTTCAGAACACTTCTCAATTTCATTTGCCATGATCAGTCGCCTTTTAACACTTTAAGATACTTTTGCGAAACAGAACGGAGTTCAATCATTACTGTAAGCTTTTTTCATTTCTTCACATTTCTTTGTTACAACCTTATTCAGTTTTAATAAAGATTTTAGCTTACCGAATGGATTCTTAAAAGACGTGTTTTCTACCCGTCCGACTGAGCAACACCTCTGATAAAGACGGAATCACTTTTGACGACCCGGCAAAACGAAAAAGGACAACGACGCGTTCGGACTTACACGTGGAATGGTAGGACCATGAACAGGCCACGTACAGCCGAACAATTATCGGAGGCCGTAGACTGCTATAAGGCTGATATCACCGCGTTGGTATGGGCCGGCCAAAAAAAGGATGGAAAACTGTGACATATACTAAGGTGATTGCTACAGAGAACAGAACCAGCGTCGATTTGGGTGTGGATTTGTTGTAAGCGGCTGACTTCGGCATGAAGTCTTGATCTTAAGACACATCAGTGAATACCTTATAATAATCCACATCGAGGCTAAATTCGCCAACATTGGTTTGATATGCGCTTACAGTGCCACAGAGGAAAGAGATGGTCCAACCAAAAATTGTTTCTACGACCCTCTCAACAAGACATGTTAGCAATGTCCTAAGTATGACGTTAAAATCTTGCTAGTCGATTTAAGCGCCAAGACACGCAAGGAGGACATATTTGGTAGCACCATTGTAAAGCATAGCTTACACGACACCTCATCTGGAATCGGACTTAGGCTTTGCTGCGTGACGTAATGTTACTATAGCTAGCACACGGTTTGGTCACCTCGACATTCATAAGGGAACATGGAGGTCACCAGATCATCAAACCATCAATCAAATTGATCATGTTACGATCGAAGTAAGGCACTCCACTATTTGAGATATCCGAACATTCCGAGTAGCCAACATAGACTTGGACAACTACTTTGTTGCAGCTAAGGGTCCAACGACTACGGATATCTCAGACGCCACGACAACGGAGAAATCGCAAGAATCTTTGCCGATCAAGTATTCCTCAACACCTCGAGAAGTCCTACGCATCAAGTGCTGAAGACACTTCCAGACCATCAGAAACGCCGCAACTAATGTGTTTCGTTCAACCAACCCACAAGAAACCCCTGGTTTGATGAAGAGCGCCGTCAAGGATAATGCAGCAAAACAAAAGAGGAGGGAAGAACAACGTCTTCTCCTTATAAAAAAGAAAGAGCACGCAGAGCTCGCGATCGAGGATATTGCGAGATCATACTCCAGAACCTGTCAACGCAACAAGACCCGTGCAGAAACCTGTAAAGAAGAACAAGGAAAGCTTGTGTTTGAGTCACAGTCGGTGCTGAGAATATGGGAACATATCTTCTAAGACCGCTGTCAGGCAGAATGAAACATTCAATTTAGACGATGATAGCCAAAACTTTGATAGCAAAATCCAAGCTTGAATAAAACAAGGCTGCTTGGCCTGACGGCTTACCAGGCGATCTGTTCAAAGCAAGTTGAAATGATCTAGTAGACCATACACCAACTGACAACTATGTTAAAATTTGATCAAATGAGTGTATACCTGATAAATTGAATCTCAGCACCTTTTGCCCAAATACAGAGATATCAGTCTCCTCAACATCGCATACAAGATCCTATCTGCCATCTGTGTAAGTCTGAAACCATGACCCCTATCAGTATGGTTTCAGACCAGGAAAGTCCACAATCGATCAAATTTTCACACTTCGACAGATCCTGGATAAAACCCAAGAAGTCCAAATCGATACCCACCATCTCTTCATCGATTTTAAGGCTGCCGTCATGTGGCAGCATTTATAGAGACGAGCTATACAGATCCGTGTCTAGTTCTGGTATCCCTGCCAAACTCGTCAGATTATGCAGAATGACGAAGGAGAACGCTCGCTGCTCCATCAAGGTCGGTAACGATCTCACCGAGACCTTTGATGCCAAAAAAGGATCCAGACAAAGTGTCTCGCTGTCCTGTGGCTGTTTTAACATCATACTTGAGAAAAAGAAGGGACACACAAAATCGACGAATTGGACAAAATGTCACAATAAATAGATAGACTTTGAGCTAGTTAGGGACTTTCTCTACCTCGGCTCCGCTATAAACCCTGACAACAACATTACATCAGAAATCAAACGAAGAGTTACAGCTGCCAATCACTGTTTCTTTGGTCAAAACTGTATATAAGACCCTCATCATTCCAGTCCTGTTATATGGCGCAGAGGCATGGACGTTAACTAAGCGGATGAAGATGTCCTTGGTTGTTTTAATCGCAAAATTCTTCGAACGATTTTTGGTCCCGTTTACGTTGACGGAATTTGCAGAAGACATCGACAGTACACATCACTCGTCTAAGATGCCTAGGACATGTAAAACGAATGGACATTCACGATACAATGATTTTATTTTCCAAGTAGAGACCTAAGATATTTTAAATGGCTACCGACTATATTGTAAAGAAAATGTGGAGAGGTTAGAGTTCCTTAAGGCTTTATGCTACCTATGAACCTGTTCCAAAATATCTAGTTTGAGAATGTAAGAAGTTTGGTCCCAAGTCGCACTGGGATGGACACTTGTGTAGGGCGAAGATAATTCGGATCATTTCCTTTTTGATTTTCCTACCTTTACTCGGACTAGGTAGCAGATTTTTGGTACTGATGTGGTGCGTGATTGATTATACTGTAAGCTCCTCATCACTGAGGCGATGATATAGTAAAATGGTAAATGCGTCTTGCTTCCTTGTAGTACAATGTACTGAGTGGTCCAAGGGAACACTCTGCAAGTGTTGTACTGTACCTGACATGCTTAAGGTTAAAGATACTATTGTCCTTATTTCGTTTGCTTTTTCATTCGATTTCAAGTTGGGTAGTGAGATAACCCCATTGATTGTACACTATAAGGACACTGCAAGGATGGAATAATAGATTTCTGGCCGCTAAACATTCGTTATTAATAATTTTACTATTCTGTGACGTGCCTACATATTCGATTGAAAACCGCTGAATGTATTTAAAATGTTAATTCTTTTAGCTTCCATTGCGCTGGCTCTCTATTGAAGCAATACGTGACAACATTTATTCCAATAAAAGTGATGTTTGGGCATTTGCAGTGGTGCTCTGGGAAATTGGCACCCTAGGTGAGTAGGCTTTGAATGAAATTTTTAACAATTTTTTTTTATAAACATTACTTTAACAGGAGCATCACCCTATCCTACATTAAGTAACAATGAGTTAATACCATTTCTTGTATCTGGGCAACGTCTCGAGAAACCAGAAATCTGCACCGATCAGTTGTATGAATTGATGTTGTATTGTTGGCACGAGGATCCATTGTTGCGGCCAGCATTTTACGAGGTCTATCAGAAGCTACAGCCCAAGACAGTTTATGTCGATATAAGTAGTATTAGTGATGATTATGTTTTCCCGCCGATTCAAGACAAAATTTAGGTTAAATATTTAAAAATAATATTTTTTTTTTTTGTAGTTTAGTATAACCGTCAAAGGATGTTGTACTGTTTTTTAAGTCTTGCTGTGTGTATACCGATTTTTATGTAAATATTAAGTTCAGATGTATGTATCTGTGGATTGTATTGTAGGTAGTTAGTTAGGTTATAATAATAGAAAAGAGAACATCTGTTATGTATACGAGATATATTTTATAAATATGTTCATAAAAAGAGTATTTTAAATTTTAAATGGATATTGATGTTGTTTTATTTTTCTTTCAATGTCTTCTGAGAATAAAATGTATAGTAAGTTCAACATGGCTTCAAAGTTTCAATATTTCAGTCTGGTGATAGTAAGGATGTTTATGTCATTGTTTACGGCAGGAACCTGCATGCCAACCTGACCTGAGAATATGCCTTACCATGGTGAAGCTCCATTACAAGTTGCAGGAAGGGTGGTCTGGTTACAAGTCAGTTTCACATCATAGAACTAACACACCTTGTAAAGGTCACAGCAGCAGTTTTAAAGCTAGACGAAGTTGGAGCTGTTTCTTTTACTTATAATTATTATTTTGATCTCCCTTCGAGGAATTAACACATTTAGAAGGCTATTGGCCATGAAATTACAAAAGGCATCGAAGGAAATATAGACTTGGAGTTCGACAAAAAAAAAACGAAGAGATTTAGGGGTTTTGAACACTAGAAAACTTCCTCTTGATCCGGACGCTGTAGACGAATTCTCTAGATGGAATCAACACGGTGGCGGCCACAGTTCCAGTTAGGCCGAACTATCTAGTGTCATCTCTATATGAGCTGCTTCGACATATTCGAATCCCAGGTCTATAGGAATCTCCATTACTGAGGCAGGATGGTGAAAAAGAGTTGGTGGCGGATGAACCATTGATGGCCCAACGGCAGCGCTCATATCTCCGAATTGGATTATTGATTCCGCAAAGTACGACCTCTCGTCCAAGGGTATTTAAGGGAACTGGTCCTTCAGCTTGGGGGTTATGCGTAGAGGTAAGTTCCCGACTAAGGAGAAAAATACTTTCCTACGCAATCCTCGGATAAGGATGACTGACTGTTCGACGACCCTTTCAATACAACGATCACACAGACAACGATCTTCGGATCTGCACTTGGAGTGTTCCAACCCTTAATAGATCGCGAGCAGTCGAAGAATTACAAACATAACCGCAATCCAGGAAGTGGGATGTAATGGGCCGGGAAAAAAAGGAAGAAAAACTGTGACGTTACTATGGTGATTGCTATAGGGAGCAGAAGCAGTAGACTTAGGTAAGAATTCTTGAGCTTTCGACAACTGAGCGAACGATTTATGGCAATCAAGGCTAAATTCGTCAACGTAAGTCCTATATGCGCCAATGTACCCAACAGAAGGCAAGGATGACGCCACCAAATAATGTCTCTACGAGCTCTTACGAGTAATGTCCTAAATATGAAGTTTAAATCGTACTAGGTGATTTGAATGCTAAGTAAAGGAGGACATCTTTGGTAGAACGAATGGCAAGCACAGCCATGACTTCCTCATCTCAATATTCACAAGGGGACACCGTTCCTCTGTACTCGTAGTGAAACTGTCAAGGATATTCCTTAGTGTTTCATTTGCAGTTTTTGGACTAAGTCAGAGGTAGGATAGCTATTAGTAGTCACATTTTGTCCTTGACCATGATAGACATTTTTTCTATATCGATGGGATTATGTTAATACCATGAGGATAATCCAGCATTTATACAAATTTCTAGACAATAATGTCATACGTATAGATTACACTGGATTAGTTCCGAGAAAATACACACAGCAATGTTTGTATCTCTGCACAGCACAACACAGTTATGAGTTTTCTGGGAATACTAATTCATCAATCACTACCTCGTAGAGCTCCAAGGGAAGTCATTTAATTAAATTCGATTTAATTGCGATGTCACATATAAGATAATTGATTTTGATTTCGATTTCCTTGCTCTTAAGAATCCTGATGTCTAAGCTAACTGCAGGACGATTTTTCCCCTGACCTTTAGCTTTTATTTTCCCCGTATTGTTTTGGTGATTGGATTTGTATCTGCATTGGGATGAGGACATACACAAAATGATTATATTTTAAAATGAGTCCTTAATTTCGATTAACTTTTGTAACGTTAATCTGTATCTTCCGCCGATGGAAAAAAAATGGGGGATTACAGTGTAACCTCATAGAAGGATGTAGGCACTGACGCTGGCACTACATATGTATGTACAAGGTGGGGCAATGTGAATGTGCCATAATTTTTGCAAATGGCGTCAAATGTCATTGAACGCGGAATTATTGGTACTGCCGCTTTGATCAATTTCCGGTCTGTTGTTTTAACGCAGCGTGAATTTCGTCGTTGTTCTCCTCGTCGTTCTGCACCATGTGCGCGAACAATTAAACTTTTGGATGAGCATCTCGTGTAAACTGGGTCCACTAGAGATGTCGCAAGAAGTGACCGGCTTCTTAGTGGAGAATATCACTGTTGTGGCCGAGGACGTCCGAGAGAGTCCACATACATCGACGAGACAACGATGCACACAATTTGGTATCAGCAGACGTTTGTTGAGTCGAATTTCGGTGAAAACCGTCAAGTGAGGTTAACTTACTCCCATCTCTGTTAAACCTGGTGCGAAGCCCAGGGGCACAGAGAATCCACATGCAATGCACGAACACTTATTGCATCTTATGAAAAAGTGAATGGCCCTTATTTTTTCTGAGGACGCCGACGACACAACTGTCATCGTAATTGGTGAGCGCTACAGACAGCTTTTAAACGATTTTTTTTGCCGCTGAATTACATATGTAGGTCTCGCGCATTGTTGGTTCGGAGGACGGAGCAACCGCTCACAGTTCGGGCATCGAGGGAAATTTTAAATCATCAATTTCCTGGCAGTATGATCTCCCGTTTTGGTGATTTGAACTGCCCGGCCAGATCCCCAGATGGGCAGATCTGACGACGCCAGACTTCTTCATTCGGGGCTTTTTGAAATCTTGCGTTTTCCATAGCAAACCACAAACCTTGCAAGTCTTGAAAGCCAACATTGGCAATTAAAGTCTTTTACCCTTCCGTCGAACATAGACTCCTAGAGCATACTTGCAATTGTAGGTATCCTGCATATACATATGTACCTATACGACTTAATACATCTATCTGCGGAAGAAAGTACAGCTCATGCCTTGCCATAGCAATTAGTAGTTTCCAATCCCCAAGTATAACCGGAAAACTCTGTATGCAAGAATGATTTCAGGAAAGAATCTAAAGCCCTGTGCTTGTTTATGCAAGAAGAAACTGGTACAAAAGTGGGGGCTGAAGCTGGAAATACATATGCACGTGTAGAGCATTTGTTTGTGAAAACCAGCGAATAAGAAAACCACACTGAAAAAATCGGCATTAAAGTTCCCTTACGTATGTACATATGTATGTCATCCACGGTTTGGGTATGTTTCCCCATCTTCTACCACTTGATCCAAAGTTTAAAATTTAAGCTGAAAATAATAAACTATCCAGCTGGCCGAGGAATACAATAACGCAGGAGTTTGAAATTGCAATTTATCTGGAGCCGGTATTTACTCTTCGAAATCAGACAAGACTCCAAGCATAGATTATAGCTGTGCCTAAATTTGTGGAACTACTTGAAATAAAATCAATATCCAATAAAGATATAGTCATCTATTTACATTAATAATCAGGCTGCGTTCAAGGCACCAGAATTTTTCGCACAATACTCAAGACATTTAGTAAGCAGAACCACAGCAGATTATGTTAGGTGTTTGGATCTAGGTACAGCAAAGGGAAGTATACGGATTTGGTACAGAAACTCTTGAACTAGGTAGATAGAGGCAGAGTTAGCCATTATTTCAGGGTACTGCCTTTAGCATACTCGCCAATATTAAATATGTGGTTTGATGAGAAATCTCAAGATATTAACAGCTTAAGGTTAAACTTAAGAACCACCTTGTCCAAGAGCCCTCGACTTTATTCTGCAATATTGTGGATAAGTAGTCCATTGTGGCGGAGGCCGTAAAGATAGTAAATTTTTAAATTATGCAATGAACAGACCGGGGTTAGCTTGCAATGGCCTTTAGGTCAAAAAGTCAAGATGCGAATAATAAATGTATATGAATGATAAGATAGTGCAATAGATCCATCCATGAGAGCAATAGTGTTGAAAATATTCTCCAATAAAGCGCACATGGCTCAACCAGTCTAGATTGATACGTATTTTTAGAACTAACAGGCATGAGCGGCAAGCTCCCATGAGTCGCTTCACCAAGAAAATCGCACTTCCTTAGATGTGGGAGGTGCGATTTTCTTGGTGAAGCAGCACCGCGTCTGTTGCTTAGAAAAATGTACATAAAAGCCAAACAATGTGGTACTTACTGCTCTCGATACAAAACACAAGTCAAGGCAACTAAGAAAACCCATTAGCATACGAAAAAAAAAACAGAACTCTTGCTAAGTTAGAGGTTTTACAAAAACCCTTTAATTGCTTTCGATGGATTTACTGTCCCGCTCCGTACATCCTGTCCCAATCGGCATACTGTTGCAAATCGGCTTGTGAGACACTAGCTCTAACCCTCGTTACAGCTGAGGTAAAATCCTGCAATGTCACTGGTCGCACCTTATCCTCGCTAAAGAACGGAATCTCATCGGGCGGTATGGAACGAATTGGTTCCATAGATGCCTCACGGCAAAGAGCCTCCATGTCGGCGCCAGAATAACCATTAGTGAGATTTCCAATGTCCACAATCTCCTCTTCTGCGATCTCATTGCTAACCGTCTTCAGCAGATTTTGAAGAATTTGAATGCGAGCCGGTAACTCTGGTAATGGAATATACAATCGCCGAACAAGGCGACGTCGAGCAGCTTCATCAAGTTCCTGTGGGCGATTTGTTGCGCCAACAATGAGAATTCTCTCATCGCCTGTCGTGTTGGCTCCATCCAGCTGCACTAGGAATTCTGTCTAAAAGTTGAATATTAATATTTCTACATGAACCGGAGCACCATGCTGAGAGTTACCTTCAGTCTACGCGAACTTTCATGTTCGGTATTGGAGCGCTGCGACAGAAGCGAATCAATCTCATCAATGAACACCACCTAGAGGAAAGAAATTATGCTTTAAATTTATTTTAATTTAATCAACAAAGAATTTCCTACCGATGGCTGATGGACGGCTGCAACAGCGAACAATGCTCGAACCATTTTCTCACCATCGCCGATCCACTTTGACGTTAACGAGGATGCACTGATGCTAAAGAACGTGGCCTTCGATTGGGATGCAATGCATTTTCCAATTAAAGTTTTACCCGTACCCGGCGGCCCGAACAGAAGAATTCCACGGGGTGGACGTCGCAATCCAGTGAAAATATCTGGCCGTAATAGCGGCCAAACAACGGCTTCTTTAATGGTTGCTTTCGCGTATTCTAATCCTGCAATATCGCCCCAACCTATGAAATGAATTTTTTAATCAAAACGTCCAGGGAGGGGAATTTTATGCCTCGTTACCAATCGGCTTGTACTTGTGCATAATTTCGTTGGTTATAAGTTCGACCATCTTGGGATCGATACCTCGCAAACGTTCATCAGTAGGATCCGTGGGTGAAATTGAGTCTGGTGGTGTGGTTGTGGGTGAAGCATTGCTGGAAGTGAAATGGATTTTTGTACGATGCAAATACAAAAGGACTTCGCTGTCTTACTCTTCCTGACGTATGGGAGGCACAAATCCAGAGCGTACGTTTCGTCGAGCACCAAGGGACTTTTTCAACGCACCATAGTTAAATAGAGACCGAGAACTAGACGTACTGGGTTCGTTATTTTTCTAAAAAAAAAAAACAAACAAACATTTGTTTTATGATACTTAGCTCTAGAAGTAGGCTGCGAACATGCCACTCACTTTCATATTCTGTATCATCATCTCTTCTCGCGCGGTGCGAAAAGAAGGCACTTTCGACTGATTCTGAGCACTAGCTCCTTTGAATAAATAAGGATTCATGGTTGACTGTCGCCAAGTCGATGTTGCACTCTCATTTTCCGGTATTTGAACCGCATTCCAGATTATTTTCTTCGGAGAAGTATCAATAATCCCAGCGGATGGAATTCTTCCCAAAATATTCTCAAATATTTTCAAATCATCTGGTTTGACCTCGTCTTTGAGAAAACTTCTATATCTGCCCGAAGACCCAGGTTCAAGCAAGGATTTGTGTTTGCTTAAATATTTATCGGCAGACAAGTTCATTGCTGAGCTATTGCGGGGAACACCGTGCAACAGCTTATCCAGGTTCTTTCTGCGCTCTTCAATATACTCATTGTATGGTTTGTCATTGGAAAAGTTGTAAACATTGAATAGTTCCTCGAATGAGGACAACATACTCCATGGTGATGTTGACCTGAAACAAGGTTGGAAGTCTGATTTCAAGAAAAACTTCTTTGAATGAACACTTACTTTGAAATTTCATCGAGAATTATCGACTGTTTTCGAAATGCATCCATCTTCTCGTCAGCAGTGAACGCTGATTCGAAGAGTGCTTTGTTGGCTTGAAGTTCATTAAGGACATCATCTTTTTTGTCCATTGCGAAAACCTTTAATTTAACAAAATAAAAAAATATATAATATCCAGACCAAGTTTGTTTTATTATTTTTTTTGAATGCAGAGACTTGTCAAAATAATAAAACTGATCAGCGTATCTACGAAGTGATAGCTGCGCTCCAAGCGGAATACATGTACTCATGCATATGACTTGTAACTTCTTTATAATTTTTCGCGTACAGATGGAGCTGATAGAATTCAAAAACGATCATATGTTCTCAACCGTTTCCTTTCAAAACTACAAAAAATGTCTTCGATCTGGTTGAAAAATAGACAATTACTCTGCTGATGCATCCTATACTTGCGATGCAGAATGCCTATTAAGTACTGAGAACTGAGGTTGAGAACGAATCTAGATCTACATACAGGCTTCCTCTTGATACTCCGATCTATCGTGTGAGGTACGGTGACTTCTGGTACAATTCGGGTTTGAGTTTTGATAACCTTATGCGACACCTGTCTTACGATAAAAACTTCGGCTGTTACGCAAATTTAAAGTCCATTTTCGTTGCCAAGAATATACTGTAAGCGAATTCTGACGAATGGTTCCATTACATACCGGAAAGGGTATGGTGCTCATATGTTGGGTAAAGTTGTAACTACTCGTTATTCAAACGGGTATCTGTTCCTATAGCGAAAGGCTTAACTTAAGACCTTGTTGAATCATATCACCTTTTCCAAAATGGTTCGTGAATGGAAGATCTCTTTGAACTCAGTTCCAAAGCTGAACTCTTTGATTCGTGTTTGGATCCCAGGTCATACTGAGATTACAGTGAATTAGGTTTTCGATAAGATTGGTAAACAACACTCAGAACTTGATTTGCTGAACAAGCATTGAGACTTGAGTCTGGAGATGCTGTAGAATACAGGTAGACTAATCAAATGTTCCAAGCTGCGTCGTTGCTGTATCTCAGCATACAATTTTGCACCCTAATGACTCAATTTTAAAATGTTGTTCGACCTAGAGAATAAAGCAGACAGGGAACTATTGGCAACCGCTTTTACGGCAAAAATCCTGCGAATAAGTGATCTTAAGGCTTAAGGATCATCAGGAAGTATGGAAAGATGTATATAAGTACATTTTTTGCTGGACTAAAGTCGCTATAGCTCATGTCCCCAATACCTAGGAGACTAGGACTAGACCAGTGGCCCATATAAGAAAGCAATCGAAAATGAGAAGCACGTCCTGTTTCCACTATAGAGGTAAGTATCTACTCCAACTGGGTAACCCTAGATACGACTATTAGTCTGATGATAAGCAGAGAATGACTGGGATATAGTTATCGACACTTTGGTAACTGTTATGAGAAATACAGTAAATTACAGCAGCTTCTGATTGAATTCCCACCTGCCTCTCGAAAACATTGAACTCTACACGTTACTTGCAGGTAGTTCACTTTGACAGATTCTTCACTAGTAGAACGGCGATCCACTTGTACTGGGTTTTCTTCTTGTCATAGAAGCATCGTATGCAGGGATTACCGAATCCATCACCTACAGCTCTAGATCTTGTCTTGTTCCAGGTCTGAGACGATGCGTGTTGATAATTTCTTCAGACACCTCTCAGTAAATAACAGTCCCTCATTAGGGACGGAGTTGGATCCGAGAAGGCTATAAGGCTAGACAGAACCAAATATACGGTATTTCTCACGCAGTGAAAGAATGAAAAAGAAGAACAAAGTGGTCCCACCACCAGCAAAAGTTGTAGGTCCATAGATAGCTTTCGTACGGCAGAAAGGACAAACAGCATAGACTACACGCAGAGTTACGTAAACGACAAAAGTCTGCTCCCAAATCCCACTCAGATGCGATCAACAGCTCAAGTGGAGGCAAAGTAAAAGGACGCATGTCTATAAGGTCTGCAAGGTTGGAGACTGCACGAGAGCGACCTACCACATCAGAGCTATCCATAGGGATACTATGGCCCAATGTAAGGTTGCACTTATGCACTACATGCACCCAGAGCAGATTATTACGGACCAAGAGATTAAGCTAGTGAAGAAGAGCCTACTGGCAGAGATGGACGAAACTGACAAAAACTGTCCCATCCTGAGCTAGAAACTAATGGTTGTCGATCACTTACTGTCACAAAGCAACCAAAAATTCACCTGCCTTTCTTCGTCCCAGAAGCAAGCAACCTCACCAAGGACGTTTTTCTGGCCCGGATTATCAAACAAAACACCGACACATCTACCAAGAGCTGACGAGTTCTCAGGGTCACTAAGGAGACGAGCGTAGGTGAAAACATCACATTTGCAGTGGATGGGGTTTCTATGGAATACGGCCTAAGCCATGGTTGTAAATTTTTCCTCAACTTCTCGCAGGGCCTTATTATAGTAACAGGATCATCGAGAACAGTCCAGAGTAAAGAACTTGAAGCCAAAACTGAGGATAGAGCTCCAGCTTATCCAAAATTTAGTGCTCAGCAAAGACTGGTCTAGACGGGAAAGGGGAATACAATTGGAACTGTTAAGAACCAAAAGAACCAACAGACAGCTGAACCCATCAGATCGGGAGCGAGCAGCTGGAATGCCTCAAAGTTTGTACAAGTTTGTAGTCCTGCCAACATATCTCTACAATAGTTTTTCTTTACTATGGGGTTACGGTGCATCCAAGTTAATCTACAGCATACAAAAGCTGCTTCTGCAGTATTACTTACTTAGGTGGCGCTACCTTTCGAGTTGAACCTGGCCCTTCACTAACAAGTCTCTCCAGTTAGCCCGGTCCGTAGCTAACTGCCTCCAGTTGCGCATTCCAAGTCCGATGAGGTTCCCTTCTATTTTACCTACCTAAGGCGAGGTCTTCCGCTACTGCATTGTACCTCAAGGTTAGTTTCGAAGACTATAGGCAGGAGCATTTATGTCCATCTGCTCAAGAATCTTTCTCTCAAAGCGACCGAGAATATCTTCAACCGCTTTCGATAAAGTCCAAACTTCAGCGCCATAAAGCAGGACTGGGATGCTTAAGGTCTTATATAGAGTCTGCTTAGTTGTTCAGAATAGAGCTCTACTACTCAATTGCCTTCTCAGCTCAAAGAAACAGCAATTGGAAAGAGTTATTCTTCGTTTAATTTCTGCTGAGGTGTCGTTGTCAAACTTTATAGCAGAGCCGAGGTATACAAAGTCCCTTACTACCTCAAAGTTATAGCTGTCGATTGTAACGTTCTGTTCAATTCGTCGATGTTGTGTCTTGCTGAGAGCATATACTTAGTTTTACCCTCGTTTACCGCTAAACCCATTTTGGCAGCACTGGTGACAGCCCGCTGAGTTCTGTCAATAATGTCAGTATCATCGCATAGGCTTGTAGTTACACAGACTTTTGAAAGATTGTGCTTCTGGTGTTGGCTTGTGAGATGAAAAATCACATGACAACGCATCTCCTTATCTAAATCCATTTTTGACGTCAAAGGTCTCGATGAGATCATTACCGATCCTGATAAAGCAGCCAGCATTCTCCTTCATCATCCTGCACAGGCGAACGAGTTTGGCATAGATGTCAAAACTAGACATGACTCTATATATGTAGCTCTGTCAAATGCGGCTTTGAAATCGATAAAGAGATGTTGTGTATCGATTTGGACTTCTAGACTTTCCTGGTCCACACTGATAGGGTCCAATCAGATTGTTGGCGAAAGGTTTCAGACGGTCACACAATATGGCAGATAGGATCTTGTACGCGATGTTGAGGAGACTGATACCTCTGTAATTGGCGCACTTGAAGAAGTCTCCTTTCTTGTGGATCGGCAAACGGTGCTGAAATCCCATTCCTCAGGCATACACTGATCTGTATGCTTTCTGCCAGATCACGTCCAGCTGCTTTGAACAACTCAGCTAGTAAGTCATCAGGTCTAGCAGCTTTGTTGGATTTAAAATTGGATATTGCTATCCTTACTTGCTTTGATCCTGTGGACAGAAATTGCTCTCATTATTTAAAGGTACATATATAGAATAGTATATAGCTCCGCAGTTTTTCCATATTCTCAGCACCGACCGGTAAACCATCCTTCACCTCTTATGGGTTCTGTCCCAAAGAATACTGGTCCATCTAGGGGCTTTTAGGAGACTTTAGAATCATCCCCCGCTTTGATAAAAGGGTAGCCCAAATGGAAAGATCGATGGTATCACAAAGGACCTCTTTTGGTCTAAAAGTATCTATTATCTGATACAGTCAACTCCCTCACCTAGGTCTAGGTTAAAAGTATTAAACAAAAAATCGCTGAGCCGTCTTACTTTCACAAATACTAATGGTTGACCTAGGACCAAAAATATATTCACAAGATTCGTGGTACATAACAAGATTCGTGGTTGCACTTATACGTACAAACACTAGTAAAACTATTGAAAATTTATTTCTTTTGTATCCATATGTAATGTATCTAACTGCAATGTATCTAATACATGATACAGATTCAAACACTCACTTCTGTTCGCTCTTTGGGTCAAGGAGCTAACAGTTTACAAGCATGTGACCCGTGCACAGAAACTACATTGCTTTCATAAGTATTTCTAGATACTTAAGATACTTCAAGATTTCCCACCAATATATCAGTCTTATGATTATTCCATACACACAAGAATAATGGAATCAAATCTTCGCCTTATATGGATTCCAGAATACAACTTGAACTGAGATTAAGACCTTGTAGAAGACCTTGTCCATGCAGTTTGTCAACCTCTTCAATTAAAGTTCAAATCGAGTGTACGAGGCAGTAAACATTTCTAACAAGCCGCATATATATGTACGTGAGCCCCTAAAATCCCATAAAATCAAAAGAATAAAGCAACGTCACAGTATAAGCTATATATCGAAACCCCGTTTTGATCACAGAAGTACCTAAACATGAATTTCACCAACTGAACACATTCTAATTGAAAAGTCAAATAAATTAAACTCCGATACACAATGTTAGATACTTTGATAGATTTGGGGAGTAAAGTTGCGTGGTATCGGTCAGTTAAGTGTATCGCTTTAGACCGTAGACACTGTCGGAATGTCACAAAAATCTTATCCGTCCGGTAGTTACGAGTAAAGCCCTCTTTGTACGTAATAAATAATTAAATAGATTAAAAGATAAATTATTAACAGTACAGCTGTAGTTTATCGACATCACGCATGTGATTGATAATAGAATACCGGGTTGAAGGTGTCCAACGTATCTTCTGTCCAAATAAACGTGGTAATAATGTGTTTACTTAGAATTTAGATTGTTTTTTATTTGGTAGTAACACTGTGAACGGAATAGACCGCCAAAACACATAATATGGTGTATTTGGTAACAAATTTGTTTTATCTATTAGCGAATTGTTTATAGCCTTATAAAAAATAAGTGTGATTTTAAACCTTGCATTGGGGTCATGCGTGGATGTTTTAAGAACTCAGATAGTAACAAAGTCAAGCAATAAGTAACAAAAATCCTAGTGACATCTATAAATAGTATTTATACTTACCTTGGTTGTGCAATGCGAAGATTAAATACGAGTAATAGTTCGGCCAAACTGGAACTGATAAACGTCACCGTTGATTCCATCTAGGGAATTCGTCCGTTGCCGCCTGGAACAAGAGGAGGTGCCTTAAAAAGCACTCTTCCTCTCTCTCTCGTCTGCTGCCACCAACGACCTTCCAATGGGGTTGGTTACCCAATCTCCAATCGAGGTACTAGGCATCCAGGAGCCACCAACATGGGGGTGTAGAGTAGTATTAAAATCTCCTGTTTGAAATTTTTCAGGAAACCAACACTCGCACTGTAGGTATGGCGGTAGGTAAAAGGGACATCCGTTTCTATAGAGATTTTGCATGGAACGCATAATGAATTCAATGTTACCTCTGTAATTAATACATTCAAACTAGTATCTACACACCGGAAGGATAATAAAAATTAATGAATATGTGCATTTGCAAACCACATCCTGGCGAGTTTTGTTACACGGCGCAAAATGAACAAATTATTTTTTCAAAAATTGCATCTGTTGATAGAATAGCATTGTTTTGGAGGATTTTCTTCTACTCTTCTTTTTCGGGTTTTTGTACCACGGGGTGGTTAGTATCCCAACCATTTTACGATATTGAGTCTGTTGTAGGTTAACGTCTGTGAAGGGTAAACAGAAAGCGAAGAGTTTATCACTCAGCTTTCAGTCTGTGATGTCATTCATCATTCATCATTCATCAAATTCGGGATTCCGGCATGACGCTGAAAAACACGAGTGCAATGTGCAATTCGGAAACAGTTCCCCTGAACTATTCCAAACATGTACAAGATTTCGCCAAAGAGTTGTGCTATCATGTGACTTCTTCAACCTCGTGCTAGAACAGATGGGGCGCAGGGCAGGTGTTAACATGGATGGCACTATGTTTAACAAATATGTCCATCTGCTGGGATACGCAGAAGACATCGGCACATTAATAAGCAGTCACTCCGAGGGAGTCCTCTTAGAGGCTTTTGTAGGAAAAAAGTTAGAAAACTCTTCAACTCTGCTAAATGCACGAAGATTTGGGACGAATACAGTTTCGCTCTTACAGAATACAACTCAGAATTGAGACGATTTAAACGTGCCACATGGAGGAAATGCTGCGAAAACATTGCTGACATGCCAGTAGCGTACCAGAATCCATAAGGTACTCATTAAAGATCATGTAAATTGTATATGTTTACTAAAACAGACCGATGGGACCTACATGTCGGACCGTATGGATAGTCTTAGAACCTTAGTTCAAGTGCATCTATTCATATAATCCATCTATACCCGCACCCCTCCAGTAGAGTAAATAGTTTATCTGGAATTTTTTTTTTAGTCCGGATAAGGTTAAATAGGCTGTAGGCTCCATCAAATCATTCACAGTCCCCGGCGGAGATGGTATACATAATTCCAGCGCTTTTACAGAAGGTAATTGATATCAGCCAGCTACAACTGAGGTTACATGCCGACTACCTGGAGACAGGTAAACGTAGTCTTTATCCGGAAGCCAGACAATAGACGCAGTGAGCCACCCAAATCTTATAGACCTATAAGTCTAACATCATTTGTTGTCAAAACCATGGAGAGACTTATTGACGTTCAAATTATAAGCTGGCTAGATTTGTCTATCTCTCAGCACTCATGTCAGGTGCTCTTCAGTATCTTGTGAAGAAGATAGAAGGAACTTTATTTTCCAAGGAAATAGCTCTGTGTGCATTCCTTGACACTGAGGGCGCATTTGATAACACTGACTACGACTCAGTAGCAAGATCAATTAGTAGCAGAGGTATCGAGAATACGACCAACCAATGAACCACTTCCTCTGTAGGAGTGTCAGTATCTGTGACCCCAGTTAAGGACTGTCCCCAGGGAGGAGTCCTTTCTCCCTTTTTATGGTCACTAGTCATCGACAATCTTCTAGTCGATCTTCAGAGATTAGGCTACATTGCCATTGGTTATACAGATGACTTGGTGATCCTTATTAGTAGTAAACACAGCACGACCATTTCTAGTGTCATGCAATGTGCTTTACTACACGTTTTTGGAATGGTACAGAAGAGAAGGACTATCCATCATATCTTTCAAAACCGTTCTAGTGCCTTTTACAAAGATAAGACTGGTCGGTGTAGGACCTATCACCTTCAAAGGTACCACTTCAAGTTTATTCCAATGAGGTTAAATATCTCGGTATCATCCTTGACAAACGGCTTAACTGGAATTCTCATATCAAGTCCGCCATTGAGCGTGCCACTAGGGCCATGTGGGCCTATACGGCAGAATTTGGGGTCTAAGTCTAAAAATGATACATTGGATGTATACAATGATGGTGAGGGCCATTATCATGTACGCGGCCATTGTCTGGTGGCTGAAAGTTCTTAAACGGACAACGACAACGAAGCTTCAGAAGCTTTAAAGAAATGCATGTCTCGGTAGTACGGGTTGGACTCTCTCCCCTACAAATTTTCATTAGAAAGACGGCAACTAGATGCGCTTTTAAACGGCAACTAGAATACAAGTGTAAATCAGGCGAAAAGGTGGGACACCGGAAAATTCTTGACTCAATTCCCAAAAAGGACATGTTTTGTACTATCCCCGACATCATGGTCAGGGAGGTTATTTGAGGTAGAAATATTGGACAGTGCAAACTGGTCTAATGGTGTTCCCTGCACTGGATCCTAGAGGTCTGATCTGGTACACAGACGGATTAAAGATGGAAACTGAATTTGGAGTTGGCGTCTTTGGACCCAACGCCAAGGTCTCGATACCTATGGGAACGTGTCCAACGGTTTTCCAGGCTGAACTCCATTCCATTGAGATTTTACTGACTTACTTAGGTGGCGCTACAGTTCGGTGTCAACCTGGGCTCTCACGCCATTGAGATCCGCGCAAGGATAAACCTTGATAAAGGTATTAAGGGAGCTAGGATATATATATTTTCAGATAGCCAGGCAGCACTTAAAGCGCTGTTGTCCTATTTCACGGACTTTATATCAGTCAAATGCTGCTACGATGCACTACAATCTCTTGCCAGACACAAGAGGGTGAAACTCGGTTGAGTCCCTGGTCATCAAGGAATTGGCAACGAAAGTAGAGACGAACTATCTAGGACTGGCTCAGAATCTGATCGCTGATTAATACTTGCGAACAGAAACTTCGTCTGGCCCACTAGGAAACTGTCTCGGGGCTAAGACAATCCAAGTGATTAATTAGGCCTTTTCCTACAAGGAAGTCCTGAATCTAGGTAAGGAAACTACAATATTAGAAAACTGCTTAGCTTTCTCACAGGTCACTGTGGCCTGCGATATCGCCTTAACAAACTTAATCTGTACCCAGAAACGGAATGTAGGATCTGCATAGAAGATGACGAATCTTTTGAGCACGTTCTCTGTGAATGCCCAGCATTACATGGTTAAGGAGGTGTATTTTCCATAAAAAAATATGTTCATTAGCGGAGTTGAGAAACTCTGCTGTTAAGGACGTACTACCCTTCATAAGGGAGGTGAAACGTCTTTTGACTTAGTAATAGATACCCTTTTGACACAATAGATCTTTTCAGATCGCAGTGTTAGCCATATGATATGGGTAAGGGTTATTAAAAAAAAAATCTCTGGTAACCCACCTGACGTACAACTCCTTAAATCCTTATCGATTATAGGAAATACAGTATCTAATGAAACCTAGCGTAGATTTACTTTGACGTCTTATCGATATCGATATCTCATAGCTAATCGTAGTATGATGTAATTCAGAAAAAAAGCGATTTGCCCCTAAACCAACAGCACAATCAGTGATTTATTCTACCAACGTCGATAATTATAAATCCAGATAAACGAAGTGTAGAGTGGCACCTTAATCAAATACATACATACATAGGTATGTATGTATGCATATCTTGAAAATGATATTGAATTCGTTGGCAATCACTGAATCGAAACCTTGATGTTGCTTTGATAGTGAATCGAAATCAATTCCTTGTCAAACACAAAATGATTGCACTAATTGGTTTTTATAACGTGCTTAGATACGTATGTATCTAGACATAACAATGAGACGGACATGAAAAAATTAAAATGATCACAAGACTCCAAAAAAAATTGTTGCATCGATATATGCTTTCTTTTTATTTGCCATCTTCATTCGCGTCCTTATTCAGCTTTGAATTCTTTCACGTAAGTACGTTTCCGTGACTGAAGAACCAGTTTGACTGCAACCGGTTAAAGGTCCATTATGTATTCAGATTCGAAAATGCGATCCTTTTTTTTTTATCATATTGTATGCTAAAACCATTCAACTCACATGTATGTATAAACTTTAGGCAAAGGCTACAGTCTTCTGGTGATAATTTGTGTAATACCCTATCGTTTGTCTGTTTGATATGTTAGATAATTTTTAAATGTTTAGTTTTCAAGGAAACTAAGCTTTCAGAAACTTTGCCAAATTACTTTGAAGTACTTCCGCTGATGATGGAAGGTATATCCCTTTGTGGATCAGCTGCCAACAAACCGAATCAGCTCACAAGAACATTAACAAGAGCATGTGATGCATCCATGCAACAGATGGAACGATGAAATCGGCAGACTGCAAGCAGAGTGCCACAGGGCGCGCCAATTGTTCCAACGCTCCAGAGAACACAGCAGCCACGGAAAGCTTCACGACCGCCTGGAGAAACCTAAAAACTGCAATAAAAGTAAAAAAAAGAGAAAGGCGTCATCGAACACTACCAAGTGGTGATGATGAAGTTGAAGGGTAGCCGAAAACCCTCGCCTACGTCCACAGCATTTCTAGAAAACGAGCTTGCTGTACTTTTGCCACAACAACAGGGAATGGAAGAACACGCGGAGAGGGTAAATATGACGGGGATGTTACCAATACCCCACGTTACCGCAGAAGATATCTCGCAAGTCTGCATAAAAATTAAGGACCAAAAGGTGCCTGGTGTCGATGTAATACCCAAAATTGCCTTAAGAGCAGCAATCAATTGGCGTCCACACCTCATGGCCTTGCAGATCATCAGTATGGTTTCCGTAAGGCTTGCTCTAAGATCGACGTCGTCGAAGAAGTCGTGGGTACTGCGACAAAAGCCACCGAAGGAAAGCGAGGGAACGGCGGGAGTAAACATTACTGTGCACTTAGGAGGAAAAACATCCTCCGAGCTCTTACCGGCAAGAGAGTACTAGAGTACCTGCAGAAGATAATAACGGACTATTTTAGAAATAGGATACTGCTCTATGACACCGACGCGACGATGGAACGAGTATAACGTCAAAGGCGGCGTTCTTCAAGGTTCTACACTAGGTCCGCTACTGTGGAATCTAATGTAAGATGACGTTCTCAGACTTGAAATCCCGAGATGTACGAACATATGACTTCGCTGACGATATAGCAATGGTTGTAGTGACCAAACTCTTTGAGGAGTTGAAGCATGACTGCAATGTAGCTATTGAAATGATCCAGGAATGGGTCTACAACTTACAGAAGAAAAGACAAAAGTAGTGCTCATCAGCAGCATTCGAGTCATGGAGAAGAATAACCATGAGCGATTACGTTATACTTTCCAAACCAGATTTGAAGTAACTTCGCATTACTTTAGATGCAAGGTTAACCTTTAAGCAACACCTGCAGCATACAGCTGAAAAGCGAGCAAAGGCAACGACTGCCCTGGCAAGGATAATACCAAATATCGGCGGACCAAACCAGGAGAAGAGATTGCCTTAGCAAGAGTTAAAGCATCGATAATGCTCTACGGCTCCCAAATGTGGACTGGTGCCATAGAGACGAAATCGTACAGGAAGAGAACTGAGACAACGCCTTCCGAACAACCTCCTACGAAGCGCCATGTATAGTGGCTGACATGGTACAAATAGACCTTCTTGCTGAAGAAGCTTAACAGAAATATCGTGGCATCGAAATGATACTAAAGTACCACCAAGGACAATTCTAGATGAATGGCAAGAGAGTTGGTATCACTTCGATAGAGGCAGAGATTGATCCCCAACATAGACGCTTGGATTAATAGGAAGCATCGGGAGCTGAGTTTTTACCTGACCCATATGCTGCCATAGATACTTCTGAGCCTACCAGCATAGGTTTGGACACGTAGATAACCCATATTGCCCAATGTGCATGGAAACAGTAGAAGCTGCGGAACACACACACACTATGCCCCATTGTCCACGATATCATGAAGAACATAAGGCCAGACAACATCACCAGACAGTTGATGAGCAGACAAGAAGCTTTGGAAGCAGTTAGCGATACTGTGACAAAAAATATGAAGGAGCAGGAAAGACTTCAAATGAAGAGTTTCGTCCCACCTTCCAAAAAAAATCAAAAATACGAGTGTAGACGATTCTAGGCTAGAGGTGGCGGTCTCTATTTATCGGGTACATGGGGCTGAGTATGTGCGTTTTACCTGGAGAGCTGTTATGAATGACTCTTAGTACTCAACTTGTTTTGACCACCTAACTTCCTTCACTGACGTAACACTTTATGGATTTATTTATGGTGTATGTACTCGGTGTGGGACATTTATTCCTTCCGTCACTACTCTCTTATTTTGCATGCGAAGTATTGCGTAATGGATGGCGACACATACATAAATAGAATAATCTCACCCAAACATTCCCATCCCCCAGTGTCTCCAACACTATTTCGTTTGTTTCAGTCTACCCTTGCGACCTTGAAAGTTACTAGGGTAATGCTTGCTGCCATCGCCGGCAGACATATGGCAGACTTAAGGGATAGGGTACCACACAATCGTTTTAGTTTGCATTGTATCTTTTTATTTTGTTTTTTTTACTGACCACTATCCAGGCAATTGCTATTTTTGGTTGAATTTTTTTTTGTGAACTTAACACAGCGACTATGAACCAAATTTTTGGCTGTCCTCAGTATCGTGGAGTTAACCAGGCGGTATGGTTATGTTGAATAGCCAGTTATTATTACTGTTGACTACAATAATTGGTAGCGTTTATTTATTTTGTATTTTTATTTATTTTTTTCGAAAGGCATAAAGCCATCTGTGACACAATTCAACCAATTTTCGTTTTCTTTTTTATTTTATTTTAGAACTCGTAAATTACCGAATGTGCGCGTTAGCAAAAGTCAGTATTAGCCGTCGTACTATTAGCTTAATTCGGAACAAGGTCACTATTCCATCTTCAGTTGTGATTAATGTAAGTCGGTATTAAAAGTCTGTAAATTTATTTATAATTTCTTCTACAGTCTAGACACACAGATACATACGTACATACATAACAAAAATAAAAAAATTGTTATCATGACACACAATGAGATTCAGATACTCGTAAAAGTCAAACAAGTTAGTGAGTGAATTTTTTCGTATTCTTTGGATTCGTTACGTAGAACGTTCTATTTATAGTCACAGTGAGGTAGAAACATTTAAAATCATATATCTAATGCTGATAGTTAAATAGAAGTGTGTGATTAAAGCCAACTGAAAAAAGCCACAAAAAAATATTGAATGCCGGTCCCATATTGGTATCTATTGCTGCTTAATATCTTCTGTTCATTATTTTATCTACGTAATTTGAAAATGCTAGTGCTATTCTGTACGTCATAGAATAAAAGATACACATTTGCTGAATGCCTTGGTTGGTGCATCATGTTTCTTCGATGGTATGAGACAAACAATTGACGATTCTCAATTCACAATTTAAAGCCGATTGGATATTGAAACTCCAGTTCTCAAGGATACGATTCCCTTAACGAAATGTAAGGTCCTTTGAATGTGTGGATACAAGAGTAGACGTCATCCGAGACCAAGTAAAGTCATATCGTATGTAACTTCAGCGCTGTTATTGTCCGTTTTTTTTTTTTTTTTTATGTGTACACACATCTTACAGCTTTCTTCGATGTGTTTCTGAGAAAGAGGTGGGGGTTGGTGTAACAAATACTTTCCTGTTGTTTGCTTTCATTCAATTCAATTCGATTAAATGGACAGGAACGGGAAGATGGATGAAATTTCGTATACATTGAAGGAATAAGAAATACTTTGGACTTTCGAGAATTTCGAGTCGTAGAAGTCAGGCACGTAACCAAGTGTGGTTGTAATTGTGTCGATTTCAACTGCGATTTTCATGAGCTAGAGGTCGACTAAGACATTGGGTAGAATACTTCTAAAGGGAATGGACAAAGAAAGTCTTTAAATGAATAACAACCAAAAATCTTGAGAAATAAAAAATGAAAGGAGAGTGAAAGGCTTCTGTGTACAGTCAACTTACTTACTTACTTACTTAGGTGGCGCTATAGTCCGGGGTGGATCTGGGGTTCAACCATCAAGCCTCTTTGGCTAACACTTGTACTTCCAAGTTGAATTTGAAGACTCTTCGGACCGTAGCGTTGATGTCCATTTGCTCTACATGTTCTAGCCATCTTAGATGACTCATGCGTCACCATGAGTATTTTATCACCAGGTCGATGTCACTTCTCCATGACTCCTCTAAATCCCATTCACGCAAACTGGACCGAAAATCATCCGAAGAATTGTGCGTTCAAAAAGAGCAAGGATATATTCATCCGCTTTTGGTAACGTCCATGCCTCTGCGCCATACAGGAGGACTGGGATAATAGGGGTCTTATATAGAGTCTCCTTAGTGTTTCTTGACAAGGCCTTGTTAATCAATTGCCTTCTTGGACCAAAGAAACGGCGATTGGCAAGTGTAACTAGTCGTTTGATTCCTGATGTGATGTTGTTGTAAGAGTTTAAAGCTGAGCCGAGGTAGACAAAGTCTCTAACTACCTCAAGGTTATAGCCATGTGACATTCTGTCCGATACTTGGATGTTGTGTGTCTCTTCTTGTTGACAGCATATACTTAGTTTTGCCTCATTGACAACTAAACCAATTTTTGGCGCTTCTGTTCCAATATTTGCAAATGTACCACTGACAGCTCGCTGTGTTCTGCCGATTCTTTTGTTCGTAGAGCTCACGAGCCGCTCTCGTCCTCCTATGCAGCGCTGCTTCGTAGGCGAGTTGTTTTGATGTATGTGCTTGCCGAAACTCTTCATCCAACCAGGGGTTTCGTAGGTCAGGTGAAACCCTCCACATCAGTTACGACGTTTTTTGATGAGTTCTTTGCAACGAATGCCACTGGTCTCCAGCACTTGATGCTGGTTGTATAGGACTTCTTGATAGGTTAAGAGAAGTGACCTGGTATATTTTCATGCCCAGGAACCCAACAGAGCGCAACCTTGTGCTGTGTTCCAAGAACCTTAAGCTCTTCACGACAGCACTTCATAAGCTTGGATTCTATTTCGATAGCAGAAGTCGCTTTTATTGCTGTCTGGCTGTCGATAAAAAAAGGAGATACCATCTTAAGGTACTGCCTTCAACGCAGTCTCACGGGCAGCTATTGTCACTGAACCGTTGCATTTTGTCTCCAACTATCTGACTGACTTATTCTCAGGGCACTAATAGCTGCCGTGGCTTGAACGAAGATATCCAGTCCTGCAGTCGGTGCGGTTCTCATGGCATTTGCGGTGCCAATAAAAACCAAATCTCTTTATCTTCGTGAGAGCCTTTAAGTTGGTGGTCTTGCTGGCGAATGGCCACCACAGCAAGACAGTGGACTAGAAATGGCATTCCTTCCTCATCACAGTCGAACTCTCGCCACTTCCTCTAGCAGTTTTGTGTCGTAGCCTATTCAAGGCCGTCTTGGAGGAGCATGAAATTGGCTTGGATCAGGTGGGTTCGAGTCGGTTGTTCGTCGAGGTCTTACAGTGTTAGAGGTAAGGAGCAAATAGCTTCCCGCCCTCCCCACTGATAGTCCCCTTTCCTTTCGGCCTGCGTTCGTCAGCCTATTGTCGACCCTATTTAACCCTACAAGTTGTAGCGTGTTGCAAGCTCTATTCAGACACTCGCGTTCCCTGTCCGTGAAGGACTTGGGGTCACGCTTCTTAAGCCGGTTAATGAGGCATAACGTGTTCCTCTTCCGGTTATGTAAAGAAGTCATCCTCTACTGTCTACTATCGTGTGCCTAATCTCAGCTGAGTTGGGCAATGGTGGGGCTAGTCTCAGACCTATTACAAACCCAGAAACCTGCTAGTCCCAGACCTACTATAGTAGCGAAATTCTGAGCCGTGGAATTCCCATTATCGACAGGACTGATATTACTCGACGAAGCAGGAGCAGTGGCTCGTTACTTTAAAGTGGTCCAGTAGTACTGCATCTACCTTTGGAAGTACCTACTTCCTCAATGAATGGATTGACCCAGTCGTCATTGAGGTAGATGGCGATTCTGATGGTGATTGACCCCTCTGACTAGCGATGGCTTATCCCGGACTTGGGTGGTTCCATTATTGGTTCCCAATTGGCTTACACCTCGACAAGGACAACTCCTGCAGGTAGGCCCAAGCATTATGGAGTCTCGTCCTTTTCGGTTCAAAGCAGCTCTAACCAGCATATAGAGAAACATCCACAAACAGTGAGATATTCCAGGACAAAAAAAAAACAAAAACACAAAATTTACCAACGTAAAACTTACACAGACACCGCATTTCTGTCCTTTTGCGAATATTAGTCCTTCAACTCAGCCTTTGTCATGTTGAATACTAGCAACCATTTCCCTATCATTCCAGGACATGCATATTATAAAACTGCAGCTGTTCTTCAAACTACAAAGGATTCCAAGAATGTATTCCTGAGACTACTTATTGCACACGAATAATTAATGAAGGTTTTGGGCGCTGTGGCTCAAGTGGTTAGTGCGTTGGACTACGGAGCGAGGGGTTCCAGGTTCAATCCCCAGGCAACACCTAAAATTTCTTTCACGGCCCCACCTCTCGCGAGCGTCTGACAAACATCCGAGAGTAAAACTGTCATGAAAAAACTTCTCAAAATTGCCGTTCGGATCCGGCATTAAAACAGTAGGCCCCTTCCATTCATGTGAAGAATATAACACGCACAACACGAATGGTTGTGAGAAGCTAGGCCCTGGGTCCCATGGACCTGTCGCGCCAAAAATTTGTATTTGTATTTTTTTCTTTTCAAAGAATCGGATTAGAAATGCTTATAAATGTTTTTTACGTCCTGAAAACGTATGCATTCTGTAAACGAAGGATTCCATAGGGACGCTCTTCGTATTTCTCCACTGGAATTACATATTATCCAGTAAGTAGCGTATATATCTTCTACCAATAGAATGAAGGAGGATATTACATTCAGTTTGCGAATATTTCGATGCAATTTAATAATTATTTTTCGTCCTTTATGTAAATGTAAAAAGTTTGATTCAGTTTAATGGGGAAGATGGTCATTGTTAACCACGATTAAAATTTTAGGGCATTATGAATAGAGCGCTTCAAAAACGTATTGCTTGAGGAATAGCAGTAGGTTTGGGACTTTTTTTTAAGGCGAACAATCTTTGAAGGATCTGAATCTATTTTAAAAGACAAGTCCTAACCTTAGTGGTGGTTCCAATCGGCATTTTAATAGGCATTTCCGACTGCCTGCAACCTTCCACAATTATTAATGTGTTATCCACTTTCTCAAGAAAATTGTGGACTTATGGCTCACCAAAGTGGACTTAAAATCATGCGTCCTACTTGTACCTATAAAATGAGTCTTTTCCACTCTACCGTAATACCAATTAACAAAATTCAATCAGGGAGGTAGGCGTTATCAATAGATAGATATGGACGAGGAAGGATTAAAAATACCTTCCTTGTGTGAAAGGTCTCTGCGGTGAACATCTCTACAACGACTCACTAGGAATTCTCTAAAATATAAAGTCTATCTACCGCACCGGATCTTAAGTCACATTGGTGCGTGCTTACATTAAAGAGTACCCTTCTTGTAGATGGAGCATATAGAGTTGGCCAGGCAGGCTTTTATCCTCCAATACTTTACTAACGATCTGACGAATGCTTCTAATCAGAAAATCGCCTTCATATTTGAAGTTTCTATGGTAAGTCCTCAAGCCGGGCGACTTTTTTTGGTCTTTAATTTCAAAACGGTCAAACTCCTCTAAGCTAGGAGTGAGCACCACTTCATCAGCTGGCTGTGAGATCTTTTCATGCAGCGTAGCATGGTTGTGGCCCAGTAAGATAGCAACACCTACGTATGTAAGAAAGTAAGTAAGAAAGAGCTAAGAACACATATTTGACGAGGATTATAGTTGTTGACCTACCGTTAAAGAAAGCCATGTTGGCTGGAGGAAATAGGAGACTTGCACTGAAAGCTTAAGGCTTTGTTTAAAATTCCTTCAAAGTTTTTGGGTTTATGAGAAGTTTTAGCAATAGGACGGTAATTATTAACTTTATTTGTTCAACCCCTTTTTATGTATCGGTGTTATGAAAGAGGTCCTTTAAACTTGAGGAAATTTTCCTTGTGAGTGGATAGAGGACAGACAAAAGAGGTTAGAAATCTACTATCTATACGTTTGATTGCAGAGTGTATACTCATCGACCTCGTATGATAGATTTAAACTTATTACTAAAATGAAAATACCTTTAACACTATTAATTAGGTATTTTGAAACGATCCATTTTAATGTTTTAAAATCACTTCACTTTACATACGCATGCATATGTGCGAAATATCTGACGATGACGAAGGACAGTAATAAACCGAATGATGCAAAAATTAAATTGAAATTTAGTCATGTATAACTAGAGTTCTTTCATATTGAGGAATTATTCAAAACTAATAAAGCCTTCCAATTCAGGGAGAATGTTTTTGATTTATATAGATTCTCTTACAACTACATAAATAGTTAGTATCTATTGAGAGATTATAGCTTTTAATGAAAATTTTATGAAATACGATCTACGGATGCATATGATTGGATTGTGTGATTCATGGAATCAGCTCTGATAGACACTATAGCAACGTGCGGATGGTATAAACAGGACAATGCTCAATTTAAATTGCAATTTACTCGAATCTATAGATAGTCGTTTCATGTTGACTAAATATTCCACGAAAAAATTTTCAATTTAAGGAGAATTTATCCGACTCTGTAAAGTAAAAAGTTAGTGTTTACTGAGAGATTACAGCTCTGCATGAAAATTTGCGTCACTCATGTGAAATGCTTTGTTGATAAACCCAAACCTAAGTAAGAAGAATTCATGATTAAACAATGAGTTACTTCCTGCTGCTGATCAGATTTCACAATGCGTTGGTGTGATTAATTTATTTTTGAAAGTAGCCCGGGGCATTTCTTAAGAAATGGGTGTCTTATCCCATCGAATTTTGTACTATATAGAAATGAGAATTCTTTCTTTATAATAGTTGAAAAATCATTCCGATTAAGAAACTCCTCCAGCTTAGGACCCTTAGGGTCTCTTTGTAAATATACATATGTAAGTTAGATAGAGGCACTGAGGCAAATCATTAGACTCTACTATTCATTTACGGAGCTCGGTAAGAAAACCATATTTGGCGGATCAGTCGAAAGGCACTAGCACCAAATAATGGCTTCCGACTTAGGGACTTTCCGGCAGCACGTAATACGGAGATAAGTAGCACAAGAAGAATCACACAGCAGCTCTTCCCAAATGGTTGAACCATCAGGAGTGCAAAAATGTCGACTCGGAACATCTTCCGTTCATCGCGAACGAACTCTCCAGCATGTCACCAACGCTATTACTGGCTCCAGTGTCATACAATCATCAAGGAAGTAGCCGAAGTCACCGTAACCTGCAAAGCACCGAAGTATTTAACTTATCCATAGGCTTAGCAGCGAAAAAAAAGGGCACAGCGCGGAAGAGTATAGAGTCAGAATACAAAAGACAGAACTTACGCAACTTCCCAACTCAATGATGTCAAGGAGTCTCGTGACAGAAGCCTGAACCAAAACTTTTACAAGAAAGCCAAGCATCTAGCTACGAACTTCAAATCCAGAACAAAGACTCTTCAAAATAGTGGAGGATACCTAGTCACCGACGCACAGGAAATTGTATATGTGTTTAAGGAGCACTTAACACCTTAACACTTAACACTTACACCGCATGAAAAGATCTCACAGCCAGCTGATGAAGTGGTACCCTATCCTAGCTTAAAGAAGTTTGACTGTTTTGAAGCTAACGACCAACAAAGCCGCCCGGCTTGAGGACTTACCATAGAAACTTCAAATATGAAGGCGATTTTCTGATTAGAAGCATTCGTCAGATCGTTAATAAAGTATTGGAGGATAAAAGCCTGCCTGGCCAACTCTATATGCTCCATCTACAAGAAGGGTACTCTTTAATGTAAGCACGCACCAATGTGACTTAAGATCCGGTGCGGTAGATAGACTTTATATTTTAGAGAATTCAGAGTGGGATAGAATTTGACATACTAGAGCAGGTGGAGGTGGTTTCAACATGGAAGATACTATGATATCGAAATCATCGGGCATTCCTAGCGAGTGTTTGTAGAGATGTTCAACGCAGAGACCTTTCACACAAGGAAGGTATTTTTAATCCTTCCTCGTCCATATCTATCTATTGATATCGCCTACCTTCCTGATTGAATTTTGTTAATTGGTATTACGGTAGAGTGGAAAGTCTCCTTTTATAGGTACAACTAGGACGCATGATTTTAAGTCCACTTTGGTGAGCCATAAGTCCACAATTTTCTTGAGAAAGTGGGTAAAACATAAATAATTGTTGCAGATGAGTTGGCTGTGAAGAGGATGTACAGACTGATGAGTTTACTTACTTACTTAGGTGACGCTCTACATGATCTAGCCATCTCAAACGACTAATGTTCAATTTTTTGACTAAGTCGATGTCGCTGTGTAGTTCATATAGTTCAATCTCCTCGTCCAGCAAACGGGACCGAAATTTTTAACAAAAAATTTTTCTCTCGAAGCGACCGAGGATCGAGGTCTTATATAGAATCTCCTTAGTTGTTCGTGGTAGGGGCTTACTACTCAAATGCCTTCTCAATCCAAAGAAACCGTAATCGGCAAGAGTTATTCTTGATTTATTTTTGCTGAGATCCAAGGTAGACAAAGTCCCTTACTACCTCTAAGTTAACTATATATGTATGTAGCTGTCGATTGTGACGTTCTGTCCAATTCGTCGATGTTGTGTGTCCGTTCTTGTTGACAACATATACTTGGCTTGACTCTCATTTACCTGCCAATAATGTCAATATTATCGGCATACGCTGGTAGTTGCACAGACTTTTGAAAGATTGTGCCTCCGGTGTTGGCTTGTGAGTTGAAAAATCACATGACAGCGCGTCACCTTGTCCAAATCCTTCGTCACCTTGATGGAGCAGCGGGCGTTCTACATCGTCATCCTGCACAAGCGAACAAGTTTGGACAGTTCGTCTCTATAAATGCTGTCAAATGCGGACTTAAATCGATAAAGAGATGGGGAAAATCGATTGAGACTTCTTGTGTTTTATCCGGAATCTGTCGAAGTCTGCCACACTGATAGGGGCCAAACAGGTTTGGGGTCAGAGTTTCAGATGTTCAAATAGGATGGCAGATAGGTTCTTGTGCACGATGTTGAGTAGACTGATACTTCTGTAATTGTCGCAATTGAGAGGGTCTCGTTCCTTGTGGATCGGGCAAACGATGCTGAGATTTCATTCATCAGGCATAATCTCATCTGGCCAAGTCTTAGAAATGAGTTGGTGCATGCTCTCTACCAGGTCATTTCCAGCAGCTCGGCGGTAAGCGTCAGGTCCAGCAGCCTTGTTTGATTTAAGCTTGTATATTGCTATCCTCACTTCATTTTGGTCAAGTGGACAGAAGTTTTGGCTATCATCGTCTAGATTGAATGGTTCATTTTGCCTGACAGCGAGATGTTGGTCTTCATCGCCGTTATACAGTCTGGAGAAGTTTTTCCATACTCTCAGCAGCGACAGTGACTCTACGTACTATGAGGTTTTCTTCTTCGAGTTTTGTTGTCTTGACACGTTCTTCTAACCTTTTGGTAAAACTTCCTTACAAAGTTCCTTGAGTATAATCTCTCAATATCTTCGATCGCACGCTTCTCATGCACCTTTTTCTTCGTCCGGAGAAGTCGATGTCCTTCCGTCTCTTCTACTCGTAGAGCCCACGAGCAGCCCTCGTCCTTCTTCGCGGCTCCGCTTTGTATGCCTCTTGTTTAGCTGTACTTGCTTGACGGCATTCTTCATCGAACCATGGGTTTTTTGGTGGTAGTCGGGTGAAACCCAGCACAGCAGTTGCGGCGTTTCTGATGGCATGTTAGCAGTTCTTCGGCATTTGATGCTAGCGGGATAGGAGTCGTCGTCGTCGATTTTGGGATACGCGTTCGGCGAAGATTCTGGTGAACTCTTGCGATAGTAGCTTTTTTTTGTGGCTACCAACAAGGTAGTGATCCGAGTCGACTTTGGCTGCTCAGAAGGTTCGAACATCTAGAATACTGGAGGTATGCCTTGCGTCGATCATCCTTCAGAGCTGCAGGTCGTTGTCGTTATTTCGTTTGCTGCGTTCATCAACAGTAGGGTCATCCTTATCCTTATTTGTATGTTGTTATTTTTTTTTAAGTTTTAAAATTTTATTAATGTGGTCTTGTAGGTAATAAAAGTGAAATATTTCTAAGGTTTTCATCTGGTCACTCTGGTTACTACAATATCTAGCACACAATCCAATCCATTTATTCCACATGAGCATCTGTAGCCGGTATTTCGTTGCGACGCAAATTTTCATGAAAAGCTGTAATCTCTCAGTAAATACCAACGATTTACTTGTAAAAAAAATTTACATAAATGTGTCTCTTATCAGAGGCGCGTATATCCCCGTAAATTGGAAGGCTTTACGTCGAATATTTAATCAACATCAAACGACTACTTTTGTACATAATACGTACTACATTGCAATTAAATTTTTGAATCATCCTGTTCATAGCATTCGCACGTTACTATAGTATCTAGCAGTGGTGATTCTATGAATCATACCATCCAATCCATTCATTCTTCTATTTACATTTCGTATCGCACGTATGTTTATGCATGTCTTGGCCAAGAGTATGGTGTATGATAATATCTACTTATCTTGTACCTTTGTAGACTCACGTTGTCACGCTATCAGTGCTAAGCGATTACGATAAAAGGTCTTCGCTAATCTGATTTATCTCCCAGTTGAGCAACGAATTTCGAAAGTACGACAACACAATGTGTTTCCCTGATAAAGCGGATGGATTTCTGTTCCAGAAGGTGGCCACCAGAATTGGTAACTATGAATGAACTTAAGTTATCTTAGCAAATCAATTTGTTTGCAGTCTCTTTTCCCCTTCTTTCTTTGTAATAATATAGGCAACTTGCTGTCCTTGAATTATGGCCTACTCTTTGGTGTTACTTCGTCACAGATTCTGTTATATCAATCAACGGATACACCCCTAAGCAGGGTGATTGATACTGAAGGTGCTTCGATGTTGGGGACGTATCTCTGTTTGGGCGGCATTCTGGGCTCTCTTATATTTGGATATTCAGCGAATAGAATTGGACCGAAATCGGCGTTATTACTGTGTGGACTGTTGCAAATAGTAAGTATTATTAATTTTCTAATTTGGACACATAAATTTAACATTCATTAAACTGCTCTATTCAAATCTCTGAGGACATAACTTTCAGCATAAATGCCTAAAGTCATGAGGCAGTACTCGTTACAGCAACGCGTGTAAGAAAACTTCGTCCTATAATCAAACTGTGTGGTATTGACTCTGTTCAGTTTGAATTTACTTGTTTAAGGCTTAAGGGAACATCGTCTGCACAAAACTTTGTCATCTGTCAGAAACATTTCGCCCAAACACCATGTTGTTGAGTGCAAATAATTCCGGAATTAAATGCTGAGATAGTTGTCGTCATCGACTGAGTTTAAGGAGCAGAGTTAAATAAAATTCGAGGACGAAGAGTTTTGCCTTCAAATCAAGTTGTAAATACTGTAGATATCTGTGTACATGCGTAGATACTTTCTTTACATGTTGCACAATGCTTTCACACACGATACTAAAGATGATAAGATAGCAAGTAACCATGGTTCAACTTGTTCTTTTTGAATATATGTATCTACAGTTGACAAGAACGTTATCTGTTTGTGGTAATGAAGGCCATTAACGGTTACTGTAATACAACTGTAACCCTCTCTACCCCAATCTGTCCACCTAGTCATTCGAAGTACTAGTACTTAGTATGGTAGGCAGAGCATACTCTTAGCGCACATATTGCGTATGGTGAGATTTAATCCTTGTAGCTCGTCCTTCTTGAATTTTTTTTTTACGTAGAAAAGTGGGAATCTTTTAAAGATAAAAAAGGAACCCATAGTGTGGAATTTCTACCCACTAAACCCACCTCCCCATCTATCTCTGGTCCTCGCGATACTGCTGTCAAGTATTTCATCGCAAGATGGTACTTCATCCTTAGGTACTCGACTCATTCGTGTTGGCAGACTGCTGTGCTGCGTTTCGTTGTCGCTCCTGTGTTCGCTGTTCTTTCATAATGCTTGTCACAGTGTTGGTAACTAATTTCCAAGTTTCTTCGTTACTCACCATTTGCTTGGCGAAGTTATTTGGAATTAAATCCTCTCGCAGTTGGATTACCAGCAGCTTCCGTACACTTTGTACAATAGAGGTTGTCATCGTGTTTAAACCTATACAGGTAGGCTCTGAAGTACCTGTGGCAGCATATGGGTCAGCTCTCCATGCTTCTTATTAATCCAAGCGTCTATGTTGGGGATAAATCTCTGCCTTTATCAGAGTGACACCATCTCTCCTGCCAGTCTTCCAAACCTGTCGTTGGTACTACTTCAGTATTACTTCTACTCATCGCTGTTGCCGGTGTCCTGTTGGCACGGTATTTCTGTTGCGCTTCTTTAGCAAGAAAATCTACTGATAGCATACCAATCACTACACAAGCGGCATCACAGGAAGTGGTTCAGATAGCGCTGCATACTCTCAACGCTTTGGTTCTGTAAACTGTCTCAGTCTACTTTCTGTATGATTTCGACTTCATGGCACCAGCCCATATGCGGAAGCCATACACCATTATTGATGCAGCAACTCTCGCTAAGAGTAATCTCTTCTTCTCTGTGTCGGTCCCCCGATATTTGGCATAATCCTGGCCAGTGCAGCCGTTGCCTTTGTTGCCTTATCAGCTGCACGTGGTGCTTATAAGTTAGTCTTGCATCTATGGTACTTCAGCTCTGCTGATGAGCACTACTTCGATCTTTTCTTCTGCACGTTGTAGGCCCAGGGGTACTAGCCAGTGCTGAATCATCCCAATAGCTTCATTGCAGTCATACCCAACTTCTCGAGGTGTTTGGTCACTACAACGATTGCTATGTCGTCATCGAAGTCAATTACATTCGAAAATCTCGGGATTTCAAGTCTGAGAATGTACTCGTACATTAGATTCCACAGTAGCGGACCTAATACAGAACCTTGAGGAATGCCGCCTGTGAAGTTATACCGCCTCGTTCCATCGTCGGTGTCATAGAGAAGACTTGTAGGATCCAACACCGGACCACCATTAAACCTATTCAATTTAAGTATTATCTATTCAAGTAGTATTTAGGCCACATTTGCCTGGATATAATAAAGTTCCGCACCACCTGCCATCCACTATCAGCTTCTAATAGATGGCGCGCAAAGATTCTCCCCTTAAGGGCCCCCAGCCAAGGGAACTATCCAGGACAGATACCCGTCTTGCTAGTTCATCAGCTTACCATTTCCCTCAATGTTACGCAGACCACCAGACTAGCGATATATAGGACGCATGACCATCTTCGAGCGAAGTCCTGCCCTCTTACCAAAGGTTTTGTTGCAAGCATAGAAAGCCACGCAGGCTTTTTATAACCGCTACTCAATGTTGAGTTTCCAGCTTAGTACCTAGGTACTTGGCACTCGAAGATAAGAACGCCATCTCAGTCGATCGTTTGAGCTGTCTCCAACTCATTCCTAGAGAGCTCAATTAATCCTCAACTGTTCTGCGCCATGTTTGCCTAGGGCGTCCCGCTATTCTAGCTGCTTGGGTGATCGGATTCCAATGCATGGCGTTTTTCGCAATGGAGTTGTCTTCTCGCCAGGGACTCTTTAGAAGATTCGTCCAAGTCTCATCTGGCCTTTTAGACATGATTTCACTCAATCTTGTAGATTCTTTCTTTCAATGGACTGACAGTAGTCCATCCAGAGCCAGAGACTTGGCCATTTTAATGGATTTCTTATATTCTTTAAGACAATCTCTATATGGCTGCCAGAACTTGTGTTTAAAGCGGATTATGAAGATATCTCTAGTAATCTTCCTAAGAATGGATAGATCTTCGTTCCATCAAGGTAGTAATATTTTCTTGTTGTATTTAATAGAACACGAAAGGTTAAAAGCCGCGCCCATGGCCATTTTTAGATGGCATCTAGTTCTTCAACTGATTCAATTTTCAAGTCGACCTTAGGGACACACTCACTGAGGAAATCCTTAAAAAACTGTTCTTCACATCTGATTACCTGATAACCCTTGACCAACTAGGCGGAGTCTTAGCATAACACAGGTCCCCAAGGATGTCCCAGCAGGTAATCCATGACCATCTCCAACAGTCTAGCCTCGATACTATCCTATGCTTCACTGACGATGCCATCAAAAGAGCCCTCGTCCACCAGGGCGGATTGCAAATGGTCTTGAACCACCTCGGAAAAGTGTCGCACCGTCTGGGTAAAAGCCGAAAATGAACCTGGTTGTTGTTGTGTCGAGGACTTATTCGCCTTAGTACCCTTCTTCTTCTGTTATTGTTCTTGCTTCACAAGGTGGTCGATGTTCTCGTCGACCACAGCTTGATACTTAATCTTGTCTACTGTGTCCTTCTCATGAACGGCACCAGCTGTTTTGTTTTTGGCAACATCGTCAAGAACGGTCCAAGCCATCTTGTACATACTCTTCATAATCCTTGTGGCTTTGTAGCATCATGTGGAAAATATCTTCAAGGCCGGATGCTTTAAGGGGGTGAAGGAGTCAATTGTCCAGTTGATCTTTTTTTCTTCTATAATCTAGTTAGCCGGGAAGCTGCTTGTGTTGGCTGTCCTGTCCTAAGGGCTGACTGGGCTGCAGTGTCAGATATTAGGATATCGCACTCTGGAAAATGTGTCCTAAAGAGCAGTTCTAAGGTCTCAGACCATGATCTTGTCCAGGATCCGTCTGATTTATTGATGAAGCCTCGGACTGTGGATACGTTTGAATGGATTTTCCGGTGTCTAGCTGCGACTTTAGTGGACTCTGTATCATTGCAGAACTTGCTCCAGGAGAACCTCTTGGCGTAAATTGCATTTTTCTTGAAAACACCTTTGTTTTCCTTGTAGCGGTTCCAGATGCAAATTATTTGCAATTATAAATTCTAGCAATGACTCACCTCTTGCGTTAATATCGCTACTTCCTCATAAAATTTGATGTGAGTTGGTATCGTAGCCGGTCCATAGGTCCATAAACGCCTCAGAAGGTGGGAAATTCGGTTCATCCCAGGGCAAGTAGGTCGATGAGAAGATCTTAGGCTTGCCTTGGGCCCTTTCAAGTCGGCATGATGTTTGATCTAAGTTGCTACCTATACGGGGATAAGAGGAAGAGGTTAATGTGTCGCTTAGCTGTCATGCAAGTGCGATACTTGCAGTTGGATAGGCCATTTTTAAAGAATATGATATAATCTTTGTAGTTCAGTCCGTAGATCTTTCGAGGATTTCTGAACTAGGGCTATGTCAATATTTTGTTTTGTTAGTTGAGTGTGGAGGTTGGCGTTGGCAAGCTTCGTAAATGTGCTTCATCGCTGAAGATGAAATTCAGGATTTTCTTCAAACTTTTTCAGAGCCCAATCGGAGAAGTTTCGGCGCTTCAAATGATCAAGAGGTTTCAGTGCTTAAGTAAATTTAATCTTGTAAGGATGTAGGCAAAGATATTTACACAAAATTCGCCACAATGTGGACTGAACGATTCCTAATTCCTATGAACGTCGTGGAATCGATTGATTTGGCTCATTTTGAACTGAAGCACTTACGGCTGCCATATTTTCGGTGCTTTGTCTCACTGGCACAGGAACATTTAATAGTGAACATGTAAAGCCTGTCTAGTAGGACGATTATTGGAGTAAGCGCTTTTAATGTTGCGACCACCGACTCAGATTTCGGTAGCAATTTTGAATAATTTCCAAACGTTACACATTCATGAATTTCACCATGATAAAGATGTAAACCTTGACTGACGTTTTGCCATTGACAAATCATAAAAAAAGCTTAAGGATACGTTTTTATTAAAATACGAAATTGTTATGTCCCTTTTGAAAAATCCGTTTATAAACAAACTGATGCCAGTGCCATCTATTGTTTCTTCATTTAAATTTATATTCTTTACACAATTCCAGGGTTGCTGGTTCTCCATTCTATTCGGCTACAACATCGATCACATCTATAGTTCACGTATCGTGGGTGGACTTGCAGCTGGAGGAGCATTCACCGTACTACCAATCTACATCAGAGAAATATCGGAAGAAAAGAATCGCAATTACTTAGAATCAACCATTGATCCTGTGAGAAATTTAGGAATACTCATCGGTTTCCTATTGGCTGCATTCGCTCCATATGACTATCTGTCAGTAATTGGTGTTTGCACGTCCTGTGTGTTCACAATGTGTTTTCCCTTCATGCCAGAGAGTCCATACTATTTCGTACGAAAGGGTAACGTTGCAATGATGGAAAAGTCACTCAGATGGTTTCGTGGAATTCGACAGCTGGAGGACCGTGATAAGCCAGAATTTCTTGATGAAGTCAGAAAGTTTGTCGATCAAAATAAAGGACACATGAAATTCGACGAAGTCATATCGGCCAGTTACAAGGCACGTTTATTCGCAATCAGTACCGTCCTCGTGATAACATCACAGTTTTGTGGAATTTTCTTAATCCTTAATTATGCTGAAACGATATTCCGTCAAGTGAGCCCACCTATTCCAGCGCATTGGGCAGCAATTACATTGGCAGCTGCACAGTTGTGTGGATCCGGTTTGGGAATTATAATCCAGGATAGAGTTAATCGACGGGTAAGGGAGTAATTCCACAATTTTTTTTACAGAATGTATGCTTATAGATACATATTGAATTACTATATGTATTTGCAGATACTTTTGTGTGTAACAACATTCCTATCGGGAGTTACGTTGGTTGTCCTGGCAGTATTCATGACTTTCGATAGCTTATTTGCTTTGAATCCTTGGCAGATGGGATGGTTTCCCTATGGATTTCTGGTAGCGCATTTATTTATAGCAAACATTGGATTCTATCCACTGACTTATGTGGTTATATCGGAAATTGCACCACCAAAGGTAAGTGGGTCAATGTTTAAGAGATTCCAATGAAGACCTGTGTTTATTTTCTAGATGAGAGTAGCTGTCACCACCTGGGCAATGGCTTTCCTCTGGTTACTTGCATTGCTCACAGTAAAGGTGAGTAAATTTCACTTTCTATTCATGATTAGGGAAAAGTTTTTTAAGTTTTCTTAAGTTAGAGTGAACCACATGGATGGTTCTTAAGTTTCCTTTAACTTGCATACATATATATTTATTTCTTTGTCTACTTTCAGTTCTACTACGTGCTTATGGAACTAATTGGGTTCACAGGACTGTTGTGGATTTTCGGTGGCTTTTGTCTCTTTGAATTCCTGTTTACGATATGCTTTGTACCAGAGACTCGTGGCAAATCCTTTACAGAGATATCAACCCGCCTGGGTGGTTGGTCAAGTACAATAGCCAAATGATGGCTAAACGATTTGTTATTTCCATTTGATTTAATATACTCTTTCCTTTTACACGAATGTTTCTGTTTGTTTTGCCTGATTTTTAAGATTATTTTTTTAAATGTTATTGAATATTAAAAATATTGTATAATAGTTAGCATAGCTAACAAGTTTTACTTGTATATATGAAAAGTCTTTAACATTCACGAACTTTTGGATAATTTCTAGACTAGAAAAATCACAGTAAGTCCAAAAAGGTGTAGCGAGAGTCAGAAAGTGGCCATGTAATCGAATGCTTCTATTACGGTTCATCGATCTGAATCGATATCAGCGGCAGTTCCCATCCAACCAGCTGTGACGGATTTTTAACAACTAAGACCACCTTGCACTTCCTATCCTTGAATCCTACATCGAAAGATGGACTTTTTCTTTCATTTTTGTAGCCTTCTCCATTGCATTTCGTTGCTACTCCTGTCGGGGATATTTCTCTACATAGGTTATTAAATCTGATCCCCTTCCCAGCTCTCATCATTTAATTAAAAGTTTCTCGTTCAACAACTAAAAGTAATCGGAGAAGCGAGTGTACACACAAATAATCCACAGTCTACCCAACTCACCAAACTTTATCTGTTTCCCTGGAGGACACGATAACTGCACCAAGTTGTGGATGCAATAGCAACTCTGATATTAATGCATGACCCGTGAAAAATATAGTTGTTCCTTGTACCCTTCACAAATATGGACAGATCCAAGCTCTGGCACTAGTCTTCTCCATCCATGATGGATTGGTTCTTACTTTAATCATCGGAATTGGTGAAATCTTCTTTTCAAGGCTATCGATTCCCTCATAAGATGCATAGTTTTAGTATTCATTTCATATCAGACCATGGACTCTAAAAGCATCACTGGGATCCTGTTTAGAACAAGGATTTGTAAGTTTACTTTTGTTTACTTGTTTACGTATTTCAACTCTACTCCACTATCGGATTTGTTTATTTTTAAGGGAAGGACTACATCCATGTTGCTACACTAGTCAAGATGAATACCTATTCCTTATTTACCTGTGTAGCAATATGGATGTGTTTTTTCACTAAGGCACTTCCTCTTGATCATGACAGCAGCGGACGAATTCTCTTGATGGAATCAATGGTGGCGTCCAAAGTTCCAGTCAGGCCGAACTATCTAGTGTAATCCCCATGTGAGCTGCTTTGACTTATTCGAATCACAGGTCTATAGGGATCTCCAACACTGAGTCAGGGTGTTGGAAAAGAGCTGGTGGCAGATGAAGGTTAGGTTAGGTTAGGTTAAGAAGGGGTGTGTGATGGTTAAAAACTCATCACGTCCACTCGGAGACCTAAAGGTCCATTGTGAATCCAATATCTTATATCGATGGAGTGGGAACAACAAAATACAGAAACCTATCGCGTCACTGGTTGGGATGGGAACCAGTTGGTACTTTTGATAAAATGGAGAAGAGCCGATATCTGGAAGCCTGCTACCTCTGCAGTGCTTGCGAAGAACCTAGAACCTAAAGTGCGAAGGTGTCGTTCTTGCAGAGCGGGGCAGTAGCAAAGCAGATGTTGGATAGACTCCACCTCTTCCTCATCTCCGCAGCTTCTACATAGATCGTTGGACTCCACTCCCCATTTACGGAGCATGACTCCGATGGCGCAGTGTCCTGTGATTATACCAGTAAGGATGCGGATAGAGGATCGATTAAGTGCCAGAAGGCTCTTTGTTTTCTTTTTATCTAATTTTGGCCATAACGTGCGAGAGGTGGCACAGTCCTCCCTTGATACCCAGCACGAGTCGGCCTCTTTCTCTATTATGCCGTCAATTATACTATACAATTTTCCAATCGGTGGCAATATGGATGTGTCCGCTTCACTGATGTTCATTTCCGACCCCATTCTTGCCAAAGCGTCTGCCTTCTCGTTACCTTCAATATTGCTATGTCCGGGAACCCAGCAGAGTTTGACCGAATGGTGTCTAATCGTGATCAGTGCATCACGACAGTTCCTAACTGCCTTTGATTTAATTGTATTAGATTTAATCGATTTTAGAGCTGCTTGACTGTCAACGAAAATGGTTATATCCGACGGTGGGAGGTGACTGTCTTCTATGCATTTAGCAGCTTTTTCTATTGCCAGGACTTCAGCTTGGAATACACTGCATGCTTCTGGTAGTCTGAATTATTCCTGTTTTTGCAATGTTTCCGAGTAAAATCCTGCTCTCGTACCAATCTCCATTTTTGAGCCATCTATGTAGACTGTGATCCCTAGATCGTTGTCTTGGGAATAGGACTGGGATATCAAAATTGAAGTCATTGTAGGGGACTATATAATCCGATGTGGCTGTGAAGCATTCGGAGTTGTATTTCCTGCCCATTGTCTTTGTAGCGTTTAGTATTACCGCTTGTCCACAGGTAGTCTCTTTTCACAGGTTGGACTCTTTCAGTCTGAGAGCTCCTTTCGTGGCAGAGCCTTTGATGAACAAGTCTAAGGGAAGAATATGAAGAATAATATCCAAACCTGCATGCGGAGCGCTTCTCACAACTCCAGTTGTGCAGAGTGCTGCAAGCCTTTGCACTTTGTAGAGTTCCTTCATATAGCTCTTTGTACTCGTAGCTGTCCACCAGACTAAGGATCCATATGAGATGATGGGCCTGATAATTGCTTTGTACATCCAGTGAATGATGTGCGGCTGCAATCCCCACCTTCTCCCAAAGGCCCTCTTACAAGCATATAGAGCATTCATTCCTTTCTTTGTCCTTTCTTCAACATTTCTTTTCCAGGATAACTTGGAATCTAGAATGACGCCAAAATATTTCGGCTCAGATGAGAGTATTATAGTGGTGCCATCTAGCTTTGGTAATGTAAAGTCGGGTATCTTTCTTCTCCTAGTGAACAAGACAAGTTCAGTTTTCTGAGGATTGACCCCCAAACCGTTCTGTTTTGCCCACGTAGAGAGCACTTTGAGAGCAGATTTCATTAGTTCACTGATTGTTGGCAAGAATTTGCCTTTAATCAGTTTCTGTGAAGATTCTTAGGATTTTGTTGACGGTAAGGAGCCAAAGCAGTGGAGAAAGGACTCCTCCTTGTGGCGTGCCCCTTGTTGTCATCTTCTTTACAGAACTAGGCCCGATGGCTGAGTTGATGATCCTGCAGTTAAGCATGTTTTCAACTCAGTTTACGACGAGCCTGTTTACTGTCAAATCTTCCAAGGCTTTCACTATTGAGTTCGTTTTTACATTATTGAAAGCGCTCTCAATATCCAGGAACGCTGCCATAGTGTATTCTTTCGCATCTAGAGAATGCTCAATTTCCCTGACCACGCTATGGAGAGCGCTATCCACCAATCTACCTTTAAGGTAGGCATGCTGTGCTTCACATTGGTTTTGGGAGTTGATCAATCCTCTGATATGATGGTCAATGAGTCGCTCTAGGGTTTTTTGCAAAAACTATGAGAGACTTATTGGCCTATAGTCTTTAGCGGTAGAGTGGTTAGATTTTCCTGCTTTAGGAATGAGAACTACCCTTACCTCTCTCCATTTGCTAGGTATGTATCCCGTGCGCACACAGCTTGAGAAGATGTAAACGAGGTGGGGTACTACCTTGCTCAGAGACTGTTGCAGCATAGCTGTGGTGGCAGATGAAAGCTTAATGGGCCAACGGCAGCACTCGTATACCCGAAGTGGGTTACTGGCACCGGCCCCTTGTCCTTCGGGTATAAAAGAGAACTGGCCCTCGAGGTTGGGGGTTGTACGTCAGGATAACTTCCCTAACAATAGTTACGAAGCAACAGGGAGCCTCGAATAAGGACGGTCCTACTGTTGACCACCTGCACATGGAATGTTCGGACTCTTAACAGGCTGCGTGCAGCCGATGAATTAGCAGACGTCATAGACTGCTATAAGGCAGGCACCACCGCCATCCAGGAAGTGATTACTGTAGAGAGCAGAAACAGCGCTTATTCGGATGTAGATTCGTCATACTCGTTAGACTAAGCCAAGAAGAAGAATGAACCATTAAATCTCGACGATGATAACCAAAACTTCCGTCTACCTGACCAAAATTAAGTGACCAATAGCCAAGCTTAAATCGAACAAAGAGGGTGTACCTGATGGCCTACCGCCGAGATGTTCAAAGTAGCTGGAAATGACCTGGTAGGGAGTTTATACCAACTCATTTCCAAAATTTAGATGTCAGATGAGTGTATGCCTGTTGAATGGAATCTCAGCACCGTTTGCCCAATCCACAAGAAATGAGATCCCTTTAATTGCGCCATTTACAGAGGTATCAGTGTCCTCAACATCGCCAATATCTGACATCTTGTATGAACGTCTAAAACCCTTACCTGATGGCATCTACAGGAATTGGTATCTCATAAAGATTACTGCTGAAACTGAAGAGTCATGAAATGCGAGAGCAGGAGAATGAGGACTCTTGACAGTCACTTCTTCACAACACTGGGGCACCAGTGCAAAATTGAGTTCAGAAAAGTCCTGAGACTTATATGTTTAATTAGTGAACAATGAAAGCGCTACAAGGTACTCATATTCCTTCCCTGTTCCTATAGAAGGGAATTCCAAAGTGTTTTCGCATTTTTCGAAATTACCAGACCTGTAGTGGTCAACTTTCTTGCAGACCATGCTTCCATGCTGAGTTGACTAGCGACATTGTAGACTCAATATGGAAGCATGCATATGAATTTATAGGTTTAATACCAAGGGTGCTAGTACGGAGCCCTTAGGGAGACCATTATTTGTGGTCTGCACTTTCGTTAAGTACTGTGCCCGTTTGGCGTTTGAAGCTTGGATTGGAAACCGACCTCAGTACGTGTAGTAGTTAATGTCAAGACTTGCTTGGAGGCATGAGTTAATTTTGTTGGTGACGGATCCAAATTAACTTTTCCAAAGGCAGCCAGGGATTTCTTGCGGTCAAGTTTTAGGCCCAGATTTACCTCTTTGATAGACATGTTGCGACGTGGATAGTAGGGTGCTATCAATAGTGACCTTAATGGGGAGATATAGAATTCTTTCCAGAATCTTGAGAAGAAAAGACGTAAGGCTTAGGTTTTTCGGGAGAGTATGCGATGTTTTACCAGCTTTGTATATAAATACCACTCTTACCTCGGTCCAGGCGGCCGGCAATGTTCCCAGCTCCAGCAAACCCTTCAGGATACAGTATAGGTTGTGCTCTATTATGATGAAGGCCGCCTATGTTTGTGCTGGAAAAATTATTAGAAAAGCTCGAAACTGGTTACCGCCCGTTTCAGCTTTTCCTCTATGATAAGATCAGCAGGCGGATGTGGGCGTGCAATGTTTGTTTATCGTCGGTAGGGATAGGCATACAGCTGGGGAAGTGATTGTCCATAAGCAGGTTAAGCGATGCTTCATCAGATTGTGCCCAAGATCCATTGGGATTCATTAGGACCTTTCGTGATCCAGAAGATTAAGGCGTATTGTGAATACACTGTCAAAAACTGCACCAGGATCTACGTTTGGCTTTTCAAACTTCTGCTTTGAAGTTTCTCAGGTTTACTTTGTAGATTTCCCAGTCCGTGGGTAGCCCTGTTGATTTGGCTTTGTTAAAATACTTCCTGCTTACGCAGCATAGGTTGCTGAATTCTGCATTCCGCTACGGCGGACAATTGCCTACCTTTCTTGTTGTGAATGCTGAGTTTAGGACGGATGATAGAACAGTGCTAAGCGTATCTAATTCCAATTTTTTGTGATTGGTACCGAGTGCACACTATTGGATAGTTTAGCGGAGAGAATGTTGTTGCGTTGAAGTCAGTCAGTATTCCGTCGATTGCGAAAAGTTGATGGTGCAGCATTGCAGCTGGTTTCTAGTTCATATTCCAGATAGCGATTTTCGGAAAATGAGTGACATAGAAACGGCATAGTATAAGTTTTGAAAAGCGAATGTAACATCTAGTACCTCCTAGAACAACTGGAAGCAGCGTGCCCGAGATTACATACATTATTAATTAAGTACCTCCTGCAAGATTTTTTTTTTTATAAAGGATATAGTCCCAATCCCCTATTGCACACCACTAGGTCGGTACCTACTAAATACTCAAGAAGGGACAACCTCGGGTGATAGTGTCGATGCTACCACACAGCTCACGATGCGCATTGGTGTCGCACCCTAGCATGATTCCCTCTCCTTCCTCCTTGCTTTTACCACTGCTTTGAGCTCCTTTGATGGAACGGATTCGGGGTCTTCGTAGGGTCGGTAACCTGAAGCCCGCCTGTAACCTGTTGTTCGCAAATTTTTGCAGTGTTACTGCCGGATCATTCGTACTGCTATGAGGAAGAAAGGTGCCAGGTTTAGGGTGGATTTAGTAAGAATGCAAGTTCGGGTGTTAATTGCGTTTCTTGTGTGGTACAGTGTGTAGTCTGGAGCCCTCAATCCCATGACGGTGTCATTCCTTATCCAACGTTCTTGGATGATGGCGATGTCAGAGTTTTAGGTAGCGGATGCTAAAATGAAGTGATGGCGGTTAATCTATATTAGTTTGAGCATCATTGCGGAGTGGTACAGACCTTTCCACAATGGTTATGTCTAGTGATGATGGTTCATCATCAGGGTTCAAGATGGGGGGTGAGACGGGTGTCACTTCTTTAAAGCCGCACTTAATCTTAAAGCCCTTAGCTTGGGGTAGTGGGAGAGACTCGGTGGTCAGCGAGATAATCAGCGAATAGCCGGTTTTCTTTTCCTCTTCCGGCTTCCTAGAGCTCGGTGTCTCTTTCGAACGTCATGAGACGTACGGCTCACGGGGTTCAGTTGGAACCCAGGTTCTTGCCTTTTTGCTCGTCGCAGGCTATTAGCTTTACATAGCCCTGATGCCAGCAGCGTCTTTAAAGTTGGGTGGAGAGTTTAAATGAGTGGTAATGAGCCTCCATTTCTTATAAGAGATGCTCCCTTCATCGTTAGAAAGATCCACTATCGCGACTTGATGAGCCTTTTGCATGGGAGCTCTTCTTCAGATGAGAGGGATTAACTCCTTGGGTGGTGGGGTGGTGGATGCCACAAATGGAGGTTTGTACCATAGAGGCTGCAGCCTTATTAGTTCGATGAACTGGCTAACTGATGCCAGATCTTGAATTCCCACTCGTGTTGGCTCCAAACTTTGTCCGGATTTTTGTCTAGTCGTTCTAGGATACAGAAAGCCGCTGTGTAGACTTAGCGTTAGTTTTTCTGGATACACCGTCCACGACCAAGCTATTTTTAATATACCTGGGTCCTCAGCCCAGCTGATCCTCGGCACGATACGGTTGACACCTTGATCCACCACTGGGGGGAAAGAGAGTGGGAGGGGGAGGGAAAAAAGGATGTTAGAGACTAGGCTCCGCTTCCACCCTTGCCTGTAAACGTAAAAATAAATCCAGTCCGTCAGTCCTTTGTTTCAGAAATAATGACTTCACCCACACGACTCCATATTTTGACTTTATTTGCGACGAATTCCAATAAAAATCAAAGGAATTTCCCACCATCAGCATGTCCTTCTAAAAGCGTGAATACCTACAAAATCATTGGGCTTAAGTAGTACAATGTGTTTAGCTCTACAGTGATGGAATTCACATCCCATATGGAATGTTTGGCGTACAACGATAAAATTCCCACATTTTTCGTGAGCTACCCGCACAGTACTACACATAAGTATGTTAGAGATTTAAATACATGATTGCGTAGTATCTAGAACATGCATAACATGCAATCCGTGGGAATTGACACCTGCAGATACATACGCCGTTGGTTAGCCAAATATTTAAAGCTCACACAAAAATCAGTTCACAGGAATAGCTATCACCAGTTAGTCACGTGTATGTACATATATACATAATGCGCTTTGGACGTATCCTGCATGAATATTTGAAAAATTCCACACTTCATGGTGCCCGATTTATCGTCGATGAGGATGCATCAAAAATTGAAAAATTGTTTTGGTTGGTGTGCCTTCTGATGTCGTGGTTTGCCTCATCGTTGCTTATAACTGCTTCCTTGGGTAAGGGACTGGTTGGAGGTACATACGTATGTATGTTTATATAACTGGGTTAAACCTCTTTCAGATGCATTCGAGAACAATGCCATCAGCTTTGTGGCAGAGACATCCTACAAGGATTGGGAAACCAATTTCCCTGCAATTGCTGTTTGTGAATTGAAGAACATGGATCGGATACAAGAGATTGCTGAACAGTAAGTAGAGGATTAGCCAATACCTGATGTCAATTTTAGATCTGTATGCTTTTTTGATGCAGACTATGGGGTTTTGATCATGATTTCACATTGGAGGAAGTTCTTAGCGAAATCGCATTCTTTCGGGGAGAGTCCTATCATACCGTCCATGAGTGTGGAGACAATGAACTTGCCGAGAATTGCTTTACATCGAACTTTTCGCATTATGCCAAACTTGTACGCAGTAGCTGTGAGGAGACGATTTCCTTGTGCACTTGGAATGACATGCCTTTCGAGTGTTGTCAGCATTTCATGAAAATGGAAACCGAACTGGGCATATGCTATGCGATTAACTCACTCCAAACTAGGTATGTACACACTCGTATGGTGAGATATGGTTTTTAAGCTGATGATACACATCTCCTTTAGTCCTCCGCCAGTTAAGCTGAATATGTACTCGGATAGAGTTACTGGACCAGGTTCTCTGTTTATGCAAATCATGACGGAAGCGAATGTAGGTTTGATTATTATCTGTTTGTGTCCTTTTTTTTCATAATTTTTTGTCACAATTGTGCATGTATTTAGATTTTACGATGTCCTTTTACACTTCAGGTGTTGGAATTGTTTATACCACGGTTGGAGTAGATAGAATGAATAATTTATCTTACTGTTGGTAAGGATAACGTTCGCATGGTTTGTAGCAGTCTTGTAATTTCTGATCCTAAAACTTCGCACTAATGTAGGTAAAAGAATATGTGCATAGAGCCCTTAGATGTGCCAGCATTCACAGCTGAAGTATCCGAAGACACACTAGTGATCTGCCGTAAAAGAAAGCTTTCCATACATTCACTACAGTGGTGTAGTTTTGCAAAGTATCTAATAAGTGCAAACTGATTAAAATGGTACTTTTTTCAAAGCAAGGACGATCGGTTAGAAACTGAAGCTCTCGTATCTAACGCTATGGTATCCTAGTCAAAACCTACTAATTGCGTAATTTGAAATGTCTCTTATACTAGTAACATCTCGAGAACAGAGTCAATCCTACGCAATGTTAAGAGCTTCCTTCTAGTCTCTGGTAAATCCCATTAGAGGAAGTCGAATTCCAGTTTTATTTAAACTGAGGGGATGCCAAGACTCAGTGCTAGAATGTACACTGCGGTTCCAGCCTATGACTGAAAAACACATAAGACATCCCCCTCCTTTGTTGAAAACTCACGTATGTACCTTCTGAGGAACTATTTCTAAACAGTACTCGTATAATGCATGCTTGTCAGTATTTTTTGACATACTTTGCTTAGTGTGTTTTGGGATTCCGAAATCAACTGTCAATCACTCTTGATAAAGATGATTTTATAAGTCGAACAAGCTTCAAAGATACACTGTACCAGGCAATACCAGATAATTTTAGGGACAGAACTACCAACTGTTTGAATCTAAATAGAGTACATTTTTTTGGTTTCTAGTAAATATTTTGATAAAATCAGATTTTCTTGAATAGATCCCTATCATCAGATTCCTAATATAATTCCAATAATATAAATTTCAACTCCCTAGTTCAGAAATATGAGTCTGAAAATAAAAACGTTTGCGATATCCTTTAAAACCAGGACACTGAAGGATATCTATAAGACGCCATCTTACATATTTATATATGTATTTTCTATAACTTTGCCTAATAGTATTCTCTTGTAACTCTACCCGTTTTCGAGAAAATCCACGAAACCCTTTCAAACAGTTCGTTATGCGTTTGAAGGTTCTAGGCTCTGTTCATCATCGACTTTTACCATCTTTTCCTTTACTTTCTCATTTATCCACAATATGAACATCGAAATGGGGTAAGAAAACACCGTAAACTACGAAATAAATGCTAAAAACGAAGAAATTTCTACGAAATCCAAGACTTTTCCAGCATGACACGACATACGTCAAAAAATCTTCTCAGCTTTTACTACATATTTTGTTTTTCAAAAACGTCTTAATCTGCCGTAGTTATGACCAAAAATTGATACAGACGATTGGTTTTAGATTTTTAATTGATAAGCTGTTGAATTCCAATCAAAAATTGCCCTAAAAATGTATAAAACTTCAAAAAAGTTTTGCTTGAACCGAGATGGAGTCTGCCATTGCCCGCCATTTTGTGAGCAGTTACGGTGTGATTTAATTTAAAAAAATAACAAATTTGTGAAAATCTATAATAATATAATAATTCATTGTGTACCAAATTGTATTACGAATGGAAAATATTGATGAGAGAGATCATGAACAAAAGTCAACACAATGTTAAGACTTCTGTGTGTCAAAAGTGTTTCCGACTTTGAAGTTTCTGTTAAACTCCTTTGAAAAACAATAAAACTTTTGAGAACAGTAGAAATTCAATAGAAACATTTTGTATTTACAAGGATTTTCAAATGTTTTCTACATTTTTCAAGGATTTCATTATGAAAGAAGGATACCGGAACGGTTTTATTGATCGATTTCTAAAATGTTTCTTAATGCACTTTTACTCGTACAACATCGACGGCTTTAATATTAAAACCATTATTCCATTATGCCTGCGAATATCAAAAATTAGGGATTAATAGTACCATGTCGTACAAATCTTCATTGGATTCCTTATTTAGGCCCTACGCTGCACTTTAGTTTAGAACACCCTGGCTTCGATATCAGTTCGAAGCGGCCTATTTTCCAACACGCTGAACACAATTTTTCAATAAAACAGCAGATCCAATGCCAGTTAATTTTGGGCCCATTCGCCAAACTTTCGACGCAAACCATGGCCATTCGGCTTCCATACTTGCACGAGCTAGATTGTGTAAGCCTTCAAACTAAGATCAAAATTTTTGCGTAAACTTTTCCATAAAGTGGACAGACAAGGTCTAAGCTATTATGAACGACGTCGAATCGATAAATTTCGATCTTCTTCAACACTCTCCTGAACGGACGCAATATTCTCTTCAGTTAGCACTCTTCTTATACGTCTCGGTGCCACTGCATCTTACAAAATAAATGTTGAGCGAAAACGGTCAACAATACGGCGAATAACGGTCTCAGATCGTCGAACCATACACATTCATGTACACATTCGTGTATGTTATATTGCAAAGACTACTGAATACAAGTGATACTGACAGTTTACAATCTGACAATTGGTTTGACAGACATAATTGCCTGAAGTTAGTACCGGGTTTAAAATCCTTTATTTAAATCCCAGGTCTATAGGGATTTCTAAAACTGAGCTAGAGTGTTGGAAAATAGTTGGTGGCGGATGAACCCTTATTGGTCCAATGGCAGCGTTCATATCCCCGAAGCGGGGTACTGATTCCGTAAAATCCAACCACTCGTATTAGGGGTATAAAAAAGAACTGGTCCTCCAGGTTGGGGGTTGTAGTAGGGGTTACGTAAAAAAATATTAGTTGCGAAGACAAAACAAGACTCGGATATGGATGACTTCGCTACTGACGTCCCTAGCAACCGAAACACGGACAACTACCTTCGGATCTGCACGTGGAATGTTCGAATCCTTAACAGACCATGTACAACCGAAAACTTAGCAGGAACGCAGTTTCCTCATCTCAATATTCACAAGGAGACAAGGCGGTATCCTGATCATCAAACGGTCAACCAAATTGATCACATTGCGATCAACGTAGGGCATTCCTCCAGTATTCTGGATCGCTACCTTGTTGCAGCCAAGGTACGAATGTGTATATCCCCAACGTCACAACAAAGAAGAACTACTGTGAAAAGATTTAACGTCGAAAAGATGCAATCGCAAGAGATCGCCAGAATCTTCGCCGAACGCGCATCCCGAAATCTCTCAATGACTCCTATGCACCCTAAGTGCCGAAGACCAGTGGCAGCCCTGCCAGCAGGCCATTAGAAGTGCCGCAACTGATGTGCTGGATTTCACCCGACCACCACCATGTAAGCGCTGCAAAAAAGGACGAGAGCTGCTCGTGAGCTCTACGAGCAGAAGAGACGAGAAGAACATCGGCTTCTCCAAAAGAAGAAAAAATAGCACGGGAAGCGCGCGATCGAAAATATTGAGGGCTTACAGGGCTTATACTCCAGGAACAATGTACGGAAGTTTTACCAACAGGTATAACCACAGATCAGGCCAACAAGACCCGTGCCTATAGAAATGCAGAAGGAAAGTTCGTAGTAGAGTCACAGTCGGTGCTGAGAATATGGAAAAATTTCGTCTGCTGCAACCAAGACCAACATACCGCTGTCAGGCAGAATGAACCATTCAATCTACACGATGATAACCAAAACTTCCGTTCACCTGACCAAAACGAAATGAGGATAGAAATATTCAAACTTAAGTCCAACAAGGCTGCTGGATCAGACGGATTACTAGGCAAAGTACTCAAAGCAGGAAATGATCTGGTAGAGAGCATACATAAACTCATTTTTAAGATTTGGTCAGACGAGTGTACACCAGATGAATGGAATTTCAGCATCGTTTCCCCGATACACAAGACAGGAGACCCCCCTCAATTGCGCCAATTACAGAAGTATTAGTCTCATCAACGTACATCTACCATCCTGTATGAACGTCTGAAACCGTTCGTCAACAGATTGGCACCTATCTGGTTTCAGACCAGGAAAGTTCACAATCGATGAAATCATCACACTTCGGCGGATCCTGGAAAAAACCGTAGAAGTGTTAAACGCATACGACAGCATGAGACGAGCTGTACAGAGCCATGTCTAGTTTTGGCATCCCTGACAAACTCGTCAGATTGTGCAGAATAACGATGGAGAATTCTCATACTCCATCAAAGTTGGTAACTATCTCACTTCGGATAGAAGGCTGTTCTGCATCTGACAGTATTCAGTCATTGACGCGCTTGCAGCTTAAGAAGTGAATACTCGAAGTCCTGTCGTTCTCTTAAGTCACAATGACTTCGGGGGAGTAGGTGCCACACATCCATTACGCTGAATAGTTGGTTTCGTCCTCTACCATCTTCCACTGGATTCCACTGGAAGTGCTCTATTGTTATAAAATAGTGCCCGGAGATGACCTTCTTTGGAGGACATATTTACCATAATATACCTGTGTATGCTGTTTGTTGGAAAGATTATTTTCAAGGTTAGGTTAGGTTAGGTTAAGAAGGGGTGTATGACGGTTAAAAAACTCATCACGTCCACTCGGAGACCTAAAGGTCCATTGTGAATCCCCTATTTTATATCGATGGAGTGGGAACAACAAAATACAGAAACCTATCGCGTCACTGGTTGGGATGGGAACCAGTTGGTACTTTTGATAAAATGGAGAAGATCCGATATCTGGAAGCCTGCTACCTCTGCACTGCTTGCGAAGAACCTAGAACCTAAAGTGCGAAGGCGTCGTTCTTGCAGAGCGGGGCAGTAGCAAAGCAGATGTTGGATAGACTCCACCTCTTCCTCATCTCCGCAGCTTCTACATAGATCGTTGGATTCCACTCCCCATTTACGGAGCATGACTCCGATGGCGCAGTGTCCTGTGATTATACCAGTAAGGATGCGGATAGAGGATCGATTAAGTGCCAGAAGGCTCTTTGTTTTCTTTTTATCTAATTTTGGCCATAACGTGCGAGAGGTGGCACAGTCCTCCCTAGATACCCAGGACGAGTCGGCCTCTTTCTCTATTATGCCGTCAATTATACTATACAATTTTCCAATCGGTGGCAATATGGATGTGTCCGCTTCACTGATGTTCATTTCCGACCCCATTCTTGCCAAAGCGTCTGCCTTCTCGTTACCTTCAATATTGCTATGTCCGGGAACCCAGCAGAGTTTGACCGAATGGTGTCTAATCGTGATCAGTGCATCACGACAGTTCCTAACTGCCTTTGATTTAATTGTATTAGATTTAATCGATTTTAGAGCTGCTTGACTGTCAACGAAAATGGTTATATCCGACGGGGGGAGGTGACTGTCTTCTATGCATTTAGCAGCTTTTTCTATTGCCAGGACTTCAGCTTGGAATACACTGCATGCTTCTGGTAGTCTGAATTATTCCTGTTTTTGCAATGTTTCCGAGTAAAATCCTGCTCTCGTACCAATCTCCATTTTTGAGCCATCTATGTAGACTGTGATCCCTAGATCGTTGTCTTGGGAATAGGACTGGGATATCAAAATTGAAGTCATTGTAGGGGACTATATAATCCGATGTGACTGTGAAGCATTCGGAGTTGTATTTCCTGCCCATTGTCTTTGTAGCGTTTAGTATTACCGCTTGTCCATAGGTAGTCTCTTTCCACAGGTTGGACTCTTTCAGTCTGAGAGCTCCTTTCGTGGCAGAGCCTTTGATGAACAAGTCTAAGGGAAGAATATGAAGAATAATATCCAAACCTGCTTGCGGCGCGCTTCTCACAACTCCAGTTGTGCAGAGTGCTGCAAGCCTTTGCACTTTGTAGAGTTCCTTCATATAGCTCTTTGTACTCGTAGCTGTCCACCAGACTAAGGATCCATATGAGATGATGGGCCTGATAATTGCTTTGTACATCCAGTGAATGATGTGCGGTTGCAATCCCCACCTTCTCCCAAAGGCCCTCTTACAAGCATATAGAGCATTCATTCCTTTCTTTGTCCTTTCTTCAACATTTCTTTTCCAGGATAACTTGGAATCTAGAATGACGCCAAGATATTTCGCCTCAGATGAGAGGATTATAGTGGTGCCATCTAGCTTTGGTAATGTGAAGCCGGGTATCTCTCTTCTCCTTTTCAATTTTACTCACCAGCTTCGTAGTTTCGGGGGAATGTCACAGTGGCCTCGTAATGACGAAGCATTTACTCCGAAGCCCTTCTTGCTTTTGAATAAAGTTACTATTGGGACTGAAGTTGCTAATCCAAATGATTAGTAATGATTAGATTATTGAGTTTCGGAGACTTCGATAAGATACGAATATCAGCAATATAAGCAATAACTTTTAAGTAGCAAGGACTTCCAACTTTGTATTGTCTTAGGTATAAAAACTAACAGCCCCTTGATCTAATTTCTAAATATATATCCGTGACCTAAGCAACCATTTACTTTAGGTTCAGGAGATAAATTGTTATTCTAATAAGCATTAACGTTGCCGTGTAAATAGATCTTCCTGTCTAGGAGTAGTCCCATTGATTGTTCGATTCCTGCCAACTTTTGCTGACAAATATTCTACATATGTACATGCCATACATATGTATATTCTCTCGTAGTAGAACAGCTTTTGCGTTAACTCATTCTCATCGTCTCAACAGAAATGATATAGAAGTCGCATTTTATTTTTTTATTACGACCACATTCCCAAATTAATCAAAAATTTAGATTTACATTTTAGGAGAAGAAGAAGTTCCCAACTTGGTGACCCCAAAGACAGATATCCTAACAGTTGGTCCCTACGTTTCATATTCGTAAGCTATTCTCGCTGTGTATAGATATACACTAAAGTTTCCAAATGTCATCCTCCCAGGCGCTTCATAACAAAACGCGACATTCAAAATGACGATCAGACTCGCAGCACCAGTGTCCAACAAAGGAGCTGCCGCTTTAATGACGAAAACATCCTCGAAGTACACAAGTACTATAGCTACAGTGCTTGCATTGTCCAATGTCGCAGGGATAAGCAGCTAAGGCTATGCAATTGCTCAAATCACTTAATGCCCAATACCCCTGATTGGATGTACTGCAACATGACCGGATTGGAATGCCTAAATGAATACTACGAGGATTTATCTGTAGTTATTGCTAAATGGTCGTACGGCCGTAAAGGATTGGTATGCGATTGTTTACCATCATGCAGTGAAGTGGACATATCAACGGTACAGGATAATAAAGAGAAGTAAGTCGACTTAGTTAACATGTAATGAATGCTCATATTGTTTCTCTGATAGCATCTATGGTCACCAGAATCCAATTTCAAAAGTTCAGATATCTTTAATGGAACTTCCAACGGAACGTTATAAGCGTAATGTTGTCCGTGGAAAATTGGATTTAGTCGGTATGTACTGTAAGGTAGACTTTAAAGACCAAATAACCATATTTTGTGTATTTCAGTTTCAATGGGTGGAACTACTGGATTGTTTGTTGGAGCTAGCCTCCTAAGCTTTGTAGAGATATTCTATTACTTTACTATAAGACCGTGTAGTGCAATAATTATTGAGAGAAGGAATTAATAATAAACTTGTTCATTTAGCCGAATTGGTTTTTTTCTTTGTTTTAAGAGATGCGATCACGAGATACTTTTAAGCAGGTGTGCGTTTGTTAAACTCTGGAATCACTAGGATTTCAAAGCGTCTGGAAGAAAGGAAAGGATATGTCCTGGAAATGTTTACTCATTCTATAAAATAAAGCAATTTCGGTTTCCTCGAATAGGCTACTTTGACATACATTAAGTTCAGATGTACATATAACAACCATAAAGTCTGTATCAGCGTCTTCAAAGGATTAGGTGCTTCTGAATGAGTATCTAATGGGATTCCAAACAAAATACTTATGAACTTATGCCTTTCCGGTTTTTGGCTATGCAAAGCAGAACTTTGATAGTGGGAGTGGATAGTCGTCTCATTAGAGTTTTGAGGATGCTAGGTCTGGACCACCAAACGATAAAGGACTCCCGCTGACAATGATGCAGATCAACGCAAGGTATCCTCCGATGAAATGTTAGAATGCAAGCTTCCCTGCGCAAGGTTTTTGACAGTTGTGTAAGGACACGCAAAACATGAATGGTTGTGAGAACCTAGGCCCTGGGTCCCATAGACTTGTTGCGTCAAATATTTGTATTTTTGTTTTTATACTATACGAAGAGTTACAACAACCTTGGAAGAAGCTATTCGGAGCAGCAAATGAAGAGGAGATGCAAACAATTATGATGCCGTTCAACTCTGCAAACTGAAGACGTTTAGTTCTTTCACTCCTTTAGGTCAAAGATGGTGCCATGATTCTTAGTTAAACAAAATTAACTAAGGTTTTTCGAGAAGCACTAGGTTTCCAAGACTACGAATCCACACAAGAGCCTGGCGCTCAGATGGTCGAACCGCCAACCAAATCGACCACATGCTAATAGATGCGAGGCACGCATCCAACATTCTGAATGTTCAAACTTTCAGAGGGGCAAACATCGACTCTGACCATTTTTTTGTTGCAACCAAATTCAGAGCTCGACTATCCAACGAGAAGAAGCTGCAAACCGCCCAGAAAAAGAAATTCAATGTTGAAAGCCTTAGCACGACTGAAGTACCTAGAGCCTACAGAGAGCGCCTAAGCGAGAGACTCTCCGTTGTGCATTCCCCATCCACAAACGCCAACAAACTGTGGAACCAGTATCGCGACATCATCAGTCAATGAAGAATCCATCCCACCTCCCAGTTTTGAAGAGGTCGGCTCAGCTATCCAAAAGCTGAAGAACAAAAAGGCCACCGGCTCTGATGGTCTATCAACGGTGCTTTTCAAACATGGTGGTGATACTTTGATAGGGTGCATGCATCAAATCATCACCCAAGTATGGGTGAGTGAAGCCATACCCGATGACTGGACTACCAACTCTATATGCCCCATCTTCAAGAAACGTGATCCTATGTCTTGTAACTACCGAGGCATATCCCTGCTTAATGTCGTATATAAGATCCTATACAACGTACTGTGTGAACGTCTGAAGCCCTTCTGCAGCACACTAATCGGCACGTACCAGTGCGGCTTCCGGCCCGGCAGATCGACGATCGACCAAATTTTCACACTAAGGCAGATCCTCGAAAAACCAATGAATTTCAAGTCGAGACTCACCATCTCTTCATCGACTTCAAAGCCGCATATGGTAGCATTTATCGTCTTAAGCTCTACAAGGCGATGGACGAATTCGGGATCCCGGCTGAACTGATCCAGCTGTGACGCGTGACGAGGGAAAACACGCAGTCCAATGTGCAATTCGGAACTATTCCGAACATGAACGAGATTTCGGCAAGGAGATGCGCTATCATGTGCAGGGCAGGTGTGAACACGGAAGGCGCTATCTTTAACAAATCTGTCCAGCTCCTATGATATGCAGACGACATCGACATCATCGGTCGCTCCCAGCGCGCCATTTTAGAAGCTTTTAAGGCAATTGAAGAACAGGCGAAATGAATTGACCTTGAAGTGAATGAGGACAAAACCAAATACATGTTGTCAACAAACAAAGAAGCATCTGTCCACCGCCCAGGACAAAACGTCACTGTTGGCAATAGTAACTTCGAAGTGGTTAAGGAGTTTATGTACCTACCTCGGAGTAAATATGAATTCCACGAATGACAACTTAGTGGAAATTCGTCGAAGACTTACCCTAGGAAACCACTGCTACTTTGGTTTGGCGAAACAAATGGGTTCACTCCCAACTCGGAAGACGAAATGCATGCTCTTAAAAAAGTGGATCCAGCCAGTTCTGCTATATGTAGCCGAGTGCTGGACGATAAGCAGAAAAGCTGAGTAAAAATTGCACACTTTCGAGAGTAAAATTCATCATCAAATATTCGGTCCTGTATGCGAGGAGGACGAATAAATGTGAAGATACAACCGCAAACTCAATGAGCTGTACCAAGATGTGGATGCAGTCCAAAAGCCATAACACGTCGACTACAGCGGTTCGGCCACATCGAGCGAATGTACAATAATGCTCCAGGAAAGAGAATCGTCGAATCACAGTCCCCAGGTTCGAGACGACAAGGAAGACCAAACCACCGTTTTAAAGATCAAGCTATCGCGTATGCCAGAGTGCTTGGTCCAGACAACTGGAAGCAGTGTGCACGGGATCGAAGAGAGTGGAAGGCTGCCGTGTCTCAGGCAGAGACTCTTCACGGGTCGGGAGCTCGTTAAGTAAGTAAGTATTTCGAGAAAAGGCCGAGTTCCACAAGGATCGGTATTACGACCTAATGAATATTATGTATGATAGGATTCTAAGCCTGGAAACACCTGGTAGGAGTTGAACACATTGGTAATGAATGTATCCGAAAAGTGAGGCGGTAAATGGCAGTAGTTGGCCTAGAGCTCCCAGAATATGAAACAGACACAGTACCTATACTAGTGAACAATAGGAAAAAGAGAGAGACATTCAATTATCAGATACCTATGTAGGTATGATACTCAACGCTAGGTATACTTACAAGGATGAGTGAAGCCTTAGCCAGAATAAAGATGAATATTGAAGGAAGCTATGTAGTTCTATCAAGGGTGGTGCAGTTCGTCAAAATATATGCGGCGACAATATGGGGCAAAGCAGGTGTTGTGCATTTCGGACGGTGTCAGATGAGGCTATAATAGAGGAACTACTACCAGCAGGTAGCTACTATAGAGGACCTACGCAGTAAAATTTCAGGAACCCCGAGCTATCGATCTAAAAGAAAGACAGCGATGCATGAGAAGAGAGATGGAGCCAGTCTTCGAAGGTAGGGCTCATACCGAATTTTCAAAAATTAATGGATCGGGTTCACGAAGCTCTTAACCGGAAATGACTGCTTTCGAGAGTATCTGAACGGTTTGGGGAAATTGCAAAAAGGCCAGAGAATATTCGCAGCAAGTATTTTCCCTCATTTTCATATAGAACGCAGAGAACTGAAGAAAAGAATTGGATAAACATCAACTCCCGAGAATGTAGTAAACCTTATGATAGGATCGAATGCAATATAGACTGATAGTTCTAAAACTTTTTGGAAGGTTATAGGCAGCTTTCACTAGGCTTAGTCTTCTTCATCACCTTCATCAACGTGAGTATTATTTCTATATCTTATTACAGGGGTATGTCTATGAGGTTTGCAAGCCCAGAAGATAGTAGAGATACATTTCGACAGCCCATTTGACTACCAAGGAATGAATTGAAATAGGAACCTTAAATCTATTCGCTTGTACCTATTCTTAATAGCTAAATACTAGAAGTCTCAGACTAATACAGAGGCGGACTGAAATGTAATCTTTAAATCCAAACTTACTACTCTATTCCTAGTAATAAAAATTCTGGCCTTCTGTTCCCTATTAAAATATTGTGACCTATAAACAAGATCCTAAAAATACTATTCAAAGCTTCCCTGGCTGGTAGTTTAAATGTTTGCGGTTGTAGTTGTAATATTAGTAATAATAGTTGTAGACTAGTAATAGTATGTTCAACCCAACTAACATAAAAGACAGAGCATTGACATAATATATCTACTAACTATGAGTAATAATAGATTCTCTTATTTCAAAGAGAGATAACAAGTTGTGCGACCATTCAATTAAAACAGTGTAACCACAGTTTCCGATGATTGTCTTGTCTATGTTACGACGAGCAATCCGAACCATTCATAGTTCATTAAAATCGTAAAGATACGAGTATTATGGTACAAGGTTGACGCCATTTAAGTTCTCATTGTTCACTTTATTCAATTAATAGATGAGAATCACTATCACTCTTGTGCCTTAGTTGCACACAAAATCATCTGTTTCCGCGTCGACTTATGCTGATAGTAGTGATAGTGGTGATGAATAATCATCTTGAGATTTAATGAGTATGGTTTCATTCATAATATATAAATATACTCGCTCCTGTTCGAATAAGTTGTAAGAAATTATTCCACGTAACTAGACAAAGTAATTATTACAAGGGTTTTCAAAATGATTTGAACTAGCAGTGAATCGTTTTGAATATCATTGTAGTCTAGAAAACAAAATTTTTCTGTAAGGCTTCTTAACATATTTGGAACTCAAGAAGAATTCGCTAAATCGTGAGACTGCAGCAGCCTTCCGGAACCTGGAATGACTAGACAAAAAATCGGAAAAGGATTGGAGCCAGCAGGAGGCGGAATCGAACATCTGAGCCGTACCGGTGACGTTAGCCCGTTCTACGTACTGATGAAGCTGCAGCATCTACGGGACTTCAAAATCAGACGCACCGCTGCCAGTGTTGTACGCCAATCGTCCAATCGTCCAAACGCGACCCACACCAAACCTCCACTTCTGACACCAGCTACCGCACCACCCAAAGAACTAATCCCTCTCTCGACTCGAACTGGCTCAATGAACAAAGCTGGAAGCCAAACCGTCGTCGCGAATGGAACTGCACCCAAAAGGCGTAGATCCGCAGATGAGGATTCCAACGCCTTGAAGAAGACGGAGAAACTCAAGGAACTCCAAAACCCTCTTTTGAACGGTTAAGAATAGCCTCGTCGTCGCGATTGTGAATCTATCTGACGCTGACGGGAGGATCTCTTATGAGAAACGAAGGCTTATTAAAGGCAAACTAAAGAGAAAAAAAAGTCACATTTAAAGGCGCTGGTTGGTACCAAGGCTATGTAAAGCATGCGACGAATAAAAATCAGTCGATTTGACTAGCAGTGCTATCAGCAGTATTGGTGAAGACTGGCCAAGTGCCAAGCTTAAGATAATAGACCGGCAAGAATCTGGGTTCCAACTGAACCCTGTGAGTGAACCAAAATCTAAGATCTCCTGACCTTTCCGTCAAAGACTGTAAATTTGTCGAAGTGACACCGAGCTCTAAGAAGCCGGAAGAGGCAAAGGAAACCTGGCCGATCGCGGACCACCGAGTATCTGAACAAGGTTACCCACAGACTGGGAAATTTACAAAGTAAGCCTGAAAAACTTCAAAGCAGAAGTTTGAAAAGCCAAACATAGATCCTGGCGCAGTTTTTGTCAGAGTATTCACAATTCAATCCTCTAGACTACGAAAGGTCCTTTCAAAAGCACTAACCGGGCCGAGTGTCCTAATAAACCCCAATGGATCTTCAGCACAATCTGTTGAAGCATCGCTTAACCGGACAAAGACTTTCCCAGCTGTACGCTTATCCTTAACGACGACACTGCTCTAATAAAGATACAAAAAAAAATCGGTCTGACCCAGCCAGTGCTATAAGGCGACACTATGTCCGATAAAGCGAAATATCTGGGAGTGATTCTGGATAAGAAACTGTTTTGGGCAAAGCATGTAAAGGGTGCTTTTGGCAAGACATGAGACTGATCACCGAAAATTGTCCTCTGGATCTATATGGCTATGATAAGACCTTTTCTAGCTTATTCATTGGTTGTTTGCTGGAGGGAGCTGTCCCGAGTAAGCCTAACTCTGCTCTAGATGCTCTGTTTGATTTATCTTCCCTTGATATTTTGATCATGGGCTTTAGATCATGGGCTGCACTATCAAACCAATCAACCGTCTTAGACGGAGTGACTTTTGGTAGCATCCCCACTGCTGTTCCGATGACCTTGCGTGACGCTTATCCTATGACTCTGGTTCCATAGATATGCCGTCTGATGCAATTATAACTTCTGCTGCTTTGCAAATTTAGGGTCAACTTTCCTTGTGTTCAGGATTGGCATCGGCCAAAGTCTGAGTCTGGACTGCACTGTAGTCGAATCTGCACGGATGGCTCCAAAACTAGTCTAAGGTCCGGCTTTGGTGTTTTCGTGGAGACCGGCAATTCTAGACTTCACTACTCGTTAGCCTAGCATGCCCCTGTTTTTCAAGCGGAAATCTATGGCTGCCAACTGTATTGTTATGAATAGGTGGCGGGGTCGGAGTATCTGCGTCCTTAGGCTGCGCTTAAGGCCTTGCTCAACCCTGTAACCCGTTCCAAAATAGTTCAAGAATGCAAGAAATTTTTGAATTCCGTCGCAAGGTTGAACTCTTGTCTGGGTTCCAGGTCACACTGGTTTTACGGGAAATAAGATCTCCAATGAGAGTTCTAAGCAAGGCTCAGGGAATGTTTTCTCAAGACCTGAACCTGTGTTGGGTCTTCCCGCATCCTTGGTCAGGGCCTTTATTGATTGTTTATGGCACGACTCTCGAGGATGCAGGCAGACTAAACATATCATCCAGAATGTAAGAAATCAGCGGCGTTCTTGCTGTGTCTCTCTCTCTTGCAGAAAAGACTGTAGACGTAGACAACTTATTGCCGTTCTTACGGGACACTTTCCTTTTGCCCAGCATCTTAGTGTACTAGGCTTAAGAGACACCACTGTCGGATCATTTCCTTTGTTATTGTCCTGCCTTTGCGCGGATCAAGGGCAGATTTACGGTGCTGATGTGGTGAGTGCTGATACTGTAAGTTCCTCATTGTTGAAGTGCATTCTCGGCTTTCTCCGAAAGTCGAAGAAATTCCAATAAAATGGCTAATACTGGATTTTTCTTTCTGGTAGTACAATAAGTGAGTGTTACCTAATACAAAAAATTAAAAGAAAAGACTATACATCCTCATCAACACCGACCACGTAGGTAGGCTTCAGTTATCTAAGTCTAACGCTATTGCATCTGTAATCGCTTGTTCTCTCGGTCATCCGAGTAGTCTCAAACATAGGAAAACGTTGGATCTTCTTATAAAATCTGATCCCGTATGTATACGATTCCAGTATCGTCCAACATTCGGCAAAATGGTTGGTTTCATCTTGGAATTCGACGACCTTTACCAGGATTTGTCTTAGTGTAATCCATCACCATAACTATAGCGCAATACAGCAAATAGCTACTGCTGCTCTAAATTAAAAATGCCTACAGATACCATCTGCAAACACTATAAAACGACTTTCTCGGATTCTCTAAATCGTAATACGAGTAAACGCCTGCGAACTTTCCATCACAAAAAATGTTGTCTAATTCAATCATAAATTTTCAATAATACCGTCTGACTTAAAACGTCGCCCAAATGTTATGCTACCTACCATCCACAGAGCTACATAATTATTTTTAGTGTATCTCTTACTAAATTAAGGACAACACCACCCCCCAAAATTTACTTAACGATTAACACTACATAAAAATAGCTAAAAACAAAAAAAAACAAAAATCCTTATCTCCCCTCCTTTATCCAATAACGTGTCAAGCGGATTAGCCAAAGTACAACAAAGCAGTAATTACAGTATAATTAATTAAAATTTTAAAACAATCACATTGCACATCCCACCCACCCACACAGGTCTACCCTGTATTCAAGGCATATTCTAATGTTATGTCGTATTCGTCAGCAGCTCGCTCCGGCTCGGCTCTATTCTCCGCGTCAATCAAATGAGTATCATCTGTATCTGTACGCCACCAGCTAGCTCTTATCATTGTTTGAACAATCGCGCGCCGTAAATATCTGCCACTGGGTTTTAAGGCAATTTAGAGCTAGGTACCCGTTCGGATTTTTGTCTTTAAAGCGTGACATTTGAAAGTATAAACGCGACTTTTTAACAGCGGTCGGTCGCGACGGTCGGAAAGTACAGGAACTACATATAATAAAACTGGATTTTTTTATTTTTTTTTTTTGTGTGATATCATATAGTGATTATTATAAGGATTACACCCACTAGTGTAGGATAAAACTAGTTTTTGTGTTTTGTTTTTTTTTTCTAAAATGAGTGTAAACACAGTGAAGTACCAGTACTATGCAGCGATATGCGGTTAGTATAGTGAGATTGGTTTCTGCATTTCTAACGATCAATGTAGATACATCCATATGTTTGCATGTACCACCGGAAGGAAGTGGTACACAAATAATCTAGTGCATATACGAATTATTGTTTTCTATGAAAGGAGTGCCTTAAGAGGAAAACATGAGTGTACAACTTGCATAAGCATTATAATCTTTTTCTCTCTACGGTTCCCGAAACTCTTCAACCGCATCCTGAGATTAATTTCCATTGTACTCTTGAATGGTTGTAGATTGTAAGGTTCTAAAGTGCCCTGGGAGTGTATTCCAGGAAATATTTTAAAAAGATGCCAGGATATTATATGTATGGGTAGTAGGTGGCTGAATTCCATAGTATAGTGCTTCTAGGAATAATTTCATTAAGTTCCACAGTAGTGTCTAGGTATATGTATCTGAAATGTTCTCTTAAGCGAACTGTTGGTTTACTGTAAACCGTTTGAGTAGATCCGGCTGTAAATCTCTACGAATGCAATATATTAATCCTCTTGTCTATTCAAGGAATATACCGAAATAGATTAGTACATACATATAAGACTTCAACATTTATAACACAGTCCAACTTGACAGAACACAGAAGTGGTAGTTCACTATTTCCCAGAATTAATGCAATGATTTTCGAAAGAACTTACAAAGAATAGGTATTGGTCCTAGTGCATAGTCCTATTGCCAGTATTCTTCCTGACCTTGTTGTCCTTTTGGTAGTCGAAATGTTGGCTGAAACACCATAACCATTAGAAGTCGTTGTCTTCAAAAACATACGTTGCCTCCACTTATTCTGAACAGTGTTGCCGCAATGGTTTTTGGGAAAATATATTTAGTATTAAACTTCATTTATAATAACTACAAATATACTTAATTTAAAGCAACACATAGCTAACAGTCCTAATTGTTTAGTTTTATAATAGTTTAAATATTCACTCTTAAGACACCGAAAATAATACTCTCGGTCATTTCTAAAAAATTATCTACTGCTTTTCAGAATCATAAGTGTTGATTCATTTTCTTTCATTGAGGATGGGATGTTGTTTCTGATCACAACGGCCACTAACAAGAATTGCAGTGAAAAACTGGGTTTCCGGCTTGAATCCACTTGCCAATGTCTGCAGGTCGGCTTTATTTTTGACAGTAATCAGTGGTTTGATCCAAAGTTGAAAGAAGTACTAGGTGGTTACTAACCGAAGTTCATCCCGTTCAGACTAAAGTAGATTATCATATTCTTATAGCCTTACGATCGTCTTTGGCTGTTCTGATATTAGAACATGTTTTGAACTTCGTGTAGAAGATCCTATCTGCCATATTGTGTGAACGTTTGAAACCATTCATCAACAACCTGACTGACCCTTATCAGTATGGTTTCAGACCAAGAAAGTCCACAATCGATCAAATCTTCACATTTCAGAATATTCTGGAAAAAATTCAAGAAATCCAAATCGATACTCACCATCTTTTATCAATTTCAAGGCCGCATATGACAGCATTTATACAGACGAGCTATACAGAGCCATGTCTAGTTTTAGCATCCCTGCCAAGCTCGCTCCCCACATCATACTTGAAGCCCTTTCTCGGCTTTCTCGTAAAGTCGAAGAAATTCCAGTAACGGGTGTATTGACTCCTAGTAGTACAATCGAGCAATGTCTAAATGCTCTAGAGGTGCGCTTCCTAATTCGATAGAAAAAAAGACTCCATATCCCTTTTTAAGACCGTAACCATCCAACTCCTACCTTAGTTCATAGAATTATGAATAGCAGATCAGATATCCTCAGTCATTTCGAAAGAAAAATCCTTCGTAAGATATGAGGGAGGTCCTGTATTGAAGGACTTTGTAAAAGGGGATTAAACGATGAACTATATGAGTCATTTAAGATGATTAGGACATGTAGACTCTTGCCAATCGCTGTTTCTTTGGGCTGAGAAGGCAATTGAATAGTAAGGCCTTATCCCGAATAACTAAGGAGAGTCTATATAAGACCTTGATCATCCCAGTCCTGCTTAATGGCGCTGAAGCATGGACTTTATCAAAAGCAGATTAAGATATCCTCGGTAGTTTCGAGAGAAAGATTCTTCATAAAATTTTCGGTCCCGTTTGCTTTGACGGGCTTTAGAGGAGAATATTCAGAGACGAACTATACAACCTAGTCTGGAAACTGCGCATTATACATTTGAGATGACTAGGACTTGTAGGGCGAATGGACACCAGTGCTCCGGCCCATAGAGTCTTTAAATCGAGACAGACCTCGCTTTAGGTGGCGCTTGGAGTGCTAAACCGGAGGCAGTTAGTTAAGGACCGGGCTAACTGAAGAGGCTTATTGGTTGAAGCCCAGATTCACCCCGAACTGCAACACCACCCAAGTAACTAAGTAAATGAGGAGAAAACATGACTCAGGGCCCAAGAAATCCATTGAGGTTGTGTAACGTTCAGTGTAATCGTTTTAAAATCGAAAAGATTGCAGCTGTTGACGTAATGGCTCAGCTTGTCAGACTGTTAAGAAATTCTAGACTTTGTAGTCTCCGATGCCGATTGATGCTGTTATGGAGTTCGAAGACAAGTCAGAGAAGATGTGTGAAGTCGCTAGATGAATTGGTTTTCCTTTCTATCAAGAACAGGCCTTTAGACAGTTGGGGGCTTTTAGGTTAGTATAGGTACGTTGGTAGCCGATCTCAGTCAGATCAATACAGACCCATTATGATACCCATTGATGAGAGATGTCCCTTGCCCATTAATTAACTTTGTTCTATAGATACAGCTCCTACTGTTATGATTTTTTTTTTGTTTTATAATATGCTTGCGCTCAAGGAGTTACGACTACCCTTATAATGTCAAGACACAGAGCGAGCGGTTGATGGTGACTTACGTCTAACAGTATACACTACTTTATGCCATAAGTCGGAAGTAAAGACAGAAGACAGAGGATTTGATGGAATTCAAGACGTCGTCGACTCTCTACTAGATGCTTTTCCATGTCCTGGAAGAAGTGTCGTCCAAGAAATTTAAATTTGAGTTGGATAAGGCTTTGAGTGTTAAAGAGGATTAAGTTCTATCCTTGTGAATTTCCTCATCTCCACAGCTTCGACATAGGACTTCCTCCATTAGTTTTTTTTTCATGTGGTATCACAGGATTTTGCAAAATTTTTTGTCGAAACAAGGCCATATTTTTCTTGTTGTCACACAAGTGTCTAGAGAAGAACGTCTATTCTTGGCAACTCAAGGACCTTAATCCCTGCTTCGAGCTATTGCGCTAGGCGGGATGATCACCGAGTTGATGACTTAATCTGATCTAGATTCCGAACCTCATCTAGTCAATTTGTCGACCTTCTCATTACATGGTATATCTTCATGTACTGTGTTCCAAGAACCTGAAGCCCTGCTTGAAAGCACTTCACAAGCTTGGATTTTAATTCAATAACAGAAATTGCCTTCAATGCAATCTCATGGGCGGGTATTGTCACTAGTATGACTTACCATTGGAATATACTGCTATAGTTTGGGAGTCAAACTGATTTGGAAAAGATACCTGAGCCTTCGCCTATATCCACCTTTGATCCATCTGTATAGACACAGATCAATGGTTAGCTCACCGTATTTTCATTCTTCTCTGCTCGGGAATGTACTTGGAAAGGGTTTCTTGAAATCTAGATACGAACACTTCCTAGATATTTTTCAGGATTATAGAATGACTCGTTGTATTTAGTCTCCAACTTTCTAACTCACTTATATGGGCTTGCAATTGACTGACCTCCCCACAATACGTGTGTAGTATTTGCTACAATATTTTTAGTACGAAAGTAGTAGTTTTTGCGAATTTTTAAATATAAGTATGTATGTCGTATGGTAGCAGGACTTGAAAGATGACGCTTGAAATGATTGTTTGTTGTGTTGTCACTCGAAATACATTAAGCTCTTTATTTGTCTGTTATAAGAGACATCCTAGTCTCTAGAAGAAACCATAACCCCTAGTCATGGTATTTCTGTCGTTTTTGTGCAATTTCATTTTTTACCAAAGGACCATATTTTACCTGTGAAATTTTTCTTATCTTGTAGTCTCTCTAGGTGTATAGATACACCCGATATGTACATTAGATACATTTAGCAATTTTTATTTATTTTTTTTATCGTTTTTCATCTGATCATTTTAAACTGTTTAATAAACAAACATGTGTACGTAATTAAATAAAAACAATAAAAGTCTGGTTTTCATGTTATGATAACAAAATTAAAATGAAGAAACCAATAAAATGGAAACCTGTCTAAGTTAGATAAACTGTCTTGCACCACGGGTGGCTAACTTTCTCATGATTCAGAGTGTTAATAATTTTTTCTTTGAATACAAATGAATAGATATTTTAAAGAGTCTGTCAATAAAAACGATAAATCTTTATAATTGGGTAAAAATATGGCCAAAATCTTACTACGTATATAAGTACATTTAATGCCATTATGGCTTGAGAATAACATCAATCAAATAGCTTCTAAGGCTTCAATTATAAATGGCAATTGGTGAGAACCAGTTTTGATGATGCTTTCACAAGTAAATCGGATAGAATTTTAGGCGTTGTCTTATGGTTGGTTCTTTGGCACAGAGACTTAAGATTTTCTCAAATGAAAGACATCAAGTCTTCTATCGCCTTAGATAGTTTAACTCGATGATACCGCTTGATCAAAAACCACACCAAAATAGTAGTGAGTATTTTTGGATGCAAAGGAATGACATGCAACTGTTGTGGATGTTGCAATGCTCTTTGTACTTAAACAGTGCTGTTGTGAGAGTAGTAAAGTAAGGCTATATGAGTAGCTATATCTATAAGTCGCATCTCCAATGGATTCATTGTCTTGCCTTGTCGCGAAGCCGCCCCTACTGCTAGGTTTTTTGATTCTGATCCTTTTCTCACAAGCTCATCGGTCATTTCATTACCGTGGAGGCCCATGTGTTCCGGAATCCAGTATAGCGTGATGTTGTGCTTTGAGCTGAGCGATTTGAGTTCCTCTTTGCATCTCTTGACCAATTTCGAGTTGGTTGAGATGGAGGTAATGGCTTGATGGCTGCTTGACTGTCTATGTAGAAATCGATAGGTACGTTATTATTCAGAGTGGATACGTCCCGGCAGGCCTCGGTTATACCATAAACTTCCGCGTGAAACACACTAGCGTAGCTGGGGAGTTTCACGGACCGGGCGATTGGAGGTGCCTCTGAAAAAATTCCTGAGCCCGTACCTTCTTCCATTTTTGACCCATCCGTGAAGATGGATATGGAGCGGGATTAATGACATTCCCATTTGTCCAGCTCTCTCTAGAGGGAAATTTGGATTCAAGGTTGAGGCGGAAGTCCATGTGGGGAGAAATGTAGTTGGAAGGTAAGTTGACATTTGACCATTTGGTGATGGTGCTGTGTCCGAATTGATTGTCTTTCCACATACGAGTTTGTCGACGGCGTAGGGCGCTTTTAGCCGCTATTTCCTTTGTAAAGAAATCCAGTGAGCAAAGCCCTAGCATGGTTTCAAGGGCATCGGTGGGTGTCGTTCAAATTGCGTTTGTGGTACCTACACAGGCTAGGCATTGGATCCTTGTGATGGTATTTAGGTTTGTGACTTTTGCGGCTGCGAACCACCAGACCAAACAGCCGTATGTAAGGAGTGTACATCCAGTGGATTGTGGCTGGTTTTGGCCCCCGTTTTTTCCCGAAGATCGTACTACATGTGTAAAAAGCAATCAAGGCCTTCTTTCGAGGCCTTCCTTCTAAAGAATATTTTCTTTCGATATAGTATGCGCCCTAGGTATCTAGCCTTATCTGATATTTGGAGTTAAGCCCCATTCAATCTAGGTGGTTCGGATTCGGGTATATTTCTCTTATTTGTATAGAAAACTAGTTCGGTTTTTTGTTCATTTAGACCGAGACCACAGTGTTTGGCCCAGTTGTTTAGGCCGTTCAACGCTGTTTGTAGCAGGTCAACGATTATGGGCAAAAATGTACTTGTTGCTAATAGGACAGCATCATCAGTATATATATAGTTTTGGTCTAATCTAATTACGGATGACAGTACTCTTCGCGTATTCCTTAACGACTCCACAACTGAGACCCAAAACTGTGCAATCTCAACGGCAGCGAGTTTCTATTGAGCTCAACTCCGATTAAGGTGCCATCATCAACTGTGGTTCGAAAAACCGAGTTGACTTCAATTTGTCAAAAACCCGGGGCCGAGCTGAATGGAGCTGATATTAAGGAATCTAATAGCTTGTTAATGCTTGGCAAGTGAATTCTGGTATTTGTCTCTGTAGCTAGCTCGCTCCGGTACTAGGTAGTCACACTATCGTCTAAGTGCTTGAAAACCTTCCACCTACTGAATTGATCCTAATCCGAAGACTGCAGCGAAATATTCAGAATTCTCACAGAGTGTTGTTCGGAACTCTAGTTTGATTATGGGTTCTCATTCATGTGATACCTATAACATATTACATACTTTAAGGATTTAGTCCTATCATTTTTGAATGTTGTAAGCAGTGAATGAGAAAGATTTTTAATAAAAAGGATGCATACACTTACATACACATAGTGATGTATGAAGGATAAAATGATTATGACTGCTAACACAATTATTTATTCCCATAGGAAGTATTCTGTCCACTTTTACGAAGGGCAAATACATCCTAAGGGTTTAGATAGTAATAAACCAACCCACACTACTTGACTTCTTTTATATTTAGGAATAATTTGAGTCGAGAATGAATTTAAAGAATGTTTTAAAAATTTTATCCTTGGCAGTAACTTACTGTACTGCCGTACACAGTCACTTTGTTATATCCTTCGTACCTTCAATTTGTCAAAAAAAAAAAAAAATATCTTCTTGACTAAATTAAATTCTAATTTATTTCAAAATGGAATTGATTTGATGAATTTGTGTGGAAAATTGTTGTGTAATCAAATGCTTGATTTTCTGAGTAGTAAAATTATGATGATTAAGTTTTTGTCGAGGACCTTTTTTGTTTAGCAGCCCCCTTGGATTACTGGGAATTTCGTTATTCCTTTCATGCCTTTATTAAGTTGTTTCAATGAAATGAAATGTCTACCAGGAATGACTAAATAAAAAATTAAATATTCAAGATATTACATTATCTTTATTAAATAAACATTTTTTTCGGAGTATTCTTAGGCTTTAGGACTATTTTTAGGTTGAAGTCAGTTGAATTTTTCTCTCTCCCTCTCTCTTTTCTCGAATGGAAACAAACCTTCAAATCGATTAATAGGACGGTCCTAGTGTCTCCATTTCATAATAAAATTGTAGGAAAAGGTACAAATCATTTAAAAATCCTAGTAACTACGCAATATTTCCATTGAATTTCTAATATACTCGAAGCTTATAGCTTGAATTTGGTCGAAAATTCAAATCGGAAACGCTTTCGGTTTCGACACACACAAGTCCTGACGTTGTATAGGTTTTCTCGATCTCCCCTATCAGTATTCTTTATCCGTAATACAATTTGATACACAATACATTATTTCACAAAACAGTCTTTTAACAAATTTGACATTTCGGTCAACTAAGTCACAGCGCAATTGCCTACAAAATGGCGGACAATATCTTACACCATTTGCGGTCAAGTATGACATTTTCAAATGTTTGTACAATTTTAAGATGAAATACGATGGGAATTCGTCAGCTTATCAATGCAACCTCTAAACAAGACTAAGACGTTATTGAAAACGATTCTCAAATCAAATCAAAAAATCTAGTAAAATGAATGAGAAACTGAGGAGACTTTTTGGGGGTATTTCGTGTCATGCTGGAAAAATCGTTCATTTCATCGAATTTTCTTCGTTTTCAGTGTTTATTTCGATGTTTAGGTGTTTTCTTGGCTTATTTCGATGTTCATGACTTCGATAATTCGGAAAGTGAAAAAAAAGATGACAATAATCCATGATGTGCAGAACCTAGAGTCTTCAAACGAAGGACGAGGACTGTGGAAGGTTCTGGTGGGTTTTTCCGCAAATGATTGGAGTTACGAGAAAACACCTCTATTCAAAGTTATAGGAAACGTAGGAATATACAGGATGATGCTTATGGATATCCTTAAATATCTTGGGCAGATAAAGAGTCCGTCATAGAAACTATGTTCGTAAGTAGCTGTGCAGTCCAAAACTCAAACTGGTGTCTCAGCGAAGACTATACTCATAGCGACCACCAGGCTATAATGATCGGGCCTTAGCCTTAGACCAGCTTAAGAACTAGCGCAGCAGCTGACAGATATTGTGATCTCCGCGTGCGATCAGTCCATGCCAAGAAGAAGATCAAGTATAAGTGGATCACCCTGTTACTTGAACGACAAAATCAAATCTTTCAGAGCATTCTGAGAGAGGCTGGCCGAGATGCAACCAGAAACTAAAGACATTTAAAAATCCCAGAAAGATATTACAACTGCTGCTATTAGAGGCAGCAAAAAATGATGCTTCAAGCGACTACTTGATGAAGCCGAAATATACTTTTGGAGCAAATAACTCACACGTCCTACTATGGCCGAGAACATCATCACACCACTGTTTGCACAACAACCACAGATCACTCTTTACATGAATAATGCAGCGTACAACAAAGAGATTTAATTGGTAACACCAGAGGAATTGCATATATCGAGCACAAAAATTGGGGATAGCAAATCACCAGGTCCGAATGGTATCTCGAACAAAATCCTGAAAGCAGCTATAAAGGCAGGACCTGATGACTGGTGTGGCAGTGTAGTCATGTACATATAATGGATTCTCTTAAAAGAATGAATACGCCGGACTATATTCTTTGGGTAATACGGAGCTACTTTGAGAAATTGGAAGTTAATGTATGAAAGCGATAAAGTTAGCAAACACTACAATGTGTCGGCATACGTTCCACAAGGATCAGTGCTAGGTCCCCTTCTGTCAAACATCATACTCAACTTGCCAATGCCGCCAAGAATAAAAGTTATAGGCTTCGCGGATGTTGTGAAACACATTCACGAACTAGAATCAGCAACAAACGAAGCCATTTCGAAAACCAAAACCTGGTTGAAGACCAGCAGCCCTGAATTCAGTGGATTAGGAGTCGGAGCAGTTCTAATCACAATTCGCAAAGCAGTGGAATATATGAATGTACCCATAGAACACTAAGTGATTAGATGACTTAGGTGTAATGGTAGACAATAGGCTGAACTTTAAATCACACCTAGAGTATGTACATAGGTAAAAAGGCATCGATCGTTAGCGAGGATACTCCCAAACGTCGGTGAGTCTAGATATAGTCGTAGAGTCCTATTGTCCAGAGTATTAAGAACAGCACTGCTATAAGCATCATCAGTGCGGGCTAATGCTATGCCAACAAAAGAATCCAGACGGAAACTGTCGACTGCCTACAGACTCAAGGCTCTAGGGACAATTTGCGCCTATAGAACAGTATCCGAGAAAGCAGCCATCGATATCTTGGTCATCGAAATGAAAAGGGTATACATCAGGAAACTCGTGAATCGACAGCATGGAGGAGCTATTAAAGGAGAAGAATAGGAGGACGCTACAACAGATGGACACCCAAACTTATCCGCAATACTTGGACGAAAAGAACAGTAGGAGAGGTGAACTCTAATATGACTCAATTCCAAACTGGTCATGGTGGATACAGGAAATAGGTATCTACACAGATTCGGACACGACAACTCACCAATTTGTACTTGCTGCGATATGCAGGAAGAAGACTCAGAACACGTACATAGGTTATAAACTTTACGAAACTCATTGGAGATCTAAAAGAGTTGGCACTAAATGAAATTATATGTGACCACCAACGCCCAGGTAAAACTTAATTTAGAATCGAGCATCTAAGAATAGAGAACGGTAAAGAACAGAGTATAGCCTAAAAGCGTAGACCCGCGAGGAGAGTAATAGAAGACTGTAGGGTGTGGATTGCATACTAGTAGCCCGCGCTACTAGTATCTTTAGATCTAGAACATCCATTTTCGCTACCATGAAAGGAAAAAACAAACAACACACACATGGAACTACATATGTAAACAAGTTACTCAACCTAGGACGCATTGTGCATTCACATTGTGCAACTATCGTGCATGCATAATTTTTATTTTACATAATGTTAACTTAGAATCACTCCAAAGAATGCCAATGAGATAAAGATTTCGAAATCATCAAACGTCAATCAAACTCAGCGCTACAGTACATTGAAATCGAAATAGAATAGAATAGAATAGAATTTTCGCGTTAAATTGATAAAAATAATCTTTAAGTTACGTATTTTGATTAGAGATACAGAGGGCAGATGTTCTCAGTAAACAGAGTTAGTGATGCAACAAAGTAGATCTTTGAGTTGAGTCAGCAGATTCTTTCTCTGCCTGAAGGCAGAATTTACCGAAGTAACGACGACGTGTTGACAAGATGTGTTTTGCTGATTCTGCGGCCACGTTGCACATTCTGCAAGTGTTACCTTGGGCTATTCAAGGACTGTGACTGTGAGTATACGAATCTCACTTCTAGTTAGACCTAGAAATTGTTTCGTTCTAGTAAGTGAGATGTTTGACATGAACATTTTGGCTTGCCCTCATCTGTTCTTGATCCATCTGTATACCATATTGGTCGTCATTTTTAGATTTGAGCTGTATCTGAAGATGTGGGGATGGAAAATTGAGGATAACTTCTACCACGGCAGTAGGAGTTGTTCTCATTGCGCCCGTAGTGCATACGCAAGCTAGTCTTTGAAGTTTATTGAGCCTTTTTGCCACCATACTGCCTGATTTTTCCTCGTCAAGCCTTTTGCAGCCAAGTTTTAGACTGTCAAGGTCTCTGATGCTTTTATAGCAATTGGGTATGGATTCCGTGAGTTCTAGGCTATGCAAATGTGTCCCAATCTGTGGATCTTGGGTGTCTGTAAGATTCAGAAATTTTGGAGCCTAATAGGATATCAAAACAAATTTGACGATAATCAGACATTGATGTTCCAGTTCATATGTATATGTTTAAAGTTTTGTGTAAATGGGATACATAGGGTGAGGTCAAGGACTTCTTTCCTTAATTTAGCATAATACAAGCTATAGGTCTTCCTTCATTTACAGAATCGGAGAGTCTCGCCTGAGAAGCCCTTTATCTGACACCGTAACTTCGGTTGGTGTGCATATTTCCTTGCGTCTAACACTGGGTCGGAGAAGAGTCTGAGCCTGGACGCGAATGGCTCCTAAATCAGTCAAGAGTCCGGTACTGCTCTCTTTATAGTAAGGCTCAGAAGATTAGGACTTGAATCTGCGTTGGACTTTCCCGAGTTCTCGTTTAAGACTTGAAGACTAGAATTTTCCAGGCAAACTCAACGAATGCTCCCAAATATCTAAATATAAGAAATCAACAACATTTTTGTTGTCTCTTAGCAGAAAAGACTGTAGACAACTTATTAGCGTTCTTATGGGACGCTGTTTCTAAACATCTAAATGTCCTAGGCTTAAGTCACATCACTATCTGCGACGTTGGCAAACACGCCGACGATACTTCAGATCATTACGTTTGTGATTATCCTGCTTTTGGGAATCGGATCAGGTGGCAGATTTTCAGTGCTGATTTGATGACTTCTGATACTGTAAGGTCGTCGTCATTGAAGTGCCTTATCTACTCTCCCCGAAACTGGAAATACTGGGTTTTACATCTGAATCTTCCAGAGGAATGTTTCCTTACTCCTGACCTGTATCAAATGCTGTCTTGCATCGATCCTTGTACATGCATCTCTATCACAAATTAATTCTAAAGTCCACAAGGGATAAGGAATAATATAGTCCGCAGTCCGCATGACTTCGTGTAGTATTATGGCCGTTTGGGATCCTAGAGTGACAAACCTTAGCGCAAGCGGGCTGTACGACTTCCCTAAGCCCTAATAATACTTATGCTATTATAAGCAATCACAGGAAGAACCTCCTCCTTTTGTGGATGCTGCCAAGGTTTAAATGACTCTCAAAGACAGTGTGAAACCAGGGTCTTATATGTATTCTATCGAAACTTTTTATAGTTCTACGGGGTTGATACCATCGATACTCGGTAATTTGTTTGGAAATAAATTATGCACTTCCCGCTAGAGTTTTCAGAATTCGAAACATGTTTTAATGTCCTAAGTAGATATGTAGATAGGTAGGTAGAAGGGGTGGCTAAACAAAAGATGGTTTGAAGCTTGGGGATAACTAAGTGGCCTCCCTGCACCAAACCGATATTATTATAAATTTCAGGATTATTAATGGTGGCTTTTCAGGTCGCCCAGATCTTCGAAGTGGTATTCATCGAAGACCGTTTTCCTAGTTCTGCACAGACTTGGGCATTCCCTTAGGAACCGAGATATGATCTCTTCTGCGTCCGTGTCTCCACAGCCTCGGCAGAATTCATCAGTGTCTAGTCGCATTCTTCTTCGGTGCGCCGGAGGTTGTGGGTTGGAAGTGGTAAAATTTGCTTGGTCTCGGCATTGTCATGATTTGTCCAGAGTTTTCTATATACACGACAAGATGAGAGTGCGCTCTTCGCAAAGGCTTGCTCTATATTGGATTTAACAGTAGAACAAAGGTAACGACCATTGTGAGGTCCTGTCTGCACCCATTTCTTTCTAAATCGTCTGAGCGAGCTACCTCGGGTTAAGATGAGTATAAACCAGAGACCACTCTTTCACCAGTTTTTGATCCATCCGTGAAAATCGAGATATAATTTCGGTTGATGGCCCTGCCGTTCATCTGGTCCTCTCTTGAGGGGAAGATTGTTTTAAGGATTAGGCTGAAGTCGTGGGAAGGTGATATAAATATAATCTGTATCGGTACCCAAGTGTGCCTATCTCGCTATAGTGCGGTGGCTCGTGTTTCCCTCTTTTCAAAGGTTGGATTGTTTTAAGCATAGGCCACTATTTGCAGCAGTTTTCTTTAGGTGTAGGTCTAATGGGATCAGTGTTAGTAGGGTTTCAAGGACTGCAGTCGGCGTGGTTCTAATGCCACTGGTAGTAACTATACAGGATGGGCCAAATACAAGTTTCTTTTTAAAAATGCTATAAAATAAACAAAATTAAATTTTTTCCATGTATTATGACTTTATTAGTAAGAGCAAACATTCCCATTAATTATGGAACACAACGTCTTTCAAGTGGCTGCTTTGGCTGGCTTCATTCTCCAATTTTCTAAGACCTTGTCGATGGTTTCAGGCTGTAGCTCATGGATTGCTTGGATGATATTGGTCTTAAGTGCTTGAATCGTTTCTGGATTGTTGGTATAACATCGGTCCTTCACGGTTGCCCACAAAAAAAAGTCTAAAGGGGTCAAATTGCAGCTCCGAGGCGGCCAATTGACATCGCCAAGACGGCTGATAACACGATCGATGGGCTGTGTGGCATGGCGCGCCATCCTTCATGAACCAGAGGTCGTCCAAATTCATGTCTTCAATTTCAATAAAAAAAAGTCGGTTAACATGGCTCTGTAACGCCCAACTTTGACCGAAACGTTGTTCCCAGCCTCATTTTCGAAGAAAAATGGTCCAATGATGCCACCACTCCACAATCCGCACCAAATTGTCATTCTCTGTTGCGCACCGTACGACGACGGGGACCATGAGTGTTGTCTACTAGCATACCAGTCTCAAGAACATTTTGCACAAACTTGCATACCAGCAGACGCGGTGCTTCATTTCGGCCAAAATGTCTTTTCAAATAACGCACTGTTTGGGCTACACAGCACTCACTTTGGAAATAAGTTTTCAATATTTCCCAACGTTGTTCAAGCGTAAGCGACTCATTTCGTTCCGCGGAAGTATGATACTGACTTTCTGTCAGGATTTCGAGCGGGAAACAGCTGTCAGTGTCAAAATAACCTATGATTTAAAAAGAAACCACTAGGTGGCCCATCCTGTACATGCTAATACATATTTGTATCCTGCTGCAGGTCATCAGACTAGACACCCATAAGATAGAATGGGTCTGACGATGTCTGTGTGCATCCAGTGGATGATGGCGAGCTTGGGCCCCCATCTCTTACCAAAGATTGTACTGCACGTATAGAATACTATGGATATTCATTATCCTTTCTTACGTATTTTCTTTTCAGATCAGCTTACGGTTAAGTATACAACCGGAGGTGTGTGTCGTTGAGTCTCAAGAGCTTGATCTGTGGGATTGTTCTCCTGTTAGTGAAGAGGAACACCTTTGTTTTCAAGGGGTTAAGATTAAATCCACATCTTTCCGCCCATTTGTGTAGGATATTGAGGGCGGATTGTAGTATTTAAGTGATGATGGGTACAAACGTACCTGTCGCCAATATGATAGCATCATCCCAACATTGACCCCACTTTGTTTTGATTTCTTTAAGACTCTATTCGCGACTATTATCCATTATAGAGGGGATAGGACCCAACCTTGCGGGCTGCCTCTAGAGGCCAGTGCATGTACTTGGCACTCATCCAGTTCTGAGTTAATGTGTCTCGTCTTGAACGTCTATGTTTTTTGGTCTAGTGCTAGTCGTTTAGATCCAGATTTTTCATTGTTGAAGGCTCCTTCTATAACCAGAAAGGCAACTAACGTGAATTTTTTGTGGTGAAGTGAATTTTCGATCCTTGTTACCACCTCATACAGGGCTGTGTCAACAAATCGGCCTTTAGTATAGGCGTGTTGGGTTGTTGAGATATCCCTAGATATCCGTTTGGAGCGACTGTGTAAATCTATTAATCTTTCAAATATTTTGAGTAGGAACAAGGTAAGGCTAATCAGTCTAAAATCTTTTGAGCTAGTATTTGAGGCTTTACCCGCTTTGAGTATGAAAATAACTTTGAATTCTATCCAGGGTCGAGGAATATATGAGCAATTAAGACACCCATGAAAAATATTCGCTAGCCGCAGACTGATCTACTCCTTATTGCTTTGTGGCTTCATGGGGAAAATATTTTCAGGGCCGGATGCATTAAAGGGGGCGAAGGAATCAATTATCAAGTTAATCTTGTTTTTGTCTATAATCTGGTTGCCCAGAAGGTGGCTTGTGTTGGTTGTTCTGCAGTAAGGGCTTACTGCAGTGTCAGATGTTAGGATTTCGAACACTGGAAAATGAAAAAGTGTCCTAAAGAGGAGTTGTAGGGTCTCAGAGCATGATCTTGTCCATGATCTCTCTGGTATATTGATGATGCATGGGGTTACTTTGAAAGAATTTTCCGCAGTCTAGCTGCATCTTTAGACGACTCTTGGCGTATGCTGTATTTTTCTTGAAAACACCATGTTGTATGTATAGCTTCTGGGCATTTTTCCGCAAGGTTGGGCTTCTTGTCCCTGACAATGGGAGAGGACCTAACAAAGGCTGAATGGAGAGCTAAGGTAAGTGCTTTCATCTCGCGGTCAATCAGTTTGGCGTGTCTAGAAGAAATACACCTTGACACCAAATCTTCAGGCGAAGTACCAACAACGCGATTTTTAGAAATTTTTACGTCAACACAATTCAAATCGTTAAAATCCCAATTTTTTTTTCATTTTTTTCCTAGTCTCTAAAGGCAGTTTGAAAAATGGCCATTAACAAACTGTATCTTGTATCTATATGAGAATACATATATTTATTATTATTTAAATCTTAAAGATAAATTATTTTACTATTTTAGCAATTAACCATGGAATCTACGTCACTCTGGCATTGGTATAATAAAGATAAAATAAAATTTTATTGTTAGTAGGTATATTAAATTAAAATAAATAAAGTGTTAATGTTGGTTTTACCACAATAAATAAATTTAAATCACAAAATAAACAATAGATAGACGTACATATAACAAATCAGAGGCGTGTTTTAAATAAGTCCTAGTCATAAAAAAAAAAATATTTATATCTAATTTCATATTCACTTGGCCTTGGCTCAGGGCGTATTTGAAAGAGGATTTACATTAAATTATCTTTGGATAAGCTTTGTTCAAAGTTTTTTTCTTTTTTATAATCCTCTTGTATTAAATTAAACCGAAAGAAAAGCGAAATAAACAGGCTTAGGTGGAGTTGTGGAACGATTACACTATTTAAAGCAATCTTTTGGAAAATGTCCTTCTATAAAACAGACGTATGTCCTTCAATTTCTAAATTAAGTCAAGAGATCTGTCGCCAATTATGAATAACTAAGTCTAGGGTATTTTAAAAGTTTAGGTAGGTAGGTAGAGTGGTGGTTCTATGGAGAAATAACCCAATTAGCGCTAGGAAGTGCCTTTTTGTTATCACAAAATTCGTCCGAAACCTAAATGATGTAAATTAAACCCAACCCGTGGAATTCAAATAACGGACTAGTTCTCTAATCATTTTTTCATCTATCTCACCGTGGTCCACGGCGAAGGGTTCTCCTAGGGTGTGTTGCCTGGTCCTCGCTAGAACCGGACATTAGCAAAGGAAGTGATGTAGAGATTGATTGTCATTATCTTTGCAGCTTCTGCAAAAGGTTGGCCAGTGGCCTATGATAATGGCTACAGTTCTGACAATATTTGGTCTTAACATACCAAGTAGCTTGTTTGACTTAGGTTTATTGTAATCAGGCCATGTGTTTCTTGATTTGACACTACCAGTCACGCTGTTTCACCTGTGATTGGCAAGCTGGAGGAAGTGAAGATGCATATTGGCCTTAATGGCACCTCGAGTAATATCGACTCTTTCCGGTATTGACGGCCGATCCACGCCTGGCCAGCTGGTCAACAGGCTCATTATCCTCATAATTACTGCGCTAATCCTGAGTGCTAACTGAATGTAGGGAGATCGTTCAGCAATCGGCAGGCTTCCCTGCGTCTCTGCTTGAAAACACTAGCAAAGTCTGGGAGATGAAAAGACTACGATATATTTAGTTGGTCAAAGAACTTCTAACGGTCCGTGTATATACCTATATCATAGTCGCAGATAACACTTCCATTCTCACATTATTCTCTGTTAGGTAGTTTAACTGACAATGATTTCGTAAAATTGAAGGTTGGTATCATGTAGGCAGTAAAAGACGAAAGCAATTCTCTTGGAATCTTTTCCAAGATCCTGCTTAGCAGCAGAGTTGTAAAGTACTCAGGGAAACTGAGTGCTGTACTGCTAAGCTACTGCTAAGCAGACCTGTAAACTTTCAAGTACCAGTACCAGTCAATTACCCAGTACCTTGTACTTGTACTTGTACTTAAAAAAAAGGAGTACAATGTACTTGGTACTTTAAAGGCACCAAGTACAAGTACTTTTCCAAGTACTCTCTTCTAAGTACATTTACTGGGTACTGTAATACTGACCAGTACATTTGCAAGTACTTTTCAAGTACATTTCCTTGCGTGGTCTATGTGTGAAACGTGCTTTTTTTCAAGTACAAGTACAAGTTACTGGGTACTTGACTGGTACTGGTACTTGAAAGTTAGCAGTACAGCACTCAGTTTCCCTAAGCCGAACAGCAGGACTTGTAGCTGAATTTTTTATATGCAGTTCGAGAGGGAATAGGTGCATGACCACACTTAGAGCATCTATTGAACAGGACCTCAAAACTCCTGTGATGCCTAGGGTTTTGGATATCCCGAGGATTTTGGATATTCGGGACTTTGGCTTTTCGTGTTTGGGACCCCAACCCTCGATCTCTGTACTTTCTTTAAGTTAGGTTAAGGCTGTGTACATTCATAGGATTTTCTTTGGCTAGAGTCCCCATTTTTTACCGAATTTTTTATTGCAGACATTGAAAGCTACACTTGCTTTAGTTACTCCCTGTTCTATACTGAGCTTTCAACTAAGTTTCGGATCTAGTATCGTGCCAAAGGTATCTTTCTGGCCATTTAGTTTCAGGGGAGTGAACTCTAGTACTTCAGTTTTAGTGGTAATAAGCATCATTTTGGTCTTTTTCGGATTTACTCCGAGGCCACTGCTTGTGGCCCATGAGCATACCATGAGTTGACTTATTGTGGCGGGAAACTTTCCTGATACCAGTATAACCACGTCATCTGCGTACGTAATCACCTTAACCCCGTCTCTATCAAGTCGTACCAAAATTCTATTAATTGTCATGAGCCATAGCAGTGGAGATAACACCTCCCTGTGGGGTGCCTCTACTGACCGTCTTAGGTAGAATGCTATCCGTAATGAATGCTAGAATGCCTAATGTCCCCTGAATTATTCTAATTTTTAGCTTGGATACAATCCATTGACTAAGAAAACCTTCTGCAACTAACTCGGTGAGACCCTCTTGAATAGCATCAGCATGGAATATCTATCTTGAATGATAGCTTCAGGAAAGAGTGTATTCTTTATAGTGGAGAGCATTTTCCCCCCATACGCACCACCTCATGAAGACCCGTCTCAGTAGACCAATATTTGAGGTAAAAATGCTGGGATTTCAACAATGAAGGGCTCTTCAAAGTTTCGCGGATTTCTCCGTGATAATGTTTGTAGTCCTATTCCACGGTGAGAAGGTGCTTCACCATTACTGCAACCTGGAAAGTGTCACTCTCATAAGAAATGCCAATGATTCCGCAGTAGAATCAGTTCAGTTTCCGTTCGACTTTTTCCGGAAGGACTGATTGCTGTGCCTTTGGACAGAATTTTATTTAGCCGAGCCGATTCCTGTATTGACATCCATCCCTGTTTTTTAGCCATTCTAATGGACTTGTTATACATTTTTAGACAATCCTTACAGTGCTGCCAGAAGTTATGATTGTAGTAAATGTTGAAGATTACTCTGGTCAGCATCCTGAGCTTCGACATATCCTCATTCCACCATATTAGGACATTCTTTTTATTGTAACTGGACTGGGCACGAAACTTCAAAAGGAACGTTGATTGCTTTCTCTAAGGTTTCAACCTTTAAAGACAGTTCCGAGGTAAAGTCGATTCTATAATTTGGCGTACCACCCAGTTTTGATTAAACTACATATATGTACGATTAAACTTTGTGCAGTTTATTTGTTTTGAGTTTCTAAAAGGTTTAGGAGTCTCTACCTGAAGACTAACATCGGGAAGTATCCATTTATGGTCTGAGAAGGACTATAGGTTGGACACTTTCCAATTTTCAAACCCAATAGTTTCCGACGGATATCCTATCTAAATCTAAAATATCTAACAGTTTAGTTTTATATTTTTTATATTTTATGTTTATTTTTGTTTTTTAGTTAACATTGCATCTGTGTCATATGGAGCGTTCTGTGGATGGCCTTCTGCAAGTTTTCTCATACTCCAATCAGAGACCGAGACTCCCTTAGAACATGGACCAATGACAAATGAACAGGCATCCTGGGTGGGTGCAATGCTATGTGTTGGCGGTTTGTTTGGAACCGCATTCTTTTCATGGTGTGCGGAAAAATTCGGTAGGAAAGGTGGTCTCTTACTGATAGCATTTCCGGCAATGGTTAGTCTGTCTTCTAAAAAAAAAATCTAGTCTAAGCAATCTCTCTATTCTAGTTAAGTTGGCTTCTTATACCATTTGCAACAAATGTCAACTATCTCATGGCGTCCCGATTTTTTGGTGGATTCGCAGGTGGTGGAATATTTTCATTGGTGCCAATTTACGTAACTGAAATCACAGAAGATTGGTAAGTACATGCTACACACCTAAAACAGTCAAAACATTCAAATCTAAAAACTTGTAGTGTTCGTGGAACGATGGGATCCTATTTGGTCCTGTCTTGTAACATCGGAATACTTCTGGGATTTATACTGGGAAATTATTTGCCATTTAAGGTTGTACCGTTAATTTTAGGTATACTACCATTATTGTTCCTGTTGGGCTTTGCTTTTCTACCGGAAACACCTCAGCATTTACTCAAGAATAATAAGCTTAAGGTAAGTTATTTTGCTACATGGTATCTAATACATGGTAGATAGTACCTATCTTATTTCTGTTTGTTGTTAAAGGAAGCTGAGAAGGCATTAAGATACTTTCGCAACTTTAGACGGATATCGCAGGAACCTCCGGTGAAGTTTAAAGCCGAAATGGAAAAACTTAAGATGGACTTTATTGGAAACGAAAAGGAACAAGTAGATAGCAGCCCTCTGGCTTGGAGTGACTTTAGTAAGTTAAAATTAGTTAATCTCTTAGCCACAAGCTTAAAGTGCTCAAGATATGTGGCAACAACGCGGGATTGGGTCGCAGAAAGTCGAAAAGCCCTTGCAGCCATATGGCCAAGGTCAATCTTCAAACTTTTTTTAAGATCTATTAGAGACTACATAGTTTCCGGTTACATATACTGCGAGTGCAGGCCTCAAAAATTTTTAACCAGAGATACATTGCGACTTTTAATAAACCTCAATACAACTTTAGTTTCAAGTCCCCACTAGATTGTTAAGGTTCTGCGTCAACTACGCGCACAGTATGTGCTCTGCCATTCCTTCACCTCTAAGTTCCACCATATCTAAGTAGACAGTGAACCCTCAGATAGGTCGTTATAGGTTATTCGAATAATTTTTCGGCCTTATTTTGGTTTGGAGTGGAAGAACTTTTACGCTTGCTCTAAAGTCTTAACCCTTGACACAGTATTCAATGTATCTATCGATCTCCCATTGAGTTGTTGTGGAATAATACCCCGAAATGTGTCTCATGACCAATAAGTGGGCGATATGCGCCTTTTAGCGGCAGAAAATCAAACATTTTCCTACGTAATCTTACTACGATCCAAAATATTCGAGTCCTAAACAAGCTTAAACCCTACAGTGTGGGACTTAGAGGCCATTCAGCTTGCTTAGTTAACTAAGTTAAGAGATACATATGTAGATGTGGGGTATTTTGTTTCTTTTGTTGGTCAATTTTTTTAATGACTGCCGCATCTAAAAATTCTTGAACTGTCACAATACACCCCAGCTTCAGTGCTACCATTATCTACTATAATTTGAAAATTTGGTAAATGCTACGATATCTTTATTCCACAATTCGCGGCGGCCAATCTGGAAATTTCTAGAAAATCAAAATTTCTTGAGCACGATGTCTCGAATCTTAAGAATTGGGTCATATTGACCGGCTTTAAGGAGCAGAATCTAAGGCAATCTGAGGTGATTCAGCATAGCTTCCTTCTCTACTATCAGATGTAGAACTGTACATAGCTGACCTTTGATAAGTGTTAACCACGGAGGTTAGATACACTCTAGCTTGACAGCCATTATGCGAAGGTGACCCTTTGTTTAAAAATGGCACTGCACCGACTTGTAAAACGTCTTGGGTTTCAGTCGTCAAGTTTTCCACTATAGGCGTTAGCACATGAAGATTGCCCTTGTTGGCTATCGAGAATTACTAAAAGATACTTCGATCCACCACTGGACAGATCTATGAAAATAATTTTTAGTAAAACTTGTCTAAGGTCTCGCTTCTTCTTTCTAGTAAATGGTATAGTAATAGTTCTTCCGGGGTTAATGATTAAGCTCTTAGTCCTGCACAATGTCAAAGTGGATGACAATTTCATCTGCGTAGCCTTATACTCTGTTACTAGTTAGTAGTTTTAGTAAACAAGCTACATAAAGGAATCAGAAGGCAACTGCTGGAAACTCTTTTAAGTACTCACTTCCCGCGATCATCTTCTCTATAGGTAGCCACACCAACATCTTATATCACACCTCCTGTAATAATGCTTCTAATCTCTCGGTTTTACAATTCCGGGCTTTGGTCTACTTTGTCCATGGCATCACTAGGTTATCAGTAACTGCCCACTTCTATCTTGTATTAGGTTCTCAGTATGCTTACCGCAAGGATAAATCCATAGAACCCACTCTTCAATTAATCATGGAAAATGACTCTTCCTTGACATAGCTTACTTGCTTATGTAGGTACTGTATCTTCTTGTGGGTCCTAGGGCTTCTAAGCACTCTGATACTTATCACTATTTTTTTTCTCGCAGGCAGAGGCGATATAGATACTTGATACTCCATGCTCCTGGATGTCTACGTACTAAAACAAAAAACCCCTCCTATTTCTCTGTCCGGCTTTCCCTCTGCGGCACCGCCAGTCAAGGCATTTCTTCGCAGGAGCAGGTTTGACATTTTCTTACTTAGCTGACAGTGCTAGTGGATGCTTCATTTCTCCTTCCTCTATACTTTTGCTATTGCTGAGATATGACTCTTGTCGCCAACATAAATGTGATCAGGCTTCTTGGGATCACTTGGCAGCCAATTTCTCTTTCCAAGATGTTTCTAGCCCTTGCGTAGTTTTAGCAATCCGTCAGGAAATGCTCTGCCTTCTGGATTGCTTCTTCACAGTACTGGCAGAATGGGTCATCCACGTGCTTGTACTTGTGGAGATACTCCCGGTATCAACCATGCTCCGATAGAAATTGCTTTAGGAAATAGTTTGATTCTGTTAGTCTATTCATCAACGTTGGTTATCAATTTATATGTCCAAAGCTCTTTGACGACTTATTTGTTTCTAGATCGATACACATACGGTCCGAGATAAAACGTATCGCATCTGCTGATACAGTTCTAAAGGCGCAACATACCCTCAACGATGCCATTCACGGTACGTCCCTAATGCCCATATTGAGGCCGCATACAAAAGTATTGACTTGCTCACAGTTGTAAGAAAGTTTCATATCAGCTGCCGTAGTCCTTCTATATTTGGCATTAATCTACATAATGCCGCTACTGCGCAGGAGATTTTCGTACGAAGCCTGCGTACGTTAGGTGGTCTCTGAAGCTGAATCAGTGGTCCAGCAGCACTCCCAGATACTTGATGTACGGCTTCGACTTAATGATGCGGTGTTCTACTTTTTTTCAGCTACTTTTAAGAATGGCTTTGGTTTTGTGGTCCGCTAATTCCAATCCTGATGTCTGTAGTCATATCTTCACGTTCGCGATTGTTTGATTGCAATTTTGCATCACTTCCTCTAGTGGTTTGGCCACTACTGCTAGCAACATATCATCAGCATATCAAATGATATCCCCTCCCCTCGGCCACGATGTTCTTTGTATGCTGTCGTACATTATGTTCCAAAGAATTGGTCCCAGCACCGACCCTTGAGGAACTCCTCTCGTTTTCTTGTATCCATCTTCCATGTCTTAGTAGAGCTCTCTATCTTCGAAGTAGTTAGTTTTATTTGTAGTAGTTTTGTTTTGGTACTTACAGGTCACTCAGTCTAAGGCGTGTAGCCTCCAGTCGGCTAAATTGAATGCGTTTTTGATGTTAAGTACTACGTCAAGTGTTACGCAATACTGTTTCGTTCCTCGGAGCCATCTTTCTCCCGCAATTGCTTCGTGTGCTATGTCGCAGACAGTTTGTATTGCATGGATGAAGCTTGTTTCTTTCTGAATCCGAACTGTCGATTCCATAGCCCCGAGTTCCCTTTCGTATATTGCTCTAATCTGGTTCGTATAATTCTCTGGAGCACTTTTTCCAATGTATCTAGAATGCTTAGTGGCCTGTACGATGACGACTGTTCAGGTGGTTTGTTCGCGTTATCACTGTGAAAGGAATTTACATTCTCTTAGGCAAAAGTGTATGAAGACCTCTTATGGTCTGATTGTTAGCGCTTCCTTTAAGATGAAGTTCGGGATCCCATCAATTCCTAGTGTCTTGTTGCTTTTGATAGCTGTCGCGACTACTGCGACCTTCTCAGTTGTGACTGCTGGTATCGTTTCCGTTTCGCCAGCTGTTTCTCGTGGTAGTGTAAGTCCATCTTTCCTCACGAATAGATTGCCGATAATTGAGTTCATGATCCTTGGACACACCGATGTAGCTGCCTATTCATTAATTTGTGACTGTTTTGTATGGGCTACTATTATGCGTTTTCTATTAAGTGTTCATTAGAGATATGATAGAACCAGACAATTGCCAACTAAGCCGACTATATGCAGTTGAGTTCCACCATCGATCAAGCTAATGATCTAATGACTTCGTTCCAAGGCTGCCTTTTTTTTTCAATGTAGTCATTTTTAGCCTGACGACCGACATCTACCTCCTTCTCCACGCCCGTTATCATTTGGTTGAAATCCACAGAGACTAACCAAAATCGTCAACATAGTCCAAATGTTTGAATTTGATGTAAGAGTCCATCAAATTGCTCCATTTCCAGTCGACAAAGCAGCTCGAAAAATATCACTTATCACCAATAGGAATAATATTGATGAAAGACAACAACCTTGCCTTACCCCACTTTAGATCTCGACTTTCTCAGACAGACAACCTTTCTCTGTACAAAACGTGACATTTAGAACCATGCTTCACTTTCTTTCCATGGTATCTTTGATTAACTGACATACATATGCATATTTAGGTAGTCAGACAGTGTGCTTATCGCCCATCACTCAACCCGTATTGCAGATCTGATAGGATTAGAGTCCAGTAGAGCAGACATTTCATCGTTCGAATAAGAAGATGTGGTCCCATCTATTTTATCAAATAGAAGGGGCAATGAAGTTTGCATTGGTCATTCGTAGAGTCGATGTTAATACCAAGGTAGATGAAATCCTTAACTATCTCGAAGACGTAGCTATCAACAGTAACATTGAGTAATATCTAAATAGGACTAGGCGGTGAACTGATGGTAATGTATTTGTTGACTGCATGTATTTTGTCACATCCTCATTCACTTCAAGATAGTTGATGGAAGCAGGTGGGGCATATGAAACTGATACCATGGATACTTTCATCCACCCATACTTTATCCAAGATTTGGTGCCTTCATTTGAAAAGTTCCGCTGGTAAGCCCGACCTGATACGCTAATATCTTCTAGGCTGGGGGGTGAGCTTACTTCTTTGTTGATTAATTAGAGGTTGTTGCGCTCCCCTTACCCTATCACTCCTTCAACATTATCCCCATACAGCAACTTTTGAAAATCGTGCTTATCGCATCGGTAACTAGGTTCCCATGGGTTGGGCGCACCCCTATTCTTGTAGAACATGCCCTTGGTGCGGATTACAACCAGCCGATTGTTTATCGGCTCAATGTCAATAACCCTTGAACTTATCAGATTTCCCACAAACGAATCCGCATCCTATTATCTACTGAAATACATATTACATTTCACAATTTTTTCTCTCTGCACACCTGATCCTATCCATATCGTATCTAAATGTCAAGCTGTAGCCCGCAGTGAAATTTGCTTCTACCACTCAATTGAACATCCCTATTACCAGAATAAGTAATTAAGGCATTTAAGTAGCAGCACATTACAATATAAACTTTTCTCGTCTGATAACGTCTCTTTAATTAACATTATTAGATAACCGGATAGCCCGTAAGGCTTTTTTAATTGGCATCGCATTAATGGCTCTTAATCAATTCTGCGGATGTTTCGCTATGCTTAACTACACGGCGACCATATTTCAACAAGCCGGTTCGAGTCTGTCACCCAATATGTCGGCCATCATTGTGGGTGTCATCCAATTATTGGGAGCATATGTGTCAACCATGCTTGTAGAGCGAGCTGGCCGGAAGGTACGCATTAAATTATTTTATTTTAAACCACAATTCATTGATTTCCATTTGCAGTTCCTCATAACGATGTCAGCCATTGGAACCGGCCTCAGTCTAGCCTGCCTCGGATTGTACACCCATCTCAGTGAAACTTACAATTTGGAGGGTTTGAGTTGGGTGCCGATTGCTAGTTTCTCGTTAGCCGTCTGTGTCGGCTCGATGGGGGTGTTGACACTTCCGTTCCTAGTCGTGTCGGAAGTTATGCCACCGAAAATTCGAAACATGGGCTGTATGATTTGCATGCTCATTTTATGGGTATTTGCATTCTTTATGCTAAAGGTTGGAGCTTTTTGAATGTTATTTGAATTAATTGGATAATAATTTTGGAATCGATTGTATTTCACAGTATCTGCCGTTGCTGACACACACATTTGGAATGCATGGAGCGATGTATCTGTTTGCGACTTGCTGCTTTGCTGGCGCCGTTTTTGTCATCATATTTGTACCGGAAACTAAGGGAAAGAGCATTGAGGCCATTATGAGGTCAATGTGAACGGTTGCGCTGACAGAGAAAATAAAAAATTACTTATTTACGTATTTAAGCGAAATAAACGATAATCGAATTTTTTTTACATTTTAAGATCGATGTTGTCATTCCAGATTGGTGTGATCCGTAGAGTAGAGCATGAGGGTGGCCAAAGGGTAGTGATGCGAATATATGAGAGCACAAACGTCCTTACGATAGCCTCTCACTATCAACTCCTACTCTACACCTGGCTGCTGGGTGCCTAGTACCTCGCCTGGAGATTGAGTAATCAACCCCTTTGGAAAGAGAGAGGGGTGAGGAGTGTTTTCCTACTAAGGCGGACAAATTTCCTAGATAGAATCAATGGTGGCGTCTACCAGGTCCAGTCAGATCGCACTATTAGTGTTATACCTATGTATATGAGCTGCTTCGACATATTTGAATACCAGGTCTATAAGGATCTCCAATACTGAATCAGGGTGTTGGAAAAGAGTTGGTTGCGGATTAACCGTTAATGGGCCAACGACAGCGCTTGTATCTCCGAAGTGGATTACTGACTCTGGAAAATCCGACCCCTTGTCCTAGAGGTATAAAAAGGGAACTGGCCTTCTAGGTTGGGGATTGTGAATAGGGGCAACTTTCCGACCATAGAAAAACCACCTAGATACGAAGCAGTAACAAGCCTCGGATAAAGATGACTGTTGACGACTCCCAGCAAACGAAACAAGAACAGCGACCTTCGGATCTGCATGTGGAATGTTCGGACACTTAACATGCCGCGTGCAGCCGAACAATTAGCAGAGGCCCTAAACTGCTATAAAGCAGATATCACCGCCATACACGAAATGCGATGGGATAGGCCGGGCAAAAAGGGAATGATCAACTGTGGCGTATACTATGCTGATTGCTATAGAGAGTAGATGCAGCGCTTATTAGGATGTCGATTCGTCATACGACTTTGCGGGGGAGCGTAGCGTCACTATAGCAAGTACACGGTTTCCTTATCTCAACATTCACTAAAGGACATGGCGGTCTCCTGATCATGGAACGATCACCCAAATTGATCCTCCAGCATTCTGGATGTCCAAACCTTCCGCACATCGACTCGGATCACTACCATGTTGCAGTCAAGGTACGAATGCGGAAGAAGAAATACTGTGAGAAGATATAACGTCGAAAAGCTGAAATCTAAGAAGACTGCTGGACCTGAGGGTTTACCAGCCGCGCTGTTCAAAGTAGCTGGAAATGACCTGGTAGAGAGCATACCCCAACTGATCACAAAATTTTGTTCAGACAAGTGTATACTTGATGAATGACTTCTCAGCAATTGCGCCAACTACAGAGGTATCAGTCTCCTCAACGACGCGTATAAGATCTCATCTGCCATCCTGTATGAACGTCTGAAACCCTTCGTCAACAACTTGATTGGCCCCTATCAGTGTGGTTTCAGATCAGGAAAGTCCACAATCGATCAAATCTTCACACTTCGGCTGATCCTGGAGAAAACTCAAGAAGTCCAAATAGATACCTACCATCTCTTCATCGATTTTAAGGCTGCTGTCATGTGGCAACATATAAAGAGACGAGCTGTACAGAGCCATGTCCAGTTCTATCCCTGCCAAACTAGCCATATTGTGCAGAATGACGATGGTGAGATACGTCTTACTCAGTCTGCTCTTAATACGTAAACGTACAATTAGTTCTCTGTTGAAACACACTTAAAGTATTGTTTAGTCAGTCAGAGGCGTTGTCAGAACTTTTAGCAACAAATCCAAATTCATCGTAGCCAACCAAATAAATACATAAGTACAACAACCTTAAATTCTGCACGTAGAATGTTCGAACGCTGCCCTTCAAATGGGCAGACTTAGACAATCATTCTTAACTTGACGACATGTGGAATAATTTGTTATCAAACAATACGATTAGAGAATAGTGATGCTACTCAGTTTACTTTTTAAAACTCTAAAAAGTGGCCCCTGTCACTCACTCAGGCAATTATCCTCAATCCACTACATGAGTTTCATCTCCTTACGCTTGGCAACACTATTTATAAGAAAATTACCTCTCGGCCAACTTCACACCATTGGCTGCCATTTGTAAAATGCACATGCTTAAAGTTCTGGATTGTAGAATGACAATCTGATTATATCTTATGTTTACTTAAAAGTCTAGATGTTTACTTAAAAGTGAACACTTTCTTTGGCTAAATACTGAGACATTGCACTGTTAGGTTGGTTAAAACTAAAATGGTGGTTGACAGCGGAAACGGTATAGTATGTGAGATTAAAAATTTCTTAGATAAATCTAAGTATACTTCTCAAGAATGGACTACGGAAAGACATGATTTCGATTCGACATCTAACAGAAAAATCTCAACGTATCTAAAGTATATATTTGTATCTATTAGCCATTGTTGCCGTATGACTGTAAATTTGTTTTTAATTTTGAATTTAATTTTGTGAACGTCATAGGTAAACAAATATCAGCAGAGAATGGCAGAATTACAAAGAATTGCATTATTTTTATATATTTATGTACATTCTTACAAGTCTCGTTTTATATGTATGTATCTGTCTTATCTATCTAATAGAGTACTAAAGAGTACTGCCAGAAATATACATATTCTACCGATATGACAGCTCGGATATTCTGTGGCAGAGAGACAGATTCACTTATCTAAACATCAAATCATTAAATTCCTTCAGCCAGTTCTTGTCGACATTGAAAAAAAAGCCTCGGACTCATTCGTGATAGAACGGGGGAGATTGTTGAGACACTGGATCTCTCAAATGAGCTTCTCATGGAAATACACTTTCCGGGAAGCCTGAAGTCAGATCAGCCCTGGGCTCTGAGGAAACAAGGAGCAAACAGGATGGATAGGGCAGAAACGGAAGTGCTAGTAATTCCAGAAGCGATCAGTGGGGCGATTAAAACGTTTTCCTCTTACAAACGCAGGACCGGATGGTATATTCCCAGCTTTAAGGCAATGTGGTGCAGACCTCATTGTACCAAGGCTTAGGGGTATATTATACGTCACATGCCTAGCAATAGTCTACATACCAGTAACATGGAAAGAAACAAATTAGGTGTTTCTCCCAAAACCGGGAAAAAGGACTAAACCGAAGCGAAGTCCTTCAGACCGGTCAGCCTAACATCATTTATCCTTTGAGTAGTAGACAATATGCATACAAAGCTGGCAGGTCTACGGAAACAGCGCAACACCAGGTGGTACGCATTGCGGAAGAGGCAATGAGTACCGGAGGCATCGCAATGACCATAATAATGGACATTGAAGGTGCCTTCAATAAGATATACTTCGAAAGTCTGAGAGTAGCCTTAGAAGAACGCAGGTTTAACCCATTGGTGGTGAGATGCGTGGACAATATCGTATAGGGCAATAAATATTCAGACGGGTACTTCAAGACTTAGAGGAAGGGTTAGCAGTGGTTGCCCGCAAGGAGGAGTTTTGTCACCTACTCTGTGGAATACAACTGTGGACTCTCTCCTGAAAAGACTTGAAGAGACTGGCATTCACACTGTATGGCAAGAGGTAAATTCATGAACATCACAGCAGATACCATAAGAAATGCTCTCAGACTGGTGGAGCGGTGGTTTCAGGAACAAGGGCTCTCCGTTAATGCGGAAAAGACGGATCTAATCATCTTCACAAAGAAGAGGATCGGAACTTCATGTGACCAGAAAGGTTAACTATCTGGGTGTATACCTAGATGCTGGACTAACTTGGAACTTTCATGTGGAAGAGAAGATCAGAAAGGCGAAAAGGGTGCTTCATCAGTGCAAACGGGTATGTGGACTAAGGTGGGGAATCTCGCCGAGGTCAGTCTACTGGATGTACACGATGAAAGTCAAACCAATTGTTACATATCCGTCAGGTGTATGGTAGCAAACAGCCACGCAAAGCAGTTAGATAGAGTTCAACGTCTGTTTAGAGATCGCGGGTGCAATACGAACGATACCAACATCCACAATGGAAGTGATCCTAGGTATTCTGCCACTCGACTTATTTATTATGAAAGCGGTGACTTCGACGACACTTCGTCGGCACCGGGATGCCAACTGGCACTGGCGCGGTACTATCTATGGTCATAGGAAAATCCTGGATATCGTGAAAAACGAGATTAGGGAGTTGAATATGGCCATGAATTTAATAAAGAGAGTGCGTGTTACCGAAAGGTATCACAAAACTCTCATTGGAGATGGAACATTTCCAAAAAAAATTTGGAATGGAAATTTCGGGTATCACCTAAAGAAGATGGGTCTTTTGGAGGATAACACCTGTGAACTATTCCTGAAGGAAGTTGGGACGGCTGCACATATATTGTGTCAATGTTTGGCGTTATCTAGCAGAAGAAGGGATGTCCTGGAGAGACATCCACTGGATGGAAACCCAGAGAATGAACCAGATTTCTGTTAAACATATGCTATCGTTGACACGAGGAATCAAAGCCAGAGAGGGATTGTGAGAGCCTCTCGGGCTAAGATGGATAGTGGAAGACAGACGAAAAGTTACTGGTTCGTAATCTCTCGAATAATATATATAGATATACTACCATAATAACCTATCTCTCCTGATAATCCTCTCCAGAGAAGGATCAACAGACCAACCAGAGAGGACTGGAAGAGATCTAGAGAAATTTTTCAAGAAGGGAAAATAAAATGGGCCATCAATTCATTTGACCCATATAAAGCCCCTGGTGAAGATGGAATCTTCCCAGCACTCCTCCAAAAAGGTATAATGCAACTAACCCCGAATCTTATCAACATTTTTAGAACAAGCCTTGCCTGGGGTTACATACCAAAAAGCTAGAAAGAACTAACTGTTAAATTTATACCTAAAGCAGGTCGTAGACCAACTGATCTACCAAAATCATACCGACCTATCAGCCTCACTTCTTTTTTCCAAAAAACAATGGAAAAAATACTTGATAGCCATATCAGGGATGGTCCGCTACATAGGAATCCACTTCACAAAAACCAAAATAGGCATATTCAACCAGGACAATCAACTACGCATGCTCTTCAGGAACTCACCACGAAGATTGAGAAATCTCTCAGAGATAAAGAAATTGCGGTGGGCTGCTTCCTTGACATCGAAGGAGCTTTCGACAACACTGAACATGCCCAAATATACAGATGCATCCAAAACACAGGAGTAGATAATACCACATGTAAATGGATAAAGCACATGCTAAGCGACAGAATCATCAATGCTACGCTAGGTAGTGACAGAATTAGAGTCAAAGCTGCGAAAGGTTGTCCCCAGGGTGGTATTCTCTCCCCCCTATTATGGTCCATCGTAGTAAATGAACTGCTAGACATACTCAGCAATGACGGTTTCTATGTCCAAGGATACGCAGATGACATTGCGATCTTAATCAGAGACAAATTCGAAGAAACAATCTCGGAACTCCTCCAGTGGGGATTGGTGTAAAAAAGTTGGCCTAATCGTCAATCCTAAAAAAACCACCATAGTTGCTTTCACAAAAAGAAAAAATAAATGTAAATTACAAAAACCCACACTGTTTGGTGAAGCAATTGAGTTTTCAAAAGAAGTCAAATACCTGGGCCTAACCCTAGATGAAAAACTCACATGGAACTCTGACCTCACGAAAACCATAGATAAAGCCAGGTTCTCCTTATAGACCAGCAGAAGTCTAGTAGGTAAGAGCTGGGGTATAAACTCCAAAATTATGCTGTGGCCTTACACAGCCATAACAAGACCAATCGTCACGTATGCAGCACCGGTATGGTGGCAAAAAACGAAGCAGAGGTCTACACAAGACAGGCTCAATAAACTTCAAAGACTAGCTTGTGTATGCACTACGGGCGCTATGAGAACAACCTCTACTGCAGCGCTGGAAGTTATCCTTAATCTCCCACCATTACATCTTCAGATACATAGAGAAGCTCTAACTAACGCCTTTATGCTCATATCTGGAAATGACAACAGATCCATGCTAGTCCATCCAGATATTGCCGTAGAGCTAAGCAAAGATGAACTACTTGGAATCACCCTAACGGATAACTGTCTACCAAAATTTAAGTTCAGCCAAAACTTCAAGATTACATTCCCAGACCGCCAAAACTGGGAACAGAATAAACCCACATTTACTAGCGATTCCCTGGTATGGTACACAGATGGATCAAAAACAAATGAAGGAGTTGGGGCTGGAGTATACGGTGTCAATACAAAAACATTCATCTACACAAGCATGGACAAATGCAACTCCGTATTCCAAGCGGAAGTCTTTGCTATAGAACTATGTCTTAGAGAAAATATCAACAGATCTATAACAAATAAGAAAAGGTAACAGACAAGCCAAAATGTTCATGCCAAACATTTCCCTTACAAGAACGAAACAACTTCTAGGTCTAACTAGAAGTCAGATTCGTATAATCACAGGATTCCTTACTGGACACTGTCAAGTCAAAAAACACCTTATGACTATGGGAATAACTCAAGACAGCACTTGCAGAATGTGCAACGAGGACGAAGAATCAGCAGAACACATTTTGTGTCACTGTAACTGTCTAATCGGAACACGTCATCGTCACTTACGGAAATTCTACCTAGAAGCAGAGGACATATCTGCTAGCTCACTGAAAGATATTCTAGGATTCATTACCAACTCAGGTATCATGAGTGAGCTCTAATAGGAGGAAATCACAATAGGCCCATTTGTGGCCGCAGTGATATGGTGACTGGATCCCACCTCAATATTTAATCTAATCTAATCTAATCTACTACCATAATTATCCGAGATCTTCCAACAAGACTTTCGGCTCCGAATTCAATTTTCACAGGTCCTATCCTTGTCTTTCCCAAGGGCTTAGTTCGTCCGAGCATAACGCTGAATGATGTTTCTTAATCTTGTCTTGAATTCTGGCTTTGGACGCCAGCATTGGTCTTCTTTGCCAGAGTCTAGAAGGGTCTTCATCCCCACCTAGTCAGTTCAGCTCTTGGAATTTGGAAACTATATTGACATCATTGTCTGATCTGACCGAATCGTGTTAGAAATAATCGTAGCTATTTAGAAGCCAACGATACATATTGCCTTTACAATATATAATGGAAGATAGGACCAATGGTGTCAAAACTAATTATTTTACCCTGCACCTGCTTTACGGGATCTAATACTCCACAGCAATGTCACTGGCAATGAACTTCAAGATTCTCTTGGATGAAACAGAATTCTCTGTTTCTGATTTCCACTGACTTCATAATGACACAATGACGCGTTAATAACCTCGAATTTTGTGTAAACATTCTTAACTCAGATAGCAACGATTTCGTCAGATTTGCTTCGCTATTAGAGTTCTTGTTTGGCATGTCATTCCACACAATCTTAATTGTTCTGGCAGTAGCTTATAAGCTCATAAGATCGTTTGCTTAGCAAATATTTTCTATTTACTTGATTTCATTACAATTCAGAAGAAAATCTAAATAATGAATAATAATTACAGTAACAACTGATGGGATGATGCAGTCTTCTAGAGCATTCTAGTAAATATTTACTGACTTTTGACAAACCATTAGATGACGATGGTGTCTGTGCGATGACGTTTTGTTATTCAATATGATTAATGTCCTTTTTAGAGCAAACTAAAGTCCGAAAGGCTATATAGATACGTTAAATCTAACTACAGATACTGGTATCCGTCGTGAATCTCTGGGATACAGAACAGAAGAGAAATATTGGAACTTAATGTACAGAATGTTTACAATCCGTCTTGAAAAACTTTGGACTTTCGTTAGGTTGGACTAAGCTTTGAAATTCTAAATTTGAGAATCACAACACGGTTTATCACTCTAAAGGGGTTCTAACCTCCTGATTCTACTAGCAAGATCTAGATTTATCTCTATGTTTGCTTATTCGGCAAGAAATTGCCGAATAGATAGAAGTATCTATAATTAGAGTAGAAGTACTGGAGAGCAGTAAATCAGCCCAATGATGAAATTCATCGAGCTCAACCGTAACCACTGTAAAGCAGCCAGGATCTCCTCGGTACGACTGTTGAAGAGCAAAAATACCGAGGTAGCCATACTGTCAGAACCATTCAAAATCCTAAGATAGTACTGCGAGAGTTGACGACAATACAATACTACGCTTGACAATTAGAATGCGGACAATAGAAGAACCGCAAGTCTTTTAGTAGTGTTTAATAGTGTCTTCGAGTCAGAAGGAAGGCCAGACTACCAGGGTAAAAAAGTAGAATATAAACAGCTTCTTATAAATATCGGTGATAGAAAATGCACAGGATTAGATGGGGCACTCAACAAAGCCCTTAAAGTAGCAGTAATATGTAACCATGCAATATTCACCGAAACAATGCAGCTATGTCTAGAAAATGGTACCTTACCCTCGATTTGGAAAGAGCAGAGGCTAGTCCTATTGCCGAAAGTAGGAAAAAATCCCGGCGAGCCATTGTGTTATCGCTTGATACAATGGGAAACATACTTGAAAGCCTTATAATCAGTAAATTACTCCTGGTCACTGAATCAGAAGAAGTTCTTCCGGACCAACAATATGGATTTCGTAAAAATACAACAATATATGCCATTAGCAAGGTTCTAGCTGGAGGTGGGGATGTAAAAAAATATTACGAACCGGTGGCGTTCCACAGGGCTAAGTCCTCGGACCAATACTTTGAAATATAATGTACAACGATACTTCCGGATGAAGTACAAATTATAGCATCTATCAAACAATGTCTAGCTTTGGCAGAACATAAGACAGAGACAGTTCTTATTAGTAGTACTTACACTACTAGTGTTATAGTTAAATACCTCGGCGTTATCATAGATGACAGACTAAGCTTTGGTAAATATTTGGAGTATATATCAAAGGAAGCATCAAATGTATACTTGGCGCTCTCCAGAATGCTACCGAAGGTTGGGGATCCAAGAAGCACCAGGAGAATAGTACTGTCCAGGTTAGCTCTAAGCTCAAGAATACTCTACGCATCCCGAGTTTCGTTGGAGTTGCTAAAAGTTAAATAAAATCGCCTGCGGATAGTGTCTATAGACTAACCGCACTTAGAGCTACTTATATCGGTCTGTAGGACAATTTCGGGTGGAGCGGCGTAGGTTATCGCGCGTATGAACCCCATAGATATGCTGGCTGATGAAGTTAAAAAAATCGAAACAGAAGGACGGACTATATGTATCTGAAAGAACTAAGAAGACAAGAAAGAAAAATATACCTAAGAGTGTGGCAGCAAAGATGAGATACCTCACATAAGAGAAGGGTGGCATACAGACTAATCCCCAGATTAGAACCATGGATAATAGAGATCATGGGGAAGTAAACTGCCAATTGACGCTGTTTTTGTCTGGCCATGGCGTTTTTCGCCAATACCTGCATCGCTTTAAACTTGACGACTCACCACTATGAATGAAGACTCGAAACACGGTGCTTTTAACTGCCCAAGGTTCCTTGCGGAAAGACGAAGAGTAGAAAGTGAATTAAAAGTCGCACAAGATGTTCTGAATATAATAGAGAAGATGTCGAAATGTCCGTCCGTTCATCCGTCCATATCTCACCGCTTTTTGTGCCTTAAATTTTGAGCTAAGAAGACACTACATATCTTGGCTTTTGCGAAAAAGACACAGTACAGGTGTTAAAAGTTTTAAAATCCGCCCACTGCCACCCCCACTCATAACTTTACTAAATTATATGAAACCGAAAAATTTTATTAAGACCAAATATTTAGATATTCAAATTTTCTACAATTCATCCGTACGTAAGTTTTGGCTACGCCCACTTTTTTGGGGCGTTTTCATAAAAAACCCGATTTTGATAAATTTTACATGTAACATCCTCAAACGTTCGAAGTTATTATTGTAGTTCGACAAAAAAATGGAGTATGCCACGCCCACTTTATAAGAGCTGCATAAGAAGGAGGATAGGGTATCACAGGATCAGTTCCAGGCAGATTGTAGCTTTTCTGTATGTTTTCGTTGGAAGTTGGGATTCATGGCTCTATCAAATCTGTGTGTGGGCTATCATTGCATTCATAAAGCAACACCAAGGATTGTGTTCCATTCATTGATTCAATTCCAGCAAAAGAGCAAGTAAACTATTTTGATAAGGAAGAACGAATCCATAATAATTATTACAAATATAAACACTTTGGTCATTCCTGCAGTTCAGGAAATAGGTTCGTACTATGTGGATGTGTACGTATGGTTGGAAGATTTGAATGCTTTTGTTTTTGAATGAAATGTTTGACTATTATCACGTATTTCGAGCAAACATTGGTCTTTATCCATCTTCGACCTGAAAGTAGGACGTATCTGAGATTACTATGTATTTGACAATGGTTTTCCACTACAGATTCGCACAACCTGGTCAATATTCTGTATGTGCCTAAGGAGTTCATACTGTTGAATAGTGTTCATACTGTTTAATAGTATTCCTTAGAGTCCTGGATAGGATGTGTGAATTTGTGAAGCATGTTCAGGATTTCAAAAGCCAACATCCGGTCTCTGAAAGAATGCTTTTGATGTATATCATTTTATTGTTAAGGCGGATTGCGAACCAACTTGCATAGTGCTAGTGATTTCAACTTTCACAGAACTAGCTCACCGTCATTAAACTGTCTCAGAGATTTGTATCTAAACAAATTAACAAGTCACGCTATGACAGAAAAATATTAGGATTTCATCAGCGATTCTGAAATTGATTAAGTATTTGCCATAAATTTCATCTTCATACAGTCTTTTGTCCTAATGTAGTCAACAACTTAAGAAACACACACAGCGCTTTCATCAGTCATCTAGGTGCGATTAGATTAGAGAATTCATTCTATTCTCTCGTAATAATGTATGTAGACGTATAGTCACTACATTGTCATTACCAAATCATTCCAAGACACTGCTTCCAAAAGATTTACAATCCAAAATGTGTAATTAGAAAAGATAATAGCGATCTAAGGCACACCAAATGTATCTCATTCTCATTCTCAGTTGTTAGCTCGACGTGATGGGGATGCTACATTTCTATTCAGACTAATTAAAGTGCAATCTTTTTTTTTTTTTTACTTTGTTTAATATATTTATTTTTGTAGTTTTAATTATTCTATACAATTTAAAAAAAAAAACTTCGAAAATGTTGTGTTTTAATTTGAATCGTCCTGACAGTGTGTTCTATGAAGGACATCGCCACCAATTGTTGGCCACTTTAACAGGTACTTAATCGATAGGGAATCGTTTTGATTGGAATACTAAGAGATTTTTCTAATTTTACAGTTAATATCATGACATTTTCTCATGGAATTGCATTAGGATGGGTGGCACCGATGCTCTATAAATTGCATTCCAATGAATCACCGTTAACGTTTGATATATCAGTTGAAGAGGCTTCATGGATCGGAGCAGTATTAAGTATCGGTGGAATGATTGGAAATGGAATTTTTGGTTTTCTACTGGATCGTCTTGGACGCAAGATTACCTTATATCTTCTAGCGTTGCCCCATATAGTAAGAAACATTTTAATTATTCCTTTAAGTTGATGAAATTAGTTGTTGAAAATAGTTGACTTATTATGACGATGTATCTACGCCATCTTATGTATTTATCTACGCAATTTGTTTGCCAGATATGCGAGTGTAAACACTGTCTTGTGCCAATTAAACAATAATCAAGTACCTACCTAATCCAATGTACATATGCTTAAGGATTTGGTACTATTCTTAACCGAGCATGCTTTGGTTTATGAACAGTCGATGGAAGACAATGAGTGGGATTCTGATGGAAGTGGCAGTCGAAAATATACAAATTAATCTGAAGCACTGTCTCTAGATCATGAGATGTTCGTACATATCTTAAATAGACTTCTCAAGTGTTATAAAGATTTTATATGCTTTGGAAGCCACATAGACCTCATTTTTTAAATGATCATTGGATTAAGTGAAACAATAAGGAAACCCTGCAAAAGTAGTCCTTCTATAGCGACTGTGAATTATATTTCAAAAAAATCGCGATTTGACAAAACAAAAAACCATCATTAGTCTACTGATGCGTATGAACTCTGGGAATAGTTTTTACTTACTTACTTACTTATGTACTTACCAGGCTTCCGACCCGTGAATAGTCTCTTCCTGAGACACGTTAGCCTTCCACTCTCCTCGATCCCGGGATCTCAGTTGTCTAGACTAAGCGCTCTGGCATCCGCGATAGCTTGATCCTTAAAACGGAGGTTCGGTCTTCCTTGTCGTCTCGAACCTGGATTCAATTTCTACTCTGCTTTCCTACTTATCCTGCAGCATTTGGGTCCATGTAGCAGAACTGACAGGATCAAAGTTTTGTAGAGGATCAATTTCGTCTTCCGAATTAGGAGTTTTGAAGCAATTTGTTTCGCCAAACCGCAGTAGCAGCGGTTTCATAGGATAAATCTTCGACGAATCTCCACTAAGGTATCATTCGTGAAGTTGATATTTACTCCGAGGTAGGTAAAGTCCTCCACGACTTCGAAGTTACTGTTGCCAACAGTGACGTTTGTGTGAACAGATGCTTCTTTGTTTGTTGACATGTACTTGGTTTCGTCCTTATTTACTTCAGGGCCAACTCGTTTCGCATGTTCTTCAATTGTCGTACAAGCCTCTAAAACGGCAATGATGTCCATGTCGCCTGCGTATCCGAGCAGCTGCACAAATTTTTTGAAGATAGTGCCTTCCATATTAACATCTGCCCTACGCACCATCTGTTCCAGCACAAGATTAAAGAAGTCACATGATATCGTACCTCCTTGCCAAAATCTGAGACATGTTTGGAATAGTTCGGAGGAACTGTGTCCGAATTGCACGTTGCACCGCGTGGTTTCCAACGTCGCAGCTGGATCAGTTTAGCCGGGATCTCGAATTCGGTCATCGCCTTGTAGAGCTCAAGACGATGAATGCTATCATATGCTGCTTTGAGGTCGATGAAGAGATGGTGAGTCTCGACTTAAAATTCATTGGTCTTTTCCAGGATCTACCTTAGTGTGAAAATTTGGTCGATCGTCGATCTGCCGGGCCGGAAGCCACACTGGTACGTGCCGATTAATGTGCTGCACAAAGGATTCAGACGTTCACACAGTACGTTGGTTAGGATCTTATATGCGACATTAAACAGGGATATGCCTCGGTAGGCCTTTCTTAAAGATGGGGCATATAGAGCTGATAGTCCAGTCATCGGACATGACTTCATCCACCTATACTTGGTTGATGATTTGGTGTATGCACCCTACCAAAGCATCACCACCATGTTTGAAAAGGTTCACCGGCAGGCCATCAGAGCCGGTGGTCTTGTTATTCTTTAGCTTTTTGATAGGTGAACCAACCTCTTCAAAACTAGGAGGGGGGATGGATTCTTCATTGACTGGATTCTCTTCTTGCCCTATCACTCTCTCTACCTGATACCCAATAAGTAGCTGCTAGAAGTGCTGCTTAAACACATTTGCCATGCCCTGTCCTTCGGTGATTACGTTTCCCTTACTATTTCAAAGAGAATGCAATCCGCGCTTGAAACTAGCTGCCAGTTGCTTGGCTTTCCTAAAAAAACATCCGGACGTTGTTCCTATCTACTACATACATATATCCTTGAGCTGGGAGACTGCGTTAGCAATTTTCCCTTTACTCAGGATGTTCTTCTCCTCCCTTCTTCTAGCTCGATACTCTTCTCTCGCTACCCTTGTTTTACGCTGCAACCCTTGCATGTGTGCATTTTTTGTCACCTTTTTCCGGTGTACGCATTCATCATCATACCAGGGTCTCTTTTTGATTCGCGACTGGTAGCCTATGGTGGTTTCTTCTGCTTCTTTGATGATGTCATCACTGTGCTGGTTCCACAGACTGTTGTCATTTGTGGATGATGGATTGCACAGCGGACAGTCTCTCGCCCAGGAGGTCTCTGTAGGCTTTGGCTGCTCCAGTCGTGCTAAGGCTTCCAACAATTTATTTCTCTGGGTGGTTTGCAGCTTCTTCTCGTTTGCAGCTCAGACGGTTCGACCATCTGGAGAGCGCCGGGTTGCTGTGTGGATTCGTAGTCTTGGAAACCTAGTGCTGCTTTTCACTGCATTACGAGCTCATGCAAAATCGATTAGCCGGAATCCGTTCTCTGTTGTGGCATCTTGGAGCCTGTACTTTCCGACTAATCCGCCGAGGATGCTCTCCTTACCGATTTTGGCATTGAAGTCCCCGAGTATGATTTTGACATAATACTCCGAACAGCTCCGTAAGCTCAGTCCAATAGGTCATTAAACTTCTATTTGGTGTGATCTACAGCTTCGTCGGTAAGGGCGTGTATACATATGTATTATGCTGATGTTTTGAAATGTTGTCTTGATGTGGATCACAGCCAGGTCATCGCTGATCGTCACTTATCACTGAGCGTAGCTAAATTCCCACGACGAATCCGCATCCTAACATGTGCACCCTTTTGTGATAGCTGTAATAAATGTCCCAATTTTTCCGTTTTTGCATACCTGATACTATCCATCGTATCTCCAGGTTTGCGGTAATACATATCTGACTTGTACCCCATGAAGACAGATTGAAGTTTTGAGGATCATCAGGAACATACTCTCAATCTATAGTCGATAAATATTCCAGGTCGCGATATTAAATGTGGGGGTCCGTTGTTATTCGAGGCTAATGTCTCTCTCATAACTAGTTGTTTTTCCAACTGGTAAAGAAGTTACCCCGAAGGCACAACTCCCAACCTGTAGAGCTATTTCCATTTTTAGAAACCACTAGGAAGCTGGAGCTTGATGTGTTTGCTATGTTTATGATACGCAGGGTTTCTCACCAATCAGTTATCTAAATACAGGTTCGGAGTCCCGCACATATCAGACAGTACATCGTTCAATAGCCACCTTATCGATACGGATTTCTTGATCACTTGCACTCCAGCCATATTGTTCGCACTACGAAGCCCATGATATCGAATAATACGTTTAAGAGCACTTATGTACGTCCTGTGTAGATGGTCTATCTAAATGGCGGCTTTCCAATCCAACAGCAATGAATTTATCTGGTCTACATCCAAATCCTAAGTTAATAACTTTGCCCTCTCTCTCTTTATATGGAAAATTCTACCAAAGACATGCCTGAACGATTCCACTGGGTAAAGGGGGCTCTCGATCTAGGTAGAACAAAATTAGGACAGATGGTTGTTCCGTGTATACGTGACACATCAACCTGGTAATCTCTAGCTGTTGCCTGGTATGCGAGGAAGTAGAAGAAAGTCTCGACGATTTCCTCTACGAATGTCCTGCAACAAGTAAGATTCAAATACCCGAGATACACTTCCTGCCCGATCTGAATTATGCTTGACGCTTTAGTGGCAGACAAATCCTGGACACACTAGAAAGTCAGGACGATTCTTTGATTTGTCAACCCCACCTGGCTCTCAATTCCTTTTCAGCTTACATTTTACCCCTATCCTCTTCTACGTAATAACGAAACCTTCACCCTCTCAAACCAAATAAACCATCCATGGCATCAAAAAGGTTAAGATCCTTTTCTACGACTGCAGAAATTGGAACTATGTTACTCCAATCGGGATACAGACGGCAAGCGGTACAGAGGCTGCACTTTTCTTCAACGAAGCTAATTTCACAATCGCGTTTTCAGTGTTGAACTACTGCAATGCCAATCAGAAATCATGACAATCCGAGATACAGCAATCCATCACTCAAAATGCACTCTAAAAGGCTTTTTCTAAGAGCCTTGAAAGTGTCCACAATTAAATCCAGCACTCATCACTTTTATAAACCATCGTTAATACGTTTAAACTTTGTATTGCCGTCCAACCAAATTGACAGTAATTTAAACTTCCAATTCAATAAAAAAAAGTATCTATGTATCTTTTGATTAACAGTGCCTTTGGATTATGGTATTTTTCGCCAGCGAGGTCTACCATCTCTATATAGCGCGTATCCTCGGAGGCATAACCGGAGGTGCAATCTTCGTAGTCGTTCCAATTTTCATTTCTGAAATCGCCAATAGTAGGTAAGTACCACATACACATTATTTTATGTCTCTATCCAGTTCACAACTATGTATATCCTTTCAGCGTTCGAGGAACACTGGGATCACTTATGTGTTTAACAATGAACATCGGCATCTTGTCGGGTTTCATAATCTCAGCTCATATTCCCTATCAGTTGATTCCGTGTATTGTTGTGATATTGCCTCTCCTGTACCTGTTGCTATGGATACGATTCCACGAAACACCCCAGCACTTATTACGCAAAGGACGGACAGATGAAGCAGAGACTTCGTTAAAGTTTTACAAAAACTACAAATGCACTACTAAGGAGAATTTCCAAAAATTCACCACAGAATTTAACGAACTGAAAATGTCCATTCAGACACCAAAGAGCGAGCAAGCAGTTTCAATAAGCGACTTCTGTAAGAATACAGCCCTCCAAGACCGAGGTTGGGTTTTTCTAAAAACATTTCCCCTTTACAGGTAACAAGCGATCGATGAAGGCCCTCTCATTTGGAATGACCCTCATTTTTATAAACATATTCTCTGGAGTGTTTGCCATTATTAACTATTCATCGATGATTTTTGCCGAGACCGGATCCAAAATGGATCCAAATACAAACACAATCATCATTGGTGCAGTTCAGATAGTTGGTTCGTACTGTGCTACATTCCTGGTGGATATGTATGGTCGGAAGGTTTTAATGCTCTTGTCGACGAGTGGAATGTGCTTGGGATTGACTGTGATTGGAGTATATTCGTATTTGGTTAAGCACACCGATTTGGCCAGCGTGTCATGGCTTCCAGTGGTGATAATGTCATTTGTAATATTTGCTGCGAATATCGGTGTTATTACGGTGACTTTCGTCCTTCTGGTGGAAATCCTTCCACCAAAGGTATATTGTTTCTTAAAATTATTTGACAGATGGTGTTGAATGATTTTCAATTTCAGATTCGTTCTCTGGGGTCAACAATCTGCGTGTTCTTGCTGAGCTTGTTCGCATTTGTCATTCTTAAGATATTCCCCATTCTAATGGTCATCATTGAACTATCGGGAACGATGTGGATATGTGCATCAGTTGCAGGATTTGGATTTTTCTTTATCCTAACATGCTTACGGGAAACAAAAGGAAAGTCATTGGACAATGATAGTTCATATGATTGAGTTCCTATGACTTATGTATAATAGGTACTGCAGATGCCTTATAATGAGATTAAAGTTAATAAATAAATTATTTTGAGCCTCTGTTTTAATTTGGCTTAAGAATTGAGCTGCCCCAGACATCACCAAAAGTTTTTCACGGTCCCACCACTCGCAAGCGTTTGATAAACATCCGAGAGTTTAACTATCATGAACAGTTATTCTCAAAACAAAAAATGTCCTCCGGACACGGCATAGGCCCCTTCCATTCATATGAAAAATATGATACGCACAACGAGAATGGTTATCAGAACTTAGACCCTGGGTCTCATGGCGCTGTCCTCCCGCATAATTGTATTTGTATTTTCAGATATAGGGTTCATAAGTTTCTTTCATGTTGGAAACCTCATTTGAAAAAACCTTTCACCTTAGACTGAGTAAAGAAGACGATGGACATTGCAGACTCTGCATGAATCACGACAAAATGGAATGAAATGTAATGAACTAACTCTCAGAAGAAGAAACAGAAGATATACCGGCGTTGGACCCACTTCTGCTAAACCGATTTATCAAAGCCATTGAACTGGAGGAGGTGCTATAGCTCGAGACCGTAATATATCTACTAAGGTGGTAGTGCTTTTGCAACCATCGAAATCTGTATCTACAAGATTGACTTTCAATAGATACCACAAAAACATTGCCTTGTTCAGATGGATTAGGTTCCTGTTAGACTCCTGATTCAACAAGTTGGACCCAAGCAAAACGGGTACTGAATGATTGAATCAATGAATGGATTAATGAATGAATAAACGAATGAACCAATGAATGAAGGAATGATTTAATGACTGAACGAGTGAATAAATGAATGATTGAATGAATGAATGAATGATAAATGAATGAATGAATGAATAAATGAACGAATAAATGAACGAACGAATAAATGAACGAATGAATAAATGAATGAATGAATGAATAAATGAATGAATAAATGAATGAATGAATGAATGAATGAATGAATGAATGAATGAATGAATGAGTGAATGAATGAATGAATGCGTGAATGCATGAATGAATGAAAGAATGAAAGAATGAATGAAGTTATGTGTATCTATATATGTACATACACATAACTACGCAGATGTGTCAAAGATAGGAACGGGGGTTGGTATATTCTACACTAAACTAAACATACACAACTTAAAAGGACTTCCTTACCCCAGAAGTTTATTCCAAGCGCGGAGATCTTGGTAGTGACAGAGACAGGCTATTATGTGTCAATAACGTATGTATTTATTGACTGTCAGGCGATTATTAATTTAATTTTTGTTCTGAAATCAAGTGCAAGATAGTTGAACAGAATCGCGAGTAGAAGGAGGTCTCTTCTCCTTCCAATCACTGCAGCATCTTCCAGGCGCGTCTTCAGGATATCACAATTTTTACAGATAGTCAAGCCTTAATCACATCTTCGGAATCTTTCACGTTCAGTTCAAAAATTGCCCTAAATTCTCTGTCTGTCTCTTAACGAGATAGCTGAACAGTTCAATATTCACCACATTTGGGTGCTGGGACACAGTGATATGCCGATGAACTTGCCAGGTAGGGTACAACCTTATCGACTTAAGACAACACCAAGTACCTCATTACCAAACCGATTTGGCTAGTTGGCTCAACTTGGATCAGAAACACTGCAACTGTCTGATCAGACAGAAAAGGTCACCCATAGTAATCATAATAGGTGTCATTACGGGACACTGCAATATCGGTAGGTATACCATTTTGCTGGGCCTCCTCGAAGTTTGGGCTCCCAATCGTTAAGTGGCGCTGAGGCAGCGGCCCAGTAGGGTTTAGGTCCTAAGAACGCAGACTCTGAGCCAGCCCTACTTAGGTCATCTGCAGTTTTGGTGCCTGGAATTCCTTGATGACCAGAAACCCTGTTATCTCTGGCAAGAGATTGTAATGCATCGAAGCAGCATTTAACTGATATACAAAAAAAAAAAAATACAAATACAAATACAAATTTTTGGCGCAACAGCTCCATGGGACCCAGGGCCTAGCTTCTCACAACCATTCGTATTGTGCGTGTTATATTCTTCACATGAATGGAAGGGGCCTACTGTTTAATGCCGGATCTGAACGGCAATATTGAGAAGCTTTTTCATGACAGTTTTACTCTCGGATGTTTGTCAGACGCTCGCGAGAGGTGGGGCCGTGAAAGAAATTTTAGGTGTTGTCTGGGAATTGAACCTGGAACCCCTTGCTCCGTAGTCCAACGCACTAACCACTTGAGCCACGGCGCCCATTTAACTGATATAAAGTCCATTAAATTGGAAGACAACGCTTTAAGTGCTGCCTGGCTATCTGAAAAGATATACATATGTACATATATCCTAGTGCAGATCTCAATGGCATGGAGTTCATCCTGGAAAACCGTGGGACACGTTCGCATAGGTATCGAGACCTTGTTGGATCCAAAGACGCCCGTTCGAACTCCAGTTTCTCCATCTGTGTACCAGATCAGACTCTAGGATCCAGTGCCGTAACACCATTAGATCAGTTTGCACGCTCCAATACTTTTACCTCAAATAACCTACCGAAACAATACTCCCGGAACATAATGTCGGGAATAGTGCAAAACATGTCCTTTTTGGGAATTGAGTCAAGAATTTTCAGATGTCTCACATGGTCGCCTGGTTTATACTTGTATTCTAGTTGCAGCTTGATAGCGCATCTAGCGGCCATCTTTCTAATAAAGATTTGTAAGTTAGAAAGCCAAACAACAGCTTCTAATGCTACCTTAGGGCAAGTAGACATTGTACCCGTAATACATAAACAGACAATTCTCTGGAGGTAATGAAGCTTAGTTGCCGTTGTCCGTTCAAAAACTTTAGGCCATCAAACGATGGCCGCGTACGTGATAATAGGACTTACTATCACTGTATACATCCAATGTATCATTTTTGCACTTAGACCCCAAGTTCTGCAGTATAGGTCCACATGGCCCTACTGGCACGCTCGATGGCGGACTTGATATGAGAATTCCAGCTAAGCCGTTTGTCAAGAATGACACCGAGATATTTAACTAAAGTGATGCCTTTGATGGTGATAGATCCTAGATTGACCAGTTTCTTTTTGTAAAAGGCACTAGAACGGTTTTACAAGGATTGATGGATAGTCCTTCTCTGCTGCACCATTCTAAAACGCGTAGTACAGCACCTTGCATGACACTAGAAATGGTCGTGCTGTGTTTACTACTAATAAGGACCACCAAGTCATCTGCATAACCAATGGCAATGTAACCTGATCTCTGTAGATAGACTAGAAGATTGTCAATGACAAGTGATCACAGAATGGGGACAACCCTTAACTGCGGTCACAGACAGTGACACTCCTCCACTGGAGGAAGTAGTAATTCGATTTTCAACCATGGCCCATATCCATTGGTTGGTCGAATCCTCAATACCTCTGCTACTAATTGATCTTGCTGCTGAGTAATAGTCAGTGTTATCGAATGCGCCCTCAATGTCAAGGAATGCACACAGAGCTATTTCCTTGGAACGTAAAATTCCTTATATCTTCTTCCAAAGATAGTGAAGAGCATCTGACTTGAGAGCAGAGGGATAGACAAATCTATCCGGCTTATAGTATAAACGTCAATGAGTCTCTGCATGGTGTTGAGATGTTAGACTTAGAGGTCTATAAGATTTGGGTGGCTCACTAGGTCTATTGCCCTTCTCCAGGTAGTGGGCATGTAACCCCAGTTGTAGCTGGCTGATATCAATTATTGTACCTTCTGTAGAAGTGCCGGAATTATGTATACCTATTCCGCCGGGGACTGCTAATGGTTTGAAGGAACATAAAGCCTATTTAAACATATCCGGACTGAAAATTTGACCGGATAAACTATTTACTCTACTAGATGGGTTCGGGTATGGGTGGAATACACGAACAGATGAACCTGAAGTAAAGTTCTACGACTATCCATATGTATCTTAGTATCTTATGGATTCTGGTACGCTACTGGCATGTCAGCAATATTTTCGCAGCATTTTCTCCATGTAGCATGTTTAGATCGTATCAATTCAAAATTGTATTATTTTGTAAGAGCGAATCTATGTATATTCGTCCCATCTTTTGGTACGTTTAGCAGAGTTGAAAAGTTTTCTAACTTTCTTTCTTAGTTTGACAAGCTGGTCATTCCACCAAGGAACCTTTCATTTACACAGACTGGTTTTATTGATACAAATGTCGGGATAAAAAGTAAGCAACACATCATGCAATTGGTACGACACAGCGCGGCCTGAAACGACAACCAACCTACCTACACAATTCAACGCTGTCGCAAAGTACTCAAAATTCTTGACCCGCATCACAGTATTACTCTCTGCAGGGTCCCTGATCATAACCAGAACAAGGCTTCTAGTATTCTGGAAGATGAAAAAGATACTCAGATTGAAGTTTTCAGAGAAGACACCACAATCCACTCCGGAAATGTTTAGGGTCATCAAATGAAACAATGCAAAGTCCAATGCTGCTGCAGTTCAGTTGAGAAATATAGAAACAAATTGGGGGATTTCCCTGCCAGTGTCCACCTGTCATTGCCAACACCAATTAAAACTGACAACATTTTTTCTAAATTTTTTTTTTTTTAATTTTTATAAAGAAATATTTTTTGTGTTGCTTTAATTAATTAACATTTTACATATACATGTTTATATAATTGTATTATAATATTAATAAATTTAAAAAAAAAAAAACTAGATTACTACATCACAGAACTTTAAAAAATAATATTTTTTTTTGTTTTCTTTTAAATTAATTACAACTTCAATCTTTACAATTAAATGAAATTATTTTAATTTAGCTTTAATTGTGTGTATTTTTTTGTTTTTACTACTCTCACATTGCCTTTTTTTTTACTTTTTTAAAGTACTATTTAATAAAAAAAGATAAATTGATTTTTTTTTATTTAAAAAGAAACTGAAATCAAAAGAGAAATCCGATAAAATGAAATAAAATTCATATAGTTTCCTTTTTGTTTCACTTTTTAACTATAACAAAAATCTTAAAAATTAGAATGAAATAAAAAATAAAATATTATTTTGGCATAGGCAATAAAAATAACAAAACTTTATAACTTACACCAAAAAAAAAATAAAATATATATATTTTTATAAGAAGAAGATGAAAACTACTATAAAATAAAAATTTAATCTAAATTTAAAAAATAAGAATAAAATAATTACAATAATAACAAATTTAGACATAATGGCGATAAAATATTATTATTATATTTTTTTCTTTTTTTTTTTTTACTTAAATGAGGATTTTGGGTTAAAACCCTGAGGATTGAAAGGGGCTGTGTGGAGCCTTTCTTTCACTCTTATTTGTGAAGCTTGTGGTTTGGATGAAGTTACCTTTAGAAATTATCACGCTTTTGGGCAACGCACATAGCGTAGCACGGAGTACCCCAATGTACGAAATACAATGAAAAACACTATCAGGACCATTGTATTCAGCCAAAGAGGACTATTCGAATTCTGTGCAATTAGAACATCTTCGTATGGAATGAATTCAGTTCCGTTGTGTTTACACACCTCGTAGCTACTGGGATTGCCACATCTAGAAAAAAAAACATATATGTATTTATATAATGTATATAGTGTGTAGGTACATACCTTATCGCTGGACCTTCGCGAAACTCAAGAATCTGCATATTCTGATACGCATAATGTATCATCGATGTATATCGTATCCAGCTGAGTCCAGGCGGTATTCTCGATGATAAGTAGCCGCCAAATAGTTGTGTGGCCAGCGTATAGAGGGCGCTCAGTGTTATGCTAACGTTCATATCCATGCAACAAGCACCTATGAAAAATCCAACGCTTTGAGCCACTATTGTATTGAGCAGTAGGAATACCAACATCAAGAAGAAAAGCTTGAAACTATGTGTGTATGGGTGTAGTTTTTTGTTTTTTTGTTTTTTTTTTTGTAAATGGTAGGCGGGGTAATAAGGAGGTAGTTTGTTTTTGTTTTTTTTTTTTTTTTGTATTATTTTCAAAAAAATGAAAGTATAGTGGTTGGAGGAAGAACATAAAAATAAAAAAATAAAATAAATACTATGAACCAAGAAAGGAAAACAAAAACAAAATAAAATCAACGAATTCAGAGAATTCTCCAAAACATACCTAGAACAACCAAGCATCGGATAGCTAATCATTAGATACACCGTCGGCAGGGTGATAATCAATGGTAGTTCACCGAACATCTTAGCGAGGTAGTAGGCCGAAAGCCTATATGCACCGGAACGTCTCTCTTTGCTTATCACTTCACGTTCAGATGGGACTGCAATTAAAACAAATAGATATAAGAAAATATAAAAAGTAACTCTAAATAGGTCCTGACACAAACAGATTCCCCGCGAATTAGTAAAAAGGCCACAGAACACCTTTACTAACTGATGTCTGGTGGGCTTTTAAATTTATACTCCTGGAAGCTTGTAAAGCAATTTCTAATTTGGAATAACTTGCTCATAAATATAAATAAAACTTTCATTCTGAAACAAAAGAAAGGACTCGTATAGGTACAGGACGACTTATGAAATCCACGTCACAATACAAGACTGACACTAGAAACAGAAGACTGGTAGCAGAGGCTCTGCTGCGGGCAGACTTCGTAGGTTGTTCTCAACCAGAGGATAGAGTGTAGGACAGACTACGGGAACTGGAAGAAGACTTAGATGGAAAGCCATTTGCTATCCAAATCAGTCGAATCCAGGCTCAAAACTCTACTACCGTACTCAAACACGGTAGCAAAAGCTGTGCCTGGGACGATTGCGGGATGTTCCAAGGGAGGTAGGCACAACGATTCGATGAAGCCACCAACACGTGAACGCAATGGAAAACAAGGTAGTGGTTCAAATCCATGAATTGTCTACAAGTGACGATTATAGACAACAATAATCTTGATCGCAGACTATGCAGCGATCAATGGAGATTGGTGGAATCGGGGTTGACTACGAAATCTCCAAAACTGAAATCCTCAAACTAAAATCCCAAAGTCCATATCCCCAAAACCAAAATTCCGCAATCACAAATAGTGGTTGGGTATTTCCTGTTTGGACATTTTTCAAAAGCTAGGGATTTTAATTTTGGGCATTTTGTAGGTATCCCGTGGAATTGTGCATACTTGCCGGAGTCAACGACTCTTCTTCAAACAGCTGACCACTTATAAAGGCTTTAAAATTCTAGACACCCATAAAGGCTTTAAAAACTAGGCCCAAAGGGCTGAGCTTGATACCCGGCACACACTTTCCCAGAGAAAGGATAGACAAAAACCTACAACACCTCAATCCAAAGCTCTTCAGCTAGGACTGGGATGTGATTGCAGTGAGAGAGCATACAGAAGCGGGTACGGAGACTGTGATCTTGATCAACCACAAATCGATGCAGATTTTAAAGTTCGCATTGGGATCAGAAAGAGTAGGGATGGGGAAGACATGGCTAAACAATGATCAGGATAGTCTAGATCAACCTGTATCACAGCAAAGCCGCCAAAGCCAACCTTATCTATCTCAAGCGGTATAGTAGACATCACCCTAATACAAGAACCATGAGTATCCAATGGCAAGATGAGGTGACTTGGTCACAAAGATGCTACGCTAGAACAGAACCGCAGAATGCCGAATGTAAGAAGACAAGAACTACCATCTACACTAACTCGGTCTTTAGCTACAAGAGTGAAAAGAGAGAGAGATGGAACCAATTGTTGGGATGCGATGCTAACTCACACCATAAGTACGTAATGCGGGAGCGGAGACATTAATGTTCGCGCTGGGCCAGGTACATATGTATATGTATTCGTAGCAAGCTCCGTCTTGCAGTATGGCTTTAGAAAGGGCCGTTCTACAGGAGCTGCTATACGGAGGATGACTTCAGCCTTGAAGGAAGCTATCCAGGAGGATAGGAGATGGAGAGGAGGTTCAAAGAAATATGGGCCGTTGTAACGCTGGACGTCAAAAATGCGTTCAACTCTTCAAACTGGGGTCTCATAATGCACTCATTCAGGTCGAGGATGGTGCCATGGCCATTAATAAAGATTATGCTCAGCTACTTCGAGAAACATTATGTACGATACGGTCCTAAGACTTGAAATTCCTAATGAGGCGAAAATCATAGACTTTACCGATGACATAGCAATTGTGGTGGTAGCGAAACACCTGGAAGAGATAGAGGACATTGCTAATGATGGATGTCAAGAGCTGGACTAGAGCTTGCAGTTCTACTAGTAAGCAGTAGCAAGAAAAGAGAGGCAATCACAATCAAAGTAGGTGATAATGAAACCGGCTATCAGATACCTAGGTATGATGATCAATGCTAGACTCGCTTACAAGGAGCACCTTGAAAGAACGTGAAATAAAGCTGCAAAGGTGAGTACTGCTCTGTCCAGAATAATGACGAATATTGGAGAACCTAGACAACAAAGGAGACTAGTCCTGTCAAGAGTGGTGCAGTCCATTATAATGTATGCCGCTCCAATATGGGCCAAGGCTTTGACAGTCAAGTCGTACGGACCCATCGACTCATACCAGATGTCCACAAATGGCTGGACCGAGACTACGGTGAAGTCGATTTCTACTTAAGCCAGTTCCTAACCGGACATGGCTACTTTAGTGCGTACCTGAATAGGCTTGGTATAAAAGAGTCTCCAAATTGTTTAAACTGCGGCGAGTCTACCGAAGATGTATACCACGTATTTTTTTTTCGCTGACATCGAGCGAAATATGGGACGCGGTGAAGCAGGTTGCGGCAGTGATCGTACGAACGCGGGTTCCTGGTATCTTTAGAAGATTACACATCCGTTGGCGCAACCGAAAAAAAAAAGCAAGGTCCGTCTTGGGGATCTAGATCTCCAGCACAACATGCTTACATGAACGGTAAAAGCGTGCAGATAGCGCTGCATTGTGTCGTTGGCTCAATTCTGATAGTCAACTACCTTAGCCATTTAAATAAGAAATAGCGTAGCGTCACTAAGCTTAAGACTACAGACGTTTTGGTACGTCCATCTTTCTTCTAAAAAGTTATGGTTTTTACCAAATTTCAATACCGGTCTCTATGATTGCGTCTTATGCCAACCTACGCATAATGTATTGAAAGCGTCCAGTAAAGACTTCAATCTTTTTCCGTGGACAGTTTGGCTTGTGGCCGCCGTGGCTCAAGTGGTTAGTGCGTTGGACTACGGAGCGAGGGGTTCCAGGTTCAATCCCCAGACAACACCTAAAATTTCTTTCACGGCCCCACCTCTCGCGAGCGTCTGACAAACATCCGAGAGTAAAACTGTCATGAAAAAAGCTTCTCAAAATTGCCGTTCGGATCCGGCATTAAACAGTAGGCCCCTTCCATTCGTGTGAAGAATATAACACGCACAACACGAATGGTTGTGAGAAGCTAGGCCCTGGGTCCCATGGACCTGTCGCGCCAAAAATTTGTATTTTATTTTAGTTTGGCTTCCATTTGCAGGAACCTAGCTCTAATGATCTGGAGCTCGCCCCATTCACTGTTGTCTATATGAGTGTACTGCTTTCCTTTTAAGTCGATGCCGACAGTCACTCTCTACAAGCGGACCCTAACTAAAACTGACGACTTACAGGGAATACTCGGAATTATGTCTTTCTCATGTTCTATTTAGCAGTCAGTAAATTAAATGTACAATGACCCTTCCGAAAACGAATCTTTAAAACCATCTACCAACTGGGTAGCACTTTCAAATACTCACATGAATTAAGAGCACCAAACAGCGCAAACAGCATCCAATAGGTTTGCGAGAAAAACATCCATCCCTGCAGATCATGCAGAAACTCTTCAGTCCTTGGTATTTGAAACCAAATCGCGCCCGCCATCAATCCCAGTCCGATTGTTTGCAGCCAATTAAGTTTCGATAACATTCGCGGCTTGGCCTCCTTGAAATTCCGACTCGAAAGCACTCGGAACTGTGTATGAAATCTCGTCGGATAATCCAACCAGTCGTGCATCATTTCGTGGTACTCACTCGAAGCCGAGCTAAAGTTTGATTGTGAATCACCACCCCAGAGCTGTTGTGCATCCTCCGGATTCAATTCGTGATTGTGATTGTTTTTAATATCTTTGTAGTAATTATTAATGATATCGTTAATGAGGGTATCATGAGATTTATTTGTGTATTCACTGTTGGCTGTGATGCAATTGCGATTCAGGAAATTCCCATGAGATTCTCTGGCGGCAACGAATAGCTTCTCCCTGATGTCTGGATACGATTTGATTTGTTCCACTGTGAATACAAATAATTTAGTCATGATTGGTTAGTTGTAATTGAATATATTCATACAAACAAAATCTGCAGGATTATAGTGTGGCTTGATGGCAACGCCGATGTCCTCGAAGTAACTAAAGATATTTCTAACTTCGCCAAAGTACGCCGTACGTCCATTGTACAGGAGCAGCAACTTATCGAACATATGAAACATTTGTGATGATGGCTGGTGTACGGTGATGACAACGGTTTTTTGTTCTTGAATGGCATACCTCTTCAGCACTTTCATTAGAGAGATAGCCGAGTGGCTATCTAGACCAGATGTGGGTTCCTACATAAGTCATTAGCATCAGTCAGTTGTTAGGAAGGTAATCACAGGAGATACTCACATCCAACAGCATCAGTAGTGGATTCGTTAGCAACTCACAAGCGATATTCGCCCGTTTCTTCTCCCCACCGGAGAGGCCACGATTCAGATAGTCTCCAAACTTTGTTTGTTGGCAATTTGTTAGCTCCAGAGCCTCTAGTATTCTATCGACTAATTTAATTTTCTCCTCGTAGGGCATTTTCTCAGGTAGACGCAGCAGCGCTGTATATATGACAGTTTCACGCAGTGTTAGACCAGCGAAAAACACTTCCTCCTGCAGGACATAGCAGATCTTTCGACGCCATTTCTTCGAGATGGTTTCACGATTCAAATAGATACTCCCACTATCGACGCGTCTTTGTCCGCTGAGGCTGTCTAACAGAGTTGTTTTACCACAACCCGATGGACCCATAATTGCTAAAACTTCGCCAGGACTAAACGTAGACAATGGATGGCAAACAGAAAACCATTTTTATAGGCCATTATAAGACTAAACAGTTGTGTTTACCTTTCTTACCTTACGATTCCACTGACATCGGTTAGAATCTTTTTATCGTTGTGCAGGACATTTATGTTCTGAAATGTTAGCTGGATCGTACGGTGTTGTTCTGAGATGAATGGAAATGTGACCATTGCATGATCACCCCTAAAATGGAAAAAAAAAATTATTAGGAGAGTTTTGTATAGTTAGACTAGTGCACACTTAAGTCTTTGGCGAGTGAAAGAGGTTTCAAGTAGACGTACTGAAAGATATTCATCATACTACCAAGTAACATGCCCGGCATTACAACGGACAAATATGCCGCGACTCCTGAGAAATCATACTCTGAGCATTGTCTAGCAATCTCTTTGGAAATCGTATTCCAGCTGCTTCGACATGCTTGAATCCTAGGTCTATAGGGATCGCCAATATCTACTGAGCCAGTTTGTTAGAAAAGAGTTGGTGGCGGAAGAACTCTTAATAAGCCAACTGCACCGATCATATCCCCGAAGTGGGTTACTGACTCCAGAAGATCTGGACACTCGTCCTAGGAGTATAACAGTGAACTAGTCCTCTAGGCTACGGGTTTTGCATCGGGATAAATTAACTACCACGTAAAAACAACATTAGTTCACGTGGTGCACGTGGAATGTTCGGACCATGAACAAGCCCTAGACTGCTATAAGGCAAATATCACCGCCATCCATTAAGTGCGATAGGATAGGCCGGGCAAAAAAGGAAACGGACTTAGGGTAATTGACTCTGCTGCGGGATGTAATGATACTGTAACTAGTGCACGGTTTCCCCACGTTAACAATCAGTAGGGACCGCCGTCATCCGATTATCAAGCCGTCAATCAAATTGATCATGTTGATCATCTACGTAAGGCACACATCCAGTATTCTAGATGTCCATCCATTCCGAGCTACCAACATATGTAGACTCGGACCACAACCTTGTTGCAACTAAGTTACAAGAGCACGAGAAGCGCGCGATCGAGGAATTAGAGAGGTGCTACTCCAGGAACAACGGTCGCAAGTTTTACCAAAAGGTAAAAATAACAAGACCAGAACAGACCTGTAGGGATGAACAAGGTAACCTTGTAGTTGAGTCATAATCGGGCAATGAAAAACCACTATTCCAGACTGTCAAACGGCGACGACGACCTAAATTCTGCTGTCAGACAAAACGAAAAATTCAACCAGGACCATGAAAACCAAGACTTCCGTCCACTCTACCAGAATGAGGTGAGGGAAGGAATATCCAAACTCAAGTCCAATAAGGCTGCTGACGGACGGCCTACCACCCGAGCAATTTATGGCAGCGGGGGATGTCTTAGTGGAGAGCATACACCAACTCACTTCCAAGATTTGCTCCTAGGAAAGTATACCTGATAAATGGACCCTAAGCAACGTCTGCCTGATCTACAAGAATGAAATGCCTTCTACTATCCCAACTATAAAGGCATCAGTCTCCTTAACATTGCATACAACATGCCCTATCAGTGCGGTTTTAGACCCGGTAAGCCCACAACCGACCAAATATTCACACTTCGGTAGATCCTGGAAAAAAAACCATGAAATCCATACCCACCATCTGTTTGTCGATTTCAATGTCGGATATGGCAGGATTTATAGAAACGAGCTATGTATACAGAGCCATGTCTAGTTTTGGCATTCCTGCCAAACTCGTTCGCCTGTGCAGGATGACGATGGAGAACGCTCGCTGCTCCATCAAGGTAGGTAACGATTTGACCGAGACCTTTGATGTCAAAAAAGGATTTAGACAAAGTGACGGGCTGTCATGTGATTTTTTCAACATCATACTTGAAAGGATTGTGCGAAACTTACAAGTCAACACCGGAGGCACAATCTTTAAAAAGTCTGTGCACGTACACCGACGATATCGACATAATTGGGATAACTCAGCGAGCTGTCACCAGTGCGTTTGTTAGTATTGAAACGGAAGCTGTCAAAATGGTAAAAGAGGGCAAAACCAAATATTTGCTGTCAACAAACAGCTGAACTCGAAGGCGCGAAATAATAACTACCTCCTTGCTGAACTTCATGATCGTACTGAATCTCATCATGCTGAACCTATTAATGCTCCTATCTCTGTGTACTCCGAGGTGTCGACATTCCGTAAGTGTTGCGCCGAATGTCGTACTCCTCATTGTGCACAGTTCCTCCGCAGTCTGTTTTTGCATATTACGGAGGGACACGAGTTCTTTCGACTACTACAGTCTACTTTAAAATTGTGATCAGAGAATAGAGTCTAGTTTCTCCTGAAATACCTCATTTTTTATTCCAAAACCAACTTCTAACATCAATGGAGGGATTAATTCAATTTATTTGGATTAAAAACAAGCAATACAATTGGTTACACAAAAAAAAACGTAAGAACACGATGATCACCGCACTTGACAGACGTCACCACTTAACGAAAAGACCAATTCTTTTCAGTCGTTAGGTTTGGAAATTGGTAAATTAGTGAGTCGTTAAGTCTGCATGATGTTGAGTGGAGAATTCAAACCTAAATAACCCATGTAACACGTATGTAACAATGTTTATAAAGAGTTTTCAGTAGACACGTTCCAATTTCCAATAAGTTTTCTCGGTTATGCATGAAGTTAGCTGCGGTTCATTTAATACGTCTAACGTTAACGTCTATACTTGCCAATTAATCATAGAAATTTACACGTTTCAACAGCTTTTGCACATTCCGAAGTTCGCGTTCAATTGCAACAACTTTACCGAACAATTGAAAGTCTGGTGAGAAAAGTTGAGTCAACGTATTCAAATGTTACCGTTCCAACAAGACTAAGAAACCCAAGGAGAATATTGAGACAACAGCTAAAAGTGTCAGCTCCCAAATTGTTGCTTGATCTCAGGAAATGGTCATCTCTGTTGCGATAGACTGCATCTCGAAATACCATGACTGGCGAGGTAACTCTAGTAATCCCTCTTTGCATCTCAAAATTATTCCCAGCAATGAGGCCCATTTTTAAACTGTTCCATCTTAGTGCTTTGGTAGAGTGTTTCCTATTACGACAAAAACAAAATACTACTTAAGTGTCCGTTGAGATCGCGATAACTACCTCTGAAAATCGAAAAGGCAACTGGTTTGATAACCTAGATAAAAACCTATTGACTCTAAACAAGTACACCCCTATATACATACATACTCAGAGCGATGTTAAAATATTTTATTATTATTTTTTAATGCATAGAATCAACATTGACTTGAATTTAACTAAATTAATGACATTACTTCCCCCAATACAAGAATCTTTCGAACATAGAATCAAATGAATACGAATCCGAATCCGAATCCGAATCCGAATCCGAGGCCGATGAGTCTGAGTCTGAGTCTGAGTCATCCGCTTCACAATAGATCACATTCTAAAAGCGACACAAAAAAAAATATAAAGTCAGAAGAAATTTAAATAAATTTTATGAAAAGGATAACACCTACAACTATAACACAAAATATACACATCCAAAGGAAACTCATTTCGATGTCTTCTAAGCACTGTTTTCGAACTAAACTGACAAACAACGTATTGGTAACTACATAGGTTGTAATAGGTAAATTGTGAAAACTAATCACCGTTACTTGTTATTGTTATTGTGAAAGTCTGGGGTACCATGTAATAGGACAAGCTTCAGTTTAACCAACATTGCTATGCTCTAATTGTTGATGATATGATTTTTGTAAATACTTTGCCTTTGTTCATAACATGACGTAATCCCCGACGACTTTTGATGACGTATGACATTTGAGCTGGCATTCGCCATTTTGGAATTTAATTGTCAAAATTTTATTCATCCATTCCCATAAAAATAGACTGGTACAGTTGAAAGGGTTAAAATGCCCTAATTTCTTGGAGCCAGGAAAAAATGTGGACTAATTCATTCATCCGAAGGTCACTATTGTTCGATCAATAACTTCTATTGCAGGTGCATGGATGAAAAGGAAGCAAAGTTGAATACAAAGGATATTCACTTAACTTAATCTTCTCTTCACAACCACAAACAATCACCATTATATGTATGTCCTTTGTGTTGTCAGAAATGATGCTTAATTAAATGACCTTAATCCTACAACAATGACTTGTAATAAATATTTCAATTTCCACAAGGATAATCGTACAAAACCCATTCAGTGTTCAATTAATAAATATTCTATTGGTTCAGGTTTTAATGCTTGAGGGAGTAATACTTATTGCATTAACCATGACCACTACTACGTGTATTGTGTACAAGGATATTAAGATAAATCCTGGTAATGTGACTTTACAATGTTATTACCTGGCAGCTGATGTGGGTAGTATTTTTTTTTTTTTTTGTAGAACTGGTGTAAAATTTTAAAAGTAGACCGACCTAAACTGTACAGAATCAGCCTAGTTTCTGGAGATACATAAATACTGGAATACCTCTCTAGTCCTGCAAGAAGGCGATCGATACGTGGGGATTGTGGCTCCGAATAGTAACAAATTGGTACCTAAGAATGCCCATACTTTGGGTATAAGTGGTCACTTCAAACAGGTCTTGAAACATGCAACTTTATAACGAAATCCTTCTCAATATCGATAGAGAGAGTCATTGTTTCATTTCGGATTGTAAGCAGTCATATAGGGACTATATGATTAGAGGCATGATCACATTTTACACCCCGCATGATGCAGTGAGAACCGCAGCTACTCAAAGGAGAAATCCAACATTAGAAGCAGCTAATATTATGAAGCGTTCCAATCAATCAGCGAGTGCAAAAATCAATCACCTGTCAACCAGAGAACGTGTTAATCACAGTAAGTTGCATGCAGATAATTATTGTAATATGAAATCTAATGGAAATTGTGGTATTAAGCATGACCGTAGCCAAGGCATGCATTTAAAATCAATTTGTAACAAGTGTCGACGTGAAGGGCATATACATAAGCAATGGATGTATGAGTAGTCAGAGGCCAGTCTTTAAAGGGAATACACAACCACGTCATCGTTTTGGGCAGAAAAGCCTTGACAATGTCCCTAGTGGTAGAAAGTGGATTCATTCAATTAATTGTATAAATGACCATCACCCCTTTTCAAACATTGAAATGGTGGAAGAAATTCATACAACACTAGATAGAACGACACGACGGAAATAAAAATAGTTGTAGATCAACATGTTAATCAAAAACAAATGCAATTTCAGGTGGACACAGGGGCCACATGTTCAATAATTGACTTGAACGACTACCAACAACTTGGCCGTCCCAATGGCGGAGGCAAAGCGGCTTTGCGAAAAGTATGGCCACATTTTTGATGGAGGGTTAGGTTGTAGTACAAAGTTCAAAGCTCACTTGATATTGAAAAACCATTATCAACCCAAATATGTTACATAAGTACAGACCTCTACCATTTGCATCTGTTGTATACAAGAGCTAAGGATCAGGAGTTCAAATGGGACGAAGCCGAACAAACAGCTTTTGAAAAATTAAAGGCAAACAAATCAAATCACTTTGGCTACCGATGCATCGTTACACGGTATAGGAGCGGTAATATTCCACATTTACCCAGATGGGTCAGAACACCCTATAGCCTTTGCCTCAAAAACATTAACAGGCAGCCAACGCAATTATAGCCAAGTGGAAAAAAAGACACTTTCCATTATTTTTGGCAAAAGTTCCACCAGTACCTTCACGGGCGGGAATCCATCCAGGATGTTTGACACCTTGTCGCGGTGGGGTGGCTTAATTAGAGGAACAGGATGCACTACCAGGTAGTTAACACTATTCTGGCAGAGCTAAATGTGAATCGAAAACTAAGATCCAACAACCCTTAACTACAAGGTTTTAAGTCGCCACGTCGGTCGAGGGAGCTGTGTTTAAGTGGTGATACTACTGGAATACAGGGTTCAGGGGTAATAGAACCGATAGTGATAACTTCCTCAGGGGCAGCTCAATCCTCTGTTGTATACTAGTTGAGTAGGGTAGGTAATGGGGATCTCTGCCTATCTGGTTCTCCCCGGCTCGTGGGACCATTATGCGCCCATTTGTCAAAAATTATAGAAAAGAGAACGAGTCATCAGAGGGCAAGGTGAAAGGCTCCGAAGAGGTCGAGACAGCGGAAGAGCTCGTGAGGACAATGGAGTCCGGATAGAAACCAAAGGATTCAGTTGAACAATCGTCGACGCCGATGGACAATGCGGTGCTGCAAGGCGCCAAGAGGTTAATCGACGTTGTGGAATCCGAACCCAAAGATGACTGTGCAGACCCTGATTCTGAGCGGAGGCTGCGAAAGCAGCTTAAGCAAAAGATGAAAAGGACGAGAGGGAGACAGAGGTTGCCATTGGCAGGATCTGTCTCGGGAAATAGTGACATATCGGTCAATGAATTGACTAATATGATTGCTAATTTAGCTGAAACCACCCCAGAAGAGGCAGGACCTAATGAGCCTGTGTTCGGGAATATTAATCAATCAAGAACACGTGAAAGTGGAAAGGCTGATGGACAAACCAGGAAACAGAAGGTCAGTCAACCCGAACCGCACCAAGAAAAACTTAGAGTGATTCAATTGAATCTTCACCACAGCAATGTTGATCAGATGCTTTGTGGAAGAGTCGATTGATATTGCCTTACTGCAGGAGCCTTGAATGTTCAAAGGAAGGATTAGAGGTCTACCTGAAAGTATTGCCACTTTACACTATGTGCGATCTGGCGAAAGAGTTAGATCTTGTGTAGTGGTGAGTCACGGAGTTAAAGCGGTTATACTGCCGCAACTATGTTCCCCTGACCTTGACGCTGTGCGAGTAGGAGCAGATGCAGACAGTTTTGTCATGGCATCTACATACCTCCCTAGAGCCTTCCCCAACAAAAGACGTAAAGTCTCTAATGAATGTCTGCAGGGATAGGAGCGAAGATCTAACGATTGGTTGCGATGCTAATGTACACTGTACAGTGTGGGGAAGCACCAACGATAACTACAGAGGAGAAGCTTTATTCGAGTTTGTAGTGTGCAAAGAGCTAACTATTGTCAACAGAGGAACAGAACCGACCTTTGTGGAAGCGAGACGAAGGGAAGTTATTGACGTGACTCTGTGCAGTAATAGAATGCTTGATAGAATATCAAATTGGAAGGTAATGGATCAGACAATGATGTCGGACCATAGAGCCATCTCATTTGATGTTCGAGATCGCAAGAAAGATCGAAAATATTTCAGGATTCCCAGGAGCACGGACAAAGTAAAATACCAGGAAGTGTTACGGGATAAACTGAATGGAAGGTACCCAAAATACCTAAATCCCCTTGGAATGTAGAGTTGCAGCTGAAGTACTTACAATCAGCTGTTGAAAATGCTTACCAAGAGGCGTGTACACCTATTTTGGTAGATGAAAAGAACACCACGCCTTGGTGGTGTAGGGAACTTGAAAATCTGAAGAAGGAGATGAGAAAAGCCTTTAATCATGCCATGAGAAGGGATGATCCTTAATCGTGGGATGAGTACAAGGCAAAGCAGAAAGATCAAAAAGCAACTCTGCGACGACGTAAAAGGTAGTCGTGGAGGGAATTTTGCTCGAATATGAGAAGCACACCTGAGATCAATAGACTTCAGAAAATTGTCTCGAGGGATCCAGTTTCCAAAGTCGGTCTCATTCGTGATAGAACGGGGGAGATGGTTGAGACACTGGATCTCTCAAATGAGGTTCTCATGGAAAAACACTCTCCGGGAAGCCTAAAGTCAGATCAGCACTGGGCTCTGAGGAAACAAGGAGCAAACAGGATGAATAGAGCAGAAGCGGAACGGATAGTAACACCAGAAGCGGTCAGTGGGGCGATAAAAACGTTTTCTCCTTACAAGACCGCGGAGCCGGATGATATTTGGTCAGCTTTAATACAATGGAGTGCAGACCTCATAGTACCAAGGCTTAGGAGTATATATGTCACATGCCTAGCAATAGGCTACATACAGGGTACATGAAGTGAAACAAATGTTGTGTTTCTTCCAAAACCAGGAAAAAAAGACTACACCGAAGCGAAGTCCTTCAGACCGGTCAGTCTAACATCATTTCTGTTGAAAACAATCGAAAGAATTGTGGTGGACCATATGGAGAGCACGGCCCTGAAAGCGTGCTCTTAGAGTAGCAGACAGGTTAGGCTGGCAGGTCTACGGAAATAGCGCTACACCAGGTGGTACGCGTTGCGGAAGAGGAGATGAATACCGGAGGCATTGTAATAACCACAATAATAGACATTGGTGGTCCCTTCGATAAGATATGCTTCGAAAGTCTGAGAGTAGCCTAAGAAGAACGCAGGGTTAACTCATTGGTGGTGAGATGAGTGGACAATATGCTTAAAAAATAGGGCGATAAATATTCAGACGGGAACTAATTCATTTCATCCATTTCAACAAGATCTCAAATTTATTATCAGTATGGAAGCGTTTTTTTTTTTTTGTAGAAGTGTTCGACTAACGTCATCAACTGAGCTTCAAGATTAAGTGGACGACACTAGCTCTGAGTTTATAGTTACATCCCTTGTTCAATGGTATAAAGTGCTTGTGTTAATGTGTGACTTAAAAACATAAATTGAAAACTTGAATATTTTTGAAAACTTTATCAGATTAATCGTTTCGCGAATGGTCTTGGGCGAAGAACCCAGATACTCTTGCCTACCCGTTGTTACTCACGTAGTGTTCTTCTATCTCCAAGAGTTTCCCAAATACTTTTTAATTCTTCTTCAAAGCGCATTGTATACCTAATTTCGACTACGTGACGCTTACCATGACGTTGTCGAAACCCACAATCACTTTCCAAAGTCCAAAATGCAGATTGCATAATTTTAAACATAAACGCACGTAACCCCTGCTAGAAACACTATCGTCACAGAACACATACCACAGACAGCCTATGTCCATTCTAGAGCACGGCATGTGACATTTTATTACCCTGTGTTGGCTGTGTGTTTGTTCAAAGAGAACGAACTGCATCTTAATGCACTTTCGAGCACGTAACACGTTAAAGAACGTCACATTAAATAATGTATGCTGCCTCACGATGTAAACACGGTTTTTTTTTTTATAGTTTTACTTTTACTTTTTTTTTTTTTTACTTACTCGAATGCTATTAATTAAGTAAGATTTAAAACTAAAAATAAAGATGTTATCTTTTGGATGAAATTCCCAAACTAAAACAAAAAAGAAAAAGAAAAGAAATTGGGTGAAGGTTGCATTTGAAGAAACTGTGTGCAAGGCCCTTTCGAAAAGAAACCCTCTAAAGATAACAATATAACAAAATCGTTAATAAAAACAGATTTAGTTCGTAGATTGGACTGCAGTCCATTAAGGTGGCTCGTTATAGCTACATATTTACTTGTAATTTATAATAAGATTTAATGTGAGCGACTTTGTTGGTAGGTATCCCATTAAATTCATTTGGAGTAAAGTTCATGAAACTTTTTTTTGTCGAAGAAAGTTGGGCTACGTCACCTTTGGACGAGTATGGAATGTAGTGGAAACCGATTTCGACCACTTGCTACTTTCTCATAATAGTAGAGGTCAGTTTTAAGACACTTATATAAAACAAAAAAAAAACAGAATACAAATATTTGGTGCGATATGACCATAAATGTAGAACCCAAGGCATAAATTCTCGCTTAGATCTACAGTGTTTGTGTTTTTAGTAGGTTTATGAAAATCAGACTCTCGTATACGGCAGCCTTCACATTTCCGAAGCGAATGACATCGGTTTAGACCGGCCCCTCGTCCAGGGTGTCCTCACACAGAACAAGGTAGATGTGTATTACCGCGATCCAGGAGAAACGATGAACAAGATCAAGTATACAAAAATAAAAAAATTGGGACATTTACTACAGCTGTCACAAAAGACTGCACATAGGATTCGGATTCGTTGTGGGAAACCGGCTACGGTCAATGATAATTTACTTCGAGCCGATCACCGATCGCCGGGCTGTGATCCGCGTCAAGGCGACATTCCAAAACATCAGCATGTGTCTCGCCTCTACCGACGAAGCTGAAGACTCTATCAAGGCGGAGTTTTATGACCTCCTACGGAGCCTGTCGGGAGTATGATGTCAAAATCGTACTCAACGACTTCAATGACAAAATCGGTAAGGAAAACATCTTCGGCGGGTTAGTCGGAAAGCACAGCCTCCACGATACGACAACAAACAACTGGTTCCGGCTAATCGATTTTGCAGTAGTAGTAGTACCACTAGGTCTCCAAGACTACTAATCCACACAGCAACCTGGCACTCTCCAGATAGCCGAACCGCCACTAATAGATGCGAGGAATGCATAGAATATTCTGAATAATAAAGCTTTCAGATCGGCAAATTTCGACTCTGACCATTTCCTTGTTGCAGCCAAAGTCAGAGCTGCAAACGAGAAAAAGCTGCAAACCACCCAGAAAAATGGAATCAACGTTGGTAGCCTTAGCACGAATAGAGTAGCCAAAGCCTACAGAGACCGCCTGAGCGAGAGACTCTCCACTGTGCATTCACCATCCACAACAATCTGTCGAACCAGCATCGCGACATCATGAAAGAAGTAGCAGAGACTACCATAGGCTTGATATTATGATGATACCTGCGTCGGAAAAAGGTGACAGAAAATGCGTACACACAAGTGTTGCAGAGCAAACCAAAGGCAGCGAAGGAAGAGTATCGAGCCAGAAAAAAGGAGAAGAAAAGATAATGCGTAAAAGGAAAAGGGCGTACGCAGTCTCCCAGCTGAAGAATATCGAACATAGGAACAACATTGGAATGTTTTTAGGAAAACCAAGCAACTGGCAACTGGCTTTGAGCCCGGAACGCAGGCTCTTCGAAATAATGAAGAAAACCTAGTCACCGAAGCACAGGGAATAGTAGATTTGTTTATGGACATCCAATACAGAGAGTGCTAAGGGAAGAAGAGAACCAGCATCCAGTCAATAAAGAATCCATCCAACCTTCCAATTTTGAAGAGGTTGGGTCAGCTGGGAAAAAGCCGAAGAAAAATAAGGCCCCCGGCTCTACCAGCACAGTTTTCAAATATGGTGGTGATGCATTGGTAGGGTGCATGCACCAAATCGTCAACCAAGTATGGGTCGATGAAGCTATGCTCGATGACTGAACTATCAGCTCTATATGCCCCATCTTCAAGAAAGGCGGTCCTTTGTCTTGTAAGAACTATCAATGGATATCCCTACTTAATGTCGCATATAAGATCCTATCCAACGTACCGTGTGAACGTCTGAAGCCCATGTACCAGTCTGGCTTCCGGCGCGATCGACGATCAACCAAATTTTCACACTAAGGCGGATCCTGGAAAAGACCACCGAATTTCAAGACTCACCACCTCTTCATCGACTTCAAAGGTGCATATGATAGCATTCATTGTCTTGAGCTCTACAAGGCGATGGCCGAATTCTGGATCCCGGCTAAACTGATCTAGCTGTGCCGCGTGACGCTCGAAAACACGCGGTGCAACGTGCAATTCGGAAACAGTTCCTCCGAACTATTCCAAATATGTTCCGGATTTCGGCAAGAAGATTCGCTATCATATGACTTCTTCAATCTCGTGCTGGAACAGATAGTGCGCAGGGCAGGTGTTAACACGGAAGGCACTACCTTTAACAAATCTGTTCAGCTGCTGGGATACGCAGACGACATCGACATCATCAGTCGCCTTTTAAGGCAATTGAAGAATAGGCGAAACGAGTTGGCCTTGAAGTGAATGAGGAGAAAACCAAAGAAGCATCAGTAACTTCGAAGTGGTTGAGGACTTTATCTATCTTGGCATAAATATCAACTGCACGAATGAATAAGTGGAGATTCAACGAAGACTTACCCTAGGAAACCGCTGCTACATGGACCCAAATGCTGGACGATAAATAGGAAACAGAGCATATATTTTCGAGACATTTTCGAGAGGAAAATTCGTCGTCTAATATCCGGTCCCGAATGCAAGGAGGGCGAATGGAGGAGAAGATACGATCCCGAACTCTATGCGCTCTACCAAGATGTGGATGCTGTCCAAAACCCTAAAATACATCGACTACACTGGCGCAGCCACATCAAGCGGACAATAATGCTCCAGCAAAGAGGATCTTCGAATCATAGCCCCCAAGTTCGAGACGACAAGGAAAGCCGAACCTCCGTTTTAAGGATCAAACTATCGCGGTTGCCAGAGCACTTGGTTTGGGAGCAGCATGCTCGGATTCGAAAAGTGTTGAAGGATGCCTTGTCTCAGCCACGGGTCGGGAGCCCGTTAAGTGACTAAATAACCAACTAAAAAAAACTGTCTGCGGCACAGTGCGCCTTCACATAAACTTCATATCCTTCTGAAGGCACAATATAGGCTATCAGCCTCATTGGCATTGATCCGCAATCCCAGGAAAGTAAATGAAGCAGTTGCATAATACATTTAATAACACCCACAATCCAAGTAGATTCGAGGTGTTGAAGCTTACACAGTTACTTACTTAGGTGGCGCTACAGTCCGGGGTGGACCTGGGCATAGCTTACAAAGTTGGGTATTCAAAATGTGATCTGTTAGTGAACACAGCAGTTCATATGTTTGATACTGTCTAGCAACCCCTATATCTATTTATTTGGTATTGGTATATTGGTATTTAGAGTACCAATCTGAAACTAGATTTTCCTGACTATTATATGGCACTACCCGAAGATTGGCCTTAGAGGTTATTTCCTCTTACTGTAAACAGCATCATTTCTGTTTTAAATTGATTGACGTACCACCATATCCTTACCAATCTGGCGATTGTCTATTACTTAAACCTAAACCCGTTGGAAAGAAATTGGTAAAAGATAAAAATCATTTAAATATCAGTCCTAACCTGCTATCTTAGAATGTCAATAAGATTTCACTCACCGAACCACAAAGACTTCAACAAAACCAGACTCAGGAAAAAAAAAACAAAATCCAGGTAAACTAGATGCATAAACTACCAAAAGATACCAGCAACGACAGACACAACAAAAACTTTCCAAAAAAAAAACAACACCACCATCTTCTCACGAAAGTCAATGACATTTGCGAGCAGTGATTTGCAAATGTTTACCATTTCAAAGACTAAAACAGCAACGAAATACATTAATTTACTAGAAAACAGCGAAAGTGTTTTCCTTTTCGGCTCGGAATATTAGTTATACCTTGCGCTACGCCGCTGCTCCGGACAAAGCCCCGACGCCTCTTATTCCAGACGTTTAAATCTGTGAAAGTTACCAAAAAAGAAGAAAAAAAAAACATAAAACCTGTCCACGACGACAGTAAACAACAGATATCAACACTTTAAAGCAAAAAGAAAAATATATATAAAATACTTTGCCAAAAATACCCACAAAAAAACCACAACCAAGTAAAGCAAATCTCTTGAAAGTATCTAAAGCTCGAAACCGATTCATTTACTGCGATATGACTTGGTCGAGTGATCGCAAAGTGAATTTAAATTTCAATACAAAACAAAATCAAAATATAAATTATGCAATTGAAACCCGATTCGAATTTGATTCTATCTAGCGGCAAACACAAATTGGGCGGTTCACCAATTAATCGACAAAAAAAAAAGTATCTACGACAGTTCCGAAGCGAGCAAACAGAACTGGGTCAGTCATGGACTGGGGTCGTGTGTCACCCATTTTTATTTAATTTTTTTTTGGCACAGTAAACACGAAAGATATTGTCCCAAATTTGAAATACTAGTAACCTAATTTATTGTACTGTCAATAAGGCGGGGATTTTAATTGAAAACACAAACTTTGAGCAAGGCTAGCAAATTAATGAATCCTTGATGCTTTGACCAGGGCTTAGACGAGAAGAGCCAAACATGTTAAACGAGTAATTGACCCAAATTTGTTTTATTGGTGTCAAGACGAAAGTGTTTTAGATTTTGAAGGTTTTCGTTAATTAAACATTTCATTTAGTCGTAATAAGAATTAATTGGAGGAAGTAGTTTAAGGACAAGACAATTCTGAACTGGAGTATGAACTCTAGGGTCAAGGCTGAAACTATTTTTTGAGAATTTTATTACGAGATAACCTCAAACTGCCAAGCTTGTATCAAAGAGAAAAATCGCCTCTGAGACGGTATGGGAAGACCTAGATTTTGGTAATAGGTTGTAGTGAATGTTAAGACGGACCTTCGTAGGATGAAAATCCTTTTATGGAATAAGCGCCCACATAACCCGAGAAGAACTAAGAATGACTGTCAAAGCGAGGTGAGCTAAATAAGTCAGAAAAAGATCCAAGACAGCATTATTTGAAATACACGTTAAACACTCTTTCTTGTGAAAACATCACTAAAAGTTAAGCCTAGGAAGCAGCAGGATATTAGAGTTTTGTAAGGAAAGTCTGCACTCAGTACTTCCAAGGGAGTACTCATTACCCAGAAAGAATAACCAGACAAGAGGACAAAGGAGGGGCAAAATATATTGCCTTCTTTTATTGCAGATCTTACTACAATCAAGTTAAAGACTTTGATACTCTCATTGGCCCATTTAGCTGGAATTTTTTCGTCTTATATCGTAAACCAAGTAAGTGATTTAGTTATGAAGAACACTCACCACATCAGATCTGAAGATATGCTACCTAATACGAACAAAGGCTAAATCATGACAAAGGAAATGTTTCAAAGTATTGTCGCCCTCTCAACAAACTTCACAGACTATATTGTCACTCAAGTCTAGAACACTGAAATACCAATAAGTAGCTACAGTTGTCTTTTCCACTGAGCTACAGCAAAAATTCTATTGATTTCTCACAGATGTCTGGCAGTAATTCTTTAGTCTGCCTGCATCTTCGATACACCATACATAATTGTAAAGCACTGACCAAAGATGCAGAGAAAACCAACGCATGTTCAGGCCTTGAGAAATCATCTCCTGGGCTTCGTCTAACAATCATTCTCGGTATCCAGTCCATTAGAATCAGTGAGTGACTGAATTCCGAGAGTTCCTGTATTCTCGAATTATTTTCTTAAAGATTGCAAGGTTAACCCTTAATCACAACCTTACTTCAACCATTCCATGCAATAAAGCTCGTGGCTGTAGGGATAGTATAAGCCTCTTGTTTCAGAATTTAATCTTAGCCGCTCATGAATATGAAGGAAGCTAATTTTAAATTTGACATGAGCTTGTGAGCTTGTACATAATTGTCTACCTTGTCGCGGTGTAGGGGGTTAGTACAGTCAATGACTCTCGAGAGGTACTCCTCAAAGGACACCGAAGCCAAAGACAATCATCTGTAGTCGAGGCTGACTCAGAACTCGAAACGGACATGAGCAGCATTGACTCCAGAGACGAGCGGATGCTGCTGAACGAAGAGGACCATTATCTTTCATGCTCCAGCAATGACCAAGACGTTACTGCCATACCCATACTACGGCCATCCTAAAGTGAGGTTACAGAAAGCCCTGAAAAACGGCATAAAATGATGAAGTCCAAGCCCACAGCCTGCAAGGCCCTCTCAAGGCCCAGCACCTCCTTCATTTCCAAGAAAACTGCCCCACCAAGGCCAGCACGTCGGGTAAAACAAACCCCTTCCAGCACAGCAGAGACCACAAATCTGGTGAAAACAAACAAAGATGAAAAAAAATGGAGAACGTAAGCTTGAATCTGCGCGTTAAACATCATCTCAAAGAAGCACGTCTTCTCCTCACTGCTGCAGAAGAGCCTTCTCTGCAGCAGTGAGGAGGAGACGTAAACACTCTGTCCATATCTCAAAAAGCTCAAAGAAAAAATAAGGTTACGTCGACTGAGGAAAGCCTTCAATTAAAGAACCGAAGAGAGTTGAGCCCAAACGAACAAAAACGAGCGTAGAGATTTCGAAATAGACTCAAATCTTTGTCAGGCTCAAGATCAGAGTCGCGGAAGAGTCCAAACCTTTCTCTTTAACAGGTAGAAAGCAAACTGGGTCCGATGGCAATACCAAACGAGGTAAGCATGACGACTCAACTACCCCGCCAACAACCTAGAGGAAAAAGTCAAGGACATCTAGTCCTATGGCCCCATAGCAAACATTGCTCCGGAACACCTCCAAATTGCAGTCGGCGATGTCAACAACTCAGAGATTAAACTAACTGGACCAGCAATGAGCCTATATGGAGACAACACTTATGGTCCAATCTCCATAACCCTTTGCGACAAGTTAGTCTAAAAGCTGCTATTTGGCCAGCTCTCTAACTTCTAAGGCTTCCGCATCCTCTCCTACCAAAATGAGTAAAACTTAAAATGGCTCAAAGAGGAAATCAACAGAATGGAAACGCCATGAGAACAAACAAAGTTCACAGTGGTACCTAAGAAAGATCTCCCAACCAGACCCAAAGCTAAGATCCATATTCCGAGCCCAACTATCACCAAGGTAAGATTAAAACTATTTCTCAAAGGTTCTAAGCCCTGAGTTCCAAACAGACGACTGGAAGGTCCTGTCGATGAAAAAGTCCTCCGACAAGCACCAAGATGCAATTGTCATGCGCAACAGGGAGATTAATCTGCAACTTCCATCGACAAGATTCAAGGTACAAACGTGTTGCATTTAACATGGTTGAGGTGAGGCCGTTTTCTGGCAAACCGGTGGTGCTGCCTATGCTAGTAATTTGCTCTGATAATGAAGTAAATCTAAATTAACCTTTATTACAGCAAGCTGGACAGCGCCAACCTCGTATCCTACGTCACGTACAACCATATCGACGTTACCCTCATCCAGGAACCGTGGCTCAAATAATAAGATCTGCGATATCAACTCAAAGGTTTATAAATTGTTCTTCGACAAGGGCCTAACGACCAGTAAGCATCGGACCTGCATCCTGGCAAACAAGAACATATTAACCTCTTTCTTATACCTTCCCACAGCAATAATGACTAGACGACGTACAAACTTAGGAGGACCAATCATCATCACCTTCCATTTGAGGTACCACCTACCGAATCCCTAGTAGACCTGGTTACGAGGACACCCGAGAAAGTATGGGACCTGATGATCGTATGTGACGCGATATCCAATGAAATAGCAGTAACACCAAGAGCGAGTCTTTACTAGAGTTTATTTTTGCCTACAATCTGAGTGTAATAAATAGAGGGTCTGAGCTCAGCTTTTGTTATTAAAAATAGGGTATATTACATTGTCCACCAACTCCAAATCTTTAGACATTACTAACTAGGAAGTCTTCTATACAGTCTCCTTTTCCGACAACCGCATAATTCAATTCACGATTGACAGACAGGCACCTCCCCAGCAAAGCCTTATCGGAACCCTAAGAGGACAGACTGGGTGACCTGCAATAATGAATCGACCTTCAATCTATACGCCAACTTGTAAAGCCCAGACATTTACATAGACAGCCAAGCAGCCATCTAAGGCATCCCTTCCATCACAACCAAGTCAAAACTGATCAAGAGATATAAAGAGGAACTCAAATCCCTTAGCTCGAGGCACATCATCACGCTCTGCTGGATTCCGGGACATATAGGCTTGACTGAAATGGCCGATGAGCTAGCAAGAAATGGATCACAATCAAACGACCTAATTGCAGATCACTCAGTCATGATGCCCATCAGTCTTCTCATGTCCAAAATCAAGTTGGACTTTCCCAACATGGCCAACGTAAGATGGAGTACACTGTCCTCCCGCGCGCCGTATCTTTATAAAACTTTAGGTCCAATACGATAAAAAAAAACTAGAGAACTTCTATCGCTAAATATACCACAGTTGAGTCTCCTCATAGGTATTCTCACAGGCCACAACTCAATGGCGGCTCATCTTAGACGAATGAGAATCAGCACCACAGATCTGTGCAGAGGCTGTGGCGACACAGAGGTACAATAGATCAAGACATTTCCTCAGAGAATGCCCAAACCTCAACAGAACCTGATACTCAACCCTGCGAAAAGTATCTTTCAACGACCTTAGCGAACTAACAAACTCGCCGCCTAAAACCACCCTAAAATTCATTATGAAAACGGGATGGTTCAGGAGCCCCGCATCCATCAAGTATTGGACTAATTATCATGTTCACTCTCTTTCAGGTATCCCACATCGGGGAACACAATGGATCCGCTGAGATCCGAGTATGGTTGCACCTCCATTGTAGATGCAGTCATCCCCCAATCTACCTACCTACCTAATTTAACATCTCCATAAGAACGGAATGGCCACCCAGGCATATTTCATTCAAAATTCATTATGAAAACAGAATGGTTCATGAGGCCCATAAGACCGGAATGGCCAAATGGCCACCCAAGCTGTGGTGTAGAGCACGGCCAGTCTTTGACGGGAACAGTTAAGAACGTCAGGTTAATAAGCTTGGATTTCATTCTGATAAAACTCACTAGAAAGTTCTCGATCCAACCTAAAAGTACTCGAAAAGACTCAAATAGTTTAGTGCCTTGACACCTCGTTTTGGTTAGTTTAGAACTAAGTTTGATGGAGTTAAGTCTTGTAGACCTATTAGCCCATTCGTTTCCACTACCATTCTTTGAAACTAAACTGGAGGAACATTCCACTTAAGATGACATCACGCATGAAGAAAATTTGAATGACTGGAAGCAGACTAGCTAAAAGCTGACCTAGTCTAGTCCCAAGTTGTAGCCCATGTGTTTCTTTCACCAGAAACTTCTCAAATGCATTCTTGGCTCAATTACATAAGCCTCTACCATACTAGATAGAAGTATTCTATGTGTATTGAAGTTCAATCTGTAAATTCCTGTATCATCCCCACACCAGATGCCATCTTTAACCTATTCTAGAATTACTGCAAAAGATGCGATATTCTTCTCGAAAGTTGTCACCGATCATCATGTTGCTTACCCCTTTAGGTTCCTGGCACTGAGGTTGTGCTAGAAATAAAGCTCTATGGTACTGGCTGCAGTGAATTTATAATTCTCTTCAGAAGGACTTCCACTACAATGGGAAATCTTCCAATTCGCAGTCGAATGTAAGTCAGTCAAAAATCTTAGACACCATCGGCAGTGAAGAGATGAATGTGTCAAAATTCTTACGCTGCACAGCAGGCTTTCAAAATTCATTGATTTTCTTTTATCCGTGTTAAAAATCTTAACTACCGAATAGAAACATACACATCTCCAGTCTGTACTTCAATGAAGCAGTGTTTCACGAAAATAGCTAAGACAGTCGATTACTTCGGCATATCTCCCTTACCCACCCAATGAACTGACACATTTTCTAGGCTAACATAGCTTCTATGCGTCAAGATGTAGTCTGCCTTTAAGTTCCATACTACGAAGCAAAATCCCTCCATCTGTATCGACAGGGTGCCATGAGACCCTTGTAGCCGAGATCAGTAAATCTCCGGCGGTAAAAGACTTCCATTTGCATCTTCACAGTATAATGTCACACTTTGCTGACTGTTTAGTTATTCTGATACTCCGGTCAAAGGAATTCACTGATCCCAGGGACAAAATAACAAATCTATGTATTTGCCTATTGATCCACATCGAAGCTTATATCGTCATTACTGGCCCACCTCTATGTTTCCATGAGCAGTTGCAACCCTTCACAGGGCGAAAGTACTGCAGAAACTAAAAGAAATCCATCTCAGATAGCCTAAGGATACGTATAGTATAAAGGAGCTACAGAGATGAGAAAGGTTTGCTCTAGGGAATAACTCTTCAAAAATCTTCTGAACAACGCTGAAAATCGAAAAATAACTAAATTATACAATCAATAGTCTGAGGCACCTCTTGAAACTAAGTCTGTCTGTACCTACATACATATGTATCTACATCAAGTAAAAGATGTTCAATTCCTGCAGAAATTTGTAAGATATCGGATTAAGTGTTAGATGTGGATATGACGTGGTTTAGTGTCTTTAAAGATTGCTGCAGAATATGAAGTTTAAAATTGAAATTTGTCCTTTGATTCAGAGATCCGATTGCGGTAAACCCAAGGTCGTACAATATCACATTAGAGTGTGAACAATTAGAAAGGGGCCTTAGGCTTCCACGAATTTACACGAATACTGGACAATATTCAGTACGAAATTAAGAACATCAAATAGAGAAAAACTTCATTATCAAAATTTTGTTACAAAATCAGTCGCATAGACAAATTTAAACGCATCCATCGTCCATCATCTCGTTTAGAAATATCACGAATACAACCTCCTTATCTCAATTGAAAGACCATAAACCAAAAAAACAAGACAAGTATCTCCCAATTTACATCGTCGTCTATCAACCGAACTCGAACAAATAAACAATTTCTTCGATTAATCAATAAATTTCGAAAAACATAGAAAATTTAAAAATAACAATCTTCTGCTGCTTCCCATCCAACTGCATAGTGCACAATTCCGATTGACCTCCTCTCCCAAAAATAACTCGCGTTTGCCGCTTATATTTATGTTTTTCCACATCTAACCCAAACACACACACACACACAGATGATTCCATGAAGTTTTCTAGTATCTTCCGAATACGAGGAAATCACAAGATACATTTGGATTACTTTTATTTTTCCCAATACAAGAAGTCAATGCAATTGGTCGGGTATCTACATATGTATGCATGTGTCTCCCGTTGTGATGATGATACATTATACTGAGGAGAGTTAAACAACAAGAGATTACAGCAACAACAAAAAATGAAAATCCTACTTATCAAGCCCTGGCAGCGTAAATAAAAAGTCCAATGAACCGTCTAGGGGTCGCAACGAAAGTAAAGTTTCAATTTTTACTTGTTTTTTTTTTTTTTTTTTAATGGTAAGATTAGATAAAAGGCACAGATACAAAACAAAAATACATCTATAAGTATTTGTAAGGGGACAAAGGGGGCGGGGGGCGGGGGGCGGGGCAATACTGTCGAGGAGGTCGAAAAACATATAAATCACGAAATTAAACAAAATCACTTGATTATGAAACAGACAACACATCTCACAGCGGCGAAAGTGTCCGAGATCGCCGCTACAGTATCTATGAGCTAACTTTTTTGCCATGTTGCACACACATACGGCATATGCATACATGCAAAATTTAGCCATTTATCTGTCGGCAAAGACAAACACGAAAATCATCATTATCTGTCGCTGTGATAGTAGGAGATTTCGAAAATTTCGAAATTGTTATTTCCGCACTTTTGACACTGTCGCGTGTATGCATACACAGATGATGATTGTGTGACGAATTTATGGAAAATTCCACCGCCGCCGCCCTCCCCATTATCGTAGATACATACATACATGCAAACATATAATGCAATTGGCCTCTTGGTTTGTGGCATGGGGGTCGATCCTCTTTTGTACACAATTTTTACGGCTAGATTTTGTGTAATGCCTTTGTCTGGGCTTCAGAGCTATTGTTTGTAGACTTATCTAAAAGGTAACACCGACGAATGTGAGTGAAATTTCGAAATTCGATTGCGAAATAAGGGTCAGGTGTTTTGAGGTTAAAATTTCTTCAATTGTGTGTATAGAAAAATTGATAACTTTCGAGGAGGTGTCAATGAAAATAATAAGAGCAGTGACTTCCGAGCGGATGACTCAGAGATTGTTTGTCTATTTGGAGGCTTTCTTATCTAGACAGAGCAAATGAAAGCAAACGACTAAAGGTCAAGTTGATGTAGGTATGTATACACTGACAGTGACTAAATAATAAAATCTATTTTAGTCTAGTGCTATTTTATTAAGTCATTGGCCGATGGTATTCTCATCTGTTTTCAAAATTAATCGGATAAGTGGAGCGATCATTGAACTTACATATGAAATGTCATGTGGGCTTGAGATGGGGGAAAGTCTTTGTATTGATAGAACTATAAAAAGACATTCTATGTTGAATTCCATTTCAAAGATTAAATATCTGAACAATGTTATGTATTCTTATCTATTTTGTTTTTGGTTTTGGTTTTGAGGATATTAATTCGTTTACAGACCCGCAATATTGTATCCACCTAACGACGGTATATCTCATTTGTCTAATATCAGTCCCGTCGCTATGATGCTTCTCTGAATATTTATGTTCGGATCCCAGCTTCCAAAATGTGCCAAAAAATTTTGTGCATTAGTCAGAAGGATTCGTTTTAAGTTTAGATCGAGATTGTTGGATGAAATCCGAAGTCTTTCTGGGATCCATCAAGATATTCAACCTCAACAACTAATTAGAATTGAATGTGAAATAAGTAGCGTAGGATGCCGAGTTCAACGGCATGTCTGATATCGGTGGAGTGTGTTGTTTTCACGAATTCACGACAAATGCCACTATTCCATACTCTGTCCATCACATCCAGAATCGTCCTAGATGATTTTAAAGTCATATTTAGAACATTGCTCTTATGTTTCGTCGTTGAGCTTGTAAGACGAATCCACATCCGAATAAGCGCTACTTCTGTTCTGTAGAGCAATCACCATAGTCTACGTGATGGTTTTTCACCATCCCATCGACAATGAGTAACCAGCAGAGGATGATTTAATTTGTGTTTTTTTTTCTACTTTGCAAGTCCTCTTATTGGTCTTTTGACGTAATTCTCATTAAATCATAACACTACCTCAAGAGATTTTTTTTTTCTACAACAAGAAATTAATATTTCACTTGTGTTGTTGAATAGCACCGATGAAGAGTGGATGCAACGATAGAACAAACCCTTCGGGCATCAAAGGAAGTAAGGAGCTTGGTGTTGATATAACACAGCAACTTCCATCGTCCATAGGATCCTTAATTGCGAAGAAGAAAACAGCTGACAGGAATAAAAGAAAATTGATTCGCTTAATAAAATAATGAAACAAAAAAAAAGTCTCTTGGTAGCTCTAGCGAAAAGTAATCAAATAATCTTTGGTAAGTGCTGTATTCGTGGCCAAAGGACAAAGAGCACAAGCGTTGTCCTCCACGTTGGAGGTTGCTGGGGGGTGTCTAGTACCTCGACTGGAGATTGTGTAACCAAACCTTTTGGAAGGTCATTGGTGGTAGCGAACAAGAGATCTTTGATCCAGACGGCAGCGGACGAATTCGCTAGATGGAATCACTTGTGTCGTCTACCGAATCCCAGGTCTATTGGAATTAAGTTGGTGGCGAATGAACACTAAATGGAGGCTGACAAAATGGATTCAGCAACAAGAAGGGCCACTCAACATCGACAAATTGGACAGAACGTCAGAATCGACAGCTATTGCTCCGAGGTACATAGTTAGGAACTTTGCCTACCTCGGCTCTGCTATAAACTCTGATAATAACATCTCAGCAGAAATTAAACGAAGAATAACTCATGAAAATCACTGTTTCTTTAGACTGAGAAGGCAATTGAGTAGAAAGTCCCTATCTCGAACAACTAAGGAAACTCTATATAAGACCTTGATCACCTCAGTCCTCCTTTATGGTGCTGTAGCATGGACTTTATCGAAAACGGATATCCTCGGTAGTTTCGGGAGACAAATTCTTTATAAAATATTCGGTCCCGTGTGCGTTGACGGGCTTCGGAGGACAACGACATCGATCTAGTCAAAAAAAAAAACAGCGCATTAGTCGCTTGAGATGGCTAGGACATGTAGAGTGAATGGACACCAGTGCTCCAGCCCGTAGAGACAACGCAGTAGAGGAAGACCTGGACTTAGTTGACGCGCACAAGTAGAAGGGAACCTCAACCGACTTGGAGTGCGCAACTGAATGCAGTTAGCTACGAACCGGGCTAACTGGAGAGGCTTATAGCAAGAATTGTAGCGCCACAGAACTAAATATAATAGGACATCGACAAATTTTGACAGTTAAATTCCAAAATGGCGAATGCCAGCTTAAATGTCATACGCCATCAAAAGTCGTCGGGGACTCCCTCGACTCGGTTTATTTGATGGTTTTTCCAATTGGGGAGGAGTAATGTCATTATTTTAGTTGAATTCAAGCCGATGTTGATTCTATGCATATAAAATAATAATAAAATGTTTTAACATCGTTCTGACTATATACTTGTTTAAAGTTAATAGGATTTTATCGAGCTTATCAAGCCAGTTGCTCTTTCGATTTTCAGAGGTAGTTATCGCGATCTCAACGTACTTAAGTAGAATTTTGTTTTTGTCGAGATGGGAAACACTCTACCAAAGCACTGAGACACAACAGTTTAAAAATGGGTCTCATTGCTGGCAATGATTTTGTGATGCAAAGAGGGATTACTAGAGTTACTTCGCCAGTCATGGTCTTAGGCCATAGGTTAATCGATTTTTATAGGAATGCAGTCTAACGCCACAGAGATACCCATTTCCTGAGATCAACCAACAAATTTGGGACCTAACTGACACTTGCGGCTGCTGCCGCGATATTATCGGCACTCCGTGGGCTTCTTAGTCTTGTTGGAACGGGAACGTTGGGATACGTTGACTCAACTTTTCTCACCAGACTTTCAATTGTTCGGTAAAGTTGTTCCAACTAAACGCCGGCTTCGGAATTTGCAAAAGCTGTTGAAACGTGTAAATTTCTATGATTAAATGGCAAGTATAGGCGAGTTGAAATGTTAAATGAACCGCAGCTAACTTCATGCATAACCGAAAAAACCTATTGGAAAAATAGACGTGAAAACATTTTATAAATATTGGTGCGTATTACATGGGTTTTTTTTAGGCTTGAATTCACCACTCAACAACATGCAGACTCAACGGCTCACCAACTTACCAATTTCCAACCTAACAACTGAAAAGAACTGGTTTTTTCGTTAAAAAGTGACGTCTGTCAAGATGGTGATGATCATGTTCTTAGTTTTTTTGTGTAACCAATTGTATTGCTTGAATAAATTGAATTAATCCCTCCATTGATGTCAGAAGTGGGAATTGGAATAAAGACAGATGCAAAACAAAGGAAGAATTTAAGGAAAAACTAGACTGCATTCCTGCCTCGATCACAACCTTAAACAAGACTGTAGTAGTCGAAAGAACTCGAGTCCCTCCGTAATATGCAAAAACAGACTACGAAGGAACTGTGCTTAATGAGGGGTACGACATTCGGTTCGACACCTCGGAGTTAAACGCCTCATCTTTCGAAAATGCTCAGTCAGTAAAATGGGTATGTACGGATGGTCTATAAAATACTTCACGAAAACCAAAAATGCGTAGGTTATAAGCATGGTCATGTGGTTGAATGAATTAGTCCAGATTTCTCCCTATTTTTGTGGTCAAACAATGAGAACGTGCCTTTTGAGATATGCTTATATAAATACAAGTAAAGAACTTGGCATTGAAATTAGACCATAGACCTATGCAACGGCTGTGTCGACCCAGGTTTGATTTAATGCGATCACAGATTAGAATGATTACCAGTAAATCTGTCTGATGGAAAATTATTTCATCTGAGGGCTCTTCTCTTAACCTCAGCATGAATCGGACTACTAAGTCTCCCGGCTTTAAGATTAACTTCCGGATATAACCATTTTTTCCATTTTGAATTGTCTCACATCTTGCTAGTATCTAGTAAAAAACATTTAAGAATATACCTACATATATAAATACATAGAATACATAATTGTCATGAAAAAGTTTGTCATTACTTTCTCATTATTAAAAGTTTCTCATTTCATATTTGTATTATATTTTTTCGGTACTGCAGATTGGTTGAAATAATGGTTTAGAAATATTAAGGCAACAGAGTTACGTTAGAAACAAATTGTTTTGCAATAGGTCTGTCAAAATGTGTCCACGTTTTTTGAGACACATTTGAGAACTCCAATGATGCCTTTCAAAAACTGAAATCCTTTTCTTTAAAGTCCTTGTATTTCGCACTACAATTTTGGATATGTTCTCGAATACGACATTTCCATCAAACTTAGTATTATTATCATGTCCATCTGTACATGTGTAGATATCCTACTCTGTAACCCAAAGCTCCATGTCACCTACATAATTTATCAGAATAAGTGGACTGAATATAATCTGTAATTGCTTCTGCATAACTTTCTGCCAAATCACATGTCATGAACACGAGTTTCATGTATAAAACTCATTTAAGGTATAAATGCAATTTTCCCATATGTTTACATTTGCATATGTCAACTGTCACATTGCTATTGCCTTTGCTATTAAGTTTCAGTTAACTCAATTGAAAATGTGCTTTCGTAGGCAATAATTATTTTTAATACTTATTTACATTCTGGCGTCATGTTTTACAACTTGTTTTGACACTCGACTCCAAATAAATTGTAAATTGTTTGCAAATTTTGCTTATATACAAATAAGCAAATATTTTTATGCAATGTTACCATTTTTGTGCGTGTGCCACAAGTAGATACATACATATATGTATATGCCCTGCATTACTGCAGTCTCATTCTGAATTGAAGACCTTATTCAAAGGAAGTGATACACCATTTTGCAACTGGAAAACTTTGACATTATGTAATTCATTGATAGGTTGTCCCACGGAACAATTTAACGTCAAATAATGTTCAACTTAGCTCGGCCCCCTTAACGTAATGATTTGGCATTTTATTTTGTAACGAGGGTAATTCACTCTCATGCGGTAAATAAGAAAAATTTTCATTTTCCAAGTCAAAAAAAGAAAAAGAAAACGAAAATCCATCAAAACCTAAACAAACATCTTTCAACTCTCCATGGTCGTCATCATGTGTGCTGTGTGCTGTCATCACAACCGTCCATGATCGTCGTCAACGTTAACACAATCATGAACCGGAGTAAACCACCAAAAGCCACTGCCCTCATGGTAATCAGCGTACCAATAACAGTGTGCCTGCACAAGATAAAACGTACAAATTACGTACCAAAGGAATAAAGCAACAACAACGCGGTGCGGCAAAGTTAAATGTTTACTTTGCTTTAATTTTTTTTTTTTTTTATTTTTGCTTACATAAATTATTTCTTTTAATTTGTTAACATATAAAAGAAACAAAACAAAAAGAAAAGATACAAAACACTTCACACCAATGACATGAGCAAAAACAAAAATAAACAGAAAAGCGTACAATGACAGGCAGCACCACAGAAACGCATTGCATTGACAGTTGGATGAGTGCACAGTGAAGTCATAGAGGGGCTTATTGGCTGTACCTAGTCGTAGACGTCAAAACAAAGACTCACAATGGAATGCGATGAGAGCTGAAATTAACATTAGGAGTTTTTCTTTTTTAGTTCAGAGCAAACTTAAAAATTGTTAACTGCTAATAATTAATTAACAACAAAGCCTAGAGGGCAATTTCAATTGTTTTTGATTTTGTTTTTTCATTGCTTTACCTTTTGTCAAACGGCAAATTCACGGTGCTCGAGTTTTACTCAGGATGCTCAGCGCGCTCTGAGCACGCTCAGAACGAAAAGAAAAACCCACATAGATTCCTCTAAATGATCTGAACTAAAAAAGAAATACAAACACTTTTTTTTTACAACTCAGGATCTGGTTTTGACTAAAAACGAAGAACTCAACTTACTACGAAAATATTAGCAATCATCTGTAGAGCCATATAATTTGACATATTATTTGTTTAGCCATCCTGATGACTTCAAAAAGACATTATGGGCTGGTTACGAACATCAAGAAATAGCTGTGGCAAATCGATCAGGTTAAATGGAACAATATACGAGTTCTAACCACATTCACTTTCCACAATGATTCAAAGATGGAAAATTCACTTTAAAAATGAAACTATTACGAAGGAGTATCATGACTGAAGCTCTTACAGCAGCTCACTTAGCAATAACTATATTCAAAAGCTGGAAGACAAGGTAGAGATCCTGTGCTTTGTACACTGATAAACCGCTGTGAGGTCTCAACACTTTAGTCCGACTATTTTTCAGATCTTTTTTCATTTGTCTATTATTTGATACCATTTGGTATCACTAGTCCTGTCAATTTGCCACATGTGAGCGATGTCACATGGACGATCTGTCAATAGTTTTGACCCTCTGGTTGGTTTTTGTATTAAACATCTTTCCGTTTCGTTTGAGACGTCGAAGAAGAACTCGCTGTTACAATTTAGAGCAGAGTTAATGCATTAAAAATAACTAAAACCACCTCAAAATAGATCAGTGTAAACCCTGAAAGGAAAAAATTCAAGCCCATGTCAAAATATGACATTTGCCAACTGGTTAAGCAGTTGATTTGGATACGAAGAATCCATTGCGTTCTGTTTAATGCCGTTTTCGAAGAACAATTTGAGAAGCTTTTTCATGACAGTTATACTCCCGGATGTTTGTCAGACGCTCGCGAGAGGTGGGACCGTGAAAGAAATTTTAAGTGTTGTCTGTGGATTGAACCTCGAACCCGTCGCTCCGTAGTCCAACGCACTAACCACTTGAGCCACATTTTAGAAAAGTTTCAGAAACAGTTTAAAGCTTATCCACAACAAACAAACATTTAGAAAAACATTTCAGAAACGTTTTGAAAACATTTTAGAAAAGCCAATGATTTTCCGAAGTGTTTCTGAAATGTTTTAAAAATGTTATTAAATGTTAGCTTGCTGATGCTCGACGTTTCCTCGATTTGGGTAAAGGTTACTCCCATATTTCCCCAATACCAGACTAGTGAGATGTGTATGATTATTATTAAAATGACCATTTCATTTATTTCAGCTAAATAAACTCAGTAAAACAGTTCTCAACCATATTTCTGGCAGGACTTTGTGGTAATCATGTTCTTACAAGTATCAAGTTCACAACTGACGCAATAAGAGTTATTGAAAGGAATACCTGTGGTTTTGAGGTATCTGCAGTTTCTTTAGTATTCGTATCTACATCGTAAATATGTACTACCAACTATCCCGATGACTTACCTGAAATAAAAAGAAAAATAATATTAGCTATTATTCAAGAAATCGAGAGTATTAAATATAATTTAAAAAACAAATTGGGTAATGATCTAAACAATAAAAAAAAAAAACATTCACATCGGCGTATCAGGTACTTTTTTTCTCTCGGGTAAGGCAACTCTCTCTGGAACACTCTGACCCAACTGGTCCATTTCACAACCAGAAACCAACACCCAGTAGCAAGACTAGAACAGTAGACTTCCGCAAAAAGCCGAAAAGAAATGTCAGTGATGAGGAACTTAGACTACCAGCTCCGAAGATCTGTCACTTAATCCAGGGAAAGGTAGGACCATCACAAAGGAAATTATCCTGTGTATCGTCGCCTTTTCCACAGCTATCGTAGACAGTGGTCCCTCTTAAACCTAGCACACTAAGATGCTTAACAAAAGGAAAGGGTCCCGTAAGAACGCTGTTAAGTTATCCACAGTCAGCAGCTGACAGCAGAGATACAGCAAAAAAGTCGTTGGTTCTTTCCAGAAATTTGGCACCATTTATATAGTCTGTCTATATACTGGAACACACAATTGTATTAAGAAACGAAATCATCAATGGAAGCCTAAGTAATCATCCTCTGAGCCTTTTCTAACAATCTCATCGGCTACCTCATTTCCGTGTCATTACCATGTCAGTGTAACCAGTGTAATTAATTTAAAGAATTCTTGGATTCTCGAATTCTCGAATTATTTTTGAACTGTCCCTATAGATGAAGATACTCCGACTCCTCCACACATTCTTTTCAATATAGCTTTACAATATAGCCGTTTGGAAAACGGAGGCATGTTTACCTAACGATCCCATAGATCCCTTCCCATCTAAGACGATAGTACAGAGTATGATATAAGTATCAATTGTGTGTGAATCAAGCAATGCTCCTGGGTGAATCTTGTGCTGCCAATTCATTAGCTGCTGCACAGTATTCTGAGATACTGCATTAAGAAGGAAGCTAGCAAGAAATGGCATAAGACCTATGCAGTCAAGTGATAAACAATTGCCATACACTTCCCTAGATTTCATTGAGTTACCTAAAGAGAGCAGATAGCCGCCTATCTATGAATGTAGACTATTTAGAACGTGCTGTTGGCTATATTGGGTTTTGTTTTGATTTTTCGAACAAAGGATATCCTGCTAAAATCAGCCTCCCCCCATATAGTTAAGCCGTGGAACAGTGCCGATTGAACTACTGAGGTATACAACTAAAGGGTGGGCCATCTGTTGGTTTCTTTTTGAATAATATGTTATTTTGACACTGACAGCTCTTATGGGCTCAAAAAATTGACAGAAACTCAATATTATATTTCGCGGTACGAAATGAAACGATTTACGCTTGAATAACGTTGGAAAAAATTGCAAAGTTACTTCCAAAGTGGATGCTGTGTTAATGAATTTCGGTCGAAATAATGCACCAACTGCAGCTGGCGTACGCAAGTTTATGATGAAAGTTCATGAGGCTGGTTTGCTGATTGATAACCGAACATATTTCCGTGTTCGTCTTGTGCGCTCAACGAACAATTTTGTGTCTGTTTGATGCGGTTTAAGGAGTGACAGCATTATTGGCCCATTTGTTTCTAACAATGAAAGAATCGGTGCAGTCAATAGAGAGTGCTACCGAGGCATGACTACCGATTTTTTTATGGTCAGTAATTGAGGATTTGGCCTTAGGCGAGCTATGGTTCCAACAAGATGCGACTCGAGGATATAGAATATTAGCGACTATCTTGGCGTTTGTACTCGACATTGAAATAAATACGTCATCTAAATATACAACCAACCTACATATATTTAGGAGCTCGTTTAGACCTACAAATGTAGGTTGTACAAAAAATAAAAAAATAGAGTCAACACACCGTCCTGTGGTATACCGTGATCTATTTCTTTTCTAATTGAGTCGTTTTTCTCTACTTTCAAATAACACAATAGACTGGTTCCATAAATGAAAAGTTCCATAAGGCTTTGATTATCGCATTAGCCTCACCATTAGTGTATGCAACCATTGTGAAGTTCTCCAATGAGAGTGTTTTACCAATAGCGTGCAGACGAATTTACCCTTTTGATAAGAATCTTATAATTCGGAAAGTCATCAAAGTTGGAAAGTGTATCAATTTTTTCCTGATTTTTGCATAAAAACTACTTAACTACGGGCTTTGTTAATGGTTCCGAGCTCCATATGAATGTAAAGAATGTTAGAATGTTGTCCAGACAACTTGACCCATTTTTATATAAAAAAAAAACACAGATTTCATACTCTCCCAACCCACCCCACTGTACATAGTGCAACTACAACATCATGTTGACATACAGACGATGGCATGGCAGCGAATAAAATAATCGGTGATCGTTTATAAGCAGCACACACAACAGCTTTCATGAGTAATATGCATATCGCGCCGCATTCGTTCCGTCTTTTCCCACCAAACGCAAGTATTGTACTCAAACTTAACACACACTCGCGTGCAAGCACGCACGTATCTAAGTATATCTATAGCCCAGAGTCTAAAACAACACAAGTTCCTATGGGGCCATTGAACCGCATACCCGTCAACCCGCCACAACTGCCACCTTCCGTACGCCTAACCAACAACCACCACCACCACCACCACTACCACGATCACATCGACAACAGCGACAACAACGATACAGCACAGAGCGTTGGGGAAAGTGATGGAAGTAGCAGCCACGATCAGCAGGCAGCATGCTACGCGCGCGCTATCGCGATCGCTCGTTCACTCACCGTTCACCACTCACCGTACGTTTCTCGCACATAAAAAAGCGCAAAAAAGCGCAATTTGTTTAAAATGTAGGTATGTAGGTTCCTCAACTGTATATGGCTATAAAAAAAAAAAAACGAAAAAGAAGAAGAAAGAATAAACGAGCTTTTTTTTAGCTGTTTTGTCTTGGCCCTCGATCATTCCCTCCATGCGCCGCCGCCAACAATCGATCGTGGGGCCTAGTCGTTTTACGCTTCTTTTTCGGAGGCAAATTCATTAGATGTAGCAATCTTTTGAGGAATTTTACGTCGCCGTAGTCGTCTCCATCGCTGTCGCTGTTGTACAAAGAGCAGCATAAGCATAAATGGCTCTTTGATTGAATTTGAGAACAGGCCCATGTTGTTAATTTCTTTTTTTTTATCAGTTGACTGGATTGGATTCATTTAAATAATCAAATAAAGAATTTCTGAGACTCGGTATTTATAGAAGCCAACCGAGACGCGGCGTGCGAGATACACGCGAGATAGTGTGAAGAAGTTATGATTACATCACGGAGACATCGACGTCGACAAACAGAGAAGATACATGAATGGAGTTCAAGCGTTTAAATGGTTATTGAACTTACAAAAAAATTGGGATGCTGTGTAACTCATTACGAAGAGACAACGACGACGACGACACGATGATGACTCAAAACCCGGAGATCAGCCAGACCGATAAGTACATACGTGACTGTATTGTTGTAACCATAGTCTTGGATGTGAAGTGCCATTTGCTCCAGATTCAGCTGTAAACTGATTCATCACAATGAAGAAATGTGCTGAGCAATGGTGTCTACGTCTACGGGGAAATCGAAATAGAGAGATTCCGCCAGACATTTGTGGGAAGTTGGCAGTAAGCTCGGCTTACATTACTTGTTGGATATCTATGGGAATTTGAGCATTGAAATGGTCTTAAACAATTCTTCGGAGAATTTATCTTCTTTCAACCACTTAATCTTTTATTGCTAAACAAATTGGTTATATTTCTTGGAAACCTGGAAACAAGGTATGATATATTAAAGCAATGTAATCAACGGAAATTGGAGATCATACTGATCATATTAGCAATACAATGGTAGTACACTCCATCATTTGGGAAAAATAATCGTTGATCCACTTCTTAGAAACGGAAAACTTGGGTTAAAGTGAAAAAAATTAGATATGTTTACTTGTTGTGATATCTCTAGATAATACCTATAATCTATACCTTGCAAGGTACAACTTACGCTTTACACTAAACTGATAGTTATAGTCACCTATTCTTCCTTAATTTTGTGACCAAAAGTCCTGCTAACAAAGGGATGACAAATATTTGGATTGCATAGGTATTACAGAAGCGATCAGAGTACTAGAATTTATACAAAAATACCAAGCTCTGGTCTGGAATAAAGAATTGGAGTTAGCCTTCAATATTTGCTCTATAGTTTGCTCGTTTTAAAAATATTATAAACAAAAACTTTTCAATATTTTTCAACAATTTTTGCTTTATTTAATAGAGTAAATCTTCCCATTAATTATGCAATAGTATTTCTTTCAGGCCATCCTTTCAACCGAATTTTTTAATACATTTTCGATGGTTTCGGCCCCTATTTCCGAATAGCTTGACCAATATTATTCTTGACTGCCTGAATTGTCTCACGATTGTTCACGGAGCATCCAACGGTGTCATATAGTAGCGTAATCCCAGCAAATCGTGGCTTAACTCTTAGCTCCGATAGAAACAGTGATACCTTCCCTTGTGTTATCGATAATTTGCATGAAAACGTCAAAACTGACGTACGCAGATGTCATCCAACAATTTTTGTTACAAAAAATCGTAGATTTTTTTCCTTTTATTTGTTACTCAGAATAATCTGAGCTACTGCATTATTTTTATTGCAGATGGTGTTGATAATTTTTACTTTGTTTGTTTACCTGACAGATGAAGAGTTGAAGTCTCAGTCCATACGCTGTACTGCCAGGCTTCTATGATGACGTAGCTAAGGCCCGATGTCGTTTTTGTGTCTAATCCTATACCGGCTTGCAAGAAAACGTGCCTATTATTACATTATTACCTCTTAGGGAGATTCGCAGGTACTTTTATTAAGATCCTCCTGTACACTGACGATACTGTCTCGTTGACTAGATCACCTTAGTCCTTACAGCTTATAATAAATCAACTTTACGCAGTAGTGGAATATAACACTTAACCTAGACAAATCGAAAAATATGATTTTTAAAAGAAAAATTGACAAATTTAGTGTTGGGAGTTTGTTTCCAGAATCAAAATTTACCTCACAGTGCGAAATACCGAGTCTTTGAAGCTGTATCTAAATCTATACCTTTACTATGAAACGGGAACCGAGAACGTACTATACCTGGTCATTTGACATCTAACATATGTACGAGTATGCTCCAACAACTACTGCTGAAGATGTTAATTTTGGCGGAAAGATATGGATACGACGTCAGCTTAGATTAGAATGTTCGGACAAGTTCGAAGAGGGTATTTTCTATCTCACGTAGATACATGTATCCTTAACAACTATGTATGCATGTATGTATATTGAGCAAGCAGATGGTTCCTTTAGGTTAGGTTCCCTTCATTATTTTAAGGGTTCCAACAGGATGAGATGTATTTTGTTAATTTACCGTGCTAGAGGAGAGATATTGCCTGTTTACTTCGTACCACACAGGGAGGATCTTCCAGTTTTCTGGTTTCTCAATTTGCAACTTAGCACAGATGAAGTATGAATATTGTACATTTACTGGAAATCTGTCCAATATTTCGTGCTGTAAGGAGGCTTTGCTTTGAAAAACCCGTATTGTCGAGCAAAGAAGTAAAGGAGTTATTAAACCGTTCTAATTGGAAAGCTATCGTATAATATTGCGAATAAAAATTAGGTTATAGAAGAATGCTAATTGGAGAAGAATTTTAACATTAAGTCTTATTTAGAAGGAAACACTACTGAAATATTGAATCCAAAGCTGCTTCCTTTTCATCAGCCCTAAGTGGGCGTGGCATAGTGTATTTTTTCTGATGATAACTGAATGATAACTTCGATCGTTTGAGTAGGTACATACATATGTACGTTACATGTAAAATTTTATCAAGATCGGATTCTTAATGAAATCGCCCCCAAAAAATGGGCGTGGCCACATATAATGTATGGATAAATTGTAGACAATCTGAATATCTAAATATTTGGTATTAATAAGATTTTTCGATTTCAAATAAAATAGTGGAGTTATGACGTGAAGATTTTTACGCTTATACTGCTTCTCCTTCTTAAAAGTTCAGATATAAATTTTCCTCCTAGCTCAAAATTTAAAGCCATAAGTTGTGACATATATATACATAAGGACAGATAGACGGATAGACTGATCACGAATATATGCATATACTTCTATCGGTCTATCTCGATTATTTCTCTACATATGTTACAAACTATGTATCTACATACCAAACTTAAGATACTCATAGGATTAAAAAAAAAATACAAATTTTTGACGCGACAGGTCCATGGGACCCAGGGCCTAGCTTCTCAAAACCACTCGTGCTGTGCGTGTTATATTCTTCATACGAATGGAAGAGGCCTACTGTTTAATACCGCATCCGAACGGCAGTTTTTTGTTTTTGAGAAACTTTTTCATGACATTTTTACTCTCGGATGTTTGTCAGACGCTTGCGAGAGGTGGGGCCGTGAAAGAAATTTTAGGTTTTGTTTGGGGATTGAACCTGGAACTCCTCGCTCCGAATACTAAAAGCTTGATAGTTTTTAGCAGACGGCCTTAAGCTACAGCTCTGTGCAAAAAAATAGCACCACCCATCTTAGAAGTCTTATGAAAGGAATATTTTAAAAGTCAATGCGGATTTGGATATTACTTCTTTTTAAATATTAAAAGTAAAGTAATAGTAATTTAGAAACATAAAAATTCATTTATTATAACAAAAAATAAAAAAGTTATAAGTAAAATAAAAATTTCCAAAAAATTGGAAGGTTTTTTAATTTAAAATTAAAGAAGAACCTTAATATTTGGTCTTAGGACCTTTACTTTTAAGCACAGCGGCGCAACGTCTTGGCATGGAGTCGATTAATGCTTGAGTGGAATATCCCTCAGCCCAGCCAGCACAGCTTCCCACAACTGCAAAGTATTTTCGGTTTTTTCTTAAACACGGCTTCCTTTACATCAGTCGAAAGATTTTCGATTGGGTTCAGATCTGGAGACAACCGGTCATTCCATAACCGGGACCCTATTCATTCTGAAAAATTCTTTGGCCAGTTTGCTGGTATGCTTTGGGACATTGCCTTGTTGCAAGACCCATTTGAGATGCATATTCCACTCTGCGTAAGGGAGCATGATCTCCCTCATAATGTCCACATAAACTCCAGCGGTCATTACTGGCTTGATCCAAAATATGGGACCAGTACCATAATAGGAAAAGCATCCCCATACGTTGATTTTTGCGCCGCCGTGCTTAAGCTCGTATTGTAATTTAAACTCCTGGTTTTTTGGCCTGCGAACGAATGTTCTGCTTCCAGGAGTCCAAAATAAAAGAATTTTAGACTCATCGGTCCATAAAATATTACGCCATTTAGACAGTGTCCAATGCAAATGACAAGTTCAAAATTCAACATGGTGCTATTTTTTTGCACAGAGCTGTATGTCATCAAGATGGACTTAAGCACAATTTTTTTATCTAAATTTTGTAAAATGTATGAATATTTAATAAAACTACATCTAATCGAAAATTTAAATCCTAGTTCCACGTAGATATAGCAGTTGAGGGAGACACTGATGCTTTCGTTTAAGGATCTCATTTCTACCTACGTATATACGTATATTTATAAACGACGCATATATTTACACCACTCGGAGAGCTAATATCTTAGTCCATAAAGTCTGAGAGTGTCCCAATCTTAGAGTAGCCTAAATATCAGGTCAAGACATATCTGCACTCATTGGTAACTTGGAAGACGACAACCTTAACTAGTTAGGGACAAATTAAAACAACTCAAAGGGATAGAAACAACTAAAGAGATTTAATAATTCAAAGATAATCCTGAGACACCGCCTTAGTTACAATGACAGCAAAAGAAAAGTATTGAGTCAGAAGAAAGGAAGAGTAAGAAAAAGAAGGCACAGTAAATCCTTCTTCCAACTTATGGAAACCAAAGAGTCCCGAAATGAAAACAATATTTAAAGGTTTCGTAAAAAATATCAAATAACTGCCTGCCATTTTTAGGTTCGAATTGCTCCATAGATGGCGTACTACTTCGCCTTCCGAACTTTGTTATGTTAACTTTTCTAGCTACCGATTTATGAAAATTTTACATTTTACCAATCCACTGAGCATTATCTGCTACATTATGTGAACTTCTATAGTCTTTTGTTGAATGGAAGAATGGAACTCCTATCAACCCACTATCAAGGTTTATTCTGATCCAACCAAACTGTTGCATTGGCAGCACTGTAATATTGTATTGCACTTCTGAATTATCGAATTAACAAAAAACAAAAACTACTATAACTACTGTAATGACTGTAAGACCAATCGTGAATAAACACTTCTTTAAGAAATCTTGAACAAAACAGAAATAGATACATGCATGTTAGGTCAGAGAATGTATCAGATAGTCAGGTCACATGCCTTCAGAAGCTTTAAAAATTTCAAGCAGCACGCTACCTTCCACAATTCCTCATTTTCTGGATTGCCTTGCCACTTTAAGACAATGAGATCGGGGTCACTAATGCCCTTCATTTGTCCCAAAACCTGTCCTGTGTCCACCTGCGAAGTCCAAATCGAAACTAAACATTAATCCATGTGAAATTTTATTCAAGGTTTTCGGCTCATAAACGGTCCCAAAAATTAAAGAAAACACTGTTCCTTAAAAACCATATTAGTAAAATATTTGCACACATGCGAACAATACCCTGAAGCCCGCTCAAAGGAACTGAAATCATATTTCGGCATGCATATGTATTTTATAGAATCCAGTGGCTTCAAGTCTGTGCATTCTGAGGGTTCTCTCTTACCATGTTGTTAGGTATACACTTGTATGGAAATGAATGGATAGAGGAGTAACAGAGTGACCCTCAATTCAATACCAGGCCATGTGAGAATAGAGAACAACGAGACACCAGATGTACGAGCAATACACGGGGCAGCGAAATACTTCATAAATCCTGAAATCCTATTCTATGCAATAGATCACACCCTGAAAATAAAAATTCAGGAAGTTGGAAAAGGAAAAACAGGACAAAAACCTGTAAAAATCTTTACGGTCTGAGCTTAAAAAAACCTTGAAAACAATATGTGCATATACACTTCTAAAGGGTGGGCCCTCTGTTGGTTTCTTTTTGAATCATATATAATTTTGACACTGACAGCTTATGCGATCAAAAAATTGACAGAAACGTAGTATTTATATCAAAAAAGATTCAAAGTATGCATCAACCTAAACACAAATAATCCACATATTCTAACAGGGAAATCAGGAAACTAGGTATGAATGTTGGATGAAAGCCTTTGCAGATGGTCTACAACTGCTGGAATAAGTAAGCAAGAGCACAACACTCTAGTAACCTACATATAAGCTAGGAAGTCCTTGTTCAAACAATATATGTAAATCATATATACCCTATTGGGTATGGCGTGTATAGTGTCACTTCCTTCCCGATTCCCTTCAGAACAAAGTAATTTTCGAGGTTTTCTCTTTAGATACATACGTAGATACTAGGAATTGCATAGGTACTTCTATTAAACACTCATCTGACTTTGCGAGTATGTTTTAGAAACCAATTTACTATAGTCTACTATTCGATTTGAAACTCATTGGCTATTCTGATCTCGATGAGAGAATAATTGTAAATAAATAACAAGGTCTACAACCAACGACCCAACACATGCTCTAGAGTGAACAGAAAATACTTGCTGTTACGTACTACTGGTGCCAAATATCTGTGACCCACTTTCTTCGCCGGCATTCATCTCTACCACTTCCTTGTTCACATGGCCAAGCCAAAGTTTACTATTACTATTCCTTAACTCACTCTGAAGTACTAAAACTTAATTAATTTAACAAAAAACAATAATTCCCACAGTCACATTGAAAGTGACGATAACGCGTCGTTTGGTTTATTGTCACCATGACCCAAATATTTATCAAATCACAAAAATAGAATCCAAAGCAAATGTTGTTTTGGCGTTTCGTATTCAGCTGCGATATACATTCGCTGACAAATTCGTTCAATAGATGAACGCCTGACGATAGGGACCCTCTATACATTCGGATATTGTCAAGATGTTTTCCTTCAGGCATTTAACTGAAAATCCAAAACTAATTCCACGACTCGTTATACAGGAAAGGATAATACACCTTTTTTTGCACTGCAGTCATAAGACAGCTTAACCTCTTGCCGACGTTTGACATTTCGAAATCACGTTTTACGCTGAACATTCCCACCTCAACTTTCACTAAGCAATGCTTAACTAATATTCATGCATTCATCCCCTTCCTTATAGTGTGGCACTAGTTCCACTTCAATCCAAAAAAAAAAAAACAAAAATATAAAAACCACACACACACTTGGATAAGCACACTCTAACGAATTTTGTATCTTTTTTTTTTTTTTGTGCATTTTAATTCCATTCTCTTTGTGGATAAGTAAGATGCACTGCACTAGTGGCACCGCACACGAGTATCTAAATATTTTCCTCTTGCGCTGCTATTCCTGTCACTGGACATTCATCAATCATCCTGAAGAGAGAAACCGTGCACGCATGGAGACACACAAATAAAAAAAAAAAAAAAGAAACTCAAGCCTCGAGATACTCGTACATACATATGTATATGTATGCGCTGATGATATACACAATGACAATAATGAGATGCAGTAAAGCTAAATGAATTATTGTCTAAGGATATCTAGCTCTTACAGCGCAGCGGTTGGACAATTTAAATAAAAAGAGGAAAACACATACGATGAGACTAGAGTAGTCCACGAAAGATTCACTATAACAGATTTTTTCTAAAGGTCACAGGTTATCTGTTATCTCTTTCGTATCTAACAGGCACTTCACCAAGGATTAACCTGGGTAGAAAATTCTAATGACCGTCTTTTCTGCTGCAGACATACCAACGAATCCACAATCAACGTGATAAAAACAACCCCACCAGCAAGGGTTCTCAGCATGCTACATCAAGACCATTACATACAGGAGTGCCTAGAGGATTACCCATTCAAACAGCTGGAACTCTCGGAGAACATGAACAGATTTTAAAGAAATTCGTAGGTGAAGGCGTAAACAGTGAGTACACATCACCATACATCGACTTTGAAAAACCATAATCCTGGCCATTTCCAAGTAGGGACGAATGGAAGACCAGTGAACCAAGGAGTATCGATCAAACAAATGGATCAAAGATGGATATAGAAACGGGGTCCTCCGAAGAACTTAACGTACACAGCTCAATCAGACTTCGTGAGTATAGCAGTGTTTTCCAAGCTAAAGTCGTGGCAGTATACCTGACGAAACTTAGAAGGAAAAAGTCTGCAATAGATCAAAATCGAACACTTTCATGGATTAAGCCTCTACTCTGCAACCGCAGGGAAAAAGTGAATCGTAAGATCATAATGACATCCAACAAAAGATGAAACTCGCTTACCACTTGTGATATTTCAAGGCCAAGACACCACAAAGCCATAGCCAACAAACAGGCAGGAAATCGTTGTCAGTATATGTAGGTGCGCTCACTGGCATAAACTTGTCAGGTATCATAAAATGAAACTTTGGGTGCTTTCCTAAATGCAGTACTGCATGCTTTGTGAATCAGCAACCATTCCTAAATGGAAACTCAAAATGATGACACATCGCATTACGTTCCGAAATGCATTGTGAACGAATACACTGCGCAAACAAAAGCAAACAGCGCATCGTGAACTAACACCATGCAAATGGTATTTGTTATTGCTACCCTTTTTGGATTAGCTTTCAAATATATTTCGTGAATATACGGTTGTCACCAGCACCACAATTGTTTAGAAAATGATTAATTATCTGAGTTGTAATTAATTTACACATTGTTTCAGATTACGTCATGATTCACAACGCAACAGAATGCGCATCGCATACTGAAAGCATCGTGTATTTGCAGCACGGATGCGATGTGCAGTCACAATGCGCATTTTGGTTGAATTTAGGAAAGCAGCCTTTAACTCAACGATGACAGTATACATATTTAGCGTCTGTTGTGACGAAAAGGTTCACACGGATACACCTCATCTCCTGTGCCACTGCCCAAGCAGTGGTAACTTGACAATCAAAGACATTACTTCTCGGTTTCTGAGAATATACCGATGGTTACATCTAATCACCAACGAACAGGAAGGAAACAGTAAGGAAGAGACCAAATATAGGAACTGAGACCTACCTCCCATTTGGGCATCACAATAGTTCCACATGGACCTAAGTATGAAGAGACTAAGTCTTTCTCCTGTTACAAACATCGAAACACCACCAACATACCCTATCATGAGGTTATAAAAAAAAAAAAAAACTCCATACAAACACCCACACGCGTCGGTGGTGACGACGACGACGACGATGACGACTAGGCTAAGCGTTAAGTAGATGCAATCTTATTGCTCCCAGTTTGCTGCACAAACGTTGATATACCGAGAAGGAATTCGTAAAAATAGAAATTCGTAGAACTTGTGGTGTTGCTGCTGTTATATGACTTTGGGGGAACGGCTCCCGGTGGTAATAGTTATGGTGCTACTAATCCCAAGGCACACGTTGGTTGCCTCTAGTTTATTTTGGTTAAACCGGAGAGAAGTTGTCTTGCATTCATTTGATTGTTTTTTTGTTTGTCTTTGTATTTGGGACGAAGAATAGGAAAATCTTGATGCGCTCTTGCAGTGGGCACATGAAACGAAGTCGACTTGGTTGAGTGGAAAGTAAAAGCACTATTAATCTGTGTTATTCGGTTAAGTTTGAGCTGTTTATGAAGACCGCAATAATTTATGACTTAAGGTGTGTTCTTTTGAAGATATTCGTTTTACGTGAGGGTTAAGAGTGAAGACTGAGTCTGGTCCTAGTCTTTTGAAATTGATGATGTTTATTGACTAACAGGGTACATAGTTTTTTAGTTTTGTACAAATTTTCCAAAGAACTCGAATGTCATTCATGATTACAACACCATCTTTGAAAAAATACACGATCCAATCATTCCGGTTTTCCGAAACCCGCACTAAACATTGGCTTGTAATACATACATCGGTCTGCGAACCTATCTATTTAAACGTGTTCCTCAACATGGATGATTTTTGTCACAAAATGGTCATCGTTCACCTTTCAGAACCTAAACGATGAACTGTGTCGGTACCCGGAATATTCTGTAGGGAGGTTTTAATGACGACGGGTTGTTTAAGCACGACATTGAACACAATCGAGTTATTTGGCACAAAACCGAGTTGGGCATACCTGTGTAAACAAGCTAATGTATGACCCAATCACTCGTAACCAATCGTGTTATACGTGCTATATCGTTGGGAGGTAGCTGAAGCGTTTAATCCCGTATTCGAAGATTATCCACTCGGTTATTTGTCAAATGATTGTGACAGGTTGGACTGTCAAAAAAATATTGGTTTATTATTTTTTCGGAATCAAACCATCACTCAGTAGTCCGAACCATAAAACTTGTATAGCTAAGCTAAAGTTGGAGCATGGAAAACATTTTTTCAGAAAGCAGGAAGGGTTCAGCACATGTTTCCTTTCTATACAGCACTAACTACTACAAAATGTATTGGAATGTCAACACACTTTTGATATCATCTGCACATGCCACCGTAACCATCGAGAAATGTCAATGGTACATCGTTTTACAAATGTCCCCGATTATTGCCCCACACTCTTGTGTATAGCCTTCAAGTTCTTCAATAAAAAGCTTGTTCATGGTCTTCCACAATTTATGAGTGTTCAAATGTTTATCACATCTGAAGTTGCAAGATGAAGAAATTCCATGACGAATCTTCTATGAGTCTCAAGTCTGCCACAAGACTAAGAAAATTTCACGAAACCATTTCGTACCACAAGCGGTATATGTATGTATTACAATTAGGACGGAATACGATGATTTATTGAACGCATTCCCCTGGAATTGTTCATGAAAGGCTTCCAGGTTAAGAGATTACCGAATCCATTTTTCACCAAGAAAAACTGACTGGTCATTAAAATCATGTTCTTCCCTGATGGCCTTAGAATGAGTTCTAATAGAAGAGCAGGGTTCTACTCAAAAGTCAAAAAACTGCGCATCAGTCGTCTAAGATGGCTAGGGCATGTAGACGAATAGACACCAGCGCTCCGGCATGCAGAATCTTCGAATTAGACCTGTAGGAACAACGCAGTAGACGAAGGTCTTCCCTTAAGTGACACGCACATGTAAAAGGGGACTTCAACTGATTTGGAGTGCGTAACTGGAGGCAGTTGGTTGAGATTCTGGTTCACTCCGAACTGTAGCACCAAAAAAAGAACAATACAAATATTTGGCGCTACAGGTCCATGGGAACCAATGCCTTACTTACTTACTTACTTAGGTGGCACTACAGTTCGGGGTGAACCTGGGCCTCAACTAACAAGCCTCTCCAGTTAGCTCGGTTAAACTTGTTCAAGTCCCCTACCCCCTTCAACTTGTGTGCGCCACTTAAGACGAGGTCTTCCTCTACTGCGTTGTCCCGCCGAGTTTGATTTGAAGTCTCTGCGGGCCGGAGCACTGGTGTCCATTTCAAGACCCAAGGACCCAAGGCCTAGCTTCTAATAGTCATTCATGTTGTGATTGTCATATTCTTTACACGAATGCAAGAGGCCTGCTGTATAATGCCGTTTCCGTAAGGCAATGTTTTATTTAAGAAACTTTTACATAACAGTTAGAGGTTTGAGTAGATGGATGTTTGACTAGACGATCGCGAGAGGTCGGGTCGTGAAAGAAATTTTAGGAGTTGTCTGGGAATCGTAGTCCAAAGTACTAACCACTTGAGTCACAGCGCCCAAATGTAGCGAAACCTTAGCAAGTAGATAAGTAGTGAGTCTTTCAGACTTCATAACGCCTTCGATGACTTTCAAACAGAAATCCAGTTCCAGAAGCAGCAATATCTGCAATGTCAGAAAACAACCTCCTCGTATCCATCGTATTGCGAACAATCATCCTAGAGGAGGTAGACTCTACAAAGTCATACTTAAAACAACTTATTAGAAAAGTGTATAACTCATTTGACAACCCAATGCCAAATCAGACTGCAATTTGCCGATCACTTATAGCTAGGACCATTTGTTGGTCTTTTTAATAATGCTATAAAGAAAACACTGATCAATATTTTTCAACGATTGCTTTATCGAAAAGAGTAAACCTTCTCATTAAATTTGGAATATTATTTCATTGAAATGACTGCTTCAGATAGCTTGGCAGTAGGCCATCCTGTCAAGCCAATTTTTTAACACATTTTCGATGGTTTCGGCCTCTATTTCACGAATAATTTGATCAATATTATCCTTGAGCCTGACTCTTCTCTGGATTGTTCGCATAGTATCGATCTTTAATGGCACCCCACAAAAAAAGTCTGAGCAGCTCCGTGCCGGCCAAGCAACATCACCAAAACGACTGATTACACGATTATTGGACTTATTTTGCAATAGTAGCACTCTCCATTGACTGTAACGTTTCTTCCATTGTCGTTTTCGAAGAAAAATGGGCCAATAATGCCGCCACTGCAAAACCACACCAAACAGTCACACGTCTCCCTTCAGCGCACAGGATGAGCAGCGAAATATGTTCGGTTATCAATCAGCAACTTTCATCACAAACTTGCTTACACGAAATTTCTTTTCAAAATTCGCACTGTTTCAGCAACACAGCATCCACTTTGGAAGTAAGTTTGCAATATTTTCCAACGATGTTCCTTTTCATTTCACACCGCGAAAGTATAATACTGAGGTTCTGTCAATTTTTTTTGAGTCAGTGTCAGTGTCAAAATAACATATGATTCAAAAAGAAACCAACAGATAGCCCACCATGTACATTAATGTCAAAGACAGTTCCTCCATTCCCATAATCAGTGAAGTAATCTCCATAATAGACTGACATCGGCTCTATAATCTGTAAATAGTCAATTGGGTCCTGTCAGAACTCCTAGTACTTGCTACTGTCTAGCTTTACTGTACCACTCAAGCCTATCGTTCCTTCGAAACTGTAACACAGCTTAGGAAATCCAGATATTAGATCAATGGATCTGTGTAAGAAACTGATTTACAAACTAATTTCCTAGCTGAAGCTGCAAACACACGCCATTTTCGATTCGTGAGTAAACCAGAACTGTCAAATATTAGACCAATCGCAGCGGACATCTGACAGATAAGTCCTCACATTTATTGGCGAGTTCGAAACCATCAAATTCTCAAATGGCGACAACGAAAGTGACCCAACCGACACGACCGACGCACTGTAATCTAAACTCAGTATAAAAAACGGAACAAAACACAAAACAGACGAAAGTCAATGAAACAAAATCAAATTCAATTTCGCACTTTGTTTCTGTGAGTGTCGCACCCTCTCTTGCTTGATTATGGTGAGTATCTATGTATTTTCATTCTACGTAGGTATTTTAACTAAATCGATAGTGCAGCAACAACAACAACAGCAACAACAAAAATAAAAACAACCCGACTAAATGTGTATTGGTTCATTGAACTCGAAGTTCTAATGAACTCGTGCTGCTTACAACACATAAGCGAACGCACGAGGAAATTAAATGAATTGATACCGCGCAATCGGGCCTACGTCTTGGCTCCATGCGTCGTCGGTCACCACCACCCCCTTCTGATTCATCATAAACATGCACACACAGACGTCAGTGTCTGCTCCTAACTATATTTGATTTGATTTTATTCAAACAAAGTAACAAAAATGCAAAAAAATAAAAAATAAGATAAAATTATAAAAAAAAAAAAAAATATTTTACTGTCACAATGCTTTTGTGGGCTTCTGTTTGCTACTAAATAAACTACGAAACGAATAGTTGCTGCTACCCCTCTGCTGGGCTAGTGCTAGTGCTCTTGGGTCCTCCACTGTTGCATTGTTTCGTGTTTGATTGATATCCAAGCGCACAACAGAGAGACGGCGGCGCAGCAGCACGTATTCTACTTCTACATGCGGAGTTCAAGAGCGACGACAAGTGAATTGAACTTGTGAGGTTATGGCTTTATCCAGAGATTCTTTAATTTTTTTTTTTAAATTGAATGCGCAGTTGCTCAGTTGACAGAAGCAGAAACCTCGACTTGTAGATAAAAAAAAGTGCAGGGTTTTGGACGAGAATTTACTTTATTAAACAGCTGGAGTTTCCTTTAGAAAATGTGTTTAGAAATTCCCGAAGTAAAGCTGATGGTTACAACCATGTGAAGCGTATAAAAAGTGGGTTCCATGAAACCTCGTCACAGCCTTCGCCATACAGTACACCCAATTGAAGTCATATCCAACAAGCACTCAGTGATCCATATGGAATCCTAACGAAATTGTCACCGACTAAGCATTTCCGGGGTAGAAACGACATACCAGAGGTATCACTGTTGGATACAATTGTATGGAATATTTTGTTAGTGTGTCAGATGCCGTTCTAACCTTAAAATTGTACATTTTACTTAATTAAATAATAGAGAAAGAATAGATTTGCAATTCAGAAACACGAATTATTCACGCGATGATTTGTTTCAAAAAGGCGTGTGGATTCAGTTGATGGAAGCTCGACTTTGTTCCTGAATCCAAGTTCACTTCGTTTTCTTCCTAAAAGATGTCCATCTTCCAACACAAAACAAATGGAAATAAAATCAAAAGATAAGATTTTAAGGTTTTTTTTTTAGTAATGGATCCTATCCTCTTTGGATCATTGTACCAAAGTTGGCCATCTGTTGGTTTCTTTTAGAACCATATATTATTTTGACACTGACAACTATTATGCGTTCAAAAAATTGATTTGACAATTGAAAAATTGAAACTCAGTATTATATTTTCGCGGTACGAAATGTGGACGCTATGTTGCCGAAACAGTGCGAATTTTGAAATTCGGTCGAAATAATGCACCAACTGCAGCTGGTGTACGCAAGTTTGTGATAAAAGTTCGTGAGATTGGTTTACTGATTGATAACCGAACATATTCCCGCGTTCGTCCTGTGCGCTCAACGAAGAATATTGCAACTGTTGCCGAAAGTGTGCGCCTAAAGCCAAGATCCTCATTATTGGCCTATTTTTCATCCAAGACGATAATGGAAGAAACGTTACAGTCAATGGAGAGCGGTATCGAGGCATAATAACCGATTTTTTTTGGCTAGCAATTTAGTATTTGGACCTTGGGCGAGCTACTGTTCCAGCAAGAAATAAGTTCAATAATCGTGTTACCAGTCGTTTTGATGATGTTGCTTGGAGTTTTTTTGTGGGGTGCCATTAAAGATCAATATAGGTCAAGATATTCGTGAAATAGGGTTCAAAACCATCGAAAATGTATTGAAAATTGGGTTGACAGGATGGCCTACTGCCAAGTACCGACGTGAATTTCGCCGGAAAGCTGAGAAGCGAGAAAGCGAGAAACTGATTCACTGTGTCCGTACCCTTATACGGCAAAACTTGAAGATACGAAAATTCCCTCTAAGCCAGTTTTCGATCATGTCACTTTCCATTCATCGATTTCGAAAAAAAAAAAATTTTTCGAGTTTATTTCGCTAACCTTGCTCAGTAGAGGCGTTTATTCTAACGCACAGAATAAAGCTGTCAGAGGCGTTTGAAATTCAAAGTGGATTCAGGCAAGGTTGCATCCTTTCGGCAATATTGTTTTTATTGGTGATCACTAATGTGCTTTAGTCGCTGGTAAATGAAGAAATTCGTTGGACGGTTTCATCTACGTAAAACACCTTGACTACACTGACGAACGTGTACCTACTGTCTCACAGGATTATGGACCTCAACCAAATGACAACAAACGTTGTGAGGGAGGCTCCAAACCTTTAAGAATCGGTTTCTAAGAAATATTCTAAGGATTTTAGGCCAAACTGTATCTCAAATAAACAACTTCACCAGAAAACGGGTCAAGAACCTATAGACGTCACCATTCACGACGAAACTGGCAGTTGATCGGTCATAGATTTCGAAAAAAGAATAGACAAGCTAGATGGCAGAATACCGAGTCGACCGAGAAGTACATTGCGTAGAACAGTGGATATGACATCTCGATATCTGGGCAAGATTTGGAGAGAGCTGAAATTCATTACCTGAAACGGTATGCGACGATACGGAAAGGAAGCAGGATATATGTAAGTAACTTTTCGCCAGGTAAATGATGTTTTTACATGTATACAACGCAGTTGACGCAAGGATGACGCAGTATAGAAAACAGTTGACGAGCTATAAAAATTATGTTTGGTGAATTGCTTAAAAGTCAAGAACTAAGGAATGTAGCTACATACTAAGAACACAACCCGAAGGAATTCTGTACGTCCCTTAGATAGACGCACGTGCTAAACAGCTAGGAGTAGTTCACCCTGCGATGAAATGCTACAGTGCTGAAGCTAAAGGTGCTACGATAGTGCACAGGGAAGCGATAGCGTACGCTCTGTAATGACTTAAGAAGATTTTCACATTTGGGCAAACAAAATAATTACCTGCAATATGAGTACAGGAATTTCAGATACCAATTTTGGTCCTTGTCTGTGAAGTCTGAAAGACCGGACTGAAAGTATGAAAGTATGTCACCTGACATAGTGGACACCAGCCCATTGTACCATTGAAGGAGCTCACTTTGAAGATAGCCCTTGGTATCCTTCCAAAATAATTGGACTCTGGATTTTGGGAACTGGGAACTGGGAATTGGGAACTTAGTTGGATTAGCTTCATAAGTTTTAGGTTAGAATGGCTATCTGTACAAGGATATCACTGTTCTATTTCTATTTTTAGCTAAGCATGCTAATGACATCTAAGAACGCAGATTTGCTTAGATTATCGAAAACAAGAGCCCTTAGATCTAGAAGTTTTCTTTGAAACAGGGCTGGACATTAGATAGAGGATGCCTCTCTACTCCCAGTTCCTACTATGTTTCAGTTGTCCATTGAAGCAGCTAACTTGGAAATAACCCTTGGAATCCTTCCATTATAATTGGACTCAAATGGTAACATAGTTGGATATGTATAAGGATACCATGATCCTATTTTCATTTTTAACTAAGGGCGCTACGCGTATTGTAGAGAAGAACAGGGCTGTACAGAGAGTGGAGAATGCTTCTCTACTCCCAGTTAGTAGTTTGCTGACTACTTAATTCCAGATAAAACCGAGCAAAACACTTCCTTTTGGGGGTGTACCGCAACTGACATGCAATTGTTAATAAGCCTCTAAGCAATTGATTGATCAAGACACCGAACGAAGTATCCACTTTCAGATTTGTGAGTGCGAGAGCGGTAGTATCATCACCCTTATAGCTTATAGTACGGAGTGATTCACCAGCCACATTTCTTATGACATGTCCAAATATCCCTTAAAATAGATTTAACCTTCGTATGATAGAATTGTGTAATGTTGTGTTGGATTTTGTTACGAAAACATTTGTATCTTACACTGCATTGTATCTAGGTTCACCAAGCATGAGTCAGTAAAACCCGCAAAGAATGGAATCTAATTTTGATTGGCATGTGGCGCCCGAAATTTAGGGCAAATTTACACCAAGTAGATACCCCACACATGGGTGTGACACTAATCGAGGAGAACGTATAATGAAGCGTGAAATTCAATAGATCTGTTAGAGCGGCTGTGATGGATTACTTTTGCATACGAACTATCGAGTTAACGGTTACAAGAAATAAATTGTATAGTAGAAGAGTAGAAATGTATTACATTTGTAGTTTTGTACCTCAAAGTGTTATAGATACCTCAGTACAGATAGTCGCAGAAAAACTTGTTCCTATCTACGTAGGTGAATCGAAGAAGTTAAACTCTTGACACACTGTACAGCATGGAGACATTTAACACCAAAAGTACTTTACACGCAAACTATAGACACTTAGTGCCATTACAATCGACCTACAAAACAGCAATGTAATTTGCGTTACAGAATTAAAAGACAATTAGCCTCTAAAAGGGCCTCTAAACGTGCCACAAGGTACCACTTAATTTCGATCAAGATCAATGTGAACTATGTAAGATATTAAGTTAAGCAACACTACCTTTAGATACTTGAGTTCCATTACTTAATGAATAAAGTATCTGTTGAGAGCTCAATAAAAATCATTCAACTGATACAAACAGAACGTGAGCATTAAGAAAAACGCAGGCTAACTAGTGCGTATCTTGCCAACTGAGTGATTATGTTGTTGTGTTTATTGTAGCCAGTCACACCGTTTGACTTGTAATTCAAGACGCACAGTCTTAAAAGCCTTCAAAATTTTAGAGACCTAAAAGTTTTCCTTTCATTACTTTTGTTCCAGTATTACAAATGATTGGTAATTAGTATTTTATGGTTCAATGAATGCAAAAAGGTGGTGAGATATGACTCACATTGGTTATGACTTATAAATCTTACATATGTATATACATCTGGATCTATCATGGTCTTTATATGAAAAGGAAATAGACACGCACGGATGTGATATCATTTGCTGTTTGCCATTCTGATGCCTCCAGTATCCAATTGGAACTTTATCGATTTAATAGCTGCTGACGGTACTCCGTACATGAGGATGAATCTGGTGACTGTTATGAATATCCAGTGAACAGTCCGGGGCTGAACACCTCTGTTAGTGACATGACCTCATGTCATGACCTCGCCGTCCTCGCCGTCCTACATTAGGAATGAAAACCATGAATCTGGCTTTTACTAAGCTCACCAAGGATTCCTTGATAGTTTCGATGGATTGAAAGTATTTCATCCAAAATTTCACTGTGCGACCAAAAATGGGCTGTACGGAAGAGTCCACGTCAGTACACAACTACATATAGATTTCATCCGAACAACTGTGGTCGAAATGTCGGTACAGGATCGACAGAAAGGGATTTGGTTGCAAATTGACTGGTTATCGATGAATCTATGTACATGCCTGACTCTGAAAATGTTCTAATAAAGTCAAACAAGTTGGGCGACCTCCCTTCTAAATATGTGATTTATGTTTCAGTTTCGGTTCAGCTTTATTGATAGTAACCAAGTCTGCAAGAGTAAAAAAATATTTACAGCGCTTGAGGAATCCGAAACACCTAGCACCAAACGAAAATCTGAGGTAACTTGCATCATAAGCAATGACAGGTCATTAGATTCCATTCATTTCTAGTTTCGCTACGTTGGTATACCTCTTCAGAGTCAGGAAACAGCACTAAGTTTTTAACGAATTAAACTCAACTCGGTTTTTCGGGTCCCAATTGATAATTGCGTCAATATCGGAGTTGAGCTCGTTAGACATTCTCTCCCAGTGAGACTGTGGTGTTGTTAAAAGCGAAGTCAATAGTACTGTCGTACGCAAAGGAATGAATTAGATTGAGAGTAAGAGAGAAACAGAATCGGAGAGAGGACTGAGCCCTGGGGTACACCACTATTTGTTCAGAATGAGGTACAAGTATCTCTATTCAATACAACTTGTATAGACCGATTACTTAAAAAACCTTGCAATTCATGATAAGAAGATGCTACCGACATCGTAAGCTTGGATTTTGCTTAAGAGAACACTGTGCCACACTTTATCGAAAGCTTTAGAGATATCAAGGACCACTAATCGGCATTCATCGTAATGATAAATACTTTGGTTCTATTTTTCCGAACATCTGCCATCTGATCCGAGCAAAGTCAGGACAATAACAAAGGAAATGATCCGAAGTATCGTTGCCCTCTCAAAAAGCATCGCAGACAATGGTGACTCTTAAGGCTAGCACACTAAGATGATTGGCAAAAGGAAAGTGTCCCGTAAGAACGCCAATAAGTTGTCTACAGTATTTTCTACTGCAGACAGGAAGAATGCCGATGATTTCTTACAGACGTTCGGGAGCATAATCTGCCTGCATTCTGGAGAGCCGTGCCACACACAATTGTGTGCGTAGGAAACCCAATCATGGAAGCCCTGAACGACCAGTTAAGGTCCTGAGAAGAGATAAGTCAAAGAGTTCACCCTTGCGACCGAATTCAAAGAGTTCTTTCATTCTCGAACACTTTTGGAATGGGTTACATGGTTGAGCAAGGTCTTAACCGCAGTCTGACTGTCGCTACAGACGTAGATACTCCGACGCCTTCATTTATTTTTAACAATATAGTCGGCAGCAATAGATCTCTGCTTGAAAAATAGAGGCATACTTGCCTCACGAGTAGTAAAGTCTAGTGTTATCAGTCTCCACGAAGACACCAGACCCTTGACTAGTTTTGGACCCATCCGCGAAGATTCGACTACAGCAGTGAACGGTGTCAATGCATTAAATGGCATATCCATGGAACCAGGGTTGTAAGATAAGTGTCGCGCAAGGACATCGAACATCCAGTGCGGATGATACCAAAAGCCACCCCGTCTAAGATGGAAGGTTGCTTTGATAGTGCCCATGATGAAAGCGTCAATGGGAGTTAATTCAAGCAGTACATCTAGAGCAGAGCCAGGCGGGAAAGCTCCCTCCACCAAAAAACCGTCGCATAAGTTAGAAAAGGTCTTATCATAGCCATATAGATCCAGAGGACCTTATTTTGTGATAAGCCGCATCTCTTGCCAAAAGCACCCTTACACTGTCAGAAAACTGAGAATGCCTTGAATATCTTCGACTTGACATTCTGCCCAAAGAATTCTTCTTAATAGGATCACTCCCAGATATTTTGCTTCGTCGGAGATCTGAATAGTGACGCCTTTTAGCGCTGACTGAGTCAGACCGGTTTCAAAACGCCTTCCCGTAAAGAGAACAGCCTTAATTTTCAAAGGATTGACCTAGAGCCCATTCCTCGTGCACCACTTATCGACCATGTCTAAGCTTATCTGCACGTTAGCACAAAGAGTCTGTAGGCATGACCTGACAGAAAGTATTGTAACATCATCCGGATATACCCGAGCCTAGACGTTTGAATTATTGAGAGTATGCAACAGAGAGTCAACTACCATGTACCGTAGAAGTGGAGACAGAACGCCACCTTGCGGGCAGCCTCTGTTAACACAATCCTAATGTCTCATCCATCCCTTATTGTCTAGCAGAGTTACATATGCATTGTCGAAAGCGCCCTCTATGCCGATGAAAATGCCCATGGCGTACTCTTTCCTATCGAATGCATCGTCAATGCGGACTTGCACTGGTCTCGACTGGTCTCTACAAGCTTTTCAGCAAGAAGGAAGACAGACTTATAGGTCTGAAACTCTTAGCGAGGGAGTAGTGATCTCTACCAATTTTGGTATAAAAGCCACTCGAACCGGATGCCGAGGTATAGGAATATATGCCAGTACCAGACACGGAATGAAGATTCTCTTCAGAGTTGGCAGCGACTGGTTTATATTACTGCAAGACTGGGTACACTCCATCGATACTAGGCGATTTTGCCTCATCTGTTGCCACGACCGATACAGTATACCAGCTACAACCTGCACAGGCGGGTCTTTCACCTAGAGTCTCGATCTTTTATAAAAATCTTTATAGGAAGCACTTTTTGCCAGGCGAATTAACTTCTTATATTCTTTTTGTTTGGATCGGAAAGGGTTCCAGTCTCCATCTAAATTTGTCTTGAATGGCACCAGGGAACTGTCGATTTACAGGAGGTTTTCATAACCAAGCACGTCAGTTCAAAACATTTAATGATGATACTAGCCAGGTTTTGAGCATCATCCTCGACCTTCGGTCTCATTCTGAGTTTAGGAGGAATTTTGACAGACTTGTCTAACTCTTCTCTAAAGCGTATCCAAATCATTTTTCGCGGATTCTTCCTCTCCTACAAAATAATGGATCGGCATTTGATTTGGAGGCGATGTACTCACGATCCAGTACCAGTATCAGTTTGTAATCGACTTGAAGTACCGGTTAGGTCAAATCAATCACTTCCTTTCTTCTTGTCGTAATAAAGGTTGGCTGAGAATCAACATTGTTAATGACCATGTCAGACGATAGTAGACAGTCCAGGAGATGGTTTACTCGTACATTGCATTTGCTGCTCCCCCAGACTGTATTCTGAGCCCATTTCCCGAGAATCACACCTCTTCAAAACAAGAGGAGGGATGCCATCTGTACTTGAAAATTTGTTGCTTCAGATCTTTTAGGACTCGATCTACTGAACAGAGTTGGAAAAATATTTATCCTAAGGTACGTTGGACTGGATTCAGTAATTGTGGTGTGGCTATAGAGAGTATTTGGGAAGGTGGAATTCGCAGTGAACATAGCTGCTAGCAGACTGGCTTTCTCATGGAAGTCAGTGAATTTTGATTTTTGTAGACAAGAGCTGGGATAGACCATAAGGGAGAGTCTTTAATTCTTTTACCGAAGGACCAAAAAGATTTACTACCCTTAGGACTACTTAGGTGGCGCTACAGTTCGGCTTGAACCTGGGCCTTCCTTTAGGACATTATATTATTTTTTCCTCACTTTTTGGTCTCGCAAGCATTTTGTATGCTTTAAGATTGAGTTGTTGTCATTTCTAGCCCGTTTATAGAGACTTCACTTTTCTTTCCTAATTTGTTGAATGGTAATATCTTATCAGATCAGTGTTTACAACAATTCCGAATACCTTACCAACTTTATAAGCCCGTGACGTGTGCATCCTTTTAAGCCGTACTGTATGTGTATCTCAAAAATAGAACTGAACCAAAAAAAAAAAAAAACAAAGATCATCCATTCAATACAATACACAGACACATTCCAATCAGAACCATAACGATAGAGCGAGAGAAAGAGTCATCCAAAGAAGCCTGGCCAAAGTAAAACAAAATAACAACACCATTGCAGCAGCGATACGAACACAAAGTTGTGTTACTGCTGCTGCTGCTGTTGCATATTAACAACACTGCCAGCACTGCTGGCCTGGCTTGCTGTTGGTAATGTGATTGCCTTCTGCCTTGGCTTACACTAATAACCTAGCGAGCGAGCGTTTTCGCTTCTCTAGACATTCGAGAGAGTGATAAGAAAAATGTTTGCTGCCCGAGTTTAACGACCTCTCGGCAGTTGGAAGTTTTTTTTTGTTTTTTTTGTATCTGTTCCGTATTTTTCTGTATCTTTTTGTTTTGTGAATAATATTTCACTTTGTATCTATGTATGTTTGTATGTATGTATTGCACTGAGAGTTGGTTATTGGTCAGTGGGTTTTATCCCCAAGCACAAGCAGCTGTCTTCTATGCTTTCTCACTGTCACATTGCATTTTCTTTAACAACAGAGCAAAAGATACATCACAACCAGCAGCAGCATCAGTTTTAGTCTCAGTAAAAACACAACAACAACAACAAAAAGTAATGAAACAGACAGATTGAAGTACAAAAAAAAATGTTCACATATGTACATACATATGTACATCTATATAGATACATACCTACATATGAGAGCAGAGTAAGGAAAAAAAAACAACAAAAAAATCTGTATTGGCCCGAACCGGTTAATAAACTCAAATGTAGGTCAAGATTTGTGGTGATAATACAACAACAACAAAAACAACAACAACAACAAAATATATACATAATAAAACAAAAAGCATTGAGCAGAGAAAAACACAGAAAAGAAGACAAACACGAGAAAGGAAGATGTGATAGGAAGATATGCTAAGAAGGGTTGCGGTGGCAATGGGGAGTAGAGAATTTAAAACAATTTGTTGACTTCTTTCACATCTAGGTAGGTAGGTTGGTAGGATAGGAGCACACACATACTACCTACATACATACATATGGTGGTACATGTAGCTATGTTGTTGGTTTGATCGGAAGAACAACTTTTGTCGATCTCTATAACATGCCTGATCTTCATAATGAAGATGATGATGCTGATGATCGTCATTCACATCTGAGTTGTTATTTTTTTTTTTTTTTGTTTTTGTTCGATGTCCACCATTGCTGCAGTTGGCAAGGAAAGGAAATGGATACATAGATACATGCATACATATGGATGTAAGTAGGTATTAACATATTTTTGTTATACTGTCCCTCTATAGAATACAAGGTATACCTTTATTAATTTATTTTTATATTTATTTTGTCGAAAATGACAATAAACTCATTTGAGGGAATGCTGTAACGTAAAATGTGGTAAAACGATATTAAAGAGCTTCCTGTCGTAAAGATACGAAAACGAAAACGGCCAAACACAGCGACACGGTGAGAAGAAGACTTTGGAGGACTGCTGCAAGTCACTCGGTCGGATAGGGATTTCATTTAGGAATGATTGTAAGTGCAGATACATATAATGGTATAATGTGCACAGGGAGTGAGTGATAATGAATGCAATTTGCATTTTCAGCTGGATGAAGGCATAATTTAGTTCTACCCATTTGTGGTGGAGGAAGTTCGGCCAAAGAGGAAATGGTAACGAATTTTTTTTTTTTAAGTAGTAGGTACATAGGTACCTATACATATGAGTCGATGTATCTCATTTTATAAACATGTCTATGTATTCAGATGCAAATGAATAACAAAAATCTCATAAAAGAAACATCTCAGAGCATAAAGTAGTGCCCTGGTAGGTAGTCACCCAATTGAGGACACAGAAGGGTTTTGGTCATGACAACATAAATATACATATGTACATGAACCCTAGTCAGTTAATTCATTCGTTGCTTAAAAATGAAGACTTTAACGCTTTGATGGAATACCTAATAGTTTTGAATTAAACAGAGTCTGGGAAAAGTATTTTAAGCGGTGTCTGAGTACCTACATTCTACATATTTAGCACCCATAGTACTTTTCTCAATATTTACCCAAGCACACGTCAATTGTATGGATCTCAGACTGAAATATACTAGAACACACTTCTGTTGGTGCGAATACTTCAGTTTTGTTACCAAAGACATTCGCTACAAATGGCAGATTTTATTTTTCGATTCAACGCTTCATCAGACCAGACTTTTTGGTTTCAGTAAGAGGCTTTCATTAGACCAGTCTAGATGGTCTAAAATCTCTACCTGAAATAACCTTCTAAATACTAGTGCAAGGAATATGAACTATCTTTCAATTCAATGTAGTTGATCCGTACCTTCAACATGACGAATTGGAGCCAAAGCCTCTAATCTAACGACCATGCTAGGTAAATACCAACATTGAGCCTCAACTGCTTACATCTTGATAGCGCTACCGATGACGAAAACTAAAGTACTAAGCGCAGGCGATCAATCGAAGAAAACGGGAGAAAACACGATTGAGGAAAGGCCAGAATGGTCACGAATTTTAAAAAAAAATGTCCTCGAGAAACTGACCTTCTTGCCTTCTCCACAAAGCGGGTTACTGACTCCGGAGAATCCGGCCTAGGGTTATAAAAGGGAACTGGTTCTCTAGGTTGGGGGTTGTGCGTTGGGGTAACTTTCCTACAACGGAAAAAAAACAAATAGTTATGCAGCAATCAACAGCCTCGGAAAAGGTTGATCTTACTGTTGCTGACCCCGGCAAATAAAGCAAAGACAACGACTTTGGGATCTAAACGTGGAATTTTCGGACCCTTAACAGGCCGCATGCCCGGTTATAATGCAGATATCACCGACATCCAGGTACTTCTTCTGCAGACTGTATAACGACGACCAAGACCAATATCCCGCTATCAGACTGAATGAACTATTCAATCTAGACGATGATCGCCAAAATTTTCGTCCACCTGATCAAAACGAAATGAGGATTGCAATATCCAAGCTTAAAGCACAAAGCTGCTGGACCTGAAGGCCTACGAGCCAAGCTGTTCAAAGCAGCTGGAAATGACCTGTTATAGGGCATACATCAACTCATTTCTAAGATTTGTTCAGACGAGTTCACGCCTCATGAATGGAATTTCAGCATCGTTTGACCGATCCACAAAAAAAGCCCACTTCAATTGCGCCAATTACAGAGGTATCAGTCTCCTCAACATCGCGTACAAGAATCTTATCTGCCAATCTATATGAACGTCTGAAACCATTCGTAAATAACCTGATTGGCTATCAGTGTGGTTTCAGACCAGGAAAGTTCACAATCGATCAAAGAATGTTGATGTTTGTTCAAGTTTTAGTAATGGTAGCTCTTGCCAAGTTCTAACCACAAGACTATCGAACCACATATTAGAAATAGTTTAAAACCCGTGAGTTCCCAGTGTCACCTACAAGTGACAGATACTTCATATTTTTTTCATAATTGTATCGTTTTATCGTGTTTTTCATAATTCCCGTATTTTTTTGTCTGGCAACGTTTTGTCGCGGCATCTGTCACTTTTATTCAGTTATTTCGCACGCTATTCGAGCTTTCAAGTTGTCGTACGTTTTCGTGGATTGAAATTTTGATAAAAATGGCAATTTCTTATTCCATTTGCTAAACAAATACCTTAGCTATAATACTATTGCTTTTTGCTATACAAATAATATATAGATTTGGTACAATAACGGTCTAAAACTATAGTATAACCTACAAGTAACACTGGGAAGTGTTGTAACAAAACTTTTGCTTATAGCTTATTTCATTCGTGCACGGTGTCGGGATTTTACAGCTTCTTTGGTTCCTACAGGTTGACATTGGATGAGATTGTAGTAGAACTGGAAGCCGGAGAAGACCCTGGCGATATTATTCTGTTTCCTCTTAATGATGGCAAAGTGACTAATGAAGATAGTGTTGACGAAAATGAGGCGGATTTTCTCGTCCTAGTCCCATGTTCTAGAGTACAGCTACAAAATAGACCTTCTTCTTCACTGGCTTATCATTGCTAAATTATTTGCGACAGGAAAATGTTGGAGGAACAGGGACTATTCGTGAGAACCGTCTAGAAATTTGTAAGCTGACAGACGCAAAAGGTATGAAAAAAGGCTCAGGGCTGAGCTGTGTCATCAAATGTCTACAGAAATTATTGCAGCTAAGTAGCACGGTATTAGTATCGTTAACATTGCGTCTAACTGCCATGGATTGGATCCTATCACAAAAGTGGAACGTATTGGAGTTGTAAACAAAAAGTGGTCAAAAATCAAGTTGATTGTTCGGCTGTTATCAAAATGTATAATAGATACGAAAATGACGAAAATGTCCACTCTATGAGGGTAGCACTTCGTGGCAAAAAGTGGTGGTTCCCTCTATTTGATTTTGGGGTAGATGCTGGGGTAGATGCTCAAAAGGCAATAGCTGGACATACTGCGATTTCCGCAGATCTATAGATACCACCTATCTGCATAAATATGAAAAGCCACCAAACCGTGATTCTACCTGTAGAGTGCCTGTTCAAATTATAGTCCCAAGTGAGGTGAGGTCAGCAGGTAACGCCAGCGATCATGTGGAACCGTCTGTATCGCAAAGCATACTCAAAGTATATAAATTCCTCTATCAGTATCTAAAGGTGAAATTTCTTCGTCTTTAAATAAATCTGGTAAACCTTCCAGACAAGGAAGCTAACAAGATTTGTATTAGCACTTTTGCGACTTACAATTTGAAAGAAAATGTAGAACAGTACAGCGGCAGCGGCACCAAATTAGTTTCTTCCCACCCTCTATCAATCTGTCAATTGTTTTGCTTATCAAATCATCATAATTTAATTGAATTCAAAGTTCAGCTTTATATGATTACTGCACAAATGCCGCAACAAGCTGATCATCACTTCCGCCGTCAATCAATTGCACTTTGATCGAGTTAAACGCTTTCTCTTCATGTCCCAGTGGTCCTTTCCCACTGGACCTTCCTAAGTATGATTGACAGTGTCTGCAGTAATTTGTTTGACCAAAAATTTTTTAACAAAAGAATTGCATAAAATGCAAAATTGACCTACTTACTGCAATTACAGCATTTGTACCCAATAAACCGCCCACAGCTGAAGAATTCCACCCAAAAGGACATGAATAATAATAATGAACCCAAAAAAATATCCACACATACGCAGCATTATACAATAATTTTTATACAGTTTCCCCCCCAAAAATATAAATAAACATGTACAGACTTCATTCAATTGACTTTTTGTTGGCAGAATTAAATGCAGCCCATTGTTGCCCTGAGAAGTGGTGCATCAAGTGCCTTATCTTGCTTGAGCCAACGCGACATGTACAACACACAATTCGTATACATATACACGGTAAATTTACAACAACAAAAACTTAAATCCAGCAAACAAAACCAGTCGAAAATAAACAACAAAAAAATAAAATATTCACGACGCACTACTCTCGGAAACAGGCTTTGGAATCGGAATTTAGGTCTCTCACAGTAAAACTCACTTACAGCTGGAAGCTTGAGCTGGAGGAGAACCCAAGAGAGTATATAATTTATACGCGCGGGATGATTACGATTACATGGAAGAATACTCGTAAACTCCCAAATGGTCATGGTTTCTGATCGGTTGGTATGGACAAGCTGGTGTGGTTTATTTAGCGCCGATTAGGCTTGCTGTGACGTAAGCTGATAAGGCGTTGCTTAGCGAAGACCTGCTAATTGAAGGTTTTGCGAAATTCAATGTTAGGCTTGCAAAAGTGCGTGGTAACAGCTGTTAATTTATTCATGCTAAATTGATTAATGTGCAAAAAAGGTTGACGGCTCAAGTCAAGACATTGGCGAAGAAATTAATGGAAAGAGAGTGTTACGTGCAGGGTATTGACATTGTTGTCGCGATAAGGCTGTCGAATCAGGTAGAAGGCCATCTGGAGATCAGGCAGATCGGAACCAATCAACCAACGTTTTCTTCCATTCAAACTGAATGCTAAGGTTCAGTAAAGGTAAACTCTGTACAAGACTGTATCACAGTCTTGTCCTATGCACTATAACGAGAGTAGATGAGGCCTGTTTGCATAGACAGTAAGTGGAGAAGACTAGCTGTATAGCTAGACATCGACGAAAATTCGGATTCAGTCTTAATATAACGACTAGACAATGTAGACTGAGGCAGAAGAGAGTTTTCAAACCCACCCGAGAGCAAAAAGCGTGGAAGAAGATAGATCACTAACAGCTGATCTTTCCACAAGTAAGCATTTCGGTACTAGACTCAACGATAGTCTATTGATCTTTAGAACACAGATATGGTGTTAAGCCAATGTTGGGTTTAGTCAGAGAGCTCTATGGATGCTCTATGAATTTTTTTTAGCATAGATCAATCCAAGTTGAAATCGATGCTGTGTGGTATCAATGTTAGTATGCCGCAGGGTTCTATTCTTACACCTGTTTTATTTCTACTCTGCAGTTAACAGCATACCTATGCGCAAAGGAGTGTCGGACTATCTGTAGAAGATACTGACGAATTAGTTCAGCAATATGGTACTACTGTATAACACTGATGATGCAACTAGGCTGTACAACGTCTCTCAATGCTCAACTTGCATCTACATATGTAACCTGATGTATGACGGCGTTCTTAGACTGTGAAAGTTATCATTATGACATAATGACTTTGCTGATGCCCTATGTATCTACATCGCTGTCTTCATGGTAAGCAAATTCCTAGGATAATTGAAGCATGACTGCAACATTGGCTGCATGACTCTGATCCTGGCAGAAGAGCATAGAGCATATAATCATCAAGTCAGAGATATGACATTCAATTAATACGTTGAGTACCAGTTCATGAATGTAATCTCAGCACCGTTTGCCCGATCCACAAGAAAGGAGATTCTCTCAATTGCTCCAATTACAGAAGTATTAGTCTCCTAAACATAGCGTACAAGATCTTATCTGTCATACTCTGTGAACGCCTAAAATCCTTCGTCAACACCCTGATCGGCCACTATCAGTGCGATTTCAGGCCAGGAAACTCCACAGTCGATCAAATTTTCACGCTTCGACAGATCCTTATTAAACCTCAAGAAGTCCAAATCGAAACCCATCATCTTTTTATTGATTTCAAGGCCGCATATGACAGCATTTATAGAGACGAGCTTTACAGAGCCGTATCTAGTTTTTGCATCACCGCCAAACTCGTCAGATTGTGCAGAATGCCTCCATCAAGGTCGGTAACTATCTCACCGAGACCTTTGATGTCAAAAAAGGATTTAGACAAGGTGACGCGCTGTCATGTAATTTTCATCATCATATATGCATCGATGAATTGGACAGAACATCACTACCGACAGCTATAACTTTGAGGTATTAAGGGACCTTATCTACATCGGCTCTGCTAAAAATTCTGATAACAATCTCACCAGAAATTAAAGGAAGACTAACTCTTGACAATCACTGTTTCTTTGGGCTGAGAAGGCATTTGAATAGTAAAGCCCTATCTCGAAGAACTAAGGAGGCTCCGTATAAGATCTTGATCGTTCCAGTCCTGCTTTATGGCGCTGAAGCTTGGACTCTATCAAGAAGATATCCTCAGTCGCTTCGAGAGAAAGATTCTTCGTAAAATTTTCGGTCCCGTTTGCATTGACGGGCTTTGGAAGAGGAGATTCAACGTCGACGAACTATACGAGCTGTACAGCGGCTAAGATGGCTAGGACATGTAGAGCGGTTGGACACAAATGCCCTGGTCCATAAAATCTTCGAATCTAACCCGAAGGGACAATATAGTAGAGTAAGAACTCGCCTTAGGTGGCGCGCACAAGTAGAACCTCAACTAACTTGGAGTGCCCAACTGGAGGCAGTTAGCTAAGTACCAGGCCAATTAGAAAGGCCTGTTAGTGGAGGCCCAAGTTCACCCCAAATTATAGCGCCACCTAAGTTAATAGGTACCAGGTGATAATTTATCAAAGATACCCCCTTCACTGCCACAATAGTGTCATTCATCGAAAGTCCCAAAATATAAAGGAAACTGTTACTAACTATTATACTGCAGTTACAGAAGATAGACGGAAACAGAAAGTTAGTGTAATGATTGTCATGATTTTTATTTTTCAAAACTAAATACAAAAAGGTCCAGCAGATTCAGGGCAAAACCCAATGATGTCACCAAGTCACACCCTGTTACCAACAAGCATCTGTATATGTACATAAGTTTAGATGAATATTAACAGAGATGACATCATTAATAACATCCACACACGGTATACCAGGAAGGATAGAGAATTAAACTTCTACCTGACTTGACTTGGCTTTTATTGACTCAAATGCCATAGGTCATACTGAGAAATCCCATTGTCCAACCTTAGTGAAGGCGACTTAAGATGTGAAATATCGGGTACCGAGGATAAAACGGTGATGAAACTGTTAGCGACACAGTGGAAATCACCATAAAGAATCAGCACCGACAGTAATAAAAATGGAGTCTCAAAATATACATATAAATGATTTGACGACAGTCCGGTGAACAAAGAATACAGAAGGTACCCACTTCCCAACCCCATTCACTTTGTCATGTAATTAGTACAATTCCACTGGAGATCGCTTTCCATTTCTAACTACGATCTCTTTTCCTGAAACTTACTTTTACTTATATGTGCATCTAGTTCCAGCCTACAAAATAAAGAGATATACAAAAAAAAACAAAACCTATCTGGGTCTAGTGTCATGAAAATAGGGCGTTTCCTCGACTAATCGGCTTCCCGATCCACCCATACTGGTTGAAAACACAAATCCTCCTACCTAAATCCGGTTACTACAAAAACCACCTTCTCCTTTCGCTTCCCATAGCCATTGGTTTATGCTAACCGACTTCCCCACTAGTCTAAATTATTAATTTAAGTACAAACCTTGTATTTGCTCCCAGCATGACTTTTCCCATGTTGATTTCAACTGTCCCCGATGAGGGAGCTCCTCCGCCTCCTCTTCCCTTGACAATACGCGGTGTAGCCTTTTTCAACAGCAATTGCTGTTTTGTTGGATCGTCGACTTCCGTTGTGACCGCCACCACCACTGCTTCGTCCTCTGTGACCGCCACTCTGGTATCTGAAGGTGAAATTGTGATATCTTCTTTATCAACCTGAAGATGATGATCAGAATCACTTGTACTGCTACCAGTAGTATTACTACTGCTACCACTTCCGTTCTCGATTAATGTTGCCAAAAGTTGTTCACCAAAAATGAATAGATCCTTCGATATAATCATCGCACAAGGAGACCTTGCTCCTGTCACTTTTCATGGAAAATAATGATGATGATGATGTGGAACAAAAAGAAAATTTTACAAAAAAAAAAAAACAAAAACACTTCCTTTAGGCCGGAAGAATACACCGTTAAGATTCGATCTTTACCGCGATCGGTTTCTAAACACAAACACAATATTAAATGAAAATTTGGCGGCAAGTTGTCTAATAGGACAAAAGGAGGAGGCACAGTTAAAACGACGACGACAACGACGACACCGATGTTGACTCCTACAAGCAGAAGCAGAAGCAACAAACGTAGCAAGTAGAATAATTTATTCCAGAGAAAAAGATCGCGAAGATCACTGTGTGTTATTTCCGCTCTAATAAATTTCCATAAAAAATTTTTCTTTTTTTTTTTTTCTGATTTATTTTCACTCCTCTCGCGTTGGCAACCTCTGTGTGTCGGGCTTGGTATTTTTTTTTTTCTTTTCTAGTGTGGAGCGACTCGGAATGAACAATTTTCTTTTTTTTTTTTTTTTCAAACAGATTGACGATGATCTCGTTCTCTGCGTCGCACGGCGAGAAACGCGAATTAAATGAAACTTTTCTCAATTAATTAAAAAAAAAAAAATAAATTTTCTCTCTACGATTGTGTGGGAGGGTGGTGCGCGCGCGCGTAAAATCAGCTGCTGCTGGTAGCTGGTGCTGTTACTGTATGTGGGTATGTATCGCGGGTTATGGCACAAGAAGAACAATATCTGTACGTACATGTGTACCTACTTTGATGAACCGAAATTCCTGAATCGCGGCGATAATTTCCCACAGAAAACAGAGAGAATTGCCCAAGAAGATCATCTACCGATAAAAAAACAAAAAAAAAAAACGAATAACTCGACGACTCTCGGGGACGAGGCACAAAGAAATCTCTTTCACTTCTCGTCTCGGATTATTAATGAAATGTAAACTCTCGGTGTGTGTGGTTGTGTGCACTGTGTTGTTGTTGTTGTTGTTGTAATGTGAGAGGAGAACGATTAAAGAAAGAATTGATGAAAATAAAAATTGAAAAAAAAAATTAAAATTAAAGGAAATTCGTATCACTACCCGCCGCCGTACGAGCGATCAAGTCCGACGTTGATGATGACCGCTGAACGTATGAAGTTTGAAAATTCGAATGGGGACTGGGGCGCTGTTCTGCTGCCTGCTGCCTGCTGATGTTGCACGATCAGTGGGTTTGTGTGTGGCAGAGAAACTGAATGTCGCCAGTCAGCCAGCCAGCCAGCCAGCCAGCGCCAGTCCACAGAGATCCCCATAAACATTGAATGGGGGAGATAGATAATGCTTCAGCGGGAGCACTGGAATGTTTGATTGGATATCTCTTATACCGGAGTGTTATTCTCTTACACATTGGGGTTGCTCTTTGGTGTGGGTATAGCTTTTTGTTTTTTAGGGACACACTGAGGGGAATAAAGTGTTGCCAATTGCTTGATATACTCTGATGCGAGTACGAAATGGGATTAATTGGCTGGACAGTCGGTTTTCGTGGAGTAGTCCTCGATGAAGTTGCATAGAATATTGCCTCTTAGTAGGGACCTACATAAGCATATGTCAGGCATACTTCTGGAATTTACTTTGAATACTATGTATGTATGTATATTGCTCTTGAGTAATCGTGCAAGTCGTGTTAGGTAGATAGGAGTTTTGGTCGTGTGGTAATAGGTTTAAACCGAAACCTCGTCCTACTTATTTATTTACTTAGATGAGGCTAAAGTTCGGGGTGAACCATGGCCTAAAAGCAACAGGCCTCTCCAGATAGCCCGGTTCTTAGCAAACTTCCTCTAGTTGCGAACTCCAGGACGGTTGACGTCTCCTTCTACTTGTGCGCGCCACCTAAGGCGAGGTCTTTCTCTACTGCGTTGTCCCTCCGGTTTCGATTCGAAGACTCTACGGACCAGGGCATTTGTGCCCATCCACTCTACATGTCCTAGCCATCTTACACAATTTGACTAGGTCGATGTCGTTATACAGATCATATAAGCTCGTCCCCCAAAGCCCGTCAATGCAAACGGGACCGAACATTTTACGAAGAATCTTTTTCTTGAAACGACCGAGGATATCTTCATCCGTATTCCATAAAGTCCATGCTTTAGCGCCATAAAGCAGGACTGAGATGATCAAGGTCTTACACAGAGTATCCTTAGTTCTTCGGGATAGGGCTGTACTATTGACTTCTCAGCCCAAAGAAACAGCGATTGGCAAGAGCTATTCTTCGTTTAATTTCTGTTGAGGTGGTGTTGTCAGAGTTTATTGCAGATCCGAGGTAGACAAAGTCTCTTACTACCTTAAAGTTATATGTATCTGTCGATTGTGACGTTTTGTTCAATTCGTCGGTGGTACGTGTCGCATCTGGTTGACAGCATATAATTGGTTTTGCCCTCGTTTACCGCTAAACTCATTTTGGAAGCTTGCGCTTCAATACGCTTCAATACGAACGCACCGGTGACAGCCCGCTGAGTTCTACCAATTATATCAATATCGTCAGTATACGCTGGTAGTTGCACAGATTTATTGAAAGATTGTACCTTCGGTGTTAACTGGTGTGTTTCGCACAATCCTTTCAAGTATGATGTTCAAAAAATCACATGACAGCGTGTCACCTTGTCTAAGTTGTTTTTTGACATCAAAGGTCTAGGTGAGATCGTTACCGACCTTGATCGAGAACTCTCCATCGTCATTCTGCACATTCTGATGAGTTTGGCTTGTCTCTATAGATGATGTCATATGCGGCCTTATAATCGATGAAAAGATGGTCGGTATCGGTATGGACTTCTTGGGTTTTTTTCCAGGATCTGACGAAGTGTAAAGATTTGATCGATTGTGGACTTTCCTGGTCTGAAACCACACTGGTTTCAGACCAATCAGGTTATTGACGAAGGGTTTCAGACGTTCACACAGGATGGCAGGTAAGATCTTGTACGCGATGTTGAGGAGACGCATACATCTGTAATCCAGATCCAGAAATGATTTGGTGAATGCTCTCTACAAGATCATTCCAGCTGCTTTGAACAGCTTGGCTGATAGGCCTTTAGGTCCAGCAGCCTTGCTAGATTTAAGCTTGGATACTGCTATCCTCAATTCGTTTTTGTCTGGTGGACGGAAGTTTTGGCTATCATCTCTTAGATTCAATAGTTCATTCTGTCTGACAGCGGGATGTTGGTCTTCGTCGCCGTTATACGGTATGCATAATAAGTTTTTCTATATTCTCAGCACCGAATGTGACTCTACTAAGAGATTTCCTTCTTCATCTCTATAGGTTTCTATGAGGGGTCATGTTGGCTTGGCTCGTTCTTTATAACTCTTGGTAAAATTTTCGTATATTATTCCTTACGTACAATCTCTCAATATCTTCGATCGCGCGCTTCATGTGCTCTTTTTTTCTTCTTCCGTCTCTTCTGCTCGTAGAGCTCACGAGCCGCCCGCATGCTGCAGCGCCGCTTTGGATGCCTCTTGTTTAGCTTAATGTGTTTGCTGGCATTCTTCGTCAAACCATAGGTTTCTTGGTGGTGGTCCCAGCACACCAGTTACAGCACTTCTGATGGCATGTTGGCAGCGTTGTCACTGGCCTTCGGCACTTGATGCTGGGGGCATAGAAGTCGTTGAGAGATTTCTGGATACTCGTTCAGCGAAGATTCTGGGAGTCACTTACGATTCGATCGACCTTCTTCACAGTAGTTCTTCTCTATTGTGGCGCTTATGTCAATTGACTGGATTTTCCGGAGTCAGTAACACGCTTCGGGGATATAAGCGCTGCCGTTGGCCCATTAAGGGTTCATCCGCCACCAAATATGTCGGAGGAGCTCATATAGGGATAACACCAATAGTTCGACCTGACCTGAATAGTTTTCGGCAAAGAATGAATTCGTTAATCTTATCCTGTTAACTTGTTAGATGCGATGTAGACGGATGCGGGTATGTTAAGCATGCGCCTTCTATCTATCTATTGCCACTTTCTTCTTCTGATGGTGATTACTACAAGTTTTTGATCGGTTCTCAGAAAAAGCTGTCAAAAAAGCTGAATCCAGAAGCCTGTCGGTGGTGTACAGGGGTTATTTTAGCAGGTTGTTACGTTCATCTTGATGGATGCAATACGAAGACTTATAGTTGATATTCCTAGATTGAGAGTTGCTAAGAATTCTTATCATTTCGGTGTCATTGAACCTTGTATAGTTTATGATACTGTTTTGCGGTTTTATTTATCACACTATAAAACGAATGAATATTATTTGTGGTGAAGTTGACGATGCCTGGCTCTTTACTTAAAGTGAATCATAGTATCGTTACGTAATAAATTAATGAAATGCGTTATTTATGAGCTGAGACTTTTTCTACTAATGATGTAACAAAATTACTTTACAAAGATGAAACACCAATGAATGTGTAAAATACGATTACAGCTCTTACACAAGTCATTTGCGAAGAGGCCTCTCAGTCTGATGACGTCCCTGGCAATCATATGATATGCCTGTGCTGTTGAGTATCTTAAGGAATCACTCCAATTACATTCAATATAATAAACAAGAGTGCTTCTGAGATGTGAAGATACTCAGAGATCCAGATTAAAATCCATCAAATCTTTAGGAGCTAATAGCCTGCGAATTTGTATCCTTAATTTTTTGTCGGATAGAAGTGCGACCGACGTATATTATCTCAGCAATGCCTTCACTCATTGGTAGGATTCTTGATATTTGAAAGAGCTTTCAACAATGTCAAAACAGAAGCTATATCTCCTGCACTTCTTGACTTGAAGGTTGACAACTATATTTAATATTGGATCGAGCAAATGCTTAAAAGAAGTCTTATGCTGAGCTGGGGTGCAGTCTAACTAGAAGATAAGTGTACAGGTGTACCAGCACGGAGTATTATCACCACTATTGTTCACGGCTCATGGTACCGAATAAGATACTCATAATCTTGGTTAAAGAGGGATTCAGTGTCATAGCATATGCGGACGACATTGCGATAGCGATATCAGAGAAGTTCCTTCTTACAGTTAGAGACCTGATGGATTCAAGACCGTGCTAGGAAGGCCTCGATTGCCCTCTATTCACATAGGTAGGCCTTAGGCCCAAACTGAGGTCTACATCCCCGGATTGTATACTGGATATACATACACGGTAGTGGTCGGACTTAGCGGACAAGAAAAGCAACATTGCAATACTTAAGAAGGTTCAAAGGCTATTCTGCGTCTGTATAACGGGCGTCCTTAAAACCACCCCTCAGCTACACTAGAAACTCCATCTTCGTCCCGTTGATATCTTTGGGAAGTTGATGGCGGCTAAAGCAGCATTACGGCTTAGGGAACCCTTGGAACTGACTCGTGGGAATGTGGGCCACGCAACGGCCATAACACTATTCCTATTAATTCGGACTACATTGTGCCCTATCTGGCCTTAACGTCAAGTATAAAACCAGGATTATCCTAGCAGAAGAGCTTGGGAATCGAGAGAAATTTTAAACGAATCAGCGATATAGTTTTACACAGACGGAACAGGAGCGGGGTTTACTCCAGTTCACTGGATATTTCTATCACCACACGACTGCCGGACCTCTGTAGTGTATTCCAAGTAGAAGTCACAGTAGTCCGAGAAGCCGCGACCTGGCCGCGGATCTATTACCGCGGCAAACAGTATGTGGAATAATATCAGTACATGTCGCTCTTCTAAACAAATCTATCCAGCGCTGGATTGTAGGAAAACCAGTAGACTTATTTCCGTCAATAGGGCAGATCTGAAAAAAGGTAGTTGACGTCCTCACAAGGCACTATCTGGTAGAAGGCTTGTTGCTTCCTTCAACGATTTCTGTAGAAATCGTAAAAATGAGGAAGATGAGGAAACCATGACATATCTTCTATGTACATACCTGGCCTGCCCTATCGGTCTTGAGAAGGAAAACCCTAGGCGAGTACTTCTTCGAAAATCTTAACGATCTAGCTAGACCAGACTTAATCAAAATAAAAAGCTTTGTCACCGATTCTGGTAATTCGGTTCTTTTTCCATAGTAGTATCATAATGGACCTTCTTTCTGGTCTAAGCATGTCTCTGCTGAGTTGAGATATGAATGTACTTGGGACCGAGTACATAACTACATAAATCGGTGTTAGGTTAGGGTGGCTGTCCCCACTTAGACCAATAAAGGTCCAGACCATGGATCGCACCATTTGGCTACCCGGGATTAAATAAAATAAAACGGAGCTTTTGATAAAGCGAAGGAGGCTCGTGCCGCCTTCTGACGCCAATTTACTTAGGTTATCAAAGAAGTGAGTTCCTAGATGGAGTAGTATTTTTTGGGACAGCGCTGTCCACCTATGTATATAGGTGGAGGCTGGTTTCTTTCTCGCCCTCATCCCAACAGCTTCTACAAAAGTCATGTGGAAAGACGCCTAGCCTTTTGGCATATTGGCCTATCAGACAGTACCTAGTAAGAACACCGATAATGTGACTGATCTGTGATTGCTTCAACAGGACCAACTCACAACTACGTTTCAGATCAAGCCTGGATAGTTAGAACTGTCTCAAAATGTTGCAAGAAGAGAGATTTTCCCATCTAGAGTTGGTGTTTGCTAAAGCGCCCAGTTTAGTAAAAGTTTACAAGTAGCGTATGTATGGAGTTAATCAGCCTTGGAGTTCCCTGTAATGTCTCTCTGATCCGTCATCTCCAGAAGAGACAAACGGGAGTTTAAAGCGGACTTTGAAGTCAAGGAGCATAGTTCCAGGGATTTGATTGCCGCTAATATCCCTAAAAGATATTGCATTACATTTCAGCCAGAACAAGGCTTCCTTGATCACAATGATTTCCCCCTGAAAAACGCTACAATGATCTGGGAGACAGAAGGAGATGCTCAATCAACCCCTCCTCAGTCTTGGAGCCGCTCGTGTAGAAGTGAACTGAACTGACATCAGAAAAGAAAGCAGTGACCAATTCACTTTGATCAGGAATGCTCGTGCGGAAACTTCGATTAAATAACAAGGTCGGCAGGGTATAGTCGGTGTCTTTGGTAAAATTGATGACTAGGATAAAATTGAGGAAATCAGTGATCGAGGAGTGGCTCTCGTGATAGCCGCACTCGCAGCCAATTGCTTGCCAATAATATCTAAGGGTATCAAGTGGAGCATAATGTCCAGCGCCGCTGAGGGAGACATTCGCAGTACACCACTGATGCATATACATGCAGATCTTTGTGCCCTAGATAGGGGATGAGGTGAGTAACCCTATTAAGAGCCGGCCACCAGACGATCACGCCATAGAGTAGTATAGGCCTGATAACATACACGTACATCCAGCGTATGATATGAAGTTGAAAACCCCAGCTACTACCTCCTATGGTCTTTTACAGGAGAGAAGGCAACTGCCAAAATGAGACCCAGGTATCTTGAATTATTTTTAAAACTGGTACCATTAATCGTAAAGAGGAACTTTATATTTTCTCGTAAAAAACACATGTTCTGTTTTGAGGGTGTTAACGTCTTACCAGATGAACCATAGTTTGAATTCTATCTTTTGGCAAACCGGTATTAAACTGACACATAAATAGTTTGCCGGTTCTCTAAGCATCCTCTTTTACTTTTCACTGGTCGTTTACGGCAGTTCCGCACTAAAATGAATTTTTTATAACATCGCAATTCGTTTTTTGTTTTTTGTGGTTCGACCTCGATTTGTGGTAAGCAAGCATTGCTCAAAACAGGGGACAAAACACCACCTTCAGGAGTTCCGCAACTAACATGTATTCTTGTCTATGCGCCGCCGCCCAGATGCGAATTGATAACCCAGCTGCAATTGATTGATCAATACTCCAAGCGAAGAATCGATTTTCAGGATTGCAAATACATCTATGATGATCAGACATTGTTAAAGGACCCCTCAATGTCCAGGAACGCAACCATGGTGTGATAAATTCCTTGATACTCAGTGATTTTACAATGATCTGATCTGTCTCGACTGATTTACCTTTGTAGTACGCATGTTGGGACACAAGGAGCATAGATGGGCTAATGCTCTGGCGTAGGTGGATATCAATCAGTCTTTTTAGTGTTTCAATAGAAAGGACGCTAGGCTGATAGGTAGGGGATCCTTTGGTTACAAGTGCGACCATTTTCCTGATTAAATGAGATAGTCAACTTGCGATTCCGTGGCTGAAAACATACCCAAATGGACGTGACAATAGTGTTAATTAAATCGATGTACAAGTTGCTATCAACACAATATGGCGTGTTCCATGATACTTGATGAATAAGGATATTTACCTTTGCAAATTTACTAATATGTACAGTCTTCTATCTCAAAAGAAAACCCCCCTCGAAGTTGACTATCTCACTACCGCTCATTTATGCGTAACCAGTCAACACCGATACATTTGAGTCCTTGATGTAAGATCCTAAAGACCATAAGCAGCTAAAATCTAACTATTTTTTGCACCCGATCCTATTAAAGAAGCTCAGGTCTAAAAGGACAAACCTCGTTACAAAGACAAAATTCAATTCCCTTTGTCACACATTGAAGCTCAGAAAAAGTCGCAATTACAAAACTAGTGTCCAAGTCCTCTTTGTGGATAGTTGTGGCACACTATTTAACTTTAATTAATATAAACATTTTCTTAAGATTAATTCTATTTTCCTAAACGACAAAATTTCACAACAAATCCAACCATTTATCTGCACCCACACAATTATAAACCATTATCACAAAGGTCAAGGGTACTATGTTCGATAAGAAAATAATATTTAGTCTACCAGCCAGTAGGTAGGGATTTAAAGTTGCTTGGGCAACAACCAGTTGCTTTATGTTGATTATTACTATTTTCAAAGTAAGAACGAGCAACTATGTACATGTAATGTGTTCGCTTAATGCCTTAGGTTTTATTTCGTAAAGTTGAGATAAAAAAAATAAATGTCTTAGAGTTGCAAGTATGCTCATGGTGACAGAAATAACTTAACTTTGAATAGTTCTTATCGGTTAGTTTATTATCTACAAGTTTGTTTGTATTTAGAAGAATTTTATAATGTTTGAGTTACTATAGAAGAATTTCTCATAAAATTAACGAAGCCAGGTGGGAAAGCAATACAAAACGAAAATATGATTGTACTGTCTGTGTTCTGGGTATTCATCAACATCGATGCCTATACTAACAACCAACGTACTCGTAATAACGTAAAGATGTTACAGGCAATATGATAAATGCAACTCTAACTCTACTCTGCTAGGAAGACCGACCAAAGCCTGTCAAATCTCTTCATTAATTATGACAAAAGAGTATTTACTTAAACGTATATTCCATAATAATGACATAGTCGGCGCCACAGGTAAGCTCGAAACCAAGATTTCTAGGAAGGAACCAAGAAAAGTCTTCAACTGAGTTCAATCCGCCCATGGGACAAATAGGCACTACAGTTGTACTCCGGAATGTTAGTCAAATCTTCTCAAATAAGACATAGTCTCCTTTTATATACTTCATGATCCCAATACATACATTCCTCCCAACACACAATTCCCACATCAGACTATTAATTCCTAACAATTCGACATACGAAGGGAACACAATGGAAGTCTGAGTGAAGAGCATAAGCTCACCGTCTGAAACTAACCAAAAAATCAGATCTTCTCGAGAAATTACGAAATAGAACAATTGTCAGAACCGCACTCTTCCTCTAAGCCACCCATCGTGAGTGTACTTACAGACGAACAAGATTTGTTGGCATGCTCTTTATAACAAGTGTATGTATATATGTATTACATGTGGACGAAACGCACTACCTGTGTATACTAAATCATCTCCCTCAACCTTAAAAAGCCAGCGCCCAAAGCTTTAGCGAATTTTCAAATCTTCAACTGTCCATTTTAACAAACTGGTGAAACTCTTGTCTACCATGGAAAGTCCCTGCCAGCGGACTATCAATTCGCAGTTGTTGTGGAACAACTCAGGTTGGCGTATTGTCCCCTCTTCTGTGGAATCTAGTGGTCAATGGACTGCTATTGGACATAGCAAGGACTGGATGGAGAATGGTCGCCTATGTAGATGACATTGCCTCCTCACAGTGGTCTAGCTATCATGAGAGTCAATCCTCGATCATTGATCTCCTCAATTACATCCTAGAAAAGACCGACTACACTCCGCCGACCCTGTTATTTGAACCTCCGCACGAGCATCCCTGACCGAAGTGAATGGGTCACTGCTCCCATTCCTGTGGACAATTCAGTTCACTTCTACACGTATGGCTCCAAGATTGACGATAGTGTGGTGTCTTCACGGTAAGCTCAATCTAAGCATCTCTTTCCGCCTCCCAGATAATTGTAGCATTTTTCAAGCAGAAATCATGGTGATGAAGAAAGCATTGTCCTGGCTGAAATGTAATGCAATATCTGTCAGGGATATTAGCGGCAATCAAATCCCTAGAATCGTACTCCTTCACTTTAAAGGCCGCTTTAAACAGCCGTTTGTCTCTTCTGGAAATGACTGCGCAGTTCAACATTAACCTTTGCTGGGTGCCAGCCCTGCAGGGAATTGCAGGGCTGATGAGCTCGCCATACAGGGTATGACCCATAGGATCCTGCCGAAGTGGCGGAAACTAAGTATGCTCCTCGCTACTTGTAAACTCTTCCTAAAGCTGGGCGCTTTAACAAAACCAACTCTAGATGGAAAAATCTCTTCTTGCCACATTTTGAGACAGCTCTGACTGTCCAGGCTTAATTTGAAACGTAGTTTTGAGTTGGTCCTGTTGAAGCGATCACAGATCAGCCACGTTATCGGTGTTCTTACTAGGCACTGTCTGATAGGCCAACATGCCAAAAGGCTGGGCATCTTTTCACATGACTTCTGCAGAAGCTTTACGGATGAGGACGAGGAAGAAAGCCAGCTTTGTCCCAAAAAGACTACTTCATCTAGGAACTCACTTTTCTGACAACCTAAGCAAACTGGCGTTAGTAGGCGTTACCTCGACCGCCTCCGCTCGATGCACATGATAGCAGAGCAGGGCTTCAGTAAATACAATCTTCAATTTCTAGCCTACTCATTCCGCAGATCGAACCTCCATTTTAAGGACTAGAGGACAAGAGGCCGCCTTTGTTATAGGTGGAATAGTCCCCTTCGATATCCTTACAGATGAAATGTTGAAAATTCACAACAGAAGAGTCAACACGACGCCAATAGTATCAAAAGGATAAAATTTGAAGAAACGGCATTGTCAGCAGTTATGTGGCAGTCTCTTTGGGACAATGCAACGAAAGGCAAATGGACATACATACAAACTAATATCGACAATCCAAGACCACCGATTTGGACCCGACTGCTCAGCATCTTACCCCGAATGCCCAAAAGAAAATGAAGATATGGAGTATGCAGTGTTTTATTCACGGCAGTGTTTTATTCAAATGATCTGCTGAGAACAGAGAGGCTATGAAAAGCAACAGAAACACCAGAACCCTCAAAAGCTGGTAATTCAAGACGAATAGCTTGATTGATGAGAGCGGCAGTCCCACGGGCGGAATGGTTAAAGTCTGTATGCGGGAGTGAGGTTTAGTACGTTGGGTTCAGCTGACAATCTATTTCAGAATCAGATATATGAATCGTGCATGCGTAGGGTATCTTTAAATTCGATTCCCCACCTCCCTGAGGTAACCAGAAAAATGGTCTAGACTGTGCTATATCACGTACAAGTTGGGAGTCCGTGATTTTTTTTTTTTTTTTGGGATCTACATGGCGATTGATCGGGAAACTACTGACTGCCCAAAACATGGATTGGGCCAGTAGCGCAACAATCAAGTTCGTAATGTAGTGCTTGCTTTACCTCCTCGTGGTGGTCCCCGGGCAACTAAAATCCTTAAATCCTTATACATGCAGGCCAAAATTGCAAGTGCGAGATTATCTAGAGTCTTAAGTCTAGACTAGGTAACTTGGGAGTAAGCGAGATAAGGTGGTTAGATGCGGGTGAGTACCAATCCCCAACGCGTAACACTGTATTAGTCTACTCCGGAAGACCATCCGGAAGCCCCCGTGGATATGAAGTTGGACTGCTGCCTAATTTCCTGGCAGCCACACGGTGATAGGATTTTAACGGCCAGATTCCGGACGAGAGTACGTCGCGTCACCATTATACAGTGTTACGCGCCCACGGATAGTTCGTCTGAGGAGGAAAAGGAGACCTTCTACAACCAGTTGGGAGCTGTGTATAATACAACACCCAATGGCGACATTGTCATAGTGATGGGGGACCTGAATGCCAAGGTAGGCAGCGACAACGAAGGGCTCAAACATGTTATGGGACAACATGGATTAGGCCACCGCAATGACAACGGCGAAAGATTCGTTGACTTTTGCAACGCAAATCGCCTTGTCATAGGTGGCACCATGTTTGAGCACAAAGCCTGCCATAAAATCAGTTCGATGTCAACTGACAGGCAAGCAACCTCCAACCAAATTGACCATTTTGCCATCAGTCGCCGTTTTAGAAGTAGTCTTCTAGACGTCCGAAACAGACGAGGAGCGGACATGGGGTTGGCACGAGATCACCATCTTATGATAGCTACTGTCCACTTACGCACTGCCGCCGTTCGAAGATCCAACTGCATGAGAACGCCCAGGTTCAACATTGACCGACTGAGAGATCCCACAGTACGCCAAGAACTAAGGGACCATCTTTCACGTGGAGTGGAAACAATCAGCAGCTCACTGCCCGCCACCATCCAAGACCATTGGTATGCTGTGAAAACTGTTTTCACATCAGGTGCAGAAAGGATTGTCGGTCGATCGCAAAGAAGTCATAGAGCGTGGCTTTCTGAGGATACCTGGAGAAGGATCGACGAACGAAAACAATTAAGAGCTCAAATTGCAGCAACTCCAGCAGCAGGGAGGATCGAGCTAGAGTCTCTATATCGAATGAAGATGAGAGAAGTGCAGCGTAGCGTGCGACGTGACAAGCGCAATTACATCAATGCGCTGGCTACGGAAGCAGAAGAAGCAGCAGCGAGGTGCGATAGCAGAACCGTCTATAGAATCACCAAAGAGCTAATAGGTTACCGAAGCTCTACGCAACACCCAGTGAAAGGCTTAGACGGTTCGTTGCTTATATCGGATGAGGATCAACTCAAGAGATGGAAGGAGCATTTTGCTTCTGTTTTAAACAGAGTATTCGCCAGCAATATGCAACCAAGTCAGACTGAAGTATCCGTGGTAAGAAATTCCCGAATTCGCACCTCAACCTCCAGTAAAGAAGAGATCATTACCGCGATCAAAGCACTGAAAACCAATGAGGCCGTAGGACTTGATGGCATACCCGCGGAGCTTTTTCGGACGGCACCAACTGCATCGGCTGAGCTTCTATTTCCACTTGTTGGGAGAACATGGGAAGCCGAGAGTTTTCCGGATGAGTGGAAGAAGGGAATGATCGATCGTCAAGCTCCCTAAAAAAGGCAACCTAATGCAGTGCGAAAACTGGAGAGGTATCTGCGTGCCACCTGCTGTGGCTAAAGTAATAGCTAGAATTATCCTGGAGCGAATCAAAGAACACCTCGAAGACACACTCGACGCTGAACAAGCAGGTTTCCGCTCTGGATCCTCCTGTATCGACCACATCAACACCCTGCGGATCATCATCGAGCAATGCGTTGAATATCGATCACCACTACACCTGCTATTCATCGATTTCGAAAAAGCGTTTGATAGTGTCAATCGGGAATGTATTTGGCTTGCCTTGCGAAGGAGAGGCATTCCTGATAAATTAATAGCTATTATCAAGGCTACTTACGATGGATCCACATGTCACGTTTTGCACAGAGGAAGGCTGTCTGAGGAATTCGAAGTCCAAAGTGGGGTTCGGCAAGGCTGCATTCTTTCACCAATATTATTTCTATTGGTGATAAGCGATGTGCTAAATGCGGCTTTATCGACGGGAAATGGAGGAATTTGATGGACTCTTACATCTGAACTCAAACACCTCGACTACGCCGACGATGTATGCCTACTGTCCCACAGAATAATGGACCTTCACCAAATGACAGCAAATGTGGAGAGAGAAGCTAACATCGTTGGGCTGAAAATTAACTCGGCAAAAACAAAAATGATCAGCCTAGGACCGAACTCATCAACTCAAACATGCATTGCTGGACAAACGGTTGAGAGAGTAGAGAGTTTCCAATACCTTGGGAGTATTATTATTATACTATTATCACGAGGAAGCTGCAAACGTTTGTTAATAGGTGCCTACGCAACATCTTAAGGATTTTCTGGCCAAACCGTATCTCTAACGAACAGCTTTATCAGAGAACGGGTCATGAAGCTATAGGCACAACCATACAACGACGAAAGTGGCAGTGGATTGGTCACACTCTCCGAAAAGGTGACAGGTCCATAGCTAACCACGCGATGCAATGGAACCCGCTTACTCAGGATGGCAGAATACGCGGCGGTCCCAGAAGTACATGGCGCAGAACAGTGGAGAAGGAAGCACGGCAATTGGGAAAGAGTTGGGGAGAGCTGAGGCACATTGCCAGAAACCGCACACGATGGCGCGGAGGCGTTGTAGAGGCCCTAGGACCCACAAGGGGATACAGGACATAAGTAAAAAAGTATCGAAAGATGTATGTATGTACATACATACATACATATATAGGTACACGTAAGTTAAACCTTTGGTTACGATTATGGTTGTTGCAACGCAATCGATGACCACGGCAACACTTTTCATCTACTGCACCTAAATTTTTGTATCTCTACTTCTACTCTCTTCATTTGATTTTATTTTTTTTGTTTCTCTTTCTGACAACTGATAACGAAAACGCGTAAATCTACTGAGAGAACGCACAATCGAATTCATATTCAATTGCGGCGCTCTCTTCCCCTTCCAATGTGTAAACGACAAAAGCAAGAAAAAAATTTAATAAGTTCAATAAAAGTCCTTCAACTTCGTATGCGTTAACAAGATAACGCATTCCTACTACTCTCCCACACAGCGACCACCACCATGCCACTATGTAGCAGCGGCGACGGCCGGCATTCGGCGTGTCGTGGCAATGTCAATTCAATTTCAGTACCATTACCCAGCTCTCGATCCCGACCCAGCCACACACACAGCATCATCTTCATATGATCTCTGCACTTGAGCCATTGGGTCTTGGTGTTTCGTTATCTCACCCCCATCCATGTCCACACGTAGAATTAACCCGAACTCACTCAAATTGAGAAATCGCTGTCAAGTTCTCGACAGCCCTCGACAGTGAGAAGGAACAAAAAAAAATTTCCAAAAAGAAAAGGAACAAACAAGACCTTGAAATCCAAATCTCCCGCACTTTATACTTATATACATACATATGTATATACACTATGCGTGTGTGTGCGTATTATATATGACTTTATTGTTATTGCACTGCTACACACATATGGACATACATAGGCCAATTCCACTGATAACAACTGCGCGACACGCACTTCACGCACCGACACTTAAAATCTTATCTCAGAGCAGAACATTTATTTTTTTTTTTTTTTTCCTATTTTCTTATTTTGTTGACTTTTTTCAAAAATAACCCTCACTGTTGGTGAACAACAAAGTGTGCGTATGTACATATGTATGTCCATGAGTGTGTTTGCCCCGTTTAGTGCGTAGGAGAAGCATTGAACTTGTCCCAAAGTGTTGTGTGGTGTTTTGCGGTGTCACTGCAATTATAATAAAATATTAATAAAACATGTACCTACTGCGAGGGTTGGTTGGGGGTAGTAGACTGAACGCAATAGTTTGACTTTGGCTATCGCATATTTGCGCAACAAATCCATCCATCTTAGAGGCTTGATTGTGTAAGATAGTACATATAGGTAGAGGAATATGAGAATTTTATGAGGGGGAGAGATCAACGACACTGCCTGGCGGGGTAAATGACTTCGGGTTGATAATCTTCGACTATCTTTGGTAATGCTAGCTGAATCATCGTCATTGAGTGATAAGGGCTCGTATAAATATCGTGCAAACAAAAATTACAGCACGAACTTTATTTTCGACTGGTTTGAGTTGAAGGGGTTCTAAAATGAACTCGTGGACGTTTTTCTAGATTATTTGTTGACATAAAGTTATAACATCAACAGGTGTTTGTTGGGTGAAGGATTCTAATTGTTTCACTTAGAGTGCAACAATGTGGGAAGGGTACACAAACAATAAATGGAGTTATCTGCTGATGATTTGGCATTTTCAGTTAAATTGACAGAGAAGCTGTTATAAGTGTTGTCAACACTTAAGCTGAAGAATAAAGATTGCGATCAGCAATCTCCATTGTCACCTTCCTTGTTTGTTTTACTGCTCCTTCAAAGCCTTTCAATTTTTCAACTTAAGTCTTCTACGCCATGTTTGTTAAAGGGAACCCATTGGTCTGTCGGATAAGGTAATTCCATAGCAAATCTTATAACTAAATTTTCCATCCTGCCCATTTCCTGGACAGTACTTTTTTTATTTTGGACAAGAGGAAGCAATAGTATTGTTGTGTTAAGTAAATATGTGAGAAGATACAACGTCGATAAGCTGCCATCGCAAGAGACCGCCAGAACCTTTGTTGAACGCGTATCCCGAAATCTCGCTACGACTCTTATGCAGCCAGCTTCAAATGCCGATAAGCAATGGCAACGCAACTATTGTGATGGGTTTCACCCGACCACCACCAAGAAACCCATGGTTTGACGAAGAATACCGACAAACAAATGAAGCTAAACAAGAGGCATACAAAGCGGCGTTATAAAGAAGGATGAAAGCAGCTCGTGAGCTCTACGTGCAAAAGAGACGGGAAGAACATCGGCTTCTCCGAAAAAAGACAAACGAGTATAAGAAGCGCAGGACCGATGATATTAGAGGCTGTACGCCAGGAATAATATAGGAAATATATTTACCAAAAGGTATAAAGATCGTGCCAAGCCAACGCGACCGGTTCAGAAACCTTTAGATATGAAGAAGGAAACCTCTTATTAGAGGCACAGTCGGTGTTGAGAATATGAAAAAACAACGACCAACTTCACGCTGTCAGGCACAATGACTATGATAGCCAAAACTTTCGTCCACCTGACCAAAACGAATTGAGAATAGCAATATCCAAGCTTAAGTCAAACAAGGCTACTGGACCTGGCCTCCTACCAGCCGAGGTATTCAAAGCACTCTTTTCTAAGATTTGATCAGACGAGTATATACCTGATGAATGGAATATCAGCATCGTTTGGCCGATCCACAAGAAAGAGATCCCCTCAATTGCGCCAGTTAGAGAGGTATCAGTCTCCTCAACATTGCGTACAAGATCTTATATGCCATATTGTGTTGGGGGGCCATTTCAAAAATAGCTCAGTCTCGAACTGAGTATCCGGATACCTGGCGACCTCCGGATTAGCCAGCCTTACTTGCGTACCGCAAATCTATGTATGCACAGATGTGCTTCTTGTACAAACAACAAATTCAGAGTCAGGTATTCAAAAACTGAAGAAGAACTGCCTTAGTGTTCGAGTCTGGTGAAAGAGCTCCAGAAGTGCTGACTGCATGGACTTTAGACACCGTACCTGGTCCTAGCCCCGTCAATAGCCGCGTGAATTGCACTACGAAAACTTCGTCCCATTCGGATCCCCCTACCCTGATACGTCATACTGCTTCGAGCTCGCGACGCAGTACAGCTTCAAGAATTCTTGAGAGGTATGGCACTGCTGCAAAGGACGCGTTTTCTTTGCACAAAAAGAAAGCGCTCGCCTGGACAATGAAAGGAAATCCACACCTTTCCCTCTGACAAGCACTAACAAACGTCAAAGGTCGGTGGAGGAGTTCTCCATAGAACCCAAACGATTGACCTTCGCTAGTACTACCTTCTCGTCTTTTAGACAGAGCTTCAGAGAAGTGCTTAGGGGTAGCCTCGTGCTGGCGGTCATTGATGAAAGTGATATTGAAGGTAGCATTACTCCTGAGAAGTGGAGGAAAGTGGAAATTAGCCTGGCACCGTCGCGACGGTGGATGGCTTCAGAGAACTGTGAAGTTTGTCGCCTGCTTTGCTGCTTTTCAGATCCGCGGATCTCTTCAGAATAACAGTCACCAAGTTAAGCGAAGTATGGGATGCGGATCCCTGGATACCAACTGAGCCCTAAGATCATAAAACCTGAAGATCATTCAGGTTAGTAACCTTCTTCCACCGACGAGTAATTGGAAGATTGCCAAGTTAGAGGAACCGATAATAGGTTCCAGGAGTGCCGTAATCGTGATCAACAATCTCTGGGTGAATCGGTCAAACTAGATATGGCTTTGAAGCCATAAATCTTCGGGTTTATAAAAAGGATGAAGAGGACCTGAAAGTTAATGGATCAAACTCCTCCGCTACCGTCTCGACCATATGACCAGCCATCTCAAAAGTTACGGTTAAGGTTGTAGCGGTGGAGTGCGAACACAATCAGGCCACTCTTCCTCCGAAGGCCCAGATTTATGTATGTGGACAATGGATTTCTCCAGCGGTCCCCTTAGCCCATCCGTGTCTATTCCGTGACTGGAATTCTACATGGATGAGATCACTATGAGGAGGTATCTTTCCAACGATCTAAACATAAGTAACAGATTACAACCATATCACTTTTATCAGATAAGGCGCACATCAGCATGCCTCTCGCTATAGTTAAACTCCTACTTAAGCTCAATGCTGTGAATTTAACCAATCGTTGATGGACAGACGTTATCATCATCAATCATTACTGGACAGATACGGCGCAATCTGGATCAGAAACGCTCCAACTGTCTGATCAGACAGAAAAGTTCGCTCATAGGACTCATAGTAGAAGTCATTACGAGACTCTGCATTATTGGTATGGCTGCATGGCTGGGTCTCCTTGCTTATGACTTTTGTAGAAGTTACATGGACGAGAAAAAAAGGAAATCATACTTCATCTTCTCTCTACATACCAAGCTCTCTCCGTTCGTAGAAGATTCCATCTAGGTGCATAATTCTTCGACAATTTAGGCGAATTGGCTAACCCCAATGTCAATGTCCTCCAGCTCCTGCTGATTCCTAGGTAGTACAAGTATAAGTTGAGAATTTCAGATCCATGGGGTACCAAATTGGATCATTATTGGTCTAGGTTCCACTATAAGCTATACATACTATATACATGTACATACATACCTTATAGGAGTGACTGCACAGGGTGTCGTCTAACTAACTAACTATACAGCCACGTTAAGATCTGTATAGTTAGTTAGTTCCTGTGACCCTTCGGGGGGCATGGTTGGTTGGTTGGTTGGTTAAGATCGGCCCTCGATGGGAAAATGCACTTAGACCAGAGGAGGTCCATTGTGCTGCCGATGTGTAGGGTGGGGAACTCTGGGAACCATCCACTCCTTTGTATGAAGGAGCTAATCTTAGCCGTGCAGGCGTTGTTGAGATCATTTAAATCATTGAAAAAGTATTCGCCTAATGTAGCTTTCCTAGTGTTGGCGAGCGCAGGGCACGTGCACAGGAGGTGACTGATGGTCTCCTCTTCCTTTTCATCCATACAGCTTCTACAGAAGTCGTTGTAGGGGATGCCCAATCTTTGTGCATGTCTTCCTATAGAACAGTGTCCAGTGAAGGTGTTAACTATCTTATGTTTTAGGAGTTCAATGGACCTGGTTTTATTTAAAATTGGCCACAGTAGCTTAGCGGTGTGACATTGGTCGAGTTGCTGCCAGCGATAGTTGGCCTCTTTCTACGCGTCAGCGTTGATGAGGTATTTAACATAAGACATGGACGCCTTGCTGTTAAGTCCAAAGGAGCCTTGTCTGGCTCTTCAGCCTCACAGTTCCCTGATATGTCACAGTGACCTGGTACCCAGCAAAGGGTGAGGTGATACTATCCAGATATCTTGTTAAGAGATGCGCGGCAATCTTTTACTGCCTTGGATCTCGTTGTGCTGGATGCAAGGGACTAGATGGCTGCCTGACTGTCGATATATATGACAATATCCGATGCTGATATTGCATTAAATGCCATCCAGTCAGCTGCTTGACGAATTACTGTGAATGATGACTTCGAGGGGCATAGGGCATCGGCAATGCCTGTGCGCCATCTTGTTCGGATTTCTGCAACGTCCTTAACTTCTGCTCAACTGTTCTGCGCCGTGTATGCCTTGGTCAAGCAGCTCTTCTTTCTGACAGGGTAAGCAGGTTTCATTGTATCGCGTGCTTCGTAATGGAATTGTCTGAACAATTCATAAATCTTCAGCATAAAGGTCCAAGTACGTGCAACACAGTCGTGTACTTCATTTTGTATAGCTTCCTCGAAATCGAACATGAGGACAGCGCAATCCATCATTCATCAGCTAGCCAACAAGGTTAGGTTGGATTTTAAGAATATCATTCCAGTCATGGCTAAGTGGTCTATCAAGTTAGCTTATCGGCATTTTCAGCCTCGTAGTTTTCAGCTGGGTGTTTTAGAGAAGGCAGTTCTCGGGAGACCTAAGCAATAGATAAGACTACTGATGTCAATTGAAGGCTATTAATAGCTCCAATAAGAATTCCAGAGTCTAAAACGAACCGTGAAAATGCATATGTATGTTATTGAATTCGTTTTCGATTTTCGCCTTAACTGACAGTTTCCGAAAAGATCAGATTTTTGAAGACGCTGGGCACTTTTTGTGGTTATTACATTGTTGTTGAATATTTAATGTTTGCTATTGCTCCTGTAGCTGGTGACCAGACTCTGCAGACTACAGAATTTTTTGATTGTTATTTGTTCTTGTAGGGTCAGGTCTGCTTTTGTGTAATTTTAACCTAATTGATATCCGCATGCCCTGTTCCCAAAGATTAGGAACTGGAGTTACGACATCATAAACATATGCTAAGATCTTAAGTGATGATGATGACAATCCTCTTTTGAGGGGACTCCAGATAGTCTGAGCAATTCCTTGTCGTCCCGGCAACTGAGTGATGATTTTCGTTTAAAAAGTGAATTGAATCGGTGTTCCATATATAAGTGATAAAACTGTAGAGACATCTTCATGAATATTTTAGTCCTTAAGATTACGGCTATAATAGCTCTCGGAGGCACTAAGAAAAGTCTGTAGAGACTGCTACAATGTTTCGATACTATCAAACAGTTTTTTTTTTGCGTAGTGCTCAACCGATAAATATCTATAGCTAAGTAAATGCAGATGCAAATACACTACGGCCTAAGTATTCTTGTGCTTTTAGTTTGTAGTTTCCCATTAGTTCTTTAATATATACATCTCAATTGAATTTGACCTACCTGTTTTCATTTTCTTTTGTGTAGGTCGATTGTTGCCTAACCATGTATGTATCTGAAAGTATTGCAATGACTTGGTCACGTTCCGAGAACATTAAACTATGTACATATGTAAAAAAAATGCTTAAGAATGTTTCCATATGTTCAAAGGATAGTGTGTTGTTTAAATTGATACCTACTTGTTGGAACTTCTGCTTTAATCCTTTTTGTAAGAAAGTTTTTGGTAAATCATCTCAAAAAGCAAGATGTTATCGTGTTGTCTCTGGTCAAATTCAAAAGCGAAACGCAGAACTCTTTGATGATTTTCAATTCTATTTAGGTAGGCTTGAGGTTATTGCACGAAAAGTGTGGAGACGTGGTAGAAAAAATGATAGTTTCTAATCCATTGAAAAGGATGTTTACCAAAACCATTCATTTTTAACAAAAGAAATATAGAATTAAATACAACTGTGGCTAAAAGGTAGTGATGCGATTATATGTCAGCACAAGTGCTTTCACGCTAGAATCTCTCTATCAACTCCTACTCTACACCTCCACGATGGTGGCTGTTGGGTTCCTAGTACCTCAACTGAAGATTGGGTAACCAACCCCTTTGGAAGATTGTTGGTGGCAGCAAACGAGAGAAGGGGGAGGACTGCTTTCTCACTAAGGCACCTCCTCTTGCTCCAGGGGGCAGCGGACGAATTCTCTCGATGGAATCAACGGTGGCGTCTACCAGTTCCAGTTAGGCCGAACTATAGGGATCTCCAATACTAAATCAGGGTGTTGGAAAAGAGTTGGTGTTGGATGAACCCTTAATGGGCCAACGGCAGCACGCATATCCCCGAAGTGGGTTACTGATCCCGGAAGAACCCGGCCTCTCGTCCTAGGGGTATAAAAAGAAACTGGTCCTCCAGGTTGGGGGTTGTGCGTGGGGGTAACTTCCCCACCATGGAAAAAAAATAATAGTTACGAAAACACCAACCACCTCGGATAAGGATGATTCAACTGTTGATGACCCAAGCAAACGTGATAAGGACAACGACTTTCGGTTCTGCACGTGGAATGTTAGGTCCCTTAACAGACCACGTGCGGCCGAACATTAGCCCTGGACTGCTGTAAAGCAGACATTACCGCCATCCAAGAAGTGCGATGGAACGGACCGGGCAAAAGAAGGATGAAAAACTGCGATATCTACTACGGCGATTGCTACCGAGAACAGAAGCAGCGCCTATTTGGATGCGGGTTTGTTATTGGAGACAGACTTAGGCAAGAAGTCTTGAGTTTCAGGCATGTGAACGAACGTCTCGTAACAATTCGCATCAAGGCTAAATTCGCTAACATTAGCCTAATATGCGCTCATGCCCCACTGAGGAGACAGATGACGATACCAAAGACAGCTGCTACGAGCTCTTAGACAAAACGTACGAGCAGTCCCCTAGCTATGATGTTAAAATTATCCTGGGTGATTTTAACGCAAGGAAGAGAGAGCATCTTTGGTAGTACTGTCGCAAAGCATAGCCTGCACGACACCACCTCCTATAACGGTTTCAGGCTAATCGACTTTGCAGTGGGGCAAAATCTTGTAGTAGCTAGCATGCGATTCCCACATCTCAATATTCATAAAGGAACATGAAGATCACCGGATCAGTCAACCGTCAACCAGATTGATCACATTGCGATCGACGCAAGGCACTTTCCAGTATGATGGATGTCCAAACGTTCCGAGGAGCGAACATCGACTCGGACCACTACCTTGTTGTAGTCAAGGTATGGATGCGGATATCAAGAACATCGCGAAGACAAGGAAATACTGTGAGAAAGTTTGACGTCGGAAAGCTACAATCGCAAGAGATCGCCAGAGCCTTTTCTGATCGAGTGTCCCTTAATCTCTCAAGAGGTCCTATGCCGCCAGCATCAAGTACTGAAGACCAGTGGCTACATTGCCAAAAAGCCATCAGGGATGCCGCATCTGATGTGCTGGGTTTCTCTCGACCCCCACAACGAAACCCCTGGTTCGATGAAGAATGTCGGCAAGCAAATGCAGAAAAACAGATGGCATACAAAGCGGCCCTGCACAGAAGGACCAGAGCTGCTCGTGAGCTCTACGAGCAGAAGAGGAGGAATGAGCACCGGCTTCTCAGAAGAAAAAAGAAGGAGCATGAGAAACGCGCGATTGAGGAAATAGAGAGATGCTATTGCAGGAATGAAGTTCGGAAGTTTTACCAGAAGGTAAAACGAACATGTCAAGGCTACAAACCCAGAACCGAAGCCTGCAGGGACGAACAAGGAAACCTAATAGTAGAATCGCAGTCAATGTTGAGGATATGGAAAGATCACTTCTGCAGACTGTATAACGGCGACGATGACCAAAATGCCGCTGTCAGGCAAAATGAACCATTCAATCTGGACGATGATAATCAACATTTCCGTCCACCCGACCTTGATGAAGTTGAAATAGCGATATCTAAGCTGATATCCAATAAAGCTGATGGCCTAACAGCCGAGCTATTCAAAGCAGCGGGGGATGACTTGGTAAGGAGCATGCACCAATTCATTTGCAAAATATGGTCGGACGAAAGCATGCCCGATGAATGGAACCTCAGCATTGTTTGCCCGATCCTCAAGAAAGGAGACCCTCTGTGTGAACGCTTAAAACCTTTTGTCAGCAATCTGATTGGTCCATATCAGTGTGGTTTTAGGCCAGGAAAGTCCACTATCGACCAAATTTTCACACTACGGCAGATCTTGGAAAAAACCCAGGAATTTCAAATCGATACTCACCACCTATTTTCTCGATTTTAAGGCCGCCTATGACAGCATCTATAGAGAAGAGTTATATACCGCTATGTCTAGTTTTGACATCCCTGCCAAACTCGTCCGATTGTGCAGGATGACGATGGAGAATGCACGCTGCTCCATCAAGGTCGGGAAAGACCTCACCGAGACCTTTCATGTCAAAAAAGGATTCAGACAGGGCGACGTGCTGACATGCGATTTCTTCAACATCGTTCTTGAAAGAATTGTGCAGAACTCACACGCCAACATCAAAGGCACAATTTTTCAAAAGTCTGTCCGCTCGCATATGCCGATGATATTGACATAATCGGAAGAACAAAGCGTGATGTCAGTAGTGCTTTTGTGAGTATTGAAACGGAAGCGGCTAAGATGGGTTTAACGGTTAATGAGGGCAAAACAAAGTATATGCTGTCAACAAAAAAGGACACACAACACCGACGCCTCGGACAGAGCGTCACCCTCGACAGATATAACTTTGCGGTAGTTAAGGACTTTGTTTACCTAGGATTCGCTATAAATTCAGACAAAGACACCAGCGCTGAGATCAAACGAAGATTAACTCTTGCCAATCGCTGCTTCTTTGGGCTAAGAAGGCAATTGTGCAGCAAAGCCCTCTCTTGAACAACTAAAGTATCCCTATATAAGACCTTGATCATCTCAGTCCTTCTCTACGGCGCAGAAGCATGGACTATGTCAAAAATGGATGAGGACGCTCTCGGTTTTTATGAGAAAAATACTTCGGGTGATTTTTGGCCCTGTCTGTATAGACGGAGAGTGGAGAAGAAGATATAATCAGGAGCTGTACGAGCTATATAGCGACATCAGAAGAAGAATTCGAATACAACGACTAAGATGGTTGGGTCATGTAGAGCGTATGGACAACAATGCTCCGGCCCGGAGAGTCTTCGAATCCACCCCAGAGGGACGACACAGTAGAGGAAGACCTCGCCTTAGGTGGCGCGCTCAAGTGGATAGGGAAGGGACCTCAACCATCTTGGTGTGCGAAACTGGAGGCAGCTAGCTAAAGATCGAGCTGGCTGGAGAGGCTTGTTGGTTGAGGCCCAGGTCCACCCGGGACTGTAGCGCCACCTAAAGTAAAGTAAGTAAAACTGTGGTTTCCATTTCTCATTTTATTTGCCATTTAAATATATAATCTATTCAATACATACATTGTTTTTTGTCATTATTCTGTCTACTAGTACATTCATTTTTTTTGTATTAAAACTATATTTCCGATTAACAATAATTTATTTTATATTTTTCTCTTATTTCTGCTAAAGAATGCTTACTTTTAAGTTTTGTTTTCTTTTATTTTTTCTAAAAAAGCAGATTTGTTTTTTTTTCCAAAATGTTATTTTTTTTGTTTTTATACTTTTTTTTATCACAAATTTTCGTATTTGTAAAATATATTTATTTTTTTATTTTTAATCATAAAATAAAATACATATAAGTATGTAACTATGGGAAGTTGGATTAGAACTTTTTAAAACAAAAATTCGAATTATTGCACCCGAAAAATAATCAGATTTTATGTGAAAAACATTTTTTAAAAATTTAGGCCAATGAATTGTGTTTCTTGAATACTTGTGCAAAGACCCGATAAAAAAAAAAACCGGCGGCCAATATGAAAACTTTTAACTTGGTTTGTTCGACTTGAAAAGATTAAATTTGTAACATAAAATACACTTAAGTCTGTGAAGTTTTGTAGTATGTCTTGGAGAGGTAATATGCTTGGAGAAGACATATTTAACTCCTGGAAATTGAAAATTGTATAAACTGAGCTAAAGTGAAGTCTTTAAGGAAGATGAAGGGCTCTAGACTGCGAATTTAATGAAAATAACAATGAAACACGTACAAGTTTCTCAGTGTTTTGCGGATTATAGGAAGTCACTCCAATAAAGAGGTAACTAAAAATGATTTCAAACTCGATTTCTTGTGTTTAACTGTGGGTTTAGCCTTACAGAGTTAGTGTTCTGTTATTCACGGTGGTGATTGTGTTTTATTTTCAGGATTTTATGAGTATTCATGAATTTCTAGCACTAGCAGAGTGGAAGATATGGGAGCATATTTAATATAAAACTCTGCCTTATTTACACAAGTTTTTTTTTATTTCTGGCCTTTTTTACACTACCGATGCTAGGATAAAAAATCTGCAGCCTTGTGTAGACTGACTACTGTGTTGCAGGCAACCTCCTCTGTTACAAGTCTGCAAATCTATTTCAGAAAAAGAATAGAAAGAACTAATGCTCTTACCTAGGCTGTTTGTCAGTTCACATATGTATAAATACAATTTCAAACAAGAGCCTTGTGTTTTCACATTTCGAAAGAATTGCTGTTATCTTACATTCAAGCCACAGATCTACCAACTATAGTAGAAACTCAGAGTTAATGTTAAGAAATTAGTACTAGAGCAAAAGGAAATAGTATAAGGCAAAGCTAGTAGTAACGATGCATGAAAATTTTCAATTTTTACGGTTTATAGGTCGCAAATTAAAATTTTTTTTTAAAAAACTTAAATGATTTTCAAGTCTTCAGGACAAGTGGTCAAACCGTACATACATATACCGCACATGTTACTTTAATTTTAATGGTTAAAAGTCGCTAATAAAATAAGAGAGCAAATAACATTTTTGCATGTTTCTCTCCTTTTTTTTTATTCAACAAATGTTTGTTTTTGACACAAAAGTAAATATTCTTTCCCATGCTGTATACATTATATGAACGTACATAATTTAAAAATTTTAAAACATTTTTGTAATAAATAATATATTGCATGTAGTATGTATATCAATAATTTTGTTTCATTCTTCTCAATTTGATAAATAAAAATATATTTCTGAGTTAATATAAAAATAATGCACCTGTTTGCAGATTTTATTGGAATTGTTTATTTTTGTGTCAACAATTTATCTTTACTGTTTAATTTTATTTTATTATTTTTATTAGTTTTATTTGTTTGCCTTAAATATAATACAAACTGAATAAATGGTTTCAGAAAGGTTGTAGAAAAAAAAAACAAAAAGTATATTGAATCTTACATTCTACTTGTAACAAGTTTGTAGAAAATATATATAGTTTGTATGTTTATAAATTAGTTATATAAAAAAAGTGACAATGATTTCTAGATATACACAAAAAAAAAATTATACAAAATAAAATTAAACTAACATAGAAAAAAATATAAATATAAAAATATACATGTATGTAATAAAAACAAATGCACCTTACATTACTCATTGAGGATTGTGGTTACTTTTTTTTATGAAGAGGAAAGATGTATGAAATCTACAACACTAAACGCCTGTAGTCGATTGAAATAGATTAACATACAAGAGTTCGGCCAACGTTTTCTCAGTCTGAAATGATAACAAGCCAACCGCCATTTGTTAGCAATAGTAACATCGAATAAACAATACGGGAATTTATTTATTTAAATAAAATAAAATAAAATACATTAATGCGTTACTTTCATTTTTTTTTTAGAGGAGTATTGAGATTATAAATTTGTTGCTTCTATTTTGGGGCTCAGAATAGATTAGTATAGAAGTTGGAGATTGTTAAATCCTGTATAGTTCTTTTCTATTCGAAGTTAAGAAATAAAAAGAATAAAGCAATAAGCTAACGTCGTGGTTTTAATTGAAGTCACCGTCAGAATTTTATTATGATGTGCGATGGAAACGGAATATTTCGAAAATGTGTAATTCTGAAGACTTTGAAATATAAGGACAAACAAATTCAAAAGCATAATGTTTGCATGTATGTAATGTAATGAAATGAAAAAAAAAACACAAAATAAAATCGTGAATATGGTAACAAAAATATAGGACAGTACATTTTTGACTGAAATACAGGGAAGAAAATATAACAAGTTTTATGAAATAAAAAGAATACTTTACAATAAATTGAGCTCGTAATACATAGATGTTTATGTTGGTTTAATCGACTGTAAATATTAGAAGGGTTTGAGATAAGTTGGCTGGTAGCTGTGGCTTTCATACGAAATTGGGTTAGGATTTGAGTTCAATAACTAACAAATGCTAGATAACTAGCTTGATTGATAAAATCGAAAAGTTTTGGCTCGGCCAACTGAATCATGTTTTAAGTTTAGTCAATTCGATTTTCATCGTATTTTTTCTACACAGTGACAAAAGGGGCCCTATTTTAAAGTTTAGGTACTGTCCATCCTGCGAGCAACAAACTGTGACATCACACCACACCACCACATAGAGTTTCGAAAACAGAACCCGACGTTGCCTGGTCAATAAGTCTTTCGGACCACCAGTTCAGCTGCGATCTTAATACCTTTTTATGTACATACGTTTGGGTAGCAACAATCTTTTTAAAGATATTTCTGTACGAGCTTGATCTTAAAATTAAAATTTTTCTACTACACTCTTTCTTTCTTTCTTTCTCTGCTTGAGAGATAGAAGTTAAGTATTTAAGAGGGATTGACCTGATTTGAAGTTAGCTTCGTAAGTACTGGCGGCAACTACCTTCAATAGCAGGTTTCATTGGCACACATCGTAAGGGTAAGGATTTACAGACGATCATTGATCTAACTGATCGAAGTTTTACGGTGCTAGTTGCTAATGCCATCACGAGATTTATCGGCAACGATAGTAGATGAATTGCAGTTGGCAGCAGCGCACATCATAGGTTATGCCGAGATGCAGAGCTATGGTCATGGTTGGCTTTATTTATTAGGATTAGATCACAGACGCTTTGTAAAATAAAACTGATTTAGGTAGCTAAGCACTTCATCAATGCTAATAGGCCCAAGCTTTTAATCCTTATTCCCTCGCAACTAGAATGACGTTAAAGTATATCACACTAGAAACTGAACTCGATGACACACATGCGATTTCAACAAGAACTCCATGATAGTTAATCGGAAAACAGACTAAACATTGAACTGATAAAAACTGACACGAATAATCCTTATGTCCAAATGACTTGCAGTGCATTTGTTTTTGAAGCAAATATGTGAGGCTTAAATAAAACTATAAACAATTAAAAAGCAGAAAAGAATAATATTAAAACCATGAAACCAAAAAGACTACACACACGTGAATCCAGTTTATAACAAAAACAAAAATGTCTTAAAACCAAATTTACATTTAATCCTAACAACCGGCATAAGCCAACACTTAAACATTTATTACCATATCTCGTTTTGTTCATAGAGAACCACCATTTTGAATGAAATGCTTAATGGAAAGAGATCAATAAGAGAGCACATACACCTAATTATTCGTAAAACTAGTTGTTATTCTAATAATGTCTTTCTGCTGAAGCTATTGCGCGGGGACGATTAATATTGCTGGTTTGCATTAAAGTTCATCGTTAATTTGATCTATTCGCTGAGTTAGTTTTTCATTCCTATATATCGTCTGACAAACAACGCTCACCTTTTTCAATAGCTCAATGGCAGTTTGCAATACCGTATGCCATTTTTTCAGTTCGGTCTCGTGAAGTAGTTCCTGCTGCCGCAGTAGCTCAATCCAGTCCTCATGATTGTTTGGCAAATGTCTACACGAATAAAACAGAGATTAATAACCGTCCTTCAGTTAAAAATGAATTTTAAAACTTACTTAATTTGGGAGAGATTTGGCATCCGACGACTATTAAAGTCGCTTTGTATGCGATCCTCTAGCCTCCATAACTTAAGTAGTAATATCACATTGATTAAAATTAGTAAACAAAGAAGAATTATTACAAATAGTGAAATCAATTTGTATTTGCTGGTGGGTTCGCTTAAGACTTGTACTGGGCTAGGAATAGTCGGTTGAATAACTTCTGGTATGAGAACAATTGGAGTGACTTCCTCCACAGCAGGTCGGATTGTTGCAGCTGTTCCTAGATTGAATTAATCAACATAAGAGAAAACACTAGGTAAAAGTGTGATTATTATTTTTTTACCTCTTCTAGGCCGACGTCCCTTTCCTTTAGCCGGCGGTATACATGTTTCACTTTGTAAAGCACGCAAAAGAGCACTATAGAAATCTTCTAAACCTGCCCAAGCATTTTTTTCAATGAACCCCTTGACTACACCCCAAATAGATTTTTTGTATTTAATTTGCGCATGCACAGACAGCATTGTGTGGTCATCGACAGTTCTAAAATAGATGCATTACTAAATGTGTTGTCTCATGTAAACTGTTTTACTCACTTGACCAAGCAATAGTGCAAAAGAACACCAAAACTATCAGCATATGGTATACCAGCGTTAGAACTGTCAATATCAATCGAATACAATTCACCAGGTTTGCTGCACTCTCGCATCACCTGCGCCTCGGTAACCTGCAACAAAGAAAATTTAAATATTATTTGTTGAGGGAGGTATATCAGAATGCAAGGAGTCTATATTAATATACCAATCACATCGCCTTGGCAGGGAATCAAAGTAGATATGTCTTATATTGTAAGTGAGAAAAACAAGATTCGTTCATGGCATTAGTCTTCATCCAGAGTGCTTAAATCATTGAAGTGTCTTTCCGTATTATACAGCAGTATTAACTATAATCGCGTGAACGAAACAAATTGCGGTACGTCTTAGATTTTTAGTGCAAACTCTGCACTTTCAAGAACTAAGGGGATTCTATTCAAAAATTTCATACGATGCGAAAATTTCCGAAAAAAATAAAATATAATAAAAGCCAATGGTAGATCATCACTTTTGGATGCAGATGTATCCATTCGCAATAAAAGTGAAAGATTAGAAGCGGAACTATCTGTACAATTTATTATATAAGTATAAACAGTCTTCCTTACTTTAGCGCTCGCTTAGCAGTAATTTTGCCCCGTTCTTGAACAAGACTGAACATCCAACAAATAATAATTTTCTTTCGAAAAACTTCAAGTCTGCACTTGCTACAACTATAACAGAAAATTTCTTTAATTTATTAGACGGAAGTAGCAGCGCTTTCCTCGGATTATTCCTTGTCGAATCCCCACAAACTATGTACTTCGAAATACTGTGATGCCTTAATTATATTCATATAGTACATTCTGTGTTGATATCAGCCCTGCGCGGTGTCTGCTTTAAAAGTAATCACACTAATTTTAATTTGATTTTGATTTCAGATTTGAGCAGCGAAATCTTCTGCTCCTTTGATAGTCGAGCTATTTTGTAGCTGTAATAAGAATGTCGTACCTTATTCTTTTCTAGCACATCTCCTAGAGTGTATAAAATACATCCATACTATACATTCCAAATGCGAAGTCTTAAATCACAGTCCGTACAGATGCCAGCTCCAGATTTTGAACAAGTGGATCCATTCGTTTCCGCCTACTATTAACTTGGTTCAATGGACACCAGCATGCAAAGCACATACTTACTTCAATACAAATACATCACATACTTACAGTTCCATATCACATAAACAGTGCAATTAAATAAGAAATCAAAGTGTCTATTTTACGCATTTTTTTTTTTTTTGCAACACAAAGCACTTTAATGAACTCTTTTTCTATCTAACTTATATAAAACAGATTTTATTCTATCAAAGGTACTGAATGTTATTGACGTTGTAACCGCACTCTTTATCAGATTCGGTTTCATTCCCACAAATAGACCACGAAATCCTTCTTCAACTAATATTGTTTTAAAACAAGTTAATATTTTGTTACAGGTTTTTGCAAATCCATGATCAATTCCTCGAATCTGCAATCGGCGCTTTACCAATTCCACTGGATAAGTCATTGCATTAGAGAATACACCAGAACCTCCACCGGCTAGTAATAAGATAGCTGAAGGCAAATCATCCCTGTCATCAATATGGTATATGCTCATTGCCCATTTACACATAAAGTGATATGCCATAAATCTGGAACCAACCAATGGTCCGACTTGCAAAATAGCAGCCAATGCACCTTTATATAATCCTCGAATACCTTCCATTCGAAAGTTTCTAATTATAATCTTGATGAGACCTCTTGTTTTTCGATCGTGTCTTTGAGCTATTACATGGGTTTTAGCCATTTCTATCGGCGTTATTATAAAAACTCCCATGGAGCCGGTTAGAAAACCACATACGAAATTTTTTAAGTTTGGACTCTCTTCCAATCTTGTCTTTTGCAATGAATGACTGAATTGCTCGTAGAGAAGAAATTGTATAGCTCCCTGAAAAAAACCCGATGTTTGAGCAATCATATGTCCTTTCCACAAACCGCGTAAGCCTTCCTCTCGAAATACTTTTCTTATGGCTGGAAACATGGCTCTATATCTTTTGGGATACACTTGTATACGAACTTTTACAACATCTAGTGGTTGACATACAGCTCTTGCTGTCACTGAACCGAGTGCTCCTGCGAATAGATTCATGGATGCTTCTTTTGCAGCGTTTCTTTCCTCATTTGGATCCGCCATTTCGGAAGGTTTAATTTAACTCATAATTTTGTTTTCTTTTCTTTTCCTTTTTGTTTCTAAAGTTTGAGATATTAATATTTTTTAAAGACTTTTGTGTAATTATTATTAGTTATTATTTGTAGGTGAACTCATAATTTTGTTTTGTTTCCATTTCCTTTTTGTTTTTGAAGTTTCGATGTTTTTTTTTTTTTTTTAAAACTTTTGCGTTGACTTCAATAAGGTTTTTTTTTCGTTATACTATGCAAGTAATCGGTTCTTTCTACCAACAAAAATCTAGTTTATTATTAACTGTCTTACACATAAAGATGTAGAAGAAATCAGACTACGAAATCAAACTCGAAACAGTTAATTCTTTTCGGGTTCCCAGAATCAATTATCGCCTTGTATAACTCTAGACAATGAGTTTTTAAAATGGCATGAGGATTTAAAATCGATACAAGGTGGGTCAACTAAAATCTCGTTGAATTCATACTTTCACACAATATCGTAAAGAAAGATGAATCACTCTACAAATTGTTTGCACTAATACTGATAACTGCACGATAACGAAAACTATCCCACATATTGGTATAAAAACTGAGTACGCCACGTGAGACATAGTTTATAAAGTTGCGGTATGCATTGAAATTTTTGTGTGGGAATTTGAAGTTTTCGAGCAAACTATAGTCATTGCAGTAGAACCAATGATCCATTCGTGGTACGACTGTGTTGAAACCAGGAGCCGCAATTTTGGATATTTATGTGATTACTTATACATTGTGTCCGAATTATGAGACAACTACAGTGAATTCAAACCAATTCTTCTTAAATATTCCAAATGGATTTTCTCCGGTTATCCCTTGGGAATATTACTATGAGGTACATACTTGAAACAATAGTTAGGGAATATGTCCACCACTGGCATCCTGATTCACTGGTTTTTTTTTATAAAAAAAAAAATTTATATAAAAAAAAAGATCGAAGTCAATTGAAATTACATTATATCCATTTTGCTTTCACAAATCACTTATTGTATGTAAAGAGTGGGCCATCTTTTGGTTTCTTTTTGAAGTTCAATAATCGTGCAATTAGTCATTTAGTGATGTTGATCGATCTATGCTATGTGAACAATCCAGAGACGATTCAGGCACTGAAGAACAATATTGGTCAAGCTATTCGTGAAATAGAGGCGGAAAACATCGAAAATGTATTAAAAACTTGGGTTGACAGGCTGACAAGCCAGAAGGTTTACTCTTTTCCATAAAGTAACACTCGTTGAAAAATATTGAACAGTGTTTTTTCAATGCCTTTTTACAAAGAAGCCAACAGATGGCCTACCCTTTATATCTTAACTAAAAGTATAGACAATAGAAATATTAAGACATTTTAACATTTGAGTGCCTCTTTGTTGTCAAGTTTGTTTCTTAATTTTGTTTATTATTTTTTCTGTCATTTTAGGACGTAAATAAAGTTTGCATAAAAAAAAAAACAAAAATACTTTAAGAAGGGTGACCCAAAGAAAGACATGGATTGACATTACTAATTTCAGTATTTAAACTTACCTTAGAAGTTTTAGGTCCAACAGACTGCGCTAGCATAACCGTCAGATTAACAGTGCGTGCTTTTATACCCGCCGAGCTTGTTATCCAATCACCAAGTACCAAATCTGTTGATTTTCTCATTTCATGGAATTCAAGTAAAAATTTCGACTTGGAAAATAGCAAATTGAATAACGTATCTATGTTGATGGGAAGAATTGTGTGCACTAATTGACGTCCCTCGTGAGTCGACGTACATTCCACTGTACTCACAAAACTTCAATAGAAAGGAAAAATTATCAAAATGAAAAAATATATGTACATCTCAAAACTACTAACGGTATATTATTCTCTTCGGAATCACTTGAATCGGACATATCTGTTGGCAATGCTTCAGAATTCTTATTTAGACTTTCATCCCGCTGTCGAGAATTTTTCGATACTTTTCTTTTCGCACCCTCTCCACTGACACTGGGTGTTTCTGAACATGGTGCTATAGGTCCAGCACTTCCCGAGGATCCTGTACCTGCCTTGGGACTTTCATCTGGCTTAACATTAATAAGTTTAATCTCCTTGGAACTCATTTTTACTTTATCTTTTCCACTTCCTCTGCCTCCACTATTGGTGTCACTTGCTTTTTCAGAGCTACTTGTGTTATTGTTATTATTGCTACTGCTTTGGTTATTTTTTTGTGATAACTGCTGATACTCGTTGCAAGTCGATTCGAATAGACTATCGCTTTCGTTTGGTAAATCTTGTATACTCAATGGATCAATGTAGTCCTCGTCGTCTGTAGTTAAACCCAATTCATCACCATAGCAATTATGCACCCATTGCCACATCTCCTGCGGGAGCATGGGCTTGTTCATTAAGGTATTCTGCCATACTCGAAAGAGCATTAAAAACGCCTTGTCCCGAGTAGTAAATGAAGCAAAGAAATGTTTTTCCTTCTCTGTACATACGGAAATTGCATTCGGAATGACTAATGCGGTTTTCTCTTTAGTTATCGATGTAACATCCTTCCATTTTATGCTTAAATATGTCTCCCATCGAAAGATGTTGGCATGAAAACAGAGATAGTTTTGGGAAACATAGAGACGGCCATGTACGAGTATGTCACGTTGCAGAGCACACGAATAATCTGTGCAAAACACAAACAAAAAAAAAGTTGTTAATTGGAATATACTGTTGCAATAGACAACTTACCAACAATCAATCGTTCGTCACTAGGTACTTCTTTAAAGAGTTTCTTAAAGTCTTTCGATCTAGATTTGTACGATGGATAGAGTACGTTGTACCAGGATTTCTTTTTAGCACGTTCAGATATTTTCGATGCACTTTTGGGCTTTTCGGTAGGATCAAGCGTAGGCGGAGTAGTTTTTAAAGCTTCGGCAGAGGCGTAGAGTGATGAACTATCACTCGATTTACTTGCAGAATCCTAAAACGAAATATTTAATAAGAAACACTTTATTTTTTGTTGATTGTCCAATACAATAAACCAATGTTTTACCGGCGGAAAGTTGAGAATGTTATATCAGAGCGAATGGGCCCGTTTAACAATTAGCTCTGAAGTGTGAAATTATTTTAAATTTATTTTTAAATACAGTCAACGTCGAAAAAGACTTCTCTAAATAGTGTCAATTAGAACACTGGGGTGAGAAAGTCATAGTCAAATATAATATTTTGTTTATATCAAATAAACGTTGGCATGAAAGTATGTAGAAACAAAGAGAAACATCGACATCTACCAGTTAACAACCGCATATGACTACATTCATGACCTTGACCTCTACAAGACGATATTCTAGAGATTCTGAGCAAAGAATGATTATGTTGTATCACATAATTGTTGGAAGTGCAAGGTGAACGGTTCAACTCGAAAACTTTTCTCCGTAAGCGCAATGTAAAGAATCAATCTGTGACTAGTCTGGTAAGTTGAAGCAGCTCACATGATATTGAATTCACTCAGTGCTCCCATTCAAATGTATTACAAGCATCAAAGGCAGTGAATGAACCGTCCAATTCAACCGCTCAACCATTCCAAGCGAATACATAACAAAACTGCGAAACTATCTGGTTTAAATATCAAGCAATTGCAGATACCAGGATGCTTAATCTATAATGTGGTCGGGACCGACTCCGCAGTGTCTTGCAAATTTGTAAGTTGTAAATTTACAATTAAAATATAAGCAACACATTTTATTTTTATATTTTTCAAGTTTGCAATAACCGGAAAACCATAAACTGATCGGGGACAATTTTATCATGTGATAAAGATTAAAGGTTTACTGTCGCGGTGATTCACAGGATTCAATACACTAAAATTAGATCGATATTACACATTCAACTATTCATTATTATTTTTCGATAAATAACAACAATGCACTTGTGGGACATAGTGAGTTCATAGCTCATTTAAACTTTTTACCTGGTTTATCTTCCCTATTACGTCGGAGGGTTTATTTATTTTCTGTTATTAAAAATGATACATTCAACGATTAAAACACTTATAAACTCACTTGTGCTATAGACTGTAAATCGATGCTTTAATTGATCAGTCTGCTGTTAATCAATTTTTTTCTATGCTTCTTCATTCTTCAATTTATTCAATTTAACACTTGTTCCGCCCTTCAACAACGTTCAGCATTTTTAATATCTTATCAGTGATTAAAGAATTGAGACGAATGTGCACAAAATTTATTTGTTCCAATTCCTGGTAACTGATTCGATAAGGGACTATCACGCCCGTGGGCGCCAAATGAGTAATTTTTTTTTTACAAAATTTAAACTATGTATTTTATTTTATTACTTTTATCTGTTACAAGAACTAGTGCGATACGATAAGAAAAGTTGCAGTTGATTCATAGGTTTCACTTATATACGGTATCGATTGCAGAAAATTATTTATTTAAAATTTAAACCACCAAACATTCGTTTTTTACGGTCTTTTGTGTGACTTATTACGTAAATACACTATTAGTACATATGTAAGTAACTGCCCTCGAACCGATAGATCAGAAACTTCACTAACGAATGTATAACACACGAGTTGGGAACAGGTGTTTATACATATATGTATTTATCAGCGCATAGCTGATATTGTTATCATCGATTAATAAAAGCAGCACAGATTCGCGTCCTCCTACTATAAACAATCAAGCTACCATGTGATATTTTATTAAGCTTGTAGCGAATTCAGAGATTGTAATAGAATAAAGTTGGAGAGGTAAAAGCTCAATTTTATTGACAATAGGGTGTAAAAAAATAGTTTTCTTATTTGAATTTCTTACTTTTACCTACATAGGAGTAAGTCGGTATCAATTTCCAGTCAAAAATGTTATTATAATTTCGGCAAACATTTCGATAAATGTTTACTCCCGATGACGCAGTAGAACATGTCTGACAACTGTCATAGGCTATTAAATGATTGTGGGGCTGAGGTATTTGTATTTAGCTGCACTTCGCATATCAGCGCCCTAAGCACCTGTCTGTGAGGCCGAACATCGTCCGGTGTATAAGTCGAAGAGATGTCCATAGTGTGAAAATCCCTTTTGAACTTTTTGAACTCTTTAGAAGTGGCATCTCCAGAAGAATTTTGGTTTGCCAAGAACGCGAAAGAGCCACTACAATCTAACATCGTATTGCGAGATAACCAAACTTGAAGTCCAGTACCGCGTAAAAACAGAGGGAACGCAACAAAGTGTAAAGTAGAAAAGCCTTGATCGGTTATCTGCTTATTTAGAATATCAAGAGATGGAACGAGTTTTGCTAAGTACCTTTGTAACAAATTTCCACTTAAGTTCCTCAAGGAACGAACAAAGTGCACATTTCATAGCAAATTCAAATTCAAAAGAAGGTACTTTAGAAACTGGATAGGTCCTTCTGACTGTAGTAAAATCAGCGAAGGTATATTTGAGTAGGATCAACGAATATTTAGATTCAACTCTCCATATCGAACAAGTAGGTTCAAGATTTTCTTGCACCGAACACTTTGACGCATCTCGGGTCGTTATATACATACACATATTTATGTACACAGGTACATATGTATGATTTTCATCGATTCACTGTCAAATTTAATTCAGGGTTTATGTGAACAGACATGGCAAGAAATAAAACCAGACACTGATGTCATGCCATAAATTATTTGTAGAAATTTTGTCTCCATTGGCAATTTCAATTGCATGACACATTTCTTGCAATGAATTATTGACGGTGGGGACTAGGGGCTAAAGTGGGTACAAGAGGGTAGCAAACTTTCACCACTGATATTTCTGAAGGGCATCGGTGATGTTACAGAGCCACAGAGCTTTAGGAGTGCAAATGCGAAGAATGCAATGGTGCAAGGTATCTACTACTGTCTACTTTTATACAGTATTTTAAACTTACACCAAATAGATCTTATTCTAGAAAGTAAGGCAAACAGAGAAGGGCTGACGAAAACACGTCGAATACATGAAGAATGCTTATTTACGGGGATAGTACTGACCACCGCCATCGCAATGGTTTGGTTGAAGTGGCTGCCAGCTCAGTAACGCCAACAGACTTAAGACAACAAAATAGGTCCATTGTAATGGATCGTAGGAGAAAGTTTCTCTCTACCTACTCGTTAAACTATTTTGAACTTCTGATGAAGCGTAAGAGGCTCTTGAAATCTATGTTTATCAGATCGCCTAAATCATTATAATAGAAGGCTCCTAAGTGAAGCTTCCTTCTGCGGGAGAGAGTTGGGCTGCATCCATGCAGCTTTTACAAAAGTCTTTCGTAAAATGGCCCAGTATTGTAGCATACTTGCCTATTAGACAGTGTCCAGTGATGACACCTACTGTAGTGTCGATATGCAACCTGTTAAGAGAAACCAAATTTTTAGAGCGTTTTAAGTTCAGCTTTGGCCAAATTTATTTTGTCGCCAGACATCTTGGTCCGCTTGTCTACCTAAGATTTATACTCTCGATAGCATCCAGCTTGAATTTTAGTTTGCAAGTAGCGTTTGGTATCCTAAGATGCCTTTGTCCGGCAAAATGGGTGAAGCTGCTCCTATTCTGGCGAGTTCATCGACCCTGGAATAACGCTATGCCCGACACCCAACAAAGGTGAATACTGAACTGGTCAGTCATCTCCATGAGAAACGATCGGCAGTCTAGAGCTACTAGAGAATTTATAGAGATCGATTCCAAGGATTTGATAGTTGCTCGGCTGTCCGAAAAGATGCGGATATCGCTAGCAGATATCACGTTTTCCGTAAACCGGGATAAAATTTCTTTGACCGCAACATCCTACAGTGATTTATCACATCACAATACGACAGAAGAAATAACAGTGGATCTATGAAAAGGAATCCTCTTACTTAATCTAGCTGAAGAATGAGTTGTTCTAAGCAACTTTTATTCAGATCTTTATGAATGAGCTGTAAAGAGCTCAAACTATTTGTAAAAAACAAACACTACATAGCTGGCTTAAGCAGCCGTTATAGGCAGGCCTACTTATGTCCAAAATAAACTAATTTATTAAAAGTAGTAAAGGAAAGAAATAACTTTTCTTAAGACCATCTTGAATTTGTAATGGTAAGCAAATAATTTGGCGCAACGGCTAAGTACGGAACCCAAGACTTAGCTTCTCATAACCATTCCTGCTGAGCGTTTAATATTCTTCACAGGAATGGATATAGCTACCAGCATACTGTTTAATATTTTTTGTTTTGATGCAGTTATACTCTCGGATGTCTGTCAAATACTGCTAAGACAAGAAGATATCCTTCTAAGAAATTTTCGACCGTTTATATCTCTCGCGCCATCTTGAATTTGAAGTGATTTCGAATTGTTTTCCAATAGCGGGGTTCACAGTCATCAAATTTTTCATCAAAACTGCTTGACGAACAGATTGACAAACCATCAAACCCAAGTAAATTTGCGTTCACAAACTATGGGTCACCTTCCCGCTTTGACGAAAAATTTGATCAGTGTGTTCCCCCCTAATGCCTGCAATGTGATTTGTCAGCGAATTTAAGTACGTAGTACATAAAGTTTTAACCGTCGCCGTTTATTCAACTTTCTTTACAAATTTCACCAATTCACCTAGTCTCTACGACATGTTGCGAGAACAGCCGAACTTGGAATATAGGTCAATTCAGTGTGAAGCAAAATGAAAACACTGTTGCTCAAAAGCAACAAGCGACAGCCTTGACCACTATTAAGAAACTCAACTGTTCTATATAATAAGGCTGAGGCAAGCTTTTTTTCTATTTTAAGTTGGTCAGCAAGCATTGGTTATCTGTTTCATGAATCCATGATAACTGTAATCAACTTATTCGGTTTGATTTCAACATTAGTACAGAAATATAAACACAAACAAATTTTACCTGATAAAACCCAAATTTACTCCGAAAATCATCAATGGCCGCTTGATGCCACTTGGTTTGGGATACATAGTTATGACTCATCAATATAGGCTTAAAAAGAAGGTTTGCACAACATGTCGAAGAAATGCACGCTAGTTCCCAAGTGTTTTGTTTTATTGTTTTTGTTTAATGACAAATGATGCATATTCTTGTGTTGATTTCAAAAATGCAACCGCCTGCAACCGTTGCTAAATAATTTGTTTGTAATCTTGTTCCTGTAAAAAGTTATAGAATTCTACGGATGATCATCATCCAGTAAGATGATCCAAGCTTGCTACAATGTCAACTTAAAGCAAAATTTTTTGTAACGACTTCTTTTTTATTACTTTTGAAATCAGCACACGAAAACACATGCAAAAATCGCTGGAGAACTAGCGTGCATTTGCAACCAAACTGGAATTTTACAAAAAGCAGGTTTAAGTATAATCGACGAAACTTCTTACTGGCACCGAATATTTTAAATGATATACATATGCACGTATATATTTAATAATGCAAAAATGCATATTTACAAACATAATCATAATTTCTTTTATGTTACATTATTGTCTCAGTTATGTCCACGCGTCCAATAAAAATACTTTTTTTCGAATTATCCTTTACAAGTACTATGTAATTCAAAATTTAACGTATTTTCCACATTCATTTATGCTAACACTATAGTCGGACTATAACTGATCGATTAAGTTCGAACCGATAGATCACAAAGCATACTAACCAATGTTAAACATAATGCGCTGCGGTACCAAATAGTTTATCAGGTATTATATAGCCGATATATTGTTATCATCAATTTACAATACAATTTTTTATGCCGTTTACATAAGGGGGGGCCTCTAACAATGAGGTCAATCAAATTTTCATATTTATACCCTTTTCCTAGGGTACATTGAGTTTGACACATAAGTTGTAACGTACCGAAATAATAGAAATAAACACCCGAACCGATCGAATAAAACATTGTCCGTTGATCAGGTGTAATTCCTGTAACAATGATTGAAAAGAAGCGGCGTAGAACATTTTGCGATCCATTCCAAATGAATTGTAAATTTTTAGTATATTTTTTTCTTACAGTAAAATATGGTATGTACAATAAGTATGCCACTCGCACATCACATTACTTGATAACGAGGGAACTTCAAGAACATGTAACCGGGTTGTAAGTGCACATGCACTGCGCCGAACCTTGAAATAGTATAGATACCATTTGCTATACCATGGTACATTTATTAGTCACCGCTACTGTTCAGAGGTTTGTAACCATATCCCATCTAAATTAGAAGCGCACGTTCTAAATTTGTCTTTAATTTTGCATCTTTATTGAATGACCGATAATTTTATTTCAATCCAAATAACAAAAAATACATATGTACCCCATAATTATTTAGGGTTGACTGGGATAAGATTAAGTTTCGGTACCTGATTGCTGTCTGCATTTTGCTGCAGCAAATCAATTGAGCAGTGGATCAATCAAGGATTCAAGGATTTTCGGTAGACCAAACCAAATTTTCACACTACGTCAGATCATGGAAAAAAGCCAAGAATTTAAAATCCATCGATTATGAAGGTCGCATAGACATATCACGCTCCATTGAGCTCGGAAAAGACCTTTGATGTCAAGAAAGGATTTAGACACGAATTTGTTAGTTTTGTTTTGGACGGAATATCTCGACAGATACATACGACTTTGACGTAGTTAAGGAATTTGTCTCGTTTAATCCAGTATTAATTCGGACAATGACCACGTGCTCTATCATGAAACAAATCTAGCCCAATCTGGATCACAAGCGCTACAATAGTCTAATACAACAACAGAGGTATGCCCTCAGGCTGGGTCTCCCGGCAAACGATTTTTTTGAAGAAGCTGCATGGATAAGGAAGAGGAAGAGACTATTGTTCACCTCCTATGCACCTGCCAAGCTCTCTCAATTCGAAGAAAGCTATATATAGGAGAGTACTTCTTCGACAACCTTGGTGAACTAGCTAACATAAGCCTTCAGCCTTCACTTTGTAATAAGCTCATGTAGGTTCAATGAGCCTATTCTGACATAAGTGGGACTGCATTTGTTGCAGAGTGCCAATCGAACCTAACCTAATTCAGAAAATGACAGACAATGAGGGCCTGCGTAGTAGAGGGAAACCTCCTCTTAGGTGGCACAATCAAATAAAAAAAAACCAACTTGGTGTGCGATCGCATTACCTGCAAAGTCTTGGTTTATCCATAACTGTAGCTCTACCTAAGAAGAAAAAACCTATTCCAGTTTTATTTGTTCATAAGACTTCCTCTCTCATAAATTACTTAAGAATTCTCTGTGCCCCAAGACATGGTAAATAAGGTTAGCGATATTAAGCCAGGTAGCATGGTCAGTCCACTATTGAAAGTCTAGAGACTACAATCTTGTTATCTAAATAATAGCTCTCTATGGGTTTTTAATGACAGATGTTTAGTGTAAGGGCCCATTCATAAATGCAATATTGCATAAAATGTGCCAAGCAGACAGTTTACAAATGCATGAATTGGCATCAGTGAGCTTTACTTAGAATCGTATTGTTTTGCAATAGATGATTCGGTTTGCTTTGCAAAGCTTGCATTTGTGAATGGTCCTACAAACGAACCACTTACACCCGCTTCAGTGCGGCCTAGGATCAGTTGAAGCCGAAATGGAATGTTGAGTAGATGGAATTAATCTCGTTGGCGATACGAGTGACATCCCAGATGAATGGTTGATTTTGTAACCCATTGTAACCATTACCCGAATTTATTTTTCGATCCCCCTCTAAGGCAATCGCATTCAGACTAAATTAATTTGTATTTAATTCCGATTGGCCGAAAAGTCCTATTTCGCCTTAGGTCAGTTTTTACTTGAAATCTGTACCTGTACACTGTATGTACAACAAAACGAAACAAAAGTGCACCTATAATACTACCAAAATCAAGTTTAAACTCAACCTCACGAATTTCTATCAGCCTCCGAGGTAATTAGTTAATTATTTCCGCTGCCAACAGTTAATAGATTTACAACGAAATGTATAGACAACAATAGACTGTTGATAATTGTTTCCCAGGCGTTTATGATACCATAATCGGAAAGGAATAAACGTTCACATAGTTCAAGTATACCATCTGATAAATTTCAATTTACTCACCTCAGTATTTGTAGAATCTGTCTTTGAACTATTACCCAGCGAAGTTTGTGAATCACTTAGCTTAGTTGATGTTGATGTTGATGGTGATGTTGCTTGTTGCGTTTGATTTGTTCCACTATCCCGTTGGGTATCACTTAAACTAGACGATTTTCTTGAAACAGTATTTGTATTTGAAGCTGTCGAGCTTGGTGCTTCACTTATGTTTTCTTCTAAGTTAGGTCTTATTGTTGTCTCGTCGGTTGTAATTGTTGGTGCGCTTGACGAACTGGCCGTTGGTGACGATTCTATAACATTTTTTAATGTTGACAGTGCAATATTTCCCAGAACTTCTTGTGTATTACTCAGAAGCCCCTCCACAGTTTCTTGCCTTTAATTGAGAATGGATTAGTTTTTTTTTTTTATTTTTAAATATACAAAATTATCATATACAAAATTACCAAAGCAAAAAAAAAATTTACAGCAAAGTTTAAAATATGAGAAGGAAGAAAATTTTATTTAAAATAAGGAACCTACCTTTCCGAGCTACTACCGTCCCCCCCTTCTGGACGAATTGGGGTAGCAACTTGTGTTTTACTCCTACATAACCAAAAAGCAAAAGAAAAAAAAAACTAAAATCAAAATATCGAAACAACAGTAATAATTACAATACAAACTTAATTAACAACATGCTTAACTTATGCGCGAGCAAACAACAAAATTAAATATTTTAATACAATATAATATAATGTTACGGTTATGGATTATGTAGAGTTATGTATAATAATATGTTTGTCCAAAATGTATCTGTAAACAAATTTACCTACATAATTATGTATGTATGTTAGAGTTCATGAACATTTTTATGCAGGTTTCCCGTTTCATTACATATGTACATATATTCTGTAACAAGACTAGGTACATAAACATGCTGTTTGGGTTGCAAAATCTATTCTCTACAAGAAAACTGCAGTTTTTGAACCATATTAAGTGTTTCAAGCATTGAGCGGCAAAATAGCTCTCCATTTTCAGATGCTTGCAAGTTAGTCCGATACACCTATACAAGAAATACTATGTATATAAGAAACTTGACAGTTTTGAAAGAATAGATCATGAATGACTCTCTTGTTGAACAACTTGTATGATTTAACATTAACAACAATTCAGACGGAAATACAATTGAACTGAAAATGAAATTACTTCATAAACAACGAGTAGATTGTAATTATAACAAAGTTTGTAGTCAAATGAGTTATTAACCTTTCTCTTACCCGTCGTTTGCATTATATGGGAATGAACAAAGTTCATTGAGATCATAACCGATCATAATACAATTTCAATTATATGTATCATGTCAGTTAATTATGTGATAATTTATAGGTGTTAATCTACAGGGTCTGTAGATAAATACATACATACCAAATGTAAGCCGTTAAACCTATGCATGGTCTACTTTACATTCGGATTACACGTTTGAAACAGTCTGCCACATTTTCGTTTTGCACAATACAATTTAAGTGGTTTACCACATAATAAATAGATAATACGTAAGCAAGCATGTACATCACTTTGGATCAACTGTGGTTTCGATTTACAAAGTTTTCATTTTACACAATTAATTTGTGGAACCAATCTGCCATGAATATCGGCGATTTATAGCTATGTATGTATGTACATCAAAACCATTAATAATTCGGTCTGGATTACCTAACATATAGGTATACGTACATGTATGTATGTTTGTTTGAATTTTGACATATGTATGTATGTTTATTGAAGAAGATATATACACCAATTTGAACCCATGGACACGAGTTGATAGCAGTTGATACTTGTCTCGAGTAAACTTAGGGTGGTGATTTATTTTTTAAACAATATCAAACTTAAAAGAGTTATGTTATAACATTTCAATATGCTACAGATATTGCGGAGGATATGTCGCTGTCAGCAAAGAAGCACTCAAAATATTTCAATATTTCAACAAACTAAGTAATATGCTGCCAGATTTCAGCCAAAAAAAATTCTTCATTGTTCACTTTAATAGAAGATTCTTCCCCGTTGGTCAAGTCTGGAAAGAGATCTTTCACTTTCCTTGAAACTCCTTCTTGTATAGCCCTCAATTAACTTGGTGTTCTCCAATGAGAAAAAATTTCACGGTACAACTATTCGTAAAAATAAAACAAAACGATAGTTTGGTTGCCCAATTAGCAAAAACCAACTTCAGTCATAGTATTGGGTTAATCACCAAGAACTAATTCTTGTTCATTTTACTTTAGAACAAATTCTGATCCAACAAAACTCTGCGCCAGGTGACAAGGCGAGCGCCACCCAACAGTGATTTAGAAATGTTTGGGCGTTCATTTCGCCATTACTTTGGTATCCTTATTCAACGGGTAATTTAGGATAATTTACAAAACCAAGGTTCTAGCAAAAATCAAAAATCATACTGGATGGCAAAAAAGAAAGTTTTAGTAGCGAATGGGACAAAATGCCTTTACTTTTGTAAAAAGGAGCCAATACTGAAAGGATTGTAGAGTATTGCATGCCGACATCATTCTATTTCTTGGAATATGTCGTTATCGAGGCAAGTTCTTTAATGACTGCCTGTGCCAAAATGCACAAGGCTACGTAGCACACTTCTAAGTGATTGCCTAGTGCATTTGAAAAGACTGGACGTTCATATATTAAGATCAGAGAATTTGTCATTAAGTAGACTCCATTCTATTCCACCATGATGGTGATCTTCCTCTGTTTCTTTGGTTGTCTATTGGTCTTTATTCAAGCAGTCTTTTAATCCATCTGATTTTCCTGTTTTCGGGCTCATTTTCATTCCAAGGTCTGTCGTATTTATTTGTATAATCTAATATGTTTACCTTTTCCCTTTGATATCTGTTTCACCATCAGTAGAACAAATTCAAAAATACGGTCTTTTCCATTTTGTAAGTGATTTAGATGCCATTTTGCAATTCGCGTTGGATTGGGTCGTTGCTGGAGCACTAGATTCCTATTTATGCTCGCTGGTGGGCGTGACATCTTGACCTCACTTTGCTGTTACAATAGAATTCATGGCAGTCTTGGTCCATGAGGTGGACTTTGCACATTTCATGCAAAATTTCTTTGTTTGTGGCAAGATTTTAGGACGCTTCCGATACATTTCTCAAAATTGGTTTAATGCATATCTACCACTGACCATGTACATAAGTATAGGTATACATACATACATACATATGTATGAAAGTACATATAATATTATCCTTATCACCAATGTATAAATTAAACACTTTATTCAGTGACATGTATGCAAAGCTTTTGGCACGCAGAACTGCCGCACCCAGAAAAAAAAAAATCTATCTACAGAATTTAATTGGAAAATCTAAATGTGAATAGAGTACCTAACAATAAAGTTATTATTCCGACATAGGGTCAGCGTAAATTGACTTTTCGCATTCACCCCACTTGGACAAATCGAAGATAAATTTGTTAATTAAAATAAATTAGATTCCCCCAGTGAACTACAAAAGGTTAAACCTGAATGTTTCAGTGAACGTGTAGCTGAATTTCATACCACATCAAATCGAACTAGAACTCACAAGATCTCCACCTAGTAACATGCCCGCATCACAGCAAATCCGACTTAATCAAACAGATTTAGACCGATAAGTCTTGCTTAACTCGTTAAATTTATCACTTGCCCAAAACAGTGTATATCAGCACGAAAAAAAGCTCATTAATCACCGAAAATAGCACCGATTCCGCAATCGAAATGAATTATCCGATATCATTACACTAGCTAGGCCTAATTATACAATCAGTCATTGTTAACAGCCAATTAACCGCAACCAGATCAACTAAGAACCAGAATTTTAGTATCTTATTAAATTAGTTTAAAGAAAAATGAATGGAAATTGTGAAAAATCGATAATTCATTTTACATTTAGCTGTTCAATTCTTCTGCTCAGCTGGGTGTCATCACTTTTAAAATCAATCTTAGGAGGGAAACATGTTAAAAATGAAAAGCAATTCCCTATCAGATTAAACTGAATGTCCGACATCCAGTAAATTCCACGATGTTAATCGGAATTTTGCACAACCTTGACGATGGTGTAATGGGGGTTAGGTACATACATATTTTTCCAAAGCGACAAAATGTAAATAACAACTTTTTCATTCTACTAGCAACGAAATATTTTCAATAAAACGAACAAATTCCAAGGCGCCCAAAGGCAAGTGAATACAATAAGTAGGTATGCAAGTTAGTTTAAAAAAAAAAGACACATTCAAAATCTAATTTCGATAAAGGCTTACATTAGCGTTGTTGAAGAACTTGGACACTTAGTGGACGACGTTGCAATAAAACTCATGACAAAACCAACTTTACGGATCGTAAGTGTGCAACAACAATTGCAATCCTCCAGTTGTGTGGAACATTTGAATTAGATTTCGTTCACACTTTTATTTTATTTATTTTACTTATTTCCTACTGTATCAAGTACATACAATCGTTATAAAGGAAAAAAACAACAAAAACAAAATTTTCGGTGAATACACAGGGCTGGAAAAAAAAAATCGCTCTTTCCGTCAAGAAAGAAAAGTAAACAGACCACTGACGTTTGCGAATTTCTTCTGTTTTGCAGAAAACCGTTTGGAAGTGTCAGTCGAACTCATCAGTGGGTGCCTTCAACGAGTAATCGGAACGAAAAAAGAAGTGTTCAGATGTTTGCATACATCGAAATTATTCGTTTTAAATTTAAAATAGGTAGGTAGTGAGGTAAATTAATTGTGTTTTAATCCACACTTAGGTAACGCAAGTGTCCCAAACGGCCAAAATACTATTCCTATTTGAACTTTAAAGTCAAGTATAAAACCAGGTTTCGTGAAAAATTTCCAGGCAATCTGGATGAATTTTAAATGAGTGTGATAGACGTGTTCAAGACAGCGTGTATGTGCACACAAATGACACAGATGGGTTCAAGATAGCTTTTGGTATAGATGCGGTAGTTTACTTTAGTTCATCCGACATTTGCATCATCACTTCGCTGCGGAGCGAAACGTCGCTATATCAAGCACACGGTTTCCTCATCTCAATATTCACAAGGGAACATGGCGGTCTTCTGATCATCATATTGCGATCCAGTAGGCTGCTTGTCCGAACCTTCCGAACATCCAACATCGAGTCGGATCACTACCTTGTTGCAGCCAAGGTACGAATGTGGACACCCCAACCGCCACAGCAAAAAGGAAATACTATGAGAAGATATAACATTGAAATGCTGCAATCGCAAGAGACCGTCACAACAAGGCTACTGGACCTGATGGCTTACCAACCGAGGTATTAAAAGCAGCTGGTAATGATCTGGTAGAGAGTGTACACCAACTCATTCTTAGATTTGGTCAAACGAAAGTATGCCTGATGAATAGAATCTCAGCATCTTTTGAGCGATCCACAAGTAGGAGACACCCTCAATTGCGCCAACTACAGAGGTATCAGTCTCCTCAGCATCGAGTAAAAGATTTTGTGAACGTCTGAAACCCTTCTCCAACAACCTGATTGGCCCCTATCAGTGCGGTTTTAGACCAGGAAGTCCACAGCCGATCAAATCTTCACAGTTTGGCAGATCCTGGAAAAAAGCCAAGAAGTCCAAATCGATACCCACCATCTTTCTATCGATTTCAAGACCGCATATGACAGCATTTATAGAGACGAGTTATACAGAGCCATGTCTAGTTTTGGCATCCCTGCCAAACTCGTCAGATTAGATAGATAGATAGATAGATAGAATGACGATGGAGAATTCTCGCTGCTCCATCAAGGTCGGTAACGATCTCACCGAGACCTTTGATGTCAAAAAAGGATTTAGACAAGGTGACGCGCTGTCACCTTGTGACTTCTTGTGACTTGTGACTCATGTGACTTCTTTAACATCATACCTGAAAGAATTGTGCGAAACTCACAAGCTAACACTGGAGGCACGATCTTTCAAAAATCTGTGCAACTACTAACTTACGCCGACGACATTGACATAATTGGTAGAACACAGCGGGCTTTCACCGGTGCGTTCGCTAGTATTGCAACGGAGGCTGCCAAAATGGGTTTAGCGGTAAACGAGGGCAAAACCAAGTATATGCTGTCAACAAGAAGGGACACTCAACATCGACGAATTGGGTAGAACGTCACAATCGACAGTTATAACTTTGAGGTAGAAAGGAACTTTGTCTACCTCGGCTCTGCTATAACCTCTGATAACAACATCTCAGCAGAAATTAAACGAAGAATAGCTCTTACCAATAGCTGTTTCTTTGGTCTGAGAAGGCATTTGTGTAGTATAGCCCTATCCCGCTGAACTAAGGTGACTCTGTATAAGACCTTCATCAGCCCAGTCCTGCTTAATAGCACTGAAGCATGGACTCTATCAAAAGCGGTTGAAGATATCCTCAGTCGCTTCGAGAAAAAGATTCTTCGTAAAATTTTTGTTATTGGAGGCCCAGATTCACCCCGAACTGTATCCCCACCTAAGCTACTCGACTGCTGGACCACTGCAGTATAATTTAAGCAGAAATCACAATCCGAGCAGATAAGCTAGCTAAAGAGGGCTGCATCACTAACTTCCCTGATAATAGGAGGGACCGTCAGCATCATCATGGCAAATAGTAGATGGAACACTATAAGTGCATGTCTCTGATGTGAACAAATCTGGTCAAAACTGAACAGAGGACTTATTTTCGTTAGTAGAAAAAATCAAAGAAATATAGTTGGAGCCCTCACGGTCCTGGTCTATTAGATTTCATAAGTACTAGTCCTGGTCTATTAGACTTCATAACGAAAACCCGTGTCCAATACTTCGTCGATGATCTTAGTGATCTTACCACAATCGACTAAAGCAAAATCAAAAGTGTTGAATCTGGGTCAAATTGATTTCATGCCTAAACGGCAGATCATCTTACGGCATGGGTTCACACCGAAATTGGTTGCCTTGCATTTTATCTCACAAGTTCTTTCTTTTCTTTACTCACCGAACGAATAAGATTTCGAGTACAGCATCAGAAATGGAATTCCTTTGTGGTGATTCTGTACAGTGCCAGAACTAAATGCTCAGAAGCTTCGCCGAAAGTTATGGTGTATGCTTTAATTTTTACACAAAGCTCCATCACGCCTTCTAAACAATGTATGCTCGGATGTCACCACTGGTTTTATAAAATGAGAATAAAACACTACACCACCAAGTTTCTTGGATGTCATCATTTTTAAATCATTCGTCAAATCCGTCAGCCAGTTAATCCCAACCATTCCTATGGCTTTCCACAGTTCTTTTGTTATTTTTTCGCCGTTGATTGTCTAGAGATTTACATTGTTAGATCAAAGACTCCTCTGCACCCCTGCTACTATGAAGACCTAGAGTTTTTCATTCACCTTATGTAAGTATTCTCCGCTAATTATAATTTTTTTTACGAAACCTCACTCTCCACGCTGTGTAATGTTCGCCAATACATCTTACAACACAACAAAAACTCCCGTGACTATTTATTAAAAATCGTTTAATATTATCTGTAAGGCAAATAAAGACAAATAAAACTAGTAATAAACATAATAATATGCAACAGCACGTTAGTGCTTCACTTAAAACGTAAAAAAGATAAATTTTCAATGTTTATCGTATACTCTGTCTGAATACACTTTGCTTGACTTTACTGCCTATAGTCGACGATTTCTTCGCCTGATGTGGATCTGGAGCAAAGCAGTTCCATAGTCGTAGTGTTTCATCTGCACCAGCACTTATAACAGTGCTGCCATCTGGGGACATTGCCATCTGCAATACTCTCGATGTGTGTCCGGTTAATTCCGCTTGCTTCACCATTGAGGGATACTTCCATATAGTCAATTGATTGTTGGCAAATCCATGCGCTGAGATCAGTTCCTTATAATTCTTCGACCATAAAAGTGCACAAACTTGAGATTTAGAGTCCACAGAATTGATTAGGGTGCCATTGTTGACATTCCAAAACTTAATGCATCTATCGGCAGTACCTCCGCCTGTGGCCAATACATTGGGCAACCATGGGCACCAGGCCAGAGCACGTACAGCTGCTTGGTGCTGATTAAGTATGTGGAGTGGTTCAGTATTTGCTGAACCTGATGCACCAGCTGATGGCCAGACATTGACCAAATTATCATTACCACCACTGGCAAGATACTTGAAATCCGTTGACCACTTAAGACCACAAACCTCCTGCGTGTGACCGGTAAGAGTTCCGACTTTATGGTCTCGTTGGCGAACATCATGATGAATGATAGAGCCATCTCTACTGCCTGAGGACACGATGAATGAATTCCATGCTAAGGATCCTACGCGCGCTGAATGGCCATCCATTACACGCAATCGCTTTACCTGTGAACAATCCCAGAGCTCTACAGCTCCGGAGTTATTGCCGATCGCCAAAATGTGTCCCTCTTGTATCCATGAAAGGGAACAAGCACTATCGCCATCTTCGAATTCGACCAATTGTTCAATGTTTCCAGTGCCGGCATTCCAGAGGTACACGGCATTTCCCAGTGCAACAGTCACAACATTGTCAGTACTCCAGTCCATAAGGTTGAGATCTAGAATGAGATTAATAGAATTTATTGGAAATAGCTTAGACTGAAGACTAGTGCAATCTAACGACAAAAGAATGCGTTCGTTTGGGAGGCTATGTAGGTGCAAATCAAAAAGGCAGACAAGAACATACCACACTAACTGTCCTTCAAAAGAAATTATATCGTGTTACAAAGGAATCACAAGCATCGGATTGGATTTCAGTGCTATCCTCCCGAACGAAAATTAAATATTTCGGATCTTATTTAGTCCGCACTAGTTCTGAAACAACTCTACTGCACTTTAAAAACCTAACCTAATTGGACTGTATTGCAGGCTGGCATCTTGTTATAGAGCGCTCCAGTGATCCCTTAATTACATTTAGTCCACAGTGACCTGTTGGGCCTTTCAAACTGTTCGGATTTCAGTATAAGACCTAGGTAAAGTGAAGAACGTGGAGAGTAAACCTCAATGACAATTCAAGGTGGACGCCTAGTGAGCTAAAAGAAGCACCTTAGTCGCGTAGATATTTATACGCGGGCGGTGAATAGTTTGGTGGCCTTCGGTTTAAATCTGACCTTCCAGCGCTCTGTAATGGTTCTTCGGTTCAAAACTTAATTTATAAAAACTTAAGACTCTCTAATCGCCTCATCAACCAGTTGTCCTTCCACTTCGGGATGTTGTTAAGCTCTCGACGACCACTGCTCACAGTGTTGTAACTCTCAAGTCAGCCTCATCTTCTCGGCCTGATCTCGAGCAATCATCCACTATTTCTACTTTGGTCTGTTAGAGGTTAGATATCCTAAGAATGTGGATTTTGCAAACTGAAGTCAATCGAGAATCGTCCTCGTCGTACGATGCTCCTATTAATTGTGCGTACATATGTAGTTGCACTTCAAATCCGGGTGGCTAGTCTCGTCTACTCACACTGCTATTGCTGAATGGACTTGCTCAAGTTTCGAGAAGATGTGACTGAAATGAAAACGAGCTCTTTCCGCAGAGCCTTGAGCTCTCAGTTGAATTTTGACCACTATTGCGACTTCTAACTCTGATTTGAAAGCAAAACTCATAGAAAGTTATCCACCTTATGCTTGTCATTGATGATTCTACTATGAAAAGCCTTTCCTTACCGCTTTCGTCAAGATAAGCTGATAAGATTCCAGCTACTGGTCGCGAGAATATCACAATAGGCCACTAAGGGCCCATTAATCTATACCTAGGCAACGAAAAAGAGGCCCACACCACATTTTATCTGTTGCTGCCTTCGAATCTACCACATAAGATGGTGACAACTTTGGAAAAAAATAACAAACACCTGCATAACGGCATACTTACAATAGTCATTGATAATATCAGGAGCATCGAGGATACGATCAGAGCTAGTTGGAATGTATCTTGATCCACTCTTCGTCGATATTGGCGTTTTAATTGAGTAAACAACTTTATTTGGATTCTGATGAGATTCTGGAGCAGCCGGCGCTTTGTTTTGATACGACAGTATGCGAGTTCCCTTGACATCGCCAACCTGCATTGACTCTGAGATGAGTCTCTGATGATCGCTCTTCGACGGCGTCATTTTATTATTTTTCTCATTGTCATCGTTAGATGCTTTTTCTTGCTCTTGTTTCATCTGCAAAGTTTGACTAATTTAGCGACCAACCTACAGCCATCATCAGTATGTACTTACCAAGTAGTGTCCAAGATCAAAATTACTTGTGCTTCTGTTTGGAATGAAACGATCCCCTCCGGATGGAGTTTTTGCACCTTTATTAGGTGTTGGCGTCTTCCTGCCTAGAATAAAATCCAATATTACAGTAAAAGTATTGTTCCCGTTCGAGTTCGAGTTTGATCTCGTTCTACGGCTTACCCTTTCCATCGTTTTTGCCGGGCGTCTTCGATGGTGCTGGAGCTACTGAGAAACTCGTATTGTAAGATATTGATAGCACTGATCGGGATGCATTATTCACGCTGGCATTCAAGTTTGCAGTAGAAGATTCCAGTTTTTTCTGCCACCGTGGTACAGGTCCACGAGTCAATTCTCCGTCCATTGTCAGGACACTGTTGATTTCGTTTAAATAGTTAAACTGTGACATTGTCAAGTTATTTATTTATGACAGAAGAACAAACAAATAAACTGATCAGTCTTATATATTACTAGCAAATATCACTTCATAAAAATATAGGAACAGCCAAATAATTTGCGACAGATGAAATGTTTTTTCGAAAATGCCTGACGGTTTGGATTCAAAGTTTTTTTTTAGCGGAATTATTCGACGACGTAGCCAATAGAAGAAAACTAAAAACAGAGCATTTGCAATGAAGTCGTTCAGTGGCATACTTTGGGATGCGATTACATGCAGTAGATATAGGTACTAATGTACTTAACATATGATAATATAAAAATATGAACTTGAGGTGTTGAAAATGCGAATTTGGTAATTTTCTAAATGTTCTCGTGTGTTTGTATGTTTCCAGCGATTAAACAAAGCAGTGTTTTAATTCTGACGTTAATAAATCGGTTTACTGCGTCAGAAAACAAAAGAAAAATAAAATTCATAGTCTTACCACTCGCGAACTAGCCGGAAATTACTTGATCACGCGTAACCTTAAATATTTGGAAATTATGGGACTTAACTTATATATATGTAAGTGGAAAATAGCAGCGACAAAGGCTTAAACATGTTTCAAGGTTTAAAACCGTATTACCAGCTCCATTTATATTTTTATGGACGAAGCGTAGAAGCCGCTTTAAATGTTTGAAACCAACTAAAACCACTCCAGTCCTTCTTCTTATTTTTATATAACTGGTAGTGATGCAAAATGGATATATGTATGTACCTGGTCGAAAGCATGCCCGGCTTTAGAGATATACTTAGACGTTTGTGGCTTAATATTCCCACCCAGCTGACGAAACGAACTAAGAATAGTAATATCCATAGAAATTTCAACAATATTGCTCGATCAGACAACAGCTGAAAATGACATGTTAAAGAGCATACATCAACTAATTCCTTAAAATTCTGTCAGACGAGTGTATACTTTGCGATTAGAATCTTGACAAGCGACAAGCTCATTTGAGTTAGTTACTTGGCAATATTTTATCAGCCATCTTGTAAGAAAGCCTGAAACAACCAAATAGTCTAATATATTTGTGGATTTAGACCAGGATACTCCAAATCGCTAAAATAGCAACAGTTCTTTAGATTCTTGAGAAAAACCAAGAAGATCAAAACTATGCTCATCACATCTTTGTCGATTTTAAGGTCATCTATGATGGGATCCAAATTTAAGTACAGGCTAAGCAGAGCCAGTCTAGTTCTTGACGAATCTGCTAACAGAATATTTAACGACAAACTATAAAAGCTATTGATGGATATCGATCTAATACGAACGACGAGATGACAAGATGGTTAGGTCATAAAGATCGAATTGTTACCAAGACTCGGACCGGCAGAGTATTCGAATTAGAGCCAAAGGGATTGGTGACTTGCAAAAGTCAGAGGAAACCCCAACCAATATTGAGTGCACATCTTGTGGTACGTAGCTAGGGACACCGAACTATAGCGCTACATAATTTGATAAGCTGTTTCTAATCGTTTTGTGCCCAATGTGGGTTGATTTCAGAAAATTTCTGTCTCCATACAAACAAGAAGAAATATCAAGTAATTAGTTTTTGCCTTCGGCATTTTGTGAAATTTTGAGCCAAAAGTCTATTACGCCGCTTTAGGAAGCCTTCATACCTAAGTTTATCTATTCTTTAAGGGAACTTTTCTCAAATAATCCTGCGAAATGAAACATAGCCAAACTAAAACACATCGAATCTCGGTACATAAATAAATTTTTTCTGCACCGAACTACTCACTTGCCTTTATAAAATGTAAATCACACTTATGCATCCACTCACATGTATACACTACTCATACATATCGGTACAGTCGTTCCATCAATTTACCCTGTACACCGCGCACGTATTGGTGATGCCCATTTTGTTTGCGTTTTTTGCACTACGAAAGTTTTCTCGTAAGAAAAATTACAATTTTCCTATAGGAAAATTCCTATTTTCCCAATTCTGTAATGTTCAAACGTGAATTTATAACCGAACACGTCTGCAAATCATGAAATTGTGCCAGTGCATCTGCGGAATATAATGCAAAATACCGAACAAAAATGTGATGACATTTTCATTAACGGGTCCACTCCATATTACGACGAGAAAGAAGAACAAGCAGGCAACGACGACGACGACCAAGGAAGGAGGTGTACTCCGCTCCACCATTACCGCGATGTTTTTTTCACTTTCGTGAAATTTGTTAAATTGCCGCGTTTGGCGTGTGAAAAACAGTGAAACGTTATCCAAAAAAAGATTTACCAGTGAATTTACAAAGGAAATGTGAATGAAAAAATGACAAAAATAAAAATATTTTGTGGTGTACCCCCTTGGAAATGAAATTGACCTTTGTGGGCATGCGTCATTCGCCGTCGCCGTGCTCTCCACCATCATCACCGTCGTCGTCGTCGCATTCACAAATGGCGGCGTCCCGATTGTGAGGGGAGAATTTATATTTATTTTTTTTTTTTTATTTACACAATTTTTTGTTTGATAAAGAAGAAAAATTTAGTTCTTTATGCAGGGGAGCATAATTTAAACGATTAGAAATAACAAACTGATGTGAATTTGAGAAATAATTGAGTTTAAGACAAGTGGAAAAGCGTGTTAATTTTTTGGTGGAGAATTCTCAATCCTTTCTTTTTTTTTTATGAGTACTTTTGATACACACTTGGGGGGGAGAGCGAAAATGAATTCGGATCACACAACAGCTCCTGGCGAGTCGTCATCAAATCCGAATGACTCTCAACAAAGTCGGCATTCGCCGCAGCAGGTCCAGCAACAACAACAGCAGCAGCAGCAGCAGCACCATCAACATCAACAACAGCAGCAGCAGCAGCAGCAGCAGCAACAACAGCAACAACTAGCTCACCAGCGACATCCGCAACAATTGAACGAAGTAAGTGGTTTCTTTTATTTTTGTCCAGTTGGAGAATTTATATCTTTCATGGTCAAATGGAGCTAAGCTAAGGTAGTATATCGTGGTAGGCATCATTCGTGGAGTATCCCCACGTGAGTTTATTTGCACATCATCCTCTCGGAACACCAAACCCACCCATTCATTTTGTTGCACGGTGTTGCCAGTGGTACTGTGCGGTTTACTTAATCTATGGTTCCAATTGTAAGGCTCAATGGTCTAAGGTTTTAAAAATACTTTGGCGATAGTGGGCGGATGTTCATGTACTATAGGCCAAACGTTTTGACACCAGTAATGAGTCTAGTTACAGGGGTAACCAAGTCGTGTAAGGTGGCAATTTTTTCTTTTTTTAATGATAAAACTGATTTTAATGGAACTTTGCAAATAATAGATCTATTCCCGTACCTGTCTCAAAGTGAGTTTCTAAGAAATTTGTCGGAAATCGGCTTAACCCTGTTTCCCGTTTGTAGAAGTAGTATCTCGTAGAGGAGTGAACTCACATAACATTTCAGTGGTGCTCATGTATGTACATATGTATTCCCAAATTTTTGTTTTTGTTGATATTTTCAGCATTCGCTGAGAGAATTACTCCCACTCCTAGAAATTTGTGATTTTACGAATTTTAATGCAGAAAGTACAGGAAGAAGCCTTTTGCACACAAAACAAAAAACGACAATGCCCACCTCATGACGCATGAATATGGCGATATTCTAGCACTCGATTTGTTCCAGACAGTTAAAGACGGGAAGGGAAGGCCAAATGGTGTAGGTGTGAACACTAAAAGTGACTGGAGTGTCAAATCACAAAATGGCAACATTGCTTGTATCTAAGGGCTTCTCTGTTTTGTCTGTTTATTAGAGTTATGCCACGGTTGCTGTTAATTTCTAATGCAAGTCAAGAAAATTTCAGCGAAATATCCGTTCTGGTATTTTTCCTTCGAATGAGCACTTTTTTTATTTTGACTTGATTAGTAAGAAACACATTTCCGCCTCACGTAATCCAATTTGGCATCTGATGCATCAACAAAAAGGTTTGATGCAGTAAACGCAAGCAACTTGCGTAAGTATTGGATCTGTGTCTATCAGTAGAAAACAATTTGGACAACAGAAAGAGAAATTCACGCCATAACCCCTCGCACATAACGACCAAGCATCTTCATATACATATATGTATGTAGTTGCCGAATAAATACTTCGTCGTCAATCTTTCTTTTTATCCATCTAAACTTCTTATCCTAAGCATCTTAGTACTTACTTTATTTCACGGGTTTCCGCCCGGGGTAGACACTCTATCAGAGACGAAGCGCCCTGACATCCGCAATTGCAATGTCTTTGAAACAGCGCTTGTCGTTCCGAACCAGTGTGCATTGTAAAACATTCACTCGAAGTGGGCGGCCCTATGTAGCCTTCGTATCCTACATCCACACCCACTTCGTAGAATTGGCAGATGTGTTTTCCATTCGACCTCCTGGCCACAGGACTAAATATTTAACGAAAACTTTTTGTTCCAAAGTCACGAATATTTACTCTGTTTTCCTACTTATCGTCCAGCACTCGGCTCCGTATATCGGGATATGAGTCCGGTATGTCTTCGGATTAAGGAGGCTTGACCCCATTCGTTTTACAGAATTTAAGTAGCAAAGGTTCCCAAGGGTGAGATGTCGACTCCTATGTAGACGAACTCCTTAACTAACTCAAAGTTGTAGTTATCGACATTTTGCCCTGAAATGTATTTTGACTTGCCCTCATTATCTTTAAACCCAACTTGTTTCGCTTATTCATCAGTTGTCGTGATGATGTCCTTGTGTCCGTCACTGCGCGTCCCAGCAATTTAGGGCGAATTTGTTAACGACGAGCTCCAGGCGATGAATGCTAACATGTGCGTCCTTTTCACCGATGAAAACGCGGTGAGTCTTGGCATACAATTTCGTTGGATTTGTGTAAGTGTCAATATTTGGCCTATAGTCGTACGCGCTGTGTTATAGGTGATAGTCATTTGGTGGGAGTTCTAAAATTTGGTGTAATCTGATTAACACATATGAGTACATCTTTATTTTTGAACACAATAACGTAAGATAAACAAATCAAACAGAAAATTGCAATTAAAGGTGCAAATTCGTTGGTAATGGTGGCAGCATCAAGTCAGATATACATATTATGCCACGAATAGGATTATTAATTTGTATATGCGGTTTTCAAAGCACAACTGTCTAATCTCGAACATCGTTATTTTAGATTTAGTGAACTACCTATAAATATTCGATTACTTACTCAGGGAATACCCCTCACACTCTATACATAGTATATCCGTAGTATGTAAATTGCTTACTGTTCACAGAGTCTATGCCACACCAAACTAATTGAGTAGGTATATCGATGAGCATCTAATCGACCTTACTCAACTTAATATGTCTTAACCAAATATCAGATTAAATTCTAACTAAAGCCGTTCTAGGAGAATCAGTCAACTGATTAAGCTAATGAATACGGTTCAACTGGCAACACTAAAATGTGTACCATACCACCTTCATTTCATTGCCTAATATATACATACATACATACATACATACGTATGCATATGTACATACTTCATCTTTCTCTCCCTGAATCGCTCTCAAATCCTTAACTCCAGCTAAGCACACATCCTCCCCATCGTCTGGCCGCCCGCTCTACGCAACCAGCACCACTCTCTCTCTCTTCCCCGTCGTTCATCCCTTAAAATATATTTGTAATGTAATTTTAATCATCATCATCGTAATAATAATCATCATTTAGTTAGAGAAAAATCAATAAATTATGGACGGAATCTCATTTATGTTGTGTATTCGTTAAGAATTATACCCAATTACTATTGTGTATGAGAGTGTTACAAAGTGTGGCGGCAGGGCGCGTATCATAATACATTTCTTCATTCTTGTACAAAAATCCCTTCTTTGATATTTTTGATTAGCATTCAAAGCAATACTAATTTTATCGTAAAAACAAAAAAACAAAAAACAAAAATGTTACAGCAACATGTCCAGCAACAGCAACATCACGAAAATCCTGGTATTAGTGGAGTTATTCAGCCTGTTGGCGGGATCGATTCGGAAATATCCAAACAACAACATCAACACCATCAGCCTTCACTCCTATCGGGTTCCCAACATGTAAGCAAACAAGAAAAAAAAATGTCTTTTTAGTTGTACATGTCTAAGGAATATAATGTCGCAATTGGTTTAAATCCTTACCACGTGGAAAAAGTTTAAATATACATTTCTATAGCTCTCAGTATTTGTATAGAATCTGCTATGTTAAGCACATACATACATATTTACATATTTAGTTTTCATTAAATTCAAAAATTCGATAGCTAAAAATATACCATCTCTTCTCGTGGACTTTAACAGTATTATCTCTCCCAACGAAAGGGGTAAATAATGCTGGTAGGGTGTTAAGGTTTTGTGTGTGTACTTACATATGTATGTATACAATATGTATATGTAAAATGGTGGTAATTCGTTTTTGTTCTTTGTTGTATGTTTCACAGCCTAAATCTTAGCCCACGAAGAAAATAGGTTTTATTTTTTATAAAAGCTTCAATCAAAGTACCTGATAGGATGTTAATTTTGGGTACTGGTAACCAATTTCTATACATACATATGTATATTCATTCAGTTACTTCTGTGTGTTAAACATTATCTTTAAACTTTAAACAGAAAAAAGGAAATAAATAAATAGCAAGTATGTTGTCATTCAGATTCAATAGACCAATCGTCGTGACTTGTAGATTAACCCTTGCTTAATATTTTGTCTTAGTTTAATGAGATGTCTTTTCTGTCAATGCGCCTTCATTGTGGCCGTATCCTGAATAAAAGGTTCAAAATATTTTTATGTTTCTTATATGTATGTATGAGAAAACATTGTTGTTTCGACAAAAATCAATTTTATTTTTTATAACATAATCTCTCCTTTTATAATAACTTTCTCTAATGATTTTAATGGCAATAACCTCTTCATTTGATACGAATCTCTCAGTTTTAGGCCATTTCTTCATATTTAGAAACAGAAAACACTCGCAAGCGGTTAAATCTGGAGAATATGATGGATGGGGAATTGATTCATAGCGCAATTCGTTCAATTCCACAGCTGCGATGGCGTAGGTGTAAGCCGGGGTATTGTCGTGATAAAACCACACTTTTTTCTTTGCCAAACCAGGACGTTTCTTTATCAATTCCTCGTTAAATCTATCCAACACCAAAATACGCGCCAATAATTATTTTTCCCTTTTCCAAAGAGTGGATGGGTATTATTAACTGCGAATACCAAACAACAGTGACCATGAACTTTCCAGCCGATGAAACTGTCTTTTCCTTCTTTTGTTGCACAATCGGCAGCGGAAATCCATTGTTTTGACTATTCTTTCATTCCTGGCGTGTAATACTGGATCCAAGTTTCATCAATAGTTACGAAATGACGGAGAGTTTACAAAAATATGATAAGTTTTCTGCATCCAATGGCTTTCAAACACAAACTAAATGATATACATGTTTGTTTTGTACATACTATGTATATCATGGTTTGAGGCATACATACATATGTATTATTACCAACGTCAATTTGAGGTTGTCACCCACACCGTTCAAATCGTTGTACGACCTTACCTTATGCAAAAATTAAAATAAATGCTATGCTGTCTGCCCTAGCTAACATTATAAGGATATTCATCCCTCAAGTATTATCTGCATTATAAAAAGAAAGCAGCGTTCCATGATCTGAAATGCAACTCCGATCTACTGCTTAATTCACATTAACGGTATGTATGCCAATAAAACTATGATCCTAAAGGAATAGGAAATCTCTGTTGTTAATGTGACCAATGATAGAGTATCACAAGTACTAGAACCGCCTTGTACGAAGGGCTGATGTTCCAACGGAAGTGAACGCCTGCAATGATGGCAGTGCTTCAAATAAGTTTTTATGTACTCACCATGGTAGTATTCCCTACATGATAGTATTTTATTGAGCAGCGCTAACTAGAATAATTTAGGACTGTTAACTTCTCCTTCAAATTTTTCTAGAGATTCCCTAATTACAAAACGTTAAGTCCAGGAAATACCTATAAGAATTAATAAATTTCAAATTACACATTTCAATTTACATATTCTTATTTTAAATTAAATTCTAACGAAACTCTTTCTACTATTTTCAGCTTGGAAAGTACTGGGTTGTTACGAATCTATTTCAGGGTCCTGGTCAACCGCCATACAATATTGGTGTAACACCAACAACCTCAGCAGTTCCTACACTACCGCCTCCAATATCATCTCATTCAAGCGCCTCAGCAACAAAATCAGGAAACTCTAAGCAACAACAGCAAGATCAGTTAGCACCTAACTCGCACACCCAATCACCAGCACATATAGTGTCATCGGTGGGTGCAACATCATTACAAATACCCAATCCAATGATAACAAATGCATCAATGAATCAGCAACAGCTTCCGAATGGCACGATTATTGCAGCACCAAGACATTCGGATTCTCTACACGTCCATGGTAATTAATCATTTTCACTTTGCATCTATGTATTGCTAAATTAGTTTAATTGTTAAAAAAAAAAAAAAAAAAAAATCAATCGATTAAATAGTAAAAAAGATAATGAATACTGTGGAAAAATAAAGCTCTATCTCTTTAGGAACGATGTCCTCCGACGATAATCGACACGTCTCACACGGTATGCAAGACATAAAGGAGGAGAAACCTTTCGCAAATGGCAAACAAAATAATCACATGGCTCATGTTAATCCAGCATCTTCCGTATCGTCGAAAATGAATTCTGGCAGTGGTGGCAACAATGCGCAATCTGCCGAACCAGGCGGTGGCAGTGGTGGCGGACAAATGGTTAACAAATTACAAGCGGGGGGCGGTGGTCCCAGTGGAACTGTTGGTGTCGGTGGCGGAGGCAATGTACAACAAGAGATGGTAAGCGGTAAGCCGCCACACGGCGTTGAAATGTACAAAGTCAATATTGAAGATTTGAGTCAATTTCTATCATATCACGAGGTCTTTGGTAAGATCCATGGCGAAGTAATAAATCAACAGCAAATATCATCGCATACGGTAACGCATCCTACTACGAATGTATCAACCTCAAATGCTGGTGGCAATACCTCTGTGAGTGGTACTGTTACCGGTTCACTACCTCCACCCCCGCCACCATCGACAAATGGTAACTCGATAGTGACAACCAACAGCCTTACTAGTTCCGGGACTGGTGCACAAGCAGTTCCTCCACCAGGTGGTGGTGGGCCCACTGCTCCCGGTGATCTGATACTGCCTAAAATGGAGAATCAAGGGATGGGTGTAGATCAGAATACCCCTCTTTTGGCACCAGATGGAACGCCCATAATGGGTGGTACGCATATCTGTGACATTTGCGGAAAAATGTTCCAATTTCGCTATCAACTTATTGTTCATCGTCGCTATCATAGCGAACGTAAGCCATTCAATTGCCAAGTTTGCGGACAGGGATTCACAACGTCGCAAGATCTCACCCGTCACGGTAAGATCCATATTGGTGGGCCAATGTTCACGTGTGTCATTTGCTTCAATGTGTTTGCCAACAACGCCAGCCTGGAACGGCATATGAAACGTCATTCAACCGACAAGCCATTCGCGTGCACCATATGCCAGAAGACATTTGCCCGCAAAGAGCACTTGGACAACCACTTTCGCAGTCATACGGGCGAGACGCCATTCCGTTGTCAGTATTGTGCGAAAACGTTTACCCGAAAGGAACACATGGTGAATCATGTGCGCAAGCATACCGGAGAGACGCCGCATCGTTGCGATATTTGTAAGAAATCTTTTACGCGGAAAGAGCACTATGTAAACCATTACATGTGGCATACAGGTTGGCAGGCATAATCCATGCTGTAACGATAGTTTAGATAGCGCATCGTGTTCTCCTCTCTTCCAGGTCAGACACCGCATCAATGCGATATATGTGGGAAGAAGTACACTAGGAAGGAACATCTAGCCAATCATATGCGGTCCCATACAAACGATACGCCATTCCGGTGTGAGATATGTGGCAAGAGTTTTAGCAGAAAGGAACACTTTACCAATCACATCTTATGGCATACAGGTAATTTCAATTATAGTTGTAGCAAAACACGTATGATGTTTGGCAAATTTTTATTGTTGCAAACAGATCATCTGGTGGTGGTTTGAGATTCGCAGATTCAATTTTGTTTTTGATTGTAGATCTTAGAAGTGAACAGTCTATTGTTTCTGTATTAAGGTTTAGCAAGGTAATGTTTCGTGTTGAATGTAAATTCTGATCTCTGCGTGTATGGCTATTTTATTTGTTTCCGCTTTTAGATACGTCTCCAAATACCTGGTGGTAGACTTGTGTTGTGACACATTTAGGTTCTCCTGACAAAGCATATCCATCAATAGCTTATCAGCGTTTTTCTATACTAAGCCATGTCCCCATGCGCTTCTTAAGGTATTGGTTTTCGCGTTTGTTCACAAAACTCGTTTTTTTTTTTATCGGAGGCAAGGTGACATATGAAATACGTTTGTGTAATGCCACGTTAAACTACAGAATATCAAAGTATAACCACAACGAAATAAACACTGTGTCAAAACATACATATCCTTGTATAATCGTAAACGTGAATGCATGACTTCACTACATATTCTCTTTTAATCTTTATCACGGGGTTCTAAATACATTTTTTGTCGTCTACTGAAGTTTTTAACCACTACTATTACAGAGTGCTAAGTTTGTAAAAATCTTGTTTGTTTGTCATACAGATGCATACAGATAATATTTACATTTTCCTACTTCTCTATCGGTTATCATCTCTTGTTTCGATGACTCATACCAAAAGCGACGTTCACTACGTTTCACGTTTTGCAAATTCGTAGAAATAATCGAAATTCGATACGATTACATTCCACTATAACTGATATTTTGCACTAGGATTGATCTGAAATGAACTCCCGCAAGGCAGGTGCTGCTGACAAAAATCTCAATTATCTAGCTTATAATATTAATAATCATTCCTTTGTACCAAAATACTTAGTGTTTGTTTGTTATTTTACAAAGGAGAAACCCCTCATCGCTGTGATTTCTGTGCGAAGACGTTCACCAGGAAGGAGCACCTATTGAACCATGTCCGCCAACATACGGGTGAGTCACCACATCGCTGCACCTATTGCTTGAAGACCTTCACTCGTAAGGAACACCTAGTGAATCACATTCGTCAACACACAGGCGAGACCCCCTTCAAGTGCACCTACTGTACCAAGGCTTTTACACGAAAGGATCATATGGTGAATCACATCCGTCAACATACTGGAGAGTCACCGCACAAATGCACCTACTGCACGAAAACCTTCACGAGGAAAGAACATCTGACCAATCATGTGCGCCAACATACGGGTGAGTCGCCTCATCGTTGCACCTACTGCAAAAAAACATTTACACGCAAGGAACACCTAACAAATCACATCCGGTTGCATACAGGCGATTCGCCCCACAAATGCGAATACTGCCAAAAGACGTTCACACGCAAGGAGCACTTAAACAACCACATGCGACAACACTCGAGTGACAACCCACACTGTTGTAATGTGTGCAACAAACCGTTCACACGCAAGGAGCATTTGATCAATCATATGTCGCGCTGTCATACTGGGGATCGACCGTTTGCATGTGAGACATGTGGTAAAAGTTTCCCGCTAAAAGGCAATTTGCTCTTCCATCAACGTAGTCACACCAAGGGCCAAGAGTGTGAACGTCCATTTTCGTGCGAGAAATGTCCCAAGAACTTCATTTGCAAAGGTACTTGAGGCAGTTGTGTCCCGTCCCCTTATAATATATGTTTATTTGCTGAACTTATTAATAGATCCTTTGCATATTGCATCGTCCTCAGGTCATTTGGTATCGCATATGCGTTCGCATTCAGGTGAGAAACCACATGCGTGCACTATGTGTAGTAAGGCATTTGTAGAAAGAGGGAATCTCAAACGTCACATGAAGATGAATCATCCTGATGCAGTTATGCCACCGCCTCCAACACCGATTCCGGGTATTTTGACGCAAATCAAACAGGAGATCAATCCAATAATAAGTGAGTTAAAGTATCATATCATTATTCATACATTCTTTTAAAGGCGATGTCACAGTATAGAAAGTTTTTTAGTTTACTTTTGAAACTTATGATTTATTAAGAAGAAACTAATATTGCATTTTTAAAAAGTATCCCGGATAAAAACTCAGTTCGGACTGTCTTGCTGAAACCATATGCCATCAACGTTACAAAAATGCCATTCACGGTTACTCCATTTCTGGTTTAATATTTTTTTAAATAACTGCAGGGTGGGCTGTACGATCAAGTTAACGCATTCTTTGGTTCATAAGCGGGCTAGTTTTCAGACTCAATTACATATCTCCGTATTTCACGCTCAAGTTACATCTCCAGACCGGTGGGTCCTGTAAAGGAGCGCTACTATTAATCTACTCTAAATGCCACAGCCTCATCCACACACTAAGGGCGTCCTCATTGTGTAAGATTGTAGTTTTAAAAAGTTTCATTATTGTTCGCCGATGTAATACTCTTTTCTTAAAACATTCATCCTCTAAGTTTTGTAGAAACCTTCACAAATGATATTGAAAGCTCTCAAGACGGAGAAAGTGCACATATTGGAGGAAGCATTCGAATGCATTAAACTTTCAATCTTGGATAAAGTAACAATCTATTTTTCTTTTCAGTTCCTCATCAACCTCCAACGATGCACACAATTCAGCAAATCACTTCAACTGCAGGCAGCTCAAGTGCAAATAATCCAGGGAATCCAGCCCTTCTGGCGCCCGGTCTTGTACCAATGGTAACATCAACAATAACTTCACATATTAGTCAAAAGCAGCAATCACATCAGCAACAACAACAGCAGCAACAACACCAACATCAACAGCAATTGCAACAGCAACAACAGCTCTTACAGCTATCCATTCAACAGGCAGCTCAGCATCAGCAAGTTGAACATAGACAGCAGCAACAACAACAACAGCAGCAACAACAACATCAGCAGCAGCAACAAACCCATCAACAACACCAACAACAGCAGCAGCAACAACAGCAGCAACAACAAGCTCAACAACAATCACAACAGCAATCACAGCATCAACAGCCACAGCCGCCATCAGTGCCGATAGCTCTAATTGGAGCAGATTCATCAGCGATAGCACGTGCAGCTATGCAGCTACAACATTTGCCAACGAATGTCGAACAACATCCAGTGGTGTACTAAATAATAAAGAGCCGTCAGCGAGAGGAGAGAGTGAGACAGAACGAGCGAAAAATGGATGCGGGAAAAAGGGAAGTTACATTATTATTACACTTATTTACTACCGTTACACATTAATTTAGCCAATAAGTTAACAAATAGAATGGTTTGTTTGTTTCCAAAACTAAGGCTGGGCCTTTATACTTGCAGAATAGAAAGCTCAAAACTTCACTTAAGAAGGCAAACGGGAAACACAAACTATTTTAATTTTTTTTTTTATTATTATTTAAAATATAAATAATTTCACTTGTTTAATAACTGTTTTCTATTACAATTTGCTGCTTAAAAGAAAAATAAAACAAAACAAAAAAACGAAACGCTTTGTGCAATAATCTCCACGAGAATGCAAATAGAAGATTCCCTAGGAATCACGACAGAAGTCAGGAAGAATATTTTTCTTACTTTCAATCCCTCATTCACTGGAAAACAATGATAAACAAAAAACAAAACAAAAAAATGATTCTAATGTTTAGTTTAGTTTGTAGAAGAAAACGCAAAACAAAATCTCATAAGTTCACTTATTGTTAGAAGGAGACGCAAATACATGTCTCTTCTATATTTAAATTTTAAATCTTAAGCACACCTCCTCCCCCTCCCATATAACAAAAACCCACAACACCAACACAAAAAACACATCATCTTAAATTCAATTCAAAACATAATATTCTTCGCATAGATTTACTTATGTATTATTTGCATTTCAGTTTAAGTTAATCTTATATCTTATAAAAAACTTTAAAATATTTTGATTTCGAAAAAAATGAAGAAAACAAACCAACACAACACTCTTCGAAAAACATTTAGCAATGGAAAATATGTTTTTGAAAAATATATTTTCAAACGTTTTACAAAAAAATACGAAGAATAAAATGAAAATTATAAATATATCTATATATATATATATATTATAAATTTATTGAAGCTTTTTAAAGGCGTTTTAGGAATACATTATACATATATATATATATATTCTAATATACTTTACACATATGAAACACATATATATATATACATAACAAAAAATGAAACTTATAATGTATACTCTAGGCATTAGAATGCATAAGGTGTGCATGCAATGCTACTATTATTAAAAAAGAAATTGAAGAAAAAAACAATAATATTATCATTTAGTATAAAAGAAAAATATTTTTTTTTTGTTTTGTATACACATTACATATTGTAAAAGTTTGTAGTTACCTGTTTTGGATTTCCTCTATTTTTTTTTTTATTATACATTATACATTATTATACATAATTTGAGTCGTGTGTGTTTTTGCGGATTACTATATTGTTATTACACGCAATTTTTATTTTTTGTTTTAGTAATAATGACAAAACAAATTTCTCTGGTATTATAGTTTTATGAAAAATTTAAATTGGGAATGTTTGACGTGATATACATATATGTAGAGCGTGAAGAGCGGTTTGCAAAGTAAAGATGGTTTATTTATTTTGTTCTTTATATGAGTTAATTATATTTGTTTTGTTATTACAATTATAGTATGTATTCAATTTACAATATGCACAAAAAAGTACCAGAAGTGTTTGGAAACAAATAGGAGTTAAATTGGATTTACAAAAGAGAATCACTGCTGCGTTAATTTAAAATGTGTACCATTAGCTGAGGTGTTTGCTAAAATGCACTTCACAAACAATTGTCGAAAAGTCGTAAATGCGTTTGTCTATTTTATTCTCATCTTACTTTTCTTCTGCCTCTGGATGTTTTCATCTTACCGAGGCTTAGTATTTATATATACTCCCCCTTATACAAGAACCATGGAGAATGACGCTTGAGAGTTAATCGCTGTTGTATAATTTGAGGGTTTTTTGTTCTTCAACAATTTTTGCTCTGCGTAACACTTTCATATTGCTTAATAGACTGACAGACAGTTTATGGTGTTACCCCTTCCCCTTCCCCGAAATTCGGCACAATAGTATAACGAAATCAAACACTTTCATTTGTCAATATATGTACTTAGAAAGACTTTATACTCTCATTTTGAAAGAAGATGTAAATTAAAAAAAGTGCTTTAAAGAAAAAGCATAAAAATGAAAAGCTTTATTTCACTTGAAAGTCAAGTTTAAAATGACTATTCCTTGTTCCTTCAATTCTCTTTATCGGTTTCAGAAAAGTTAGGCTCCTCCAACGCTTCGCGAACGCTTGTCGTGTCATGGTATTCTTTTGGACTCCACACCGTGTCGCATATTTTAATCAAATCTTTGGATATGGCCTACCTGTACTACCTGTAAATTAAGATTGAAAGTCAGTACTGTGGGATCACTCTTGGCAAGACTTCTCTCTTTATTGCTTGATTGACGTGCCAGATTCATAAATATGCCACATGTACAATACTACGTGTCTCTGGCTCTACTAAATGAAAATGAACTCTACATTCACGCAATTGACATAGGAAGAAATTGCTGTTTCCACACTGTCTGCACATTCACAGTTCCGACATAGAATACAGAAAGACTTACCAAACTAACAAATCGAAAAACCAAAATTTTGCATTCATGGTTCTGGCATGAGGCGGACGATGTTCTCTTAGCTAGACCATCAAGCATTTCTTGATAAAACTCATAGAGTATGTATACGATTGTATTCTGTTTTCACAAATTGGACAGATATTAACACCCAGATGCAAATGATTATCGACAACTTCGGTGTTTGTATGATGGAATAGAAGAGAGGATGTTCTCAAAAATGTATTTTTTCATTTACTTTCTAGTGGTCCATAAAGTAAAGCTATTGAGCAACAAAATTTTGTTTACTTTTAGACTAGAACAATTATACTAAATTAAAAAAATATCGTAATGGCTCAGGGGTGAGAAAGATGAGATGAGAAAGATCGCAATTTGTTACTTAGCCATACTTTACACTGAAATCAAGGATGAATTCAAAAACGTCAATAAACCGTGTATTCATGCGGCATCAATGATTGTGTTAAATGAACGTTTGGCATCAATTCTTATGGCGAATATAATGCCGCAGTGAAACGTTTCCGAATTCACCCTAATCTTTCATTTCTATCCAAACCTTTAGCAATAGCTGTATTCGATTTTCAACTCTTTAGTGGTCTGATGAAATCATCATTTTGAGAAGTTAAACAAATAACTCACTTCCTATGTGTCAGATTTTAAATCTTCTTTGAAGAAGGATGTATGTTTGTTCTCACTTTCGTTTTCTACACCTGGGTTCTCGAATCCATGCACGTTCAGATTTTTTTTTTTGAGTTTTTATTAAGTGAACAAACTGAGGAATACTTTTTGCTGATAGATTTTTCCATGAACTAGGGCAGGTACTGATTTTGTTAACGTCTGCCTTACAGAGTAGCAAATGACATTAACTTGTAGATCCTTTTAAACGAGAAAGCTTTCGAGAAGGTATTCCCTACATGCATATATGTGCCTGTTTTCTAGATATTTATTTATTTTCATAATACATACATATGTACATACATATATCCTCTGCAACAACTGTTGTTAGTGATGCTGTCCACTGATGAATGTTTTGGGGTGGACCATAATCCTGTTGAATGAATATACCATATACACCAAGCGAAACAGAATTCCGACAGGAGACTAAGTGTCGAAGATTTTGTTTATCTTAACCTCAGAAGGAGATCGATGATTTTATGAGAAAGAAACTTAGTTTGCGCAGTCCAGTTATAAATACAGGCATACCTCATTATGACCGTATTGCGTTCCTGTAAACTTGGTCTTATATCGAACAGTCGTATTTTGGTTACGATTTTCCATACATTTCGTCTAATTCGTTCTTAAATCTTAAAAATTACAAAAGACAACACCTAAATGCGGGTTTTACGGCTCAATCTCTCGCGACCGTCTAACAAACATTCGAGAGTCATGTCATGAAAAAAGCTTCTCAAATTACAAATCGCCCTTCGAACACGGTGTTAAACAGTAAGCCCCTTCGATTCGTGTAAAGAATTTAACACACACAACTAGGCTAAAGATACACAAAGAATGAGTTATTTTTTAAAATGTTGATCGTATTACATTGATAATCGATCGTACAACGGGAAATAGGTGCATAAAAACGTTAGCCGTATGTTCAGGTTGTTTTGTTTTGAGGTGGTCGTAACTTGAGATATTCCCGTAGTTATTATTCGACAAAGGAGACATTTCGATCCATTTACAGGAATTTTGTTTTTCCTTTAAATTAATGAACAGTAAGAACATAAACAGTTATACCCATTATTGAATATGTCTTCCTAATGTTTCTTACTCGTTATTAAGTTATCAGCATCCTATGGTGCTACGGAATAGGTGCAATGTTCCGTCTTTTAAATGGCGCCATTTGAATATCATAAGGAACGCCCATACGTTTGTTTCAATTTGAGTTGCTTTTATAGTAGAGGTGTTTTATGCTTACATCATCCGAAGTAAGCAAAGGGATATGCAATGAGCAGGGTCTAACAAAATATGTACGTATTTTTTGAGAAAAGAAAAATCATGCGTTCCTCTTCAATACAGAATTTAATGAGACTAGCATTTATTTCAGGAAATATAAATTTCAACCAGTTTTGTGTATCAATTATTATGGCCAGATTTTTGTTCTTGTTCGTCAGTTTATCAATAAAATGTAAGTGATCCTTTCGAAAAAAAAAATGATAAAACATTTAGAATTTTGAAAAAAACTAAACCATACGTTACTCCGCATAAAACGGCGTATCACATGTGCCTTTGTGTTTTATTACCATCAATAGAACCCGGGAAAATAAGTGTATACTCTAATTCGAATCAATATTGATGAATTACTTTATATCATCTAACATCGTTGCCTAGAGATACAACATCTCGAAATCCTACTCAGGATCCATAAATCTAAAACAAAGCTTTAATAAAAACGTTCATAAGCAATACATTTTTTAAAATAACTAGCAAATAAATCAATTTACAAAGAAAAACGATCATCAAAATAAGCTTAAAAAATAAAAAAAAGAATCACTGAAAACTTCCCAATAGCAAAATTGTGATAGATGTCTGAAAAAAAATTATTTTTATAAAATTCTTATATGCTTACTTATTTTGTTTATTGCATTTAAATTATTTTGATTGTTCATTAAAAAAAAAAACACAAATTTTCAAAATTAACCTACGATGCAGGGAACAATTAAAAATTGAGCGCGTTCTTGAAAAAGTAAAGCATTAAAAAAAATTCAAAATTGAAAAAGAAATATTAGTTTGTAAGTTGATCATTATTAATAATTAAAAAGGAAAAAAAAAAAAAAAAACAATCCTTGTGTGTATTTGCAGTTATTGTCTAATCTTTAAGTTAAATATTAAAAATATTATACATACATATTATATATCATATATCATTTTACAATTGCTACTTACAAATTTGTTTATTATTATTTTTTTTTTATTAGCTCAAAGTTCATTCATTTGTTTGTTTTTTGTGTGCGTAAATTTAATTCACAGTCACACACAATACACAAAATGACAGAACTACAGTAACATAAGACACCAATCAACGAAACATGTATCATAATATTGTTAATTTTATTGTTTTTCACTTTGCAACTTAATTTGGATTGGAGTGTGTAATAAAAACATACGTTATACATTTAATCAAAACTCTTAGGCCAAAACAAAAACAAAAACAAAAACAAACCTAAAAAAGCGCAAACAATATAACAAAAGAAAATAACAAGAAGCAAAGCAGCGAGAATGTCCGAAACCAATCTCAACATTGATTCCTAAAATCTGGAAAGAAATGGATTTATTTTTGCATATACATATAGAAAGAATATATATTATATATACATACATAATTATGTATAAACACCAAGTGAAATAAGTTTTGAATGTCACATGCATTGTGTTATATAAAATTGTGAACAAATTATACATAGTATATCAATATATATATATACGATACGATAAACAATAAACACTAGAACGGAAGGGTTGAACAATTATATAACCGTTATACATAGCGTTGATGTAATAAAACAAAAACTATTAAACTAATAAGTAGTAGTAGTAGCAAACAAGTGAACTATCATTAATATGAAACGAAAACAAAAGCAAATGCAGTGGTTTATTATTATTAAAATTAAAAAAAAAAAAAAAAACAACATTAAAGTAAAATGCATTACACAATAAAACAAATATATTATATAAATAAAAATAATGTAATATCGTAGACTAACAATAAATGAGGAAAAATGAAAACTAAATAATTATGTATGCATTTTTATATATATCCATATATGAACGTATGTATGAATATATATATTTATGTCTATATATGGGGAATTAACAGAAAAAAAAAAACTAATAAGAAACAAACTTTGAGTATTGTAGAAATTGATTAAAATAAGATTTTAGAAAATTGTAATAATTCTTTGTTTTATTCATGTACATACATAAATACATATGTATGTATGTTTTCAGTCAGGGCTTCCACACATGTTCCACATAGGGATAGGGTCACATGTCACTGCAAACAGTATTCGTTTCGAAAAAGTTTCAAATCCTAATAAAATTCGGATTGTAACACATGACACCATCATGGTATCCGTATCCGTACAGAAATATCCGGAACGGATACCATAATATAAAATTCTCCGATTTCATACAAATCGTAAAAAATTCTGTTCCGATCGGCTACTATGATAGGGCTGAGTATGTAACGCTTTATGAAAGGGCAACACCAAAAAGACGTTCATTAATGTCGTGTCTCAAACACCCCTATCGGTTATAATCATAACCGATATGAATTAATAGTTGACAATGTTAAATACAATAAACTAATGCTAAGTGTCCACATTAATTAAGAATAAGGAAAAACTTGTCGATGAACTGTCCTGTTAAGTAAGTGTATAACGTTATTATTGAATCTTATTTCAAGTATTTTGGAAGTGTGCTATTCGTTATCCCCCAATACCAAAAGAACAGACTATAAGTCCTACAAAATAAATAAAGCAATGCGTATTATACTTAAGTGTTACAGATACACGCCAATAAGATTCATGTTAGATACACTATAATGGTTGAATGTAAATCAAAGACTGCATATAAATGCTATGATATTCTTTCATTAGATCAAAAACGGAATGTGCCCAAATTATCTGGGCGATCATTTATTAACGACGGTTCATGCTACAACTTAAGAAGTGAAGGCGATTTGAGAAATCAGAGGGTGAGAACATTAAGAGGACAACGGACTACTAATTGTGTGGGATATCAGCTTTCAATAACCTACCAACCTACTTAAAAAGAGACACTGATATATATATATATATTTCAAAGAAAAATTATTGACTACGAAGAGATCATGTGAATTAAAATTAAAACTTTACTGTAAAGTGTTCGCTTACAATATTTTAATCGAAGGTTCCGTCTTCCTTGTCGTCTCGAATCTGGGAGCTAATCCTAGTTTTACATACATACATATGCGTGCATATGGGGGCATTATTGATTATGTTTCTTACTTAAAGCTTCATTGCTTAACAACAAAACCACCAACCTAATTGGACACATATATGAAGATTTTTGAAAGAATTCCGCTGCTATCGTCACTTGCAGTATTCACGTCTATTTAATCGCTATCGCCCCTTCAATGCTGTCATTCCATATCACAGTTAATGGGATACCTAATACTCAAATCCGTCAATTGATGCCTCAATTTGAATGAACACTGATGGTTCAAAAATGTCAAATGAGCTGAAGTCAGAATTTTCGGCCCTAAATACAAACTGTCATATAGCCATCCCTGGCTAACACAAACTGACTTAAGACATGCCAAGAAAAAGCTTTTTAAAATGTTGTTTTTTAAAATCCTGCTTTTAAAATCTCACTTTTTATAATCTTGTTTCTTATAAACCCGCTTTTTCATAATCCCGTTTTTTATAATCCTGTTGCAGTAAAGGTTGTTGGTCGGAAAGTTGGAGAATTTATTGATTTCCTCAACATGAAGATTGGCATGGCATTCTAGAATTTAGATCTAATTGGTCATAGTGGGCACCAAACGTGTCTGGTTTTTTCTGGCAAATATGTGGAAAATGGAAAGATAGATGTTATCATTGGATTGGATCCGGCTTCTCCATTGTTCACCTTTAAGGACAAAACGAAAAGATTGAGTGAAACTGATGCGAAGTTTGTTGAAAGCATTCAAACTACTACTTGTTTGGGTTTTCATAACCCAATTGGTAAGGCGGCTTTCTTTCCGAATGGAGGACGTAAGCAACCTGGTTGTGGACTCGACATATTTGCTGCGTGTAGTCATTTTAGGTCTTATATTTACTATGCTGAGGCTCTTCATTGGGATAACTTCCGTAGTATTAAGTGCAAAACGCGCAAAGAAGCTGAGTCTAAATGTGGTGAAACGTTTGACAATGTAAAACTGGGTTCATCAAAGAAGTATGGAGGTGAGGGAATCTATTACGGGCCTGTTAACAAGAAATCACCGTATGGTGTTGGAGAGGTACCATAAAAGAGTTAGTTTTGGATTGAATTTGAGGAAATAATATTTCTATTGAATTTTTAAAAATAAAAACCAATTGTTTATGCTAGCCAATAGCCCTCGTATCTAACGATGAAGCAGAAAATAAGGTTAGTTCAGTGTTTGGGAGTAAACTACTTGTCCGTTTCTTCTGAGCCGTTATCTGTAGTAGCAAGAGTGTTTGTTTTGAAGTCTACAGGGAACGATCTTAAAAATCATGTTGAATTGAGTCTATCTTTAGGGTAAGTGGTATTGGTAACATAAAAGTCTTTCCAGCTGCTATATACAGGCGGCGGCTAAGCTCCACGGACCTGGCGATTCTTGCCAACCCCACCATACATCACCCACTCAAATAACATAGTTAGTTAGTTGAATCCTTTCACCCCTCGAGGGGCATAGGGCGTCAACAACGCCTGGGCGCCAACTCATTCCCAAAGAGCTTGATTCCTCCTCAACTGTTCTGCGCCACGTCTGCCTAGGGCGTCCCGCAATTCTGCGGGTATTTCGCCCGTTCTCTCATAAAGTTGTTCGTTGGATATCCGATTGGGCCAAAAATTCTCAAGATAATTCTTAGACATTTATTTATGAAGGTCTGCAGCTTGCGTGTATTAGTGATATCCACCTTCCAAGTATTACACCCATATAGCAGTACTGATTCCACGTTGGAGCGGAACAGTCGCAGCTTGGTTCTTGTGCTGAGAACATTGCTTCTCCAGACTTTGGATAGCATTCCGAACGCAGCTTTTGCCTTCTCGATTCTGCTGCACACATCCAGTTCGGTGCCACCGCGTTTAGCCGAGACCACACTTCCTAGATGTAGAAAGCTGTCTACGTTTTCGACTACTTGTCCGGCAATGTTGAGTTGAGCGCGGGTATCAGAAGTGCTCAGGGCTTTTGTTTTGGCTGTGTTTATTTTAAGCCCCACTTTGTTTGCCTCACCTTCTAGATTTTGGGCCATTAGATGTAGGTCCATTATCCGATGTGAGAGTAGACAAACATCGTCAGCGTAGTCGAGATGTTTAAGATAAGATGTCATAGTCCATCGAATCGCTGATGACCACCAAGAACAAAAGCGGTGACAGTATGCACCCCTGACGTACTCCACTATGGACTTCAAAGTCCTCCGACACCTTACCATTATGTAAGACGTGACACTTACTACCCTCGTATGTAGTCTTGATAATTGCTATGAGTTTCTCTGGGACGCCTCTCCTGCGCAAGGCCAACCAGATAGCATTTCGATTCAAGCTGTCGAAAGCCTTCTCGAAGTCGATAAACAGTAGATGTAGCGGAGACCTGTACTCGACGCATTGCTCTATTATGATCCGCAAGGTGCTTATGTGGTCGATGCAGGAAGATCCAGCGCGAAAGCCTGCCTGCTCGATGTCGAGAGCTGAATCTAAATGTTCTTTAACTCGCTCTAGTATGATTCTAGCTATTATTTTGGCTACGGCCGGGAGAACGCATATACCTCTGTAGTTTCCACAATCCATCAGATTTCCCTTTTTTGGAAGCTTGATGATCATCTCTCTTTTCCACTCCTACGGAAATTGCTCATTTACCCACGCTCTTCGTATGAGCGGGTGTAGCAGTTCTGCCGATGTATTTGGTGCCGCTTGAAATAATTCGGCAGGGATGCCATCGATATCCACCGCTTTGTTTTTCTTGAGGGACTTGATTACTGTTATTATTTCAGTTTTACTGGGAGGTCCGATGCGAATTCCGGAAATTGTTGCTTCGGAAGAGTCATTAGAGTTCGAAATCATATCACTATCGTCTAAGCGATTAAGGACTGTAGTTCCCTCCATCTAGTGAGCTGATCCTCATCCGATATCAGAAGGTTGCCATTTAAACTCTTCACTGGATGTTGCTTGGAGTTCCAACCACTAATGAGCTCCTTGGTGATGCTATAGACAGTCCTACTGTCACACCTGAGGGCTGCTTCTTCAGCCCTTGAGGCAAGTGAGTCGATATATTGACGTTTGTCACGTTTCACACTACGCTGCACTTCCTTCTTTATCACGCGATATTGGGCTTTTAGTTCGGTTCTCTCTACTGCTGAGGCCGCTGCAATCCGAGCCTTGATTGCTGTACGCTCTTCGATCCGTCTCCAGGTGTCTGCCGATAGGCATGTGCGGTGACTTTTCTGCCTTTTACCGACGTAGGTGCGTGCCCCAGTATCAAAAACATTTTTCACAGCATTCCAGTGGTCATCAACGCTTTCCTGCATTGTGCTGCTGATTGTTCCTGCTTCTAAGGCAAGATGGTCCCTGAATTGTTGGCGCACTTGGGGATCCCTGAGCCTGTCGGTATTAAACCTGGTAATATTGAGCAAATTTGAGCGGTTGCTGTTGACGGATGCAGTACGAAGGCGTATAAAAGCTAAAATAAGATGGTGGTCGCGTTCTTGTCCGATGTCGGCTCCACGTCTGTTTCGGACGTCTAGGAGACAATTTCTGAAGCGGCGGCTGATCGCAATGTGATCGATCTGGTTGGATGTTCGCTGCCTGTCAGCATACATACGTAGAATGTGGAACGGAGACTCCTTGTGGTTAGCTATGTAGTGGAAACAGTGGACACACATATTTACATATATGTACGAATTATAATAATTGGAAGAAATCAAAATAAGCGCATCTGTGATCGCAGTGATAAGGTCTACAATATACTTGTAGAATGCAATTAGCTACACAAACCGTATTAATATTTAACGAAAACATTTAATTGCATTAGTAACACTTAATTTATTTAACTTCTCCCAAGATGCAGAACTTGCCAACATTGCTTACCATACTGTCTATAGTATAGCATTACTCTTGTAGCAATGAAGGTATTTACTTTGTTGGGTTGGGTTACCTTTGTAGCAGGTTTGTACAAAAATCATTTCAAAAGAAACGTTTTTAAGTTTAACTACTTATTTTCAGTTGTATCTGCTGGACATGGAGCTAATGCAGATGAGGATTATTATGAAGAATATGCATCATCATATGAATACTGTAACGAAAGATCTAATTAGGACAGATTTTGTAATTTAATTCTTTATTTATTTAAGACGAAGTAACTGAAGACCAAAATGTTAGTGGATGGTTTGTACCAACTGAAAATGGTAGCTTTTATTGGGTTTCCAAGGAAGAATGGGATAATACAATACTGCCGTATGTATCAGGACCAGTCAAGTTTTATTTGTACACCAATTTAAACCCAGAGGACCCCACACAATTATATCTTAACGACGTCGATGGCATAAATAATTCAAATTTTGATGTCACCAATCCAACTAGGTAGAAACAATTTTCACAATTACAATACTTACATTGGATCAATACTCCCCAGATTCCTTATCCATGGCTTCTTGAATAATAGGTTTTCTGACTTTCCCGTTAAAGTTCGTAAAGCCCTCAGTAATACGGGAACATACAATATCATTGTTGTAGATTGGGGTTCCATGGCTTTCCCAAGCTATATCATAGCTCATGCGGCAGTAAATTTTGTTGGCCGGAAAGTTGGAGAATTTATTGATTTCCTCAACATGGACATTAGCATGCCATTCGAGAATTTGGATCTAATTGGTCATAGTCTTGGTGCTCACGTGTCTGGTTTAGCTGGCAAATATGTGGAAAATGGAAAGATAGATGTTATCATTGGATTGGATCCGGCTTCTCCATTGTTCACCTTTGAGGACAAAACGAAAAGATTGAGTGAAACTGATGCGAAGTTTGTTGAAAGCATTCAAACTACTACTCGTTTGGGTTTTCATAACCCAATTGGTAAGGCGGCATTCTTTCCGAATGGAGGACGTAAGCAACCTGGTTGTGGACTCGACATATTTGCTGCGTGTAGTCATTTTAGGTCTTATATTTACTATGCTGAGGCTCTTCATTGGGATAACTTCCATAGTATTAAGTGCAAAACGCGCAAAGAAGCTGAGTCTAAATGTGGTGAAACGTTTGACAATGTAAAACTGGGTTCATCAAAGAAGTATGGAGGTGAGGGAATCTATTACGTGCCTGTTAACAAGAAATCACCGTATGGTGTTGGAGAGGTACCATAAAAGAGTTAGTTTTGGTTTTAATTTGAGGAAATAATATTTCTATTGAATTTTTAAAAATAAAAACCAATTGTTTATGCTAGCCAAAAGCCCTCATAGCTAACGATGAAGCAGAAAATAAGGATAGTTCAGTGTTTGGGGATAAACTACTAGACCGTTTCTTCTAAGCCATCATCTGTAGTAGCAAGAGTGTTTGTTTTGAAGTCTACAGGGAACGATCTTAAAAATCATGTTGAATTGAGTCTATCTTTAGCTCTACGGACCTGGCGATTCTTGCCAACCCCACCATACATCACCCACTCAAATAACATAAATCATGCCATTTTATACAAGCTAAACTTAGAAGTAAGCTAGTATGTACCAATACCCTGTTTCGTGAGTTGGTGGATAAGAAGAGTGAAGTCTAAAAAGAGGCTGTACCATCGAAGAGTGCACATAATTAAAATTGTGCCGTTTCCAAGTTGTGTTTGATTTTCGCTTATTCCACTTATTGCACTCCTGTACTTTATTAAAGCACGATTAGTCCACGATGTAATGGTCAATAAGAATCTAATCAGGGTCATAATTGTTTCAAAGTGTTTTCTGTGAATAAGTAACAAAAAAATAAATAAAATATGAAAAGTATGGAAATGTTTTTTTTTTTGTAACAGTGACGAGGAGGAAGACTGAATTAATTTTATTTTAGTTTATTTAGAGTTTTCATAAAAAAAACGATTTTGGTCATTTTACATGTAACATCCTCAAACGTTCGAAGTTATCGTCCTAGTTCAATAAAAATATGTAATACGGCCACGCCCAATTTATAAGGGCTGGATAGGAACGCGGATAGGGTATCACACGATCCGTTCCATACGGATTGTAGCTTTTCTGTATGTTTAATTCCAAAGATGGCACTAAGTAATATAAGCATCCACCAAAACTGCAACGGAAAGGGGCATACAATAATTTCTGTGACGTATTATTTCTTGGTCCATATCCGTCTACCAGAAACATCACGAACGTGGATATCTTTGCTTGCATAATGGGCTCTACCATTCAAGACTTGATGTGTAGATAAACATATGTATGTAAATGCTTTTTCTTCGAAGTAAAGGAAAATACATTTGAGATTTTTTCTATTTTGAATGAAAAATCCTTTCTTGTTCTCTTTTCTTGTAAATAAAACTAAAACTATTGAATTAAGTTTCGCTATTTAATTTACAAACAGTTTCAGAAATTTCTGTTAATCTGCAAACGTGCTTACTATTTAAATGTACAGGCAAAAAATTACGAAAACCACAATACAAATTGTATGAAAAAAGGATGTACATATCTACCCGGGTAGATACTGTTCACTGATGTATAAAATGTAAAAAATGTTTTAAAAACAAAAATGTTTCTGAAACAAATCTAAAATTTAGAGTCCAAGCGGCTTAAAATTGTGTGCAATAGAAGCAAGGATATACAGAAAAGAAAATTCAAATAACTACCCGGGTAGATACTCTCTCCAATCCCTTCCCAGATGCCGTGATTATTTTGCACATTTCACGATCAAATCGCCATTCAGCCATATTGCGTCAACGGATTCCATTGTATCATGTAAATAGTATGTGACAATTACAAAAGTTCATGTTTAAAGGTTCCTAATTCCGTCTCTGGATGCGGTTCGGCCAGAAACTCGATAACATATAGATATACCTACAACCGATTCATAAACTACTCACGAAATAAGATCCACTCAACCACGTCAATTACTCTTACATGTCACCTCTGACATGGCGCATTAGACTTTATTAGCCATATTGTGCAAACGACTTTTCAACAACCGAATTTGCTTCTATCAGTGGGGGGAAAGTGCTTCTTGCTTCGGCAGATTCTGGAGAAAATCCAAGAAGTCCAAATAGAGATTCACCATTTCTTAATGAATTTTAAGGTTTAAACGTTTGCGAGCTTTAAGGCAAAGGTGGAGAAAATGGGTGAAAGGATATTCAACATCCATGAATTAAATAAAACATTACAGCTTCCAGGTATGTAGTAAGAGGCTTTATCTATATTGATTCTTTTATTTCGTCTGAAATTAAGCAAATAATAACTTCGGTTAATCGCCATCTGTTCAGTCGGAGAAAGCAATTGAGTAGTAAGGTCCTACATATGATTGATGTGAGATGTAACAGAATCCTAGTCATCCCAGTGCTACTCTATGGTATTAAAACATGAGGTTTATCTTCTGTTGTTTTAAGTAAACAATTCTAGGTATGTGATAGATTTACACAGATATTTGCAATGACGATGCCCAACGCACGGTTGCCCGTGGGCTTTTATATTATACTGACTCTCAAATATCTGTGAACGAATGAGTTATTGCCTTCTTTCTCCACATTAACTGATTTGCTTCAGTACCTTACTTATGTTTGAAGACGGGCATCAAGGGACTTAGTTGAGAAGCTGGTCTTTGGTTCTTATATTCTAGTTAAATATTCATTCTTTTTTAAGCTACATGATTCGAAGAATTCATCTTTGTGTGTATGTATAGCGTACATTTCGATATGAAAGATATTGGTAGGTATATTTGTCCATTGATTCTGAGTGTTTTGTTCCTTTTTCTAAACTCTCCTGATAGGCGCACAGGCTAATCAAAATAATAATTTCTTATTTGTAAAGAGGCGAAAAGTGCCGCTTTATAATTTTTATTGAAACTCAGTAAAGACGCCTAAAATACAAAAACATCTATAAATGTGCGTAAAGAAAATAAAGCTTCCACAGTAATCGTATATTGTGCGATATTGCAACAGCACTGACAACAAACCGCCCTAGAATCGAGCCTTAAAAGTGCCAGGATATTGACCAAATCTTGGCCGTAGAGCAGCATTGCTTTTGCCATACTCTTTTCCCGATTGTCCTAGAATAATACCAGCTTCACCACCTTTACCCTCAGTTGCAGCGTCCTTTCCAGCAACATTAACTTCGGTAACATCTATGATCCTGGGATTTTTACGATATTTGTACCACCAGTACTCAAATACCAGTGTGATGCATGCCATTCCGATACCGACAAAGATGACAATAAAAACTCCACCAATATTTTGAATTGAAATACCATCGGATTGATCTTCGGGTTTGTCACATTTCGCCTGAACTTCATCATTTTTCCACCATTTTTCTTTAAGTTTTTCCAATTGCCGTTTGTTTAAGAGTGTTAGAATTCTGTTAGAATGAGATTGAACAGAATATATGTACATATAAATTTCATGAGAAATTCTTTACTTTATATCCTTACGCATTATTGAATTGATCCTTTAAGTGTGAGCCTTGTTGTACAGCAATAGCATATGGTTTTCTTGAGAATTCCTCACCAACAACTTGCAAATCACAATTGGTCATCACAAGGTAACGAATGTCGGTAGCGTCGCCCAGAAATGCAAATCCTGTCGCAGTAGTTGAGTTTCGTACTCTAGCAACGGCTTCCTCTAATGTAGTTGGTAACATAGCTTCCTGCATGGCTTGCCACATTTTTGTGTACTTATCACTGACTGGGTAGTCCCATACGGCTAGTTTGGAACGTTCTAGAGCGCTTAAGGAATCATTAAGAGACTTATCCTTCCAGATTTCATAGAACATCTGTTCAATATCGGCCATTCGCTGGAAATATGTCATTGCCGAAGTTCCGTTCAATGGAGCATACAAAATCTTATACTGTTTGGCCAGATCGTCTAATGATTCAACTGGAGTGTCTAAACGAGATACGGTCAAGAACGCTGCCAAATTGGCGGTATACGATGCAATTATGATGAATCTGAAAAAAAACATTCTTAATTATTTCATCATTTCCTTTTATATACCAATTGCTTACCCAAAAAGCCACCAAGTAGCTGCTACCAAACGTCCTGACAAATTCTTTGGTGCCTCACCACCACCCTGAGGCGTGAGGGAAGTCATACAGAACCATAAGCATTCCTTTAAGTTAAATTCACGTTTCTCATCGTCATCCTTGTATTTTTCACGATTATTTTGATAACTGTAAGGACTCCAACGATCGAAGATCCACATGAGAAAGCTTGTAAAGAAATAGGCTGCCAAAATGCAAAGCCAAACATTGGTCTCAAGTACGGTTAAGAATTTAAACAGCGAACTCGGGGTACTTGGTCTTTGCATCATAATAGTTATCCCAACAAGGTCATAATAGGGTACTGTAAAATCTATAACCAGCTCTCGTTCGGCCATTACCGACATCGATCCAAGTCCAATGTCGGCTTTTTTATCCATTAGTTTTTTCACAATACCATTCCATTCACCTTTTTCATCCATGTTACCGAATTTTTTGTCTTCCACTTCTTCGATGGTGTAATCAAAATGAACGATTTCAGCAATTTCGTTAATCAAATCGATGCAGTAACCTTTGTAGCCTTTCGGTGCGGTAGGATCCTTCATAACGAATGGAGCTTGCTGTGATAGAATGAAGTTATAGTAAAGATTTTCATTAGACGATAAGCGTAAGACCTAGCTTTAAACTCTCTATGGTATTATTCTAAACCAATAAAGAAATGGCAGTAGTTCGATATTTCCCGCCGAAAATGTATCTTGCTATCTTTAGATTAAATTATATCTGTTGTAAGAGAGAGGTTTCATAAGATAAAGAGATTGCGATAGGCTGCTTCCTTGACATCGAATAAGGTTGTGGTAATACTGAGTATGTGCAGATTTATGTATACAGATGCATCCAAAATTCAAAACTTTTGGTGAAGCAATAGAGATCCATCTTTATTAACTCGAATCAGATAAGAGAGAATAGATCTCACCACATCTAACTTATCTTTTTTTGATCCAATTACTAAATATAGCCCATGGTGGACTAATGAGGTTGAGAACTTAAAAGAAGGGTTATGAAGCTATTTAATAAAGCTAAAAGCTCTAATTCGTGGAGTGAATATAAGGTAGCTCCTACGACCTTTCTGCAATTATAAAATCAAAAAGACTGACATGGAGAGCTTTTTTCGGTAGCATTAATGATCTTAGCTTTAAGGGTTCCAAAAGTCCTGTCTAAAAACCAAAACAATGGAATTGGTCTCTTACAAAAACCTGACGACAGTTTCACACTGAACTACAGCAAACTGTTAGGATTGGTATTGCAAACTCATTTTCCTGATGCTCAGAATAGACGAACACAACACCGTGGCCACCTACCAAATTATAAGGTATTAAGGGTGCAAAATCCGACAGTCCTTCTAGACCTTCCACCCGTACCTCAAGGTGTTATGAAAACTGCGGTGGCAAGCGTCATAAAGGACCAACCATAATGAAGGTATGATAGGGCTACGTGAACGTAAATACATATAAGCTAATGTCACAACTGAGCGAAATGCTTCCCTATGCTGTCGAAATTTAAATCGATGACTATAATACTTTTGCCTGCATAACCCTTTGTCAAAACAATCTCTATCTACAAATCATTTATCTCTTTGGCTTGTTTTTTGGCTTGTTTTTGTGAGTAAAAAATGGATTGCTGCAAAAAACAAATAATTCGAACATTGAACGAATCGACGCTGGGCTTATTATGTGTTGGATAATAAGTCTCTGATTAAGTTTCTCACTTAAAGCTTCATTGCTAATGTAACAACAAAACCACCAACCTGATTGGACATTCATATTAAGATTCTTGAAAGAATTCCGCTGCAATCTTCATCGGCAGTATCCACGTCAAATTAATCGTTATCGCCCCTTCAAAGTTGTCATTCCATATCACAGTTTATGGGATACCTAATCCTCAAATCCCTCAATTGATGCCTCAATTTGAACTGTTGGTCAGAATTTTCGGCCCAACTACAAACTGTCTACGTCATTAGAACACTCTACTTCTATCTTTCAAGCGGAGGTTTTTCCTTTCGAGCTCTGTGCAGAGTAGATCAGAAGAAACCTCCGAAAATAACACATTTTATCAGATAGCCAATCAGTTCTAATAGCTCTTATGTTAAGCGGGGAGTTGCAAATTCTTACATTCGTCATAATTCACAGTATTTTTTTCGAGTAAGCACGAGATTATTCGATGTGGAATTGAGGGGCTTGACAGAACGAAAGAGATTCTAGCAATGACCAAGTATAAAGCTAAGATCTTGGAGATTATGCTTTGCTTTGAAATAAATTCGGCCATTGCTTGAACTTAGGCTCAAACAATTCGATAAAGGCTTTACCTCGCCTTCTGACAACTCCTACTCCTTAGCTAAGTCTCATTCATAAATTTGACTTCATGGTAGTATGGAAAATCACTCAACGTATTGAAGGGAATAGCACGAAAGATCCCTATGAGTTCGTAGTGGTTCTTGGGCCTACTTTAAAATCTATCATTTGAATTGTCTTACAGAAATATCTTCCATACAAATATAAAACAACATCTGGAACTAACCAGAACACTGCCCTTAGATAGGTACAACATACGTAGAATGTGGAACGGAGACTCCTTGTGGTTAGCTATGTAGTGGAAACAGTGGACACACATACTTACATATATGTACGAATTATAATAATTGGAAGAAATCAAAATAAGCGCATCTGTGACCGCAGTGATAAGGTCTACAATATACTTGTAGAATGCAATTAGCTACACAAACCGTATTAATATTTAACGAAAACATTTAATTGCATTAGTAACGATTAATTTATTTAACTTCTCCCAAGATGCAGAACTTGCCAACATTGCTTACCATACTGTCTATAGTATAGCATTACTCTTGTAGCAATGAAGGTATTTACTTTGTTGGGTTGGGTTACCTTTGTAGCAGGTTTGTACAAAAATCATTTCAAAAGAAACGTTTTTAAGTTTAACTACTTATTTTCAGTTGTATCTGCTGGACATGGAGCTAATGCAGATGAGGATTATTATGAAGAATATGCATCATCATATGAATACTGTAACGAAAGATCTAATTAGGACAGATTTTGTAATTTAATTCTTTATTTATTTAAGACGAAGTAACTGAAGACCAAAATGTTAGTGGATGGTTTGTACCAACTGAAAATGGTAGCTTTTATTGGGTTTCCAAGGAAGAATGGGATAATACAATACTGCCGTATGTATCAGGACCAGTCAAGTTTTATTTGTACACCAATTTAAACCCAGAGGACCCCACACAATTATATCTTAACGACGTCGATGGCATAATTAATTCAAATTTTGATGTCACCAATCCAACTAGGTAGAAACAATTTTCACAATTACAAAACTTACATTGGATCAATACTCCCCAGATTCCTTATCCATGGCTTCTTGAATAATAGGTTTTCTGACTTTCCCGTTAAAGTTCGTGAAGCACTCAGTAATACGGGAACATACAATATTATTGTTGTCGATTGGGGTTCCATGTCTTTCTCAAGCTATCCCACAGCTACAGTGGCAGTAAATTTTGTTGGTCGGAAAGTTGGAGAATTTATTGATTTCCTCAACATGGAGATTGGCATGCCATTCGAGAATTTGGATCTAATTGGTCATAGTCTTGGTGCTCACGTGTCTGGTTTTGCTGGCAAATATGTGGAAAATGGAAAGATAGATGTTATCATTGGATTGGATCCGGCTTCTCCATTGTTCACCTTTGAGGACAAAACGAAAAGATTGAGTGAAACTGATGCGAAGTTTGTTGAAAGCATTCAAACTACTACTCGTTTGGGTTTTCGTAACCCAATTGGTAAGGCGGCATTCTTTCCGAATGGAGGACGTAAGCAACCTGGTTGTGGATTCGACCTAGTGGCTGCGTGTGGTCATTTTAGGTCTTATATTTACTATGCTGAGGCTCTTCATTGGGATAACTTCTATAGTATTAAGTGCAAAACGCGCAAAGAAGCTGAGTCTAAATGTGGTGAAACGTTTGACAATGTAAAACTGGGTTTATCAAAGAAGTATGGAGGTGAGGGAATATATTACGTGCCTGTTAACAAGAAATCACCGTATGGTGTTGGAGAGGTACCATAAAAGAGTTAGTTTTGGTTTTAATTTGAGGAAATAATATTTCTATTTAATTTTTAAAAATAAAAACCAATTGTTTATGCTAGCCAAAAGCCCTCATAGCTAACGATGAAGCAGAAAATAAGGATAGTTCAGTGTTTGGGGATAAACTACTAGTCCGTTTCTTCTGAGCCATCATCTGTAGTAGCAAGAGTGTTTGTTTTGAAGTCTTCAGGGAACGATCTTAAAAATCATGTTGAATTGAGTCTATCTTTAGGGTAAGTGGTATTGGTAACATAAAAGTCTTCCCAGCTGCTATATGCATAAGCATGGACGAAAAGCTCACTCAACCATATCCATGTATGCCTTAATGTTTTGTAAATACAAAATGGGAAAAATCCAACCATTTCAGCGTTCGATGTCTTAAATATTCAAGACTCCCTGACCTTATAAGTAATTTCAAAAAAAAAAAAAAAAAAACTTGGATTAGTACATAGTTTTTGTACTTACAACAACTGTAAACACCCTGTATACTGTGTCAGCTGTTAATTCCCTCATGACCTTCTCATCCTTTACATTCAAGTCTGAATTCAGTCCAGCGACCCAAGTACCAATGGGTCTGGTGTTCACCGAATTACCTCCACGAATGGACAAAACACTTATATCCATTTCGAATTGCATGTAACTATAGCCGTTGAAGGGTAAATTAGGTTGCGTGACTAGCTCGAATGTACCATAGGACGTTGATTCCGTTACCTAATAATAATAACTCGAAGAAACTATGACAAGATAATTGACATAAATCAACAAAATACCTGAAGAAAGTACTGTCTCAAGTCAATTGCACGCTCTGGGGTATTCCCGCCTTGGAAATCATCACAGGTTAGGTATTCCATATCCTTTGGCCATGCACCTGATTGCAACATTTCTCTGCAAGTTAAATGGTTATTAGAATATATGGATACGAGTAGTTATGGTTTTGATTGGCAAACTTACTTGACAGTTAAAAATGTCCTTAAGGCTAAGTCAAAGTAGAAAGCCGATGCGATTTGTGGTTCTTCATTCAAGTTAAATGTGGTTTTCAACAAACCAAGGCGATCTCGATTCTTTTGGTAAGCTACTGGTCTAAGGAACATAATTGTTGCATTATCCTTTTGACTTCGGACTTCACCCTCGCTCTGTGTTATTGCGTGCCAAGCAAAATTTCGCTCAAAATATTCGGGTTTCACTGATTCTACAATAGAGAAGAGAAAATCAAATCAAATGCACATTTTTAGATATCTTTGCGGTAAGACGCACCTAGAACCATTTTGATTGATTGGAGATTTCCAAGAATGAAAAAATTATTAATATCCAAGTTCCGTAGTTTTTCAATTTGTTGTTCTCTCTCGCCGTCTTTAGCTATCGCTGTGATCACATGACGAGCTTGAATGTTCTGCAGCAAAGACTTATACTTATGGTCCATAATAAATGTTTCGTCATAAAGTATAGCTGCATTGTTGATGTTCATGTATCTCACAATACTTCGGATAACCTCAGGAATGATATCCGCTGGCGGCATAACCTAAAACAAATTTCAATCGTTTACCTAATGATTTTCAAGCCCGTTTTGAAACAAACCTGCAATAGATACTTCGATTTGACATCATCGATATCTCTCCATTGTCGCAAATCACCCGCTTGACCATAGGAAGCAGTAACTGTTGGTAAACCAAGTGCCTGGCTAAAGGATTTCACAGTTTCTGAGGCCACTCCACTTTTCGTAGTATCGAAAATAATATGTGGCGATTGCTTCTTTTCGATACTTTCAGCGTACTTTGCACATACTAATATTTATATAGAAAATTCACAAAAAATAACTAGAGTTTTTTTCTAGTAAATAAATGGCTTACTGGCTTCAAGGAGTATTTTAGCGTCAGTCCGATTGGCTTCTATTTGTTCAACTTGCACAGAAAGACCATAGCTTGGGGTTTTCCTAAGGTATGTTATAGCGACTTCAACGGCTTTCGATGCTGGTTCGTTATCCACTTCATTTATGAACACTGAAATGAGAAAATTCGGGCATATTTTGAATGCGTAGGAATTATGGATGTCGAGTGTTACTTGGAGTGGAAACGCTAAATCAAAATGTTACAGTGAGTCAAATAATTACTGGAAAACACCAGCGATTTTCATGTCGAGGCTAATTACATGGAAACTTCCATAGTCCTAAGCTTCTTAACATATTGCAAGAATGCAAAAAATTTGAAGCACCCAGAAATGCCTTAGAACGAGAGATAGGCAATACGTTAACCCTAAGGAGATTGATATCGTTCATGCTGTCAACGAGGGAAGCATGAGACACCGCCAATAGAATCATTGCAAGCATCACGCAGGAACTACGAATGGAAAACCAAATTCCAAGAGCTCAAGAGCGTGTAATGCTTTGGAAAGTATTTCAAATATGCACCGAATCTCGATAATTGAGAATATATAGCGAATAGTAGACGTACTAAACTTGACGACACTCATTTTCAAGTAGCCACCTGTAGAGGTGCACCGTAGGGAGGTGTAATCTCCTATGGACCTTAGTTAGTCAATGAAATAAAAAATAGTGGAGTTAAAGCGACTACTTACACTGACGATGTTGTTATACTAGCAATGGGTAAATTTCTTCCAACTATTAGCAACTTATTAGGACAATCCCTGAAATCAGTAATTGAATGGACCAGCAATGTAGTCTGGGAATCAACACAAAAAAAAGACAGAGTTAGTGCTCTTAACATATAAAAGAAAAATACCAGAATTCGAATTGCTTTCCATTGAGGAACTTCCCTCAAGATTTCAGACAAAGTAAAATATCTAAAACTAATCCTGGACAAGCTGAATTAGAGACTTAACACAGAGGAATCGTTAGACCGCCGGCAAAGTAACCAACCTTAACTTATTGAGAAAAATAGAAAGACTAGTATTCTATTAGCGCAACTGGGGCTATAAGAACAACTCCAACAGCGGGACTGGCAAAGTTCTTGCCTTGCTGCTAATAGATCGATATATGCAAGAATTTGAGGCAAAAATAGAATCTTAGAATCAGTCAGTACGATGCACGGCTGGAAATCAAGTCTAACCGGTCATGCCCAAATTCTAAGGAAATCTACTGGAACAAACGTTAGTACCGACAACCTACTGCCGTAATTCGATTTTACTAGACCTTTCTTCTGCATCTTTCGAAGTAGAAAGGAATGGGAAACAGGAAAAATATTCGAAAATAAATCCTTATCCATTTATACAGTTGGTTCCAAAATGCAAATCGGTATAGCCGCGGTAATTTTTTCGGAAGCGCTCAATATACGCAGTTCGACGAGACTCCGTGACCACAGCAGTGTTTTGCAAGCGGAAGTTCTAGCAGTGATGAAAGCCGACAACCTAGCCTGAATGATGTCAATACCACGAAAGGATATTACCATTTTCATTGATAGCCAGGCGGCTATAAAAGCAATAACTGCCGTAGAAATAAAACCGAAACCTGTCAAGAGCTTGAGGGAAGAGCTCAAGGTTCTTGGCTCGCAGCACAACGTAAACCTCGGCTAGGTCCCCGCCGACAGGCGTGTCGTGGGAAATGAAATGGCTGACAAGCTAGCGAGAGAGGGTTTTGTCTACAAAACTGAACGAGCTAATAAATTAGTTTATATTCCACTCTCCTATAAGCATCAGTGGATCAGAAGATTCGTAAGGCAGCAAACACCAAGTAGAAACAACTTCCTACCTGCAAAATATCTCGTAAACTTTGGCCAAGATAAGATCAAAACAGTACCGAAAAACTTCTACAAATAGAAAGTGGATCCCTCTTCTTACTTTTAAGCGTTATGAGTTATAGTAAATATTTACTCGTTGTAGAAATAATATTGATGTCAACAGTGACTCTTAAGGTATTCCAGCGTTTCGTTCAACCAATCGCAGCCAGTTCGCTTAGTAGTTGGAGATTACCTTTTAAGTCCCCATACTTCTCGCGGACTGACATCCATAAGTGGGTTATAACAAAAATCGTAAATCATTGTCTTCTTTTTCTTCCCTTGAGGGTTAAGGTCATGTTGACTACCTACATATACATATGAAGATAACTATAGATATAAACTAATTCTGGGTATAAAAATTTTGCCCGATTATTCGGTCCCGATTGCGTTGACGGGCTTTGGAGGAGAAGACTCAGACAAGTAAGTAAGGGTATAGAAATGGATTACGTAATATAGAAAGTGTCAAACTCGAACGCAAAAGCAGACTGTGAAGACAATTTGGCAGGAAAACTGTTAGAAAAACATAATGGGCAGAACTTACTAAAACATAAAGGAAGTAACCAATAAAAGGCACAGAGTCTAAAAAGGCAGAGTTTATAGAAATCGTGGAAAGGGTCAACCGATTGGAATAGATTAGATTAGATTAACAAATGAGGTGGGATCCAGTCACCATATCACTGCGACCACAAATGGGCATATTGTGATTTCCTCCAATTAGAGCTCACTCATGATACCCGAGTTAGTAATGAATCCTAGAATATCTTTCAGCGAGCTAGCAGATATGTCCTCTGCTTCTAGGTAGAATTTCCCTAGGTGACGATGACGTGTTTTGATTAGACAGTTACAGTGACACAAAATGTGTTCTGCTGATTCTTCGTCCTCGTTGCACATTCTGCAAGTGCTGTTTTGAGTTATTCCCATAGTCATAACGTGTTTTTTGACTTGACAGTGTCCAGTAAGGAATCCTGTGATTATACGAATCTGACTTCTAGTTAGACCTAGAAGTTGTTTCGTTCTTGTAAGGGAAATGTTTGGCATGTTCATGCCATTCATTTTGGCTTGTCTGTTACCTTCAGTTTTCATCCAGTAATGGTTAGTTTTATTTTTCAGCCAATTTTTAATGCAGTGTTTCGCAGTGTTTATGGGTAGTCCACAGAATGGTCTTGGCATCATGAAGGTTGATGCCGATCCTTTTCTGGCTAGTATATCTGCCATTTCATTGCCTGTATGTCCACTGTGTCCTGGCACCCAAATGAGATGAACTCTGTTTGCGCTGGCTAATGACATAAGTAGTTGAAGGCAGTCCCATACTAGTTTTGATTTGATTTCATATACCTTAATGGCTAGAAGCGCAGATTTGCTGTCAGAGAGAATAAAAATGTTCTTATTTGTTATAGATCTGTTGATATTTTCTCTGAGACATAGTTCTATAGCAAAGATTTCCGCTTGAAATACGGAGATACATTTGTGCATGCTTGCGTAGATGAATGTTTTTGTATTGACACCGTATACTCCAGCCCCAACTCCTTCATCTGTTTTTGATCCATCTGTGTACCATACAAGGGAATCGCTAGTAAATGTGGGTTTATTCTGTTCCCAGTTTTGGCGGTCTGGGAATGTAACCTTGAAGTTTTGGCTGAACTTAAATTTTGGTAGACAGTTATCCGTTAGGGTGATTCCAAGTAGTTCATCTTTGCTTAGTTCTACGGCAATATCTGGATGGACTAGCTGGGATCTGTTGTCATTTTCAGATATGAGCATAAAGGCGTTAGTCAGAGCTTCTCTCTGTATCTGAAGATGTAATGGTGGGAGATTAAGGATAACTTCCAGTGCTGCAGTAGAGGTTGTTCTCATAGCGCCCGTAGTGCATACACAAGATAGTCTTTGAAGTTTATTGAGCCTGTCTTGTGTAGACCTCTGCTTCGTTCATACCGGTGCTGCATAAGTGACCATTGGTCTTGTTATGGCTGTGTAAAGCCACAACATAATTTTGGGGTTTATACCCCAGCTCTTACCTAATAGACTTCTGCTGGTCCATAAGGAAAACCTGGCTTTGTCTATGGTTTTCGTGAGGTGAGTGTTCCATGTGAGTTTTTCATCTAGGGTTAGGCCCAGGTATTTGACTTCTTTTGAAAACTCAATTGCTTCACCAAACAGTGTGGGTTTTTGTAATTTACATTTATTTTTTCTTTTTGTGAAAGCAACTATGGTGCTTTTTTTAGTATTGACGCTTAGGCCAACTTTTTTACACCAATCAGCAATTAGGTCGAGTGCCCTCTGGAGGAGTTCCGAGACTGTTTCTTCGAATTTGCCTCAGATTAAGATCGCAATGTCATCTGCGTATCCTTGGACATAGAAACCGTCATTGCTGAGTATGTTTAGCAGTTCATTTACTACGATGGACCATAATAGGGGGGAGAGAACACCACCCTGGGGACAACCTTTCGCAGCCTTGACTCTAATTCTGTCACTACCTAGCGTAGCATTGATGATTCTGTCGCTTGGCATGTGCTTTATCCATTTACATGTGGTATTATCTACTCCTGTGTTTTGGATGCATCTGTATATTTGGGCATGTTCAGTGTTGTCGAAAGCTCCTTCGATGTCAAAGAGGAAGCAGCCCACCGCAATTTCTTTGTCTCTGGGAGATTTCTTAATCTTCGTGGTGAGTTCCTGAAGAGCATGCGTAGTTGATTTTCCTGGTTGATAGGCATATTGGTTTTTGTGAAGTGGATTCCTATGTAGCGGACCATCCCTGATATGTCTATCAAGTATTGTTTTTTTGGAAAAAAGAGGTAAGGCTGATAGGTCGGTATGATTTTGGTAGATCAGTTGGTCTACGACCTGCTTTAGGCATAAATTTAACAGTTACCTTTTTGAAGGAGTGCTGGGAAGATTCCATCTTCCTTTTTATTTTCCCTTCCATTTTATTTTCCCTTCCTGAAAAATTTCTCTAGATCTCTTCCAGTCCTCTCTGGTTGGTCTATTGATCCTTCTCTGGAGAGGATTATCAGGAGAGATAGGTATTATGATGGAGTTTGGGAAGTGGGTTTCGGCTAGGAGCTGTAGCGTCTGTAGACCGTTTTCCACGTAGGTCCCATTAGGTTTTTTCATTAGTCCAATTTGATTAGTGTGCTGTTTTAATAGAATTCTGTGGATACGAGCGCTGCTACGAATATCGGACAGATCTTGGCAGAATTTTTTCCATGATTCTCTTTTAGCTCTTCTAATTTCTCGGTTATACTTGGTTGTTGTTGGACTTATTCCGATTGGAATAAGGTGATGAATATGGACTTTTGCTAGTACATAAATATCGATTAAACATACTGCAAACGTTGATCTGTCTTTAATATCATAACTTAGGTAAAAGCACGCAGTATGTAATGTTACGTTCCCACCAAACCGAAACCTCAAGGTTTCGATGAATTTTTACCGAAAACTTGTAAGCCGTTCCCACCAATCTGAAACGTCAATCTAATGTCATTTCAAGTGCCAATATTGAAGTGGCTGCCAAAACAATTGTCAACAATCTTCGTTTTTTTGTACTTTTTTTCTTAATTAGAATATTTCTTTTAAAAATATTAGCTCTTTGTCCGATTTAAAATTAAAAACGAAAAATTGAAACATCTACAACTAACATAATAAATGAACACCAAAATAAACCAAAGTTCACGCTATAGGTTTGTTCGTATTGACAACCTCTTACAGATGGATGAACTCAAGGGGATTTCAACTAGGTTTCGCTGAAATCACGAGATTTCGAAACCCCGAATATGAATATATAGGATATCCTCAGATATTTGGATGAATTTGGCGAAAGGTCGGTAATCTAATGTACTTGTAAATTATTCAAGATAATCAATAAGGTGCACCTTATTTGGGTCACCTAACTTACGTGTACTTTATCCAGTTTTAAATTTTACCAATGGTCTCATTTTTATTACTCACAATTAGTTTAAATGATTTACTATCATTTGCTTTAAACCATTTAACACAACCATTTGGCTAGCACTAATAGTGCAATCTAATTATACTTATATCAAGTCAGGCCATGAAATCGTGTTCAACGCAGAAAATTTAGATATTCAATCGCAATTACACTAAGAGTTTGCATGGTTTTCCTGCCTTTGTGTATGTTATTTAAACTAAAAGTATTTAGAAATGATTCTATCGATAATTCACTAAATAAATACTGAAATTCATGACTGCTAAGGACACGTGGAATTGATATGCAATGTAATTTGGATGTCCATTAGAGAGATGATACATATGTACGTGTTTTTTTTATTACAAATAATATTCCATACTTAAAGCAGACAAATAGTTCTGAGTGTTGATTGTCATGTAACAGTTCAATTATGAAATCGATTTTAATTCTGATGGTAGGGGAACGTCAAGATCTATTAGACACTTTATAAGAAAATGTATTCCTATTACGAGAGGATATTTAAAGACACAAGGAACGAGCTGTACGAGGGTGTAAGTTTTGAATCACAGCGAAACTTATCCGTCTATGATCCAGTTAGTTCGTTCTTTACGAATTTTTTATCTGAAAAATATAGGAAACATTTCAACATTCTAAAGTTGCTTTAAACTGTCGTTTGTCTCTTCTGGAGATAACTGATCAGGTTAGCATTCACCTATGCTGGGTGCCCGGGCGCAGAGACATACAGGGAATACCCATAGGATCCAGCTAGTGGCGGAACCTGGGTATGCCCCTCGGTGCTTGTAAAAATCAACTGTAGATAGGAAAATCCCTCTACTTGCTACATTAGACCTGACTCAGACTTGATTTGGAACGTAATCCTGAGTTGGTCCTGTTGAAGCGATCACAGATCAGTCACGTTATCGGTGTTCTTACTGGACACTGTCTAATAGGCCAATATGACAAAAGGCTGGGCCTCTTTTCATATGACTTCTGCAGAAGTTGGGGGAGATGAGGACGAGGAAGAAACCATTCTCCATCTTCTATGTACGTTCCCAGCTCTGTCCCAAAAAAGACTACTCCATCTACGAGCTCACTTCTTTGACAACCTAAGCGAACTGCCGTCAAATGTACTACGCAAATATTTGCCAAATATTTGGGTGTAACACTTGACACCGAGCTCTGATGGAAGAAGCATGTCAAAAAGAAAGACGAAGAGCTAAATATTGAACTCAGAAAAATACATTGGTTAACGGGAAGAAATTCCCAACTATCAATTGACAACAAATTGCAAAACAAGTTCAAAGATCTGTATGGACGCATGATATATAGCTTTGGGGTAGTACCAAGAAGACAAATTTACGAGTGATACAAACCTTTCAACACAAAGTACTTAAATGCATAGTTATTGCATCTTGGTATTTGAGAAATGACAACTTACATTCAGAGTTTAAAAGTGGAGTATGTCAGTGAAATAGTCAAAAATTATGCAGTTACGCACTATCAACAAATCTAGGACCTTATAAATTATGAAAAACAATACATGTTGAGAGAAAATAACAATACCGTAAGGCGGCTTAAAAAATTAAAGACGCTGACTTGATATCTTAATAATAAACTTTTATACATATATAACTATAGAAAAACAATCGTGTTATAAAGAATGGGCCAACTGTTGGTTTCTTTTTGAATCACGTTATTTTGACACTGACAGCTCTTATGCGCTCAAAAAATTGACAGAAACTCAGGATGTCAGAAACTGACATCGCGGTACAAAATGGATCGATTTACGTTAGAACAATGTTGAGAAATATTGCAAAGTTACTTCCAAAGTGTTGTGTTGCCGGGATAGTGGAATTTTGAAACGAAATTTCAAATGCACCAACTGCAGCTGCAGCATCATTGGCCTATTTTTCTTCCAACACGACAATGGAAAAAATGTTATTGTCGATGGAAGCACTACCGAAGCATGATAACTGATTTTTTTTGGATAGAAATCGAGGATTTGGACTTGGGTGAGCTATGGTTCCAGCAGAGGATGAAATTTTATTTTTGGGCTTTTGAGAAAAAGATACAGGAAAGTGGCCTACTGTCACGCCCACTTTTTCATAACTTCACTAAATTAAATGAAACCGAAAAATTGTATTAAGACTAAATATTTAGATATTTAGATGGTCTTCAATTCACCCATACACCAGTTTTATCCACGCTCACTTTTTGGGAACGTTTTTATCAAAAAACTGATATTGATGAAATTTTAATTGTAACATCCTCAAACGTTCGAAGTTATTGTTATAGTTCAGTACAAAATGCAATATGGCCAAGCCCACTTTATAAGAGCTGCATAGGAAGGAGAATAGGGTATATCGTATATACGATCCGTTCTAGACGGATTATAGCTTTCTGTATGTTTTTTAGTTTAATTTCGAATGTATGTAGGTACATAATAATATGGCGATAAATATAACTTTTCTTTGTTTGGTTTTCGACGTGACTTATTGATTTCACAAAGATACAATCAGGTTAGACGAATTGGTTGTACAGTATTTCAAAACTATTCGATACGGTATTCATGTTTGTTTCCCGGAACTAAACAATATTTTACACATATGTATGTATGTATAACTTAACATTGTTTAACTTAAAGTAGATACTAAAGGTCATATATGTACATGTATGTATTTCTTAAATACGGAGTAAATGTTAATCGAGATATTTGATACACGTATAATGAAAAAAAAGTGAAATCAAATGTACGAGTTTACAATCATTCTAACTACGATAGCGAAAGTCTCATTACGTGTCCATGTTTTACTGGATATTCTAAATATACTTTCAATGGTCCTTTCTGACAATCAGCTTACAGTTGAAAAGAAAAAAAAAAGAATCCAATTTACGATTGGTTCTATGACGGTGCGGTAAATTCTATTTTTCTAAAATTCTGTCTTTTGAAGTAGCAAGGAACTTTAAAGACATAAAAGTTTGAATTGCCGAATTAAATTGGATTACTTCTTAAGTTAATTAAAAATATGAACATACATATGTATGTATGTATGTATGTTTGTGTCCTAAACTAAAACTTACAAACGTTGATGTTCTGCGTCGTTTGTCCATTGACTAAGGATATTACCCAACATATTGCCAATAAAACTAGGAAATCCTGATTGATCTGCATTTCGTCATTTATTACAAATTTTTCTTTTTTATTCTTAATGTACTAAATAAATACTAAAATGTATTTAATTTTGAATTTGTAGCTGCACTAAAAGAGACCGTTAACTTGATACGACAAGAACCAAATATGAACTGAAAGGAAAAGTCATACACTTACTTAGTACTCGATATGGAATGCACTTTGTCATGTGTGTGTCGGACAGTAACCTTGGTGATGGACACTTATTGGGCATTGATTGGACACCGAAGCACACGTAATCATTGTGCATTGACTTTAATCACTATTGTGTCAACAATGAGTTTGTTAATAGTTTATTATTGTTTCAACACCGGTGGCCATTGGGTCACGGGTACATAACCAGGTGGATCCATCAGAATGGGATATGAGGGGAATTTGATTTATTGATTCCAGAAATTACAACTTGGTCATTTATTGTTTTGGCTCTATAGACACAATTGTGAGTAGAGTGTTAATAGGCTTGAAATTCCGGTAGTTTTGTTTTAGAAATATGTATGTACTATGTAAATGCGAGGGGGTCAAGGTCATCTAAATTTGTTTAGGAAATAGAGGTGGAATGTAACCCCTATACAGGATTTGATCTGTTGCACTGATGGTGGTGGGAGTGAATTATTAGAATTAGTAAAGGAATTTGCTTGCTTTTTACTTCCAATGAGTAATGACTCTTAAATTAATTATAGAACATGCATTTGGAATTCGTTGACAGTCCCCGAAATCAGCTGTTCGTAGTTTATATTTGAACAGCAAAAGGCACAATAACCAGGTTAAACATTAATTGAGAGGCTTTGGGATGATAGACACTTGAACATTAAATGTATGCCTAACAATTAAGGGATGGCAGATGATTGCCTGAGACATCACATACACCTTAAAAGCATTGTTCTCTCCTAGAAACAAGAGACAGCTAGCAAATTAGGCGATACTTTTACACCTTGGGGCTTACCTCTATTAATAGAGAATAGCACCTATTTTCATTACGAAACTTAAGGCTAATACAACTACTCAAAACTATTGACGTTGAATTTAATTTATTTTAATTGCACAGATAAATGAGTTTGGTTGACATGCCAAAACTAGACATGGCTCTGTATAGCTCGTCTCCAAACACGGTGGCATGTATACAGATGTATACCTCTGTGCAAAAAGTTGGAGCAGATTTCTTCAGATCAGAAAAATGATGCTGAGATTACACTCACTGTTTCTTACAAAGTCATGTCCTTCATCTTTCAAAACATCGCTGACCAAGTTAGCAGTTTCCGAAGTTTGACGGATTTTGAAATTTTAAAACTACTGTCTTTGCTTCTTGGCGGAATTCTTACCTGTCATGTGCAAACTGCCTGCCAGCGAGATGTAGGTCTTGATCGCCTGCCAGAGTGATTATTTCAATTATTCAGTGTCAACTTTGAATCCAGTACTATGTTCACTTGTTTTGCTTCAACAGTGCTTGTTGGTCTTCAAATTTTGTTTTTTCGTGAACTCTAACCGATCTATTGCCGATCGCGTACATTTCCGAACTTTTTTCGGCTCTAGTCCTTGTTTATAGTTTTGAGGATTTGCATACCGAACTATGGGTTTGTTGAAATCTTTGAACTCGATGCGGGACTTTTCGAGTGGTTTTTATATGAATGCACAAGCAGTTTTGTCACATGAGTCATAGGACATGAGGCAGGATTTTTTTTTGTAAAGGTTCTGTGGGTGTTACAGACCTTGAATACTTGAAAGCTGTTTTGTTTTTATATTCAAGCTTACACCCGTTCTCCAGTGCGATGAGAAACTTCAAGATTAGTTTTCTCTGGGTGGGAGATCAATGGCAGGTGCTTTGAAGAGCTAATCCACTGTCCATTAAGGTCTGTCAATGAAAATATTTTCTCACACTTACTACTCAATTGCCTTCTCAGCCCAAAGGAACAGTGATTGGCAAGAGTTATTGTTCGTTTTATTTCTGATGATGTGTTATTTTCAGAATTGATAGCAGACCCAAGGTAAACACAGTCGCTTACTACCTCAAAGTTATGACGTTCTGTCCAATTCGTCGATGTTCTGTGTCCCTTCTTGTTAACAAGATGAAAAGATGGTGGGTATCGATTGGAACTTCTTAAGTTCTTTCCAGGATCTGAAGAAGTGTGAAGATTTGATCGACTGTGGACTTTCCTCGTGTGACACCACACTGCTAGGACGCAATCAGGTTATTGACGAAGGGTTTCAGACGTTCACACAATATGGTAGATAGGATTTTGTACGCGATGTTGAGGAGACTAATACCTCGTATACCGCGTATCCTTTCTTGTGGATCGGGTAAACGGTGCTGAGATTCCATTCAGCAGGCATACAGTCAGCTGACCAAATTTTCGAAATGAGTTGGTGTATTCCCTCTACCAGGTCATTTTCAGCTGCTTTGAACTGCTGCCTTGTTGGACTTAAGTTTAGATATTGCTATCCTAACCTCGTTTTGCTCGGGTGGACAAAAGTTTAAGCTATCATCGTCTAGATTGAATGGTTCATTCTGCCTGATAGCGGGATGTTGGTTTACGTCGCCGTTATACAGTCTGCAGAAGAAGTTTTTGTAGTTTGGAATATCCGCATTTATACATTGGCTGCAACTAGGTAGTGGTCTGATGTTAGCTGCTCGGAACGTTCGGATATTAAATATTCAGTATATCCGTGTTCTTGTATATCCAACTGTCCTACCAAAGATGCCCTCTCTTCTAATCTTTGCGTTAAAATCACCTAGCACGATGTTTACGTCATATTTAGGACTTTGCTCATATGTTTTGTCGAGAAGCTCGTAGAAACATTCTTTGATGGCGTCGTCGTTGTCCTCCGTCTGGCATGAGCGCATATTAGACTTATGCTCGCGAATTTAGCCTTAATTGTCATAAGACGCTCGCTCGCGTGTAGAAAACTGAAGACGTCTTGCCTAAGTCTGCCGCGTATGATGAATAAGGGCTGCTTCCACTCCCTATAGCAATCACCATAGTCGCGCAGGTTTAAAGATAAAGTAAGACTCTGTTTTAGCTATTTTACTAAAATTTGTTCGTTTTCCGTTGGAACCCGTGTAAGTGCTTCAGTGATGAAGACCTTACGATTGTAGTACTTACCAAGTCCTGAATATCTGGCAACAATATCGTTGTGTGTTCGTAATAAACACACTCGTCAGTGGAGTTACTAATAAAATTGGCTTCAATATCAATGAATATAAAGAAGAAAGAATTTAGTCTCGGGATTATATTCAGATAGTTGTAGCATTCTACAGGCATTTCACTCGTATGCACATTGTTTTTTTCAATATAGTGTATGGCCATTGAAACGCAATAACTACTCATGTATCGTACAAAAGGTCTTCAAAATGCAATTTTTCGCGTTCGTTCATTTGATTGCCAATTGGTAGTCAAGGGATATTTGGAAGGTTCAGTTTATAAGCAACTACTGGCTACCTGCAGCTTAAATAATAAACATAAACTCAGAATGTTTGATAGTATCATTGCTGATACGCGTTTCTTTACACTTTACGCCTTGTAGTACCTACATATGTACATGTTTGCAATTCGTCTTACAATCACTAGCAGTCTAAACTAAGCTTCGCGTATAACTTAATTGACAGCAAGCAATAGCTGCTTTACTATGTATCTTAATAAATTAATGAAGTAAAAAAAAAACATTCACAAACTTTCCTCTTACATCCCTGGTCCGATTAAAAAGAAAAACGTCTATTCAATTTTACCTAACGAACATTTCCCCAATTGGAATATTCAATCAGCTGATGTGGAGTGTCAAATTTGACACATATATTCCAGTTAGCATTTTTGCCTCGAAAATTCTGCGGCAATTTTTTTTTATCTTTATTTGTGATTCCTTCATTTCCGAATAAAAGTGGTGAGCAACAGACTTGTATTCAGCACTCAAAACGGTACATACTATTTTGCAATGAGTGATAGCTCCGATGAAGATCTTTCCCCCGATTGGATACCTTACAGCCGCCGGAAAGAATGGGCCGATGTAACACCTCTTGCCCAAGATGACGGTGATTACCCCGTCGTTGCCATTGCCTACAGTCCGAAATGTAAAAAAAAAACATGAATAATTTATACAACTACTTGACTTTTACATACATACGTATGTGGTTCTTTTCTAGTTCGTGAAGTTTATGATTATTTCCGTGCCATACTCGCCAATAAAGAGAAATCGCTGAGAGCCCTGGAACTAACAAAGGACGCCCTTCGATTGAATCCAGCTAACTATACGGTTTGGCAATATCGGTAAGAAATCTTTGTGGATATTTATTGACAAAAAACTCAGGTATGCGGCTTCAGCCAAAGTCGTAAATAATTTCAAGGTTAATGGTTTTTATCTTTGGAGAATCATCTGAAGAGTGTTATTAAAATTTCCAAGGATAGGAGTTTTTATTTCCTTACAGACTCATCCTTGAGTGTGTCATGTCAATATAGTTGAAATCGAAGGAACCTTTCTCCATTCAATGTATGAAGTGTAAACTTATTCCTTTTACAATCTGCGAATAGAATTAAAATTATCTGAGGTCCGAAAAGCAACTACTTCGCCAGTAATTGGTCCTCTTTAAAGTCGGCAATTTTTGGGCGCCCTTCATAATTTTGTGCAGCAATTTATTTAATTTAAGCATTGTTAAAGAAGTGTTCCTCAAGAGAGGCCTCTAGTTCTGGTACTGCTACGACAATATCATAAGAAGTCGGCAAGGTCCTTGGCCCGCCTTCGTCTCCACAGTCTGTTTAAATCGCTCGAACTTAGACAATAAAAGTCGGGTCTGTATGTGCAGAACTTCGCTTAGATGTAGACATCATCCTTTTCTTGAAACACAGTATCTGTTTCAGATATTTATTTGAATTAATGGCAGCTCAAATAGGAGTGACAAAGCTTGATAGAATAAGAAAGAAGACAGTCCGAGGAAGACATCACGTTAAAGAAACTGTTCACACGAAACGTAGGGCATTATGTTTAAATGAGTGATCCTAAGAATCCTGCTAAAAAAGCTAAGCAATGTACATACGTTCCGGTATAATCACATAAAACAAAACCAACATCAGTATTTGGTTCGCCTTAGAGACCAAGTGACCGAAAACCGAGAGGCTTGGCAACATTTTCTTAAGTCAAACTAGCGATCAGTTGAGAACATGAAGTAGGGTTTTTACGTTCAGAATTGGCATTCATTGAAAAAAACTGGAGACGGCATTAAAAGGCATTGCATTGATCGAGAAACCGTGTAGATGTGAAGGTGCCAAAACAGATTTTATTTGAAGCCGGTAGACTCAGACAGACTCAGGCATGAAATAGTAATAGTGCTGCAATTTGTCTCCTGTATTTGATGATCGGGTCGTTGGACGAAATTAAGCAAAACTAAAACTAATACTCTAGAATCTGCTGTTTGACGTAGGCGTTGTGCCAAGGTGGTGACAATTGGCTTTTCGCACGTATACTCAATCTTTCCGAATAGGTACCTCTTTGGACAAGTAGTCATTAGCTTATAAATATTTATGTATGTGTTCCCTTTGAACGCATTCGATTCTAATATACAGGCTACCAACTTCTGTTGCCTTGCAATCTTTATAATGCCTTCCATCACAGTCAGTCGTTTCAATATTACATAAAGTTCATATCATTTCAGGAGGGAAATTCTTAAAGAGTTAAATTGTAACCTCTACGCTGAACTAGACTACATTCAAGATGTTATTCGTGACAACCCAAAAAACTATCAGGTTTGGCATCATCGTCGAGTCATTGTAGAGATTCTTAGGGATCCTTCTAAGGAGTTAGAACTTACCGAAAGTGTACTCGATATGGATGCCAAGAACTACCATGCTTGGCAACATCGTCAATGGGTTATTCGAACTTATAAGTAAGTACTAACCTTGTGTATCATGTTTCAATCAACTAAATACAATTTGCATGTTTTAGCTTATTTGACGATGAACTCACATATGTCGATCGCCTCATTGCCGAAGATATTCGCAACAATTCCGCATGGAATCAGCGATTTTTCGTTCTGCGGCACTTTGGTTTCGATGCGGATATCATACAACGTGAGTTGCATTACACAATGAATCGCATACGAGTGGTGAAGAATAACGAGAGCGCATGGAATTTCCTTCGAGGTCTATTGAAACAAAGTGATGGTGCTCTCGATCAGCATCAAGATGTGGTTGAGTTTAGTGAGGAAATCTATGCGAATGGTTCACGGTCACCGTATCTATTAGCGTTTCTGATTGATCTGTATGAGGAGAAATGTTTGCAGAAGGACGATGACCCTGTTCAACGGGAGACATTCGCAAAGAAAGTCTATTCCTTATGTGATGATATGTCCAAGAAGCATGACGTTATTCGTCGAAAATATTGGCAATATATTGCCGAACGGTTACATTCAAAATTGGAGGCGCCTTAAGATTGGAGCTACTTAAAATGTTCTTTTATTATTTTTCTTTTTTGTTTCTTTGGATAGCATTTAAGAGTATTATACTACAAATATAGTTATTTCTACATATTTTCATTATTTTAACAAATAAAAGAGAATAAATATTGTTGTCACCTGTACAAACGAAGTGTTTATCATTTGTTGTTTGGTGATGGGTGGGAAGGTTGTAGTTTGAATGACGTTATCTCGTTTTCGTTACGGTTATACTGTAACAGATGAACTGCACGAATATTTGTAATGAATTTATCATATTTGATATGCGGTAGAACACAAATAATACGTGATACCGATGTCGTTATACTCGGGAGATTATGAATAAATCGTGTTGACTGGAGGCATCATTTCTTTTTTGTTTTAATTCTGTGCTTGTTTGCCTTGTCATAAGCAGAAAGTCGTAAAACAGATTGTTCTAAAATGGCTAAAGAAATACATATGTTGGCATAACAGTCCCCTTAAGGCATACCTTCTCGCAAGCCTCGATAATAATGTACGGAAGGCAGATATGTTTGATAAAGAGGAATTCTCTTGCGAATATTACTTTCATACATATGCATGCATACCCTTCCCACCGAACAATAAATTATTGTGAATCATAATCTTTACAACTACATATGCTACATGAAGAGTAGATATCCAGAGAATCAAGGTGTAAGCGTGTTATACATACAACTGTTTAATAGAACTTATTTTTTCAAGACTGCTAAACAAACCTTGGGGAATGAGAGCCTAAATCAACATTTGGCGCTACTTCCTCCACACTCCATCAGTGCAAACGAGTTAGAAAATTATTTAGAGAAATGTTTATGCAAGACAGCAAAGACGATTTCTATCCGCCTCTCGTACTTAATTGCCTTGAAGCCAATCTTTGTGTGTTTTAGCGTCATTTTGAGAGTTTACCAAAGGCCTTTACTATTTAGAAATAATGGGAGAGGCCTTGGCAGTCTTACCCATAATAAGGTCAAATACAGGTGAACAACAAAAGTTCTCCAGACATCAGTTAACGTTAAACAACAAGTTTTAGTTCCGCTCTTAGTATTACAACATTGCCAAAAGTTGATTATTTCATCTCTTTATTTTCCGAGAGCGGGTTACCTTGCTGGGAAACCAATTTGTTCCTAATCTGCGACTGATTTTCCTATACCTTGATGTCTTCAAGACCGCGACGTTCGCGAATTCTTCATGCCCCGAACAAACATATTCTTATGCTAGGTTTGGTTTCCTTTTCTTAGCACAAGTCAGAGTTTCATCCTTTTTTTTAATCTACTTGTTCATTGAAAGATACTGAACAGGTATTTTGAATATAGTACATCATCTCTTCATAAATAATAGCTGTACCCTTTATTGCTCACAATATAATGTATAAATACTCAAACAAAATCACATATGTATATTGCAGTGGATTTTTACCAAAAGTATCCGAATTTCTGTGACAATCTTACGATATCACGCAGCTTTTTTAGCAAAGCTTCCGATGGAGGAGCTTCAAGCATTTCCATGTCGTAATCCTTAAAATCATCGGGCAAAGAACTATCCTCGGCCAAAAGTACTCTCGACATAAATATTGCATGACCGATTTGATATGGAGCAATTCGTCTCACTTCCTCAATAAACCTGAAAAAAAAACAGAAAATTAAAGTATAAAATAAAGTAAATATTTGGCGCGACAGATCCATGATCATGAGGGCCAAGCTTCTCACAACCATTCATGTTGTGCGTGTTATATACTTTACACGAATGGAAGGGGCCTACTGTTTTTAATGCCGGATCCGAACGGCAGTTTTTCGTGACAGTTTCGACATTATTGGAAGAACACGGCGGGCTGTCACCGGTGCGTTCGCTAGTATTGAAACAGAAGCTGCCAAAATGGGTTTAGCGATAAACGAGGGAAAAACCAAGTACATATATGCTGTCAACCAGAAGGGACACGCAACATCGACGAATTGGACAGAACGTCACAATCGATAGCTATAACTTTGAGGTAGTAAGGGACTTTGTCTACCGCGGCTCTGCTATCAATTCTGACAATAACACCTCGTCAGAAATAAAACGAAGAATAACTCTTGCCAATCGCTGTTTCTTTGGGCTGAGAAGGCAATTGAGTAGTAAGGCCCTATCCCGAGCAACTAAGGAGACTATATAAGACCTTGATCATCCCAGTCCTCCTTTATGGCGCTGAAGTTTGGACTCTATCAAAAGCGGATGAAGAGATTTAACGACGAACTATACGAGCTGTACAGCGACATCGACCTAGTCAAAAAATTGTGCATCAGTCGTTTAAGATGGCTAGGATATGTAGAGCAGATAGGCACAAATGCTTCGGCCTGTAGAGTCTTCGAATCCAACCCGGAGGAACAACGCAGTAGAGCAAGACCTCGTCTTGGGTGGGGCGCACAAGTTGAAGGGGGCATAAACAAACTTGGAGTGCGCAAGTGGGAGCAGTTAGCTAAGGACAGGGCTAACAAATGGGGTGGAATTACTCATTGTAGATCAACAGCTAAGTCTTAAGGAATGGAACCAATTTTTGTCCACGGAATTTGGTTGTACTTATGTACATGCAGTCGATACTTCTCCTATACTTTCCGACATGATGATACGGCTTGATACTTTCAGTTTTGTTTTTAGTAAAGAGCACTAGTCGTAGTTCACTTCTAGTTCCTGTCACTAAGGTCGTTTAAAGTATTTTGTGAGATCATGCCGAGGAAAGATTAAATCGTAAACTCACAAGATCAGTTTTCTTCCACAAGATTACAATAAAACAAGCTTTTATCGTGTGCGTCTTTAAAGGAACCTTGTACAGCTAGCATTTATGCCTCTGTCATTTTTCCCTGTACGTTAGCTAGCTGATTTTTTGATCAGCTAAAAGTTGGTCAAAGGCTTCAGTATCAAAATCTTGGATAGCCATTTCCCTGCTAGGGTTCACACTTACTTTGCATTGAATTGTTAAGAGCATTGGGTGAGTCTAGAAAAGTAAGTTGTAATACACGCATAAGTCCAGTGATCATTCAAAATATCTAATCAAAAATCTGTGTTCTGAATTAAATTTGAAAATCACTTTGTATTGTTATCGTTATGAAATTATTATTATTACCCAATCAGAGAATTTAATTAATGAACAAGAAAACTCAGTAATGCGCACCTAGTAGTGTGTAGTTATAGTAAACATTTTGATTAGTGCAATACTAAAACAACTGCATTATTAAAAGCGCCAACGTGTTGTCTGAATATTTTGTAGACATGATGACTATAAAATATATTATCTACGGACCTATAAAATTTTAAATTCTCGTTTTGCCGGAATTGTTTTATAGTCGCGAGCGGAAAACAGATTTTATTTAAAAAGTAAAAGCCATAATCAAGTGGCACACATTTCTAATTAAACGCTTGGGCTGTTATCACGTTCTTACGTAATATTTGAGTAAATAAAATAAAAAAAAAATAAATAAAGTACTCAACTGCTCCGTACTTGCATCTTCATGCAGAAGGATTGTAAATTATTCAGGATTGAAGTTCAAGTAAAATAGTTAAAGTCAATAGTCTAAAACGATAGGTATGAAAATCCACCCATTCTCTTATACATGAGGCTTATTCAGTGGGCGTGTCATTCCGAACTTTTGACTACCACGATAACTTTTAAAGGATGTTAGGTATCTGTAAAGATTCAATGAAAAAATATCTTTCTTAAAAAAAACGCCCCCAAAATGTAGGCGTAGCCTTATATAACGTATGAGTGAATTTAAGAGAATTGGATCGCTTATAAATTTTGTCCCAATAATTTTTTTTTGAATTTATGGTCAAAATATACAAATATTGAAGTTTTAAAAAGTGGGCGTCGCCCTCCTCAAAGATCAGCGTCGCGTTTCGATAATGTTACTGACGTAGGAAGTAGTGTCTTACATCGATAAGTCAAATCTATCCTTGAAACTCAAGCTTGATGTACTAGCTAGCTTTTTGATAATCTATCGATTACTCGAGGTATATTTAAAAAAAAAATAGATTCACTATTATATTTATCTAATGGCTAGAATCAATCTTACTCAGGAATGTGCTATATCATGCCTCTTTTACTTACTTTTCATAGCTATATTCGCTCGTATCACATAATGACTTTTCCAAACAATCAATAAACTCATCGTAATAATACTTCAAAAGAGTATCATAATGTTCATCAAGCACATCCGTATCTACACTTGAAAGGAATAAAAATATCAAGTCACTCGCTAGTGAATCGTACTGTGATATCTGGAAATCAACAATTTTAAGCTTGCTGGGAGCACCGGTTTCATCTAGAAGGAAATAAAAAAAATACTTTTGTTAAGTTGAGTATTTAATAAAAATATGTAACTTATACATGATGTTTAGATATGTATGTTAAGCAGAAAGTAGAATATATTACACGGCATTCCGCATTTAATTTTAACTATAGGCAGGGTTTATCCAACGCCAAGACTCTATATAAAATCCTGTTAATTCTTGGCACAGAGGCTTCAGGCTGTTTTTTAATTAAAAATAGCATTATTTTAGAGTTAATACTCCAAGTAGACAATGTCTGCTATGTTTTTTGTTAAGTGAGTGCGATTCTAGGATGGATCTTTTGGTTGGCATAAAAATCACTGGTGACGTGAAATAAGGCTTGAAATTCCATTCTGAACTGGAAATAATGCAAAATTGGCTTTATTACAATTTCAAAACGAAAAAACGATTTTTTTTTAGAAATTCGGTCTTATTTCGTTGGACCATATATATTTTACATTACCTAAACATTTCGGTTGGACACTCAAACGGAAAATTAAAATATCATCACCGAAGATCCGATACGAGCAAAGGCAAAACAATCACAAGCGAAATATTCCATGGTATCGCCATACCACTCACAATAATGATTGTAAGAATGAAGCACGATTCAACAGAGGTGTAGATAGTGAGACATTATTCCTTGAGTCTTGTCTACTTATCTTAAAGGAGATTTCATTTCTTGTGATCACAGTGGAACAAGATTATGAGTTTGAGTGATATGAAGATTTTGAACGGATCAGTGCAAAAGCAACTCTAGTCCCCAAATTTACTCTCAAAAATGGACTCCCCTCGATTTTAAGGAGAATTTTTTGACTTTAGTTAACTCAATTCGAGTGCAATGCTTTGTAATGACTATGCAACTAGAATCTACAAATACAAATCCAAAAAATTGTCCAAAACCAACTTACCATACAATATCATAACGTTATTTATCCACAAATCGAAATGAGCAATTGTCGTGAATAGGCCATCTTCACATTCTTCTAAATTACTCATATTTTCTTTGCCTAACGTGTCCAATTCTTCGTAACGCTTAATGGACTTAATATCATCACCTAACGCCAGACTCACTTCTTTCAACACTTGCTAGAAAAACAAAAAAACAAAGATTAAAATCCAATTAACCACAGTTTACTGAAATAACCCACTTTTTGGAATTGGTCCGACATCTCCGGATCCATTGTCCCATTCATATCGTACCGTGAAAACTTCGATTGGATATCTTTTTTAAATTTTTCCGGTTGTAACTTCCTCAGTGCAATCGGTAAAGCATGATATTTAGCAACATACTTCAGTACTAGCTTGATGTGATCATAATCAAACATAACTTGTCGCTTGCCAGCTCTATAGCCACTGGTTTGAAGGTTCTCCAGCACTAAAACCGCATCACGATCGAGTACTTTGGCATTTGGATCTAACGATATACGACTACCATATGACTTGGCGAAAACTTCAATGAGGTCAGATTCTTGTATCCCACTGTCTAATTGAAGCTGACGCAGAGCCGGTGAAACGTCCTCATAAATTGCATTCTCCCTCAGAGATGTTATTTCGGGTTTGAATAGATTCCAAAATATCTCATTGGTGACTGGTGGCAACTTCGCCACCAAAGGGAGGTCCTCTATCGTACCATCGGCTTGTCGAATTTTCGCTGATATTGAAAGCATTACACTGCCATAGTTATCGCCAGGCTTGGTTAGATATCGACTAGAATACGATATTAAATGACCGCCATTCAAGTGTGGGTCCACAACTTTAGCCAAGTCGATTATTTCTGGTGGTGTATCCATCTATTATGTAAGTCAACAACGTTTCATTAGTGTCAGAGCAATTACGTGCTTGAATGCAAATACAGATATCATAAATTTGTTTAGTTATTGGCCAGAATTAACTTTTCTTTTTTCGTAATTCTATGTACACACATACAGTGACTCAAAAAAGTACGTGTTTACAATTAGAGAAATATTATATTATGTCATTCACTAATAGTAAGTTTTTATTACTTTTTTTGTACAGTGTGGTTATTCAACCGAGAGAAACGATTAAAAAGTCATAGCGCATTTTAATTTTAAATCTCTAATATATACATATATGTATAGCGAATTTTAAAAGATATAAAAGAACTGCCAGACAAAGAAGTAACTAAACCATTAAAATCAAAAACGAAAGCCCTATTAGTGAAACTGACAGCATATGATAAGTTTGTGGTAAGACATAAATGACAAGCGCAATGTTCTGACATATGTATGTAGATGTCTAGCCATGCGTTATGTCATTCTATATGTGGTCTCCATGAAACCACATATGCGTATCATCATAATACGTGGAGACCCCAAGCAAGAACCCAGTTTCTGTCAAAATGTACTTGGTGATTTTTGAATTAAGCATTTAATTAGACCCACTGTGGTTGATATCGTGATTGTTATTTCGGAGTTAGGTGAGTTTATTAATACATATATAACGTCAGAGCCAAGATTCTAGAACAACGGTTTGTATTATTTTTGGAGCGTGATGTCTAAAAAAAAGGATTTGGGTAACATCTTGGAAATCATAATGTTTTCTTTAGAGATGAGAATTAAATAAATGAAGGTTTCTTCTTCTTCTTCTTCTAGAGATTTTCAGATTTTCTAATATTTTCTGGATATTTGAAAATATCAATCGGTGTCACTCGACAAAATATTGATTGATATGATGTCAAAAGAATTTCTTCAAACCAGTTTAATAGGCGCTGATAACCAATATGTCAAAATGAGTCTGTGAAAGTTTTGAGACAAGATTGTCAGCCTGAACACGAAAACGTAAAAGAAATATCCAGTCCGTCAGGCCTTGATTCCTTCGGAAGGTCATAGACAGCATTTTAGTACGGCGACTTAGCAGGATGGCTGTCTAGACAGGAGTTAAAAGATTTTTCGTTATGAATTACGTTCTGACGATATAAGATCAGTGGTGAAGTGTTTTGTGTGCATAGATCGTGTTGTTTTATTGCATCGAGGCAATTCGATGCACTGCTAAAAAAAGTACCACTCCTAGCCTTTCCTAAAGATGACATCATTAGAAGGTTTAACTTCCAAAAGTTACCAAAAAAATTCGGAGCAATGTATCCACTATCTACAAACTGAGCAATCACCCAACAAAGTGCTGCACGGATGGATCAAGAACTGATGAAGGAACTTGAGCAGGAGTATTCGGGCCCAAAACCAAATATTCTGAATCCATGGGCAAAAGCACCAGTATCTTTCAGGCTGATTTTGATAGAAACCACGCCAACTTTGATATATGTAACTACAATGTCAGATAGCCAAGCTGCTATCATGGCACTTGACTCCTACATATGTATATCATTAAGTCCAAACTTGTGTGGCAATGCTTGCAAAACTTTATGAACTAGGTAGACCCTCTGTTGGATACTTAGCCATGTGGGAATAGAGGGTAATGAAATGGCCGACTCCTTAGCAAGAAAAGGAGCATCACCAACCTTTATAGATCCGGAACCATTCTGCGGAATAGGGAAACATACGCTCAAAGAAGAATTCAAGAAACAAGAGAGGGAAAACAGGGCAAGAACGTGGGATAATGCTCATGGAATGAGGCAAGCTAAGAAACTTCTAGGGCCATACAACCGAAAAAGCCTAACGGGGTATTGTAAACTCAAGGAGCACTTAAGGAAACTAGGTATATCTGAAGAAGGTATCTACAGCTTCTACATGTGCTGACCCACAAAAGACTGAAATACTTGGGCAAGAACCAATTATCAGATGAGGAAATACCGTCACTAGAGCCAGCTCTCATCCTTAGATTCTTAAAGGTAACTGGATTAGAGAGAGTGCTCTAGGATAGATTTCTTCCGCCAAGGCGTAATAAGTGGACATAACCCTCAAATTGATCCGAAAGGAATTCAAATGTGAGGGGAACTCTAATGAGGGTATGTTCCTCTTGCGAATATTTTGGTCGTGCGAATGTGGATTGCGTCCTACATGTGTGGAATGTGAATAAAATTTGACAGCTCGCCTATTCGCGGAAATATCAGCGAATTGTTAATTTCTTCACAAAAACTAATTGAAATTCAGCTATTTTTATATCAATCGATAGATAAATTAAGCACTGTTCTTTTGGAATAGTAATATTGCTAATAGCGTTCTTATAAATGCGCTAAAAATGGTTTGTTCGCAGTTTAGGAATTCGCAGGTCGCTAAGCTGTGAATGGATTTGCCCATTTACCTTTTTCTGCGGCGCTTTATACCGAACTTGGCGTAAGCGCTTACATTTGCCTTCTTTTGCAGCGTTTAGATCATGGCGTAAGTGTTAACTTCTGCCTCCTCAGGAAGCCATGAAGTAGTGCTTGACAGTAACCTGTCCGTAAGTGCTTACGCCTGCGGACATCATATAGTAAAAAGGAATCGAAGGGACATTCAAACTTCTTTTTGTATGCTTTTAAAGCCCTTCTGAAGCACTTTTTTTCCCAATGGGTTATGCCATATATACATACATGTCACGTATCCCAATACTGATAAGCGGAGTTCACACCATCCAACTTGGTCTGTGGATAGTTTGAACGGAAGAAACGACAGTCTGTCTGGTAATGCATTACTCTAGTTCTTTATATTGAGCTCAAACAAGCCCAGGTCAGGGCAGCCACTTTCACTACTATTGAAGTGATTTTAGTTCCTTTTTTTGATCTACTACCTTACTTCGGAAAAAAGCAAAACACTTCACTTTATTAACTTAATTTCTAGAGTTGTTTGTATCGGTGCCGTAACATAAAGTCAAGCGTTATAAGGCCAAATTCTATCATTTTGTCAAGTCTTAAATCATTTTAAACTTCTTAGAATGGTAAATGAATCGTTATGTTAATCGGATAAGCACAATTAGATATGCAATGCAAAGTGACATAAAGACAAATTGGCTTAGTGGCGCTTTTTCAAAGTGTTATAATGAAAAATGCTAGATTTTGGCCCCATGGCACGACACATTTTGTATCACTTCACTTTTTTGGATTTTACTTCCTTTTTCAGTTCCTTTCACTTAACTTTTTGAATATTAAGTGGCTGCCTTGGCCCAGGTAGATAATTCAAGCGAATTTCGGCCATTTTTAGTTCAATTATATAAAATTGTTCAAAGGATAATTGTTATCCAAAATGGATGACGGTAGCTCTGAGAAGTTTCCCTCAATGAGGGTTGGAACTTTAGAGACTGTCGTTTTTCTTACGCGTTTTGAAATGATAAAAGAAAAGAATTATTAAGAATTTATATTTGTGGTGTCTCTTCTGTTAAAAAATAAATATTTTTCTCAACAACAAGTAATATACATTCATATGTACACATTTTTATCTAAATAAAAATGTAGATACGTTCGACCTATATTTAGATTTTTGTTGTTCTGTTTCAAAAGATAAGATCCAGAACTGGGCACAAACAAATCATAACAAAGTCATTGACCGGAATGTATGCATTTTTCTTTAAACTTTTCTCATTTTAAAAACCAAAATCATGATTCCGTCAAACAAAAGTAAGTTTTTTTTTTCCGCCAATATTGGTGTGCTAACGAATCAATCATTCATCAACGGTGAAATTAATTCGTTATCGATGATTGACACTACTTTCACGATAGAACGCCCTAAAGCTTGACGTTTTCACTAACCTCGTTTTTCTTATCACTAGAATTCAGTCACCTAGACCTTAAGGGCCTTGAAATCTTGGCACTTTGAATAATGTATGTTTCATATTATAAGTTAGTTACTGTATGTACCTATCTGAAAATGACTTGATGATGTTTTTTTGTGTATCATCTTTAAGTGATAATTAAAGTGCCTAAGTATAAAAAAACAAAACATTCTTTACATTGAAGATGGTAATGAGATTTCAACGATTGCTTTATAATTACAATACGATTGTGTAATAATTATAAAACAATAATTTAAAATGTCAACGACACTGAGTTTTGTATGTCTCATCATTATAAATTTTATACAACATACATATGTATGTACATGTAAAAAAACAAAACTTTAAATGAATACAACATTGCCGATAACACATTTTCACACATAGTATTCATTAATTTAAAACTATTTCCTGTTAGTATCTCAATCAAAACACTGTCAACCCACCGCCAAAGTCAAGAGCTACTCACTGTAGACGAATGTGAAACAAACTAAACGAAACGAACTATCGCGTACGACTAAAGTTACAAAAGCTGTAAACTACCGCAGATGTAGCTAGTATCTCTCACTGGTGATTTGTATTCTAAACTACAATTTATTGAAACTAATTTGAAGAGTTGAAATACTGAAGCGTCCCGCAGCAAAAAAAAAAAAAAGAAAAACTGCTTAGTAATTTAGATAAAGCTAACTTGATGAAAAGCATACAGAAAACTTATATACAATCTTGTACTGTTCGTATAGTACCTTATCTTATCTTGATACTTGAAGTTCAATGGAAGTAAGTCTGCTTTTACTTTGAAGTTTCTTTCTAAATGTCAAGTTATGCATTGTATTTTGAATTCTCTGGTTTGGTAGATGATGCTTTGTGAATTGTATGACACATGGTTGCAATAATTATACCTATGTCTCCACTGGCAATAAGTCATTGCAAGAAATATTTCTTGCAATGGAGACCGAAAATTTCTTGAAATAATTATGTCAAGACATCCATGTCTGGTTTTATTTCTTCCCATTTCTGTGGACATAAACCCTGAAATTAAGTTGACATTTACTGTCAATTTGAGTTCTACTACAAAGAAAATATGGTTGTTTTTTTATTTCCCGATAGCATCGTTCCGAAAATTATTTTCCAAATCGTGCAAATGTTTTTTTTTTTATAAATCGATTAATCCAAGCTGAAAATTTCTGAGAAAAAGTCAATCATTCATCAATTGGCATAAACATGTCCTGTGCAGACACGATGTAAGTAAGCAAGAATGTACCTACGCATTCAATTAGGTTGGATAAATTCAAGTGGCTGTTTGTCTGTAATATAGGTACGTATACACCCTTAGATCAAATTAAGATAAAAAATTAGGTTTTACGTACTACCCAAAATTAATAAGAGCTCATTGGCGGGGGCTACTACCATGGCTACTACTGTCCTTATTGTGTATATCATAGAGGTTACCATAGAGACGGCCATGCCACAGTTCACTGTGTTTATATCAAGTGAAGCCCACTCATCATCACTAGACTTGGAGAGCTTTGGAGTTTTTTTTTGTGAGGCGTTCGGAGTTGTGGCGTTTCTACCTATCGTCAATGGATTTATAGAGAGGAGCAAACACTTTTGTTTTGGGTGATTTTTTGAATACCCTTATAGTGGTAAAACAAAACGATTTGGACTTACTGATAAAATGATGCACTCTTTTTCGGTGTGGGTTAGGTTAGAGTGGTTGCCAGCTATCGCCAGCACACTTAGACCAGTAATAGATCCGTTGTAACCTTTCCAGCGTAAGTAGGAAATGAGTAGAGAAGATACATAGGATAGATCTTGTGGTGTAGTGGTTTGAAACTCAGGTGTCGTTAGGTTTCAGTATGTACTTCATGGGTGCTGTCCGCACTATTTGGAATCAGTTCTTAATTCTCAGTATTTTATTAAAGCATGCATAATATTTGCTTCCATGAACCAACACGAGTTCAGAGTGAATTTTTAAATGGCCCTTGGTAGCTTTCTAGACATACAAGTCACCAAAGTTATTGAAGGAATATCCAGGATATCCTTGCAGCTATAGCTATAATGGCAAATTTTATTTCGAACACATTCGAAGATTTTGACCAAATTTGGCATTACTATGATGGGAAAGTCCAAAGAAGTGAGTCAGCCAATACTGTCTGTTTGTCTGTCTGGACGCTCAACTGGAGTCTAAACGTCTGGACGGATTTGCTTCAAACTTTATATTTCGAGTCGCTGGCATCACGCCTCTAGATGAAGTCGGAATTTTCATTCTAACCTCAAAATAAAGGGTAATTTGCTTAAGGCCGATTTCTATAAAAATCGAGTTTTGCGAAAACACCTCTAGTATAAGTCAGGCAGGTCTAGTTGCGAGGTTATTGTTTATAGCTTGTTTCCGTAGAGATTTCTATGTCATAGGAACCAATAGAGTGTGATATTATGGTTTATATAGTGGTATTGAAGATTGTCATGGCGTCTTAGATGACTGATTGATAGTTTTTCTAGGTACATAAAGATCCAGATATTTAGTTTTATCTTTAAAAGGCAATGTGCCAAATATTAGGCGCGACAGGTCTATGGGATCCAGGGCGTAGCTTCTCACAACCATTCATGTTGTGTGTGTTATATTCTTTACATGAATAGAAGAGGCCTACTGTTTAATGGCATTTCCAAAAGGTAATTTGAGAAGGTTTTTCATGTTTCATGTTCGGATGTTTGTCATACGCTCGCGAGTTTTCGCTTTTAACGTATCCTGAACAGTAGAGTGGATACGAACCTAAGCAGTCACTAAAAGTATAAACGAAGAGTACAAAATACAAATACAAACATTTGGCGCGACAAGTCTATGGGACCTAGGGTCTAGCTAACCATTCATGTTGTGCTTGTTATATTCTTATTCTTTTAAACGAAAAGAAGGAACGTACTGTTTAATGCCGTTTCTGAAGGGCAATTTGCGAAGCTTTTTCATGACAGTTATACTCTCGGATGTTTATCAGACGTTCGCGAGAGGTGGCACCGTAGAAGAAAATTTAGGTGTTGTATGGGGATTGAACCTCGAATCCCTCGTTCCGTAGTTCAACGTACTCACCACTTGAACCATTCGAAATCATCTATTTAAATTTTGGGCTAGGTTTTTTTTTTTTATATTTTGTGATCAATGTGCCAAGCTATCAATGTAATCACCTAAGGTTCGTCATTGTGAACGACTCAATAGATAATTTGTATAGATTTCCCTTTTCTAATACACATTAATGAGGATCCAAATAGGATCGAGTTAGTATCGGGACGAATATGAATATCTACAGGAGATCTTTGAGGATCATCGGGATACTTGGGTATGAAAACTGCATTAACTTTTATCCATTATGTGGACTGAGCCAAGGCAGCCTCGTCTCTTAGGAGACGTGAGAGCCTCTAACACGGGGATAGTGGCCTCAGATGTTAGCGGATGCTAACTCTTCAACGAATCTTAATAAATGTGATACAACAGGATGCAGCAGCTGTAATGTCATTGATTGTTAATGGTTTAGGGATATAAAATTCCATTGAAAGGTTAAAGGATTCTGTCCAAGAGCTGTCCGTTCTATAAAGCTAATTTACCTAATATATCTAGGCAAGCTCCCAAAAATGTGTCTGAAATTTTGCTTGGACATTCGAAGCAATACTTGAGCTCAATAATTAGAGTGCTTTTTCTGGCTTCTGTACTAGATCGGATCACAGGTCTGTACATATGTAAATAATGGTAGAGGCAAGATTTGATAAAGTTAAGGTTCTGAATTAACTTGGGGATGCGTTTTGAGAATTGAGCTGGAGACACAGTCGTAGCTCTGAAGGAGTCTTCCCCAAATTTGTAAACGGGATAGTCAAGTAATTTGTTCGCATAACGAAACCCATTTATTTTGATTAAATTTTTTGGATTGAACTTTCAGTTTTTATTAAAGGTTCAGTTCTATTTTAAGGTGACGGAAAAGCAAGTCACATGAAGTTAAGGGGCCTACAAATGGTAGATAGTATCTATGTATCTATACGAGTATGTAACTCGTATGTACTCGTAGAAGTGCTGTCATAGAAAAAACTATAATAAGTCATAGATAATAAGAAGTAAAAATATGATTGGTGAAAGAAAAGACCCCTGAGGTACTCCAGCACCTACAATGTGGGTCTCGGAGCTCCGGAAACATTTCTCCGTTTCTCTATGCTGCAAAATTTGAAATAAAATTTATATACACTATGGTAAAGCATAATCTAATCAGTTTGTAAAAATCTTGATAATACGTATCGTATAGATAATGTTTGTTATATATTTAGGTACATGTTGGATTACTGTAGACAATCTTTGGCGAAACCAAAATACGTCAATATTAATCGCAATGCCCTATGCCAATTCTCGTATTATAATAAATTTAATCTTTAGGTTCTATAATGACGATTTCATGAATGTATACCTAGTTATGTACATCATACTTATCAATGTGTCAACGATTTTCAAAAATAATCAGTATGACTTGCAAAATTATTCATTTTGTCGGCACGGCACTGAATTTGTGACATTGACATTAACTCCGGAAAATAATAAACTATATATATATATATATGTAATTGTATTGTTGTCTAGACACCTACTAAATCTATTTTTAATTATTCTAAAACTGAACTGGTGTGCTTGTTTGAAGGGATGATTAAATCAAAACCAAATATTCGTGAATTTTAAGTATCATGTAGCGTAATTTGTTAATAATAAAGTACAAGGTACTAATCACCTCTGCCAGAGAGTAGTCACTGTAAACTTCTTGTTAACAGATTAATCATCAGAGAGGTACATATGTATGTACGTAAATGTGGGAGCGGTGGAATAACCCTTATCCAAACCGCAAATTCCATAAGTGCCTGCAGACTGACTTGACGTCAATATCTTTCGTGCCAATAGCTACGTAAAAGATAACGATTGATGCGATCGTGCGGATACATAATCGTTGTGAATCAGCACTCTTTGAAAGTTAAGTTGAGACAAAATAACACTCTGCACGGTTTAACTCAATCTAGGGTTACCAGATAGCTGCACATGCAATAAACTCTTTCTTTTATAAAACGCATTTCATTTTGACGCTATACCGCTAACACTTTAGACCACTTTAGACATAATTAAAATGGTTTGTCTCTTCACTCATTTATATTTCCGTTTCTGGTTAAACGCCCAAATTAGTGGTGTTTTAAAAAAACTTTACCTCATTCCTAAGCTGTTGCTTATGATAGACAGTTGCTTAAAATAGGTGATATTTTTTTACTGCAAGTCTATCACATCACCATTCGATCAAGGATTTTTTAAGGCCAGTGCATTGACCACCGAATTTTGTATTTAGAATTCTGTGCTGAATGGAAAATCATTTGTGTGTTCAATAAGGGTTTTCATGGATAAAATCTTAGTTGAACAAACCCCAACTCATTTGTATCTGGTTGGATTAAAGCTACAACAGAAGTCCCTCAAGGGAACCATCTTGGACCTATGATCTGCATCTCGGTCATCAATGAATTTGATCGTGCGTTCTAAAATTTAGTTTGTCTATCTATGCTGATGACATGAAGATAATCATCTTCTCCTGCTGACATTCGCCAATTCCACGATGTTAATGAACAACCTAATCAATGACTCACTCTAGAGTAAAATATCTATTGTGCTAATATTCTTTTTGGTCAAAGTAAAGGGTGTTCCATTAAGAGCTTTAATTTTATTTTTTTTCCGAAAAAGTGTCTGGTTCTACTTTTCACAAAGTACGAGTAGTTTTGGTTCTATAAAATATCTACCCTTGACTCTAACTTGGTTCGACATCCGCTGTATGTAGTGCAACTTTGTTCATCTTGCTAAGGTTGCTGAACTTTTTGAGGTATTATTTCAATATAATTTTCCTTGAAAGTAGCTTAGTTGACTGATACTTTTTTTTTAATGGACATATATATGCAATATATGAAAATGTCATGTAATATTTCTTTACCAAAGGCGATCATTTAAATGATATAGTATTTCATACACAATTGCTGCGTATGCACAGAATTGACGTACCCAATTTCATTGTAGTCATAGTCAATTACCCCGTAAACTTGTAAATAAATTCGTTTGTCTAGAATTGACACATTAAAAGATAATTAAATGACATGCAATATCTAAATAATTAAATAATTACTTGATACTGTGATGTCAAATAAAGCGCAGGGTACAATAGCCGTCCACTGTCACATTAAAATACGTATAGTTGCAAGTGTACATAAAAGATAAATCAGACAGAAGACTCCATCCAGTAAGTACAATAGACAAATGTCAATTGTTTACTTTAAAGATAGAGTAAGCTAAAAATATAATTATAAAATAATATACAAAATGGGGAGTCGAAATGTTCATTTGACAGCGGTTTACCAGCCATTATGCGAAAAAGGACGTATAATCGCACAATGCAGCTTAACTGTGTAAGAGTCTTACAGTTGATCTTTCCCAAACAGTAGAAAGTGTATATTTTCCCTGCTTTTCAAAAAGGCTATAAGAATCTGCACAATACAACCAATATTTTCCACGACCAAGATGGATTCTTAAAGGGTAGAACCACAAAACTTTGTTAACCGAATGCGTAACCAGAACCATACCAGTTATGCCGGCCAATTAGTAAAAAATTGCTTCAAACGAGTGTATAATCTTATGCGAACATTTAAAGCTGTTCGATCATCATCTACGAGAAACTGCAGATGGCGTTGCAGTTCGCGCTAACTGGATCCGGTTGCGAACTCCAAGTTTCTTGAGATCCCCTTCTGCTTGTGCGCGTCACCTAAGACGAGGTCTTCCTCTACTGTGTTGTACCTTCGGGTTAGATTCGAAGACTCTACGGGCCGGAGCATATGTGTTCATCCGCTCTACATGTCATAGCCATCTTAAACGACGGATGCACAATTTTTTGACAATGGGTCGATGTCGCTGTACAGCTTGTATAGTTCGTCATTGAATCTCCTCCTCCAAAGCCCGTCAACGCAAACGGGACCAAAAATTTTACGAAGAATATTTCTCTCGAAACGACCGAGGATATCTTCATCCACTTTTGATAGAGTCCAAGCTTCAGCGCCATAAAGGAGGACTGGGATGATCAAGGTCTTAGAGTCTCCCTAGTTGTTGGGGATAGGGCCTTACTACTCAATTGCCTTCTCAGCCCAAAAAATAGCGATTGGCCAAATTAATTTTTCGTTTTATTTCTACTGAGGTGTTATTGTCAGAATTGATAGCACAGCCAAGGTAGACAAAGTCACTTACTACCTCAAAGCTGTCGATTGTGACGTTCTGTCCAATTCGTCGATGTTGAGTGTCTCTTCTTGTTGACAGCATATACTTGGTTTTGCCCTCGTTTACCGCTAAACCCATTTCGGCAGCTTACGTTTCATTACTAGCGAACGCACCGATGACAGCCCGCTGTGTTCTACCAATTATGTCAATGTCGTGGGCGTAAGCTAGTAGTTGCACAGACTTTTGAAAGATTATGCCTTCAGTGTTGGCTTGTGACTTTCGCACAATTCTTTCAAGTATGATGTTAAAAAAATCATAACAACGCGTCACCTTGTCTAAATCTTTTTTTGACATCAAAGGTCTCGGTGAGATCGTTACCGACCTTGATGGAGCAGCGAGAATTCTCCATCGTCATCGTGCACAGGCGAACGAGTTTGACAGGGATACCAAAACTAGACCTGGTCCTGTACAGCTCGTCTCTATAAATGCTGTCATATGCGGCCTTGAAATCGATGAAAAAATGGTGGGTTTGGACGTCTTGAGTTTCTTCCAGAATCTGCAGAGGTGTGAAGATTTGATCGATTGTGGACTTTTCTGATCTGAACCCGCACTGATAGGGACCAATCAGGTTGTTGACGCAATATGGCATATAGGATCTTAAACGCGATGTTGAGGAGACTGATACCTCTGATACCTCTGTAATCGGGCAAAGAGTGCTGAGATTCCATTCAGTTTTGTTCTTCCGATTATGTCAATATTATCGGAAAGATTGTTTTTGAAAATATGCTATTATAGGCGGTCTTAAAATCGATAAAAAGGTGGTGAGTATCGATTTAAAATTCCTGGATTTTTTCCAAACTTTGTCGTATTGTAAAATTTGGTCGATGATGGACTTTCCTGGCCTAAAACCACACTGATATGGCCTAATCAGATTGCTGACAGAATGTTTTAAGCGTTCACATAGAATAGCAGATACGATTTTGTAGGCTACGCTGAGGAGACTTATTCCTCTATAGTTAGCACAGTTTAGAGGATCAACAATGCTGAAGTTCCATTCATCGGACATACTTTCGTCCCACCAAATTTTGCAAATGAGTTGGTGCATGTTCCTTACCAAGTCATCTCCTGTTGCTTTGAATAGCTCGCCAATCAGGTCTTTAGCTCCAGCAGATTTATTGGATTTCAGCTTAGATATCGTTATCTGAACTTCATCCAGGTCGGGTGGATGGAAATGTTGGTTATCATCGTCCAGATTGAATGGTTTATTCTGTCTGACAGCGGAATTTTGGGCATCTGCGCCATTATACAGTCTGCAGAAGTGATCTTTCTATATCCTCAACATCGACTGTGATTCTACTATTAGGTTTCCTTGTTTGTCTCTGTATGCTTCTTCTTCTGGTAAAACTTCTGAACCTTATTTCTGTAATAGCATTTCTCTATTTCACGCACTTTTCATGCTCCTTCATTTTTCTTTTGAGAAGCCTCTTCTCGTCTGCTTGTAGAGCTCGCGAGCATCTCTGGGCCTTGTATGCAGCACCATCTATTTTTAACTTCACCGAACCAGAGGTTTCGTTGTGGTGGTCGAGAGGAACCCAGCACATTAGATACCGTATCCCTGATGGCTTTTTGACAGTGTAGCCATCTTGATAGATTAAAGGGCACTCGATCGGAAAAGGCTCTGGCGATCCCTTGTGATTGTAACTTTTCGACGTCAAACTTTCTCACAGTATTTCCTTGTCTTCGCGGTATTCTGGATATCCGCAGCCGTACCTTGGCTACAACAAGTTAGTGGCCCGAGTCGATGTTTGTTCCTCGGAACTTTCGGACATCCATCATAAGAAGAGTGCCTTCTGTCGATCGCAATGTGATCAATCTGGTTAATGGTTGACTGATCCGGAGATCTCCATGTTCCGTTGTGAATATTGAGATGTGGGAATCGCGTGATATCTACTACAAGATTTTGTCCCACTACAAAGTCGAATCCGTTATCGGAAGTGCTGTCCTGCAGGCTATGCTTTCCGACAGTACTACCAAGGATGCCCTATCTTCCTGGCCTTCGGCTAAAATTACATAGGACAATTTAAACATCATAGCTAGGGCACTGCTATGAGAAAAAAAAGCTAGGGCACTGCACCTTCGTATGAGCTCGTAGAAGTTGTCTTGAATATCGTCATCTTTCTCCTCTATGGGGTCATGAGGACATATCAGGTTAATAATAGGGTATTTAGCTTTGATGCGAATTGTTAAAAGACGCTTATTCGCCTGCCTGAAACTCAAGGCTTCTTCCCTAAGCAACGCATTCAAATAGGCGCTGTTGTGGCTAGCAATCGCCGTAGTAGATATAGCAGTTTTTCATCCTTCTTTTGCCTGGCCTGTTCCGTCGCACTTCTTGGATAGCGGTAATGTCTACTTTACAGCAGTCCAGGGCCACCGCTAATTGTTTGGCTGCGCGTAGTTTGTTAAGCGACCTAATATTCCACGTGCAAATCCGAAAGTCGTTGTCCTTATCACATTTTATGTGGTCATCAATAGTTGAATCATCCTTATCCGAGCGCATTCGCAACTAGTAGTTTTTTCCACGGTAGGGTAGTTACCCCGACCCACAACCCCCAACCTGTAGGACCAGTTCTTTTTTATACCCCTACGACGAGGGACCGGGTTTTCACGAAATCAGTAACCCGCTTCAGAGATATGAGCGCTTTTTTTGCCCATAAAATGTTCGTGTGCCACCAACTTTTTTCCAACACCCTGACTCAGTATTGGAGAGAAATATGTCAAGGCTGCTCATATAGGGATAAACACTTATATTTCAGCCTAACTGGAACTGGTAGATGCCGCCATTGATTCAATCTAGGGAATTCGTCCGCTGCCGCCTGGAACAAGAAGAGGTGCCTTAGTGAAAAAGCACTTCTCCCCCCTCTCTGGTCTGCTGCCACCAACGACCTTCCAAAGGGGTTGGTTATTCAATCTCCAGTCGAAGTACTAGGCACCCAGCAGCCACTATTGTGAAGGTGTCATGAGAACGCTTGTGCTCTCATGTATTCGCATAACTACCTAAATCTAACATTAAACCATTTCATTTACTAAAAGAAGAACTAAAGTTATGTCAAAGTTTTGCTATAACCCAAGATCAAAACTTCACGTGGAAACCCGTCGTCACCCCAATAATAATTTATGACTCATTTGTATGGTGGAAACAATCGAACATGCCTGTAACTGTTCCAAAAAGGTGCAACTGATTATGCAGCCATTAAACTCTTTTATCTAAATAAATTAGGTAAAGGATCAACTATACTAAATAGATAGGATCCGAGGAATGAATCGTCGACAAAGCACTGTAGTTAGGGAGAAAGAATTCCTCCTAGTCTGCTCCATGGCTTCAAAGTAGATTTGATTTTGATTTTTATCAATCCTTTGGTTTCGACTTATAAATACATCAAAAGAACGATTTTCTTCCTCAAGCATATTTCCAATCTAGACAAGACGTTAATGGTCGTTTGGGAAGACACACCATATTCATAGCATAAAACTACTTTAAGGCTTTTACGTATATATCTTGGATTTCTCATCACTAGGGGTCTGGTACTCTACGTACTCAAAACCGAGATTAAATAAAAATACTCAAGTTTGTTGTCAGAAGAAAATCTACAATTGTTTTGTTTTGTTTATTTGACAGTTTTTCAAAAATTTGTTTAATTCTAGCTAAATTAATTTCAACTTAATTTAAAAGCTTGTGATTCATTACATTTTTCTGTTTCTTTTAGTTTTATATAATTTTTTTATTTATTTCATTTTTTCTGTAGTTTTCTTTTTCATTCATTATTCCTCTCATATCTTTAAATACATTATTATAAATGTTTCTTTTTCCTTTTTTGGTTTTATTTTAAATTTTCATTGTAAGTATATATAATATATAAATATATGTGATAGAAGTACATGGTAATTACTTGTTTTTTTTTTATAATTTAATGATTAGAATATGATAAAGAAAGAATAAAAAATAAAAACAAAAAAAAATAAAATAAATTAAAACTTAATCAAAGAATAAGTTCCTTCTGCAAATTTTTCTTCTCAACAATGTTTTAAGTTTATGTTTCTTTTGATAAAGAAATTTTGTAAAGTAAAATTATCATTTTATTTTTATTTTTTATTTTTATTTTAAATATATAATGTGCTACAAAAATAAAGTTTTGTATTTTTTTTTTGTTGTTATTAATTTTATTAGTTTTATTTTATTTTTTTATTTATTTAATTACTTTCTTCTCAGTTTATCTTGTATTCTGCTATCCTTTCCTATGAGTAATTGATTTATGTATGTATGTATTTATTTCGTTTCTACTTTTGGTTTTTGTTTTTTATACAATGGTTGGGCGGTTCTAGCAGTCTCACCCTTATAGCAAATTGAAGCGTTCGAGCTTCGAAATGCTACATGTTTGAAATCGTGGGAACTACCAAAATCTCCCAGTGTATTTCTAGCAGTTATGAACTTGTTATTATTGTATGTTTGCTCATGATTTGAGTTTTTTTTTTTCCATCTTTTCGTTAGTTTTCACTGTGCTTTTTTGTTTTGTTATTTTTTTATGTTTTGCGTATCATTTTTGATTGACTTTGGTATTGAGTATAGATTTGGAGGAACTGGGGAATTATTTTATGTTTAGAAAATAAATTTAGATTTAAAATAAACATGAAACTCGGAGAATTGCTGAATTTAAATATTTTTTTTACTTAAATAATTGATTTATCCTTCGTTGAATTCCTTTCCAAATGGTTAAAAGTTATCATAAAAACATTTTTAGTTTCAAATCCTTTTTTATAATTATGTATATACCTAATTAATATATTTGCATATAAGGTATTATAGTGCTTGCTTAAATTATAGATAAGTTAAGGAAGAATTAAGATTTTAGTTTTGCAGCGCAGGAGATCAATAATTGTCTCTAAAAATCATAAGCTGTGGCTGAATTACGTGCGTTTTTGTTGCTAATTATTATGTAAGAGCTAAATGGTTAGCTTTGTAGAGCTTTATGGGCAAAAGAAAGTGAAGAGAAAGGACGTGGAATATATATACGTGGCTAAATGAATTTTTTTCTACTATTTTCTTCTCACCACTTTAGTAAAATAAAAAAAGTAAATGCAGGAATCTCCACAACACTGCCAAAAACAAAAAAAAGAAATAATTCGTCGTCTTTAGACTGACACAACTGATAGTAGAACAGAACAGGAATCCATTTATGTGTAGCACTACATACATTCTGGAAGAAACTTATAGAAAGTGTGGCAGCCAGAACCATGTACCCACTTAAGTGTCTATACACAGTAGGTACAGAAAAAACTTACAGGTTATGACAAGGAAAACCAAAGAAAGATGCAAAACTGCCTTACAACTCGAAAACAGTGGTACAGCCTAAAGGGTCAAAAAATGAGGCAGTCTAAGGAAAGTGCATTGCTCATAAAGACTGAGAAACATTTTTTAAATCGGAACTGCTACCTACATGTTGATATGAATGAGCTATGATATGATCTATACTTTAAGAGACGATTTGATTCAAAGCTGAGCAATGCCATTATTTGTATTTGATCGACAGAAACCGGAGTGGTTGTCCCCTACACAACCGGAAATAAAAACTAAGAATGCATGGGGCTTGTGTCAGAGAAAGACAGAAAATAACGTCTACCAAAATCTTAATAGCCTTAGCTAGGTCATATCGTACGGAGAACCAGATCAAGCAGGAGTTGATGGAATTGAAATAGCTCTGGAACTATTCTATCAGCCGCAAACCCCTTAATCTGGAGGACTGATGCACAAAACCAGGGATGATTCATTGTCAACAATTAAAGATTATTGGACCAAAGAAAGTCCTTGTGTCAATTCGTCAACTATCTAGCGTTGAGATGCCTGGAATTAATAATTACAGGTAGGTGCATTGATAATGAACATTTCTGCCAATGGTGGTACAAAGTACGCATTCAGGTTTGACTTTGATAAAGAATTCCAGGTCAAAGGAGCGCAAAAGTTGTAGTATAAGTTTGTAACGGCAAAGATTATACCATGAGCTTGGATTAAGCCACCTATTCTGTTATATATCTAAATACATCGATATGGTTAAGGCATATTGGAAGCTTTTGAAAACCAGGTTTTTATATTGTCGTTATATTGGTAGTACAAACCTGATGTAAAGATCCGAAATGAGTGCATTCAGTCCTTCAGGCTTAGACTTAGGATGGGTAAAGGGTTGGACAGAGCTCAAAATATCACAATCGATAATTATATTATAATTAGACCTGAGTAGTAAATGTAGCCTCTGCCTCTGAGAATTGTTTACGTAAAACTATAAATCTTGGAAAGAAATAATTTTTGCGCCACCCTATACGAATTGTCTTGAGAAATAAATTGTATTCAATAATGTGCAGTAATTCTTTTTCATATACTAGATTCTAACTTAGCAATGAAACGTAGTCAAAATAGTAAGTTTGAGCAATAAATTAGACTTAATTGGATCATTTTAAAATTCACAGTACATCTATCTCAGTCCTCCATTTCAAAGAAGAATTCCTTAACTTTCGAGAAGCAACACAAAGTACAAACAAGATTAGCTAAGAAACACAAGAACATTGTCTATGTCTAACTATGTCCTTCTCTTTTGGAATCAAGGCTACAATTCCTTCAATCTTGCTTATTTGCATTAAATTATGATTACAGTGCATTAGGCTAGCAATTTCGAAAGCAAAGAATGTGTGTCACTCTCGCATTATATGCGCATTCATGTCGATTTGTACGAAAAGCTTAGTTTTTCAGTTAAATTTTTAAAAGCCCTCTGTTGGGAAACAATTTTTATATTTTAAAATTATCTTTCAATTTAAAGTGAAAATTAGAAAATTAAAAAAATTTCAAAACAACAATTTATACTTACTTAATTTAAAAATTGATGTATACAACTTAAAAAGCGAATGTCTGAGTGTTTACAATAAGTTTCTATGTTTATAATAAATCTTAAAAGTTTTAGAAAAAACTGATTTAATTTTTTTTTTTTGGTTTTTCTTGGCTGTAAGTGAGCCGCTTAAATTTTGATGGAAAGATTTTCTTTGTGCTCGTTGATTTTATATTCAAAACTTAAGCAATAGTTACTGTTTAACACGTTTTGTTTTTAATAATAATTTTTCTGTATATGTAAATTTTGTTTTGGAAGGATTCACAAAAAAAGGGTAGAGAAGATTTTTTTTGGTTTTTCGTTTTTTTTTCTTTGTTTATTATTTTGTTTTGTTTTGTAAAAGCAATTTTTAGCATATTAAAATATATATCTTGTTTTTTGTTGTTAAATAATCAAAAAAATGTTTTTAAAAAGTTTTTTTTTTTTGTCTTTTTGATAGCTTAAACTTTTTGTTTTTTGTTATTGTAATTTTAATTTTTTTTTTTAATTTATTTATCTTCTTCAATTCCTTCGTCAGTAACTTTCTCCTTTGATCCCTTTTCGTTGCTGATATCACACTTTTCAGCCAGCATATCTTCGATACCTTCATCGACCAACCGGTTTTCATCGGCGTCCAGTTCCTTGCCGTTGGTTTCGCGTGGTGTCATTTTGACGCGGCACGTTTCGTAGGCTTTTTCAAAGCCTAACTTTGTGTATAAATTACGGGAAGCATCGTTTTCTGGACGAATGACCACAAATGGAGTGTAGCCACGTTCGATGACAAGTTTTGTTAGAGTTCTAGCAAGACGGATGCCATAACTGAAAATCGGAAAAATCGGAATTTATTAAAAAAATGCTATTCTAAATGAAATGAATTCATAAAAGTAATAGAAGCATAGACAACGAAGTGTTGCTATGCCATGAATAGGAAGGGTTTTTTAATGCATAAAATTGCAAATTATTATTGAAAACGTTTTGACTAAAAGTTTTACTCAAGGAGAGTTACATGGATGCTGTCAGTTCACAGAGTTCAATAAAACCATTCAGCATGTAGAAACAAGCCTCAAATATATACCTACTGTCAAGTCAACTATAGTGCAAGAATGAGACCTTAATTAAAGGAGGCCCTTCATTTCTCATGGAATAGTAGGAAGCGCTATCCTATGATGATGAAAGAAGAAGTTAAGGAGCTTACAAACTTGTCCATCACGGGACAGAATAGAAGCTACATATATGTCTGATCAATTCTAGTTTCTGAAGAAACATTAAAAAAAAAATCGTGTGGATAGGATAGAGATACTGTTCGACTGCTCTTACAAGCCTAGGGAGCCTAGACATGGACTTGGAGTTTAAGACAATTACGAACAAAAATTTTATTGAGTCTAAAACACAAGTTGGAAGACCGTAGGATTACGACATTAAGTTTAGGTACAATATGTTGAAAATATAGTGAAAAATATTTAGACGGGAATCTCAAGACCTAAGCTTAGTGTTGGGACTGCCCAAAAGGTGGCATAAGTTCATCTACTGAAGAACATAAACGTAGACTGACTTTAACATGAACTTCAGGGAGTCGACATACATAGGTTTTCAATAGGGGTTTGAGGTAAGTTCAAGTGTATGATATATTCAACAGGAGCTTCGTGTGAAAGGAAACGTGTTGATTGAAGAGAATGAAAAGGCGAACGAATTCTTCAAAAACAGAGATCAACCTGGAAGGTTTCAGGTTCTAAAATCGTTGGTTGTACTACAACGGTAATTGAAAAATAGGCCATTACTGAACCCAATAAACAGAAGTCAACTGACCGACTTAGAGCAGCCAAAATTATGTTTGGGAATATGTTCTCTGGCACAGGATCATGGACCTCTAAAAATGATACCAAGAATACGCCGGAGCAATCCAAATATAGATCCAACACTAAGCTACGACTATTCCGTTCCAATGTTGAATCCGTGCTGTATGAAACCGCTGCTATCACGAAAAAGTCATAGGTGCCTACGAAACATTTTAAGGGTTATGCAGTTAGCATCTGTGATATAATGATCATAATACGAGAGATCGGACTAGAAACCAATAGCAATCATCATCAGCAATGGAAGTAGTAGTTGATTGGGGCCGCGTTTTAAAAATGTGACATCCCATTGTTAACTACGTAATTCAATAGAATTTGTTTACCAAGGATGGCAAAAGATTGGGTGCATAGTTGAGGAGAAGTCACGACATCTGGGAATGAGTTTAAAAGAGCTGGAACACATTCCCAGGGTCTAGGATCCACAAGGGTAAATAGGGCATAGTTCTTTGTTTACCTGCAGAATTATTAAGAGACACGCTTACTATCCCAATGCCCGGCGTTATAAACAGCACAAAATAGACAAATCCTGTGGTATATTTATAAAAATCAATAGATCAATTGTTTAACCAGTTGTGTGGCATGTGTCACCATCTTATTAGATCTATATATCACTGATATTAAGTCTATCCAATTCTGATCAAAAAAAGTCTTCCAAAATGGCACGATAGCGAACTCCATTCACCATAACACGGCGATCATTTTCATCGACGAAAAACTACGGCCCAATCACATCTCTGGCATGAAATTTACACCACACGGTCACTTTTTGTGAATGCAATGAAATCTCTTGAAGCACAAGTGGGTTTGCTGTTGTCCAATAATGCATATTTTGCTTATTGACAAAGCCATCAAGCCAAAAATGAGCTACATCGCTGAAGATGATTTTTCGATGAAATTCAGGATTTTCTTCAAACTTTTGTAGATTCCAATCGGAGAAGTTTCGGCGCTTCAAATGATCAAGAGGCTTCAGTTCTTGAGTTAATCTGATCTTGTAAGGCTGTTTACGCCAAATTCGCCACAATGTGAACTGAGAGATTCTCAATTCCTATGAACGGCGTGGAATCGACTGATTTGGCTCATTTCGAACTAAAGCACTTACGGGCTTTTCAGTACTTCGACCGGTGCATTATCTCACTGACATGGGAACATTCAATAGTGATTATTTTAACTAGAATTTATCCACTATAGTACGCATAGCCTGTCTAGTGAGACGATTATTACGACCGAAAATTGGATTGAACGCTCTTAAATAGGGCAAAACCAAGTCTATGATGGGACACCCAACATTGACGAATCGGAGAGAACGTCACAATAGATAGCTATAACTTTGTGGTAGTTGTGGACTTTGTCTACCTCGGCTCCGCTATAAACTCTGACAACAACATCACATCAAAAATCAAACGAAGAGGTACACTTGCTAATCACTGTTTCTTTGGTCTAAGGCAGAATTAGATATACCCTGATTCACCCCGAGCTATAGCGCCACCTAAGTAAGTATGTATACCCTGATAATTTACTTACCCCTTCCGTCTATAATCTGGACGTGTCTGCATTGAAAACATTGCACCATAATATGAATGAACCATCCAAGCAGCCAATTCATCTGTATCCTTTCTAAATATCCCCAAACCGGGTAGCACTCGTACTAATATCTCAAACACTTCAACGCATTCAATCTCACTGGCCGGATATAGGTCATGAATACCTTTAACATCGTCTACGGTAAGTGTACGCATTTCAGCCTCGTTGGGCGGTAAACTAAACAAAAAGGAAATGAGTTCAGCAATCAGGACCCACCAGTGTAACAATATACTTACTCTTCCAACTGCAATTCAGTATTTAAATTCTTACAAACATATATATCGCCTTCCAGTCGTTCCATAATGCCAAATGTCGAATAAAAATCATCCAGGCGATTCATAATATCCTTGTGCGTAAAATTCAGGTACAATGGCTTTTGCCAATCTATCAGCACGTCCTCGGTACGCATCAAATCTACACATTCTATGCGGCTCGATGGACAAAAGATTCCAAAACTTTGATAAATATTGTTGTTGGGCTGTAAATTTAATTTAAATTATTTATGTATGTATGTGTTTTGTTTTTACAAAACATTTGATCTATAACATACTGTAAGCGTGCATCCAGGGAAATGTAAGATTATTGGTTTTTCTGGCCAATCTTTGGAAACGTAAAAATGGAAATCCCAAACTCGATCATTCAGGTACGTTTTAATTGTTTGATGAAACTGAAATGAAATAAACAAAAATATGGTCAATAAAGGACGACCTGCCATTACCACCATTAACACCAGAAAGCAATTATTTAAAATATTGGGTCATAAAGACTGATGGACAAAACTTTAATATGGTCGACCGGATAGTTTCAATCATTCGGTACGGTACGGTACGGTATGCCCTGGATAATTGGACTTTTTTCGACAGATCGGTTATTGACAGTTGACACGCAAAGTTGACAGAGAATGGTGGAATAATTTACAGACAAAAGCATAGGAATCCTTTTTTATTATTTTCTTTTGGAATATTTTTATATGTCACTTGAGATTAAGGTTGAAGTATGTTCAGATTTGAGGACTTGTTAGGTTGACGACTTGCTTCATCGTCGTTGTCTACTGAATTGCTTTATTATTTTTATTCTTTCGTAATTCATCCTGGTATCTGTTTTCCAACAAGCTGAATGTATAGCTTGTAATATGTAGATTTTGAATATTTGAAAAAAATATGTCCACAGACTTTAGGATTATAAGTGACGGCATACGATCGAAGCGCATTCTATCCGTCAAAATTTGGGTCGCAAAGTTTCAAGTTACGTCACGAACAATATTGGTTCCGATGGTATCGGTAGTTTATGGCTAAAACACATCTCGTCCCATTCAACGTTCTTTAATATGAATATTTCCAAAGTGAAATTCAGTATGCAGGGGGTTTTGCAATGATCTCCATTCATTGTACGCGAGCTGCGGACTGATTTTTGAATAAGTAAGGTCAGTGTGATGCCACCAGCTTTGAAACCGCACCAACTTGGAGTGCACATTGGAGGCAGTAATGTAAGGACCTTGCTAGCTGGAGAGAATTACTAACTACAGGGGCACCTATATATAAGGATATAAGGCATCCCTAAACATCTGAAGGGAATAAAGATGTAAAAGCAATCAGCCTCACAGATTTAAATCAGAAAAAAGAGGTCGAGAAAGTGGACAATTTTTTTTGTACTAAGGAAGTCGCGACCAGGATGCGGAGCCCCATATAGACAACTGCTCAACTCTATAAAGCTAAAGCTACATTCGGAATACTTTTAAAAAATCTGGAGGACGAAGTTTACAGGACTAAGATCAAGCTGCGACTATATGAGTATGTGGAATATGACCTCCACTATCATTCGTAAGCTGTGATCTTTTATGAATAGAGCATGATCCCTAGTATTTAGCCAAATTTCAAAATATGAGAAGGAAATTGCAGTAGATTTGTCAATCCTTGCGACCGGAACCAAATTCTGTTTGCCAAACATGTCATGTAATGTATAATCTGCTTACCTAATCAGGCTGAAGAGCTAACTTAAGATCATGGCAAAAATTCAACTAATCCATAAATAGAGGACGAAAATGAGGTCGCAAGGCTCCGGACCCCTGCGTACTCCTGCGTACCCAAATATATCCAGAGGATTGACGTGCCATGGGCCAGGATCTCTGGTACTGCTAATGGAAACTCACTTCCCCGGCTGTATGGAAATTGAAACTGCCACCTCTAGCAGGACTGCAGTTCCTTTTTAAGATTGAGATAAAACATTATAAATGAAGACAAATTGGCGTTCAAACCCTTCAAATCTTCGTTCTACCAGCAATGCTGCCACAGTATCTAAACACGGTGGTACCCCAACTACATCCTTTCAAGTTGTACATACCTAGTATATGGAGAAAGGTAAGGATGGTTGTTATTCCCACTCTGCCGCTAAATACTATAGGTCAATTAGTCCCTCGTCGTTTTGCAAAACAAAAACGCTAAACCGACTCATTCACTTTCATATTAGAGGAGTGATCAATTCCCAAAACTTATGTGAAGTGCAACACGCCTACCTTAAAGGTAAATCGGTACAAACCGCTCTTCATAGTGTGGTCAGGATGTGAAAGAATACACTATGGCAGCGTTCCTTGACATTGAGGGCGCTTCCAATAATGCAAAAACGAACTCAATAATGAAAGCTTTGGACGATCTGACAGTAAACAGGCCCATTATAAACTGGTTTAAAAACATGCTGAACTGCAGGATCATCTACTCTTCTATCGGACCTAGTTCTTTAAGGAAAATGACAAAAAGAGGCACGCCACAAGGAGGAATCCTCTCTTCCACTGCTTTGTGGTTCCTACCGTCAAAAAATCCTATGAATTTTTGCAGAGAAGAGAATCAAAATTGTAGTTTATGCATACGACTTAGTAATACTGATTAAACGTAAATTCTGGCCAACAATCAGTGAACTAATGGAACGTGCGCTTAATGAGCTCTTTGTGTGAGCAAAACAGAACGGTTTGGAAGTTAATCCTCAGAAAACTGAACTTGTTTTGTTCACCAGGAGAAAAAAGATACGCGACTTCACACTACTAAAGCTAGGTGGCACCACAATAGATCTCTCATCTGAGGAGAAATATTTAGGAATCATTCTAGACTCCAACTTATCCTGGAAAAGAAATGTTGAAGAAAGGACTAAGAAAGGAATGAATGCCTTCTATGCCTGTAAGAGAGTCTTAGGGAGAAGGTGGCGATTGCAACCACGCATCATTCACTGGATGTACAAATAAATTATCAGACCCATCATTTCCTATGGGTCCTTAGTCTGGTGGACAGCAACGGGCTATATGAAAGAACTCTACAAAGTCTCACTTGAAGTTGTGAGAGAGTTGCGCCGCAAGCAGTGTTGAAAAAGATTGTTCCTATTATTCCCCTGGAGTTGTTCAACAGTTCTGCCACGGAAGGAGCTCTTAGATTGACAGAATCCAACCTGTTGAAAACCTATGGACATGTGGTAATATTTAACTCAATAAAGATAAGGAGTAGGAAATATAACTCCGAATACTTCACAGGCACATTGGATTATATAGTCCCCTACAACGACTTTAACTTGGATATCCCAATCCCCAAGCTGAGTAAAGTGAAAGTCCAACAACATAGCAAAACGATCTAGGAATCACAGTCTACAAAAATTGAGATAGGCACGGGAGCAGGATTTTTATTGGAAACACTGCAAAAACAGAATTCTTTTATATTACCAGAAGCGTGTAGTATATTCCAAGCTGAAATCCTGGCAATAGATAAAGCTAGTAGATGCATAGAAGACAGTCATCTTCCCCTGTCGGATATAAACATCTTCGTTGACCGTCAAGCAGCTCTAAAATCGATTAAATCTAATACAATCAAATCAAAACCAGTTAGGAAATGCCGCGATGCACTGATCACGATTGGGCACCATTCAGTCAAACTCTGCTGGGTTCTCGGACATAGCAATGTTAAAGGTAACGAAAAGGCATATGCTCTGGCAAGAATGGGGTGGAAAATGAACAACAGGGAAGCGAACATAACCATAGTGCCACCGATTGGAAAATTGTATATAATTGTAATTGACGGCATAATAGAGAAAGAGGCCAACTCGTCCTGGTTATCTAGGGAGGACTGTGTCACCTCTCGCACTTTATGGCCGAAATTAGATAAAAAGAAAACAAAGAGCCTTCTGGCACTAAATTGATCCTCTATCCGTATCCTTATTCCGTAAATGTAGGGCAGATTCCAACGACTTATATAGAAGCTGCGGACACGAGGAAGAAGTGGATTCAATCCAACATCTGCTTTGCAACTGTTCCGCTTTACAGGAATGACGCCTTCGCACTCTAGGTTCCAGGCTATTCGCAAGCACTGCAGAGTTAGCATGCTTCCAGATATCGGATCACCTCAACTTCATCAAGAGCACCAACTGGCTTCCAAGGTAGTCAGCAGCGCGATAGGTTTCGGTTTATTCTTATTTCGAGCTCTAGTTCTATTAATAGTTTAAAAGGGGATTTATAATGGTCACCGAGTGGATGTGATGAGTTTTTCCGTCACACACTCCTTCATAACCTAACTTAACCAATGTAAAGAACATCTTTCATATCGTCAAAGACAAAAAGTTTGCTGGAGGCATCTAATAAAAATTCATGAGTGCAGGAAGGAAATGAATATTGAATTACCTCCAATTGGAATCACACAGAGAAGAATTCTTATTTGCTTTATCGCCCACTTACTGACCTTATTCTAACCTAATTTGTTGCCTCCTTGACAATGTTGTATGACCTACAGCTACCATATCGCTTTAACTCAAAACTGGACACAATTTTTTTTCCATTCACTATTGCTTTTCCTTTTCTCATTTTTTGAAGGATATGTCTTGCTTGGTTCAATTTTAATTTCACCTCCGGCTATTCTAGTATATACTATTTAAATGATTCCCTTGCTATCTATGAGTATGCATGTACTATATGTATCGTCATATTTCACACATGACGATACAAGGATCAAATCGATGAGCATATGAATTAGGTACCACCACCACACTCGTAGTAATCCTAACCAGCAATGCATTTGAGACAGTGTTCGCGTAGTTTTATTGATTTTAAATTAGCAACGAGGAACCAAAACGGCAAACTTGATGATGTGGAATTTTGTAAAACATTTCCTAGTGCTCAACCATGTCCCTGACACTGTGTGTGGTCGTGGTGTTACACAAATTCAATTAAAAGACAATTAGGCGATGGCATAATTGAATTTGTCAGTCGATATATGTTTTGTTTGGTTAGCTGAGCGATAGGGTGGCGTGGGGGCTCATTGGTTTTGATGTTATTATTCTTTATACTTAAGGACACATCTTTGAATCCCTTTTGTTACTTATGTGGAACAATGTAATTGCGACAGTATTACAAAAGGATTTGTAGTTACAATTAAGAAAGGGATTATTTGCTTGTAGCCTTGGAGTTCTTGTAGTCAATGGCAACCAATGACAATAGACCCATCAGTTGGATTTTTTCAAAATATCCACTTACACCATGTGGGTATCGGACTATCCTATAGCCAAATTAGGTACATCCTTACAACGAAACTCGATACTTTTTTTTGTTTAAGATTTACTCCTGTAACAAACAATGTTAGGCTTCTAATTATACGTAGGACGTAGACACCACTCATCTATGCCATTCACTTCGAAGAAAAGGAGCAGTATCCTGGAAAATCTATAAAGTCACGTAAACAATTCGTGGAAAGACTAAAAATAATAATCTATGGATAATTCAGAGAAGACATAGAGTATATCTATAGAGTAACTGGTGGTTGCCATGCACGATATCGGCCAACGCGCAATACGGATTTATTCCCATAAATATCTTTGGGATTTGTATAGCCATGCTGTCATTGTGACAGGTTTGATGTGTCGCCATTTATCTTTTTCATTCGATTTTATTACCTATACGTACAACCTTCGAAAGCGGTTTATCTGTTGTAATGAGTTCGCAAAATAGACTGTCAAACAAAGTTATTAAATATTCATCACACTTCAGCAAAAAGAAAATCAAAAAAAAAAGAACAATTAAATATTCTACCTCGGCGACACGATAGACTGTTGGTATTTTCGTCATGAAAAAAAAACTTTAATAAACGGCTTCCACCTTTATTAGCATTGGAAGTGGGACGCGTGTTTTCGAAATCCGTGCCAAGTTACAATAACCACAGAAAATGAGCAAAACATTCTAGCTAATCTGTAAAAGTGGAATGGGTTCAATAAAAAAAAAAGGGTAGCCCATTGTGGTTCCAGTCTGGCGGATAGCTTTGAAATAAAATATTATTTTTTTGTAAGGTACATAGAAGCGACATTTATTACTGCTATCCTAATTAGTCATCAGTTCTCCTTTTTTTTTGAGAAGGATTTTTCCATCGTAGTAGACAGACGGTTCTGAAAGAGTTAAATTATGCGATTCCTTGTAATCTTTTAATAACCAAAGTTGGCTATTCTTCTTTTTTACAGCTCTGGGAGAGATCGTTGGAAGGACTTGTGCATCTTTTTATCATGAACTGCTCAATTGCTTGTTTTTATCGTCATTGCCAATTTTGAAAGAATTCCCTGAATGGAGCTTCTACATAGGATACATTTAGTTCTTACACTTTGTCTGCAAGATCATCAGCTCTTGCTATTACCAATTATATCCAATCAACATAGTTCCAACCTATTGATTTCAGGTATAGGTTTCAGATCTTAACTAAACCTGATTTAATAGGTTTTTTGTAGCCTTAATGGACAACGAACGCAGCATTGTTTGATATGTGAGTTAGATGTACACATGTATTTGAAGATAAGTTTGGACATCGATTTGTCTAGCTCTTTGTCTTGGGAATTTTAACTGAGACTCTGGCTTACCATTTCAAAAGTTATTCATCAAAGGAACTGCTATAGCGGAAGGAAATGAGTCTGTGTCCCTTTAGGATATCTCCGAGCCCATTAGCTGGAATACCAATCTTATTGCATCGAAGGATCTAATTTTATACATTTTATGGGAATGCATTAAAAGAAGCATTCAAAGATCACACATATGTAAATGCTTTGCTGATGTACTAGCCAGGAATTCACTATTTCAGCTTACTTACCAGTTAACGCGATCGACGACGTAAGACACCTCCACACTTTTCAATCATTCGAGAACAAACTAGATTGTAGCTAAAGTGTGAATGTGGGAAATGTTTAATGTCAAAAGGATACAAAAGATTTTGCCAGAACCTTTCTCGAAGGAGTGTCCCTAATTTTTTTTCGAGGAGTTCAACGCCAATGCCATTGTCTGCAAATGAGTCTGAGAGATATACAGTGGTAGTCAAAATAATAAGAGTGAAACCCATATGCTTAATTATTTCAATATAAGGTATATATTTTAGCAGCTATGGGCTTCAAATGTACTTATAATTTTAATTAATAGTTATCCCTTTATAAAAAAAAATTCTTTTTTCAAATCGCAAATCGTGTAAATGTTTTCCAAAGAACTTTTATGCTGGACAAAAAAATAAGAGTGTGGATCATAACTCTTCAAAAGAAGAAGAAAAATCAGTTAAAAGCACAATTTTGTCAAAAGGACGAGTTAAGGGTTACATGATTGCTTCAATATTTCGTTGCATGGCGTTTGTTTTTTAGAACGGCCTCACATCTTTTTGGCATAGAGTCGATAAGGCTTCGGCATTTTTCAATGGGTGTAGCATACCACGCTTGTTGGATTGCCCTCCACAATGTCTCTTTATTAGACGTTTTCTTACCTGAAACCATATTCTTCAAATCTTTCCATAGATTTTCGATAGGGTTTAGGTCTGGCGGTTGTGAGGGCCATGGCAAAACCGATATATTGTGCTGCTCGAACCAGCTAGTCACCACTTTGACTGTATGTTTAGGGACGTTATCTTGCTGGTAGGTCCATATCAAAGGCATATTTTCCTCTGAATAAGGAAGCATTATGCTCTCTAAAATTTCGAGGTACAGTTCTTTGGTCATGCTGTCTTTTATCCAAAAGATAGGACCAACCCCAGCATATGAAAAACAACCCCAAATTTTGAAGTTACCGCCACCATGTTTAACTATTTTCCTAGTGTCTCTTGGTTTTTACTTCTTCTTACGTACGTTCTACCATCCGATCCAAATAAATTCATCTTTGTTTCATCGCTGTATAAAATTTTCCTCCAATTTCGTTCATTCGTTGATGTGTGGTTTGAAGTGGTAAAAGTAATCCGTTGCTTTATGTTCCTTGCACTCAGTACCTTTCTTGGGATTCTATCATGCAAGTTTCTTTCCTGCAAACGTCTTCGAATCGTTCTAGAACTGATATCCAAAGATAAATTCATTTTAATAGAGGTAGATGTCGCGAATGGGTCCTTAAGCGCCTCTCTAACAATTCGTTTATCGAGCAAAGGCGTTGTTTTTTTTGGACGTCCTCTGTTTTCTGTCTGTTTTGGTGGTAAGTTTCGTTCCTTTAGTACTCTTGCTATGACACATGGAGAACGATGAAGAGCATCTGCGATAAAATTATAGGTTTGCCTTTTATCTCTTAGCTGAAGAATTAACCGCCTTTCTTCCTCGGAACAATTCTTTCCACGTCCCATGACTATTTAAACGATCCTTATAATGCAAATAAACACAATTCATTACCAAAGAAGTGAAGAACCAAGTGAAATTTAATTGAAACACTCAAGATTTAAACAACACTCTTATTGATTTGTCCACGGCGAAACTTAGCTTTGTTAGTAAAAGTAATGGTGCCTGATAAATTTACCGGTGTCACTGGAAATACGTAACAGTGAAGCTTATAAAGCTTCGTACACCTAGCTTGTCATAATAGAATGGATTATAAAGAGGTTACTTACGAAGTTAAGGTAGTATCAACATTCACTCTTATTTTTTTGACCACCACTGTATATGTAGTAGCTCGTTTCGTTACGTTTGTTCGTTCCACATGAAAACCGACTAGATGCATCTATTTTTTAATAACATCACACGGTCTATTTTTACGATGGTCTTCATAAAGAAATGTTCCAAAATAATTCAACATATTTTTGTTACTTGTTGGTAAGTCTAATTTTTGAAGTCACCATCTTTGTCCACTCCGGTGGCCTAGATGTAGCCGATGTAACTTATCAAAAAACCCAAGCTGAAGATGGTAAAGGGAACTCTGCCCAGCTCTAGAAAAGATGTAAGACTTTTTAATGAAGCAAGAAGAACAAGAATAAGTAGTGTTCTTGAGGAATTTTCTTTCACGATCGATCGACAAGAGTCTATAGAACCGACAAAATTCATAGAAATTCTATCTTGAGAAACAGTGGTAGTACACGCCCAAACAGCATCAACAGACATATTTGCAAAAGAGTCTAAGCGACAGTAGAACAGTGAACAGTAGAAGTTTACGTTCGGTCAATCTAACACTGAACTTGGAATAGAATGTTCAAGAAAGCCTGGAAGCTGAGTTCTAATACAGTTCCTTAGCACAGCGTGGCAGTTGTAAATTCCATTCTCACGTATTCCATATACAGTTGTAATAGGACATAAGAAGCATACTGAAGTATACGTAATCAAAGCTAGATGACTTTTCACTTCAAACCCCACCATGGAACCCTGAACTTGAAGTAGACAACAAAATGATGGTAAAAACGAAAATTAAATGGAGTGCGTTAGAATCCTGCATAATCACAAGGAAATGGTAGCCGGAAGAGGAAAGCTTTGTATTGATGTCTTGGACTGGATTGGGCTGATACTGAAGTCGAATATAAATAAATTTATCCCTGAGCGATATAAACAGCAGGAGTGGATTCAGGGGGAAAACGCTGGGTGGCTATCTCTCATCACTTGTGTGGGGCTAGATGTTGAAATTTAAAAAAAAAAAGTGATTCAACGTGAGTATTCTAGGCTTTAGTAACCAACATTACATTTGATATTATATTAAAAAAAAATGTCTTACTTTTCTGTCAAATCTGGATCTGTCGACCAATTTGCAACGTTTGACTAGTGTCTAGAATACGGATTGATTGAAGAGATCGAACGAGGTGACAAGCTGCATAATATTCGTGATTCAGTCGTTAACTGTGCGTTGGTTGAAGTTGTCCATATTCCGGAACACTCTACACTATTCACACATGCTTCCATTTTCTTTGCTAAGGGATGTTTCTACCGAGGGGAACTAGGAGAAATATTATTCGGTATGACGTAAAAAATGTTTTTCCAAAAACTTTCCAGAGATCGTATTTCTGTCGTTGGATAGATAAATGACGGGGTCTTTCAAGAATCTTTCAAATCGTAGGGCTTTCAACAATCGATAACAGGTCCTAGTGCGACTTTTAAGGAAGTACTGCATAAACCCATTTGCCCACATTTTTTCATTTACGAGGGCAAGGTGAAAAGTTCTCGGCCTGACAATGAAAGACTGCGATTTTCAGTAAAAAAATGATTTTATTTTTCTACATAATCTCCCTCGACTTCAACACACTTGGTCCAGCGTTTCTTCAGCATCAGTATTCCTTCTCGGAAGTGAGAGTCTGGAAGGCTGTGAAAATAATCATCTACGGCCCTCTCAACTTTTGCATTGGATGCGAAGCGCTTCCCAGACACATTGTGACATTATTTTTTTCTTTTTCAAGCCAGGCCCCTTCTCGCGAATTTTGGCATTCAGCTGGTCAAGAAGGTTGGAGTAATATTCGCCTGTAATTGTTCTGCCTTTCTCAAGGTAATCAATTAACAGGATCACTTTCGCATCCCAAAACACACTGGCCATGACCTTTCCGGCAGATGCGATCGACTTCGCTTTCTTTGGGGCTGAACCACCGGCTTCCACCCACTGCTTCGACTGCTATTTCGTTTCTGGCGTGAAGTGGTGGACCCATGTCTCATCGCCGCACAAAATCGGTCGGATATTGAATCGGTTTAAAGATTGCCGCGAAAATTGTTCGCGCATTTACTTTTGATCGGCATTCAGCAAATGCGGCACCCATCTTGCGCAGAGCTTTCGCATCCCTAAGTTTTTGTACAAGATATTTCGCACCCTTACTTCCGATATACACACAGCCTCAGCTATCTCACTCACCTTCACTCGCCTATCGTCCAACACGATATCACGCACTTTTTCGATGTTTTCGGGTGTGGTTGCGGTTTTTGGCCGTCCTTCACGGTTTTTGGGTCATCTTCGAGGGACGTGCGACCACGTTTAGATTCAGCTGCCCACTTTTTAATAGTTGACATGGAAGGAGCAGAGTCTCCGTAAGGTTTTATCAGCTTTGGATGAATTTCCTTAGGGGTTAACCCATCCAAAACGAAGAATTTTATAACCGCACGATATTCAGCTTTATGTATTTTAACGAAAAACACTCAAGACGTCTACCTCAAAAATTCGTGTAAACAAACTACTTGAGAGAACAAATTGAAACTTGTCATACGAACTAATGAGAAATGCACCCACGCAGGAAACATAAATGTTTGCTGATTGGAACGTCATCTCTGTGTCAGGCCGAGAACTTTTCACCTTACCCTAGTAGTTTCAGGAATTGCTCATATCCGCTTTATTACATGCATATAGGCTATCTAATTTCAATTCTGGTTTATTCATTTCCTCTCTCGATTTTCAGCGAAGGCCAACCCACTTTAAATTCATTGAAATGTTACATATTCGTCTATATCTGTAAAGGTTCTTTTAGTCATATTCAGCTCAATCGCAATCGATTTAAACCCGTATACCTAATTGGAAAAATAGTTTTTCTTTCCGGTTTTTGAAATTAATATCCCCGCGCACACACACATCCAAAAGTGTTGAGTTACCAAATTAAAATGAAACTCTAAAGCAATTACATTCATTTCAACGAGAAGTACATGTGCGGTGCAGCCGTGCACAAACCCAGCATTATACACAAATGAATGCATATGGTGTAGGGGTTGATAAATACACACACCACTCAATTGTTAAAAGTTTTCCATGCCACACGAGGAAGGCTAACTAGTTTTCCTGTCCCCACTTCTCCATAGTAGTACCCAAGGGTGCTATCCTCCCATAACGAGCCTGCCTTTCTGTGAGGCTTCACGTAAAATTAGCATTTGTGGAATCCTTAAGTATTCTAGCGGAAAGTCGTCTAATTTAAATATATTCTTGAGGCAAAATACATATTTTCAGGTGATTTTGTTGTCGCGTGTCAAGGTTGACAAAATTGGCGCCATCTATGCGGTATTAGAATAAAAACAACAAAGACCAGCAGAATATTGTGAAAAAAAAAATCGGTTTCTCTTTTTAATCCGATATTATCGTGTTAACGTTTAAAACTTGAATTGCACTACTTGTGCTGTTTTTTTTTCTTTCTTTAATTCTCCTTTCTTTTATTTAATCTGCTTTTGTGAATAAATAAATAAATTTACATGGACATGCTGAACTCACATGGATGTACTTTAGTGTACATTTTTTATGTAAAACTTTCCATTTCATAGAAAGGATTTACTATGCAAGTGTGTGATGCACGAGTTGGTATGGTCTAACGTGCCATTGATTTTTGTAGTCTTCTAATGATTTTCCATTTATTATCGTGTTCTTGCACTAAACATTGATATTCCGTGCAATAAATATGGCAATTTGCATTTATTTATTGTGTGAATGCATGTAGCTAGGTAGTTTTTCAATGCCGGTCAAAGTTAATTTGGTGACCAGTTTCATAGCCTTTGTATAGCTGGTTGTATAACAATTACGATAGCTACTTTGGATGGATAATAAATACCTAGTTTCTACATATAACACTAACATAAATCGAAAGATTTCTGCAAAATTTTCCCAAGTCTCTAAACTTTTCCGTACACTAAATCCTAGTTAAAATTTTTTTGAGTTCATCCATCTGTGAGAGGTTGTCAAACCGAACAAACCCATAGCGTGAACTTTGGTTTATTTTGCTGTTCATTTATATTGTTATTCTAGATGTCATCATTTATTCGTTTTTATTTTCATTTTAAATCGGACAAAGGGGTTATTTTTTTAAAAGAAATAATATTCGGGTACTTTCTGCATCAAAAATCGTAGATTGTGAAATTTCAAGGAGTGGGGCTAAAATTCTCTCAGAGAAAGACAAAATTACGAAAAAGTAAACGAACACGAATCAACGAAATTTGCCCACTTGTAGACGTCAAATGTATAAAACTACACAACCCACAAAAACTATGTACAGCGATTTAATAGATTTGGCATATTTCATAAATCAGTGCAAAGAAATTTCTTGCACTAAAATAGGTGAAGTCGGGAAATTTTTTACTGTCATGTAAGCGCTCTCTTCGACGAGAAACTACGAAACTTTTGCAGCAAATGGAAATGGAAATAAAAAAAAACATAAATAACGGACATTGTTGACAATTGTTTTGTCAGTCACTTTAAAACTGACATTTAAAATGACTGCAGATTGACATGTATGTATGGACGTTTGAAATGGTTTCACATTGGTGGGAACGAAGTTTGAGGTTTCGGTTTGGTGGGAACATACGAGGGTAAGGTGAGTTCTCGGCCTGACAATGAAAGACTGCGATTTTCAGTTAAAAAATGATTCTATTTTTCTACATAATCTCCCTTGACTTCAACACACTTGGTCCAGCGTTTCTTTAACATCAGTATTCCTTCTCGGAAGTGAGATTCTGGAAGGCTGTGAAAATAATCATCTACGGCCATCTCAACTTCTGCATTGGATGCGAAGCGCTTCCCAGAAACAAATTTCTTCAAGTTTGGGAACAAATGGAAGTCTGAGGATGCCAAATTAGGTAAATAGGGGGATGGCCGAGCAAATCGTATCCCAAATCCTGGAGTTTTCCCATCGCCAACGCACACACCGCACGATATTCAAGTTTATCCGTTTTAACGAAACGAACACGCAAGACGTCTACTGCAAAAATCGCGTAAACAAACTACTTGAGAGAACAAGTTGAAATTTGTCATACGAACTAATGAAAAGTGCACCCATGCAGGAAACATAAATTTTTGCTGATTGGAACGCCATCTCTGCGTAAGGGCGAGAACTTTTCACCTTACCCTAGTAGCATCAGGTATACTTAGTAGAGCTGAGATTGGTAAGTGCAATAAAATTCAATAGACATCCTATGATATTATGGTTATCCCTTGTTGCGCCGAAGGGTTGTACTAATTTAGTTAATTAGAAACAGCAACGTTTCAGCAGAGTACCTCATATAGAGAACTATTCAATATCTCTTAAGTGTGAAATCAACGAGGAGTGAGAATGTCTTTTCAAAGATCTGTATAAAGTGCCAAGAAATACAAATCCATTCTGATCTCCATATTTATTCTGATCTCGGAATGGTTCAAGGAGTTTACTAGAAATATCTATTACGTCGGATAAACACAAACTCACACACACTCCTCCTCCTCACCAGATGGGCCTTAAAATTCGAATTACGGTTTAATCCCAAAGAAAAACTTAGCTGCTTCTGACTTCTATCGGTGCTGCAGGAACGAAGAAAAACAAAAAACAATTCTCTTCCTTTTTTGCACCTACTCCACCCTGTCCCAAACAGACTTTTCCATCTAGAGGCCTTTTCTAAACCTAAATCTAACTTGGATCGTTATAGAACGATATATTAACGATCAAGTCAATTTTATGTGACGCTACGGAAGTGAATAGCTACAAAGGTTATGAAATCTAGAAAGTATTCTCAATATCTAGAGAATCTCCGTTTCAGCAGCGTTTAGAAGTCACTGCATAGTTGAAGACGTTAATTATTCAAAATATGTATGTATGCTGTCATTAAAGGAAGGACAACACTAAATACCGGCGTTACCGATAGTTGTCTTGAAAAAGTCTCCAGAAAGCGCCGCTCTAAGATAAGAATGTCATTTTCTTGTATTTATTGATACCAAATTTACACCCGAATTATCTTGGGATCAGCCAAAATATTGATAAGTTCGCGAATCCTATGATCAGAGTGTCAGGTACCAGTCTGATTTTCTGTAGATTATGGCGAAGTAATAGGACTTATAGTTGTACTTTCAGTCTTGGCTCAGCCAACACTAAGCTGATTCTGTTTACTAGAAAACATGAAATTCTTTACTTTATCCCTCCGAAGCTAAGAGAGTCTTCTCTTAAATGGACGGCCGACGGACAATTACAATCCACTGCTTCTAATTTTCGGAAGCTAAGCCGGTTCTTACATATGATATGTGGACCGAAAAGAAGCGTAACAAATTTCAGCAGCGGAACTTTAAACTTCGTTTCATCAATCAAGCTGGGCATCGCATCAATAATAGCCGGCTTCATATTTATGTTATCGACAGTCCCTCGTATAGCAGTTATTTACACCATCTTTTTCTTGCTTAAACTACCTCATCAAGTGTGAACAGTTCTAAAGCCAGAACTAGACTTGTGTTTTGTGCAGTGTTGCTGTGTGTTGTGACGCTATGGCTTTAATGCATTTCTTATAGCTAGACACACACTTGTCTCGTGTGGTATGTCGCGGTGTGGTGTGTTGTGAGGATATCCATTGCTTTCTGGCGCTATGACGCATCATAACACACGAGACAAGTGTGGTTCTGCTTGTGATGCGTCATTAATCTCCGAAACGTTTGTGTGCATGCATTCGGTTGTATGTATTCAATATAAAAATAGTGTTTTCAAACATGCACTACAAAAAGAAACCTGCATGCGTTGGCGTCACAACACACCACACGAGATAAGTGTGCACCGTCAGCGTCACGACACGTCACACAGCGACACACCACACGAGAGTGTGGTTCTGGCTTTAGTGACCTCGCTGATACTGTTAACATTTCATTTGGATCAGTCTAGACCATATTGAAATGTGCTTTGTGCCTGAAAAAAGTCTCGTTTGGTTCCGAAACACCCAAAATTTTTTTCTGCTTGGTTGGTTAGTTCTTCAAAACTATTTCGCCAAAAAATCAACTCGTTCCACAACCACCGTGCACTGATTTAGCAGCGTGTGATTCAAGCTCAAGAGACTGCTTCGGGGACACCTGTTCAACACGATTGGAGATAAAAATCGAATCGTTGAGCGCTTTGAAGGGCATTCCGGAAATCGACTTTAACAATTGTTTCGAGGATTGGAGAAACCGTTTGCTTAAATGTATTGTATACCGGGAGGGGAGTTCTTTGAAGGCGATGAAATAGATTTAGATACAAACAGTCCATCAAACGAAAATATTTTTGAAGTTAGTAGGATTGGTAGTGACAATCAAAATTTCTTAATTCGCTGTCGTTTGCAAGACTGTTTTGCTTACATATCTGTTGAAATTAGATTGACACTGGAACTAAAACTTATTGACCATCATAACTTCGCTGATTTGGCTTTGGAAGTACCACAATGCGATGCATTACACTATTGTGTGGTCTTGTTATTGATCCAGAGCCGTAGGTGGAACATTGCCGGGCGTTAACCATCAACAGGGAAAGGTAAAGAGCAATGACATGCGATTGCGTTTGACCCCCATCAGCTAATCTGTCACCAACTTCTTAATCTAATTTATTTTTCGCAACGTAAACTTTTTGACGTTTTTGAAATCGATCTGTCAATTTTAATCAATGCAAAAATAACAATATTTTCCATAAAAACCAATGCATAACATAATCAGGATATCTTCCCACCCCCAAGAAGCATCATCACAATTACCTCTAAAGGGGGAAAAAAAACTCCCAAAACGTTAACGATTGTCAAAAGTAATTCAACTTTTATAACCTGTCGAATATTCAATCAACAACATGCCATAATTATAAATTGTCCAATAAATCATTTGATATATTTCACATTACATCCAGACGCTCTGTCAAAAAGATAAAAAAAATAAATGTGACAGAACGTTATCTACTTCGACTTTCACGTATCACATTACTAAAATGTCATAATTTTATAAAAAAAAAAAAACAAAATCAAAATAACAAAACGAAAGCTAAACGTGCCCTTGCTTAAGCTAACACATCACCAGTATCCCACACCCCGTCAGTGACGCGTACAAAATCCATTTACATTCTGTAAATGTCATTCATGGACTAAAAAAACAGGACGAAAAAGTCTACATATGCATGTAGTCATCATGGATTATATAAGTCTGGATGTGTGTATGTAGGTACAACGTGTATAGCAAATAAAGGCACTCTCACATAAAAGGATCGGCAAATTAAAGCGGAAATATTGAAATTGAATTTTCATCCTTTCTGCGATTATTTTTGTTTCCATTTTTATTAAATAAAAAGCAAGAGAAAAGAAAAAAGTAATATATTATATACAAACATATATAATTCAATATCAAGAAGGAAATTCAATGCGCAAAAGGATGTGATGCAGTATTTAAGATATTATGTACGTATGTGTGTGTGTGATAAAATGGACGACCTTGTCAGTTGGCAAAACGGTGCAAGCAAATCGGTGTTGAAGATTATGCAGTGAACAGACATACCTTTAATGATTCCGGTAGATATCTTTCCAAATACTCCAAAATTTCTGGAAGCTCAGATTCTTGCACCAAACGGAAGTGTTTACCTTCAGGAATGATTTCCATTTCTGTAAAAAAAAGACAAACAAACCAAACGAAACAGGATAAGTAATCGAAATGGTTTTATTATAAGACTAATGGATTTAACGGAAAAAATACATACAAATATACACAAGGAAATTTATAAGCCCCCCTTGAACTAGAGATCAATAAAAACCAAATGTACACATAAAATTTCGAAGTCCTGGGAAGAGCTTGCCCTACTTTAAAGTTTTATATATGTATGTGTGTGCCTATTCGCTCAAACCAATTTGAGGTGGTTCAAGTCTTTCAACGAATGGTTCAGTTTTTCCCGACGACAAGCATCCTATAGAAGTCGGTATCCTTAAAGAAATTGAAACAACCATTTCAGTATCGAAAGTGTATCAAAAATATATTTTGTTCTTTTCAGTAGGACTTCTGTCAGTCCTATACATAAGGCGAAGCAGTAAGATTTATTCCTGTTCTTTTTTCTGGCAATATAAACAACTTTATTCCAGTACTGGATTTCTCGATGCTACGAGTAGATACATGGAGCATAAGCTAGACTAAGTTATTTTTCTTTGAAATACTAACTCCCAAGGGGCAGGAATACACTTTTTATTTCACATACATCAATTAAACGATACAATTTGTAAGTTACAGGAGGTGTCTAATGGTGGTGTCCGAACTAATCGGAAAAATTGTATTCATATGTATTTGATTGGGATAGGTGCACTGCGGAGGCACATGTACAGAAATTTGAGTTCCAACAGGGGATTCCTGAATGCACCATCTGAGGCAATCATCGAAGCTTGGACTGATTGATTTGTTTTTGGAGCACAAATCATTGATATATGAAGTCAAATGACCACTCGAACAAAAAACGACTATCGGAAGGCACGCTCTACCATAGACACAACTAAAGTCGCAGTCGAATACAGGGAAACCATAAAAGAAAGGCTTTAAGAAATTGTTCTGTGGTAGTAATATGAGGCACATACATATGTTTGCAAGTACCAACTTTCTTAATAAAAATAGAGGTAGACTACTTTAGGCACCGAATACTCCTATATAACATCGAATGCGAATTGAAGGAGTATAGCGTGATTGGTGGTGTGCCATAGGTATCCGAACTCGGCCCTATGCTGCAAAACATTTTGTTTGATGGAGAAGTGCGACAATCAACGCGTGTAAGTTGCCGAAAATAATTGGTTTTGCTGATGACATTACTGCTGTGGTTACAACCAAACTGTAGAGCTATAGCAGAATGGCAACACAAACATAAGGATCATTCAAAAACGATTTACTTCGACAGGGTTATCACTTGCGGAATATAAATCTGAGGCGCTTCTCATAACCAGTAAGAATATGATTGAGACATGAAATATCTTGGAGTTGTACTAGATACAAGTATAACTTTAACAGTGTACAAGAGGACCACCGCCATAGACTGTTTTAAGCCAGAGTAGCCACATCGGCTCTACCAGTATGGAACACACCTAGTACGAGGATTGAATTCCACAATAACAAAAAATAACAGACTCGTGATGTGATTTCTAATGTCTATTACAAGCGGTCCTTTGAACTCTTTTAATTTTGGTTATATTGTAGCCTTTGTTAAGCACTGACCATCATTCTATTGAGAATTTGGCATGTTACTGATTTTTATGTCATCCGCATACATACATAAGGCAGTTAAAATCTCGGATAAGATCAGGGATGTCGTTAATAAATATCAGGAAAAAAAGAGGTCCTAGATGGCTTCCGTGAGGAACTCCCGATGTGACTTTTATTGTGTGAGATAAAATACTGTCAATTCGAACAAACTGAGTTCTTTCAGTTAGAATATGTAGGATTCACACCATTTTAATAAATTTTCAATGATAACCCAAAGGCTTTCTTTTTTTTAATTAAGAGATTATGATTGCCGCTTTCGAAGGCTTTGGAAAAGTCGGTATAAAGTTAGTGCGATGATGTCGTATTGTGAAGCGGATGACTGCAATACCAATTGAATTAGTTTTATATGAATTCCACCGCTGTTTTGATAGTACAATTATACAAAGTATTAATATGAGGCGATGAACAGTAAGTATAGGATAAGTTTTATGTTGTCACTGCTGGAGGAGCAGCATGTTCGTTTTTTCTCTGAGACACAATTTTCTTTTACTTTGGACAGAGAAGGGCCACAGTGTTGGATTCATTGCACAATTTAATTTACTGATTAGTTGTATTTTAGATTAGATAGAACCCCATCTTTTGTATTAATTTAAATCACTGAATTAAGTTGGGGGGAATTCCTGTCTTTATCACAATATTATTTAGATACATGGAACCATTTATAATTAGGAAGTGCATTGAGCGAGGAAGAAGAATCGGTATCGAAAATTATCGTTTGAAATTCTAAAGCCAATTGAACTTTAATGTAATTTCGCAAGGTGAATCAGAGCGAGACACCATTTCACAACCTTTACGGAATTAAAATAGAATATATTACCTTGCAAAATTCAAAAGCTAACAAGTGTGCTTGCATTTTGCATTTTCTCTGCACTAAATAATGTAAAAAACGTATATTCTCTTCAAGCTTATATCATTTATTCCTTTACAAAACATTCCTTAGAATGTTAATGATGACAAAAATGTATTAAAGTTAGTAGAAACTATTGTTAAGAACAGTATGGGCTTTAATAGTGAAGTGTAATTATAATGTTGAAATACAAGTTTATTTTTGAGTGTTTTTGTGAAGACCCAAATCCCTTTGGAAAGGATCGTTTGATACCCTATCCACCTGCCTATGCAGAGCTATGTAATAAAGTAGGCGTGTCATACTGCATTTTTTTTTTGTCGAATTACATCGATGACTTTGAACGTTTGAGGATATTAAATTAAAAATTGCATCAAAATCGATTTTTTGTAATGAAAACGCCACAAAAAGTGGTGTTGACTAAAGACAATGTCAATATCTAAATATTTGGTCTTAATAAATTTTTTTCGATTTCATGTAAAATAGAGATGTTATGAAAAAGTGGGCGTGACAGTGGGTAGATTTCAAAAATGTTTACACTTGGCCTTTCTCAAAACCTCAAGTATGAAATTTAAACCCCCTAGCTCAGAATTTAAGGCCCAAAAAGTGATGACTTACGGATGGTCGGACAGACGGACCGATGGCTCAATCGTTTTCGCTATTGATACTGATTATATGTATTTTATTGCGTCTATCTCGATTATTTCTCTATTTTACAAACTATGTGTCAAACTTAATATACTCTTAGGATAGGGTATACAAAGTGGTCAGCAAGTTAGACTCTCAAGAAAATATTTTCGACAACAGTTTAGATGTGATATTCAATCAAATAAAGAGAAAATATCTATCTATCATAGATGCATAAAGCAAAAAGAATTTAATTATAAAATATTCCAAGTGGCTGAAAAATTCTCTTGGGCTGGTGGACGACCAAAAAAGGTTTACGAAGAAAGCTCCAATAGAGATAAAAAACGATAATTTAAATTACCAACCAAAAAAGGCAGAAATTGTGGATACTGTACAAAGAGCAACTAAAGAAGAAATTGATAGAAACCATGATAATTAAATAAAGCTGAAACCACAGGTTATGCAGCAGAGTGAAGAAGGTTACCAATATTTTAGGACTAAGGACCTTTGAAAGATAAATATATTAAATTAAAAAGACACCTGCAAAAGAATAATTGATGTTCTTCCTCCTTACCCCTCAGTAAGTGTGGCGAAAACGACTCAAAACCATCTAACTGGAATGTTACCGAAGGAGTCAACACTTTAAGACATTCTAGATAATACTGCAAATAGAATTTTGCAAACGATAAGTGCAGAAAAAATAGCTTCGAGTACCTCTTCCACTTTTGTACTTTACACAAAATATGGATTTGATGGTTCTTTGGGCCAAGTCCAATATAAAAAACGTTTTTTCGGAAAACATAACTAAACTTTTCGATAGTAAATTTATTTATTACATTTCTAATGCCATTAAGATGACAGGACTACTTTTATGTCAACCTGCTTGATTTAAATAAAGGGGGAACCATTAGTTAGCTCCTTTTTAAAAATGTTATAAAAGAAACACTGCTCAATATTTTTCAACGATTTTTATTTTAATGAAAAGAGTAAACCATCCGACGAATTATGTGATATTATTTTATTCAAATGATTGCCTAGGCTGGCTTGGCAGTAGATCATCCTGTCAATTTATTTTTTTAATACATTTTCCATGGTTTCAGCCCCTATTTCACGAATAGATTGACAAATACTTATTGTTCTTGAGTGCCTGAATCGTTTCTGAATTATTCGCATAGCATCGATCTGTAATTGGAACACCACAAAAAAAAGTTCAACGGCGTCAAATCGAAACTTCGTGCCGGCCAAGCAACATCACCAAAATGGCTAATTACACAATTGAACTTTGTGTGCAATAAATCGATTGTTGGATGACTTGCGTGGCAAGTAATTCTATCTGCTGGAACCCTAGCTCGCCCAAGTCCAAATCCGACTCAGTAGCGCTCTCCATTGACTAATGTTTCTTCCATTCTCGTCTTGGAAGAAAAGGTCACTGATCCCGCCGCTACAAAAACCTGCAAAAAACGGGAATATGTTCGGTTATCAATCAGCAAACCAGTCTCACGAACTTTCATCATATCAAAATTCTCTATGTTTCGGCAACACAGCATCCACTTACGAAGTAACTTTGCTATATTTTGCAACGTTGTTCAAACGTAAATCGATCCATTTCGTATTTCTGTCAATTTCTTGACAGCGCATAAGAGCTGTCAGTGTCAGCATAAGATATGATTCAAAAGAAACCAACAGATGCCTTTATAAGGCATATGCAAAGATATATTTTGAAACGGCGACGTCTATTTTTTAAAACTCCAATATTTTTCCAATATTTTGACCAGAAAAATTTATTAGGATGCAATTTATGGGCGAAACTTGTTTTCAATGAAACTTCGCAGATAACATTCGTTTAAAGTTATCGAGGTAGTGCCCTCAAAAATGCAGAGTGTCACGCCAACTGAACTAAGTCCCATGTATAGGAGAATGGGTGTATTTTCATACAAAGTTACAAATTGTTGACCACCAAATCATCGATTTTTGCCCACTGTTCGTACGCCCACTAGATGTACGAAATCTTTGGTATCTCATCAGTATATGTTCCTAGTTCCTGGGTCATCTGCTAATTCATTCCTCTCTCCCTCTATATCCTCGCTGGTAGTTCTCCTATTTTACGGCCCGTTTTCACGTAATGCTGTGAAACTTTTTGATTTCAAATTGATGGGAATTCGATCTAAAATTATACTAACCGCAGCACAATATATCCGTGTCATAGGAGACGCATACATAAGGATTGATTTGCTAGCAGATGTCTGAGTGACTAGTCGGCTATTCCAAAGATCTAATGCTAGAAGCCATTGCTTCAAATTTCTAATCATTTAACCACAGTTTTAAACACTGTGTTTTAAAGTGTTTTCCTATAATGATCACTGCAATATTGTCTGCGTAACCGATGTTGTTACGCATATTCTGAATGCCATCACAAATTATATTCCACAGGACTGGACATAACAAAGACCCTTCATTTCATTTGTCTTAGTGTTTTGAAATTCGTCAAGTCTCCTCAGGCTCGAGTCACGATACACAAGGGTATCCTTACTTTACTTTTTTTGTTATTAAATATAACCCTAGTCATAATAGATAAGGTAAGTCACTAGAAAAGACTCATGACCGAGAAGTAGTGATGAGATTTTCATATCATGAATTATTTTTTTCTAAAATCTGATAGCATGTCTATGTCCAAACGGAAAGGCTCTTGCTAGCCAGACTGTTGCTGCTGTTGAAATCAAATGCAAATATTTGCGATTTAAGTGCGAGTATTATTCGAGCATAAACTCTGTTTTAGCATTGCTTGTGTAATTTGCGTTTTTTTTTTATATTTATTTCGGACAGCAAATGTCCTTTCGTTGTCTAAATAAATCACAAACGAAGTGCGCTGTTTGTATGAGTACCTATGTATATATACATTTTTATTTTTTACTTCCATCAGGACCAACAAATTAACCTTGAAAACAAGGCAAACAATGATTTTGCCTTCGTTTTATGATTTATGCATTAGCCTTCGAAATGACATGGGCACAACAAAACACTGCTCCTCGCATATTTTCTACGAGTATCTTATCCTCCCCAGGCCATCGGAAGGTCATTATTCAGTTGAAGTGGCCTGGGGCTGCTGTACCCAAGCACCGTAATCACATTCATCCAGTGTAACCAACCCCCGCAACCTCCAACCACGACTGGACTCACGAAGATGAAATATAAAAATAAATTCTCAAGTGTAAGGGCGCATTGCAGTAGAAACAATCTTTTTCGGGTTATTGGCGTTAAAATTCGATTTCATACGATTGGTGAATAAATGAGTTTGTTTATGTGTATTGTGCAGTCCCTCTTGCTGATTCTCACGATTTGATATTGCATATTTTAAACTTGATTTGAAATTGAAAATTCAAATATGGGGTGCTGGATGGGTTTGGGTGGCATGTTGTGAGGTTGTATTGAAATTATACATAATGCAAGAAGGTCAAGTGGAGAGATGCTCGTTACTGAACTGATGACCTGGGAGATGTGAAGGCTGTTACGGAGAGAGTTAATCAATAAAAGGCGTGTCCTATCGTGGATTTTACGCATCAAAAGAAAATGTACTTGTACTTCAATAAAAATTAATTCAAGCTGTTTGGTTCTTCTATATAAAAGATGATAGCCCTGTAGGTAAAAGTTAAAATATGCAATATGTATACACAGGGAAATGCCCTTGTCTTACCCACAATATAATATTGAAAAACACATTTCGTGTATTTCAAATACATGCTACGGATATGGATCTACATAGTCAGGGTGTGACACTTACAATGGAAGTGGTAGTGGCAAAATTCAAGCAATATAGATAAAGATTTCGTTTGTTCTCAAAGGACATTTGTATGAATATAATGCAATTGTCCAGCTATATTTGCGCTAGTGAGTCGTTAAGCGATAGACTTTCTTATTAATTTTTATATTAGAGTATGCCCTTGATGTTTAGTGGCACCAGTTTACTGAGGTCATTGAGGAGAAGAGCGACACGTCTGAACGGATTTTAAGGAGATGAAGGATAGTTACACCATTTCCTTTGTCCCTAAAGCTCCTGCAAAAGCCAAGTAATTTCTGTAAGTGTCAACAGAACAGCACTGCGATCGCTTTAATATAACCAACCCAGGGCCTTGTTTTAAATCTAACCTATGCCACACATCCACATGTGTTCAGTAACTATTTACACGTAGCAAGTACATAACCAAAAACCCTTTAGAACCCTAAGAGTAATGCTGTACCTGGCCAGCAAGTTCATTCGTTCTTTCAGCTCAAAGTCCTGCGTTCAATAGAGTTCAATTATTTTCGATTCTAAATGCCTGTTAGACTGTTGAGGCAAATGGTACCTCAATTTCGCTATCTTTGAAACATCTTCCTAAAAGTCATCTCAGTCTCCAGGTGATACTACAAGGTGGCGGTTAGCTTCCGATATATTTATCTTTTTTGAGTAAATAATGTTAGGTTTGGTCAGGTTATTGTGTTTATGAGGAGGAGAAAAGACTCGAATTCATCACATATGTAGGTCCTTGTGAAACCATTGTGAGGCCCAATTGGTGGTATTGGTTTATTTTATGTTCCGATTTGCTTCCATCTTGACAGTCCTCAGAAACCTTTGAAATTCGCCCAGAGAAACAGCAAACAGTTCTTACCAAGGGCTTTTCAATTGGAACGCCCCAAATGCAATAGGATTTCTCGGCTTTGTGTGATGTTAGCTGTGGTTTGTTTGACCAACTTGTCTATATATGTTTGCAATTTAATTTGCAATTTGGCACAAACTTCTTCTTCAATTATGCTCGAAATGCAGTAAAAGACACAGTGACAAGGACCTAGGCAAACGGCAGACCTTGAGACCTTTTATCACTACATCATCTGGAAATATTTTTGACTGAGTTTAAGTTTCACTGTGTAGTTTCTTAGAAGGTTGTGGCTAGTGAATGCACCTACCAATACTGACAGCGAATTTCTTTCATTTTACAAAAGTTTGATGGTTCTAGCTTTGTTATATCGTGCACAGAACTTCCTTGATATATATATCACAGGTCACAGTTGGTATATGAGTTCCACCTGCTGTTGGGTGTAACTCGCTCTTTGAGGTTAGACAGTGGAGGCTTGATTAATTGAACTGCGATCTAATATTGTGCTGCGAGCCAAGAATCTTCTGGGATCTCGTGGTATTGTCATCATTGGTACCTTATTGCCTGCCTCTGCCAGTGCCAAGATCTCTGAAGATAATCGTATTCGATCTGGCTTCAATCTAGTGCTAATTAAGGAGAACAGTTAATATCTTACCTACACTGCTGTGCAAAATAATAAGCACACATACCATATAGTGGCAAAAAGATTAACACTTTTACCTACGAACCTTGTAACAATGTAATATGTTCATAAATACAATTCAATGTTTTCGTTATTAACTTAAGTACACAATTCCCTAAAAAATGTTCAATTCCCTTTAAAATGGAGTGAAAATATAAATACCGCCAAAGAATTAGAAATTTTTTTATATTTTTTTAAACTTGTCATATTTTTGGAATATCCTTCATTATCCTTAGCAAAGTTGCGACAAGCCTTTGCGAGCCTGTTTGGGAAATGGAATATCAAGCTCCTTAGATGGATGCCCATAAATGGTCGAAATCTTTATTTCTTTTTGTATTCAAGGCCTTGTTCACATCATTCTACAGATTCTCGATGGGATTTAAATCCAAACTGTGTTGTGGGATACTGTCGTTGTCAAATCATCTTATCCCGAAGCCAAGCTTGCACTATTTTGGCTGTACGCTTCGGGTCATTATCATGGAGGTTTGTCCAAGCCAAGGGCAGATTTTTCGAAGCCTCAATATAATTTTGCAAAAAGTATTTGTACTGATGTTGATCTATCCTGCCAGATAGTCTAGCTATTCGATCCACACCATCCTACAAAAATGCTGCACAAACTATAAAGTTCCCGGAACAGTATGTGACCATTTTCATCATGTTCTTCTTCGGATTAATGTCTTGATCTTTTGGGCGATGATCGTACACTTTTCAATCAGATTCAAGTCTATTAAACTTGGATTCATCGCTTGGATTCATTGTCTCCAAACCTTTAAAGGGGTTTATTGAGGTGCTCTTTGGCAAACACCTCAGAGTCATCCTTAGATTCTTGGATGAAACAAGTGCCTTTCTCCTTGTAATGCATCCATGCAGCTCTATCTCTGTTGGGCGGTAGCGTACAACAACGTGATATTAACGCCATATTCGTCTTGAATTTGGGTCTTTGTGATTTTCTGAAAAGATAAACATTTTGAACAAACTCGGAGACGAAAACGCAAGACTTCTGCTAAAAGCATATTTCGTACAGCAATGTGTGTAAAAGAAAATTCATTCCTCACGTCTACGCAAATAAAATCGCAGTTAAACCTTAACATCGATACCTCCGTCATTAGGAGAAGACTAGTAGAAAACAAATTAGAAAATTACCATGTTGAAAAAGTCCTTTTTTATCAAAACAAAAAAAGAAAATAAAAAGAAAATCAAAGATTAAATCGAATTTGCTACAACTTGTCTATATTAACCAGTCGAGAAATGACTTCACATTTTTAGGTCAGATGAGACCATATTCAATAGCGGTGTTTTTTGAAATCTTGACAGCCAGTAATTCATTTAGACACTCCCCAGCAGGCTAAAGCCAGTTGAATTTTTATGCCCCCTGGTTGGTACTTATGGTTTAGGTCCTATGACATTAACTGGCTATGTTCGTTAAGTGCTTGAGTTCGTAAAAGTGATTGCAAATTGTAAATAACTTATTAAACTAATTAAAAATTATCGTGGGGTGGCAATAAGGACCTGAGTTCTAGTCCATTATTATTTTAACAAGTTTTTCCAAGTGCTCCGAAATACTTGGTGTTGTGTAGAGTTGAACTAACTGTATGGAATGGTATTCCTAGGGGCCAACAAACAAAAAATATTAAATACATTTTTGGGACGATTACAAACACTTTTAATTTTTTATGCTACCATCCTCTTTTTACCTTCAGCTTCCTAAAATATACACCGAATTGTGTGATCTTTTTTCAGTAGAACAAGAATTGTTAAAGGTTTAAAATATCAATATGATGGCTGGATGCTGTAGGAATAGGGTAGGCACTGACTGGCGTCAACCTGGCGACGTCCAGTGTTGTAACTGTTACTGCGCATCAATTGTGCTTATTTTACCTCCTAGTGGTAGCCATCGGGTACTGGTTGGTGTCCATCCGGACCCGACTTGCTAAACTTATAAGCGCGAGTGTTGACCAAGAGAAAATTGCAGCACTATAAATACGACAGCGGACGAACTCTCTCGATGGAGTCAACGGTGGCGTTAAAGCTTCAAACGGAAGCACAACACTTTATCTGGGCTACTTCGACATATTCGGAGCTCAGGCCGATAAAGATTTCCAAGAATAAGTCAGGTTTTTGGAAAAGAGATGGTGGCGGATGAGCCCTTATTGGGCCAACGGCAGCGCTCATATCCCCGAAGCGGGATACTGACTTCGGTTCGGTTTAAAACCGGCCCCTCGTCCTAGGGGTTTCAAAGAAATGGAACTGGCCCTCCAGGTTGGGGGTTGTGCCGTCGGGGTAACTTCCTTACCACGTAAAAAAAATTCAGTTATGAGAGAGACACAAGCCTCGGATAATGGACCCCCTCATTTAATACCACGACCCGGAACGTACACGGACTATGACATAAGAGTATGCACCTGGAATGTACGTTCACTGTACACTCCTGGTGCTATTCAAAAACTTGAATCTGTCCTCACGCGGTACAAGGCAGATATTACCGCGATCCAGGAGATACGATGGATAGGATCAGGTATGCAAAAACGGAAAAATTGCGACATTTATTACAGCTGCCACAAAAGACTGCACATGTTAGGATGCGGATTCGTCGTGGGAAATCGGCTACGCTCAATGATAATTGACTTTAAGCCGATCAGCGATCGCCTGGCTGTGATCCGCATCAAGGCTACATTTCAAAACATCAGCATAATATGTGCACACGCCCCTACCGACGAAGCTGAAGACTCTATCAAGGAGGAGTTTTATGACCTCCTGGACGGAGCCTATGGAGCCTGTCCGGAGTATGATGTCAAAATCATACTCGGGGACTTCAATGCCAAAATCGGTAAGGAAAACATCTTCGGCGGATTAGTTGGAAAGCACAGCCTCCACGTGCATAAGATAAGTAGCACTAGGTTTCCAAGACTACGAATCCACACAGCAACCTGGCGCTCTCCAGATGGTCGAACCGCCAACCAAATCGACCACGTGCTAATAGATGCGAGGCACGCATCCAACATTCTGAATGTGCAAACGTTCAGAGGGGCAAACGTCGACTCTGATAATTTTCTTGTTGCAGCTAAGTTCAGAGCTTGACTATCCAATGAAAAGAAGCTGCAGACCGCCCAGAAAAAGAAATTCAACGTTGGAAGCCTTAGCACGTCTGGAGTAGCCAGAGCCTACAGGGAGCGCCTGAGTGAGAGACTCTCCGCTGTGCATTCACCATCCATAAACGCCAACAATCTGTGGAACCAGTATCGCGACATCATCAAAGGGGTAGCAGAGACCACCATAGGCTACCAGCCACCACCCAAAAAGAGCCCTTGGTATGATGCGTACGCCGGAAAAAGGTGACAGAAAATGCACACTTGCAAGCGCTGCAACGCAAAACAAGGGCAGCGAGAGAAGAGTATCGAACCAGAAGAAGGGAGGAGAAGAAGATACTGCGTAAGAAGAAAAGGGCCCACGCAGCCTCCCAGCTCAAGGATATCGAAGAGTCCCGCGATAGGAACAACATCCGGATGTTTTTCAGGAAAGCCAAGCAACTGGCAGCTGGCTTCAAGCCCGGAACGCAGGCTCTTCGAAACAGTGAAGGAAACCTAGTCACCGAAGCACAGGGAATAGTAGATGTATTTAAGCAGCATTTCCAGCAGCTACTTAATGGGCAGGTAGAGAGAGTGATAGGGCAAGAAGAGAACCCGCATCCAGTCAATGAAGAATCCATTCCCCCTCCTAGTTTTGAAGAGGTCGGCTCAGCTATCAAAAAGCTGAAGAACAACAAGGCCGCCGGCTCTGATGGTCTACCAGCAGAGCTTTTCAAACATGGTGGTGATGCTTTGGTGGGGTGCATGCACCAAGTCATCAACCAAGTGTGGGTGGATGAAGTCATGCCCGATGACTGGACTATCAGCTCTATATGCCCCATCTTCAAGAAAGGCGATCCTATGTCTTGTAAGAACTACCGAGGCATATCCCTGCTTAATGTCGCATATAAGATCCTATCCAACGTGCTGTGTGAACGTCTGAAGCCTTTCTGCACAACACTAATCGGCACGTACCAGTGTGGCTTCCGGCCCGGCAGATCGACGATCGACCAAATTTTCACACTAAGGCAAATCCTGGAAAAGACCAACGAATTTCAAGTCGAGACTCACCATCTCTTCATCGACTTTAAAGCCGCATATGATAGCATTCATCGTCTTGAGCTCTACAAGGCGATGGCCGAATTCGGGATCCCGGCTAAACTGATCCAGCTGTGCCGCGTGACGCTGGATAACACGCGGTGCAACGTGCAATTCGGCAACAGTTCCTCTGAACTATTCCAAACATGCACCGGATTTCGGCAAGGGGATGCGCTATCATGTGACTTCTTCAATCTTGTGCTGGAACAGATAGTGCGCAGGGCAGGTGTAAACACGGAAGGCACTATCTTCAACAAATCTGTCCAGTTGCTGGGATACGCAGACGACATCGACATCATCGGTCGCTCGAAGTGAATGAGGACAAGACCAAATACATGTTGTCAACAAACAAAGAAGCATCTGTCCACCGCCTAGGACAAAACGTCACTGTTGGCAACAGTAACTTCGAAGTGGTTAAGGAGTTTACCTACCTCGGAGTAAATATCAACTCCACGAATGACAACTTAGTGGAGATTCGACGAAGACTTACCCTAGGAAACCGCTGCTACTTCGGTTTGGCGAAACAAATGGGGTCAAAACTCCTAACTCGGAAGACGAAATGTTTGCTCTACAAAACTTTGATCCTGCCAGTTCTGCTGTATGGAGCCGAGTGCTGGACGATAAGCAGGAAAGCAGAGCAAATACTGAACACTTTCGAAAGAAAAATTCTTCGTCGGATATTCGGTCCCGTATGCGAGGAGGGCGAATGGAGGAGAAGATATAACCGCGAACTCTATGAGCTGTACCAGGATGTGGATGTAGTCCAAAAAGCCAAAACACGTCGACTACACTGGCTCGGCCACATCGAGCGAATGGACAATAATGCTCCAGCAAAGAGGATCTTCGAATCACAGCCCCCAGGTTCGAGAAGACAAGGAAGACCGAACCTCCGTTTTAAGGATCAAGCTATCGCGGATGCCAGAGCGCTTGGTCTAGATAACTGGAAGCAGCGTGCCCGGGATCGAAGAGAGTGGAAGGCTGCTGTGTCTCAGGCAGAGACTCTTCACGGGTCGGGAGCCCGTTAAGTAAAGTAAGTTAAAATATCAAAAGACTTAGTTAAATTGGACTTAGAGTTTCTTCTTTACAGTTTCTTTTCCGGCCAATCCGGAGTATTGTATAGGATAAATTATAATTGGGTCATCGCTACGAACACTTCCTACGGAGCCGTACAATTTCGAAGACACCAACGTCTGTAAATAAAAAGCATGTTGATGAATTCCTAGCCAGCAGCTCTCCTTCTGGTGAGGAAATCAAGAGTTGTCACCAGTAGGTTGTTGTATTTGCTAACGCGGGATTTAAAAAAATGTATAATGTATATGTAAGTCGTTTTCGGGACCAAGATGTCAATCGATGTCAATCGAAACAACGTATGTATGTATTATATGTTGTAATGGTGGGCCATTTCTTGGTTTCTTTTTAAAAAGGCCACATTGCGTTTTTACTTTAAATCGATCCATTTCGTGCCGCGAAAATATTCCGTCAATTTTATGAGCGCATAAGAACTGTCAGTGTCAAAATAAATTAATCGAAACAAGGTGTGTATGTTGCATATAGCAAATCAAATTATCCAAAACCAGTGCGAACAAAACGGCCTGCACGTATACGTAACGTTCCCATATTTGTTTCGCTAAAATACAGAATAAATTGGAAAATATATGTCCTTTATCGGGAATAAGAGAACAAAAACAGGATTATTGCAGGATATGCATATTATATTTTTTTTCATATCTTATTTTTAATTTTATAATTAATTTATTAATCTTCAACCTCTTCCGAATACTTCAATCTTGATTGGATTTTTTTAAACACTTCTGGTTGTGTTTCTACCCAGTTAAAAAAATTCCAAGCAACTCATTTTATAAAAAGAACACTGTAAACACATGTGTTTCGAGGTGTAAAACAATTAAAACTTTTGAATCTTGGTAAGAAAGATCTTTGGTGGTGAGTTTTAAAGTGTAATGGTAAAGTTAAGGAGATGAACATTAAATAATTTTAAACTCTGTGAATCTTGAATAGTAAGTTGTGAGTTGAAATGATGCCTGCATTGGATTACAGGGTTTTCCTAGGAAAATACAGGAGTGATATATTGGCATGAGAAAACAGGATTATCCTGCGAAATACAGGATAGATGGGAGCGTTACGTATACGCAATCGGCGAGATGTGCGTTTCGGTTTAATAAGAATGAAAAAAGAGGGAAATTCGCAAGAAATTAGTGTTTTGAGAAACGATGTAAATAGAAATTATAACAACGTTAATCGAAATTGGAAAGGACAAAATCGAACAATATAAATCGAAATGACGTAAATCGAGGCCTTCTAGTATTTGGACCTGACACCAAAAAAAAGGATATGTACGGAAGTCGCCTGGAAAAGAATTTGATCAAAGATTTACTATAGAAACGATTAAACATGGTAATCTCATGATCTGGGATGGTTTTTCCTATTATGGTATTGGGCTAGTTCACTGGATTACAAGACACTCTAACGAAGGAAAAGTATGTTGAAACATTAAAAACTGATATTATTTCTTATGCTGAAGAGAATAACGCATTGCTTTGACAGTTTCAATGGAACAACGACCCTAAATATACTGCACGTATGTGCATATTCCAGGATACAAATGCTAGAGTTCCTGAGTGGGTAGAACAGTCCCCAGACCCAAATCCTACTGAAAACGTTTGGGAGCAAGTAAAGAGAGGTCTCAGTACTACCCTAAAACCACAAAAATAACACAGGTCTACAAAATAAAAAAAAATGTTGGTGCCGCTGACACTTAAACGTAATTTGAACACATAGTATCTGCCAACACTCTCAGTAATATTAATCCGTCAAAACAACAAAAAGTGGATGTAAGGAAAAAAAACGTAATTTGAAGTTTGATGTGCCTTTAGTTTGGAAGGAACCGAAGGAACCATGATGACTGCTATTTTTCCTTAGTCAATCTGCGTGGTGTTAACCGACAAAAAAATGACGTACCCCAATCTGAAAGCTGCTAAGAGACCTGTCCCTCATTCAGGAGATGTCCCTGTTCCTACCTTAGGTGAACTTTCAGATCTTTCAAGCACGGAATCAAATACATTCGAATGTAGCAAAGGTAGTACTAGCTACAAGAAAGACAGTGATTTTGAAGCAACATCATCAAAACCCATACTTTTTACTCAAACCGCTTTAAGTGACCTTATCAGGGACCTTGAAATTTTAGAATGCTTGGTTGTAATATGAGCATCAATGTCCACTATCTTCATAATCATTTCGATAGATTTCCTGAAAATGTTGGCTTTTACAGTGAGGGACAAGGCGAGCGATTTCATCAGGACCTAAAACATATAGAAGAACGGTACCAGGGTCGATGGGATGAACATATGATAACTAATTACTGCTGGAGTATCAAACGTGAGTGTCTTGAGGAAACTCACTCCAAGAAATCCCGAAAAAGCAGCTTTCTCTACGTTCAAACAAATAAATAAACGGTTAAAAATATGAAAAAAACAGTTTTTTTTTAAAGTAGCATATCTCAAAAGCTGTACGTAGTTTTTTGAAAAAATATATACCGTTAGAATCAGCATAAGGGGCATACTCAAAAACCGTTTTAGTCTTTCCCGCACCAAAACCACTCTAGACCTGTGTAATTAATTGGAGATCGCTGAAACTCAATTTCATTATTGGGGACGATTTAAATGCGAATCACACGTTCTGGGGTTCTAAATACATCTCGGAAAAGGTAGAATGCTCTATGGGGCAGTTATGGAGTACAGTTGCGATTTCCACTCGACGGGCCTAACCTGATCGAGTTTTTCAATGTGAAAGGAATATCTACCAACCACATAAAATTTTAAGAGAGCTTTGAGCTATCGTCTGACCAGCCGCCAGTTATTTCGATATTAAGCGAAAAACTAGTCCATAACCTAGGGTCAGCGAGATTAACTGGTAGAACAACTAACTGGAAAGGCTTTATGCTTTGTTACCACCAAACCGAAACCTCCAGGTTTCGATGAACTTTTACCGAAACCTCGAAAGCCGTTTGCTGAATTTTTTTTGGTCAGAAATTGAGGATATATGTAGACTTGGGCGAGCCATGGTTGCAACAAGATAGGACTACGTGCCACATAAGTAGTCCAACAATCGATTTATTACAAACTACGTTCAATAATCGTGTAATCAGTCGTTTTGGTTATGTTGCCTGGCCGGGACAGAGCTGCGAAATTTTTTTTTATTGGGTGCCAGGCAATCAAGAACAATATTGGTCAAGCTAATCGTGAAATAGGGGCTAAAACCATGGCAAATGTATTACAAAATTGGGTTAACAGGATGGCCAACTGCCAAACCAGCCGAGGCAGTCATTTGAATGAAATAATATTCCAAAATCGTTGAAAAATATTCAAGAGTGTTTTTTTTTTGAATAGCCTTTTAAAAAGCCAACCAGCAGATGGCCTACACAAGGAAGTGCTAAAACCGGTGTGGACCTACGGTATACAACTTTGGGGTTGTACCAAGAAAACAAATGCAAATGTTATACAATTTTTTTTATTTTCTTTATTATACACAAAAGTGCTTAGAAAAATTTTACAGGCACCGTGGTATACTAGAAACAACGATATCCATAGGGATCTCGAAATTCCTACAATCGAAGCTGAAACTAGAAGCTTCACGCGAAAGCATAGAAACCGACTTATCGGACATGTCAACAATACAGTCCTACAAATTTTATATTTCGATTATTATTATTTTATTTATTAACTCCAAAAATAATTATATTTTTAAACATACATTATTTTTTATTTCACTTCTCTAAGAAATATTCACATCAAGTAATTATTTTGGACAGCAGTGTATGCATACATTCGTAAAAATTATGTCACAACAATTTTCAATTGACTGCATCCCTGAAGTTTGTCTGTCATAAAAATAAGTTTGTTGTACGTTATTTTAATTGTATTGTTAATTTATGCTGTCCATGCACTTTGTTTGGTTGGATTGCTAATTAAAATCATACTCTTTGGCGCACACATCCTAGAAATAGAGATTGTTTTATGAAGTAATTCAATACAAATTGATTTTTATTTATGTCGACTAATTGGTAGCTTGTTTATTAGTTGAGATTGTCTTTGTTATTGCCGACGAGATTCTTATGAATGTGTTAATTAAAATTGCCTGGCAGTCGGAAAACTTATTGGTTTGTAGTATCCTTATTATATTGACCCCATTATGCGACATTCAGTTACCCGGACAAGGATAATGAGGCATTATTCGAAGAACAATTTAATAAGAGTGCTCTGATTGCGAAAACTTAAGTAAAGACTGGAATAATACATATAATGGCAGTGCAAAACAACAGCAGATAATTTCTATGGATTCCTTGTATTATGACATAAAAAGAAAGGACGGATGACTCTTATTCTTTTGTACAAAGACAACAATAATTACAAGACTACTGCTCTTCATTCAATTGTGAATCAAGAGAAAATTTAAATAATCAAAGGACGAGGATGAAGCACATCCAGAATTGATATGATAGTTTCTGTGTATTTAATGATTTATTAGATCAACATTAAGCTAATGAGTCTCTTCGATGACAGATAAGAGCATGAATAAAATAAAAGTCATTGGGGGTAGTGTGCAGAAAAGTTAGGTTGACTTCATCAGATTAAGCGACAATACAAAACAAATCAATAGTAAGACAGACGACAAATGGTCCATTAATACTTTGATAATAGTTACATGACTGAATCGAATATTCCAGGAAACGACGATGCCTTCCTTGGTGGTGGGATGGAAAATATGAGAAATCATGGGAGATGGAAAAATTGGAGCTTCGCAACTTTAACATGCTTTAGGATCGTCTTCCATGTGTCTATGAATCCTTATCGGATTTGTAATCACAATGGATAATGTGTCTGGTATCATCACTGGGTCTTTAACCATTGTCAAAGTCCACAAAGGCTAAAAACACGCGCCGGAGAGTGAGTTTTACTTTAGAGGGTTCTGACCTACCGTTCCTTTACGTTAGGTACATGAATAAACCCAATTAATGGTGTACGTGACACGAAAGCTGATGTCTCATAGAGCGCACCCAATTCCCTACTTTCGGGGTTGAGGCCTGCTCATGACAACGAATGGTTTCATTCTTTTTTCTCAGTGTATTCATTGATATTTTCTTCTGAACAGTGAACGCCATTAAAGAATATTTCACACCCGTCGACGCAATCGTAAAAGTTTATAATTAATTCAACAGGAATACATTCAAAAGCAAGAACAATTAAATGGAAACACAACAAGTGCAATTTCTAATTTTCAAAACCGTACAAACTTTCTAATTAATGAGTAGCTTTATCAGAACTACCACGTTCCTGTGAGGTAGCTAATTAATACGTCCCACGATGAACTCTATATACAAACATACATATATATGTACATGCTGACTGCACAGGAAAAAAAAATCTCATTCCTTTTAATTAGTCTACAACGTCTTCATTATCCTTTCTGCATTTATCCTCCACTTTATGATTTTTTATTCATTTGAAGTCAAACATAGCCATACGAACATTGAAATTCATGGCATGACACATGGAATTATTTAGTAGAAGTGATTTCACCATCTCGGTGTCCTTAGGCCTCCATCTATTCGGATGGAATCCTTTTTATGTCATATTGGCTGTTAAATCTGTACCTATACCTACACGTATCTAACTTCTGCAGTAGCCGTGACGAGGTGATTCATTTCTGAATCTGGGCAAAAATCAATAATTTTGCGTTTGGCAGTTCCTATTCCAAGTACTCCTTTGGTATTAGTAAATGGAAGTGAAATAAATGCCCTCTCCATGCGCTAGTTTAGTTTTTATTTTTTGTTTTTTTTAGCAAACATCCTTTTTGCACGCGAATGAATTTTTTTTTTTGTGTATTTGCATATCTAAGCAAAGGTTGGCATAGAAATCTCTACGATTTAGACTGCTCATGAATGCGCAATGCAAACGGAATGAATAAGGACTTTGGAAGGGAACAAAATGGAAAAGATTTTCATGCAGAAAATCCAAAATAAGGATAGCTGGTTAGTTTTAGTTTATTCATAGGAGAAAAAAGATTAATAGACTGACGATGGTCCTGGTGCTAGTCGTACCGTTCAGATTTCCGGTTAAGGCCTAATATGGTCGTTGGCATCATAAAACCGAAGTAAGTGTCGAATTAAGGAATGTGAATCAGCAAAAAATCGCCGCCACCATACGTGACATTGCTACATGCAACAGGCATAAACGTGAGACAAAGGTAGCTACTGGCAATCAGAGACAGACCTTTCCTAATGTCTGTAAAGAACACGCTTTTTCAGCAAACGAAAATTTTTTTTTTACCAAATGACAAGATCCTTTTACTGACCGAGGTCTTGGAAATATTAGAGGGAAATATGTACTTTCAACGTTATGGCCTTTACTGGTTTGGTATCAGACAAATTGCTTCTAGTTCTCATCTGGTATCAGACAAATTGCTTCTTGTTCAAAGCAAAATATTACTTACTGGTGCAGTAGTCGAGATCTGGGACAATCTATTCCACACCGAAGTAGCCTTTTTAAGTAAGGATTTATCAATCGCTATGATCAAATACCCAAGGATCGGGAGATCGGGATAAGCTTAGCCCGCTTATACAGGTCGATAGACTGTATCCACCTTTACTGCAATAGGGAATCTTTACTACGGATTTGGCAGTTACATATTCCTATCCAAGGCACTTTCGGTCATGTGCAATGCTTATGCAAAAACATGAGGCTAATAACTGTATAGATTATGCTCCGAATATGCTTGACGCTGCTCTAGATGCTCTGCTGGATCTCGCTCTCCTTGATATTTACATGTATCATGAACTGAATTATTAAAGGAATCTATCGTTTTAAAGGGCAGGCACTGGAGTTCTGTGCGTCACTTATCCTACGACTCCATTAAAATAGACATGCCGTCTGATGCAATGATAACGAAACTTCAGCGGCTTTGCCAATTTGGAGCCGAGTTTCTTTTCATTTCAGAATCTGAGTATGAACTAGGATGGAGTTGAAATTTTACGGATGACTACGAATCAGCCAAAAACAAAGCACTACTCGTTAGGTACATAAGTATGCATCTGTGGAAACCTTTGCTATCCTAACGTCTATGAATTATACATATTGAAAGGAATAGATAGAGGAGTCGGAATTTAGTGTCTGTAACGCTAGCGATAGCCAGACATAATAGCTGGTAGCCAGCCAAAATAAATATTAACAAAGCAAGAATGTATTTTGGTCACAAGGCTGAGCTCTATGACTCTTGTTGCAGTCCCAGGGCAGGCTTGGTTCACAGAGAATAAGATCTTCGATGATATTATTACCCAAATCTCAGAGTATGATTTTTTGGTACCTGAACCTGCATTGAGGTTTTCTTGGTCGCCAGTAACGATTGGGTTTATTATGAACCCAATTGTTAGTGTGGCACGACTCTCCAGGACACAGTCAGACTAAAGAAATTTTTCAGGACAAATGCACAATCTGCGTTATTACTCTGCGTATGTATCAGGTGACAGATCTTCAATGCTTTACCCTTCAACACTAAAGCGGCTTCTCCGCATTTAACGAAAGACGAGAAAAAAATCAGTAAAAGAGTAACTTATGCATGTTTCCGTGGAGTGTTTCCTATCCCTTGAATAAATATTTCAAGATCAGTACGATGCTATGATGTTATGTTGGATTCCAAACCAAATTGGGAAGAGAACATCAAAAATCGTATGTAGAAGTGCGTGCAATTTTTTAAACGTCATCAAGATATAAAGTGTCACGTGAATTGGGATTATAGGATCAGAACAACAGCCCCCACGCCTTTTGGGAGGTACGTTAGCTTCATATCTACTGCAACAGTATGGTGACTAACACTGAAATGAATCTAGGCGGATAAACCCTTAATGGGCCAACAATGGGTTACTGATTCTGAAAAACCCGGCCTCTAGTCCTAGCGGTATACTTCAGGTTGGGTGATGTGGGTCGGTGTAACTTTCCTATTACGGAAAAAATTTATTAATTCCGAAACAAATTACAAGCCTAAGAAAAGGACAGATTTACTGTTGATGTCCCTACAAAACGGAAAAGGCCGACGACGTTCGAATCTGCACGTGGAATGTATGCAGCCAAACATTTAGCGAAGTCCCTAGACTGCTACGGATATCTCAAACGCCACAACAACGGAGAAATACTGTAAGGAGTAACGTTGTAACGTTGAACGGCTGTAATCGCAGCAAACCGACGGAATCTTTGCCGATCGCGTTTCCCTCAACCTCTCGAGAGGTCGTATGCAGTCAGCCTTGTTGTTTTAAGTCACAGGATATCATTTAGGATACGAAAAAACCACTTCTGCAGATTGTTAAACCGCGACGATGACCCAAATTCTGCTGTCAGGCAGAACGAACCCATTAAGTCCACAATACGGCAGATCCTGGAGAAAACCTAACATGTCCAGATTGATTCTCACCATCCTTCAATCCATTTTAAGGCCGCATACGATAGCGTTTATAAAGACGAGCTATACAGAGCCATGTCTGGTTTTCGCATCCCTACCAATCTCATCAGATTATGCAGAATGAGGATGAAGAAACAATCTCACCGAGACCTTTGATGTCAAAAAAGGATTCAAACAAGGTGGTGCACTGTCATGTGAGGTTTTCAACATCATAGTTAAAAAAATTGTGCGAAACTCACAAGCCCACAGCAGAGGCACAATTTTTCAAAAGTCTGTACGGTGATGTTGACACGTTGACATTGACATCATCGACAGAACACAGCGAACTGTCACTGGTGCCTTTGAAAATGTTGGAACAGAAGCGACAAAAATGGGTTTACATAGTTGTGAATGACGGCATCACCAAGTAAATCCTGTCAACAAGAAGGGACAGGCAACATTGACAAAATGGACAGAATGTCACAATAGAAAGCTATAACTTTAAGGTAGTTAAGGACTTTGTCTACCTCGTCTCCGCTATAAATTCTGACAACAACATAGATCAAACTAAGAGTTACGCTTGCCAATAATGTTTCTTTGGTCTAAGAAGGCAATTGAGTAGCAAGGCCTCGTCAAGATACACTAAGGAGACTCTGTAGAAGACCTAAGAGTTACGCTCATCATCTCCGTCCTGTATAAGGCACAGAAGCATGGACGTTAACGAAGGCGTATGACGCTAAGGTTGGTCGTTTTGAACGCGAAATTCTGTGGATGATTTTCGGTCCCGTTTGCGTTGACAGGATTTGGAGGGGGAGATTTAACAGCGAACTCTACTAGACATCGACCTGTTCATTTACATTACGTAGTTTAGGTTCAGATACTTGGAACGCACTACAAGTTAGTGGTTCATTAAAAGACAAATATGCCTTATTGAATATAATTAGGGACTTTTTTATTCAAACAAAGTGATATTAAATTATTATTGCTATTTCGAATTCAGGAGACAAAAGTATTAAGCATGATGTGATGCTCTCATTGTTTACGTAGATACATGATGAAATGAGATGAATTAGATATTCATTACTTTGTATGTCCACAGTTACGTACGTAATGGAAGTACTTCCGAAACTGCTTACATGAATTTATTATACATTCAGGATGTTACGTAATAACTGAATTTAAGATACATATGTATACATAGCAATATTAATGTCAGAAGCATTCATAATATAAGCTCAGCGATCTGTTACATAAGTCACTTTATGTGAGCGTGATCTCGTTGTCTGTTTCAATTAAGCCTCCTGTTCAAAACCATTTACAGAGTTCAGAATTCAATGTTCTTGCGTTAGAAGAATTTTCGGCAATTTATTCAATTACATTTTATTGAATTTTGTACAGTTGTCATAGTTTTTACACCCTTGCAAGCCCTTACACCGCTTAGCACTTTGAACAAGGAAATAGACATCGAATCTAATGAGGAGACTAACAACCGATGGTACCTATTGCATACATGTGCTACAGCCAAATCGTTTTTGGGCATAATGGACTCTTTACAAGTCTAAGTGAGCCATTGATCATTCTTGTCAACAAAGGCACCCATTTACCTAACCTAACCTAACTTGCTCAAAAGGTATCGTATTTACAAACCCACTGATATTCAAAACATGCCTTATTTAGCACTACATTAGACATCCATTTCAAACATTGTCATTCACTCTGAAGTCAAGCTTCTTGCAGTGTGTAATGGAAGTGTATAGAGCAAGTTGCTTCCCTAGGCTTATAGTCATTACAACAGGTTCAATCCTCAGACAAAAGCTAAAATATCTTTCACGATCCCACTTTTCGCGAGTGTCTTACTAACATCAGAGTACAACTTTGAGGTAAAAAAATATAACACGAATAACACGAATGCTTGTAAGAAGCTATGCCCTGGGTCCCATGGACCTGTCGCGCCAAGTATTATTGTGCTGTCAAGAAAAAGCCTTCGAGTGAGACCGTTGCAACAATTCATCATACTCGTACATATTTTTTTAGCTCCTCCAACTCGTAGAGGACTCCACCCTAATTCACATGGACTTTCACTATCAATTTAACGCACACAATTAGTTTAAATTTTAAAGAACAGCCGCACAATAAGGAAAATACTAATGAATTAACTGTTTCTGACATTTTGAAAACTGAGTGAACATTTATTTGAGTGACTTTAAAAAAAAAGCTTCACTTTTCTGTCAAATCTGGATTCCTAGAATACGGAACGCGCTCATTACATAATGTCAAACATTTCTGATTGCTTGTCAGTTCCAGTTCGACTTCGATGACTCGATTTAAATTATTTCCTATTTTAATTATTATCAAATTGTTTTAAATTTAAGAATCAAAACTAAATAAATAATATTATTAATGACTAAATGATTTACGTCACTTTTTAAGGTATAAGTACATAAGTATGTATGTAAATAAAAAGAAGATTCTTACCACGTTCTATACGCATCTTGTTCAGTTTGGTTTTTCTTTTTTTTTTTTATATAAATTTATGTTTATGTAATTTATGATGTCAAATTAAAAAAATCTGAAAAAAAATAAAAATGAATTTAAACAAATGAAATGGCAAACAAAAAAACTTTAAAAATTATTCAACTAAATAAAATTTAAAATAAAATAAATAAAATCTCACGAACTTGCCCAATGGAATTCCTTTTTACCGGATGTTTAGAAATTATTATATAAATACCACTTTCATGCACTTTGGTTAAGATGTCATATCAAGGAAATCAATCACTTAAATTTATTAAAGGATAGCCAATAGTGTCAACTATATAGTAAGTAAACGTGCATCGTCTTTATATCTTTCAGTTGTTTGTCGGTTGACAGTAGAAGCAAGCTATTAAGAAAGTCGGAAAGGTAAATTCTTATCACTTGTACTTATTGGTAATATATGTATTGCAGTTTCGACGGCATTTCGATGGTTTTATTGATTGAGTAGTGATAAAAAGGATGATTATCTTACAGAGTCGATAAGACTGCAAACACAGAGTTAAGGTAATAATTCATATATGGTGATGATACTAAATGATAATTATTTATTAGTTTCGCAAATAATGTTTATGACAACAATAGCTTAAACATTTATTACAAAGCTTTTTCATTATCAGCCATCTGACCGCCAAAGTGCTCCATAAAGTCAGATCGCATGTCGGGTTGGTGGATGGTTCTATACATCAAGTAATATTCTAATTATCAGGCTGAAAATGTTCAGTCATTTGTGACAAGTCTACCGTTGTAAGAGAAGAGCAGCCTACCGATCAGGACAACAAATTTGTATCAGATACACCGGTCGTTCACTTCTGGTGTAGGGAATTAGTCATGGGACGTGTTGTACGACCACCACTTAATTAAACAAAAGCAATCACGAGAAACTGTGTAATCACGAGTAACTGTAATAGTATGAAGACATTGTACACTATACGACATAGAAGACCAGCGCTTCGTTAATGTAATCAGAGATAAAAAACCGTATGACAACACACATTCAAAATGAGTTTCTGGACACTCGAAAGAAGCAGTATGCAACTATGCAATAGCACTTATTGGAATGAATGCCTCAAAGGTTCTTGCTAGTGGTTCTTACGGTATTTTACATTGACATTTAATCTTTGAACTTGGCAGCACTTCAAACCTGTTAATTACAATTGAAAAAATATTTAGAAGTAAGTGCTAATGGTCTCGAGCTGTATTTTTATTATTAATGTCACAAGTTTTGTTTTGATTGCGATGTTTGTTTTTACAATTTACTGACTTTGTAAAATATGTCTGGTTAACCAAATTAATCTTTAGCAAAGATATAGAAAATCTATAAATATCAACTATTCCAAATAATGTTATGTTCCCACCAAACTGAAACCTAGAGAAATCCTACCAATTATTTCAAATCTCAATGCGAGTCAATTTTGAAGTGACTGATAAAACAATTGTCTACAATTTCCGTTTTATAAATTTTTTTCTTTTCAGTTTGCTGAAAAAATTTATTGATTGTGTAAATATAATAAAACATTAGGTCTGTGCCTTACCTGAAAATTCGTACGAATTGTTACGAATTCTCGTTCCACTCCATTCCCAAACACAAAAAAATCGTAAAAAAGAGAGTGCACACGAGAGAGTAAAATATTTTCTCTCAGTGTAAAATTTCCGAACAAATTTCTGTAGGTAAGTGGTGTAAGATCTGTCAAAAGTACAAAAGTATACATTCAGATGATCAGATATTTTTTTTCCTTCTAGCAATTAAATTTATTCAGGGTAATACAATTTATTCGGTAAAACATTAAGCTTTGAAGATTCCTGAAAATGTCATCGTCTTTCTCGTGCTTTGTTCTTCCTCATACATGACATTTCAGATGTGGGATGATTTTGTTGTTCGATGCGTTCCGTAACTGTCATGACATTTTAATCATTCTCTCAGAGAATTATCTCCCACTCTTAGAAATATGTGAGATTACGATTTTTAGTGTAGAAAGTAAGGGAACAGACCTAATATACATAAATGAACACCAAAATAAACCAAATTTCACACTGTAAGTTTGTTCGGTTTGACGACCTTTCACGGATCGATGAATTCAAAAGGATTTCAACAAGGTTTCGAAATAAACCTCAGAGATCTGTAAGAGTTTGCTAAAACCTGGGGGGTTGCTTTCGGTGGGTACGTAGTATAAACAACTAATTTAACCTTTATGTATATTGGCTTTCGACACATACGCTCTTAAGTCGAGCTATGCAGTATAAGGCGGAGATCTATCCACAGGATGGTATTTCACTAAGTGAATGCTCTATCAATGAAGTGCGGTCCTAGGTTTCTGACACTTAGTGCCTTAGTGGTAAGTACACAATACTATGGCTTGGTCGATCTTTTCTTTAAGTATGATGGTCGCTATATTTCGGGTAAAATATGTTTCCGTTCTTTCAAAATCATAGTCAAAACCACTGGGTTATTCCCTAGAAATATTTTAAAAGTAGAGACTCGCAAGGTCACGCATGACATATTGCGTAGAAAGAATGGGCGTCACAAAATGTGACGTCAGGCGTATGGTCGGTTTTCGTAATCGTAAATCGTAAATCGTAAATATCATAAGCGCCACCTCAACATTTGAGTACAGCTACTCTCTACTATTGTCGCGTATTTTGACAGCTCACAACTGTTTTGGATTGTTATTATTCTTTGATTGTTCGATTTTAGCAACAAAGGAAGCCATTGTGTCGTGTATGTACGACATTGCTAATGATGTTTTTAACCACAAATTAATTGTGTTAGAATATACAGACGTTTTTTTTCATACACGTTTGTTTCCGAAGTTATTTCCTATATTTGTGTTTCTTATCAAATCCAAAAAATAAATAGAATAGGTACATTTGTACTCTTTATTCAAAACATAATTCTGTCATATTCCTATCCTCTTAATGCATGACCGTCTTGAAGACGTATTTGGTGTTGCAAATTCTGAGGTCGCGCGTTGTGACAAGTATTATCGTAAATCGATAGAAAGCCGGTCGACCGCTCAACCTCTCGTACGCCACATTCTGTTTTGGTTATAAGGCTCCAAGAAATTTATATACTATCGATACTTCTTTTTTTTTTTTTAAGTCGATAGTCAATTCGAAAAGAAACTAGACTTCGGGCGGCTTAAGACACAATCTGATACCAAGTATTCAACACGACAGAAACGAGATAGAACTGAGGGGCGCCAGTTAACTTGGTTGAACACTCTCAGGAGTCAAATTTCTAGAAGCTTTTTATCTTCTGCTATTCAACAGCTGAGTCACTAAGTATCTTTACTCATTTCGCTCTAGTGTTGTTTGAGCTAAGACAAGCTTCAATGAGATACCACTTAGCTCCAAAAGTGATTCCTATAAGTAAGCTTCAACCAACAAATATACATATATACCTTAGGGTCAAAAGGTGACAATTTACCCATGTAGACGAAAATTTCAAAATCAAAAGTATAAAGTCCTCGATTTAGAGCTAGATGCATTTACAATAGTAAAGTACTTATTCAACCTCTTGAGGACTACAAAAGGTGGCCCAAAATGTATCACCCTATCGGCAGATTCTATGAATTTTGCAAATGGCGGAAACTATCAGTTTTGTTTTGATATTTCTGAAGTAAACAGATGCAGAATACATAAGTCGACAAGCCATGAAACGTTATACCAAGATCGGGGAATACTCGTGACCATATATGTAAGGAATAATTCGTCAGTGATTTTGGCGCAACGTGAATATCGACGCAGACTTCCCGGCAACTAGTCAAGCAGAATGTGTTTAGCCGCTCGCCTCGAAGAGACTGGAACGTAACAGAAGAGGCGCCGGAAGGTCTCATAGTGATCGTTCCGACGAGCAGTAAACGTTGATCAGACGACATGCCGAAGTACAGAGCCATGATCAACAAGTTTCTACTGACGCAAATTGATGAATTTAAACAGGAGGACATGTTCTAACTGGACGGTGTACAGCTTGCGTGATAATGGACATTTTGAAGGACGCGTTTCTGCGTTTGCCGACACCCTGCGGCGATTTCGTTTTGCTATTTGTAATTGTCGACAAGATGCCCGATTTCACCGCTCTAGACCTCTTTCGTTGAGGTTTTTTAAAGTCACGGGTCTTTGAGAATAAGCCAGAGTCTCTGGAAGCTCTCAAAAAAATATCCGACAAGAGCGCGAGAACTTATCGAAAACCTTAAAGGTCCAAAGAAACATTAAAAAAAATTATGAAAGTATGTCGTTTCATTTTAAAGATATAGAAAAACCGGGTGAATGTTTTTGGGGCACCCTGTACAAAGGATTGAGATAGAGAGATAAACCCTCATAGTCTAAACAAATATCAGAAGAATCGATAAATTAGAACTGGTTGGCATAATGAACGTAAATTGAAAAATAGGGAGAAGAAGCAAACTCAAATTTTTTTCTAGTGTAGTGGTTTAAAACGTTGGTGCTATCAGATTCCATTACGTCATGATGGTGCCCCGACTAAAATTGCTACTTTTTATGATGTTCAGATGCCTACAGACATTTTTACTCGTATCTAGGAAGATTTAAAGGTTATGGTTGAGACCTGAGCTAACCAAAGAGCTCTTATACCTATACACCCCTACTGAAATCAAAAGTGTTGTGTTAGAATGGGAAAACCCGGTAAGTATAGCTAGAATTAAGATCCAGCCCAACCGTTTAGGCGACAGTCCTATGAACTGAAGTGCTAATAAGTAAGACCTTGGAAAAAAGCTTTCATTGCTTATAGCAAATTTTGAGGTCTATGCATCAATGAAGATTGCTGTGTTTTCAAGTCCATTCTTCAAAACTGATTTATGGTTGAATGAGGTAGTTAACCAGCTTGTTGACAATAAACATTTACAAGGCAATACCTATTCAAAATGCAATATTACAATGCTAATTAATTTTATCAATGCCAGAGGATAGTAAATCCCTCAATCGGAATAAATCCCTCATACCACAGTTGTATGTATGTACATATTCTCCAAAAAGTAACAATTAAAATAGAACCATAAAATCGATTCCTTCTGGCAACACCCTTCTTGCACCACTACTCATGTGCTTGCATTATCCTAATACCCAGTCATTTGAACTATGCGCCTCGCTGCACATTTCCCTTATTTAGCCCAGAACAAGAGAGAGCCTCGGCAATAGAGAGCAATTCCTTTTGCTCTATATATTGCAAAGCCACTAGCACTGCCACATAAAAAACGAAAAATTCGTCTCTTCTCTTAATTTCACCACCCAAAAGCATAGAAATATAAAATGATTTCTAAAGAAAGCACCATACAACCGACAAACTGTACTTAATCACTCGTCCCGCATTACAAATAAAGCCCAAAAGAAAAATAAGTCTGAAACTCAAAGTAAACGAGTATCTATCCATTGCGACCATAACCCAACAGCAAGGACAAAAAAACACCGCAAAGATGACGATACACACGTTTTTATTTTAGCCCTCTGATATAATCTCCTCACAAACCATCTCATCTCGTGTTGAGATACATGAGTTCAGAACGATATATGCATATGGTTTTCTCCAGATACATGTGACGTACTGGGTTGGGTGTCATGTGTCCTTTCACATACAAAATACAAGAAGGAGGAAACTCGCGTGAGAAAAATTTCCAAAAAAAAAAAATTTGTTTAGTAATATATGCAAAAGGATATATGTACATATGTATACTTACAAAAAATTTAAATCCGCCGACGACCTTGTAGATGTGTGAATATACCGCGGAACGATTTTCTTTGTTTTTTTCCTTTTTTACTTAAAACTTATTTTTTTTTTTATTTTTTTGATAAAAATCACAGATAATATATATTTTTAAACTTTTCGAATGTGAGATGCGATTTTTTTTTTTACTTAGATGATCACTTTTAAAATATAAACATATTCATAAAGAAAATTGCAATTTTTTTTTTTTGTAATGGGTAGGCCTTTCGGAGGAGACGGGAGGCGTGGTTGTATTTCACAAAAAGTATCTTTTAGATCGCTTTTTGGTTTTTTGCTTTAAATTTTTGGTTTTTGGTTTTCGTTTTTGGTATTTCTAACGAAATTATCGTCCGACAGAGCGCACTCGAATTGGGATGACGGGTAACAAGAAGCGCTACGGTTGCTAGTGTCTCAGCGGTTTTAAGCCTCCTCTGGCTGCTGGTTGGTTTGGTGTATAGTGCGGACTCAAACTCAAAGTAGGGGCCCCCCAGACCACCTCCACCGGCCGTCCCCAGGTGAAATTTTTTTTTTGTTTCTTTGTTTTATTTGATTTTAATTATTTTTATTTATTTTTTTATTTAAAGAAAATTTTCACAATAATTGTAAAGCGAATTGGAATCCTTTTCGAACAGCTTGTGCACTAATTTTGAACAAAATTAACTTTTTTTTTGAGAGTTTTTTTTTTTTTTGGTTGCACCCGATTGTATAAGTGTGTTGCGGTGGACTTCAGCAGCAGCAGCAGCAAGCAACAAAAGCTATGATGAGAGATACAGACTGGTTGCTGGATTTGAAAACTGCAGCGCAAACTATAGGTATGGATTACATATACATGTGTATGCTGGACCAATTTTTTTTTTCGTGTTTTTTTTTTTTTTGTTAAGCAAAATTAAATAGAAAAATTGTTGTTATTTCGAAAAATTAACTCAAAAACTTTAACAAAATGCAGAGATATATAGAGAGAGAGAGAGAAACAGAGAAAATAATGAGCGACGTAGAGTATCCGGAATTTTTCCTTCGTCTCGAGGAAATTCTTAAAAAATCGGATTTTTTAGATTGTTTTCAACCGTTTTTTGTGTGTTTTTAGCTTAAGATGAAATTCGTCTCGAACCGGACGTTAGAACCGCGGTATCTTGGTATCTAATTGAAAATAAAGAACTTTTACTCTTTTATGTGTGCCTTTGCGTATTTGTTTTATATTTTCTTGCTCTAAGGGTGGATGAGACCGATTCGATGACTTAAATTGAACTGACTGAATGTTTGGCAAGGAGCAGATGATGTACGGAACCGTTTTCATGCGAAATAATAATTTTCTTGCTATAGTGTGTTGTTGTTGTTGGTTCTCTTATGTTGTGCTGAGTTGAGAATTGCGAGGAGGTTTGTTTTATTTTAATTGGGATACGGAATACGGATACGGATACCCCTACTATGCGCTGATAGTGGTGAATGGTGAGAACATGTGCTGTGATGGCTTCAGCTGTTGTTGTTGTTGTTGTTGTTATGGGCATATAGCATGACGTACGATTGAATCGAATAGAAATTATGTTAGAAAAAGCATACACGCGTACAAGTAAACAACCACTGTGTGTGCTTTGCTTTGTCGTCTGGTTGCTATATATGGCATAAGGGGTGCAAAATGAGGGGAAATTGTGCGGTGCTGCTGGCTTGCAATTTGCGAAAATCTATTTTCTCTTAGGGTAGATAGTGCAGTTGTTTGAATTGTTAGCTTGCATAGTGCATAATGCCGGTCGCATACTTTGAGTTCCATGCTTTCAATTGTAAGCTTACTCACTTACTCTTATTCATGCTTTCTCACTTTCCAGCCATCGGTTCACGCTGGTTGAAAATAAAGCCGGCTATGAGCATCAATAGTGAAAGCACTTTAATCAGCTTTAATCTGCTTTTAGCGGATTGAATTTTAAATATTGTAAAAAAATTTTAATTGTTGACGCCCAGTTTTCAAGTGCTTCTTTCAGTTTTCAGCAAAGTAGTGGAAATTGGAATAAAAAAAGGTGGTACATGCATGATCACCTGCTAGAATCACACTGGCTCTGAGGACCAACGTGAATCTCGCCGAAAAGCTAGTATGCGAGAAAGTGAGAAGCTGGTTCACCATGGACGAATGCTAATTAACGAGACTCTGAATTGTGTCCAACCAACGCGTTGCACATCGTTGTCCAACGGTGTACGGACTCGAGTTGCTCGTTGGATATCGTTGTGGAACGTGTTGAGCTGGACATTATCTGTTCCTGAAAATGTAGTTGATCAACTCGAGCAACCCTTTCTTGCCAAAATCGAATTAGTTGGTCAACTAGGAGTACGAGGATTTTCAACAATTGAATTCATCTGTGTTGAATAAACAGTTGGATGCAGTTGGTTAATTCAGTTGCGCACATAATCTACGACCGGCATGACCCTATGCGATGAAAATTCATTGAGATTTGTAGATACATATGATGATCATATGCGGGTTTATCTTAAGTGGACAAGGTTGTATCCGTAGGCAGGAATTTGATCGGTTAAAAGCTTTGAAAAGTGCAGAGTTCATTGCACTGACGATTGTAAGTACATTTTTTTTATCCAATTCACAAATAAATCCCTTAGAACTGAGTAATTGCGAATAAAAACAATCGAATACATAATTCGATGGTATTTTTAATTCGAATTTATCGAATTAAAATGGAGCCGAGTTAATTGTTGCTCGGCGATCGTTATTCGTTATTTGTCGATTTTTATTCCCTCGATTGTAATAATGAAACAAATTCTCTGGAATTCAATTCGATTCTATTCGCTTTAATTCGATTAGCGTCGATACTACTCGATTCAATTCCATTCGCTTCGCTTCGATTCGATTTTTATTCGATTGCTTTCTCTTGAGACCAAATAAATCGACAATCGAATTATATTTTTAGCAATTGTTGATTTATTCGATTGTGAAATACATTCCCAATTGCCCATCGCTACTACAGAATCAGATAAGTTTGGCTTAGTTTGTTCTGTGCCTATCAACGTCATTACATACTAGTTTGTACTTAAACCAGTTTTGTGCTTTAGAACCTGTGTCTTTCCATTCTGACAGTTCGTTAAGGTAAGCACACCGGCATCCGTGTTTGTTTGACCTTTCAAACTGAGGTTATACATAGTTGGTGGTCTCGAATTTGCAGGTGGGTGTTTAACGATTCTCAGAAGAACTGTCGTCCTATTCTTTTTTATTAAATAGAGCCAAAGTAGTGATTTAGCTTTTTAGGACTACATTCACATCTTGGTCGTACGGTTCATGGATGATATTTATTTGAAGAAGTATTTTTTTTTATTTATTTGGGTTTTGAATCCAAGATTAATTCTTGTTAAATTTCCACCAAAATATCGTTTGTATAGCTTACGTTCATTCAGAGGTACGTACCTAGGTGAATGCCCTAATTACCTGCCAACAGTGACTAAGTCTTGTCTTAGTCTGATCCTTGTTTGTCCACACAATTTCCTTGGCGTAATCCATTGCTGTGAAAGCAATGTACATCTATTCTGAACTTAATTTGATAATGTGAATTTTCTGACCGATAAAACTCAACTTTACCTTAAAAATGCGCATAAAACTTACATCGTTCCACTAAAAACACACACCCTCATACACATCCTACTACAATGGCATAATAGTGCAGAAATAAAAGCAATAAAAAAAAGCCGCCCAAAACAAAGACACAAACGTCCTTCCATTCCCAACTGCGATTCTGGTCATGCGCACGATTCCCACGAAATCTGCAGTGAACTCTGAAAGAAAAGATACAAAAGAAAACAAGAAAACCCGCACAAGTACCACACCACCAGTACACCATCAGTTTATTCACTAACACCAGCCAAATTCGCTTCAAATGGCTTCTTCCTCAGCTCTCTGGCCGACACTCTTGTACCGATTCAGATACCGCCGACACGCGGCCTATTTTTGTTTCTCTTCATCGTGGTTGAAAATCCATTTCGTGGTGTTTCTCCTCCAGCAGAACAACCATCACCATCACCATCACTATACACTCATCATTATCATAATCCTCCCCGCCTTCCACATCCAGCTCACCAAACTGTGTCGGCCGGCTAGGAGAGGTAAGTACGGCAGACTATGTGGTAGAGAAATCCATCTAAGTAGGGGCAGGAAAAATCCATTTCAGCCCGCACTTGCGCCTTAGCTGAAACAGAGCACCCCGCAGCACAAGGCTGTGCCAATTTACTTAGGATTTTGGTAATGGGTCTACAAACGGGCAACTGGATTATATGATTCCCATGGTTACGGCACAGTGCACAGTTCATCGTCTTTTCTGTGGTAAGGGTGTTCAAGGTGTTTTCTCCTAACTATCTTACTGCCTCTTGGGCGAGTCAATTGTGTATGAAAGCAAAACAGGATGGTTCTCTTCTAATCCTTTGCATACCCCGGTGAAGGGTTTTTGTTTCTTTGGTGCGACAGGATAAATTGATAGCATTCACCTGTCTCTTGAGCTGTACGCCTGGTGTTCGTTTGGGAATGTGACACATGCTATTTAGGTTTAGCTGCCTACATACTTACCACTCGTTGGTATGCGATAAACTTCCAGTAATACATACATACGTACATATATACATACACAGTAACAAGAACTCTCAAATAATTCAGCAGTACGATTAGTCAGTGTCGTTGTTCCAGAACTATTTTTGGATTTCGCTTTCTTTTCGCCATTCTGCGTCGTTTTGGGTGCGCGCGCTTTAGTCCACGTTGCCTGTTTTATGGTTGACCTGTTGCCTTATTTTTTTTTAGAACGTAATAACTCCCAGGATTCATTGTGGCAACACTTTTATTCGTTGGTATTATGCGGCCAAAGCAGATGTAATCTTATGAGATACATACACAAGCATATGTATATACTTATCCCTTTAGAATGTGTTAACGAAATGGTTCGTTAATTTTTTAAACGAGATGAGATGAGAAGTTACCTTGGCTCAAGCTATATTTATATTTATGTAGGTGTGGAATTTAATGATTTTTTTAAAAACATATTTTCATCTCTTTAAATTGATTTAACTCGGCGTTTAAGTATTAAGAAACTGTAAGTCTTAGATAAACGGATCTTACATAATTAAAACAACTTGTGTTCGAGATAGCAAATAATTTATTTCCAGTTAAAGTATGCACAATCGATGCCATTAATTGTGGAACACAACATCATTCGAATGTCTCCGTGGAAATGCCTGCATGGATGAATGCGCTAAGTCCAATTTTGCAAGACTTTTCGAATCAATCGGACGATGTGCCGGCACTATGACGTTTGTCTTGAAATCTTTTAAAGTTTTTGGCTTCGTGGTATTGATCATGAGCTTGGTGTAACCCCAAAGAAAAACTCCAGACGCGTAAAATCTGGAAATAACACGGTTACCGACTTTCAACTTCAATAACTCGATTGTTTGGTCAGCTGAGTCAGATGTGGCGCCGTCTTGTTGAAACCACATGCTCCAAGTCATCTTCTTCTGATTTATCCTAAATATTGTCTGTCACCATGATCCGGTAGCGAACTGCATTCAAAGTCAATGTGTTGCCAGGGTCATTTATGCAGACATATGACCCTCTCCAGCAGTAAACCCTCAACAAACAATTAATTTTTGTAGCATTTGGTGAATGGCTTTGGATTGCTGACTTGCCCAAATGCTACAATTTGGCTCATTAACGAAACCGTTGAGCCAGAAATGGTCTTCATCACTGAGAATGATTTTGTGATGAAAATCGAGATCATTTTCATGCATGTATAGTACGCAATTTCTGAAGTTACGTCGTAGGTGATCGTTCGCCTTCAATTTTTGGATCGAAGTGATCTTGCAAGTCTAAGTCCTTGGGCAAAATTCTTCCACAAACACAGAGATGGACAATTGAGAAGATCGACGCCGATTAAACAAATTTGGGGCCTGACTTACACTTGAGGCTGTAGCTGCAATATTCTCAGCACTGCTTGTGCTCCTTTGCCTTATTGGCACGGGAACATTATAAAGGCTGTACATATGTTGACTCAAATTTTTCCACCAAACGTTCAAATTGTTCGTTTATCTGGACGAATATGATGACTGAAAATTGGAGTTAGCGCACGTAAAGTTGAATAATTTGCAATCATTGTTGGAACATGTACTTTTCTATGATTGAATGGCAAGTACAGATGTTGTGGAATGTCTAAGAACACATAAGAGGCACCTTGTTGGAAAATTGGTGCGTCTCAATTGAAAAACTCTTTATAATCTTTTTCGCAAAGCTCGTGCTGAATTCGGTCTACGTCCATCTAAGTTTCCCCCAACTCACCCAAATTTGAACGGCAAGTTACAAATGTTAAGAAATATATATCCCGTGGTACTAACGAGGCTTGTCCATATATGGATAAAGCATACATATGTAGGACATTATAAAATGTTACAACATCAGAAGTACCAAGAGTTCAGGATGGGGCTGAATTTCGGATAAAACCCTTTAATTTCTTAGCAGAGTCCTTGTGCAGAAGTTTAGAAATACCTATCTTACCTATCCTTGCAATAGTGTTAGATGGTGCCTACGCAACATCTTAAGGATTTTCTGGCCAAACCGTATCTCTAACGAACAGCTTTATCAGAGAACGGGTCATGAACCTATAGGCACAACCATACAACGACGAAAGTGGCAGTGGATTGGTCACACTCTCCGAAAAGGTGACAGGTCCATAGCTAACCACGCGATGCAATGGAACCCGCTTACTCAGGATTGCAGAATACGCGGTTTTCCCAGAAGTATATGGCGCAGAACAGTCGAGAAGGAAGCACGGCAATTGGGAAAGAGTTGGGGAGAGCTGAGGCACATTGCCAGAAACCGCACACGATGGCGCTTAGGCGTTGTAGAGACCCTAGGACCCACAAGGGGATTCAGGACATGAGTAAGTAAGTAAGTAAGTAAGTAAGTAAGTAATAGTGTTAGTCTTGTTCTTAATAAAAAACATAGGTGTGTTGACATTGTCGACTGGTGGCTTGTAACGATTTGGTTATCTTATAAAAAAATAAAGACTAATCTGGGACACTGTTCCAGATTCAAGTGCGTTGTCTGCGTAAATCAAAATTAGCGCTACATTAGATTAGATAAGGATTTACTCTCGGTAATCAATTTCTGGTACTCTCTGTGCGAAAAGCTTTGCTGACTGTATCCTTACATATTCCACTACCGACCGACGTTGTTGGCCAGAAAGGCAAGGTATGTAGTTTTGAAATGTCAGACTGGACTCTCTTCAGGAGGTTTCGCGGATGGACTGTCATTTGTCCAGTTAGGTAGCTGTTTTGCACTTGTACTTGTACTTGTGAACCTGAGACGATTATGCTGTCAGAAAGTACAAGTCCTGCTATCGTAGGGCTAAGGTTACATTAAAATTTCCTCAATTGTCGTTGATCTTTCTGTTATCTGTTGATCTACTGCTTATCGAGGCCAAATTTTATAACATCTCATCGAGGAACCTACCCATCTGTTCAAGAACTAGTGCGATAATAAATATCATTTATTTTTACGAAGCCTTCTCTGGAACTGATTGGTTCATGATAGCAAATATTTGAAGAAAGTTTGTTTGTTTAAAAAAAAGACATCCAGTTGATAATGTTACTTTTAGCTAATGTGTGGTCCTCAGCTTCAGAACACAACTAGCGAATTATCAATGCTTAGAATGGTCTGATTGCGTGAGTTACTTCCTCCTCTAGAGTGTCAGTGGCTGTGACCGCAGGTAAGGGTTGTCCCCAAGGGGAGTCTTTCTCCACTTCTGAGGTCACTAGTCATCGACAATCTCCTAGTCGATTTAAAGAGATCGGGCTACATCCAGGTAAATACAACACGATTATTTGTAGTGTCATGCAAATTGCTTTACTACACGTCTTAGAATGGTGCAGCAGAGAGGGATTATCCATAAATCCTTGCAAAATCATTCTAGTGCCTTTTACAAAAAGAAGACTGGCTAATTTAGGATTTCTCATCATCAAAGGCACCACTTTAGATGACAAACGGCTTAGCTGGCATTCTCTGGCATCGCTCGCATCGAGGGCGCCTAGGTCTATGTGGTCCAGTAGACGGCTATATGGCAGAACTTGTCACGCCAAAAGTTCTTGAACGGACAACGGCCACTAAGCTTCAGAAGTTCCAGAGAATTGTCTCTCTCGGAATCACGGCTGCCATACGTACCTACCCTAAGGCAGCATTAGAAGATGTGGTTGGGCTTTCTCCCCTATAGATCATCATTAGAAAGACGGCCGATGCGCTATAAAGCTGCAGCTAGAATACAGGTATAAACCAGGTGATCATGTGGGACACCTGAAAATTCTTGACTCAATTCCCATAAGGACCATGTTGTCCACTATCCTCGACAACATGGTCAGGCAGTACCATCTCGGTAGGTTATTTAAGGTAGAAATATTGGACCTCGCAATCTGGTCAAATGGTGTTTCGGCACTGGATCCTAGAAGTTTGGTGTAGTTCACAGACGGATCGAAGATTGATGGATCGAACCTGTACCTGGCCTTTGAACATAACACCAAAGTCTCGATACCTATGGGAATGCGTTCGACGGGTTTCCAGGGTGAACTCCATGCCATTGAGATCTGCACTAGGTTAAACCTTAGTAAAAGTTTTTTTTTTTAAATATTAAAGGACAGCTAGGTAGTACTTAAAGTACTGTCGTCCAATTTAAGCGACTCTATATCAGTTAAATGCTTCTATGATGCACTATGATCCCTTTCCAGACATAACAAGGTGGAACTCAGATGGGTTCCTGGTCATTAATGAATTGCAAACGAATCTGCAGATGAACTATCTAAGGCTGGCTCAAAACTTGCGTTCATAGGATCTGAACCCTACTGTGGTGTCAACTGGGCTGGTCTGGGCAACGATTGGGAATACAAACTTTGTCTGGATCACTTGGAAAATATCTGGGAGCTGAGACAATCCAAGCAATTAATCAGGCCTTATTCCTATAAGGAAATTCTTAATCTATGCAAGGATAGTATTAGAAAGGTTTTTCACAGGTCACTGTGGCCTGCTGTATCACCATAACTAGCTACATTTGTGCCCAGAAATGGAATGTACGTTCTGCTAGGAAGATGACTAATTATCTGAGCACATTCTTTGTGAATGGTCAGCATTAATTAGTTATGGAGGCGTCATTTCCATAAAGAAATATGTTCGTCAGCGGAGGTGAGAAACTCTGTTGCTAAGGACGTACTATCCTTTATTATATAATTGGCCTGACGGGTCCATGAGGGATTGAAACTCGAAACAGGTCCATAACTATCCTACCTAGTCAAGTTTCTTCTGGTCGATTAGTACACGTGACCCCTAGAAATTCCCCATCGACCAGTCAGACTAGGCATAGCTAGGGACTTGAAATCCAAACGCACCCATTGATCATAAGTAAACTAACCAACTATATGTTTATAAAAATGCTCAATGCTTATTTTCAAAATTTCTTTGCATTCTGGTACTATGTTTTGCCAAACTCTTTCAGCACATAAGTTATATTTCTATATACTTTCCATACGTCACAACAGATACTTACTGCGTAAAGCATACCTGTTGAGAACCATATTATTAAGTTTCCAAATCGTGTTGAACTCTTCGAATTGAGTTAGAAATTGATTTTCGATACTTACCATTCCGATACCTGAAATGACATCACTCTTACTGACCAGGACTAGTCAGAAGTTTCTTTTGGAAATGAAATAAATCGAAACTCAGAAAAAGGATACATGATTTAAATATTTATTATTATTAAGACTAGGTTAGGCACATGAGGATTGCGCATGAATCCACCACAGGGACCACCAGTGGTCATGGCCAATCGAGGACTGAGTGATATAAATAATTTAAATGATAAATGTTCCATCAGTAGCCATTAAAACAAAACATTCCAATTCAGGCAACAGAGCTATTTTTTCGCTGAAAAAACAACATTGTCGCATGATTTGGAAAATGGTTAAACCAATTCACCATAAATTATTCGTAAACTGATTCATATAACTCACTCCTTGAATGGCCATTCTGACTATTAGCCCCTGTGGTAGACTCATGCGCAATCTTCCCGGACCTGACCAGAAGAGATAACTTTACATTTAGGAACAAGCTTTATGATATAATGAATTAAGCACGTGTAGCTTAATTTTTAAGCAGGAACTGGACATCATTTTGTGGTAATATAGCTGAACTTGCTTCTATATGTATGTAGGTAGTAACCTGATGGGCGTATTTTTGATGGTAGCTGGTTGACTGGTTGAGTAGATGTGCTGAATTGAGTTTCTTCTGCAAAGAGATAGTAAATTGAACGATTAAAATAAGCAAAGGTAATCAAATCGATAAAAGAGGAGTTTGCCCTCATTAAATAAGTGGTAGTGGATATGTTAGTTGGTTCCATCAGCAGCCATTTATGCGGGAAACAGATGGAACCAGAATTAGCCGCTGTAATGATTATACTTCAGATTTAAAACAACAATATTTGTCAACAGTGTCCTTTTTTATTTATGGCTTTATTATAATTATTCGTAAGTGTCAGAATATGGCGTGAACCAACTATATTTTTCGAAAAACTTAATATAACAGACCGGCGATGGAAAACTGCTCCATCAAGGTCGGTAATGACCTCACCGACAGCTTTGATGTCAAAAAAGGATTTAGAAAAGCTGACGCGTTATCATGTAATTACTTTAACATCATCCTTGGAAAAATTGTGTAAAACTTACAATCCAACACCGGAGGCACAATCTTTCAAAAATTTGTGGAACTACTCGTACTAGTCTACGCCGATTATATTGACATAATTGGCGGAACTCAGCAAGTTGTCACTGGCGCGTTCGCTCTAAATTGAAACGGAAGCTGACAAAATAGGTTTAGTGGGAAACCAAAGATTAAGATATGCTGTCAACAAAAATGAACACACAACGTCACTGTCGATAGCTATTCATAACTTTGACCGGGCTAACTGGAACAGCTTGTTGATTGAGGCCCAGGTTCACTCTCAGCTGTAGCGCCCCCTGAGTAAGAAAGTAAGGTCCGTGTAAGGCTCAAGGTTTAGCTTCTTACTATCATTGTGTCGGTTGACATCAGATGAAGTCAGATAATGATATCCTTGGTTACTTCGAGCGGAAAACTGCTCGTAAGGTAGGGTAGGTCGGTAGGATAAAAATCCCAATTAGCGATATTCTACCCCATTTGGACACTACAAACATATGTCACCCGGTTGTCTGAAAGTGTTTTTTTGTTGTTTTAAGAGATACAAATACCACATATAACTCCTCCAAAACTCAAGGGTATTGAATTGCAATTCGCAGATCACGCCAGATGCTTGGGGGTTATTCTAGATACAAAACTCAATTGGAAGCTGAATTTACAGGACCACGCCAGTAAGGCCTCGATTGCCCTCTATTCATGTAGGAAAGCCTTGGGCCCAAAATGGGGTCTCCAGCATCGAGTCGTCTACTGGATATACACGGCAATCGTTAGACCCATCCTTATGTATGGAGTACTAGTCTGGTGGACGGCACTGGACAATAAAAGCAACATCGCAATTCTTGAGAAAGTTCAAAGGCTATTCTGCGTCTGTATAACGGGCACCCTTAGAACTACTCCTACAGCTGCATTAGAAACTTTACTTCATCTTCTTCCTGTTGATATCTTTAGGAGGCTCATGGCGGCTAAAGCAGCACTACGGGTTAGGGAATTCTTGCAACTGGCTCGTGGAAATATGGGCCACGCAAGCATCCTAAACGGTCATAATACTATTCCTAGTAATTCTGACTACATACTCCTCTATCTGGATTTCAACGTCAAATATAGAACTAGGATTCCTAATAGAAGTGCTTGGGAATCGGGAGAAATTTTAAACGAATCTGCGACAGAGATTTACACAGACGGATCCAAGACAGCGTCCTGGCGTGCTCACAGGACACTGTCTGGTAGGTAGACATGCTAGAAGACTTGGTACCCCCTTCAACGATTTCTGTGGGAACTGTAGAGATGAGGAAGAGGAGGAAACCATGATACATCTTCTGTGCACCTGTCCTGCTCTATCGGTCTTGAGAAGGAAAACCTTAGGTGAGTACTTCTTCGAAGATGTAAACGATCTAGCCAGACTAGACTTAGGCAAGATTAGGAGCTTTGTCACCAGGTCAAACTGGTTTAATGATTAAACAACGAACCACACATCTTCGGCAAGGGTCTATACCGAAAATGGTTTCCCTGCCTTCTGTCCCATCCGGGAAGTCTCAATGAAGGTCTCCGGTGCTGGTAATCCGGTTTTTCCATTGTGGTATCACAAAGGACCTCCTTTTTCGTCTAAGTGCGTCCCTGCTAAGCGGGGATAACCACCCAACCCAACCCAAACCAAGAGATACATATGTATGCTAATCCCAGCCTGTCGAGTTTAGATAAAGGGTGAAGTTCACATCCGTTTATTAGATAGTTCTTTCCGATCGTGGAAGAATCAATGTCTTTGTAGCAGATTGGCTATTAGAGAAGATTTCGGTTAGTTCTTGTAGAATCATTCGATATGTTCAGCTTGTTTGAGAAAATGTCTGAACCGTCTTCGCGATGTTAGCATTTGGTTTCCTTAGTGTGTAACTAATCCAGTTCTATTCACGCTGTCTTAACATCCAAAAGTTGTTGACTCGTTTTATGTCACAATTCCTGCTTAGATATAATTTGCGGCCAACGAATCTTCAGGATGTATCGCAGGCAGCGATTATCAGAAGTCTGTAACTTTCTCGTGATGTTTGCACCAGTTTCAAATTTGTGCGCAAGGAGGTTTGGTTGGATTTCCAAATTGGAGACAAGATACCAAAGGTAGCTCGAGCTTTGTTTGTTCTACTTTTAACGTCCAGACGCGTTCCGCCATCAGATACTACAAAACTTTTCAGATAGTTAAACTGCTCAACATCCTATATTGGCGTCTGTTTCAGATTAATATGTTGATGTGTGAAGCGGCCTGTGGTCATTACTTCTGTCTTCTTTCCGTAAATACTAAAACCGGTCGACTGTCCATTCAATTGTAATGATTAACACATCAGGTCTAATCCGCTGATGGTATTTGCCAGGAAACATTGTATACATATCATCGACATAGTCCAACTGACTTATCCTCTCAAATGGTCTCCATTCGATGTCATGTCTCTCAGATGAACCTACGGTGGCAGTCAGCACATCATCTGCTGTCATCATCGCTAGAGGATTGGCGACAGAATACCCAATTGTCTCAGTCTCTGTTGCTTCTAAAAAGTCAGAGAGCTGCCCATTATACAGAACAAAACACCAAAACACCTTGCGTTAGTGTAGGATTCCTTTATGACAGGAATTACATATTTTTCGCAGGATCCCTCTGCTAAGAAGAGATCTCCAGATATATTTACGATTTACCAGGTCAAAAGCCTTCTCCAAATCCACGAACATGAGAGATATTCCATTGAATTTGGCGGCTTTATTCAAGCAAGTTATGTACTATAAAGGAGAAGGCTATAAAACGAATTAAAAGTATCAAACGGTCTTCGATAACGCTGCTGTACCGTGGTGACAACACACCTTTAACACCAGCATTCATTTCCATTTTTATTTCTCTTCTAAAGCCCGCTCTTAAGGAGTTATTTAAAAAGGAAATCACAATAATAACAAATAAAATACCAGCGTAATCGTTGCAATAAAATAACCATCTAAATAAACCCCCAATAATCCGGTATTTTCATCACAACTATTTCCTAGCGTTTATTACCCCCATGCGTATGATTTCCGGGCAAAGGTCATGCATATTAAAGAGATGGTCATTTCCTGCAGCTGTTTTATATTAAGTAAGGTTATGGTATGGGTTGCACGCACGTGGAGAAGTTAACTACCTTCAGACACGGTCGTGTTTATTTAGTTCTTGGTTTTAAAAGGATCACCCTAAATGTGTGGTCATAAAAACAAGTGTCAATGTGACGTCTTACTTACTGGCTACCAGAAATTATGATACCTATTCTAACTGCCAGGTGTCTGGACTATAATTCCCAAGCTTATCATTGGCTTATGTCAACGTAACAATCTCCTTATTCTAACTCGACAAAAATATTACCCAAATCGGTCATGACTTCATTTAGTACCTACCTACCTACACCCATTCTAGTAATACACTCATTCGTGTAACGTATACCATAATAAAGCACTGACAGGCAGTTTTTATGTCCTTAATTAGCACGTTTTTATATTCGCTAGTATTAACGTGCTATAGACCAGTGACATGGTAACAGGAACAACAAAGAAATGAAAACAAAGCTTCCTTTTTTCTCATTCTTCTTTGCTTTGTCATCCATTTACTTTGTTATAGTTGCGTTTTGTGGCAAACTAATGCAATGAGTAACAAAACGACCTTGACGCGTCAGCCTTGTAATGCCATCACACACCCGTTGAAATTTATACAAAACACGTGTGGTGGTGTATTTACGTATTTATCGAAAGAACTATAAAATGTTTGAATACGGAATATATACAGTTTTATTAACCGAGGTAAGTGGTGTAAGTGGTGTAGCGGCTGTCCATAAGGATCTAACCTAGCGTTTTCAGTACTATAGTTGGTGAGATACTTGAAAACCGCTGTTCCGTTACGAAGAAATTATCTGTCAAACACCGCATTAAAAGCGCAAGTAGTATGACAAAAAGTACAATGTAAAAGGATGACGAGGGAAGTGCATCGAACTAAAAGACTCCATAAAAGAACACCGAGGATTTCTAGCCAACTATCGAAAACATCAAGACATTTACTCTAGCATATGCGACTGGCTTTAAGCAGGCCATTGGAGACAAAGCTATGACGAAAAAGAGAAGATTGGGCTGATTGGAGTATCCGAACGTTTTAATTCCAAATCGAAAGTTTTTTATTCAAAATGTAGGCCGTCTTCTATAACATGCAGGGCAGAACAAAATTTTAGGAAACCCGGCTTTAATTTTTTAGACGATGAGGAATATTGAGTCTCAATTTTGAAGACCATATAGCCGTAGAGCAGTGGAGTCAAAAAGCATGGTGGTGCCTGCTGGATAACCGAAAGGTGAACTAACGATGAGCGTTGGATCCATTGGATCCATGGTTTGCGATACCTGAGTTACTTTCTTTGGAACCAGAAGCAAACGAAAAAATAAAGCTTTGAACAACCAACCCCAACAATGATCTCTGTCATACGTAGGCCTCAGAAGCCGACCATCTAAAGGAAAAACTTGTTGTGATGACACAAGAATTTGCCCGCAAACGAGAAAAGGACAATGACATACGAGTTTGCACATGGAACGTGGAACAGCTAGCCTAGACCGTTACCAGTTTTATAGCTGATGGACTAGGCCTAAGAAAAATGGAAAACTGCAATTTTTTTTACGGTAATTTCCACCTCGATAGAAAATCACGCTTGTTTGGATTCGGTTTTGCTGTCAGAGGAAGGCTTAGGCAAAGAGTCTTGCACTTTTGCGAACGCAGCAAGAGAATGACAACGATCCGTATCAAGGTCCATCATCTAAGCCTTATTAGTGCACATGGCCTTACAGAAGAGAAACACAACGCTACCAACGAAAGGTTATAGGAACTCTTCGAAAAATCTTACGAGCAATGCCCCAAACATGACATTAGATACTCGTACTCTTGGGTGATTTTAACGCTAAAATTGGGAAGGAGAACATCTTTGGTAAGATGATCGAAAATACAGCCTACACGACATCACATCCGGTAACGGCCCCAGGCTCATCGATTTTGTAGATAGAAAAAGCATGGTGGTAAGCAGCACGAAATTTCCTTGTCTCGACATCCACAAAGGCACGTGGAGGTCAACAGATGGTCGAACCAAATAGATCATCTTGCCGTTGACGGAAGACGCTCCTCTAACATACTGGATGCCCGCACCTTCCGAGCTGCTAGTATAGACTCGGACCACTACTTGGTACCAAACTACATTTACGAATATCTATCGAATCCCTTAGGTAACTACGCCAAGAAAATTCAACTTTGGACGACTGCAATCGGAAATGACCACTAGAGCCTATGCTGACCGTGTATCTATCGAGTTTGAGAGAAATCCCACGATTACCTACACGAATTCGGAAGATCAGTGGCATCGATGTCAACAAGCCATTAGAAATGGTGCATTAGAAGTATTAGGCTTCTCACAACTACCTCCGGGAATACGCTTACGCAAATTAATTAAAACGAAGGCATACAGATTGAGGGCTCCAGAAGATAAGTAGAGCGGCTCACCAGCTCTACGTTAACCGAAGAAAGTATCAGAAACGCATGCTCACGAGGAGGAAACAAAAAAAACTCCAACAGGGTGAAGTCGAGGAGTTGGATAGATGCTTGAGCCCAAAAGAGGTGCGAAACTTCTATAGAAAAGTGAAATAAACTACATCAGGATTCACTAGTCGCCCTGGTGCCTGCAACGATAGTGATGGGAACACCGTAGTGGACACGCAATGATGAACATCTGGAGTGATTACTTCAACCAGTTACTGTATGTAACTAATGTCATACAAGACCCAAGCAATGAGCAACCGGTGCCGGTCAATTTGGATGACAACCAAGCATTTTAACCGTCCGACCAAAAAGAGATAATATTAGCTATTGCCAGGCTAAAGATGAACAAAGTAGGTGGCGCTAATGGGCTACAAGCGGAATTGTTTAAACACGCTGGAGATAACCTGGTAAGGAGCATACACCAACTGATCTCTGAAATATGGTCGGAGAAAAGTATGCCCGCCGATTGGAGCCTCAGTACCATTTCCCCGATGCACAAAAAAGCAGATCGTCTACTCTGCACCAACTATTGAGGCATTAGTCTTTTATACATCGCCTATATAATTCTATCCAGCGTTTTCTGTGAATGTCTCAAGTCGTTTGCTAATGATCTAATCAGTCCTTACCAATCTGGCTTCAGACCTGAAGATTGCGCCAGATCTTGGAGAGGACTCACGAAATCAATATCGATACCCACCAACTGTTCATCGATTTCAAAGTCGCGTATGACAGTCTGAATAGGGAAGAATTATACCATGCAAGAACAAAGCAGCAGTTACTGATGCTTTTACTAGTATTGAGTCAACAGCAATCAGAATGGAACTGGTTATCAACGAGGACAAGACGAAGTATATGCTTTTATCAACAAGGGTCGACTCCCATCGTAGACTTGGTCAGAACGAGACAATTGATAGATATAACTGGGATGTAGTCAAGAATTTTGTCCATCTGGGCACTGCTGTAAACTCGTCGAACAAGATCAGCGCGGAAATCAAATGTAGAATAACTCTTGGTAATCGCTTCTTCTTTGGACTGCGTATGCAATTGAGGAACAAAGCCCGATCGTGAAGAACCAATGAGACGCTGTACAAAAGACTCATTATTCCAGTCCTGCTCAGTCTGATGAAAGCTCCCTTACTGTATTGGAGAAGAAGGTCCTAGGTTTAATGTCCTGTTTGTGTAGACAAGCAAACCAACGAAGAGTTGTGCGTGTTGTACAGAGCCATAAGCCTAGAAAATCGTATCCGACGGTTAAGATGGCTAGGTTATGTAGAGCGTATGAACATCGATGCTTCAGCCCCTAAGGTCTTCAATGTCATACCAGAACGATCCAGAAACTATGGCAGACTTCATCTTCGATAGCGTGAGTAAGTAGAAGGAGACCTCCGTCAACTTGGTGTGCGAAATTTGAGACGACGGGCCAGGGATTGAGCAGGCTGGAGAGGCATATTACTTGAGGCCCAGGAACACAACGCTTTGCAGCTCCAACGAAAGTAGTAGTAGGAAGAGCGATGTGAAATCGGTGTTCGAAGAGAGTTAAGTTAAGTTCAGTTAAGCCCTATTCAAATAAAGTTAAAGTTAGGTTAAGTCAGAAAAAAATTGAGGGATGTAATCAAAGTTGACGAATGTCGATTTGTGTCGAATTTTGAACTTAATTTAATTTAGTAATGTTTATAGTAATTTTAAGCGCACATACGTACATATTATTTTTATTATTATTATTCAATATTAAGGGAGTACATTAAGAATTATATTCTTATTATTTGTACCTAAATCAATAACATTTATCATATTTAATACAAGGAAGTTCATATCATTAAATTTTTCATAAGTATTTCATTACATTTTTAATTAAAAAGGTTATTGATCGGGTTATGTTTTATATAATTCAAAACCATGTTTTTAAAAATATAGTCGGAGTTACAAGATCGAATTATCAAAGGCAAAGAATGCCAAACCTTTATGGCATGAACAAAAAATAAACGCTTGCTGCTCAAATAGTTGAAAAAAAGGAACATTAATATTTCTTGTTCGATTTGGTCGAGCAAAGTCCAGTTTTTCATAGGTTGATATGCTGCCTAAGTGAACAGCCAGTGATAGAATGCGAAAACCTTGAAATACGTTCAAATTTTCGGAGACCAAACACATAGCGTATTGCTGAATTAAATGCCAATTCTAATTAACGGAAAGACGATGAGTCAGGATTACTATATGTATACAACCACAGCGTAATTTATAATTGGTAGAAGCAGAGCTCTCACAAGTTTAAGTTTTATAGCTACTGGCACAAACGAAGATGATATGTATAGTTGACGAAGGCCAAAGTAATTCCGCTTAACTACAAAGTTAATATGAGTTTCGCAGGAGAGTGTACTATTAAGGTAAATGCCTAGGTTATTAACCTCATCTACATAGGGTATACTCTTACCCATAAGATTAAGAGTTGGTAAGGAATTTGGATCTATATAATTGTTAGATATGACTAAAGCTTTTGATTTTGTTGGATTAAGACGGAGCTTATTCAAAATAGAACCGTAACCTATACTTTCTAAATCTTCATTGAGCCTTGCAACGCAGTCTTCAATGAGGTCGATTGGTCTAGAAAAATACAGTTGAGCATCATCTGCATATAAGTGCATTGGGTAAATCGTTTATGAAGAGGGAGAATAATAAAGGACCTAAAATAGATCCTTGTGGAACCCCAGAGTGTACTTCCAAAGACTGAGAAATTCCAGAGGCTGTACTAACTTGTTGAAATCTGTTACTAAGATAGCTAGAAAGTGGTCCACACTATCAAAGGCCTTGGAAAATCTAACAGGCACAGTATGGAAATATTGTTCTGGTCAAACTCAAGTCTTATATCATCCATGATGTTAACAATGGCGGTGGTACAACTATGCTTTGACCTGAAACCAGATTGAGACGGAGATAGCATATTATTCAGGTTAATATGGTCATTGATTTGATTTCTCATTAGAATTTCCAAGACTTTTGAGAGACATGGCAAAATGCTTATTGGTCTGAAGTCATCAGGCCTATTTCTAGTACTGTTTTTCGGCACAGGAGTGACCTTAGCATGTTTCCAACTGTTTGGGAATGTCGAACTCATTATACTAATTAAATTAATAATATGTGTTAAGGTATAATATATCTGCGGTAGAATGAGCTTGACAAATCTCAAACTTATTTCATCGAGACCTATTGCGTTTGATTTGATACTAAATACTGCCTTCAGAATATCGTATTCAGATACACATAGAAAGACTAGACTATTTGATTGATCATTTTCCATAAATATCTCTGTTATATCCGTGTGCTCTATACGGGTAGAAGGAGAATTGAGAAAATGATCAATCAATAGATTTGGATCTAAATCACATGACAATGAGGCTTTATCAACAACTTTCAATGTTCTAAGGTTCTTCCACAGATCTGAGGAAGATTGATTTAAGCTAAGCTTAGAGGAGTAAAAAGCCGCCTTAGCATTACGGATTTCAGACGTTACTCTGTTCCTTATCGAAGTGTAATTTTGCCAGTTGGTGACACTGCGGATGCGACGCCAACGATAATATGCCTTATCTCTTTCGGCAATTCGCTTCTTAATATTATGAGAAAACCATGGTACTCTTGCATCTCTTCTGTATATATGTCAACGTGTTTACGCACGCCCTGAAAAAAACCATGATGACAAGGGTATACTTATCTTGTCGCACCTTTGCATGTCAACAGACGTTAATTTTTGGGATAATGAGGAAATATCTGTTTAAATACCCACATATGTACGTCGACATCTTTGCCAAACGTTTATACATATACATTTATGTAAAGCAAAAAAAAAAAAATTAAAAATATTAAAGCTTCCGCTATTAATTCGGAAAACGACACATTTGCTTTGGACATGGATCTAAAATATATTTGACAAAAACACATTTTTGATATTTATAATCGCATTTACCATAATGTATTTGCAAATGTACCAGGTGTAGGTGACGTCATTTGAAATATAAATCACCTGCAGAACTAGAATAATATTTTCGAAATAGAATTTATTTGTATGGAGATAATTTTGTCAATATTACGTTACTAGGTCATATTTTTGGAGTTTAGAAGAAGACAAAACAGTTTAACCCTTCGTATGTACTAATAAAAGGGGAAGAATTTGAAAGTAGTAGATGCTTTGAAGTCAAAAAGTGGTAGAAATACTATTTAAGTGATGTACTGGCATACCCCTCAGGGTTGAGTACTACTACCTGTACTGTGAGTTTTGGGAGTGAATGAGATATCCCAAACCCGGCATTGTGGTAACTTCATACATATACGCATGGATTTTAGTAAAATTCATTTTACAAAAAGAGACCTGATGGAATCTGCTTTAAAAAACTTGTAAAATTTAAGACCGAATTACGAATTAGTTTTATATCACACCTCCAGAACTCTAAAGCATCATAAACTTGGGAGTTATTCTTGATAAAAATAAAAAAAAAACACAGCTGGAAGCCCAATATTGAAGATCGTGCCAAAAAGGCCTTGATTGGTCTATATTCATATAGGAAGGTCCGGGTCCCAAAATGGAGCCTCTAGTCTCAAGTCGTCCATTGGATATATATACATATCAGTAGACGTCAGACCCATCAGGAGATGGGTACTAGTCTAATGGACGGTGTTAAAAAGAAAAGCAACAGGTTCAAAAGCTATACTACGTCTAAATAAGAAGCACCCTTAGATGCATTCTATCATACAGATGCAGTAGAAATTATGCTTCACCTCTATTCTGTTTAAATCTTGGGTAGCTGATGGCTTAAGGAATCGTCGCGGCTAGTTTTCTAAATGTTCACGATACAATACCATGTAACTCGGACATTATGATCCCTCATAGGTCTTCAATGTCAAGTACAAAACCATTATTCCTAGAAGAGCGTATCCCAAGGACATAGACAAGGATAATTTTGCGCAAATGAGTCACAAATGAGCCTCATTGCTGAACACAATTTTTCGATAAAACAGCGGATCCTATGCCAGTTGATTTTGGACCAAATTTTGACGCAAAGATGATCATTCGGCTTTAATTCTTACACGAGCTGGATCTTGTAAGCCTTCAAACCAAGATCTTTGCTTAAGCCGTTGAATCGATAAATTTGGATCTTCATCAACACTCTTCTGAACGAATGCAATATTCTCTTCAAGACGCACTCTGTACCTTAAGTATAAGTTTGGCGCACAGAACCATAATTTTGGAATCAAATTTCTAAAATTTGGTAACGTTATTGAAGCGTGTATGTCATCAAAGACTATTGAATAAAATGACACTGACAGTTTGCGATCTGACAGTAGACCTTTTCGCCTGCTTGTCCAAATTGTGACGTTTAAGCTGTTACGGACTTTTGGTGGCCACACAAACAGTGATTTCGTATGAGAAGTCTATCAAAAGTGGAAAGAATTATAAAATGTGCGATTTTTGCAATCTATTTTTAAATTTCTTGTATGCAAATTCATAGATACAAATGTTGTTAATCAGATTAAGATTAGTATAGCGTGAAACATTAGCTCTCCGTGTGTGTACAATTCTTTCCACTTTTGATAGACTTTTAATACAAAAACACTGTTTGTGTGCCCACCAAAAGTATGTGATAGCTTAAACGTCAAACGGCAAAAAGGTCTATTGGTTTGACAGATATAATTGTCTGAAGTAGTACTGGGTTAAAAATTAGCACCCTTTACATAAGACATTCGAAAGGCTAATAGATTTCCAGAGTTGCTCTAAACTAAGTGATAGAGATATGTTCCCATAGAGATAAGTGACAGCAACAGCAAGATCATTCTATTACAAAGACTTTTGGGCTAAAGGGTTTCCTAGATATAGTAGGAACCTTCAACGATGTGAAAAGTCTAATTCCATAAGCCTTGCTCTGAACCAAAAAAGCGTATGCCCCATAGTCTTAGACTCAGTTCAATGCATTTTCTAGATAAGATACATTTGCTCTGAACTGGGCAACAGCCAAGTGCAAGCATTGGCTACAAGAGAAACCCCGCAATAAGAGGTCCCATCTCCTATAGTCTGGATATCGGTCGGAAACGAATTTTTAATAAAATTAGGATACAGTGGGGTTCGAGTTTTGGCTCTAGACAATTTCCTATTCACCATCACCATGTTGCTACAATTTACAATACTCCACACAAATGGGCGGAAAGATGAAAGAATTAAATGTTAACACCTTGAGAACAGAGATAATCCCCAAGAGACCAATACCATCAACTGGGCTCTTGAGAGACAATAGTACCCCACATATGGGGTGTATACCCGATCGAAAGCTGACTTGAAAATTGAAATTGCATGTACATCAGAAAGGATAAAGAAGGATCCTTATCTTTCTATCCATAGAGTACGATCTTTGGTTCACCACCATCTCCATCCATCTATGAATGTCTAATCTGGTGACCTGCAGCAGGTAAGGTCGCGCACCCTAAGGAACTAACGAAGATCCAAAGTTTACTTGCCTCTACGGGTTGGATTGGAAGACTCTTCGGGCCGGAGCGTTGATGACCATTCCCTCAACGTGCCCTAGCCATCTTAGACGACTGATGCGTATTTTTCCGACCAGGTCGATATCGCTGTATGGCTAGTAGAGTTTGCTGTTAAATTTCCTCCTCCAAATTTCGTCAACGCAAACGGGACGAAATCATCCGAAGATGCGTTCAAAGCGTTCAAAGCGACCAAGTGTTAAGGTAACGCAAGTCTTTGAAGTCCCCTCTGCTCAACCACAAAAAGTCGAAACATAAGTAAAGGTAAAAAATATCTTAGTATTAGTAGGATTTATCTTGACCTTTTGTGCCGCCCTTATGTAGGTTCTTGGAAAATTAAATATAGATGTCGCTATATTCCATGCAGCCCTCTGGTGAGTTTATTATTCAAGTAGGTTGGTACTGTGTACATATATTGTGTTTTTTTTTCAAAGAAATACATACATGCAAACGTAACCTACAAATGGATAGAGTAGACTATAAACATAAAATAAAACTTAGAGTACCACGCACAGATGACTCAAATAAATGGAATCACGTTTTGCCTATAAATCGATGATGGCATGTGAACCTCGTAAGTGCCCTTTCACGGATTTTCACAGCCCTTAACGGCGTGTTCAAGTTCCAATGCCAAAATATTCAGTTTGTTGTCTTAAAATAAATACCCATCGGCCTTATGTACTCTCGAACGGTGTGTAGAAGGAAACGCAACTGTATGCTACCATAGTGCGCCTACAAACAAGTTCTAATTATAAATAAATAATATTTTTTTTTGCATCTATTCGCGTTCAACTTGACTTGACATCTCACATAAGGATAAAACAGAAAATAGAAAAAAAAAACGCAAATTTAAACCAAAAACGTTTTGCTCACCTGTTTTGTACTATAAGACGGTCTAGGCCGGCGCGCGACGACCATTAAAACTTCGCGTCCTAGTGGATATGTTGTTTTCGTTTTTCTTGGTCTTCTTTGACGACGCACATGTTGGAATGCAATTAAACATTTGCCAAGATCGCATTGCAAAATTAGATAATTTTTAATAATTCAGATGGCCGTTGTATCTGTGTAGCGACGGTTGTTTAATTAATTTTTAAACTTTGTTTCAGGAATCACACTTTGATGGAAACTATATTTAACAACAAAGAAGTGCACTGTTTCCGTTTCAAATTGTTTCGATTGAATAAGATGAATATAAGTTTTGTTTGTTAGTCGATGAAGCTTGCTTTTATTGCTTTTTCTATTTTTGTATCTAAATCCATAAAACCAGCGCGGCCGGCGGCCTGAAATATCACGCACTAATACATACGTTTATCATTTTTTGATGTAAATGTTTACACTCGCGTTTCCATGAGAGAATGAAGGGTGTCAGGCCAAAAAAGAATCGCATGGTACATTAGTCATATTCGATGGGTGAGATTCTCTGCGAAATATGAGTTTTTCGAGGTCTCTAACAATTGCATACAACTTCTGTCGAATAAATGTTTCTCAGTTTCTAATTAATTTCACTGAATCTCCAGGAAATGTAACATAGATACATAGATGTAAACGCTAGTCTATGGTTCATTTTTATACTCTTCCGCATGCGATGAAAGAAAAGATAAACTGAAACCCAAGTTAATTCATCAACTGAGACCGAGCTGCATCCCTGCTTTCAATACACGGGTGGTATCCAAGATTAAATTCAGATAGATGCAACTCCCGATAGCCGAAATTATTTCTTAATGTATCGGGAATATCAACCATTGTTGTACTCCTAAGTTTCCTATCAACCTTCAACAAACCTTAGTTGAATAAGGATGTGTGCAAGTTATTGCCAATTATAAGCCAATACCATTGTCAATGTAGGCGAAAGCGCTTTAGAAACCTTTAGTGATCGTAATGCATTAATCACAAAGCGAAAAAGGATATACAAATGAAATTCGCCATCGCAAGCTACACAGTAGAAGCGTAGGTCGTTGTACGTAAAGGTTATGCAAAAGGCGAAAACGAGTCAAAAACTCTGAGAATGAGTTACGGCACAACTGGATCAGTTTTGGTGGGATCCCGAATTAATCGCCTTGTAGAGCTCAAGATGACGAATGCTACCAGCCACACTGCTAGGTGCCGATTAGTGTGTTACAGTAAGGCATCAGACATTCACACAGTATGTTGGATAGGATCTTATATGCAACATTAAACAGGGATATGCATCGATAGTTCTTACAAGACATAGGATCGTCTTTCTTGAAGATGGGGCATACATTGTTGCATGGGACGGCCTTGCTGTTCTTCAGCCAACCTGAAGTCATCGACCATGACTTCATCTATCCATACTTGGTGGATGATTTGGTGCATGCATGCTACCAAAGATATCCACCAAAGCATCACCCCCTTATTTAAAAATCTCCGCTGGTAGACCACCAAAGCCGGCGGTCTAGTTGTTCTTCAGCTTTTTGATAGCTGAGTCAACCTCTTCAAAACCGTAAGGAGGGATGGCTTCTTGAATGACTGGATGCGAGTACTCTTCCTGCCCTATCACTCTCTCTACCTGATGCCCATTAAGTAGCTGCTCGAAATGTTGCTTAAACACATCTACTATTCCCTGTGCTTCGATGACTAGGTTTCCTTCACTGTTTCGAAGAACCTGCGCTCCGGGCTTGAAGATAGCTGCCAGTTCCTTGGCTTTTGATGTTGCCACTATCGTGGGACTCTTCGATATCCTTGAGCTTTTCCGGCGTACGCATTCATCATCATACCAATGCCTCTTTTGGGTGGTGGCTGGTAGCATATGGTGGTCTCGGTAACTGTTTTGATGATGTCGTGATACTGGTTCCACAGAGAGTATTTCGCTCAGGCACTATCTGTAGATTCTGCCTACTGCAGTCAGTAGATAATGCTTCCAACATTGAATTTATTTTTCTGCGCAGTTTGCAGTCTCTTCTCGTTGGATAGTTGAGTTCTAAATTCGTTTGCAACAAGAAAAAGGTCAGAGTCGACGATTGCCCCTCTGAAAGATTGTACAATATTAGCACGTGGTCGAGACCGCCAGGTTACTGTGTGCATTAGTAGTCTTGGAAACATAGTGCTACTTCTCACCGTATTACGAGCTGCTGCAAATTTGATTAGGCGGAAGCCGTTGTCTATTGTCGTGGTGTGCTATGCTTTACGACTAATCCGCCGAAGATGAGTCCTTACCGATTTTGGCATTGAAGTCCCCGAGCATGATTTTGGCATCATACTCTGCGCAGGCTCCGTAGGCTCTGTCCTGTCCAGGAAGTCATAAAACTTCTCCTTGATAGAGTCTTCAGCTTTGTCGGTAGGGTCATATGCACATATAATTTTATGCAATGTTGTCTTGACGCGGATCTCAGCCAGGCGATCATTGATCGGCTTAAAGTGAATTATCATTGAGGGTAGCTGATTTTCCACAACGAATCCGCATCCTAACGTGTGTAGTCTTTTGTAACAGCTGTAACAAATGTCGCAATTTTTCAATTCCAATTTTTCCAGGACAGATTTAAGTTTTGAGTAGCCCCTGGAGTGTACAGTGTACGTAATTACATTCCAATTGCATACTCTCAAGTCATAGTTCGTGCATGTTCCGGGTCGTCATATATAATGAGGCGGTTCGTGGTTATCCGGGGATGGTGTCTGTCTCATAACTCTCATAACTAGCACAACCCCCAACTAGGAGGGCTAGGACAAGGAGCCTGTTTTAAACTGATGTCAGTTTACAGCCCTTCGTGGCTGTAAATGCTGCAGTAGGCCCAATAAGGGTTCATCCGCCTCCATTTCTTTTCTAAAAACTTGACTTATTCTTGGAAATCTTTATCGGCCTGAGCACCGCATATGTCGAAGTTACCCAATTAAAGTGTGCTTATGATTCCGTTTAAAGCTGTGACATCATCGTTGACTCTATTGGAAGAAGTTCGTCCGCTGTTGTATTTATAAAAAAAATACAAATTTTTGGTGCGATAGGTCCATGGGACACGAATGGAAGGGATCTACTAGCTAATGCCGTTTCCGAAGGTAGGGCTTAAAGAAAAGAGTGATCAAGAATCTACCAAGGAGTCACAAATAGGACTCCTCAAATTAAAAACATCAATTCGAACTTTTAGATGCCAAATGTTGAGAGATAGATCACGATTACATCACATCATGAGCCAAGGGCAAACCCAAATCCCTAGATTTAACAGATGACACTCTACACTTCTTGGATGCATCATATTAAACTCATATAATGTGTTGACAGCACATCTAAAATAATGGATACAAGTTTAAAAGACTTATCAAGAGCTTGTGGCAAAGTATGCCAATGCCAAACTTTATCAGAGCCAGAAGAGTATATTTCGGAGAATACTTTTTCTACAATTTGAGCCATTTGTACTGAAATCTATTCAAAAACTTAGTTTGGATCCTAGATGTTTCAAGAAAAATTCTTTTCTTTTTAGAAATCTCACGCCGAGGAACGCAATATATCAATGAGATTCTAGTGATAACTATTAAATGCTAACACCTGGCTTCTATTACGCAGATACATATATCTCCACTAAAATCTTAGAAAAGGATTAAGTTTTGAAACTCACATTCGTAGAAGGAGCATCAACAAGCTTCTAGGTGTTTATCACGCAAGAAGTCATTCCTACTTTTGCAACATTATCAATTTTGCTGCTAGATCTATTGAAGTAAATCCTGAAATTATTACGTGCACAACAATTTCGAATGATATACAAGTAGAATACCCTACATTTCAACTTTCATTTTCGTTATAAATTATTCAACAAGTTCACCGATAATCTGTTCACCTTACAATCAAAGGACGGATCTTATAGGTCTAAACAAGTGTGTATCAGGCCTTTGCGCCTATAGTTTCAAAAAAATAAGTTCTTTGTATACAGCCAGTAATTAAAAACTGATGCAATTAGTTATTATTAGCTGTCAATTGTTGAATAATAAGATTAAATCAGCAGATTTCTGTATTAGGTGCAACGCTTGACAGCTAGACAGTTTATGTAGATAATTTCACAGAATTATCGAATTACTCACGCACCGCCAGACGCGCCGTTAAACATTTTAGATCGCTCGTTAACACTGATATTGAATTGATATTTTCGATTGATAATACAATACATATTTACCAACAATGTTACCACTTTGTTGTTGTGAACTTTCGCACTTCATTAGCCAACTTCGATCGGAATCGACCATCCTAAGTGAACAGCACTTATCCCATTTGCCTGTTAATCGAAAATGGGTTTGGAGCCACACACTTAGTATTTCAGACGTTACACAAATATTTGCAGCGTATATGGGACACTTTACTAAATACGTACATATGTACATAGATAATATTGATTTATGCGATTCTGAACACCATGATTGAAGGGGTACCACTAAGTACGACTGAGTACGGTGATAAAACGATCGCAACGCTAAAATAAAAATCTCATTAATCGTGTAAGATAAGCGAGAGATTACAATTTAGATGTATCGTACGTAGGCTTACGATAATTCTTTTGTCACAGAGGAATGAAAAATAATAAAAAACAAAAAAATAAAAGACTAATCTTTGTTGATAAGCTTTTTGTCTATTTATGGATCTATTGAGGCCTAATAAGCAGACTCAGAGGTTTCTAGATTAATTCATCTACCCCAGAAGCTATGAAAAAGATTATTAACTTTATAGTATGTACTTGGAAGGTCGTTAGTGGTAGCGGATGAGAGAGGAAGGTCCTAGATGGAACCAACGATGGAGTCTACCAATTCCAGGCAGATCGAACTATTAGTGTTACCCCTATATGAGTTGATTCGACATATTTGAATTCCAGGTCTATAGGGATCTCCTGCACTGAGCCAGGGTGTGGGAAAGGAGTTGGTGGCGAATGAATCCTTAATGGGCCAACGGCAGTGCTCATATCCCCGAATTGGGTTACTGGCTCCGGTAAATCCGGCCCCTCGTCCTAGGAGTATAAAAAGGAACTGGCCCCCGAGGTTGGGGGTTATGCGTAAGGGTAACTTCTCGACCACAGGAAAACGACTTTAGTTCCGAAATTCATGCAAGTCTCGTCTTATGACAATCCACATTAAGGTTGTGGGGACATCGAACGGGCAAACGTTCCTCCAGTATTCTGCATTTCCGAACTTTCCGTGCAGCCAATATCGGCTCGGATCATTACCTTGTTGCAGCCACGGTACGAATGCGGATATCCCTAACGTCACAATAAAAAAGAAATACTGCGAGAAGATATACCGTTGAAAAGCTGCAATCGCAAGAAACTGCCAGAACCTTTGCGAATATCTCGAAATCTCGCTACGTCTCCTATGCCATCAGCACCAAGTGCCAAAAACCAATGGCAACGCTGCCAACATGCCATTAGAAGTGCCGCAACTGATGTGCTGGGTTTCACCCGACCACCACCAAGAAACCACTGGTTTGACGAAAAATGCCGGGAAGCACATGCAGCTAAACAAGAAGCATACAAAGCGGCGTTGCAAAGAAGGACGAGAGCAGCTCGCGAGCTCTACGAGCAAAAGAGACGGGCGGAACATCGGCTTCTCCGAAAGAAGGAAAAGGATCGGAGAAGAAGCGGGCGATCGGAGATATTGAGAGGAGTAATCTATGGAAGTCTTATCAACAGGCAAAAAGAATGTGCCAAGACAACAAGACCCATACAGAAGCCTGCAGAGATGAAGATGGAAACCTTGTAGTAGATGCTGAGAATATGGAATAACTTGTTCTGCAGACTGTATAACGGTGACGAATATCAACATCACGCTGTCAGGATAAACACTCCACCAGATCAAAACGAAGTTAGGATAGCGACATCTAAACTGATGGGCTATAGGCCGAGTAGTTTAAAGCAGCTGGAGATGACTTGGTAGAGAGCATACACCAACTCATCTCTAAAATTTGATCGGACGAGAGTATGCCTGATGAATGGAATCTCAGCAAAGGAGATTCCCTCAATTGCGCCAATGACAGAAGTATTAGTCTTTTTTAACATCGCGTACAAGATATTATCTGCCATCCTGTGTTAACGTCTGAAACGCTTCGTCAACACCCTGATCGGCCCCTATCAGTGCAGTTTCAGGCCAGAAAAGTCCACAGCCGATCAAATCTTCAGACTTCGGTAAGTCCTGGAAAAAATCCAAGAAGTCCAGATCGATACCCACCACCTTTTTTCGAGGCTCCATATGACAGTATTTATAGAGACGGGTTATTCAGAGCCATGTCTTGGACAGAACGTCACAACGGATAGCTTTAACTTTGAGGTAGTAAGTTGACTTTGCCTACTTCGGCTCGGCTATAAACTCTGAAAACAACGCCTCAGCAGAAATTAAACGAAGAATAACTCTTGCCAATCGCTGTTTCTTTGGGCTGGGAAGGCAATTGAGTAGTAGTGTCCTAGCTCGATCAACTAAGGAGACTCTGTCTAAGACCTTCATCATCCAAGTCCTGTTTTATGGCGCTGAAGCTTGAACTATATTTACATAAAGTGAACAAAGATATCCTCGGTCGTTTCGAGAAAAAGATTCTTTCGTAAAATTTTCGGTCCCGTTTGCGTTGACGGGCTTTGGAGAAGGAGATTCAATGACGAACTATACGAGCTGTACAGCGACATCGACCTAGTCAAAAAATTATGCATAAATTGTCTAAGATGGTTAGGACATCCAGAGCGGATGGACACAAATGCTCCGACTCGTTTAGTCTTTGAAGCCAACCCGGTGGGACAACACAATAGAGGAAGACCTCGCCTTAGGTGGCGCGCACAAGTAGAAGGGGATCTCAACAAACTTGGAGTGCGCAACTGGAAACAGTTAGCTAATGACCGGGCTAACTGGAGAGGCTTGTTAGTCGATGCCCAGGTTCACCCCGAACTGTAGCGACACCTAAGTACGTAAGTAAGTAAAGCCGACTTCTCATTATCAGATACTTCAGAGAAACTAGTCTTAAGAGAGTGCTCAATGGTGTATTTAGTGAGTGGAAAAGCTAAGTAACTTCAAGTAAGCCTTAAAATAACGATTACCTTGAACTTGTACCTAAATAGGGTTATCAACAAGGTGACTTTGGCAATGTCTATGAGTTGACGTCTCTACGGCTAAACCTGGGGTCTGAAATACAAGTTGATGCATTCGTCGTACATCGCCATAATCAAACCAATAATCACTTACCCAGCATTATTATTGTGACCAAAAAAACTTCAAATCAATGCACAGGAGGTACTTAATAAACTACATATGTACATCGTCTAGCCTGCGTGAATATCACCGGAGCTCTCAGGCTGCCTCAAATTGTGGACCTTTAAGTCGGTCACCTGAGAATATTAGAATACATTCATCACGACCCAATGCTTAAGATTCCAGATATCATGCTTAAAAGATTCCGATTCTTCAGGTGTTTCGAGCTTGTCAAGACAGCTCTGGTGCTTGACAAGGTATAAGGTCCCAGTTTTAAACAAGCGACAGTACTTGGAAAGTCATCAAGAATATTCCAAGCAGAAGAACATACTTGCTGTTGAGGCATGTGCATGAAAATGCCTGCGGAGGCGAATTAAAGAACTCTGCATTTATATTTTTTAGGGAGTCAAGCATCACTTTTAGCCTTAAATTGTGATTATTAGGTTCTAAGCTTGTCTGGCACTGTCCCAATCTCCTCGAAAGTCTTAAATGAAGTTTCCGAATATACATAATAATCGGGCTACCTGGGGAGGAGAGGCGCTTGGTTTTGAGCCCTGGGCTCTCTGGTTATGATCACAGTTTTGGGGTATTAACTAACATAGCCCTAACACGCTGACTAACGGGCCAACAATTAGGGGCTATGACAACCGAAAACAATCATGAACCCCAATCGTTAAAAGGCAAAGACTTTACTCGATCTTAGCAGATGCGACCTTAAAGCCTTATCGAGCTTTCTAATGACACATTGTCCACTTAGATATTAACTGCACAAAATATTGGATACTTAGAACATATTCTTTGCGTATGTCCAGGAGCCGCTGGGAAGGAATTACTCCACTTGGAGCGGGACTCTGGCTGTTCAATAGAAATTCAGCACCAGGAACCTAAAGTTATACTGAGGTTTATTCAAAGCTTCAATACAACTTTTGGTTATACTTAGTAAAAGTATAAGTAAAAGTCAGAGTACAAGTGTATACATAATTGTGAGAAAATATATATCTAATATCTCAACTATTAATCGGGTGAACGAAAGACCACAAGGTTATAGTGCAAAGTACTCATTTCACAAATTTTAAAAACCATTTTTGAACTGTCCCTTATATTTATAGAAACCATTTCAAATATACCTCACAAATTGCAATTAAAATACTTTTGAAACGCGTCAAACACGCAATGTCTTAGATGAACTCTGTCAACTTTCATGGCTAAGCTATAAAAACTAAAATAAAAAAAAAAAAAAAAAAAAAACACCACGTAGGAGTGAGTATCAAAAGCACGTGATACACAGATACAAACAACCAAACAAGCAGAGTATAGTTCAAAAACTAAATCTAATAATACATTTATTACCCGTCGTAGATAGCACAAGTACCAATCTATGAACTCAAGTGGATACTTATGGAAATGTGTGCATTGCAAGGAGTCAGGGTAGTTTCACTTAGTGATTATAGTGTCATTTGAAATAGATCTATGATTGGCAATTATTTTCAGAAGTTGTAAATCATTTTACTATTTTAATTGCACAGTCTTGTGTGAGTCACTTCGTAAAAGGCGGCAAACGCTTTGCGCCAATTTAATGAGCGTATTTAATTAACCGCCCTTACAGCAACTAAACACAAGGCACACACAAACAAAACGAATCTGTTTAGCTCACATATGAATTTTTTTTTTTATTTCAAGTAGATGGACAGACGAGAATGTGTATTGAAAAGTTTCACATTTTGAAGGGTATGTCTAGCTTTTGGGGTGTGTTTACAATACTGATGTTGAAATTCGCTACCACAAAAGCTTTGTCCCATCGATTTAGATGGCTTACATCGCAGCTTTACACTGTGTACCTTGAAAATTGAAATTCATTTGTTTATCCAAGCAAATGTAGTGCTTCCAGTTGCCATGACAGTCAGTAGTTTTATATTATCCACCTGACAGTACATTGAACTGAGAGCATCAGCACCAGACCGACCCAGTAAAAGCAATTTACTTCAATTAAACAGTTAAGTGGTATAATTAAATAAATAAATCTTCCTCGTGTATCTACAAGCAAAATACTGAATGAAATACTGATATTCATTCCAACAACGTAAAGTTCCACTTACACAATGGACACTACACTGGCTGATAAGAATGAGGATTAACAAATTTTCGGGTGTATTATGTTATCAATTTATGTCTATCAGCACTCAAAGTCCATATATCAACACTTGGGTCACAAAGTAATAATGGAATTTTATTTGTTAATCAAAGTACGACTACTACACGATATGATATAAATACCTGTTGTGTTAAATTCCTCTGGCGCAGCTCACCCCAAGACTATCGATCCAAATCCATATTGTGCCGTCTAAATAAATTTAAATTTAATGGAGTGAATGTTAATCTGGAACTTCAGTCACAAGACTTCACACGAAACAGGTTAAAAACTGAATGAGAGTTTCCACAACGACCGACAGACGAAACGAAACAAAAACAAAAAAATTAACTCAAATTGTGGCAGATACAGTACCCAATGTACGTACATATGTAGGTATATGTATGTAGTTCTAAGCGAAGCTCTGCCATATTAACGACCCCAATTATAGTCCAGCTAATACAGAGAGCTTGGAAAGCTTCTGCATTACTTGAACGTGACTACATCGAGCTTAGGATTTCATTTAGATACGAAGGCTGTTTGTCTTTTACTTTTACGATCTTATGGAAGAGTTGTAACTTGAATCCAATGATGAGATACTAGTATCGCAATTATTGTTTGAATAAATAATGAATGCAACGGGAAAGGTAATTACGTCGATAGTTTGATCGAAATACGAAGTATCTTTGTATCTACGTGTTAAGATCATTAAAGGTTCAATTTACAGTGTTTCAATCGGAATCGACTGCTATGAGTTACTGATATATAAATCGTTCTTTCGTGGAGGTAGATCATTTGATTAACACTCTGTTAATGTTAATTTATGGTCTTTTCTGATGTATTTGTGCTTAAAAGTCATAAAATCCTCGTCGGTATAGTGTTTGAATATATTTTACGATAGACACATGTATGTAGATTGTACACACTTCTTTAAAGTATACATGTAGGTATATAAGTGACTTTATGGCTTCATAAAACCTGATATTTTTTTCAAAAAGTATTTTACCTTCGTATTGCGTACCTATTTGGAATTTTAAACTACTAAGTTGATTAAGAGAGAACGAAATGTATCTGTGAAGTATTTCGTCCATATGGGGAAACTAATTCAATTACATAGATATTACGTACTATTATCGTTATCATTGAAGGTTTTGCCAACAGTAATGTACAGAACTAATTGATAGATATCGCGAAATATATTATAAATACAAATACAAAATGATAATGGATGGAAATATGTATATATCTCGGTCTTGAGAATATGAAAACACTTCTTCTGCAGATTGTATAATGGTAACCAATAGCTGTCAGACCGAATGAACATAGATACCATTCATCCCCGACGATGATAAATCAAAACTTCCATCCATCTGACGAAAATGAAGTGAGTATAGCAATATCCAAGTTTAAACTCAACAAGTAGCTGAAAATGTCTGAGTAAAGAGCATACATCAATTCATTTCGAACATTGATGGATGGAATCTCAGCATTGTTTCCACGTTCCACAAAAAACGATCACTCTCCTCAACAACGCGTACAAAATCCTATCTGCCATATTGTGTGAACGTCTGATACTCGTCACCCAAGAAAGTCCACAATCGATCAAATTTTCTGGATTCTGCAGATCCTGGAGAAAAGTCAAGATGTCATCATACATATGTAGGTTGACCCATCAACGTTTCATCGATTTAACAGCATTAATAGAAACAAGCTATAGAGAGACATGTCTAGTTTTAACATCTCTGACATTGACACTTTTGTATCTGAACAGAGCTCTGTTGAAGTTGTTGACTGGAGAGTCTCCAACAAGGCGTCACTATCTGATCATTGTTGGATACTCTTCAAACTGCAACTATCTACTCGTGGGAAGGGGACTTTTAGAAATCCGCGTAGGGCTAGCTGGTCAAAATTCAATAGAGAACTGAGGAAATCAGTGAATCACTCCAATGAGGACCTCAACTCTATAGAAGCAGTTGACAATGCAGTCGATGCGCTGACCGGTTGCCTTACGCAATCCTTTGAAAAATCCTCCACCATGGTGGAATGATAAAATAGCGGAACTAATTCGCTTTTCAAGAGTAGATTGGAACCTCGCTAAAGAGGGGGTCGTCGAGTGGTCCACCTATAAAGAAAGCGTAAAGCTCCTCAAGAAAGAGATTAGATTCGCAAAGAGGAACTTTTGGAGATCCTTTTGCGCATCTATAGATTCAACAAACAAAGCGTTCCGCCTAAGGAAGATCCTGACCAAGACACCAACACTAATCCAATATCACTAAAAGTGATGGTACCTATCCAGAGTCGCGTGAGGAAACGCTGGATATAATTCTGAGCACCCACTTTCCTGGATGTACATCAATCTCCGGAGATAATCTACCCATTCCAGAGACGACATCGGGAATAAGCGCGGAAGAGGTGGGCAATATAGTGAAGATAAGATAGCTTGCGCAATTAAGTCATTTGCTCCTTATAAGACTCCAGGAATGGATAATATTCGACCTGTGATGTTGCAACAGTCAGTGGATATTGCTATTCCATGGCTCAAGCGCATCTTCACGGGATGCCTTAAGCTAGGATATGTTCCTAAAGCATGGCGGGTTGTGCATGTTGTATTTATTCCCAAAGCGAGAAAAGCAAGCCACACAAATGCTAAGACTTGAGACCTATCAGTCTGTCGTCTTTTATGCTAAAAACAGTGGAAAGTTTAATATATGTATGCATAAGAAACGTGATTGGTGATAACTATCTATCTGAATCACAACATGCATACATCCGCGGTAGGTCGGTAGATACAGCCCTCCATAGGGTCGTATCAATTCGAATTCACTCTTGGGGCGTTCCTAGACATTGAAGGGGCGTTTAACAACGTAAGCACCGATGCGATCCTGGGCAGTTTACACAGAGCTGGGCTGAGCATCGGTCTCTCCAACTGGATTGCTCAGATGCTTCAATCGAGAATTATATCGTCTGCAGAGGAACCCCCCAAGAAGGAGTCTTATCCCCTCTAATATGGCTCCTTGTAGTGGATGAGATCTTGGTAATATTAAAGGAAAACGGCTTCAACGTGACGGCCTCTGCCGATGACGTGGTTATCCTGGTCTCGGGGAAATTCTCTTCAGTCCTAAGCGAAAGACTCAATCTCACACTACAACTAGTGGAGAAATGGGTTAGCAGCAAAAGGCTAGGAGTGGACCCTTCAAAGACGGAGGTAGTTCTCTTCACTAGGAGGAGATCAATTCCTGCCTTCAGACCTCCAAGTATCATCGGTACTGAACTAAGTACCTCAGGTTCAGCCCGATACATGGGTGTAATTCTAGATTCCAAACTAAACTGGAAGGATAACACTGCTGAACGCGTCAGGAAAGCAAGCGTAGCTTTCTACTCTTGCAAAAAGGCATTCAATAACACGTGGGGTTTTAGACCAGCTGTGGTGTACTGGATATACATGGCGGTCGTAAGACCCATTCTTACATATGGTTCACTGGTATAGTGGACGGTACTGGAGAAGCCATACCAGCTTTCTAACTTCCAGAGGGCAGCGTGCATCGGCGTCATGGGATCAATGAAGACAACACCAACAGCGGCAATGGAAACCATGCTCAGTTTCATTCCGCTTGACATATACTGTGGCAGTCGGGCGGCTAAAACCGCTGTAAGACTGAGAGAAGGCCGAATGTGGTCATCAAGCCTGTACGGCCATGCCTCAATTTTGTCCCGATGGGGAACTACCAGCTGTTTGTCAGAAACTGATCACATGAGATTCGCTATAAGAATTCCTGACAGAATGTACTGGAAACGCCGAAGAACCATGAAGAAGAAGGAGCTGGCGTTCTATATAATCAGATCAAGGCTTGTGAAGATCTGCCAATCGCTCTTGAAAGAGATATCTAGAGCTAATGCGGTGACCATCTGTTGGGTGCCACGGCATATGGATATCGTAGAAAACAAAAGGGCTGACGAACTGGCTAGGAAAGGGTCGGCGCTGCACTTATCGCGGGCTCTCCCTTTTGTAGTAACCCCAATCAGTTCCTTACGGAAGAAAATAGAGGATGAAGCCATCGGTCGAGCAAATAGTCGCTGGGTTCATCTGGAAACTTGCGCAACAGCCATGACTTGGGTAACGTAGAGCTGACGGACCTCATGAGATTCATATCATTATCTGGGTGGTTCCAATAGCGGACTTTATAGGTTTCCGGGATTAAATGATTGGGCACAATGGACCCGAACTGTGGTCTAAGTGAGCAATGACACTGTCACAAGGCACCCACTTACCTAACCTAACCTAACCTAACATCTCTGACATACTAGTCCTTTTATGCAGAATGACAGTTGCTGCTCCACCAAGGTTACGTTCTCACTGCGACCTTTGATGTCAAAAAGTATTTAGACACGGTGGCATGCTGTCATGTGACTTCTGTGACATCATACTTGAACGAGAAGGACTCACAACGCACAAGCAAACACCGGAGGCATAATCATTCAAAAGTCTGTGCAAGTACTAGCTTACGCTGACGAAGACATTCCACAAAAAAAGTCAACCGACGTCAAATCATAGTTTCATGCCGCCCAAGCAACGTTACCGAAACGAATGATTAAACGATTATTGAACGTAGTGTCAATAATTGATTGTTGGACGACTTTTGTAGTACGTAGAACATCTTGCTGGAACCATAGCTCGCCCAAGTCCAAATCCTCGATTTCTGGCCATAAAAAATTGCTTATCATGCCTCGATAGCGCTCTCCATTGACTGTAACGTTGTCGTTTTTGAAGAAAAATGGGCCTCTCCGGTTTAGGCGCATACTTTAGGCAACAGCTGCAATATTATCTATTGAGCGCACAGGACGAATGCGGGAATAAGTTCGGTTATCAATCAACAAACCAGTCAGTCAGTCAATTTCATCACAAATTTGCGTACACCAGCTGCAGTAAGTGACTGCAACATGGCGATCATTTCCATCGACGAAAAAATACGGTCCAATCACACCTCAATGGCTTGAGCCAAAAACAAGACTAATCGCTGAAGATGATTTTTCGATGAAATTCAGGATTTTCTTCAAACTTTTGTAGAACCCAATCGGAGAAGTTTCGACGCTTCAAATGATCAAGAGGCTTCAGTTCTTAGATTTAATTTGATCTCGTAAGCGTGTGGGCCAAGATCTTTACGAAAAATTCGCCACAATGGGGACTGAGCGATTTCCAATTCCTGTGAACGGCGTAGAATCGGCTGATTTGGTTCATTTTGAACTGAAGCTGCGATATTTTCGGTACTTTGACAGGTGCGTTGTCTCACTGTCATACAAACATACAATGGTGACTATGTTGATCCGAATTTATCCTCTATATCACGTACAACCTGTCTGGTGGGACAATTTAGTCCAGCGGTATTCGTCTTTCTGATGTGAACCAGATGCTGCATATACTAACAGAAGCAATGAACAGAGCCAGTAGACACAAGAATGAGGGTAAGCCTCTGTAGTGTAATTCTAAAATCAGTAAGTTTCCAATTTCTGGTCTAAGAAAATGTTTTCACCTGCGGAAACTACATTGAGCAGTGCATGGATTCTGTCCATACAAATCTCCTTGTCTCGATGGTATCTTACTGGTGGAACTTTGACAGGGTTTTTATATGTTGAGAATCTGCCTCTTCACTATGTTTAGGAGCTGTTTAAACTTTGGCTACTTTTGCAAATCTGCATGAAGGTCCGGTACTGGTAATCCAGTTCTTTCCTGTGTGGTATCACAGTGGACCTTCTTTTAGGTCTAACAGTCACAGAAGCCAACCCAACAAAACGATTTGCATAACATTCGAGTGCTCCTAGTGAATGCTTAATAAGCTTTCTTTCTACCAATAATCCACAGTTAACCATTGTTTATGGGGTTCGGTAGGAACTAGAGCTCATGGACATCACTGATCGATTTTAGAGAAATATTCTTCATTAAAGGACGAAATTCAACGAACAAATTTAATGACCGCTTACATTTAACTTTTACTATTTGGATATATGTACATAGGTACATGCATCTCTTTAGTAAAACTGTCATAGAATATGGAATCTTTAACCAAAAATGGTGGTTTGTCTAAAAAACCTAGTCAAGACTTCTGCACCCTTTGCTCTTTGACAATCATATGACAAATACTTATGTATAACTTCGCGAACCGCTACAAGATTTCAAGGACTTGGGTGCTGGTCTGCAAAACTGCAATCATTTTGTATTCATTATCAAGGTTTCTGTGAAAGGTACGGTACTTAGGTATCGAAGTGTTTGGTGTGATAGAATGAAGGTATAGTAAATATCTTCATTAGACTCAAACACATAGTCCGACATAGTCTGATATTTCATCAAATAGGTATCCCGCTACTGATCATCTTTAGAACAAGTTATGCGTGAATTTGCATACCGAAAAGTGATTTGATGGGATAAAAAGATTGCGATATGGTGCTTCCCTATGATCAAAGGAGATTTTGAGAATGCTGAACATACGCAGATTGACGAAGCAATAGGGTATTCAAAAGAAATCAAATACTTGAGTTTGATTCTAGATGACAAACTCACTTGGAACTCTCATCTCATGAAAACCATAGAAAAAATAAGGATCTCCTTACAGACCAGCAAACGCTAGATAAAAACTGGTGTATATAGTCTAAATAACTATACCGTGGCTTGGCACGGATATATTTTCAAAAGCCCAAACCAAGGTCTATGCAAAAAAAGTTCAACAAATTTCAAAGACTTGTTTGCATATGCATGATGGGCGCAATGAGAACGACTCCCACTGAGCGTTGAAAGTTATCCTTAATCTCCCATCCTTCTGCCTTCAGATAAAGAAAGAAACTATGGTAAACGCCTTCATGCTGATCAGTGATCACACATATGGTTCTAACTCCAAACCAGACCTGTAAAATTCACGTGCAACTACCAGTACAAGTACAATTACCTTGTATTTATTTTTGTTTAAGTACAAGTACAATTCCTTGGTATTTGTACTTAAAATATTCAACACGACAACAAGTCTAACAATTCTTTCAAGGTACTTGAAAATATTATCGTAAGTACTGAAATACTTAGGAATTGTACTTAAGTCTGTTTTTAATTCCCTTTTCATTACTTTCAATTCCTTTAAAGTAATTTTAATTCCCTTTAAGGATAAGATAATATTTTGAAGTACTTTGAAGGAATCACAAGTACCAGTACAAGTCCTGGTACTAGTATTTGAATATTTTAAGTACAAGTACCAAAGAATTGTATTTGTACTTAAAAAAATAAGCGTAAGTTGTACTTAAGTACCAAAATACTACATGACTTTACAGGTTTGGGGCATACCAAGAATAGCACAGACATTAACCTAGAAATAAACGAAAATGAACTATCTGGAGTCATCATGGACAATTGTCTGCCAACTGTTATAACAACCGTCATAACTGGGAACAGATCCAAAACAGATGAATCGTTCGGGACTAGAGTATACGGTGTTAATGTAAAATATTTTACCTACACTAGTGTGGACAAATGTAGCTCCATATTTTAACTATGTTTCAGAGAAATTATAAAAAAGTGAAAGAAATTATATAAAAGCGAGTCTAACAAACCAAGTTTAGAAATGAAATGGCAGACATCCTACCCATAAAATAGGTTTCATTGTATTTCATGATACCAAGGCCATGTATATATGTATAAGAAACAAGCCAAAACCTTCATACCAAACACATCCCATAAATAAACGAAACAATACCTAACCTGGACTAACCAGTCACTGCCGTTTTTTATAACAAGCGCCCTATTTTGGTGCCGTGAAATAACGCCGAGTGAAATAAGGCCGACTTTTGAAATAAGGCCATTTCGCTTTCATAATGTGAAATAAAGCCGAATTTTGAAATTCGGCCTTATTTCACTCGGCATTATTTCACGGCACCCCCCATTTTTGTTTAATAAAACAGCTGGTGTTTAAGATATCAAAATATTTCACGTTAAAATACTATTGTGGAGTACAACATCATTTAAATGCCCTCCATGGAAAGGACTGCATTGGACTCAATTGTGACATTACTTTTTCGCGTACATAAATCGAACGATATGCCAAGAATTTGTCGTTGGCCCTAAAAAATAAGTCCAGAGAACCAGAGGAGCCTGATCACATGAATGGGGCGGTCAATTGGTTTGTCCGTTGATGCTCCATAGAGCGCATCTAGCTGTGTATGTCGGCATATTGCCATTCCAAGACATTTTACAAAGAGCAACTTTCGTAAACGTTTTTTGAATTTTTTCAATACGATTTTTACCATTGCAGTAATAAGGATTTCAGACTACGCAACGTATTAAAGAAATGTAAAATGATTTAAGAGTATATGGGTCTTGAAAATCTTTTGAACTCCGAAACAGAAAACCCAACATACGATTCACCTTACAAAGTATATAATCAAAATGCAATGAAAAAGTTAGTTCTGTTTCAAAAATCACCCTTAAGTCTTTTTGATCGGTAACTCGTTTTAATACGGCATTCTGAATTCTGTACTCATAGACAATAGGGGATCTTATCCTTTTTAAACTTATAACCGAGGATTTTTTTATGTTGAAGTACAATCCATTTAAACTACACCACTCATCACCATCAGACAAAGAATTTACAAACCTAAAGATCTTTAAGTCATCTGCATACAATAGGCATTTGGAATTCGAAACACTAGAGGGCAAGTCATTGACGAAGAGTAGAAAGAGAAGTGGACCCAGGTGACTTCCCTGAGGAACACCCGAGTAATTTAAGATCTCATTAGAAAGCACACATCATATCTTCACGAAGTGTTTACAATTAGTCAAATAACTTTTGATCCAAAACAAGATACTCGAGTGAAAACCAAACAATTCCAGCTTCTTAATAAGAACGTTATGTTGCACCCGGTCAAAAGCTTTAGAGAAGTCTGTATATATACAGTCAAATTCGTCCGAACAACTATGATGAAAATATTGGTACAGGATAGATAAACATCCAACATTCCGACGAAGTTCTAGCGAAGGGATTTGGTTGCAAATTGATAGGTCACCGATCAATCTACATGCCTGATGCTGGACACGATCTAATAAACTCAGACATGTTACGGGAGCTCCCGCCCAAACGTGTGAGTTGTATTCGAGTTTTTGACGAATGTAAGCTTTGTAAATAGTAACGTTTACACCTCTTGAGGAAACCGAGGCATCTACCGCCACTTTTCGCAGCTTCGGAAATCTGATGATTCCAGCGAAGGTCTGGGGTAACTTTCATGCCAAGCATTGACAAGCCATTAGAATCCTCAATATCAGCTTAATTCATTTTTAGTTTGGCTACATTTATATCCCGCTTCAGAGACAGGAGACAGCACTGGGTTTTTGACGAATTGAACTCGACTCGGTTTTTAGCACCCCAATTAATGGTTGCATCAATATCGGAGTTGAGCTCGGTTGACATTCGCTGCCGGTGAGACTCTACAGCTTGGGGTCTTAGCCGTAGAGTCGCCAAAGAATAAGTGAAGTGAAGTCTAGAGTACTGTCATTCGCAAAGAATGGGGTAGAAGTATATCCGTCCAATACAACTTGTATTGACCGATTACTTAAAAAACTTGCAATCCATGATGAGAAGATGCTGTCGAAAGCTTTAGGGATATCAAGGGCAACTACTCGGCATTCGCCGTGATGGTGAATACTTTGGTTCCATTTTTCTGTTAGGTACACCATAAGGTCGCCTGTAGAACGTTGTTGACGGAAATCGTACTGACGGTCATTGAGAAGACGGTTTCTTTCGAGATATCTCATGAGATGGAAGTTAACAATGCTTTCCATGACCTTGGAGAGCACTGATGTTAGGGCAATGGGTCGGTAGTTCGAAGGGGAGGTTTTATTGCCCTTTTTAGGGATCTGCTGGAAGTGCGCGAATTTCCACCTATCCGGAAAGATGCCTGTAGAATATGACAAGTGGAAGAGCTTACGTAGAGATTTAGCGAGGGAAGAAGAACATCTCTTCAAAACAAGGGGAGGGATTCCGTCTGAACCTGAAGATTTGTTGTATAATCTGTCAACCAGGAGGGACACGCAACATTGACGAATTGGATAGAACGTCACAATCGACAGCTATAACTTTGAGGTAGTAAGTGAGTTTGTCTACCTCGGCTCTGCTATCAATTCTAAAAATAACACCTCAGTAGAAATAAAACGAAGAATAACTCTTGCCAATCGCTGTCTTTGGGCTCAGAAGGCAATTGAGTAGTAAGGCCCTATTCCGAACAACTAAGGAGACTTTATCAAAAGCGGATGAAAATATCCTCGGTCGTTTCGAGGGAAAAATTCTTCGTAAAATATTCGGACCCGTTTGCGTTGACGGGCTTTGGAGGAGAAGATTCAACGACGAACTATACGTGCTGTACAGCGACATCGAAATAGTCAAAAAACTGCGCATTAGTTATTTGAGATGGCTAGGACATGTAGAGCGGTGTCCACCAGTGCTCCGGCCCGAAGAGTCTTCGAATCACACCCGGAGGGACAACGCAGCAGAGGAAGATCTCGCCTCAGGTGGCGCGCACAAGTTGAAGGGGACCTGAACAAGCTTGGAGTGCGCAACTGGAGGCAGTTAGCTAACTGGAGAGGCTTGTTAGTTGAGGCCCAGGTTCACCCCGAACTGTAGCGCCACCTAAGTAAGAGGACTCGAGCTACTGAGCGGGTTCCGAAAAATATTTGTTCTAGTGTATACTGAACCGGATTCAGTAATGGTGGTGGAAGAGAAGTATCTGGCAAGGTGGAATTTGCAGTTAACATAAAATAGCTGCTAGCAGATTGGCTTTCTCTTGGGAGTCAGTGATACTTTGATTATTATGGACAAGAGCTGGGATAGATGATGAGGTGGAGCCTTTAATTCTTTTAACGAAAGACCAACAAGATTTACTGCCTTTCGGACATTGCAGTATTTTTTGTCTCCCTTTTTGGTCTCGTAAAAATTTAGCACGCTTTAAAATTGAGTTGCAGTCATCACTTCGGTTTTCCTCAGAAGGTGTTTGGCACCATAACGCGAAAGCCTCTTCCTTCCTTCGGACAGCAATAGCAGAGGTCGGATTCAACCAGAGTTCTTGTTTAGTTTTGATACTAACAGTTTTATTTGGGATGAAGGAGCGCATTCCAAGTAAAACCAAGTCTGTGATCATGTCAGTAGCGGCATTTACATCTCTATCGCGGAAGCATAGAGACTAGTTAAAAGTCCTGAAGAACGAATTAAAGCCGCTCCAATCGGCAATCTCGTATTGCCAAATCGTTCTTCTAGGGTATCTTCTGTTAACTGGATGCTGATGGGAGTACGAGAATTTTGCTGACACCAGACAATGATCCGATCACCCTAGGCGTGCAGAAACTACGATTGAATATTTGTCGGGAAGAGAGGTTAAAAACAGGTCTAGAGTGTGTTGGCCGTCACCGTCAACATCGGGAATGTGCGTGGCCTTGTCCACAAGCTGAGTAAGGTGGTTAAACTCAGCGAAGATCTCTGTGTAACGACCATCAGGTGTTGGTGGTCCAGAGTGGCGAAGCCAACTAGTATTATGGACGTTGAAATCACCCGCAATAACTATTTCAGTTTTGGGATAGCGGGATAAAATACTAGTTATTGATTCAGAAATTTTATCGAGGTGTTGAAATGTCAATTCTTTTCCTGAACCGGGGCTTCGATAAAGAAGACAGAAGTGAATTGAATGCTTCCCGATGGAAAATTTGAGCCAGAAAAACTGAAAAAGTGGATCATCTGAGCTACCGAATTGCGGCTGCAGTTGGAAGCTCACTTCATTATTTACGTAGAGCGCGATACCCCTACGTGGCATAAATAACGGCACCAGTGTATAACCTGCTATTAGTGTCATCGTTAAGCTGGGTTTCACTTAGTGCCATTACCGCTGGTTTGTGCGTGAAGATATGGGTTGCAACAGCAAAGAAGTTGCCTCTTAGCCCACGAATATTTGTATACGGAACCTCGAAAATATAATTTATAATTATTTAAAATGTTACACTCCACTATGAATTTCTTGGAGATGTTGCACTACAATCTATGAATTTGTTAACGAAATTTGATTGAAAGAACGACTCAAACATGTCACAGATATGCCTTAAGTCACCACTAGTGGCTCCGTTATAAGTCATAGTAAAAGGTATACCAAGTGAATCAAGTTTTACATTCTCATCGCATTTATCCGTACTAAATGGATTTAAAATACACAAATTGAAAGAAATTTGCAGTGCATTATGATGAATGCTATTTTTTAATAAAGAAAAATCATCTTCGATCACAGAAGCCTCGAGTTCTTCGTTTATAAACACTAGATCTAGAATTCTTCCGTAAGTGTTATAAACTTCATTTACTTGGCAAAAATGCATAGCTGACATAGTATCAATTACTTGAAGTATATACACTTTTATCTTCTTCCGAGAAAATCCATTTAACATCAGATAAATTGAAATCACCCAATACTACGGCATAAGATTTATAATCTAAATTTTTCACAATATTGTAAATATTATTCACATGAGCCTTATAAATTGCATTATCTGCATACGGGGGTTTCAGTTTACAATCTTATGAGAACTAAAATTCAAGTCTTATTTTTCTTACACATGAATCCTAATAAAGTGGGCGTGGCATTTTGCATTTTCAATGGAATTGATAACATTGCACACTTAGGTTCCATTTTTTCAAACTTAAAAATTTTGTATTTATATAACGAAACAATAAATCCTGCTTATGTCACAAAATAAAGCTAAGGACATTTAACTCAAAAAAATAAAAACTATTAACATTTCGTTAAAATTTTTGAAAAAAAAATTAAAAAATACTCTTAGGTTCAAAGTTTTGCAGTCAAAATAAATAGCACACTTTACGAAATTCATTAAATTTAATCGAATAGTGTAGAGAACGAAAAACAATAAGTATAGAGAATAAGAGATTTCATCAATATTTAGTCGGGTAGCCTTTATTTTTGATGACTGCAGTACACCGGCGGCTCATTGATGATACCAGGGCCTTACATCATTCTACCAGTATTGCACTCCAAGCGCGCTGAACCTCCAGCCACAGTTGATCCAAATTTGTGGCCGCAGCTCTGTCGATTGATTTTTCTACATCGCTCCATAAGTTCTCAATCGGATTGAGATCAGGGGACTGGGCTGGCCAACTTAAAACGTCAATTTTCTGTCTCAATAACCACTGCTTCACAGATTTAGCTGTGTGCTTCGGGTCATTGTCGTGCTGAAATTTCCATTTTAGTGGCATTTCCTCTTCAGCATGTGATCCTTCCACATTGCTCAAAAGGTCTTTGTACTTGATTTGGTCCATAATGACCTCAATACGATAAATCGGACCAACACCACGCGAAGAAAAACAACCCCATACAAGAACATTACCTCCACCATGCTTCACCGTCTTTATGGTGTATTTAGGATCGAATTCTTGGTTGATCCCGCGCCTTACGTATTGTTTCCCGTCTGATCCGAACCTTAAGCGGTTCGGATTTCGATTCATCGGTCCACATAATATTCTGCCACCAGTTGGGATCTTTATTAACGTGATCACGTGCAAACTCCAAACGGCGTGATAAATTACGTTTTGATACTAATGGTTTCTGCCTGGCAACCCGTCCAAACAATTTTTTTTCTCGGAGCCGATTTTTATTGTACTCACCGAAACGTTTACGTTTAGTTCTTGTTCAATTTTCACCTTCATTTTGGGAGCTGTCAAAAATGAATCGAGTTTGCTCAAACGCACAATGGTCGAGTCGGTTCTAGAGGTGGTCTTTCGCGTCCGATCCTTCCGCACTTTGTTTTGAACGGACCCCATTTCTTCGCAATATTGGATGGCATTAATCACCTTTGTCCTCGAACACTCCAATTTTCGCTCTATATCAGAATTTGAGTGTCCTTCATTCTTATAGCGAAGTACACACCGCCTGAAATCCTTCGTGGAATGATTTCCTCGTCCCATACTGTCGTTGATATACCAAATTCGTTAAATGTTTGATATTTCTTGTTACTTACCTTAATAATATCAGGAATTAGAGTTAAAATTGGCAAATTAAGTGAAAAAAAACAAAAGCTGTGCTATTAAATTGTCCGCACTAAATCAGCCACCCATCACAAAATTAGGTTCAGTTTTAAAAGCCAGGGATGATTTAAGCAGCAACATGTACCGTTAGTTTACAGGGAAGTTACACATTGTAAAACATAAAACTATATTATACTTAAGCGAATAAACATCTGATTTGGAGTATAACTAGTGGATACCATGTAACTGTGCTATTTATTTTGTCATACATATGTACATACGTACGTTGATTGCTGACGTGAAAATTTGGAAGTGAAGTTTTAGGTCTAGTTAGGAGGATGAAGACAGACATGTGGGCATAGTTCAAAAGACCAAACATGACGCAATTGAGAGTTTCAAAAACTGCATTAAATGAGCAGAAGAAAATAGTCAGGATTGATCCATAGTATTAGTACTGCGACAATTGCAGAAGCAAGCTGCTCATAAATGGTATGAACAAGCAAAAACCTTCAGGCAGACATGAATTTTTTTCACTCAAAATTAGTTGGATTTTTGTAATCTTTAAGAGTAAATATAATACAGAGTTTTTTAATCATCAGTCGGTGTTCTGTTTTCATTTTTTACATATTTAGGGACGAACATTTTTGGATATAACTAATTTTTCGATATAACGAATGGGCTGAACATTATCACGTCGATTATTGAATCCGGCGGATTGATAGCGGACGGATTTCATCCGATCCGCAACGATTCACTTTTTCTGTGTGATCACATTATAGAAACCGGCGGATGAACCGGGTTATCGATCCGCAAAACCTCTTTACCGACGACTTCGTCGACATCTGATTTATTGTAAAATGGATATATTCCTAAACATTGACATACTATACATGGACTGCTAGTAGTCAACTTCGCACCGGTTCCAACTTTAGCACTAGGGGTCCGAGTTCGGAGCGGAAAAATTTCGAAGCTCACACTTTGTTTGATGTTGGACGTGAAAACGAGTATACATTTAATTATTGTGATTATTGCGCTTAAATTAAGAAATCGGAGAAAACTTCAAGTAAAAATGATAGAAAATTAAGTCCTGTATAATTAGTTGCAATTTACAATGCAATTCATTCATCTTTAAAGCAATAAAACACATAAATTACAACACATTATTCAAATTTTTTTGGTGACATCTGTTCGAAGGGATGACGGCAACAACTTGAATTTCAACGGTTGTACTCAGTAAATCACTTCAACTCCAATAGGTGCCTCTAGTGTTCTATGAAGAATTGCAAGGTGATGTGCATTTTTGCTTCGCATTTTTGCCGCTCCGAACTCCGACCGCTAGTTATGTTCGCGACACTTTTTTCGCAGAGGTTGTATAATAATGACATTTCACTAGCAGTCCATGTATAGTATGTCAATGTTCCTAAATAAATATACGCTTGTAACAGGTCAAATTTAAGTAATTCTGAGAAAGTCATGGATACAATAGGATTTTTTATTAATCTTGAAAAAGAAATTGATAGCAGGGGTATACGAAGGCACATAAGGATACAAGCGAAGGATGAATTAGAGTTGGCCGATACTCAGTAAGTAATAACATAACAAAATCAATTCGCCATAAGAACCGCTCAGAAATCGTGTTCAGATTTATTAAAAATTTTAGACTAAATAAATCTGCATTCGTCTACGTTTTGAACGAACTAAAAAGTAAGATCCCACCACTGGCAAGAACTTCGTCGCTCACTCGAAGAAAAAAATCGCAGCAGTTGTTACCGTAAATCCGCAGCAATTTTAATGCGAATTGAAAACGTCAGACTTTGTATGGAGTGCGGATGGTTTGCGTTTTCAATAATGGCTACATTCTTTCACTTTCTTACCGACATTCGTTCACTTGCAAACCGAAGTTTTCAATAATGGGGAAATATATCTTTCATTATACTGGACGTCCAGTGTTCTTGCCCTATAGGTATAGGTGCAAGTAAAAATCAACAGACACGCAAATTTGTTCAATCAAACACGAACAATCAGGTAATGCAACTTGTCTAACATGAACGAACCTGTCAAAGCCAGTTTGAATACGACATCGATCATTCCGGTATACCTACATCAAATTCGTTGGTAAGTAATTCAGCAAGTCTCGGTTAAGAGACTACCCAGAGGGTATCGGCTCTAGGTAGGTAGATAGAAGTGGTGGTTCTGTTAACACAGAACCCAATTAGCACAGTTGTGCCGTTTTGATACCACGACTCATGTGACCTGGATGTTGGTGTTTGTTGTTGAGGAGAATCTAGAGCCAACCTGTGGAGTTCAAAAAAAAGGATCAGTTCACTAATGTTCTTACCAGAGATCTCCTAGAGTGAATTAAAGAAGGGTTTTCCTAGTGCTTGCTGTCTAGCCCTGGCTAGTGCTGGACAAGTGCACATGTAGTGGATGATGGTTTCTTTTTCGGTAGCAATATTGCAACTACGACAGTGTGTATTGTATGGGATGCCTAGTTTGACTGCGTGATCTCCTATCGGCCAGTGTCCCGTGGTTAACGCGGTTATTCGGGCAATATCTTTGTGCGTTCTGTCTAATAAAGCGGTTGTTTTAATCTTGTTATAGCTGGGCCACATCTTTCTGGATATGACGCAGCTCGTCAGCCTAGACCACTTAAGGTTGGCTTTTCTAAGATAAATTGAGGAGATGTTTGCCTTAATTGCTCCGAGCGGGGTGTGAACCAGTTCCGCAAGTGAGCAGTGGAGGGGTGAGCCTCGCCTGGCCAGTTCGTCAGCGTGTTCGTTGATAACAACGTTGCTGTGACCTGGAACCCAGACTAGAGTTACCCATTGATCATCTAGCGAGGCCAGCTCCTTTTGGAATTCTAGGACTAATTTGGATGATGTGGTTACTGAGGCAATAGCTTTGATAGCAGCTTGGCTATCAATAAAAATACCGATTTTTTGTCTTGGTGATAAGTTTGGGTGTGACTTGATTGCGAGTAGTTCCGCTTGGAACACGCTGGCAGCGTCCGGAAATCTGAAAGATTTTGAGATGTTTAGGGATTCCGAGAAAACACCCGCACCAACCCTACAGTCCATTTTTGAACCGTCGGTGTAGATTGTTAGATCGAAATCCTTAGTCACCTGTCCATCTTGCCATTCCTTTCTTGTAGGGAATTGTACGTCGAAACGCTTTGTGAAGTTCATTGTGGGGATGATATAGTCTGTTGGCGTTGATACAAGTTCTCTTGGTAGAGAATTCAGAATATCACTGTGTCCATAGGGTTTCGCAGACCAGCACTTGGACTCTCTGAGTCTAATTGCGCTGTGCGCTGAAATGTTTATAATGTGTAGATCTAGGGGTAAAAGGAAAAGCAAGACTGTTAGAGCGTCTGACGAAGTTGACCGTAGAGCGCCTGTGGTGCCTATGCACGCCGTTCTTTGTACTTTACTCAGTTTGGTTATGTTATAGGCTTTTTAAGGGCCGGCCACCACACTATCGACCCATAGGTGAGGATTAGGCGTACTACAGCTGTGTACATAGGCTTTTTAAGGGCCGGCCACCACACTATCGACCCATAAGTGAGGATTAGGCGTACTACAGCTGTGTACATCCATAGAGTCAATTTTGGATGCATGCCCCATCGTTTGCCGAAGGTTCTGTTGCAGGCATAGAAAGCTATACATGCTTTCTTCACTCGCTGGTCTATATTTAATTTCCAGCTAAGTTTAGGACCCAGGATGACTCCTAGGTATTTAGCACTGGACGATAGGGAGAGTAGCTGACCGTTTAGTCTAGGAAGCGTGAATTCAGGTATTTTGGTTTTGGTGATGAAAAGCATCAGTTCAGTTTTGTTCGGGTTGTCCCCAAGTCCGCACTTTTTGGCCCAGGCAGTAACTTTACTCAGAGCCCGTTCCATGATCTCACTTATCACAGAGGGAAACAGTCCTGACACTAAAATCACCATGTCGTTCGCATACCCGACTATTTTAATTCTTTCTCTGTCTAAACATAAAAGGATTTTATTCATGAGAGCTGTTTCCGTAGATCTCCCTTTGAGGTATGCGTGCTGGGATTTGGAGAAAAATGGCTCAATTTTATCTTGTAGATGGTTATCTAGGACGCGCTCGAGGGTCTTCAATACGAAGGAGGTAAGACTAATTGGTCTGAAATCTTTCGCGTTTTCGTAACCGCGCCTGCCCACCTTCGGAATGAAGACCACTCTCACTCGTCGCCATGAGTGGGGTACGTGGTTATTTAAAATGCAGCTCCTGAAAATTGGCATGAGCCATGGAATTATCACCTCTTGCATTTTTTGTAGCATAATAGGCAGAATGCCGTCTAGGCCTGGCGATTTATAAGGAGCGTATTTTTTTTTTTTTTTTTTCGGCTCTAACTGGAAAAAATCTGTGGATGTAATGATAAAATGGTTTTTATACTTGTAGTATGCAATTAGCTACACAAGCCGTATGATTATTATTTTTTAACAATAATAATTAGTTACTAATTGCATTAGTTCCGATTTACTTACTCAAGTTCAGTTAAGAGAACAGAACTTGATAACATTGCTTTCCTTTCTGGCTATAGTATAAGACTACTTTTGTCGCAATGAAGATACTTACTTGGTTGGGTAGGATTACATTTGTAGCAGGTTTGTTAAAATAAAGTTTCAAACGAAAGGTTTCTAAGTACAACTCCTTATTTTCAGTTGTATCTGCTGATTTACACAAACGTGAAGTTGATACAGATTACTCGTATTATGTGGATGAATACGACTACGCATCAAAAGCATACGGTAATGATAGATCTAGTGCAGACGAATTTTAAAAATTAACTCTTTATTTGTTTAAATTGAATACCAAGACGATTCTGGATGGTATGTACCATATGCAAATGGTAGCTTTCAGTGGGTTACCAAGGAAGAATGGGAAGAATATAAAGCCGAAAGAACCACACAAACCCATACCTTCAGTTCAGAATCAGTTGAGTTTTATTTGTACACCAATTTAAACCCAAAGAAGGCTACACAAATATATCCAAATAACGTTAAAAGCATAGTCAATTCAAATTTTGACATCAACAATCCAACTAGGTAGAATAAGTATTCACAGTTGTAAAAATTAAATATTGCATTCATACTCTTACAGATTCCTTATCCATGGTTACATCGATGATGGGTTTTCAGAATTTCCCACCGTGGTTCGTAAAGCACTCATTAGGGCGGGAACATACAATGTCATTGTTGTCGATTGGAGTGACATGTTTACATATTTATATTTCTTAGATATATTAACAGTACCGGAAGTTGGTCACGAAGTTGCAAATTTTATCGATTTCCTAAACACGGAGATTGGCATGCCATTCGAAGATTTGACTCTAATTGGTCATAGTCTTGGTGCCCACGCGTGTGGTTTTGCTGGCAAATATGTTAAAAATGGAAAGATAGATGTTATCATTGGATTGGATCCGGCTTATCCATTGTACTACTTTAGCCACACAACGGAAAGATTGTACAAAACTGATGCGAATTTTGTTGAAAGCATTCAAACTACTACTCTTTTGGGTTTCCCTCATCCAATAGGACTGGCGGCTTTCTTTCCAAATGGAGGAAGGAAACAACCTGGTTGTATTTACGACTTGACCAGGATCTGTGCTCATTCCATGTCTTATATTTATTATGCTGAGGCTATTCTTGAGGATAACTTCCGCAGTATTAAGTGTAAAACGCGTCAAGAAGCGTATTCTAAATGTGGTAAAACCTTTAGTAATGTAAAAATGGGTTCACCCAAGAAGTATGGAAGTGTGGGAATATATTATGTACCTGTTAACGATGAATCACCGTATGGTGATGTTTAATGTACATATGTACTTCATTAAAGCAAAAGGCATTCTTTATCCCAAACTGTTTTCTTATACACATTTCTTTCAGACATTTGGTTGTGGGCACCGAAAATCCCCGAGTGATCGATACAGCTGTATGTATCATCAGATAGAGGATTCCTGAAAAAGGGGCCGAAACCATTGAAAATGTATTGAAAAATTGGGTTGACAGGATGGTCTACTTTCAAGTCAGCTGACGCAGTCATTTAAATGAAATAATATTCCATAATTAATCGGAAGGTTTACCAACAGATGGCCCAACCTATATTCTACATATTACGATTATCAAGGCGATATTACTCCTACTCATATGCAACGAATAATTGCGCATAACTTTAAAGATTCGGAAAGGTACACGGTAAGAGCACTGTCGTAATCAGTGTTGCCACTAAAATAAAATAAAATTATAGTTTTTATCACGATTATCAAAAAAATAATCATGATTTCATGTATGTATTTGTTGAGCTTTTAAATTGGAAAATTAAAGAAAATGCCAAAATATGTTCAATTCATTACACGAATCACAAATACTATAACACCTAGCATAGAAAATAAACTGAAATGTCATTATATGGTCCATTAAAGCAAGTCGAATAGTTGGTACCCGAGCAAGCCCAATTTCTAAGAGATGTATGATAGTAGGATCATGCATAGTCGTGTGACATGTAGATATTTACGTATAGTCTTGTGGGTCTTAGGGATTCTACTACGCTTTGTCAGCAATAAGTTTCAGATCTCTCCAACTCTTCTGCCACTTTTGGGTTAACAAATTTCATTGCATCGCTTTTTCATTTCCTTAGACACCGATTCACAAGCCTTTGTAGCTTTTTTTGCAAAAATGGCGGTCATTTCCCAAGTTATGCAAATTGTAAACAGTACGAAGTCAATATTGGAGAGCAATAGTTTTAGATAGCTTAGTTTTAAAGTTTTGATTCTTCATATTTTGAACAACATTCTAAGGGCTGACTTCGTTTTAGCGATTAGGTTTGTGGCATTTGCTTCGGTTCCTCCATTTTCTGAGACAATACTTCCATTCTGTTATTTTTTAACCGCTTTTCAGCAATGTGTATTTGAGCGAGAGCATTACTACCTTCGTTTTCCATGTACTAATCTTCAGTTCTCCGATGTAAATCTGGCTATCCACGTGTGTTGTCATTTGAAAGAGGTCTAAAATTCGGTGAGGGAGTGGCCATATGTCGTCACCATAAAAGCGTCCATCGAATTTCTCCATTTCTCGGCGATATAGCTAACAGAAGCACAACAATATTGGCGAGAACTAAATCAGAAATAGACTGGGATCAGTGTAAGGCCAGTCAGAGGAAGTTAAAAAATGAGACGCAAAGAGCTAAGCGCCGCATATGGCATCGCTATGGTAATTCTTGAGGAAAGACACATTATAACGGAGCACGAGGGTACGAAGAACCAAAAGCCAAAATTATGCTATGGATGTATGTATACGGCTATAGTAAGACCTATTCTGACTTATGGCTGTCTTGTATGGTGGCAGTCCACCAGCAAGACCAGCAACTTAGCGGCTCTCATAAAGATACAGAGATTGACTTGTATTGGTACTTCTAGTGCCATGAGAACCACACCTACTGCAGGTTTGGTGACTATCCTCAATCTATTTCCGCTGGATATCTTCATTCAAGCCTCGGCAGCTATTAGCGCCCTGAGAATAAGTCAGTCAAATAGTTGGACAATACAACGGGTCATTTTATGGTCCTTAATAAAAATCTAGGAAATATTTCCAGTATGAATTACCTGACTCCGTACACAGATTTCAAGAGACCCTTCATAAGCTCGTTTCCGAGCAGAGAGGAATGGAAAAGCGGTCAGATTACCTACTATATCTGTCTTCACAGGTGGATCAGAGATGAATGTAAGGGTAGGCTCAGATATCTTTTCTGAACCACTGGTATATCCAAATCAGTCCGATTCCCGAATCATAGTAGTGTTTTTCAAGCGAAGATCCTAGCAGTGACAATAGCCACTACTTTTTTCATCGACAGCCACACAGCAATAAAACTCATTTCTGCTATCGAAATACTCGTAAAATCCAAGCTTGTGAAGTGCTGTCGTGAAGAGCTTAAGGTTTTTGGAACACAGCACAAGCTTGTGGTCAGCTGGGTCCCTTGATATGAAAATATACCAAGTAATGAGAAGGTGGACGAATGGGCCAAAAGAAGTTTGGAATCCACATCAGAACAAGTCGATACCTCGGTGTTCATCCCGCCTAGCACACTGAAGCTCAAAGCAAGAATTAAGGCCCGTAGGGAGACTAACGTCAGAAGGTCCTTCCTAGACACTTGTCCCATCACAAGAAGTATATGGCCTTATTTTGATAAGAGCAACACTCACAATATTATCTAAAAGGAATCCATATCAGAACAAGTCCACATTTCGGTGTTCATCCCGCCTTGCATACTGAAGCTCGAAGCTGGAATTAAGACCCACAAGAAGTATATGGCTTTGTTTAGATAAGAGTAGCAGGAATTATACAAAAGGATAGGAAATCCCTTGCTACCCTGATTGGAGAGTCATCACTCTGCGGTACCACTTGAAAAAACTAAGACTAAGGGAAGAAGGCTTATGTCATGGATGTAAAAATGAGGAAGTCAATATTAATTGCAAGCTTAATACAAGCATTTAAGAACTTAAATCTATAATTCACAATATTTACTTATGTAGGTCTATTTCAATATGTTAAAGAGGAAGCGGAGTAAAGGGTGTTTTAAATAGAGTTTTTGATATACTGAAAATCCAAAAGATTATGGCACTCATTTGCCAAGCGTAGCATTCGAGACATAGGCTCATTACGCCCGTAATCAGGACAATCAATGTTACTTGCTAATAGCTGATGTATAAATAAAATATCGGCGACTTTTCTGCGTTTTTCAAGCGAATGCATGTTTAGAAAGTTCAAACGTCGGGCCATGGGTGTCCGCGAAGAGCAAAACGGATAAATCGACGCTGGATACATTCTATTCGATGCGAATGTGTATCATGGGCGACCAGTCTTGGCTGGCGTATTCTAAAATCGGTCTTACAAATGTTAAATATAGGGTTTTTGTGACATAAGGATTTGAGAATTCCTTAGACCAGCGTTTCACAAAACCTAGTGCAGAATTTGCTCTGTTAATAACGCTATCGGAGTGGCTGCGAAAATTTAGTTCACTGTCGCATATGACACCCAAGTCACACAGAAAAGTGACAGTGGAAACGGTCTCGTCGCAGATCACATACGTTTTAGGAGCTGTTGGGAGACGCTTCCGGGAGTAAGTGATGGCTTGGCATTTGTTGACATTCAACTCTAAATAGTTTTTATTACACCAAGTAGAAAAACTATTCAAATCACTTTGAAGTGCGCGGGAGTCAGTTTGGAGATGTATGTAAAAATTATCATATCGTCCGCATAAATAGATAGACGGGAATATTAAATAATGCTATCAACGTCATTAATTGATAAAACGAAAATTAGGGGACCAATATGACTACCTTGAGGGACTCCCGAGGGGGCCTTAAAGGAGTCAGATTTATAGGATCTAAAAAGGACGACATATTGACGTTCTTGAAAGTAAGATTTGATCCACGCAATGAACCCAGATGGAAAACCTAGAGCTTTGAGTTTTAAAAATACAATTGCATGTGAAATTTTATCGAGGAAACTGGACACTTTTTCAAAATCATGCGGCTTTTGGGACACTTTTCTCAGGACTCATTTATAAACTGTGCTGCCAAATTACTTGCTTGGCTACTGGGCCAGAGTCGTAAAAGAATTAAATCTTTTGGGAGGTTAAGTCTATTGAATTCATCTAGAAATGATTTGAAGTCTTTTTTATAAAAAGGATTGGGATTTAAAAAACGTAATTCGCCATTATTTTGAAGTCACTGATTAATGCAATCAATATCTTATAAACACTGAATTAAAATCATTTTGGAAGCCAATCGAATTCACATATTTCGTTAAAGTTAGTAGTGAATTCACTTAAAATCAGTTGAAGTCAGTGAATTCAATTGAAATTATTGGAATTCATTTTTATGTGCAAATGTATCTGTTTCAAATCCTTGAAAAATTTTTTGTTATGTACATATGTAAAACATTAGACGATGTTGAGTCTCGTCAGCTTGGTTAAGCAATTTTACCCTCTTCTGTTTTGTTAAGACATCAAAATTGAAATTTCAAAGATCACGGTATCTATACTACCTCAAAATTTGAATATCGTCCACAAATGTCTTATAATCAGACATCAATATCAACCTGGAATCAAGTGATTTAAAATTATTGCAGTTGATTTCACTGACTTCATCTGAATTCATTACTAACTTCAACGAAATATGTGAATTCACATTAATCACTGACTTTAAAAGAATGGTGAATTCAAGTTTTTTTATTTCGCAGTCTTTTTTAAACATGATTGCTACAATTAAAAACTTGAATTATTTTTTTAAATTTCCTGCGAATGCATTTCCAAAAGAATGCATTCTTTTATAACTCTGCTACTGATTTGGAAAATTCCATAGCATTTGACGGGCATGTAGCAAAACTTTGTATATATTCGTAAAAAAGTGCAAGTATATTGGTATTTCCTTTACCAGAACTTGCTCGTGTGACCGCCTGGTACAAAATCTGTTTCATATCAGTAATTAGTTAAGAAAAGGATAAATACTCGTAGTGTTGCCTGTGTGCCTATCTTATAGTTTGTATTGTTTTAATCCTTAATTGCTTCTGTTAATATGATTTAAAACGATATTTTCATGATTATATTATTGATGTGCTTTATTTCTGCAAATAATTCAGTGGGGACACTTTTTATGCTCTGGGCGACTTTTTTGGGGACTTTCTGAAATTTTTCAGCGGCAACCCTGTATAGGACGATAATTGAAAATTTAATTTTTCAGACCTTTTTTATGAAGAGGAATAATAAAAGAACTTTTCCAAAGCGTAGGGAAGACGCTCTGTGAGAGAGACAGTTGGAATAGAGTCGTAATGGGTAGAACAAAAGAGTTTATGCATTTTTTAAGACTACGATAGGTATACCATCCGGGCCAACAGAGTATTCGCATTTAAGTCCTTCGATCTTTTCCGTCACGTGTGCTACTGTAATAACGACAGACGTAAATGATGTTTTGGCACAATCACTCAGGTAAGAATGGTCGGACTCAGATGTTTGATTGGAGAACGATTGACTGAAGAATTGAGCGAAGTTTGCTATAATTCGAGGATCACTCGACGATGTATTGGAGATAACTGTCTGACTTTTTTTGTATTAATAAAGTGAAAAAAACGTTTGGGGTCAGAGAGAATATCAGATTGCATACGTTCAATATGACCAAGGTAAAGAAATTCACATAGCTCGGAAAAATGGTTATGCGCAAGACGGTAATTGGAGAGGTTAAAATCAGAGCGAGATTCAAGGTAGATACGCCAGAGCTTGTTCCGTTTATTGCGAAGTGAGCATAACTCTTTAGTGTACCAAGGAGGAGAAGATGATAAATGCTCTTGGGGCATGAGTGGGACGGATTGCATGAAACAGCTGAAAATTTCGGAGTAGAAAAAACCAAGAGCACTATCAACAGAAATCTGTGTATTGCTAAGAATGCTGTTGAAATTAATAGCATTTAAAAGATTACTAAGTTTTGTAAAGTTTGCCTTACGAAAGTTAAAGCAATAATAAAGCTCAGATTGTACAGTATTATTATCGTTATTCTAAGTGACAGTAAGAGAAAGAGGAGGGTGGTCCAATTTGGATAAAAGATGGTTGCTTAATGAAACGATGCAGTTATCGGCATCTGTCAAAAAAATTAGGTCAAGTTGTCTGCCCAAGTTATTAGTAACACCGCTTAACTGGTAAAAACTGGAGTCTAAAAGACAATCGATGAAAAGAACCTCCTTATCTGAGGAAGGATTAATTGCTACATAATGGGACTGATCATCAGATAGAACCCACTGAAGGTCGGAGAAATTAAATTCACCCAGAATTAATATGGTGTCGCGAGGATCAACAATATCAAACAAAGAATCTATTGCGTCTATAGCTATCTGGTAGCTCTGCATGGGCTGGGATGTTCAAATGTATGCAACAAAGGATGAAAATATTCCGCTTAGATATACTAATTTTGACACAAATATACTCAAAACTAGATGTATGCGAAGTGTTGAGTCAAAGCGGTTCTGTACAGCTGCTTATGTAGTTCATTACATCGTGTAACGTAGTAGCAGAAGAGAGCCTTGAAATGAAGATTGTTTTTCGAGGAGGTTTTTTTACTACCACCGGTTGACGGATAAGGATGTTAGAATCGGCGTTTGCACACGGGAAGAGGTATGTGGTAGAGAATCTTCGTTGCAAGGAGGAATCAAAGAAGAAGAGGCATCAGTTGAAGATTTATCACTTGATACGTCGTAAGCAGGAGATTCCCCAAGTGAATTTGAGTAAAACTATATTTTGGAGCGGAGGTTCCAAGGTAAGGTCTATCTTGTCTTGTATCATGGTTGACTTCGGGGTAGATACGATCGTGGTAAGTGATCGTTGTTGCTGAAGCGGCGGCGGTAACCCTTTTTCTTTATCACTGTCTTATACACCTTAAATATAAATTTCTTGGTCGACATTTCTTCGGTCACCTAGAATAATTATCCAGCAATGACATCTTGAACTACATTAAATCAAGTGGATGGTCTGCTATTTCATATGAACCATATTTGTAGAACTAGGGTTGACCAATGAGCAAGGGACATCTCTAGCTTTGGGTATCACAATGGGTCTGTATTGACATGAGGGTGGCGTTGTGGATTCTTACACTTGCCTACGCACGTATATATCTAACATAACTTAGGGACTCTATTTTCTAATGATCTTAGTGAACTTGCGTCCTAAAATTTATAAGAAGTGGAAAAATCTATGGTATCACAAAGAAAGGAACTCATCTGCTCTAATTGTGGTTGCACCTTGGTACAGTCAGCCACTCTAACCTAAACCTTAACCAACATATATTGAAAAGAGAAATGGCTACTAGGCTAGACGGCAAATCACCTACAACAGGAGGTGCCAGTTTTTGACACAACTTTTGCTCAGTGAAAGCTAATTTGAAGAATAATGTCCTAGTTCCACTTATAATATGATCAAATCTGAAAAAATATCCTAATACCCGTCCAATCGTTACAGTTTTACTGGTAACAAAGTACTCCCTAAGGCAGAATCTCTACGAAGCTGGAAAAGTAACAGCCGCCTTAATGCAGCAAACCTTCAACTATCTAAAAATCGGTGAATGAAATTAGACGATTCATGGATGAAGAATGTTCATCAATTGGTGATATCACATAGCTTTCACCTTGGTTAAGTCTGGTATAGGAGGAAATACAGCGATTGGGTCAAAGCGATGTTGCAGGTCAAATTGGTCACAGATTTTTCACAGAGTGCATGATTTTCGGCACTCCTTACGTGTCCTTGTCTTATTTTCTGGATGAGTACGGCGACTGAAATTTGGAGTTAGCGTACGCAAAGTCATTGTAACCGAATGGAGAATTTAAAGCATTTTTTCTCATGATTAAATGGCAGGTATAAACGATTTGAAACGTCAATTAAACCGCACCTAACTTCATCCATAGCTAAGTTCTATCTTTAGGCACATACATAAGTATGTCTATCAGCTCTTCAATTTGGATATCGCCTCTAATTGGAAGAAAACTGTGGCCGTAATGATAAGGAGGTGTGTATACTTGTAGTATGCAATTAGATACACATTATAACAATTAGTTGCATTAGTTACGAATAATAGGCAGAACTTGACAAAATTGCTTCCCATACTGTCTGTAGTATAAGATTACTCTTGTCGCAATGAAGATACTTACTTTGCTGGGTGCGATTACCTTTGTAGCAGGTTTGTTAAAAGATCTTTTCTACCGAAAGGTGTCTAAGTGTGACTCCTTACTTTCAGTTGTATCTGCTGTTTTACACAAACGTGAAGCTGATACAGATTACTCGTATTACGTGGATGAATACGACTCCGCATCAGATGCATACGGTAATGAAAGATCTATTGAGGAGGAATTTTAAAGATTAACTCTTTATTTAATTAAGAGGAATACCAAAATGATTCTGGATGGTTTGTACCAACTGCCAATGGTACCTTATATTGGGTTTCCAAGGAAGAATGGAATGACACAACACCCGTCGAATTCGTTGGGTCAGGATCACCTAAGTTTTATTTGTACACCAATTTAAACCCAGAGCAGCCTACACATATATATCTAAATAACGTAGATAGTATAATGAATTCAAATTTTGACATCACCAATCCAACTAGGTATAATCAACATTCACAGTTTTAAAACTTAAATATTGGATCCATACTCTTACAGATTCCTTATCCATGGTTTCACCAATGATGGGTTTTCAGAATTTCCCACCGTGGTTCGTAAAGCACTCATTAGTGCGGGAACATACAATGTCATTGTCGTCGATTGGAGTTCCATGTCTTCAAAAATATATCACAGAGCTAAATGGGCAGTACCGGAAGTTGGTCGCGAAGTTGCAAATTTTATCGATTTTCTTAACATGGAGATTGGCATGCCATTCGAAGATTTGACTCTAATTGGTCATAGTCTTGGTGCCCACGCGTGTGGTTTTGTTGGAAAGCATGTTAAAAATGGAAAGATAGATGTTATCATTGGTTTGGATCCGGCTTATCCGTTGTACTACTTTGCCGACACAACGGAAAGATTGTGCGAAACCGATGCGAATTTTGTTGAAAGCATTCAAACTACTACTCTTTTGGGTTTCTCTGATCCAATTGGCCTGGCGGCTTTTTTTCCAAATGGAGGAAGGAAACAACCTGGTTGTGGACTCGACTTAATCAGGAGCTGTGCTCATTCCATGTCTTATACTTATTATGCTGAGGCTATTCTTGCGGATAACTTTCGCAGTATTAAGTGCAAAACGCGTGAAGAAGCTTATTCTAAATGTGGTAAAACCTTTAGTAATGTAAGAATGGGTTCACCGAAGAAGTATGGAAGTCTGGGAATATATTATGTACCTGTTAACGATAAACCACCTTATGGTGGTATTTAATGTACAACATTAAAGCAAAAGGCATTCTTTTTCCAAAACTGGTTTCTTATGTATATTTCGTTCACACATTTGGTTGTAAACGCACGGACTGGGTAAGCTTCAAATCAAGTCTTCAAGAGAGGATAGAACCAAGTACACCAATACGGTCTAAAGAGCAACTAGATTCAGAGCTCGAGCAATTTATCAGAGATATCCAAATTTCGGCTTGGGAAAACACCCCTAACATCAAAAAACAATTGAAGCGTAACTACTATCCTCTCGAAATTAGAGAGTTAATTACCGAAAAGCGGAAAGCAAGAAAGAAATGGCACCAAAGCAGAGCCCCGCAGGATAAAAATAAGTTTAATAATCTGGTACAGCAAGTTAGACGAACAATTAAGGAACTTAAAGATTCTGAAATTAATTCATTCCTACAAAATCTTAGCAACCATAACAACACGGAGTACTCGCTCTGGAAAGCTACTAAGAAATTAAAGAGACCAATCATTCACATTCCTCCAATCAAACAACAGGATGGAAAGTGGGCTAAAAGTAACAAGCAAAAAGCTGAAAGATTTGCAGACCACCAATTTGGCTTTCGAGTGAAACATTCAACCATTGATCAGGTACACCGAATAACAAATATTGTTGAAAAAGCGCTTGAAGAGAAAAAAGTTTGCTCTACAGTCTTCCTCGATGTAGCACAAGCATTTGATAAAGTTTGGCATAAAAAAGATACTACCCAACGAACAGGCTGAAATCCTAAGATCATACATTTCGGACAGATACTTCCGCATAAAAGAGAAAGACACATATTCGGAGCTTAAAGAAACCAAAGCGGGTGTACCCCAAGGGAGTGTTCTTGGGCCAATATTATATCTCCTGTACACCCACGATATTCCAACACCAGAATACAACTCGATTGCTACATTTGCTGATGACACGGCTTTAATGGCAGTTGCGGAAAGCAATGCGGACTCAATTCGTAAACTACAAGAGGCGATCTCGCATATTCAAAATTGGACAAGAAAATGGCGAATACGATTAAACGAATCAAAATCAGTACATGTTGATTTTACAAATAAAACATACAGAAAAGCTACAATCCGTCTGGAATGGATCGTATGATACCCTATCCTCCTCTCTATAAAGTGAGCGTGACCAAATTGCATTTTGTACTCAAATATAGCTATAATGTCGAACGTTTGAGGATGTTACATGTAAAATTTTATCAAAATAGGTTTTTTTATGATAACGCCCCCAAAAAGTGGGCGTGGCCAAAACTGTTCTATGGGTGAATTGTAGGAAATCTGAATACCTAAATATTTGGTCTTAACAAAATTTTTCGGTTTCATATAATTTAGTGAAGTTATAAAAAAGTAGGCGTGGCAGTGGGCGGATGTAAAAAAAAATTTACACTTCTACTGTATCTTTTCGTCAGAAGCCCAGATATGAAATTTCAGCGTCCTAGTTAAAAATGTAAGGCCCAAAATAGGTTTTTTGATGATAACGCCCCCAAAAAGTGGGCGTGGCCAAAACTGTTCTATGGGTGTATTGTAGGGAATCTAAATACCCAAATATTTGGTGTTAACAAAATTTTTCGGTTTCATATAATTTAGTGAAGTTATAAAAAAGTAGGCGTGGCAGTGGGCGGATGTAAAAAAATTTTACACTTGTACTGTATCTTTTTCTCAGAAGCCCAGATATGAAATTTCATCGTCCTAGCTCAAAATTTAAGGCCCAAAAAGCGGTGACATACGGACGGACGGACGGACGGACGGTCATCGCTCAATCGATTTCGCTATTGATGCTGATCACGAATATATATACTTTATAGGGTCTATCTCGATTATTTCTCTATGTTACAAACTATGTGTCAAACTTAATATACCCTTAGGATAGGGTATAAAAACAGGCGACAATCTTTAATTAATAGAATCGCTCTCCTGTTGAGATTTTGCAATCTGAGGACATAGTGCTTCTTTGGCTTAAAGACATCATGTCCAGTTTTCTAAATCTAGTTAACATTCCCAAACCTTGAACTGAGGTTAAAATGTAAAAGCTCACTTGTGGAACCTAAAGATCTTCGACCTATCAGTCCATCTTCTTTTCTGTTAAAAACATTGGAAAGGCTAATTGATATCCATCTATGTTAGAGCATCAATCCAACTATGATCCCTATGTCCCAATATTCGTTGTGGAAAAACAAATCAGTCAAAACAGCCTTCTATTCGCTCATTGGGTTTATTGAAAGATCTCTGACAATTAAAGAATATACCTTGGTGTATTGCAGCCTCAAGTAAACTCTTACGGGAATTCTTCAATATGCTCCCCAGATGTAGACTAGACCTAGACGCTCACGAAACTGAATTCGTTCTCTTCACGAGGAAATACAAGGTTCCCCTCCTTGAATTAATGCCACCAGCCCTTTCTTTATATATAGTTCGGCGTCTTGTGCAGGATAGGAATAGAAAACTAAACTGGAAATCTTATCTAATAGAACGGGTTAAATGCCAATATAGCTCTCTATTGATGTAAAAAGGCAAACTACATATGTATAAGCATCTACTATTAAGGTTAAGTAGGTAGAAGGCTGCAGCTAGTACTCGGATCAATAATGGATACATTGTGAACCCCTGTCGTGGAGGAACTTAAAAAACAGACAAAGCTTTGTTTCTGGCTTTGAAATAGCTAAGGGGTCGTTGCGTAAATCAACCCGAGATTGTTAGAAATTTAATAGTAGTTGGCTGGTCGCCCAGGTCTCCGAAGTGGAATTCGCCGAGGACTGCATAGCCCAGTTGTGCATAGCCTTGGGCATTAGCATAGGAAAGCTGGATGCATCTACTAAAGCTGGATGTAAGACTAATGACAGATGGAAAATTGGCTTGACGTGTTGTAAATCAAGACAGATCTGACCTAAGCTGGATTAGAAACGTAGGTCAGGTTTGTTATGCTATGTCCTTATGGAACACTTTCTGATAGGCTAACATGCTAAAAGACTGGCCTCTGACCTCTTTTAAAATGACTTCTGCAGGAGGTGCTGGTACAAAGTGGAGCAAAAAACCATTATTCACTTTCTATGCACCTATCCAGCTCTGTTCCAAAAAAGACTGCTCTATTTAGGGCCTCTATTCTTTAATGAATGGGGACTTCAATGCCAAAATCGGTAAGGAAAACATATTCGGCGGATTAGTTGGAAAGCACAACCTCCACGGCACGACAACAGATAACGGCTTCCGGCTAATCAATTTTGCAGCAGTTCGTAATACGGTGATAAGTAACACTAGGTTTCCAAGACTACGAATTCACACAGCAACCTGGCGCTCTCCAGATGGTCGAACCGCCAACCAAATCGACCACGTGCTAATAGATGCGAGGCACGCATCCAACATTCTGAATGTGCAAACTTTCAGAGGGGCAAACGTCGACTCTGACCATTTTCTTGTTGGAGCTAAATTCAGAGGTCGACTATCCAACAAGAAGAAGCTGCATGCCGCCCAGAAAAAGAAATTCAACGTTGGAAGACTTAGCACGACTGGAGTAGCCAGAGTCTACACAGAGCTCCTGAGCGAGAGACTCTCCGCTGTGCATTCACCATCCACAAACGCCAACAATCTGTGGAACCAGTATCGCGACATCATCAAAGGGGTAGCAGAGACCATAGGCTACCAACCACCACCCAAAAAGAGCCCTTGGTATGATGAATGCGTGCGTCGGAAAAAGGTGACAGAAAATGCACACTTGCAAGCACTGCAACGCAAAACAAGGGCAGCGAGAGAAGAGTATCGAACCAGAAAAAGGGAGGAGAAGAAGATCCTGCGTAAGAAGAAAAGGGCCCACGCAGCCTCCCAGCTCAAGGATATCGAAGAGTCCCGCGATAGGGACAACATCCGGATGTTTTTCAGGAAAGCCAAGCAACTGGCAGCTGGCTTCAAGCCCGGAATGCAGACTCTTCGAAACAGTGAAGGAAACCTGGTCACCGAAGCACAGGGAATAGTAGATGTGTTTAAGCAGCATTTCCAGCAGCTACTTAATGGGCAGGTAGAGAGAGTGATAGGGCAAGAAGAGAACCCGCATCCAGTCAATGAAGAATCCATCCCCCTCCTAGTTTTGAAGAAGTCGGCTCAGCTATCAAAAAGCTGAAGAGCTGATGGTCTACCAGCAGAGGTTTCCAAACATGGTGGTGATGCTTTGGTAGGGAGCATGCACCAAATCATCAACCAAGTATGGGTAGATGAAGTCATGTCCGATGACTAGCCTATCAGCTCTATATGCCCCATCTTTAAGAAAGAACTACCCAGGCATATCCCTGCTTAATATCGCATATAAAATCCTATTTAACGTACTATGTGAACGTGTGAAGCCTTTCTGCACAACACTAATCGGCACGTACCAGTGTGGCTTCCGGCCCGGCAGATCGACGATCGACCAATTTTTCACACTAAGGCAAATCCTGGAAAAGACCAACGAATTTCAAGTCGATATTCACCATCTCTTCATCGACTTTAAAGCCGCATATGATAGCATTCATCGTCTTGAGCTCTACAAGGCGATGGCCGAATTCGGGATTCGGGATGATCGGGATAACACGCGGTGCAACGTGCAATTCGGCAACAGTTCCTCTGAACTATTCCAAACATGCACCGGATTTCGGCAAGGGGATGCGCTATTATGTGACTTCTTCAATCTTGTGCTGGAACAGATAGTGCGCAGGGTAGGTGTGAACACGGAAGGCACTATCTTCAACAAATCTGTCCAGTTGCTGGGATACGCAGACGACATCGACATCATCGGTCGCTCCCAGCGCGCCGTGTTAGAGGCTTTTACGGCAATTGAAGAAGATGCGAAACGTGTTATCCTTGAAGTGAATGAGGACAAAACCAAATACATGTTGTCAACAAACAAAGAAGCATCTGTCCACCGCCTAGGACAAAACGTCACTGTTGGCAACAGTAACTTCGAAGTGGTTAAGGAGTTTACCTAACTCGTAGTAAACATCAACTCCACGAATGACACCTTAGTGGAGATTCGACGAAGACTTACCGTAGGAAACCGCTGCTACTTCGGTTTCGCGAAACAAATGGGTTCACTCTCAACTCAGAAGACGAAATACATGTTCTACAAAACGTTGATCCTGCCAGTTCTGCTGTATGGAGCCGGATGTTGGACAATAGGCAGGAAAGCAGAGCAGATTTTGAATACTTTCGAGAGAAAAATTTTTCGTTGTATATTCGGTTTGGTATGCGAGGAGGACGAATGGAGGAGGAGATACAAGCGCGAACTCTATGAGCTGTACCAAGATGTGGATGTAGTCCAGAAAACAAAAACACGTCGAATACACTGGCTCGGCCACATCGAGCGAATGGACTATAATGCTCCAGTAAAGAGGATGTTCGAATCACAGCCCCCAGGTTCGAGACGACAAGGAAGACCGAACCTCGCAGAATATCACATAGCCTTCACCTAGGTTAAGTGTGGTATAGGGACAAATACAGCAATGCATTCGAAAAGTGTCGGACAGGAGACTAACCATGTATACATTATGTTAATTTGCAAAGAATTGTTCTATCTCTCTGTGATGCGGCGATGATTTCATACATAAAGTTTTAATCCCCTACAAGTAAACCACAAGGATCCTTTTCATAGCTAGTGCTAGTGTTGAAACTTTTTGTTATGCTCTCCATTGCTTTGTAACTCTTTAACGATGTTTGTCTTTTGTTCTCCTAATTGAGTCTAAAAATAAAAACAAAAAAACTAAAACCAACATAAAGGACATCAAACAATACCTTTTCGACACGTGCACTTAGGGCAAAATGTCCTTTACCCCATTTTCGATTCCACCATCACAAGAACTCGACTCGCAATGCGCAAATGTATTTCAAACACTCTCACAAGATGTTAAAAGCAAAAAGCAAATCCCTTGAGGTGTATTTATGAATTAAAACGTATGCCAAACCAAAAGGATATGATTCATCCTGAGTATTGTTACTAAAAGAAACCATTCGTAATAACTCGGTCATGTAAAGCGCAAAACTTTTAAATTTACGACGCATTTTACGCTAAATTGTTGGCGCCTTCCCAATCCAATCAGTAGTGACCCAACAACACACATTTTTTTACTTTATTTGTCCCCGTCGTCGTCATCTTAATTTACAGTGTCCCACTGGGCTATCGACTAGCTAGCCTTTTTGTTTTAAAGCTTATTTATTTATCCTTCACCCGAAAAGTAGCCACCGCCAGTCAACCCACTTCCTATTCTGGGTAATTGGGCTCCTCGCCACAATGACGCTGTTGGATGGAATCAACAACATTACAAATACTAGGAGAACAATTCCTAACCGAATGCAACAAAAAACTTTATAAATATGCAAAGTACAACATTAAGGACCGCCATAGGGAGCACAACATACTGCGCCTCGCGTCATTACAAATCATCAGCCAGTTGTGACGAAGACGAGGCACAATGGCTAGTGGAGCAGAAAGCCCGTCTGCGGCAATGCTTTTAGATTTATTAAATATGCACTGGAAGTGGAAACAAATTTTTAAGGATACACATCCTTGTTGGGTGGTGGGTAATGCACCACCAGCACCATGTCACTTGTGTCCTCGAAACGAAGTAAATCAGTGGCACCGGGCATTTAACACATTCCCTTTGACGACAGCAACGACGACTACGACTACGACGACGATGACGATGACGATGACGATGACTTCTTCTTGTCCTTCCGATACACTTAAGGGATGTGGTATGGAATAATGTCATGGCCATCAAGAGCACAATACATCGGCCAATGGGGTGCGGCGGCAGTAGCAGGATTTAAACAATAGCATTGCAAGTGCAGTCTTTTTTTATTTTTTTTTTTGTCCACGGGTAACCTTGACTTTTTGCTTGTACGCTGCTGGTCAGAGAAAGAAAACGAGTTCCGCACATTCTTGGAATCGCGCAGAGTGTTTATAGATACAGCCGATGCATAGATACATGTTGAGACACAACCGGGCGCTCTTCATGTCAACGGCCAGCGGAATTTGTGCCAAAGAGAGAAGGATAGCTTGACAAGTGGACCTGATTGCTGCTAATTATCGACCTTCACATCTTCGAAATTTACGGTTTGATTGAGGTGGACTCATGTTGCCCCGAGTTGGGTGTCGTTGCACGGCCTGAAGGAAGGGGATGTTCGGTTGTGACTTTGCGCATTGGCGTGATTAATTTGCTGAACATTTTGTTATTGGTAATTATGAAGGTTTTCTGGACAAACGATTGTGTTGATGCACTCAAGGGAGGAAAATAGGGGCATTCGGTTGATTTTTGACGTCATGAGGTGCAATGTATCAAGGACACTTGATCACACACGTAACGAATGATGAGGTTAACCTTTTGGAAATATGAACGTGTCGGTGCTGGCAATTTATGCCTACCAGTAAGGTTTGCTGAATTTCTATAAAGGAAACGTGCCGTGTAAGGACACTGCTGTAAGGAAGTTTTTGTTTAGTGCTTACAAGGACATGTTTGATGTAATTTGAACGAACATTGGAATTGATTAGTAAATTTGTATTATTATTATTGTGCAGGAGTGAGTTGGTTGGTTGAAACAGGCCCTCGATGAGGATGCACATCGGCATTGTGGTGCCGATGTGTAAGGTGGGTGTATCACCCTCTACTCTTATGAAGGACCTAATCTTAGCCGTGCAGGCGTTGCTGAGATCGTTTAAATAGGTATTCACCTAATGTAGTCTTCCTGATGTAGCCAAGTGTAGGGCACGTGCGTAGGAGATGAATAATGGTTCAATCTTCCTCTTCGTCCATACAGCTTCTACAGAAGTCGTTATAGGGAATGCCAAATCTTTCAGGAAGTCTTCCTATAGCACAATGTCCGGTGAGGGAATTAACTATCTTGGAGAGGGTTTCTTTCTTATGCTTTAAAAGTCTGCTGGACTTGGTCTTATTTAGAGTCGACCAGAGCAGCCTAGCGGTATTGCATTGGTCGAGTTGATCTATGATTGGCGTCACTCACCGCGTCGGCGTTGATAAGCATAAGACGTTGTCGCCTTGATGTCCATGAAACTTATACTATTTAAACCAGAGGAGCCTCGTCTAGTCAGTTCATGAGCTTCACAAATCACTGGTATGTTACAGGTACCCAGCAAAGGGTGAGGTGGTACTGTCCAACTATCTCGTTAAGAGATACGCGACAGTCTTTTACTGCCTTGGATCTCGTTGTCTTGGTTGCCATGTATATGACAATATCCAACGCTGATACCGCATTAACCGCCAGTCAGTCAGCTGCTTGATGAATGACAGTGACTTTAGCTTGAAAACGCTGCAATAAAAGGAGAGCTGGATATCCAGGTCTTCTGAGGAGACTCCAGCACCGACTCCGTCCTCGCTTTTGGGCCCATCCGTAAAAATTGACAGCAATTCTTGGTAGAAGGCAGGCAAGGCATGAGTATTGATTTTTTACCGAAATGTATAGCCAGAGCATAATGTTTGGTTGTAGAACCCAACTGGATCCTACAGCTGTATAGGGCATCCTGGCACGTTCTACTGTGTTTTTTCTCTAAAGAAGCTTGCGGTCAAGCTTTAGGCTTAAGTAACCGGCACTATTTGAGAGGATAAGGAGGGTGTCTCTGAGCTTTGGGAGTTTGTGTTTTCTTGTGAACGGTCTTCGACAGATTAACAGAGAGGTCACAGCTTTCAGTCCAGCTTGTTAGTTTATTGAGGGCAGACTACATGACATTGCCCAGTGTCTGCGGGTATTTTCCAGTAAATAATAAAGCGACGTCATCTGCATAGGCGAGATTTTTGCATCCAGTTTTTTTTTCTATTTTCAAAAGGACTTCGTTGAGCACTAGGTTCCATATTAGTGGAGACAATACTCCCTTTTGGGGAGTGCCTCGGTGTGCACGTCATCTGCTTTTAAGCAGCAGATTGTTTTGCAGATGTTGAGACCTCGTAGTGAAAAGACACTAATCTCTCTAAATCCTATTTAATGCTGATGACAACGCGCTGATACTTGCACTTGCAATCTACATACCTCTTTGGTGGTACCCGACGTCGCGACGTCCGTATTTATCATCAAATTCTTGTTCACTCAACAATTTGAATTTATGCCTGCCATCTATCACTAAATAGCGAAATTTACTTGACGACAGGAAGTTCACGTAAACTTTGAAATTTAAATTTAAAAACGTTGCAAGCTTATGGTACCTAGAACTAGTTCGGTACTCAACTGGGAAAGTTTTCGCGAAAACCAAAGCTGTCTTTGCTAAAGCTTTCCTGTCACTTATTATAGCTTTATAGCGTAGACCCAAATAATAGCCTACAACGGTGCTTTTTGCACCTTCTGTGAGAACCATATGCATCCCACGATTGTATAAGTATCCAACAGATGACACCAGCCCTGAATTTCGGATTTTGTCTAATAAGTGAATTGATTCACAATGTGTACACGGTTAGTCAGGTCAGATGCAATGTATTGACAGAGAAGTATGCAGATAGATCACACTACATATGTACTTCAAGTCATAAAGGACCTGGACAAAATCTCTTCAAGCACCGAGTCTCTCTTTCATCTCCGTTTTATACATTGTTCCATAAATGCCACATATCTTGAAACAAAGTTGTCCATGTTTTAGATCATCCGATTGTAGGTCTTTTGGTTCAACCCTTTTATTCTTTCTTGCCTATTTCACCCAGATAATCAAGGGAAAGCCGTAATAAGTGACTTTTACCTAAATCTCGGGACCTGGACAAAATCGACAGCTATGCTGGATAGGGTTTTTCCAGCAACGAGTCCATACGAGTATACGTTTTATACATTGTTCCATAAATGCCACATATCTTGAAACAAAGTTGTCCATGTTTTAGATCATCCGATTGTAGGTCTTTTGGTTCAACCCTTTTATTCTTTCTTGCCTATTTCACCCAGATAATCAAGGGAAAGCCGTAATAAGTGACTTTTACCTAAATCTCGGGACCTGGACAAAATCGACAGCTATGCTGGATAGGGTTTTTCCAGCAACGAGTCCATACGAGTATACGTTTTATACATTGTTCCATAAATGCCACATATCTTGAAACAAAGTTGTCCATGTTTTAGATCATCCGATTGTAGGTCTTTTGGTTCAACCCTTTTATTCTTTCTTGCCTATTTCACCCAGATAATCAAGGGAAAGCCGTAATAAGTGACTTTTACCTAAATCTCGGGACCTGGACAAAATCGATAGCTATGCTGGATAGCGTTTTTCCAGCAACGACTCTCTCCTTCATTTACGTTTTATACATTGTTCCATAAATGCCACATATCTTGAAACAAAGTTGTCCATGTTTTAGATCATCCGATTGTAGGTCTTTTGGTTCAACCCTTTTATTCTTTCTTGCCTATTTCACCCAGATAATCAAGGGAAAGCCGTAATAAGTGACTTTTACCTAAATCTCGGGACCTGGACAAAATCGACAGCTATGCTGGATAGGGTTTTTCCAGCAACGAGTCCATACGAGTATACGTTTTATACATTGTTCCATAAATGCCACATATCTTGAAACAAAGTTGTCCATGTTTTAGATCATCCGATTGTAGGTCTTTTGGTTCAACCCTTTTATTCTTTCTTGCCTATTTCACCCAGATAATCAAGGGAAAGCCGTAATAAGTGACTTTTACCTAAATCTCGGGACCTGGACAAAATCGACAGCTATGCTGGATAGGGTTTTTCCAGAAACGAGTCTATTTTTCATTTACGTTTTATACATTGTTCCATAAATGCCACATATCTTGAAACAAAGTTGTCCATGTTTTAGATCATCCGATTGTAGGTCTTTTGGTTCAACCCTTTTATTCTTTTTTGCCTATTTCACCCAGATAATCAAGGGAAAGCCGTAATAAGTGATTTTTACCTAAATCTCGGGACCTGGACAAAATCGATAGCTATGCTGGATAGCGTTTTTCCAGCAACGAGTCCATACGAGTATACGTTTTATACATTGTTCCATAAATGCCACATATCTTGAAACAAAGTTGTCCATGTTCTAGATCATCCGGTTGTAGGTCTTTTGGTTCAACCCTTTTATTCTTTCTTGCCTATTTCACCCAGATAATCAAGGGAAAGCCGTAATAAGTGATTTTTACCTAAATTCCGGGACCTGGACAAAATCGATAGCTATGCTGGATAGCGTTTTTCCAGCAACGAGTCCATACGAGTATACGTTTTATACATTGTTCCATAAATGCCACATATCTTGAAACAAAGTTGTCCATGTTTTAGATCATCCGGTTGTAGGTCTTTTGCTTCAACCCTTTTATTCTTTCTTGCCTATTTCACCCAGATAATCAAGGGAAAGCCGTAATAAGTGATTTTTACCTAAATCTCGGGACCTGGACAAAATCGATAGCTATGCTGGATAGCGTTTTTCCAGCAACGAGTCCATACGAGTATACGTTTTATACATTGTTCCATAAATGCCACATATCTTGAAACAAAGTTGTCCATGTTTTAGATCATCCGATTGTAGGTCTTTTGGTTCAACCCTTTTATTCTTTCTTGCCTATTTCACCCAGATAATCAAGGGAAAGCCGTAATAAGTGATTTTTACCTAAATTTCGGGACCTGGACAAAATCGATAGCTATGCTGGATAGGGTTTTTCCAGCAACGAGTCCATACGAGTATACGTTTTATACATTGTTCCATAAATGCCACATATCTTGAAACAAAGTTGTCCATGTTTTAGATCATCCGATTGTAGGTCTTTTGGTTCAACCCTTTTATTCTTTCTTGCCTATTTCACCCAGATAATCAAGGGAAAGCCGTAATAAGTGATTTTTACCTAAATTTCGGGACCTGGACAAAATCGATAGCTATGGTGGATAGCGTTTTTCCAGCAACGAGTCCATACGAGTATACGTTTTATACATTGTTCCATAAATGCCACATATCTTGAAACAAAGTTGTCCATGTTTTAGATCATCCGATTGTAGGTCTTTTGGTTCAACCCTTTTATTCTTTCTTGCCTATTTCACCCAGATAATCAAGGGAAAGCCGTAATAAGTGATTTTTAACTAAATTTCGGGACCTGGACAAAATCGATAGCTATGGTGGATAGCGTTTTTCCAGCAACGAGTCTATTTTTCATTTACGTTTTATACATTGTTCCATAAATGCCACATATCTTGAAACAAAGTTGTCCATGTTTTAGATCATCCGATTGTAGGTCTTTTGGTTCAACCCTTTTATTCTTTCTTGCCTATTTCACCCAGATAATCAAGGGAAAGCCGTAATAAGTGATTTTTACCTAAATTTCGGGACCTGGACAAAATCGATAGCTATGGTGGATAGCGTTTTTCCAGCAACGAGTCCATACGAGTATACGTTTTATACATTGTTCCATAAATGCCACATATCTTGAAACAAAGTTGTCCATGTTTTAGATCATCCGATTGTAGGTCTTTTGGTTCAACCCTTTTATTCTTTCTTGCCTATTTCACCCAGATAATCAAGGGAAAGCCGTAATAAGTGATTTTTACCTAAATTTCGGGACCTGGACAAAATCGATAGCTATGGTGGATAGCGTTTTTCCAGCAACGAGTCCATACGAGTATACGTTTTATACATTGTTCCATAAATGCCACATATCTTGAAACAAAGTTGTCCATGTTTTAGATCATCCGATTGTAGGTCTTTTGGTTCAACCCTTTTATTCTTTCTTGCCTATTTCACCCAGATAATCAAGGGAAAGCCGTAATAAGTGATTTTTACCTAAATTTCGGGACCTGGACAAAATCGATAGCTATGGTGGATAGCGTTTTTCCAGCAACGAGTCCATACGAGTATACGTTTCATACATTGTTCCATAAATGCCACATATCTTGAAACAAAGTTGTCCATGTTTTAGATCATCCGATTGTAGGTCTTTTGGTTCAACCCTTTTATTCTTTCTTGCCTATTTCACCCAGATAATCAAGGGAAAGCCGTAATAAGTGATTTTTACCTAAATTTCGGGACCTGGACAAAATCGATAGCTATGGTGGATAGCGTTTTTCCAGCAACGAGTCCATACGAGTATACGTTTTATACATTGTTCCATAAATGCCACATATCTTGAAACAAAGTTGTCCATGTTTTAGATCATCCGATTGTAGGTCTTTTGGTTCAACCCTTTTATTCTTTCTTGCCTATTTCACCCAGATAATCAAGGGAAAGCCGTAATAAGTGATTTTTACCTAAATTTCGGGACCTGGACAAAATCGATAGCTATGGTGGATAGCGTTTTTCCAGCAACGAGTCCATACGAGTATACGATTCATACATTGTTCCATAAATGCCACATATCTTGAAACAAAGTTGTCCATGTTTTAGATCATCCGATTGTAGGTCTTTTGGTTCAACCCTTTTATTCTTTCTTGCCTATTTCACCCAGATAATCAAGGGAAAGCCGTAATAAGTGATTTTTACCTAAATCTAGGGACCTGGACAAAATCGATAGCTATGCTGGATAGGGTTTTTCCAGAAACGAGTCTATTTGTCATTTACGTTTTATACATTGTTCCATAAATGCCACATATCTTGAAACAAAGTTGTCCATGTTTTAGATCATCCGATTGTAGGTCTTTTGGTTCAACCCTTTTATTCTTTCTTGCCTATTTCACCCAGATAATCAAGGGAAAGCCGTAATAAGTGATTTTTACCTAAATCTAGGGACCTGGACAAAATCGACAGCTATGCTGGATAGGGTTTTTCCAGCAACGAGTCTATTTTTCATTTACGTTTTATACATTGTTCCATAAATGCCACATATCTTGAAACAAAGTTGTCCATGTTTTAGATCATCCGATTGTAGGTCTTTTGGTTCAACCCTTTTATTCTTTTTTGCCTATTTCACCCAGATAATCAAGGGAAAGCCGTAATAAGTGATTTTTACCTAAATCTCGGGACCTGGACAAAATCGATAGCTATGCTGGATAGCGTTTTTCCAGCAACGAGTCCATACGAGTATACGTTTTATACATTGTTCCATAAATGCCACATATCTTGAAACAAAGTTGTCCATGTTTTAGATCATCCGATTGTAGGTCTTTTGGTTCAACCCTTTTATTCTTTCTTGCCTATTTCACCCAGATAATCAAGGGAAAGCCGTAATAAGTGATTTTTACCTAAATTTCGGGACCTGGACAAAATCGATAGCTATGGTGGATAGCGTTTTTCCAGCAACGAGTCTATACGAGTATACGTTTTATACATTGTTCCATAAATGCCACATATCTTGAAACAAAGTTGTCCATGTTTTAGATCATCCGATTGTAGGTCTTTTGGTTCAACCCTTTTATTCTTTCTTGCCTATTTCACCCAGATAATCAAGGGAAAGCCGTAATAAGTGATTTTTACCTAAATCTCGGGACCTGGACAAAATCGACAGCTATGCTGGATAGGGTTTTTCCAGAAACGAGTCTATTTGTCATTTACGTTTTATACATTGTTCCATAAATGCCACATATCTTGAAACAAAGTTGTCCATGTTTTAGATCATCCGATTGTAGGTCTTTTGGTTCAACCCTTTTATTCTTTCTTGCCTATTTCACCCAGATAATCAAGGGAAAGCCGTAATAAGTGATTTTTACCTAAATCTCGGGACCTGGACAAAATCGACAGCTATGCTGGATAGGGTTTTTCCAGAAACGAGTCTATTTTTCATTTACGTTTTATACATTGTTCCATAAATGCCACATATCTTGAAACAAAGTTGTCCATGTTTTAGATCATCCGATTGTAGGTCTTTTGGTTCAACCCTTTTATTCTTTCTTGCCTATTTCACCCAGATAATCAAGGGAAAGCCGTAATAAGTGATTTTTACCTAAATCTAGGGACCTGGACAAAATCGACAGCTATGCTGGATAGGGTTTTTCCAGAAACGAGTCTATTTTTCATTTACGTTTTATACATTGTTCCATAAATGCCACATATCTTGAAACAAAGTTGTCCATGTTTTAGATCATCCGATTGTAGGTCTTTTGGTTCAACCCTTTTATTCTTTCTTGCCTATTTCACCCAGATAATCAAGGGAAAGCCGTAATAAGTGATTTTTACCTAAATCTAGGGACCTGGACAAAATCGATAGCTATGGTGGATAGCGTTTTTCCAGCAACGAGTCCATACGAGTATACGTTTTATACATTGTTCCATAAATGCCACATATCTTGAAACAAAGTTGTCCATGTTTTAGATCATCCGATTGTAGGTCTTTTGGTTCAACCCTTTTATTCTTTCTTGCCTATTTCACCCAGATAATCAAGGGAAAGCCGTAATAAGTGATTTTTACCTAAATTTCGGGACCTGGACAAAATCGATAGCTATGGTGGATAGCGTTTTTCCAGCAACGAGTCCATACGAGTATACGTTTCATACATTGTTCCATAAATGCCACATATCTTGAAACAAAGTTGTCCATGTTTTAGATCATCCGATTGTAGGTCTTTTGGTTCAACCCTTTTATTCTTTCTTGCCTATTTCACCCAGATAATCAAGGGAAAGCCGTAATAAGTGATTTTTACCTAAATTTCGGGACCTGGACAAAATCGATAGCTATGGTGGATAGCGTTTTTCCAGCAACGAGTCCATACGAGTATACGTTTCATACATTGTTCCATAAATGCCACATATCTTGAAACAAAGTTGTCCATGTTTTAGATCATCCGATTGTAGGTCTTTTGGTTCAACCCTTTTATTCTTTCTTGCCTATTTCACCCAGATAATCAAGGGAAAGCCGTAATAAGTGATTTTTACCTAAATCTCGGGACCTGGACAAAATCGACAGCTATGCTGGATAGGGTTTTTCCAGAAACGAGTCTATTTGTCATTTACGTTTTATACATTGTTCCATAAATGCCACATATCTTGAAACAAAGTTGTCCATGTTTTAGATCATCCGATTGTAGGTCTTTTGGTTCAACCCTTTTATTCTTTCTTGCCTATTTCACCCAGATAATCAAGGGAAAGCCGTCATAAGTGATTTTTACCTAAATCTCGGGACCTGGACAAAATCGACAGCTATGCTGGATAGGGTTTTTCCAGAAACGAGTTTATTTTTCATTTACGTTTTATACATTGTTCCATAAATGCCACATATCTTGAAACAAAGTTGTCCATGTTTTAGATCATCCGATTGTAGGTCTTTTGGTTCAACCCTTTTATTCTTTCTTGCCTATTTCACCCAGATAATCAAGGGAAAGCCGTAATAAGTGATTTTTACCTAAATCTAGGGACCTGGACAAAATCGACAGCTATGCTGGATAGGGTTTTTCCAGCAACGAGTCTATTTTTCATTTACGTTTTATACATTGTTCCATAAATGCCACATATCTTGAAACAAAGTTGTCCATGTTTTAGATCATCCGATTGTAGGTCTTTTGGTTCAACCCTTTTATTCTTTTTTGCCTATTTCACCCAGATAATCAAGGGAAAGCCGTAATAAGTGATTTTTACCTAAATCTCGGGACCTGGACAAAATCGATAGCTATGCTGGATAGCGTTTTTCCAGCAACGAGTCCATACGAGTATACGTTTTATACATTGTTCCATAAATGCCACATATCTTGAAACAAAGTTGTCCATGTTTTAGATCATCCGATTGTAGGTCTTTTGGTTCAACCCTTTTATTCTTTCTTGCCTATTTCACCCAGATAATCAAGGGAAAGCCGTAATAAGTGATTTTTACCTAAATTTCGGGACCTGGACAAAATCGATAGCTATGGTGGATAGCGTTTTTCCAGCAACGAGTCTATACGAGTATACGTTTTATACATTGTTCCATAAATGCCACATATCTTGAAACAAAGTTGTCCATGTTTTAGATCATCCGATTGTAGGTCTTTTGGTTCAACCCTTTTATTCTTTTTTGCCTATTTCACCCAGATAATCAAGGGAAAGCCGTAATAAGTGATTTTTACCTAAATCTCGGGACCTGGACAAAATCGACAGCTATGCTGGATAGGGTTTTTCCAGAAACGAGTCTATTTGTCATTTACGTTTTATACATTGTTCCATAAATGCCACATATCTTGAAACAAAGTTGTCCATGTTTTAGATCATCCGATTGTAGGTCTTTTGGTTCAACCCTTTTATTCTTTCTTGCCTATTTCACCCAGATAATCAAGGGAAAGCCGTAATAAGTGATTTTTACCTAAATCTAGGGACCTGGACAAAATCGACAGCTATGCTGGATAGGGTTTTTCCAGCAACGAGTCTATTTTTCATTTACGTTTTATACATTGTTCCATAAATGCCACATATCTTGAAACAAAGTTGTCCATGTTTTAGATCATCCGATTGTAGGTCTTTTGGTTCAACCCTTTTATTCTTTTTTGCCTATTTCACCCAGATAATCAAGGGAAAGCCGTAATAAGTGATTTTTACCTAAATCTCGGGACCTGGACAAAATCGATAGCTATGCTGGATAGCGTTTTTCCAGCAACGAGTCCATACGAGTATACGTTTTATACATTGTTCCATAAATGCCACATATCTTGAAACAAAGTTGTCCATGTTTTAGATCATCCGATTGTAGGTCTTTTGGTTCAACCCTTTTATTCTTTCTTGCCTATTTCACCCAGATAATCAAGGGAAAGCCGTAATAAGTGATTTTTACCTAAATCTAGGGACCTGGACAAAATCGAAAGTTATGCTGGATAGCGTTTTTCCAGCAACGAGTCTCTCCTTCATTTACGTTTTATACATTGTTCCATAAATGCCACATATCTTGAAACAAAGTTGTCCATGTTTTAGATCATCCGATTGTAGGTCTTTTGGTTCAACCCTTTTATTCTTTTTTGCCTATTTCACCCAGATAATCAAGGGAAAGCCGTAATAAGTGATTTTTACCTAAATCTCGGGACCTGGACAAAATCGATAGCTATGCTGGATAGCGTTTTTCCAGCAACGAGTCCATACGAGTATACGTTTTATACATTGTTCCATAAATGCCACATATCTTGAAACAAAGTTGTCCATGTTTTAGATCATCCGATTGTAGGTCTTTTGGTTCAACCCTTTTATTCTTTCTTGCCTATTTCACCCAGATAATCAAGGGAAAGCCGTAATAAGTGATTTTTACCTAAATTTCGGGACCTGGACAAAATCGACAGCTATGCTGGATAGGGTTTTTCCAGAAACGAGTCTATTTTTCATTTACGTTTTATACATTGTTCCATAAATGCCACATATCTGGAAACAAAGTTGTCCATGTTTTAGATCATCCGATTGTAGGTCTTTTGGTTCAACCCTTTTATTCTTTCTGGCCTATTTCAGCCAGATAATCAAGGGAAAGCCGTAATAAGTGATTTTTACCTAAATTTCGGGACCTGGACAAAATCGAAAGTTATGCTGGATAGCGTTTTTCCAGCAACGAGTCTATTTTTCATTTACGTTTTATACATTGTTCCATAAATGCCACATATCTTGAAACAAAGTTGTCCATGTTTTAGATCATCCGATTGTAGGTCTTTTGCTTCAACCCTTTTATTCTTTCTTGCCTATTTCACCCAGATAATCAAGGGAAAGCCGTAATAAGTGATTTTTACCTAAATCTAGGGACCTGGACAAAATCGAAAGTTATGCTGGATAGCGTTTTTCCAGCAACGAGTCTCTCCTTCATTTACGTTTTATACATTGTTCCATAAATGCCACATATCTTGAAACAAAGTTGTCCATGTTTTAGATCATCCGATTGTAGGTCTTTTGGTTCAACCCTTTTATTCTTTTTTGCCTATTTCACCCAGATAATCAAGGGAAAGCCGTAATAAGTGATTTTTACCTAAATCTCGGGACCTGGACAAAATCGATAGCTATGCTGGATAGCGTTTTTCCAGCAACGAGTCCATACGAGTATACGTTTTATACATTGTTCCATAAATGCCACATATCTTGAAACAAAGTTGTCCATGTTTTAGATCATCCGATTGTAGGTCTTTTGGTTCAACCCTTTTATTCTTTCTTGCCTATTTCACCCAGATAATCAAGGGAAAGCCGTAATAAGTGATTTTTACCTAAATTTCGGGACCTGGACAAAATCGACAGCTATGCTGGATAGGGTTTTTCCAGAAACGAGTCTATTTTTCATTTACGTTTTATACATTGTTCCATAAATGCCACATATCTGGAAACAAAGTTGTCCATGTTTTAGATCATCCGATTGTAGGTCTTTTGGTTCAACCCTTTTATTCTTTCTGGCCTATTTCAGCCAGATAATCAAGGGAAAGCCGTAATAAGTGATTTTTACCTAAATTTCGGGACCTGGACAAAATCGAAAGTTATGCTGGATAGCGTTTTTCCAGCAACGAGTCTATTTTTCATTTACGTTTTATACATTGTTCCATAAATGCCACATATCTTGAAACAAAGTTGTCCATGGTTTAGATCATCCGATTGTAGGTCTTTTGCTTCAACCCTTTTATTCTTTCTTGCCTATTTCACCCAGATAATCAAGGGAAAGCCGTAATAAGTGATTTTTACCTAAATCTCGGGACCTGGACAAAATCGACAGCTATGCTGGATAGGGTTTTTCCAGAAACGAGTCTATTTTTCATTTACGTTTTATACATTGTTCCATAAATGCCACATATCTTGAAACAAAGTTGTCCATGTTTTAGATCATCCGATTGTAGGTCTTTTGGTTCAACCCTTTTATTCTTTCTTGCCTATTTCACCCAGATAATCAAGGGAAAGCCGTAATAAGTGATTTTTACCTAAATTTCGGGACCTGGACAAAATCGACAGCTATGCTGGATAGGGTTTTTCCAGAAACGAGTCTATTTTTCATTTACGTTTTATACATTGTTCCATAAATGCCACATATCTTGAAACAAAGTTGTCCATGTTTTAGATCATCCGATTGTAGGTCTTTTGCTTCAACCCTTTTATTCTTTCTTGCCTATTTCACCCAGATAATCAAGGGAAAGCCGTAATAAGTGATTTTTACCTAAATCTCGGGACCTGGACAAAATCGAAAGTTATGCTGGATAGCGTTTTTCCAGCAACGAGTCTATTTTTCATTTACGTTTTATACATTGTTCCATAAATGCCACATATCTTGAAACAAAGTTGTCCATGTTTTAGATCATCCGATTGTAGGTCTTTTGGTTCAAACCTTTTATTCTTTCTTGCCTATTTCACCCAGATAATCAAGGGAAAGCCGTCATAAGTGATTTTTACCTAAATTTCGGGACCTGGACAAAATCGATAGCTATGGTGGATAGCGTTTTTCCAGCAACGAGTCTCTCCTTCATTTACGTTTTATACATTGTTCCATAAATTCCACATATCTTGAAACAAAGTTGTCCATGTTTTAGATCATCCGATTGTAGGTCTTTTGGTTCAAACCTTTTATTCTTTCTGGCCTATTTCACCCAGATAATCAAGGGAAAGCCGTAATAAGTGATTTTTACCTAAATTTCGGGACCTGGACAAAATCGACAGCTATGCTGGATAGGGTTTTTCCAGAAACGAGTCTATTTTTCATTTACGTTTTATACATTGTTCCATAAATGCCACATATCTGGAAACAAAGTTGTCCATGTTTTATACCATCCGATTGTAGGTCTTTTGGTTCAACCCTTTTATTCTTTCTTGCCTATTTCACCCAGATAATCAACGGAAAGTCGTCATAAGTGATTTTTACCTAAATTTCGGGACCTGGACAAAATCGAAAGTTATGCTGGATAGCGTTTTTCCAGCAACGAGTCTATTTTTCATTTACGTTTTATACATTGTTCCATAAATGCCACATATCTTGAAACAAAGTTGTCCATGTTTTAGATCATCCGATTGTAGGTCTTTTGCTTCAACCCTTTTATTCTTTCTTGCCTATTTCACCCAGATAATCAAGGGAAAGCCGTAATAAGTGATTTTTACCTAAATCTCGGGACCTGGACAAAATCGACAGCTATGCTGGATAGGGTTTTTCCAGAAACGAGTCTATTTTTCATTTACGTTTTATACATTGTTCCATAAATGCCACATATCTTGAAACAAAGTTGTCCATGTTTTAGATCATCCGATTGTAGGTCTTTTGGTTCAACCCTTTTATTCTTTCTTGCCTATTTCACCCAGATAATCAAGGGAAAGCCGTAATAAGTGATTTTTACCTAAATCTAGGGACCTGGACAAAATCGACAGCTATGCTGGATAGGGTTTTTCCAGCAACGAGTCTATTTTTCATTTACGTTTTATACATTGTTCCATAAATGCCACATATCTTGAAACAAAGTTGTCCATGTTTTAGATCATCCGATTGTAGGTCTTTTGGTTCAACCCTTTTATTCTTTTTTGCCTATTTCACCCAGATAATCAAGGGAAAGCCGTAATAAGTGATTTTTACCAAAATTTCGGGACCTGGACAAAATCGAAAGTTATGCTGGATAGCGTTTTTCCAGCAACGAGTCCATTTTTCATTTACGTTTTATACATTGTTCCATAAATGCCACATATCTTGAAACAAAGTTGTCCATGTTTTAGATCATCCGATTGTAGGTCTTTTGCTTCAACCCTTTTATTCTTTCTTGCCTATTTCACCCAGATAATCAAGGGAAAGCCGTAATAAGTGATTTTTACCTAAATTTCGGGACCTGGACAAAATCGAAAGTTATGCTGGATAGCGTTTTTCCAGCAACGAGTCCATTTTTCATTTACGTTTTATACATTGTTCCATAAATGCCACATATCTTGAAACAAAGTTGTCCATGTTTTAGATCATTCGATTGTAGGTCTATTGGTTCAACCCTTTTATTCTTTCTGGCCTATTTCACCCAGATAATCAAGGGAAAGCCGTAATAAGTGATTTTTACCTAAATTTCGGGACCTGGACAAAATCGACAGCTATGCTGGATAGGGTTTTTCCAGCAACGAGTCTATTTTTCATTTACGTTTTATACATTGTTCCATAAATGCCACATATCTTGAAACAAAGTTGTCCATGTTTTAGATCATCCGATTGTAGGTCTTTTGGTTCAACCCTTTTATTCTTTCTTGCCTATTTCACCCAGATAATCAAGGGAAAGCCGTAATAAGTGATTTTTACCTAAATTTCGGGACCTGGACAAAATCGATAGCTATGGTGGATAGCGTTTTTCCAGCAACGAGTCCATTTTTCATTTACGTTTTATACATTGTTCCATAAATGCCACATATCTTGAAACAAAGTTGTCCATGTTTTAGATCATTCGATTGTAGGTCTATTGGTTCAACCCTTTTATTCTTTCTGGCCTATTTCACCCAGATAATCAAGGGAAAGCCGTAATAAGTGATTTTTACCTAAATTTCGGGACCTGGACAAAATCGACAGCTATGCTGGATAGGGTTTTTCCAGCAACGAGTCTATTTTTCATTTACGTTTTATACATTGTTCCATAAATGCCACATATCTTGAAACAAAGTTGTCCATGTTTTAGATCATCCGATTGTAGGTCTTTTGGTTCAACCCTTTTATTCTTTCTTGCCTATTTCACCCAGATAATCAAGGGAAAGCCGTAATAAGTGATTTTTACCTAAATTTCGGGACCTGGACAAAATCGATAGCTATGGTGGATAGCGTTTTTCCAGCAACGAGTCCATACGAGTATACGTTTTATACATTGTTCCATAAATGCCACATATCTTGAAACAAAGTTGTCCATGTTTTAGATCATCCGATTGTAGGTCTTTTGCTTCAACCCTTTTATTCTTTCTTGCCTATTTCACCCAGATAATCAAGGGAAAGCCGTAATAAGTGATTTTTACCTAAATTTCGGGACCTGGACAAAATCGAAAGTTATGCTGGATAGCGTTTTTCCAGCAACGAGTCCATTTTTCATTTACGTTTTATACATTGTTCCATAAATGCCACATATCTTGAAACAAAGTTGTCCATGTTTTAGATCATTCGATTGTAGGTCTATTGGTTCAACCCTTTTATTCTTTCTGGCCTATTTCACCCAGATAATCAAGGGAAAGCCGTAATAAGTGATTTTTACCTAAATTTCGGGACCTGGACAAAATCGACAGCTATGCTGGATAGGGTTTTTCCAGCAACGAGTGTATTTTTCATTTACGTTTTATACATTGTTCCATAAATGCCACATATCTTGAAACAAAGTTGTCCATGTTTTAGATCATCCGATTGTAGGTCTTTTGGTTCAACCCTTTTATTCTTTCTTGCCTATTTCACCCAGATAATCAAGGGAAAGCCGTAATAAGTGATTTTTACCTAAATTTCGGGACCTGGACAAAATCGATAGCTATGGTGGATAGCGTTTTTCCAGCAACGAGTCTATACGAGTATACGTTTCATACATTGTTCCATAAATGCCACATATCTTGAAACAAAGTTGTCCATGTTTTAGATCATCCGATTGTAGGTCTTTTGTTTCAAACCTTTTATTCTTTCTTGCCTATTTCACCCAGATAATCAAGGGAAAGCCGTAATAAGTGATTTTTACCTAAATTTCGGGACCTGGACAAAATCGACAGCTATGCTGGATAGGGTTTTTCCAGAAACGAGTCTATTTTTCATTTACGTTTTATACATTGTTCCATAAATGCCACATATCTGGAAACAAAGTTGTCCATGTTTTATATCATCCGATTGTAGGTCTTTTGGTTCAACCCTTTTATTCTTTCTGGCCTATTTCACCCAGATAATCAAGGGAAAGCCGTAATAAGTGATTTTTACCTAAATTTCGGGACCTGGACAAAATCGATAGCTATGCTGGATAGCGTTTTTCCAGCAACGAGTCCATACGAGTATACGTTTCATACATTGTTCCATAAATGCCACATATCTTGAAACAAAGTTGTCCATGTTTTAGATCATCCGATTGTAGGTCTTTCGGTTCAAACCTTTTATTCTTTCTTGCCTATTTCACCCAGATAATCAAGGGAAAGCCGTAATAAGTGATTTTTACCTAAATTTCGGGACCTGGACAAAATCGAAAGTTATGCTGGATAGCGTTTTTCCAGCAACGAGTCCATTTTTCATATACGTTTTATACATTGTTCCATAAATGCCACATATCTTGAAACAAAGTTGTCCATGTTTTAGATCATTCGATTGTAGGTCTATTGGTTCAACCCTTTTATTCTTTCTGGCCTATTTCACCCAGATAATCAAGGGAAAGCCGTAATAAGTGATTTTTACCTAAATTTCGGGACCTGGACAAAATCGACAGCTATGCTGGATAGGGTTTTTCCAGAAACGAGTCTATTTTTCATTTACGTTTTATACATTGTTCCATAAATGCCACATATCTTGAAACAAAGTTGTCCATGTTTTAGATCATCCGATTGTAGGTCTTTTGCTTCAACCCTTTTATTCTTTCTTGCCTATTTCACCCAGATAATCAAGGGAAAGCCGTAATAAGTGATTTTTACCTAAATTTCGGGACCTGGACAAAATCGACAGCTATGCTGGATAGCGTTTTTCCAGCAACGAGTCCATTTTTCATTTACGTTTTATACATTGTTCCATAAATGCCACATATCTTGAAACAAAGTTGTCCATGTTTTAGATCATCCGATTGTAGGTCTTTTGCTTCAACCCTTTTATTCTTTCTGGCCTATTTCACCCAGATAATCAAGGGAAAGCCGTAATAAGTGATTTTTACCTAAATTTCGGGACCTGGACAAAATCGACAGCTATGCTGGATAGGGTTTTTCCAGAAACGAGTCTATTTTTCATTTACGTTTTATACATTGTTCCATAAATGCCACATATCTTGAAACAAAGTTGTCCATGTTTTAGATCATCCGATTGTAGGTCTTTTGCTTCAACCCTTTTATTCTTTCTTGCCTATTTCACCCAGATAATCAAGGGAAAGCCGTAATAAGTGATTTTTACCTAAATTTCGGGACCTGGACAAAATCGACAGCTATGCTGGATAGCGTTTTTCCAGCAACGAGTCTATTTTTCATTTACGTTTTATACATTGTTCCATAAATGCCACATATCTTGAAACAAAGTTGTCCATGTTTTAGATCATCCGATTGTAGGTCTTTTGCTTCAACCCTTTTATTCTTTCTGGCCTATTTCACCCAGATAATCAAGGGAAAGCCGTAATAAGTGATTTTTACCTAAATTTCGGGACCTGGACAAAATCGACAGCTATGCTGGATAGGGTTTTTCCAGAAACGAGTCTATTTTTCATTTACGTTTTATACATTGTTCCATAAATGCCACATATCTTGAAACAAAGTTGTCCATGTTTTAGATCATCCGATTGTAGGTCTTTTGCTTCAACCCTTTTATTCTTTCTTGCCTATTTCACCCAGATAATCAAGGGAAAGCCGTAATAAGTGATTTTTACCTAAATTTCGGGACCTGGACAAAATCGAAAGTTATGCTGGATAGCGTTTTTCCAGCAACGAGTCCATTTTTCATTTACGTTTTATACATTGTTCCATAAATGCCACATATCTTGAAACAAAGTTGTCCATGTTTTAGATCATCCGATTGTAGGTCTTTTGGTTCAACCCTTTTATTCTTTCTTGCCTATTTCACCCAGATAATCAAGGGAAAGCCGTAATAAGTGATTTTTACCTAAATTTCGGGACCTGGACAAAATCGAAAGTTATGCTGGATAGCGTTTTTCCAGCAACGAGTCCATTTTTCATTTACGTTTTATACATTGTTCCATAAATGCCACATATCTTGAAACAAAGTTGTCCATGTTTTAGATCATCCGATTGTAGGTCTTTTGGTTCAAACCTTTTATTCTTTCTTGCCTATTTCACCCAGATAATCAAGGGAAAGCCGTAATAAGTGATTTTTACCTAAATTTCGGGACCTGGACAAAATCGAAAGTTATGCTGGATAGCGTTTTTCCAGCAACGAGTCCGTTTTTCATTTACGTTTTATACATTGTTCCATAAATGCCACATATCTTGAAACAAAGTTGTCCATGTTTTAGATCATTCGATTGTAGGTCTATTGGTTCAACCCTTTTATTCTTTCTGGCCTATTTCACCCAGATAATCAAGGGAAAGCCGTAATAAGTGATTTTTACCTAAATTTCGGGACCTGGACAAAATCGACAGCTATGCTGGATAGGGTTTTTCCAGCAACGAGTCTATTTTTCATTTACGTTTTATACATTGTTCCATAAATGCCACATATCTTGAAACAAAGTTGTCCATGTTTTAGATCATCCGATTGTAGGTCTTTTGGTTCAACCCTTTTATTCTTTCTTGCCTATTTCACCCAGATAACCAAGGGAAAGCCGTAATAAGTGATTTTTACCTAAATTTCGGGACCTGGACAAAATCGATAGCTATGCTGGATAGGGTTTTTCCAGCAACGAGTCTATTTTTCATTTACGTTTTATACATTGTTCCATAAATGCCACATATCTTGAAACAAAGTTGTCCATGTTTTAGATCATCCGATTGTAGGTCTTTTGGTTCAACCCTTTTATTCTTTTTTGCCTATTTCACCCAGATAATCAAGGGAAAGCCGTAATAAGTGATTTTTACCTAAATTTCGGGACCTGGACAAAATCGATAGCTATGGTGGATAGCGTTTTTCCAGCAACGAGTCTATACGAGTATACGTTTCATACATTGTTCCATAAATGCCACATATCTTGAAACAAAGTTGTCCATGTTTTAGATCATCCGATTGTAGGTCTTTTGGTTCAACCCTTTTATTCTTTCTTGCCTATTTCACCCAGATAATCAAGGGAAAGCCGTAATAAGTGATTTTTACCTAAATTTCGGGACCTGGACAAAATCGATAGCTATGCTGGATAGGGTTTTTCCAGCAACGAGTCTATTTTTCATTTACGTTTTATACATTGTTCCATAAATGCCACATATCTTGAAACAAAGTTGTCCATGTTTTAGATCATCCGATTGTAGGTCTTTTGGTTCAACCCTTTTATTCTTTTTTGCCTATTTCACCCAGATAATCAAGGGAAAGCCGTAATAAGTGATTTTTACCTAAATTTCGGGACCTGGACAAAATCGATAGCTATGGTGGATAGCGTTTTTCCAGCAACGAGTCTATACGAGTATACGTTTCATACATTGTTCCATAAATGCCACATATCTTGAAACAAAGTTGTCCATGTTTTAGATCATCCGATTGTAGGTCTTTTGGTTCAACCCTTTTATTCTTTCTTGCCTATTTCACCCAGATAATCAAGGGAAAGCCGTAATAAGTGATTTTTACCTAAATTTCGGGACCTGGACAAAATCGATAGCTATGCTGGATAGGGTTTTTCCAGCAACGAGTCTATTTTTCATTTACGTTTTATACATTGTTCCATAAATGCCACATATCTTGAAACAAAGTTGTCCATGTTTTAGATCATCCGATTGTAGGTCTTTTGGTTCAACCCTTTTATTCTTTTTTGCCTATTTCACCCAGATAATCAAGGGAAAGCCGTAATAAGTGATTTTTACCTAAATTTCGGGACCTGGACAAAATCGATAGCTATGGTGGATAGCGTTTTTCCAGCAACGAGTCTATACGAGTATACGTTTCATACATTGTTCCATAAATGCCACATATCTTGAAACAAAGTTGTCCATGTTTTAGATCATCCGATTGTAGGTCTTTTGGTTCAAACCTTTTATTCTTTCTTGCCTATTTCACCCAGATAATCAAGGGAAAGCCGTCATAAGTGATTTTTACCTAAATTTCGGGACCTGGACTAAATCGATAGCTATGCTGGATAGCGTTTTTCCAGCAACGACTCTCTCCTTCATTTACGTTTTATACATTGTTCCATAAATGCCACATATCTTGAAACAAAGTTGTCCATGTTTTAGATCATCCGATTGTAGGTCTTTTGGTTCAACCCTTTTATTCTTTCTTGCCTATTTCACCCAGATAATCAAGGGAAAGCCGTAATAAGTGATTTTTACCTAAATTTCGGGACCTGGACAAAATCGATAGCTATGCTGGATAGGGTTTTTCCAGCAACGAGTCTATTTTTCATTTACGTTTTATACATTGTTCCATAAATGCCACATATCTTGAAACAAAGTTGTCCATGTTTTAGATCATTCGATTGTAGGTCTATTGGTTCAACCCTTTTATTCTTTCTGGCCTATTTCACCCAGATAATCAAGGGAAAGCCGTAATAAGTGATTTTTACCTAAATTTCGGGACCTGGACAAAATCGAAAGTTATGCTGGATAGCGTTTTTCCAGCAACGAGTCCATTTTTCATTTACGTTTTATACATTGTTCCATAAATGCCACATATCTTGAAACAAAGTTGTCCATGTTTTAGATCATTCGATTGTAGGTCTATTGGTTCAACCCTTTTATTCTTTCTGGCCTATTTCACCCAGATAATCAAGGGAAAGCCGTAATAAGTGATTTTTACCTAAATTTCGGGACCTGGACAAAATCGAAAGTTATGCTGGATAGCGTTTTTCCAGCAACGAGTCCATTTTTCATTTACGTTTTATACATTGTTCCATAAATGCCACATATCTTGAAACAAAGTTGTCCATGTTTTAGATCATCCGATTGTAGGTCTTTTGCTTCAACCCTTTTATTCTTTCTTGCCTATTTCACCCAGATAATCAAGGGAAAGCCGTAATAAGTGATTTTTACCTAAATTTCGGGACCTGGACAAAATCGAAAGTTATGCTGGATAGCGTTTTTCCAGCAACGAGTCCATTTTTCATTTACGTTTTATACATTGTTCCATAAATGCCACATATCTTGAAACAAAGTTGTCCATGTTTTAGATCATCCGATTGTAGGTCTATTGGTTCAACCCTTTTATTCTTTTTTGCCTATTTCACCCAGATAATCAAGGCAAAGCCGTCATAAGTGATTTTTACCTAAATTTCGGGACCTGGACTAAATCGATAGCTATGGTGGATAGCGTTTTTCCAGCAACGAGTCTATACGAGTATACGTTTCATACATTGTTCCATAAATGCCACATATCTTGAAACAAAGTTGTCCATGTTTTAGATCATCCGATTGTAGGTCTTTTGGTTCAACCCTTTTATTCTTTCTTGCCTATTTCACCCAGATAATCAAGGGAAAGCCGTCATAAGTGATTTTTACCTAAATTTCGGGACCTGGACTAAATCGATAGCTATGCTGGATAGCGTTTTTCCAGCAACGACTCTCTCCTTCATTTACGTTTTATACATTGTTCCATAAATGCCACATATCTTGAAACAAAGTTGTCCATGTTTTAGATCATCCGATTGTAGGTCTTTTGGTTCAACCCTTTTATTCTTTCTTGCCTATTTCACCCAGATAATCAAGGGAAAGCCGTAATAAGTGATTTTTACCTAAATTTCGGGACCTGGACAAAATCGATAGCTATGCTGGATAGGGTTTTTCCAGCAACGAGTCTATTTTTCATTTACGTTTTATACATTGTTCCATAAATGCCACATATCTTGAAACAAAGTTGTCCATGTTTTAGATCATCCGATTGTAGGTCTTTTGGTTCAACCCTTTTATTCTTTTTTGCCTATTTCACCCAGATAATCAAGGGAAAGCCGTAATAAGTGATTTTTACCTAAATTTCGGGACCTGGACAAAATCGATAGCTATGGTGGATAGCGTTTTTCCAGCAACGAGTCTATACGAGTATACGTTTCATACATTGTTCCATAAATGCCACATATCTTGAAACAAAGTTGTCCATGTTTTAGATCATCCGATTGTAGGTCTTTTGGTTCAAACCTTTTATTCTTTCTTGCCTATTTCACCCAGATAATCAAGGGAAAGCCGTCATAAGTGATTTTTACCTAAATTTCGGGACCTGGACTAAATCGATAGCTATGCTGGATAGCGTTTTTCCAGCAACGAGTCCATACGAGTATACGTTTTATACATTGTTCCATAAATGCCACATATCTTGAAACAAAGTTGTCCATGTTTTAGATCATTCGATTGTAGGTCTATTGGTTCAACCCTTTTATTCTTTCTGGCCTATTTCACCCAGATAATCAAGGGAAAGCCGTAATAAGTGATTTTTACCTAAATTTCGGGACCTGGACAAAATCGACAGCTATGCTGGATAGGGTTTTTCCAGAAACGAGTCTATTTTTCATTTACGTTTTATACATTGTTCCATAAATGCCACATATCTTGAAACAAAGTTGTCCATGTTTTAGATCATTCGATTGTAGGTCTATTGGTTCAACCCTTTTATTCTTTCTTGCCTATTTCACCCAGATAATCAAGGGAAAGCCGTAATAAGTGATTTTTACCTAAATTTCGGGACCTGGACAAAATCGAAAGTTATGCTGGATAGCGTTTTTCCAGCAACGAGTCCATTTTTCATTTACGTTTTATACATTGTTCCATAAATGCCACATATCTTGAAACAAAGTTGTCCATGTTTTAGATCATTCGATTGTAGGTCTATTGGTTCAACCCTTTTATTCTTTCTTGCCTATTTCACCCAGATAATCAAGGGAAAGCCGTAATAAGTGATTTTTACCTAAATTTCGGGACCTGGACAAAATCGAAAGTTATGCTGGATAGCGTTTTTCCAGCAACGAGTCCATTTTTCATTTACGTTTTATACATTGTTCCATAAATGCCACATATCTTGAAACAAAGTTGTCCATGTTTTAGATCATCCGATTGTAGGTCTTTTGCTTCAACCCTTTTATTCTTTCTTGCCTATTTCACCCAGATAATCAAGGGAAAGCCGTAATAAGTGATTTTTACCTAAATTTCGGGACCTGGACAAAATCGAAAGTTATGCTGGATAGCGTTTTTCCAGCAACGAGTCCATTTTTCATTTACGTTTTATACATTGTTCCATAAATGCCACATATCTTGAAACAAAGTTGTCCATGTTTTAGATCATCCGATTGTAGGTCTTTTGCTTCAACCCTTTTATTCTTTCTTGCCTATTTCACCCAGATAATCAAGGGAAAGCCGTAATAAGTGATTTTTACCTAAATTTCGGGACCTGGACAAAATCGAAAGTTATGCTGGATAGCGTTTTTCCAGCAACGAGTCCATTTTTCATTTACGTTTTATACATTGTTCCATAAATGCCACATATCTTGAAACAAAGTTGTCCATGTTTTAGATCATTCGATTGTAGGTCTATTGGTTCAACCCTTTTATTCTTTCTGGCCTATTTCACCCAGATAATCAAGGGAAAGCCGTAATAAGTGATTTTTACCTAAATTTCGGGACCTGGGCAAAATCGAAAGTTATGCTGGATAGCGTTTTTCCAGCAACGAGTCCATTTTTCATTTACGTTTTATACATTGTTCCATAAATGCCACATATCTTGAAACAAAGTTGTCCATGTTTTAGATCATCCGATTGTAGGTCTTTTGCTTCAACCCTTTTATTCTTTCTTGCCTATTTCACCCAGATAATCAAGGGAAAGCCGTAATAAGTGATTTTTACCTAAATTTCGGGACCTGGGCAAAATCGAAAGTTATGCTGGATAGCGTTTTTCCAGCAACGAGTCCATACGAGTATACGTTTTATACATTGTTCCATAAATTCCACATATCTGGACACAAAGTTGTCCATGTTTTAGATCATTCGATTGTAGGTCTTTTGGTTCAACCCTTTTATTCTTTCTGGCCTATTTCACCCAGATAATCAAGGGAAAGCCGTAATAAGTGATTTTTACCTAAATTTCGGGACCTGGACAAAATCGATAGCTATGCTGGATAGCGTTTTTCCAGCAACGAGTCCATTTTTCATTTACGTTTTATACATTGTTCCATAAATGCCACATATCTTGAAACAAAGTTGTCCATGTTTTAGATCATTCGATTGTAGGTCTTTTGGTTCAACCCTTTTATTCTTTCTGGCCTATTTCACCCAGATAATCAAGGGAAAGCCGTAATAAGTGATTTTTACCTAAATTTCGGGACCTGGACAAAATCGAAAGTTATGCTGGATAGCGTTTTTCCAGCAACGAGTCCATTTTTCATTTACGTTTTATACATTGTTCCATAAATGCCACATATCTTGAAACAAAGTTGTCCATGTTTTAGATCATCCGATTGTAGGTCTTTTGCTTCAACCCTTTTATTCTTTCTTGCCTATTTCACCCAGATAATCAAGGGAAAGCCGTAATAAGTGATTTTTACCTAAATTTCGGGACCTGGACAAAATCGAAAGTTATGCTGGATAGCGTTTTTCCAGCAACGAGTCCATTTTTCATTTACGTTTTATACATTGTTCCATAAATGCCACATATCTTGAAACAAAGTTGTCCATGTTTTAGATCATCCGATTGTAGGTCTTTTGCTTCAACCCTTTTATTCTTTCTTGCCTATTTCACCCAGATAATCAAGGGAAAGCCGTAATAAGTGATTTTTACCTAAATTTCGGGACCTGGACAAAATCGAAAGTTATGCTGGATAGCGTTTTTCCAGCAACGAGTCCATTTTTCATTTACGTTTTATACATTGTTCCATAAATGCCACATATCTTGAAACAAAGTTGTCCATGTTTTAGATCATCCGATTGTAGGTCTATTGGTTCAACCCTTTTATTCTTTCTGGCCTATTTCACCCAGATAATCAAGGGAAAGCCGTAATAAGTGATTTTTACCTAAATTTCGGGACCTGGACAAAATCGACAGCTATGCTGGATAGGGTTTTTCCAGAAACGAGTCTATTTTTCATTTACGTTTTATACATTGTTCCATAAATGCCACATATCTTGAAACAAAGTTGTCCATGTTTTAGATCATTCGATTGTAGGTCTATTGGTTCAACCCTTTTATTCTTTCTTGCCTATTTCACCCAGATAATCAAGGGAAAGCCGTAATAAGTGATTTTTACCTAAATTTCGGGACCTGGACAAAATCGAAAGTTATGCTGGATAGCGTTTTTCCAGCAACGAGTCCATTTTTCATTTACGTTTTATACATTGTTCCATAAATGCCACATATCTTGAAACAAAGTTGTCCATGTTTTAGATCATTCGATTGTAGGTCTATTGGTTCAACCCTTTTATTCTTTCTGGCCTATTTCACCCAGATAATCAAGGGAAAGCCGTAATAAGTGATTTTTACCTAAATTTCGGGACCTGGACAAAATCGACAGCTATGCTGGATAGGGTTTTTCCAGAAACGAGTCTATTTTTCATTTACGTTTTATACATTGTTCCATAAATGCCACATATCTTGAAACAAAGTTGTCCATGTTTTAGATCATTCGATTGTAGGTCTATTGGTTCAACCCTTTTATTCTTTCTTGCCTATTTCACCCAGATAATCAAGGGAAAGCCGTAATAAGTGATTTTTACCTAAATTTCGGGACCTGGACAAAATCGAAAGTTATGCTGGATAGCGTTTTTCCAGCAACGAGTCCATTTTTCATTTACGTTTTATACATTGTTCCATAAATGCCACATATCTTGAAACAAAGTTGTCCATGTTTTAGATCATCCGATTGTAGGTCTTTTGCTTCAACCCTTTTATTCTTTCTTGCCTATTTCACCCAGATAATCAAGGGAAAGCCGTAATAAGTGATTTTTACCTAAATTTCGGGACCTGGACAAAATCGAAAGTTATGCTGGATAGCGTTTTTCCAGCAACGAGTCCATTTTTCATTTACGTTTTATACATTGTTCCATAAATGCCACATATCTTGAAACAAAGTTGTCCATGTTTTAGATCATCCGATTGTAGGTCTTTTGCTTCAACCCTTTTATTCTTTCTTGCCTATTTCACCCAGATAATCAAGGGAAAGCCGTAATAAGTGATTTTTACCTAAATTTCGGGACCTGGACAAAATCGAAAGTTATGCTGGATAGCGTTTTTCCAGCAACGAGTCCATTTTTCATTTACGTTTTATACATTGTTCCATAAATGCCACATATCTTGAAACAAAGTTGTCCATGTTTTAGATCATTCGATTGTAGGTCTATTGGTTCAACCCTTTTATTCTTTCTGGCCTATTTCACCCAGATAATCAAGGGAAAGCCGTAATAAGTGATTTTTACCTAAATTTCGGGACCTGGACAAAATCGAAAGTTATGCTGGATAGCGTTTTTCCAGCAACGAGTCCATTTTTCATTTACGTTTTATACATTGTTCCATAAATGCCACATATCTTGAAACAAAGTTGTCCATGTTTTAGATCATCCGATTGTAGGTCTTTTGCTTCAACCCTTTTATTCTTTCTTGCCTATTTCACCCAGATAATCAAGGGAAAGCCGTAATAAGTGATTTTTACCTAAATTTCGGGACCTGGGCAAAATCGAAAGTTATGCTGGATAGCGTTTTTCCAGCAACGAGTCCATACGAGTATACGTTTTATACATTGTTCCATAAATTCCACATATCTGGACACAAAGTTGTCCATGTTTTAGATCATTCGATTGTAGGTCTTTTGGTTCAACCCTTTTATTCTTTCTGGCCTATTTCACCCAGATAATCAAGGGAAAGCCGTAATAAGTGATTTTTACCTAAATTTCGGGACCTGGACAAAATCGATAGCTATGCTGGATAGCGTTTTTCCAGCAACGAGTCCATTTTTCATTTACGTTTTATACATTGTTCCATAAATGCCACATATCTTGAAACAAAGTTGTCCATGTTTTAGATCATTCGATTGTAGGTCTTTTGGTTCAACCCTTTTATTCTTTCTGGCCTATTTCACCCAGATAATCAAGGGAAAGCCGTAATAAGTGATTTTTACCTAAATTTCGGGACCTGGACAAAATCGAAAGTTATGCTGGATAGCGTTTTTCCAGCAACGAGTCCATTTTTCATTTACGTTTTATACATTGTTCCATAAATGCCACATATCTTGAAACAAAGTTGTCCATGTTTTAGATCATCCGATTGTAGGTCTTTTGCTTCAACCCTTTTATTCTTTCTTGCCTATTTCACCCAGATAATCAAGGGAAAGCCGTAATAAGTGATTTTTACCTAAATTTCGGGACCTGGACAAAATCGAAAGTTATGCTGGATAGCGTTTTTCCAGCAACGAGTCCATTTTTCATTTACGTTTTATACATTGTTCCATAAATGCCACATATCTTGAAACAAAGTTGTCCATGTTTTAGATCATCCGATTGTAGGTCTTTTGCTTCAACCCTTTTATTCTTTCTTGCCTATTTCACCCAGATAATCAAGGGAAAGCCGTAATAAGTGATTTTTACCTAAATTTCGGGACCTGGGCAAAATCGAAAGTTATGCTGGATAGCGTTTTTCCAGCAACGAGTCCATACGAGTATACGTTTTATACATTGTTCCATAAATTCCACATATCTGGACACAAAGTTGTCCATGTTTTAGATCATTCGATTGTAGGTCTTTTGGTTCAACCCTTTTATTCTTTCTGGCCTATTTCACCCAGATAATCAAGGGAAAGCCGTAATAAGTGATTTTTACCTAAATTTCGGGACCTGGACAAAATCGAAAGTTATGCTGGATAGCGTTTTTCCAGCAACGAGTCCATTTTTCATTTACGTTTTATACATTGTTCCATAAATGCCACATATCTTGAAACAAAGTTGTCCATGTTTTAGATCATTCGATTGTAGGTCTTTTGGTTCAACCCTTTTATTCTTTCTGGCCTATTTCACCCAGATAATCAAGGGAAAGCCGTAATAAGTGATTTTTACCTAAATTTCGGGACCTGGACAAAATCGATAGCTATGCTGGATAGCGTTTTTCCAGCAACGAGTCCATACGAGTATACGTTTTATACATTGTTCCATAAATTCCACATATCTTGAAACAAAGTTGTCCATGTTTTAGATCATCCGATTGTAGGTCTTTTGCTTCAAACCTTTTATTCTTTCTTGCCTATTTCACCCAGATAATCAAGGGAAAGCCGTAATAAGTGATTTTTACCTAAATTTCGGGACCTGGACAAAATCGAAAGTTATGCTGGATAGCGTTTTTCCAGCAACGAGTCTCTCCTTCATTTACGTTTTATACATTGTTCCATAAATGCCACATATCTTGAAACAAAGTTGTCCATGTTTTAGATCATCCGATTGTAGGTCTTTAGGTTCAAACCTTTTATTCTTTCTTGCCTATTTCACCCAGATAATCAAGGGAAAGCCGTAATAAGTGATTTTTACCTAAATTTCGGGACCTGGACAAAATCGATAGCTATGCTGGATAGCGTTTTTCCAGCAACGAGTCCATACGAGTATACGTTTTATACATTGTTCCATAAATTCCACATATCTTGAAACAAAGTTGTCCATGTTTTAGATCATCCGATTGTAGGTCTTTTGTTTCAACCCTTTTATTCTTTCTTGCCTATTTCACCCAGATAATCAAGGGAAAGCCGTAATAAGTGATTTTTACCTAAATTTCGGGACCTGGACAAAATCGATAGCTATGCTGGATAGCGTTTTTCCAGCAACGAGTCCATACGAGTATACGTTTTATACATTGTTCCATAAATTCCACATATCTTGAAACAAAGTTGTCCATGTTTTAGATCATCCGATTGTAGGTCTTTTGTTTCAACCCTTTTATTCTTTCTTGCCTATTTCACCCAGATAATCAAGGGAAAGCCGTAATAAGTGATTTTTACCTAAATTTCGGGACCTGGACAAAATCGACAGCTATGCTGGATAGGGTTTTTCCAGCAACGAGTCTATTTTTCATTTACGTTTTATACATTGTTCCATAAATGCCACATATCTTGAAACAAAGTTGTCCATGTTTTAGATCATCCGATTGTAGGTCTTTTGGTTCAACCCTTTTATTCTTTTTTGCCTATTTCACCCAGATAATCAAGGGAAAGCCGTAATAAGTGATTTTTACCTAAATCTCGGGACCTGGACAAAATCGATAGCTATGCTGGATAGCGTTTTTCCAGCAACGAGTCCATACGAGTATACGTTTTATACATTGTTCCATAAATGCCACATATCTTGAAACAAAGTTGTCCATGTTTTAGATCATCCGATTGTAGGTCTTTTGGTTCAAACCTTTTATTCTTTCTTGCCTATTTCACCCAGATAATCAAGGGAAAGCCGTAATAAGTGATTTTTACCTAAATTTCGGGACCTGGACAAAATCGAAAGTTATGCTGGATAGCGTTTTTCCAGCAACGAGTCTCTCCTTCATTTACGTTTTATACATTGTTCCATAAATGCCACATATCTTGAAACAAAGTTGTCCATGTTTTAGATCATCCGATTGTAGGTCTTTTGGTTCAAACCTTTTATTCTTTCTTGCCTATTTCACCCAGATAATCAAGGGAAAGCCGTCATAAGTGATTTTTACCTAAATTTCGGGACCTGGACTAAATCGATAGCTATGCTGGATAGCGTTTTTCCAGCAACGAGTCCATACGAGTATACGTTTTATACATTGTTCCATAAATGCCACATATCTTGAAACAAAGTTGTCCATGTTTTAGATCATTCGATTGTAGGTCTTTTGGTTCAACCCTTTTATTCTTTCTGGCCTATTTCACCCAGATAATCAAGGGAAAGCCGTCATAAGTGATTTTTACCTAAATTTCGGGACCTGGACAAAATCGAAAGTTATGCTGGATAGCGTTTTTCCAGCAACGAGTCTCTCCTTCATTTACGTTTTATACATTGTTCCATAAATGCCACATATCTTGAAACAAAGTTGTCCATGTTTTAGATCATCCGATTGTAGGTCTTTTGGTTCAAACCTTTTATTCTTTCTTGCCTATTTCACCCAGATAATCAAGGGAAAGCCGTCATAAGTGATTTTTACCTAAATTTCGGGACCTGGACAAAATCGATAGCTATGGTGGATAGCGTTTTTCCAGCAACGAGTCTCTCCTTCATTTACGTTTTATACATTGTTCCATAAATTCCACATATCTTGAAACAAAGTTGTCCATGTTTTAGATCATCCGATTGTAGGTCTTTTGGTTCAAACCTTTTATTCTTTCTTGCCTATTTCACCCAGATAATCAAGGGAAAGCCGTAATAAGTGATTTTTACCTAAATTTCGGGACCTGGACAAAATCGAAAGTTATGCTGGATAGCATTTTTATAGCAACGAGTCTCTCCTTCATTTACGTTTTATACATTGTTCCATAAATGCCACATATCTTGAAACAAAGTTGTCCATGTTTTAGATCATCCGATTGTAGGTCTTTTGGTTCAAACCTTTTATTCTTTCTTGCCTATTTCACCCAGATAATCAAGGGAAAGCCGTAATAAGTGATTTTTACCTAAATTTCGGGACCTGGACAAAATCGATAGCTATGGTGGATAGCGTTTTTCCAGCAACGAGTCTCTCCTTCATTTACGTTTTATACATTGTTCCATAAATGCCACATATCTTGAAACAAAGTTGTCCATGTTTTAGATCATCCGATTGTAGGTCTTTTGGTTCAAACCTTTTATTCTTTCTGGCCTATTTCACCCAGATAATCAAGGGAAAGCCGTAATAAGTGATTTTTACCTAAATTTCGGGACCTGGACAAAATCGATAGCTATGGTGGATAGCGTTTTTCCAGCAACGAGTCTCTCCTTCATTTACGTTTTATACATTGTTCCATAAATGCCACATATCTTGAAACAAAGTTGTCCATGTTTTAGATCATCCGATTGTAGGTCTTTTGGTTCAAACCTTTTATTCTTTCTTGCCTATTTCACCCAGATAATCAAGGGAAAGCCGTAATAAGTGATTTTTACCTAAATTTCGGGACCTGGACAAAATCGAAAGTTATGCTGGATAGCGTTTTTCCAGCAACGAGTCTCTCCTTCATTTACGTTTTATACATTGTTCCATAAATGCCACATATCTTGAAACAAAGTTGTCCATGTTTTAGATCATCCGATTGTAGGTCTTTTGGTTCAAACCTTTTATTCTTTCTTGCCTATTTCACCCAGATAATCAAGGGAAAGCCGTCATAAGTGATTTTTACCTAAATTTCGGGACCTGGACAAAATCGATAGCTATGGTGGATAGCGTTTTTCCAGCAACGAGTCTCTCCTTCATTTACGTTTTATACATTGTTCCATAAATTCCACATATCTTGAAACAAAGTTGTCCATGTTTTAGATCATCCGATTGTAGGTCTTTTGGTTCAAACCTTTTATTCTTTCTGGCCTATTTCACCCAGATAATCAAGGGAAAGCCGTAATAAGTGATTTTTACCTAAATTTCGGGACCTGGACAAAATCGATAGCTATGGTGGATAGCGTTTTTCCAGCAACGAGTCCATACGAGTATACGTTTTATACATTGTTCCATAAATTCCACATATCTTGAAACAAAGTTGTCCATGTTTTAGATCATCCGATTGTAGGTCTTTTAGTTCAAACCTTTTATTCTTTCTTGCCTATTTCACCCAGATAATCAAGGGAAAGCCGTAATAAGTGATTTTTACCTAAATTTCGGGACCTGGACAAAATCGATAGCTATGCTGGATAGCGTTTTTCCAGCAACGAGTCTCTCCTTCATTTACGTTTTATACATTGTTCCATAAATTCCACATATCTTGAAACAAAGTTGTCCATGTTTTAGATCATCCGATTGTAGGTCTTTTGATTCAAACCTTTTATTCTTTCTGGCCTATTTCACCCAGATAATCAAGGGAAAGCCGTAATAAGTGATTTTTACCTAAATTTCGGGACCTAGACAAAATCGAAAGTTATGCTGGATAGCGTTTTTCCAGCAACGAGTCTCTCCTTCATTTACGTTTTATACATTGTTCCATAAATTCCACATATCTTGAAACAAAGTTGTCCATGTTTTAGATCATCCGATTGTAGGTCTTTTGGTTCAAACCTTTTATTCTTTCTGGCCTATTTCACCCAGATAATCAAGGGAAAGCCGTAATAAGTGATTTTTACCTAAATTTCGGGACCTGGACAAAATCTATAGCTATGGTGGATAGCGTTTTTCCAGCAACGAGTCTCTCCTTCATTTACGTTTTATACATTGTTCCATAAATTCCACATATCTTGAAACAAAGTTGTCCATGTTTTAGATCATCCGATTGTAGGTCTTTTGGTTCAAACCTTTTATTCTTTCTGGCCTATTTCACCCAGATAATCAAGGGAAAGCCGTAATAAGTGATTTTTACCTAAATTTCGGGACCTGGACAAAATCGATAGCTATGGTGGATAGCGTTTTTCCAGCAACGAGTCTCTCCTTCATTTACGTTTTATACATTGTTCCATAAATTCCACATATCTTGAAACAAAGTTGTCCATGTTTTAGATCATCCGATTGTAGGTCTTTTGGTTCAAACCTTTTATTCTTTCTGGCCTATTTCACCCAGATAATCAAGGGAAAGCCGTAATAAGTGATTTTTACCTAAATTTCGGGACCTGGACAAAATCGATAGCTATGGTGGATAGCGTTTTTCCAGCAACGAGTCCATACGAGTATACGTTTTATACATTGTTCCATAAATTCCACATATCTTGAAACAAAGTTGTCCATGTTTTAGATCATCCGATTGTAGGTCTTTTAGTTCAAACCTTTTATTCTTTCTTGCCTATTTCACCCAGATAATCAAGGGAAAGCCGTAATAAGTGATTTTTACCTAAATTTCGGGACCTGGACAAAATCGATAGCTATGCTGGATAGCGTTTTTCCAGCAACGAGTCTCTCCTTCATTTACGTTTTATACATTGTTCCATAAATTCCACATATCTTGAAACAAAGTTGTCCATGTTTTAGATCATCCGATTGTAGGTCTTTTGATTCAAACCTTTTATTCTTTCTGGCCTATTTCACCCAGATAATCAAGGGAAAGCCGTAATAAGTGATTTTTACCTAAATTTCGGGACCTAGACAAAATCGAAAGTTATGCTGGATAGCGTTTTTCCAGCAACGAGTCTCTCCTTCATTTACGTTTTATACATTGTTCCATAAATTCCACATATCTTGAAACAAAGTTGTCCATGTTTTAGATCATCCGATTGTAGGTCTTTTGGTTCAAACCTTTTATTCTTTCTGGCCTATTTCACCCAGATAATCAAGGGAAAGCCGTAATAAGTGATTTTTACCTAAATTTCGGGACCTGGACAAAATCTATAGCTATGGTGGATAGCGTTTTTCCAGCAACGAGTCTCTCCTTCATTTACGTTTTATACATTGTTCCATAAATTCCACATATCTTGAAACAAAGTTGTCCATGTTTTAGATCATCCGATTGTAGGTCTTTTGGTTCAAACCTTTTATTCTTTCTGGCCTATTTCACCCAGATAATCAAGGGAAAGCCGTAATAAGTGATTTTTACCTAAATTTCGGGACCTGGACAAAATCGATAGCTATGGTGGATAGCGTTTTTCCAGCAACGAGTCCATACGAGTATACGTTTTATACATTGTTCCATAAATTCCACATATCTTGAAACAAAGTTGTCCATGTTTTAGATCATCCGATTGTAGGTCTTTTGGTTCAAACCTTTTATTCTTTCTTGCCTATTTCACCCAGATAATCAAGGGAAAGCCGTAATAAGTGATTTTTACCTAAATTTCGGGACCTGGACAAAATCGATAGCTATGCTGGATAGCGTTTTTCCAGCAACGAGTCCATTTTTCATTTGCGTTTTATACATTGTTCCATAAATGCCACATATCTTGAAACAAAGTTGTCCGTGTTTTAGATCATTCGATTGTAGGTCTTTTGTTTCAACCCTTTTATTCTTTCTTGCCTATTTCACCCAGATAATCAAGGGAAAGCCGTCATAAGTGATTTTTACCTAAATTTCGGGACCTGGACAAAATCGAAAGTTATGCTGGATAGCGTTTTTCCAGCAACGAGTCCATTTTTCATTTACGTTTTATACATTGTTCCATAAATTCCACATATCTTGAAACAAAGTTGTCCATGTTTTAGATCATCCGATTGTAGGTCTTTTGGTTCAAACCTTTTATTCTTTCTGGCCTATTTCACCCAGATAATCAAGGGAAAGCCGTAATAAGTGATTTTTACCTAAATTTCGGGACCTGGACAAAATCGATAGCTATGGTGGATAGCGTTTTTCCAGCAACGAGTCCATACGAGTATACGTTTTATACATTGTTCCATAAATTCCACATATCTTGAAACAAAGTTGTCCATGTTTTAGATCATCCGATTGTAGGTCTTTTGGTTCAAACCTTTTATTCTTTCTGGCCTATTTCACCCAGATAATCAAGGGAAAGCCGTAATAAGTGATTTTTACCTAAATTTCGGGACCTGGACAAAATCGATAGCTATGCTGGATAGCGTTTTTCCAGCAACGAGTCTCTCCTTCATTTACGTTTTATACATTGTTCCATAAATTCCACATATCTTGAAACAAAGTTGTCCATGTTTTAGATCATCCGATTGTAGGTCTTTTGGTTCAAACCTTTTATTCTTTCTTGCCTATTTCACCCAGATAATCAAGGGAAAGCCGTAATAAGTGATTTTTACCTAAATTTCGGGACCTGGACAAAATCGATAGCTATGGTGGATAGCGTTTTTCCAGCAACGAGTCCATACGAGTATACGTTTTATACATTGTTCCATAAATTCCACATATCTTGAAACAAAGTTGTCCATGTTTTAGATCATCCGATTGTAGGTCTTTTGGTTCAAACCTTTTATTCTTTCTTGCCTATTTCACCCAGATAATCAAGGCAAAGCCGTCATAAGTGATTTTTACCTAAATTTCGGGACCTGGACAAAATCGAAAGTTATGCTGGATAGCGTTTTTCCAGCAACGAGTCTCTCCTTCATTTACGTTTTATACATTGTTCCATAAATGCCACATATCTTGAAACAAAGTTGTCCATGTTTTAGATCATCCGATTGTAGGTCTTTCGGTTCAAACCTTTTATTCTTTCTTGCCTATTTCACCCAGATAATCAAGGGAAAGCCGTCATAAGTGATTTTTACCTAAATTTCGGGACCTGGACAAAATCGATAGCTATGCTGGATAGCGTTTTTCCAGCAACGAGTCCATACGAGTATACGTTTTATACATTGTTCCATAAATGCCACATATCTTGAAACAAAGTTGTCCATGTTTTAGATCATTCGATTGTAGGTCTTTTGGTTCAACCCTTTTATTCTTTCTGGCCTATTTCACCCAGATAATCAAGGGAAAGCCGTCATGAGTGATTTTTACCTAAATTTCGGGACCTGGACAAAATCGATAGCTATGCTGGATAGCGTTTTTCCAGCAACGAGTCTCTCCTTCATTTACGTTTTATACATTGTTCCATAAATTCCACATATCTTGAAACAAAGTTGTCCATGTTTTAGATCATCCGATTGTAGGTCTTTTGGTTCAAACCTTTTATTCTTTCTGGCCTATTTCACCCAGATAATCAAGGGAAAGCCGTAATAAGTGATTTTTACCTAAATTTCGGGACCTGGACAAAATCGATAGCTATGGTGGATAGCGTTTTTCCAGCAACGAGTCCATACGAGTATACGTTTTATACATTGTTCCATAAATTCCACATATCTTGAAACAAAGTTGTCCATGTTTTAGATCATCCGATTGTAGGTCTTTTGGTTCAAACCTTTTATTCTTTCTTGCCTATTTCACCCAGATAATCAAGGGAAAGCCGTAATAAGTGATTTTTACCTAAATTTCGGGACCTGGACAAAATCGATAGCTATGCTGGATAGCGTTTTTCCAGCAACGAGTCTCTCCTTCATTTACGTTTTATACATTGTTCCATAAATTCCACATATCTTGAAACAAAGTTGTCCATGTTTTAGATCATCCGATTGAAGGTCTTTTGGTTCAAACCTTTTATTCTTTCTGGCCTATTTCACCCAGATAATCAAGGGAAAGCCGTAATAAGTGATTTTTACCTAAATTTCGGGACCTAGACAAAATCGAAAGTTATGCTGGATAGCGTTTTTCCAGCAACGAGTCTCTCCTTCATTTACGTTTTATACATTGTTCCATAAATTCCACATATCTTGAAACAAAGTTGTCCATGTTTTAGATCATCCGATTGTAGGTCTTTTGGTTTAAACCTTTTATTCTTTCTGGCCTATTTCACCCAGATAATCAAGGGAAAGCCGTAATAAGTGATTTTTACCTAAATTTCGGGACCTGGACAAAATCGATAGCTATGGTGGATAGCGTTTTTCCAGCAACGAGTCTCTCCTTCATTTACGTTTTATACATTGTTCCATAAATTCCACATATCTTGAAACAAAGTTGTCCATGTTTTAGATCATCCGATTGTAGGTCTTTTGGTTCAAACCTTTTATTCTTTCTGGCCTATTTCACCCAGATAATCAAGGGAAAGCCGTAATAAGTGATTTTTACCTAAATTTCGGGACCTGGACAAAATCGATAGCTATGGTGGATAGCGTTTTTCCAGCAACGAGTCCATACGAGTATACGTTTTATACATTGTTCCATAAATTCCACATATCTTGAAACAAAGTTGTCCATGTTTTAGATCATCCGATTGTAGGTCTTTTGGTTCAAACCTTTTATTCTTTCTGGCCTATTTCACCCAGATAATCAAGGGAAAGCCGTAATAAGTGATTTTTACCTAAATTTCGGGACCTGGACAAAATCGATAGCTATGCTGGATAGCGTTTTTCCAGCAACGAGTCTCTCCTTCATTTACGTTTTATACATTGTTCCATAAATTCCACATATCTTGAAACAAAGTTGTCCATGTTTTAGATCATCCGATTGTAGGTCTTTTGGTTCAAACCTTTTATTCTTTCTTGCCTATTTCACCCAGATAATCAAGGGAAAGCCGTAATAAGTGATTTTTACCTAAATTTCGGGACCTGGACAAAATCGAAAGTTATGCTGGATAGCGTTTTTCCAGCAACGAGTCCATTTTTCATTTGCGTTTTATACATTGTTCCATAAATGCCACATATCTTGAAACAAAGTTGTCCGTGTTTTAGATCATTCGATTGTAGGTCTTTTGTTTCAACCCTTTTATTCTTTCTTGCCTATTTCACCCAGATAATCAAGGGAAAGCCGTCATAAGTGATTTTTACCTAAATTTCGGGACCTGGACAAAATCGATAGCTATGCTGGATAGCGTTTTTCCAGCAACGAGTCCATACGAGTATACGTTTTATACATTGTTCCATAAATTCCACATATCTTGAAACAAAGTTGTCCATGTTTTAGATCATCCGATTGTAGGTCTTTTGGTTCAAACCTTTTATTCTTTCTTGCCTATTTCACCCAGATAATCAAGGCAAAGCCGTCATAAGTGATTTTTACCTAAATTTCGGGACCTGGACAAAATCGAAAGTTATGCTGGATAGCGTTTTTCCAGCAACGAGTCTCTCCTTCATTTACGTTTTATACATTGTTCCATAAATGCCACATATCTTGAAACAAAGTTGTCCATGTTTTAGATCATCCGATTGTAGGTCTTTCGGTTCAAACCTTTTATTCTTTCTTGCCTATTTCACCCAGATAATCAAGGGAAAGCCGTCATAAGTGATTTTTACCTAAATTTCGGGACCTGGACAAAATCGAAAGTTATGCTGGATAGCGTTTTTCCAGCAACGAGTCTCTCCTTCATTTACGTTTTATACATTGTTCCATAAATGCCACATATCTTGAAACAAAGTTGTCCATGTTTTAGATCATCCGATTGTAGGTCTTTCGGTTCAAACCTTTTATTCTTTCTTGCCTATTTCACCCAGATAATCAAGGGAAAGCCGTCATAAGTGATTTTTACCTAAATTTCGGGACCTGGACAAAATCGAAAGTTATGCTGGATAGCGTTTTTCCAGCAACGAGTCTCTCCTTCATTTACGTTTTATACATTGTTCCATAAATGCCACATATCTTGAAACAAAGTTGTCCATGTTTTAGATCATCCGATTGTAGGTCTTTCGGTTCAACCCTTTTATTCTTTCTGGCCTATTTCACCCAGATAATCAAGGGAAAGCCGTCATGAGTGATTTTTACCTAAATTTCGGGACCTAGACAAAATCGAAATTTATGCTGGATAGCGTTTTTCCAGCAACGACTCTCTCCTTCATTTACGTTTTATACATTGTTCCATAAATGCCACATATCTTGAAACAAAGTTGTCCATGTTTTAGATCATCCGATTGTAGGTCTTTTGGTTCAAACCTTTTATTCTTTCTTGCCTATTTCACCCAGATAATCAAGGGAAAGCCGTCATAAGTGATTTTTACCTAAATTTCGGGACCTGGACAAAATCGATAGCTATGCTGGATAGCGTTTTTCCAGCAACGAGTCCATACGAGTATACGTTTTATACATTGTTCCATAAATGCCACATATCTTGAAACAAAGTTGTCCATGTTTTAGATCATTCGATTGTAGGTCTTTTGGTTCAACCCTTTTATTCTTTCTGGCCTATTTCACCCAGATAATCAAGGGAAAGCCGTAATAAGTGATTTTTACCTAAATTTCGGGACCTGGACAAAATCGATAGCTATGCTGGATAGCGTTTTTCCAGCAACGAGTCTCTCCTTCATTTACGTTTTATACATTGTTCCATAAATTCCACATATCTTGAAACAAAGTTGTCCATGTTTTAGATCATCCGATTGTAGGTCTTTTGGTTCAAACCTTTTATTCTTTCTGGCCTATTTCACCCAGATAATCAAGGGAAAGCCGTAATAAGTGATTTTTACCTAAATTTCGGGACCTGGACAAAATCGATAGCTATGCTGGATAGCGTTTTTCCAGCAACGAGTCTCTCCTTCATTTACGTTTTATACATTGTTCCATAAATTCCACATATCTTGAAACAAAGTTGTCCATGTTTTAGATCATTCGATTGTAGGTCTTTTGGTTCAACCCTTTTATTCTTTCTGGCCTATTTCACCCAGATAATCAAGGGAAAGCCGTCATAAGTGATTTTTACCTAAATTTCGGGACCTGGACAAAATCGATAGCTATGCTGGATAGCGTTTTTCCAGCAACGAGTCCATACGAGTATACGTTTTATACATTGTTCCATAAATGCCACATATCTTGAAACAAAGTTGTCCATGTTTTAGATCATTCGATTGTAGGTCTTTTGGTTCAACCCTTTTATTCTTTCTTGCCTATTTCACCCAGATAATCAAGGCAAAGCCGTCATAAGTGATTTTTACCTAAATTTCGGGACCTGGACAAAATCGAAAGTTATGCTGGATAGCGTTTTTCCAGCAACGAGTCCATACGAGTATACGTTTTATACATTGTTCCATAAATTCCACATATCTTGAAACAAAGTTGTCCATGTTTTAGATCATCCGATTGTAGGTCTTTTGGTTCAAACCTTTTATTCTTTCTGGCCTATTTCACCCAGATAATCAAGGGAAAGCCGTAATAAGTGATTTTTACCTAAATTTCGGGACCTGGACAAAATCGATAGCTATGCTGGATAGCGTTTTTCCAGCAACGAGTCCATACGAGTATACGTTTTATACATTGTTCCATAAATTCCACATATCTTGAAACAAAGTTGTCCATGTTTTAGATCATCCGATTGTAGGTCTTTTGGTTCAAACCTTTTATTCTTTCTTGCCTATTTCACCCAGATAATCAAGGGAAAGCCGTAATAAGTGATTTTTACCTAAATTTCGGGACCTGGACAAAATCGAAAGTTATGCTGGATAGCGTTTTTCCAGCAACGAGTCCATTTTTCATTTGCGTTTTATACATTGTTCCATAAATGCCACATATCTTGAAACAAAGTTGTCCGTGTTTTAGATCATTCGATTGTAGGTCTTTTGTTTCAACCCTTTTATTCTTTCTTGCCTATTTCACCCAGATAATCAAGGGAAAGCCGTCATAAGTGATTTTTACCTAAATTTCGGGACCTGGACAAAATCGAAAGTTATGCTGGATAGCGTTTTTCCAGCAACGAGTCTCTCCTTCATTTACGTTTTATACATTGTTCCATAAATGCCACATATCTTGAAACAAAGTTGTCCATGTTTTAGATCATCCGATTGTAGGTCTTTTGGTTCAAACCTTTTATTCTTTCTTGCCTATTTCACCCAGATAATCAAGGCAAAGCCGTCATAAGTGATTTTTACCTAAATTTCGGGACCTGGACAAAATCGAAAGTTATGCTGGATAGCGTTTTTCCAGCAACGAGTCCATACGAGTATACGTTTTATACATTGTTCCATAAATTCCACATATCTTGAAACAAAGTTGTCCATGTTTTAGATCATCCGATTGTAGGTCTTTTGGTTCAAACCTTTTATTCTTTCTGGCCTATTTCACCCAGATAATCAAGGGAAAGCCGTAATAAGTGATTTTTACCTAAATTTCGGGACCTGGACAAAATCGATAGCTATGCTGGATAGCGTTTTTCCAGCAACGAGTCTCTCCTTCATTTACGTTTTATACATTGTTCCATAAATTCCACATATCTTGAAACAAAGTTGTCCATGTTTTAGATCATCCGATTGTAGGTCTTTTGGTTCAAACCTTTTATTCTTTCTGGCCTATTTCACCCAGATAATCAAGGGAAAGCCGTAATAAGTGATTTTTACCTAAATTTCGGGACCTGGACAAAATCGATAGCTATGCTGGATAGCGTTTTTCCAGCAACGAGTCTCTCCTTCATTTACGTTTTATACATTGTTCCATAAATTCCACATATCTTGAAACAAAGTTGTCCATGTTTTAGATCATCCGATTGTAGGTCTTTTGCTTCAAACCTTTTATTCTTTCTTGCCTATTTCACCCAGATAATCAAGGCAAAGCCGTCATAAGTGATTTTTACCTAAATTTCGGGACCTGGACAAAATCGAAAGTTATGCTGGATAGCGTTTTTCCAGCAACGAGTCCATACGAGTATACGTTTTATACATTGTTCCATAAATTCCACATATCTTGAAACAAAGTTGTCCATGTTTTAGATCATCCGATTGTAGGTCTTTTGGTTCAAACCTTTTATTCTTTCTTGCCTATTTCACCCAGATAATCAAGGCAAAGCCGTCATAAGTGATTTTTACCTAAATTTCGGGACCTGGACAAAATCGAAAGTTATGCTGGATAGCGTTTTTCCAGCAACGAGTCTCTCCTTCATTTACGTTTTATACATTGTTCCATAAATGCCACATATCTTGAAACAAAGTTGTCCATGTTTTAGATCATCCGATTGTAGGTCTTTCGGTTCAAACCTTTTATTCTTTCTTGCCTATTTCACCCAGATAATCAAGGGAAAGCCGTCATAAGTGATTTTTACCTAAATTTCGGGACCTGGACAAAATCGAAAGTTATGCTGGATAGCGTTTTTCCAGCAACGAGTCTCTCCTTCATTTACGTTTTATACATTGTTCCATAAATGCCACATATCTTGAAACAAAGTTGTCCATGTTTTAGATCATCCGATTGTAGGTCTTTCGGTTCAAACCTTTTATTCTTTCTTGCCTATTTCACCCAGATAATCAAGGGAAAGCCGTCATAAGTGATTTTTACCTAAATTTCGGGACCTGGACAAAATCGAAAGTTATGCTGGATAGCGTTTTTCCAGCAACGAGTCTCTCCTTCATTTACGTTTTATACATTGTTCCATAAATGCCACATATCTTGAAACAAAGTTGTCCATGTTTTAGATCATCCGATTGTAGGTCTTTCGGTTCAACCCTTTTATTCTTTCTGGCCTATTTCACCCAGATAATCAAGGGAAAGCCGTCATGAGTGATTTTTACCTAAATTTCGGGACCTAGACAAAATCGAAATTTATGCTGGATAGCGTTTTTCCAGCAACGACTCTCTCCTTCATTTACGTTTTATACATTGTTCCATAAATGCCACATATCTTGAAACAAAGTTGTCCATGTTTTAGATCATCCGATTGTAGGTCTTTTGGTTCAAACCTTTTATTCTTTCTTGCCTATTTCACCCAGATAATCAAGGGAAAGACGTCATAAGTGATTTTTACCTAAATTTCGGGACCTGGACAAAATCGATAGCTATGCTGGATAGCGTTTTTCCAGCAACGAGTCCATACGAGTATACGTTTTATACATTGTTCCATAAATGCCACATATCTTGAAACAAAGTTGTCCATGTTTTAGATCATTCGATTGTAGGTCTTTTCGTTCAACCCTTTTATTCTTTCTGGCCTATTTCACCCAGATAATCAAGGGAAAGCCGTCATAAGTGATTTTTACCTAAATTTCGGGACCTGGACAAAATCAAAAGTTATGCTGGATAGCGTTTTTCCAGCAACGAGTCTCTCCTTCATTTACGTTTTATACATTGTTCCATAAATGCCACATATCTTGAAACAAAGTTGTCCATGTTTTAGATCATCCGATTGTAGGTCTTTTGGTTCAAACCTTTTATTCTTTCTTGCCTATTTCACCCAGATAATCAAGGGAAAGCCGTCATAAGTGATTTTTACCTAAATTTCGGGACCTGGACAAAATCGATAGCTATGCTGGATAGCGTTTTTCCAGCAACGAGTCCATACGAGTATACGTTTTATACATTGTTCCATAAATGCCACATATCTTGAAACAAAGTTGTCCATGTTTTAGATCATTCGATTGTAGGTCTTTTGGTTCAACCCTTTTATTCTTTCTGGCCTATTTCACCCAGATAATCAAGGGAAAGCCGTCATAAGTGATTTTTACCTAAATTTCGGGACCTGGACAAAATCGATAGCTATGCTGGATAGCGTTTTTCCAGCAACGAGTCCATACGAGTATACGTTTTATACATTGTTCCATAAATTCCACATATCTTGAAACAAAGTTGTCCATGTTTTAGATCATCCGATTGTAGGTCTTTCGGTTCAAACCTTTTATTCTTCCTTGCCTATTTCACCCAGATAATCAAGGGAAAGCCGTCATAAGTGATTTTTACCTAAATTTCGGGACCTGGACAAAATCGATAGCTATGCTGGATAGCGTTTTTCCAGCAACGAGTCCATACGAGTATACGTTTTATACATTGTTCCATAAATGCCACATATCTTGAAACAAAGTTGTCCATGTTTTAGATCATCCGATTGTAGGTCTTTTGGTTCAAACCTTTTATTCTTTCTTGCCTATTTCACCCAGATAATCAAGTGAAAGCCGTAATAAGTGATTTTTACCTAAATTTCGGGACCTGGACAAAATCGATAGCTATGCTGGATAGCGTTTTTCCAGCAACGAGTCCATACGAGTATACGTTTTATACATTGTTCCATAAATGCCACATATCTTGAAACAAAGTTGTCCATGTTTTAGATCATTCGATTGTAGGTCTTTTGGTTCAACCCTTTTATTCTTTCTGGCCTATTTCACCCAGATAATCAAGGGAAAGCCGTCATAAGTGATTTTTACCTAAATTTCGGGACCTGGACAAAATCGATAGCTATGCTGGATAGCGTTTTTCCAGCAACGAGTCCATACGAGTATACGTTTTATACATTGTTCCATAAATTCCACATATCTTGAAACAAAGTTGTCCATGTTTTAGATCATCCGATTGTAGGTCTTTTGGTTCAAACCTTTTATTCTTTCTTGCCTATTTCACCCAGATAATCAAGGGAAAGCCGTCATAAGTGATTTTTACCTAAATTTCGGGACCTGGACAAAATCGATAGCTATGCTAAATAGCGTTTTTCCAGCAACGAGTCCATACGAGTATACGTTTTATACATTGTTCCATAAATGCCACATATCTTGAAACAAAGTTGTCCATGTTTTAGATCATCCGATTGTAGGTCTTTTGGTTCAAACCTTTTATTCTTTCTTGCCTATTTCACCCAGATAATCAAGGGAAAGCCGTCATAAGTGATTTTTACCTAAATTTCGGGACCTGGACAAAATCGATAGCTATGCTGGATAGCGTTTTTCCAGCAACGAGTCCATACGAGTATACGTTTTATACATTGTTCCATAAATGCCACATATCTTGAAACAAAGTTGTCCATGTTTTAGATCATCCGATTGTAGGTCTTTTGGTTCAACCCTTTTATTCTTTCTTGCCTATTTCACCCAGATAATCAAGGGAAAGCCGTCATAAGTGATTTTTACCTAAATTTCGGGACCTGGACAAAATCGATAGCTATGCTGGATAGCGTTTTTCCAGCAACGAGTCCATACGAGTATACGTTTTATACATTGTTCCATAAATTCCACATATCTTGAAACAAAGTTGTCCATGTTTTAGATCATCCGATTGTAGGTCTTTTGGTTCAAACCTTTTATTCTTTCTTGCCTATTTCACCCAGATAATCAAGGGAAAGCCGTCATAAGTGATTTTTACCTAAATTTCGGGACCTGGACAAAATCGATAGCTATGCTGGATAGCGTTTTTCCAGCAACGAGTCCATACGAGTATACGTTTTATACATTGTTCCATAAATGCCACATATCTTGAAACAAAGTTGTCCATGTTTTAGATCATCCGATTGTAGGTCTTTTGGTTCAAACCTTTTATTCTTTCTTGCCTATTTCACCCAGATAATCAAGGGAAAGCCGTAATAAGTGATTTTTACCTAAATTTCGGGACCTGGACAAAATCGATAGCTATGGTGGATAGCGTTTTTCCAGCAACGAGTCCATACGGGTATACGTTTTATACATTGTTCCATAAATGCCACATATCTTGAAACAAAGTTGTCCATGTTTTAGATCATTCGATTGTAGGTCTTTTGGTTCAACCCTTTTATTCTTTCTGGCCTATTTCACCCAGATAATCAAGGGAAAGCCGTAATAAGTGATTTTTACCTAAATTTCGGGACCTGGACAAAATCGAAAGTTATGCTGGATAGCGTTTTTCAAGCAACGAGTCTCTCCTTCATTTACGTTTTATACATTGTTCCATAAATGCCACATATCTTGAAACAAAGTTGTCCATGTTTTAGATCATTCGATTGTAGGTCTTTTGGTTCAAACCTTTTATTCTTTCTTGCCTATTTCACCCAGATAATCAAGGGAAAGCCGTCATAAGTGATTTTTACCTAAATTTCGGGACCTGGACAAAATCGATAGCTATGCTGGATAGCGTTTTTCCAGCAACGAGTCCATACGAGTATACGTTTTATACATTGTTCCATAAATTCCACATATCTTGAAACAAAGTTGTCCATGTTTTAGATCATCCGATTGTAGGTCTTTTGGTTCAACCCTTTTATTCTTTCTGGCCTATTTCACCCAGATAATCAAGGGAAAGCCGTCATAAGTGATTTTTACCTAAATTTCGGGACCTGGACAAAATCGATAGCTATGCTGGATAGCGTTTTTCCAGCAACGAGTCCATACGGGTATACGTTTTATACATTGTTCCATAAATGCCACATATCTTGAAACAAAGTTGTCCATGTTTTAGATCATTCGATTGTAGGTCTTTTGGTTCAACCCTTTTATTCTTTCTGGCCTATTTCACCCAGATAATCAAGGGAAAGCCGTAATAAGTGATTTTTACCTAAATTTCGGGACCTGGACAAAATCGAAAGTTATGCTGGATAGCGTTTTTCAAGCAACGAGTCTCTCCTTCATTTACGTTTTATACATTGTTCCATAAATGCCACATATCTTGAAACAAAGTTGTCCATGTTTTAGATCATTCGATTGTAGGTCTTTTGGTTCAAACCTTTTATTCTTTCTTGCCTATTTCACCCAGATAATCAAGGGAAAGCCGTCATAAGTGATTTTTACCTAAATTTCGGGACCTGGACAAAATCGATAGCTATGCTGGATAGCGTTTTTCCAGCAACGAGTCCATACGAGTATACGTTTTATACATTGTTCCATAAATTCCACATATCTTGAAACAAAGTTGTCCATGTTTTAGATCATTCGATTGTAGGTCTTTTGGTTCAACCCTTTTATTCTTTCTTGCCTATTTCACCCAGATAATCAAGGGAAAGCCGTCATAAGTGATTTTTACCTAAATTTCGGGACCTGGACAAAATCGAAAGTTATGCTGGATAGCGTTTTTCCAGCAACGAGTCTCTCCTTCATTTACGTTTTATACATTGTTCCATAAATGCCACATATCTTGAAACAAAGTTGTCCATGTTTTAGATCATCCGATTGTAGGTCTTTTGGTTCAAACCTTTTATTCTTTCTTGCCTATTTCACCCAGATAATCAAGGGAAAGCCGTCATAAGTGATTTTTACCTAAATTTCGGGACCTGGACAAAATCGATAGCTATGCTGGATAGCGTTTTTCCAGCAACGAGTCCATACGAGTATACGTTTTATACATTGTTCCATAAATGCCACATATCTTGAAACAAAGTTGTCCGTGTTTTAGATCATTCGATTGTAGGTCTTTTGTTTCAACCCTTTTATTCTTTCTTGCCTATTTCACCCAGATAATCAAGGGAAAGCCGTAATAAGTGATTTTTACCTAAATTTCGGGACCTGGACAAAATCGATAGCTATGCTGGATAGCGTTTTTCCAGCAACGAGTCCATACGAGTATACGTTTTATACATTGTTCCATAAATTCCACATATCTTGAAACAAAGTTGTCCATGTTTTAGATCATTCGATTGTAGGTCTTTTGGTTCAACCCTTTTATTCTTTCTGGCCTATTTCACCCAGATAATCAAGGGAAAGCCGTAATAAGTGATTTTTACCTAAATTTCGGGACCTGGACAAAATCGATAGCTATGCTGGATAGCGTTTTTCCAGCAACGAGTCTCTCCTTCATTTACGTTTTATACATTGTTCCATAAATTCCACATATCTTGAAACAAAGTTGTCCATGTTTTAGATCATCCGATTGTAGGTCTTTTGGTTCAAACCTTTTATTCTTTCTTGCCTATTTCACCCAGATAATCAAGGGAAAGCCGTAATAAGTGATTTTTACCTAAATTTCGGGACCTGGACAAAATCGAAAGTTATGCTGGATAGCGTTTTTCCAGCAACGAGTCCATTTTTCATTTGCGTTTTATACATTGTTCCATAAATGCCACATATCTTGAAACAAAGTTGTCCATGTTTTAGATCATCCGATTGTAGGTCTTTTGGTTCAAACCTTTTATTCTTTCTTGCCTATTTCACCCAGATAATCAAGGGAAAGCCGTAATAAGTGATTTTTACCTAAATTTCGGGACCTGGACAAAATCGATAGCTATGCTGGATAGCGTTTTTCCAGCAACGTGTCTCTCCTTCATTTACGTTTTATACATTGTTCCATAAATTCCACATATCTTGAAACAAAGTTGTCCATGTTTTAGATCATCCGATTGTAGGTCTTTTGGTTCAAACCTTTTATTCTTTCTTGCCTATTTCACCCAGATAATCAAGGGAAAGCCGTAATAAGTGATTTTTACCTAAATTTCGGGACCTGGACAAAATCGATAGCTATGCTGGATAGCGTTTTTCCAGCAACGAGTCTCTCCTTCATTTACGTTTTACACATTGTTCCATAAATTCCACATATCTTGAAACAAAGTTGTCCATGTTTTAGATCATCCGATTGTAGGTCTTTTGGTTCAAACCTTTTATTCTTTCTTGCCTATTTCACCCAGATAATCAAGGGAAAGCCGTAATAAGTGATTTTTACCTAAATTTCGGGACCTGGACAAAATCGAAAGTTATGCTGGATAGCGTTTTTCCAGCAACGAGTCCATTTTTCATTTGCGTTTTATACATTGTTCCATAAATTCCACATATCTTGAAACAAAGTTGTCCATGTTTTAGATCATTCGATTGTAGGTCTTTTGGTTCAACCCTTTTATTCTTTCTGGCCTATTTCACCCAGATAATCAAGGGAAAGCCGTAATAAGTGATTTTTACCTAAATTTCGGGACCTGGACAAAATCGATAGCTATGCTGGATAGCGTTTTTCCAGCAACGAGTCCATACGAGTATACGTTTTATACATTGTTCCATAAATTCCACATATCTTGAAACAAAGTTGTCCATGTTTTAGATCATCCGATTGTAGGTCTTTCGGTTCAAACCTTATATTCTTTCTTGCCTATTTCACCCAGATAATCAAGGGAAAGCCGTCATAAGTGATTTTTACCTAAATTTCGGGACCTGGACAAAATCGATAGCTATGCTGGATAGTGTTTTTCCAGCAACGAGTCCATACGAGTATACGTTTTATACATTGTTCCATAAATGCCACATATCTTGAAACAAAGTTGTCCATGTTTTAGATCATTCGATTGTAGGTCTTTTGGTTCAACCCTTTTATTCTTTCTGGCCTATTTCACCCAGATAATCAAGGGAAAGCCGTAATAAGTGATTTTTACCTAAATTTCGGGACCTGGATAAAATCGATAGCTATGCTGGATAGCGTTTTTCCAGCAACGAGTCCATACGAGTATACGTTTTATATATTGTTCCATAAATGCCACATATCTTGAAACAAAGTTGTCCATGTTTTAGATCATTCGATTGTAGGTCTTTTGGTTCAACCCTTTTATTCTTTCTGGCCTATTTCACCCAGATAATCAATTGAAAGCCGTAATAAGTGATTTTTACCTAAATTTCGGGACCTGGACAAAATCGAAAGTTATGCTGGATAGCGTTTTTCCAGCAACGAGTCCATACGAGTATACGTTTTATACATTGTTCCATAAATTCCACATATCTTGAAACAAAGTTGTCCATGTTTTAGATCATTCGATTGTAGGTCTTTTGGTTCAACCCTTTTATTCTTTCTGGCCTATTTCACCCAGATAATCAAGGGAAAGCCGTCATAAGTGATTTTTACCTAAATTTCGGGACCTGGACAAAATCGATAGCTATGCTGGATAGCGTTTTTCCAGCAACGAGTCCATACGAGTATACGTTTTATACATTGTTCCATAAATGCCACATATCTTGAAACAAAGTTGTCCATGTTTTAGATCATCCGATTGTAGGTCTTTTGGTTCAAACCTTTTATTCTTTCTTGCCTATTTCACCCAGATAATCAAGGGAAAGCCGTCATAAGTGATTTTTACCTAAATTTCGGGACCTGGACAAAATCGATAGCTATGCTGGATAGCGTTTTTCCAGCAACGAGTCCATACGAGTATACGTTTTATACATTGTTCCATAAATTCCACATATCTTGAAACAAAGTTGTCCATGTTTTAGATCATTCGATTGTAGGTCTTTTGGTTCAACCCTTTTATTCTTTCTGGCCTATTTCACCCAGATAATCAAGGGAAAGCCGTCATAAGTGATTTTTACCTAAATTTCGGGACCTGGACAAAATCGATAGCTATGCTGGATAGCGTTTTTCCAGCAACGAGTCCATACGAGTATACGTTTTATACATTGTTCCATAAATGCCACATATCTTGAAACAAAGTTGTCCATGTTTTAGATCATCCGATTGTAGGTCTTTTGGTTCAAACCTTTTATTCTTTCTTGCCTATTTCACCCAGATAATCAAGGGAAAGCCGTCATAAGTGATTTTTACCTAAATTTCGGGACCTGGACAAAATCGATAGCTATGCTGGATAGCGTTTTTCCAGCAACGAGTCCATACGAGTATACGTTTTATACATTGTTCCATAAATTCCACATATCTTGAAACAAAGCTGTCCATGTTTTAGATCATCCGATTGTAGGTCTTTTGGTTCAAACCTTTTATTCTTTCTTGCCTATTTCACCCAGATAATCAAGGGAAAGCCGTCATAAGTGATTTTTACCTAAATTTCGGGACCTGGACAAAATCGATAGCTATGCTGGATAGCGTTTTTCCAGCAACGAGTCCATACGAGTATACGTTTTATACATTGTTCCATAAATTCCACATATCTTGAAACAAAGTTGTCCATGTTTTAGATCATTCGATTGTAGGTCTTTTGGTTCAACCCTTTTATTCTTTCTGGCCTATTTCACCCAGATAATCAAGGGAAAGCCATCATAAGTGATTTTTACCTAAATTTCGGGACCTGGACAAAATCGATAGCTATGCTGGATAGCGTTTTTCCAGCAACGAGTCCATACGAGTATACGTTTTATACATTGTTCCATAAATGCCACATATCTTGAAACAAAGTTGTCCATGTTTTAGATCATCCGATTGTAGGTCTTTTGGTTCAAACCTTTTATTCTTTCTTGCCTATTTCACCCAGATAATCAAGGGAAAGCCGTCATAAGTGATTTTTACCTAAATTTCGGGACCTGGACAAAATCGATAGCTATGCTGGATAGCGTTTTTCCAGCAACGAGTCCATACGAGTATACGTTTTATACATTGTTCCATAAATTCCACATATCTTGAAACAAAGTTGTCCATGTTTTAGATCATTCGATTGTAGGTCTTTTGGTTCAACCCTTTTATTCTTTCTGGCCTATTTCACCCAGATAATCAAGGGAAAGCCGTCATAAGTGATTTTTACCTAAATTTCGGGACCTGGACAAAATCGATAGCTATGCTGGATAGCGTTTTTCCAGCAACGAGTCCATACGAGTATACGTTTTATACATTGTTCCATAAATGCCACATATCTTGAAACAAAGTTGTCCATGTTTTAGATCATCCGATTGTAGGTCTTTTGGTTCAAACCTTTTATTCTTTCTTGCCTATTTCACCCAGATAATCAAGGGAAAGCCGTCATAAGTGATTTTTACCTAAATTTCGGGACCTGGACAAAATCGATAGCTATGCTGGATAGCGTTTTTCCAGCAACGAGTCCATACGAGTATACGTTTTATACATTGTTCCATAAATTCCACATATCTTGAAACAAAGTTGTCCATGTTTTAGATCATCCGATTGTAGGTCTTTTGGTTCAAACCTTTTATTCTTTCTTGCCTATTTCACCCAGATAATCAAGGGAAAGCCGTCATAAGTGATTTTTACCTAAATTTCGGGACCTGGACAAAATCGATAGCTATGCTGGATAGCGTTTTTCCAGCAACGAGTCCATACGAGTATACGTTTTATACATTGTTCCATAAATGCCACATATCTTGAAACAAAGTTGTCCATGTTTTAGATCATTCGATTGTAGGTCTTTTGGTTCAACCCTTTTATTCTTTCTGGCCTATTTCACCCAGATAATCAAGGGAAAGCCGTAATAAGTGATTTTTACCTAAATTTCGGGACCTGGATAAAATCGATAGCTATGCTGGATAGCGTTTTTCCAGCAACGAGTCCATACGAGTATACGTTTTATATATTGTTCCATAAATGCCACATATCTTGAAACAAAGTTGTCCATGTTTTAGATCATTCGATTGTAGGTCTTTTGGTTCAACCCTTTTATTCTTTCTGGCCTATTTCACCCAGATAATCAATTGAAAGCCGTAATAAGTGATTTTTACCTAAATTTCGGGACCTGGACAAAATCGAAAGTTATGCTGGATAGCGTTTTTCCAGCAACGAGTCTCTCTTTCATTTACGTTTTATACATTGTTCCATAAATGCCACATATCTTGAAACAAAGTTGTCCATGTTTTAGATCATCCGATTGTAGGTCTTTAGGTTCAAACCTTTTATTCTTTCTTGCCTATTTCACCCAGATAATCAAGGGAAAGCCGTCATAAGTGATTTTTACCTAAATTTCGGGACCTGGACAAAATCGATAGCTATGCTGGATAGCGTTTTTCCAGCAACGAGTCCATACGAGTATACGTTTTATACATTGTTCCATAAATTCCACATATCTTGAAACAAAGCTGTCCATGTTTTAGATCATCCGATTGTAGGTCTTTTGGTTCAAACCTTTTATTCTTTCTTGCCTATTTCACCCAGATAATCAAGGGAAAGCCGTCATAAGTGATTTTTACCTAAATTTCGGGACCTGGACAAAATCGATAGCTATGCTGGATAGCGTTTTTCCAGCAACGAGTCCATACGAGTATACGTTTTATACATTGTTCCATAAATGCCACATATCTTGAAACAAAGTTGTCCATGTTTTAGATCATCCGATTGTAGGTCTTTCGGTTCAAACCTTATATTCTTTCTTGCCTATTTCACCCAGATAATCAAGGGAAAGCCGTCATAAGTGATTTTTACCTAAATTTCGGGACCTGGACAAAATCGAAAGTTATGCTGGATAGCGTTTTTCCAGCAACGAGTCTCTCCTTCATTTACGTTTTATACATTGTTCCATAAATGCCACATATCTTGAAACAAAGTTGTCCATGTTTTAGATCATTCGATTGTAGGTCTTTTGGTTCAACCCTTTTATTCTTTCTGGCCTATTTCACCCAGATAATCAATTGAAAGCCGTCATAAGTGATTTTTACCTAAATTTCGGGACCTGGACAAAATCGATAGCTATGCTGGATAGCGTTTTTCCAGCAACGAGTCCATACGAGTATACGTTTTATACATTGTTCCATAAATGCCACATATCTTGAAACAAAGTTGTCCATGTTTTAGATCATTCGATTGTAGGTCTTTTGGTTCAACCCTTTTATTCTTTCTTGCCTATTTCACCCAGATAATCAAGGGAAAGCCGTCATAAGTGATTTTTACCTAAATTTCGGGACCTGGACAAAATCGATAGCTATGCTGGATAGCGTTTTTCCAGCAACGAGTCCATACGAGTATACGTTTTATACATTGTTCCATAAATGCCACATATCTTGAAACAAAGTTGTCCATGTTTTAGATCATCCGATTGTAGGTCTTTTGGTTCAAACCTTATATTCTTTCTTGCCTATTTCACCCAGATAATCAAGGGAAAGCCGTCATAAGTGATTTTTACCTAAATTTCGGGACCTGGACAAAATCGATAGCTATGCTGGATAGTGTTTTTCCAGCAACGAGTCCATACGAGTATACGTTTTATACATTGTTCCATAAATGCCACATATCTTGAAACAAAGTTGTCCATGTTTTAGATCATTCGATTGTAGGTCTTTTGGTTCAACCCTTTTATTCTTTCTGGCCTATTTCACCCAGATAATCAAGGGAAAGCCGTAATAAGTGATTTTTACCTAAATTTCGGGACCTGGATAAAATCGATAGCTATGCTGGATAGCGTTTTTCCAGCAACGAGTCCATACGAGTATACGTTTTATATATTGTTCCATAAATGCCACATATCTTGAAACAAAGTTGTCCATGTTTTAGATCATTCGATTGTAGGTCTTTTGGTTCAACCCTTTTATTCTTTCTGGCCTATTTCACCCAGATAATCAATTGAAAGCCGTAATAAGTGATTTTTACCTAAATTTCGGGACCTGGACAAAATCGAAAGTTATGCTGGATAGCGTTTTTCCAGCAACGAGTCTCTCTTTCATTTACGTTTTATACATTGTTCCATAAATGCCACATATCTTGAAACAAAGTTGTCCATGTTTTAGATCATCCGATTGTAGGTCTTTAGGTTCAAACCTTTTATTCTTTCTTGCCTATTTCACCCAGATAATCAAGGGAAAGCCGTCATAAGTGATTTTTACCTAAATTTCGGGACCTGGACAAAATCGATAGCTATGCTGGATAGCGTTTTTCCAGCAACGAGTCCATACGAGTATACGTTTTATACATTGTTCCATAAATTCCACATATCTTGAAACAAAGCTGTCCATGTTTTAGATCATCCGATTGTAGGTCTTTTGGTTCAAACCTTTTATTCTTTCTTGCCTATTTCACCCAGATAATCAAGGGAAAGCCGTCATAAGTGATTTTTACCTAAATTTCGGGACCTGGACAAAATCGATAGCTATGCTGGATAGCGTTTTTCCAGCAACGAGTCCATACGAGTATACGTTTTATACATTGTTCCATAAATGCCACATATCTTGAAACAAAGTTGTCCATGTTTTAGATCATCCGATTGTAGGTCTTTCGGTTCAAACCTTATATTCTTTCTTGCCTATTTCACCCAGATAATCAAGGGAAAGCCGTCATAAGTGATTTTTACCTAAATTTCGGGACCTGGACAAAATCGAAAGTTATGCTGGATAGCGTTTTTCCAGCAACGAGTCTCTCCTTCATTTACGTTTTATACATTGTTCCATAAATGCCACATATCTTGAAACAAAGTTGTCCATGTTTTAGATCATTCGATTGTAGGTCTTTTGGTTCAACCCTTTTATTCTTTCTGGCCTATTTCACCCAGATAATCAATTGAAAGCCGTCATAAGTGATTTTTACCTAAATTTCGGGACCTGGACAAAATCGATAGCTATGCTGGATAGCGTTTTTCCAGCAACGAGTCCATACGAGTATACGTTTTATACATTGTTCCATAAATGCCACATATCTTGAAACAAAGTTGTCCATGTTTTAGATCATCCGATTGTAGGTCTTTTGGTTCAAACCTTTTATTCTTTCTTGCCTATTTCACCAGATAATCAAGGGAAAGCCGTCATAAGTGATTTTTACCTAAATTTCGGGACCTGGACAAAATCGATAGCTATGCTGGATAGCGTTTTTCCAGCAACGAGTCCATACGAGTATACGTTTTATACATTGTTCCATAAATTCCACATATCTTGAAACAAAGCTGTCCATGTTTTAGATCATCCGATTGTAGGTCTTTTGGTTCAAACCTTTTATTCTTTCTTGCCTATTTCACCCAGATAATCAAGGGAAAGCCGTCATAAGTGATTTTTACCTAAATTTCGGGACCTGGACAAAATCGATAGCTATGCTGGATAGCGTTTTTCCAGCAACGAGTCCATACGAGTATACGTTTTATACATTGTTCCATAAATGCCACATATCTTGAAACAAAGTTGTCCATGTTTTAGATCATTCGATTGTAGGTCTTTTGGTTCAACCCTTTTATTCTTTCTGGCCTATTTCACCCAGATAATCAAGGGAAAGCCGTCATAAGTGATTTTTACCTAAATTTCGGGACCTGGACAAAATCGATAGCTATGCTGGATAGCGTTTTTCCAGCAACGAGTCCATACGAGTATACGTTTTATACATTGTTCCATAAATGCCACATATCTTGAAACAAAGTTGTCCATGTTTTAGATCATCCGATTGTAGGTCTTTTGGTTCAACCCTTTTATTCTTTCTGGCCTATTTCACCCAGATAATCAAGGGAAAGCCGTAATAAGTGATTTTTACCTAAATTTCGGGACCTGGACAAAATCGATAGCTATGCTGGATAGCGTTTTTCCAGCAACGAGTCCATACGAGTATACGTTTTATACATTGTTCCATAAATGCCACATATCTTGAAACAAAGTTGTCCATGTTTTAGATCATTCGATTGTAGGTCTTTTGGTTCAACCCTTTTATTCTTTCTTGCCTATTTCACCCAGATAATCAAGGGAAAGCCGTCATAAGTGATTTTTACCTAAATTTCGGGACCTGGACAAAATCGATAGCTATGCTGGATAGCGTTTTTCCAGCAACGAGTCCATACGAGTATACGTTTTATACATTGTTCCATAAATGCCACATATCTTGAAACAAAGTTGTCCATGTTTTAGATCATCCGATTGTAGGTCTTTTGGTTCAAACCTTTTATTCTTTCTTGCCTATTTCACCCAGATAATCAAGGGAAAGCCGTCATAAGTGATTTTTACCTAAATTTCGGGACCTGGACAAAATCGATAGCTATGCTGGATAGCGTTTTTCCAGCAACGAGTCCATACGAGTATACGTTTTATACATTGTTCCATAAATTCCACATATCTTGAAACAAAGCTGTCCATGTTTTAGATCATCCGATTGTAGGTCTTTCGGTTCAAACCTTATATTCTTTCTTGCCTATTTCACCCAGATAATCAAGGGAAAGCCGTCATAAGTGATTTTTACCTAAATTTCGGGACCTGGACAAAATCGAAAGTTATGCTGGATAGCGTTTTTCCAGCAACGAGTCTCTCCTTCATTTACGTTTTATACATTGTTCCATAAATGCCACATATCTTGAAACAAAGTTGTCCATGTTTTAGATCATTCGATTGTAGGTCTTTTGGTTCAACCCTTTTATTCTTTCTGGCCTATTTCACCCAGATAATCAAGGGAAAGCCGTCATAAGTGATTTTTACCTAAATTTCGGGACCTGGACAAAATCGATAGCTATGCTGGATAGCGTTTTTCCAGCAACGAGTCCATACGAGTATACGTTTTATACATTGTTCCATAAATGCCACATATCTTGAAACAAAGTTGTCCATGTTTTAGATCATCCGATTGTAGGTCTTTTGGTTCAAACCTTTTATTCTTTCTTGCCTATTTCACCCAGATAATCAAGGGAAAGCCGTCATAAGTGATTTTTACCTAAATTTCGGGACCTGGACAAAATCGATAGCTATGCTGGATAGCGTTTTTCCAGCAACGAGTCCATACGAGTATACGTTTTATACATTGTTCCATAAATTCCACATATCTTGAAACAAAGCTGTCCATGTTTTAGATCATCCGATTGTAGGTCTTTTGGTTCAAACCTTTTATTCTTTCTTGCCTATTTCACCCAGATAATCAAGGGAAAGCCGTCATAAGTGATTTTTACCTAAATTTCGGGACCTGGACAAAATCGATAGCTATGCTGGATAGCGTTTTTCCAGCAACGAGTCCATACGAGTATACGTTTTATACATTGTTCCATAAATGCCACATATCTTGAAACAAAGTTGTCCATGTTTTAGATCATTCGATTGTAGGTCTTTCGGTTCAACCCTTTTATTCTTTCTGGCCTATTTCACCCAGATAATCAAGGGAAAGCCGTCATAAGTGATTTTTACCTAAATTTCGGGACCTGGACAAAATCGATAGCTATGCTGGATAGCGTTTTTCCAGCAACGAGTCCATACGAGTATACGTTTTATACATTGTTCCATAAATGCCACATATCTTGAAACAAAGTTGTCCATGTTTTAGATCATCCGATTGTAGGTCTTTTGGTTCAACCCTTTTATTCTTTCTGGCCTATTTCACCCAGATAATCAAGGGAAAGCCGTAATAAGTGATTTTTACCTAAATTTCGGGACCTGGACAAAATCGATAGCTATGCTGGATAGCGTTTTTCCAGCAACGAGTCCATACGAGTATACGTTTTATACATTGTTCCATAAATGCCACATATCTTGAAACAAAGTTGTCCATGTTTTAGATCATTCGATTGTAGGTCTTTTGGTTCAACCCTTTTATTCTTTCTTGCCTATTTCACCCAGATAATCAAGGGAAAGCCGTCATAAGTGATTTTTACCTAAATTTCGGGACCTGGACAAAATCGATAGCTATGCTGGATAGCGTTTTTCCAGCAACGAGTCCATACGAGTATACGTTTTATACATTGTTCCATAAATGCCACATATCTTGAAACAAAGTTGTCCATGTTTTAGATCATCCGATTGTAGGTCTTTTGGTTCAAACCTTTTATTCTTTCTTGCCTATTTCACCCAGATAATCAAGGGAAAGCCGTCATAAGTGATTTTTACCTAAATTTCGGGACCTGGACAAAATCGATAGCTATGCTGGATAGCGTTTTTCCAGCAACGAGTCCATACGAGTATACGTTTTATACATTGTTCCATAAATTCCACATATCTTGAAACAAAGCTGTCCATGTTTTAGATCATCCGATTGTAGGTCTTTTGGTTCAAACCTTTTATTCTTTCTTGCCTATTTCACCCAGATAATCAAGGGAAAGCCGTCATAAGTGATTTTTACCTAAATTTCGGGACCTGGACAAAATCGAAAGTTATGCTGGATAGCGTTTTTCCAGAAACGAGTCTATTTTTCATTTACGTTTTATACATTGTTCCATAAATTCCACATATCTTGAAACAAAGTTGTCCATGTTTTAGATCATTCGATTGTAGGTTTTTTGGTTCAACCCTTTTATTCTTTCTTGCCTATTTCACCCAGATAATCAAGGGAAAGCCGTCATAAGTGATTTTTACCTAAATTTCGGGACCTGGACAAAATCGATAGCTATGCTGGATAGCGTTTTTCCAGCAACGAGTCCATACGAGTATACGTTTTATACATTGTTCCATAAATGCCACATATCTTGAAACAAAGTTGTCCATGTTTTAGATCATTCGATTGTAGGTCTTTTGGTTCAACCCTTTTATTCTTTCTTGCCTATTTCACCCAGATAATCAAGGGAAAGCCGTCATAAGTGATTTTTACCTAAATTTCGGGACCTGGACAAACTCGATAGCTATGCTGGATAGCGTTTTTCCAGCAACGAGTCCATACGAGTATACGTTTTATACATTGTTCCATAAATGCCACATATCTTGAAACAAAGTTGTCCATGTTTTAGATCATTCGATTGTAGGTCTTTTGGTTCAACCCTTTTATTCTTTCTTGCCTATTTCACCCAGATAATCACGGGAAAGCCGTCATAAGTGATTTTTACCTAAATTTCGGGACCTGGACAAAATCGATAGCTATGCTGGATAGCGTTTTTCCAGCAACGAGTCCATACGAGTATACGTTTTATACATTGTTCCATAAATGCCACATATCTTGAAACAAAGTTGTCCATGTTTTAGATCATCCGATTGTAGGTCTTTCGGTTCAAACCTTATATTCTTTCTTGCCTATTTCACCCAGATAATCAAGGGAAAGCCGTCATAAGTGATTTTTACCTAAATTTCGGGACCTGGACAAAATCGATAGCTATGCTGGATAGTGTTTTTCCAGCAACGAGTCCATACGAGTATACGTTTTATACATTGTTCCATAAATGCCACATATCTTGAAACAAAGTTGTCCATGTTTTAGATCATTCGATTGTAGGTCTTTTGGTTCAACCCTTTTATTCTTTCTGGCCTATTTCACCCAGATAATCAAGGGAAAGCCGTAATAAGTGATTTTTACCTAAATTTCGGGACCTGGATAAAATCGATAGCTATGCTGGATAGCGTTTTTCCAGCAACGAGTCCATACGAGTATACGTTTTATACATTGTTCCATAAATGCCACATATCTTGAAACAAAGTTGTCCATGTTTTAGATCATTCGATTGTAGGTCTTTCGGTTCAACCCTTTTATTCTTTCTGGCCTATTTCACCCAGATAATCAATTGAAAGCCGTAATAAGTGATTTTTACCTAAATTTCGGGACCTGGACAAAATCGAAAGTTATGCTGGATAGCGTTTTTCCAGCAACGAGTCTCTCTTTCATTTACGTTTTATACATTGTTCCATAAATGCCACATATCTTGAAACAAAGTTGTCCATGTTTTAGATCATCCGATTGTAGGTCTTTAGGTTCAAACCTTTTATTCTTTCTTGCCTATTTCACCCAGATAATCAAGGGAAAGCCGTCATAAGTGATTTTTACCTAAATTTCGGGACCTGGACAAAATCGATAGCTATGCTGGATAGCGTTTTTCCAGCAACGAGTCCATACGAGTATACGTTTTATACATTGTTCCATAAATTCCACATATCTTGAAACAAAGTTGTCCATGTTTTAGATCATCCGATTGTAGGTCTTTTGGTTCAAACCTTTTATTCTTTCTTGCCTATTTCACCCAGATAATCAAGGGAAAGCCGTCATAAGTGATTTTTACCTAAATTTCGGGACCTGGACAAAATCGAAAGTTATGCTGGATAGCGTTTTTTCAGCAACGAGTCTCTCCTTCATTTACGTTTTATACATTGTTCCATAAATGCCACATATCTTGAAACAAAGTTGTCCATGTTTTAGATCATTCGATTGTAGGTCTTTTGGTTCAACCCTTTTATTCTTTCTGGCCTATTTCACCCAGATAATCAAGGGAAAGCCGTAATAAGTGATTTTTACCTAAATTTCGGGACCTGGACAAAATCGATAGCTATGCTGGATAGCGTTTTTCCAGCAACGAGTCCATACGAGTATACGTTTTATACATTGTTCCATAAATGCCACATATCTTGAAACAAAGTTGTCCATGTTTTAGATCATCCGATTGTAGGTCTTTTAGTTCAAACCTTTTATTCTTTCTTGCCTATTTCACCCAGATAATCAAGGGAAAGCCGTCATAAGTGATTTTTACCTAAATTTCGGGACCTGGACAAAATCGATAGCTATGCTGGATAGCGTTTTTCCAGCAACGAGTCCATACGAGTATACGTTTTATACATTGTTCCATAAATGCCACATATCTTGAAACAAAGTTGTCCATGTTTTAGATCATTCGATTGTAGGTCTTTTGGTTCAACCCTTTTATTCTTTCTGGCCTATTTCACCCAGATAATCAAGGGAAAGCCGTAATAAGTGATTTTTACCTAAATTTCGGGACCTGGACAAAATCGATAGCTATGCTGGATAGCGTTTTTCCAGCAACGAGTCCATACGAGTATACGTTTTATACATTGTTCCATAAATTCCACATATCTTGAAACAAAGTTGTCCATGTTTTAGATCATCCGATTGTAGGTCTTTTGGTTCAAACCTTTTATTCTTTCTTGCCTATTTCACCCAGATAATCAAGGGAAAGCCGTCATAAGTGATTTTTACCTAAATTTCGGGACCTGGACAAAATCGATAGCTATGCTGGATAGCGTTTTTCCAGCAACAAGTCCATACGAGTATACGTTTTATACATTGTTCCATAAATTCCACATATCTTGAAACAAAGTTGTCCATGTTTTAGATCATCCGATCGTAGGTCTTTTAGTTCAAACCTTTTATTCTTCCTTGCCTATTTCACCCAGATAATCAAGGGAAAGCCGTCATAAGTGATTTTTACCTAAATTTCGGGACCTGGACAAAATCGATAGCTATGCTGGATAGCGTTTTTCCAGCAACGAGTCCATACGAGTATAAGTTTTATACAATGTTCCATAAATGCCACATATCTTGAAACAAAGTTGTCCATGTTTTAGATCATTCGATTGTAGGTCTTTTGGTTCAACCCTTTTATTCTTTCTGGCCTATTTCACCCAGATAATCAAGGGAAAGCCGTAATAAGTGATTTTTACCTAAATTTCGGGACCTGGACAAAATCGATAGCTATGCTGGATAGCGTTTTTCCAGCAACGAGTCCATACGAGTATACGTTTTATACATTGTTCCATAAATTCCACATATCTTGAAACAAAGTTGTCCATGTTTTAGATCATCCGATTGTAGGTCTTTCGGTTCAAACCTTTTATTCTTTCTTGCCTATTTCACCCAGATAATCAAGGGAAAGCCGTAATAAGTGATTTTTACCTAAATTTCGGGACCTGGACAAAATCGATAGCTATGCTGGATAGCGTTTTTCCAGCAACGAGTCCATACGAGTATACGTTTTATACATTGTTCCATAAATTCCACATATCTTGAAACAAAGTTGTCCATGTTTTAGATCATCCGATTGTAGGTCTTTAGGTTCAAACCTTTTATTCTTTCTTGCCTATTTCACAAAGATAATCAAGGGAAAGCCGTAATAAGTGATTTTTACCTAAATTTCGGGACCTGGACAAAATCGATAGCTATGCTGGATAGCGTTTTTCCAGCAACGAGTCCATACGAGTATACGTTTTATACATTGTTCCATAAATTCCACATATCTTGAAACAAAGTTGTCCATGTTTTAGATCATCCGATTGTAGGTCTTTAGGTTCAAACCTTTTATTCTTTCTTGCCTATTTCACCCAGATAATCAAGGCAAAGCCGTCATAAGTGATTTTTACCTAAATTTCGGGACCTGGACAAAATCGATAGCTATGCTGGATAGCGTTTTTCCAGCAACGAGTCCATACGAGTATACGTTTTATACATTGTTCCATAAATTCCACATATCTTGAAACAAAGTTGTCCATGTTTTAGATCATCCGATTGTAGGTCTTTTGGTTCAACCCTTTTATTCTTTCTTGCCTATTTCACCCAGATAATCAAGGGAAAGCCGTCATAAGTGATTTTTACCTAAATTTCGGGACCTGGACAAAATCGATAGCTATGCTGGATAGCGTTTTTCCAACAACGAGTCCATACGAGTATACGTTTTATACATTGTTCCATAAATTCCACATATCTTGAAACAAAGTTGTCCATGTTTTAGATCATCCGATCGTAGGTCTTTTAGTTCAAACCTTTTATTCTTCCTTGCCTATTTCACCCAGATAATCAAGGGAAAGCCGTAATAAGTGATTTTTACCTAAATTTCGGGACCTGGACAAAATCGATAGCTATGCTGGATATCGTTTTTCCAGCAACGAGTCCATACGAGTATAAGTTTTATACAATGTTCCATAAATGCCACATATCTTGAAACAAAGTTGTCCATGTTTTAGATCATTCGATTGTAGGTCTTTTGGTTCAACCCTTTTATTCTTTCTGGCCTATTTCACCCAGATAATCAAGGGAAAGCCGTCATAAGTGATTTTTACCTAAATTTCGGGACCTGGACAAAATCGATAGCTATGCTGGATAGCGTTTTTCCAGCAACGAGTCCATACGAGTATACGTTTTATACATTGTTCCATAAATTCCACATATCTTAAAACAAAGTTGTCCATGTTTTAGATCATCCGATTGTAGGTCTTTCGGTTCAAACCTTTTATTCTTTCTTGCCTATTTCACCCAGATAATCAAGGGAAAGCCGTAATAAGTGATTTTTACCTAAATTTCGGGACCTGGACAAAATCGATAGCTATGCTGGATAGCGTTTTTCCAGCAACGAGTCCATACGAGTATACGTTTTATACATTGTTCCATAAATTCCACATATCTTGAAACAAAGTTGTCCATGTTTTAGATCATTCGATTGTAGGTCTTTTGGTTCAACCCTTTTATTCTTTCTGGCCTATTTCACCCAGATAATCAAGGGAAAGCCGTAATAAGTGATTTTTACCTAAATTTCGGGACCTGGACAAAATCGATAGCTATGCTGGATAGCGTTTTTCCAGCAACGAGTCCATACGAGTATACGTTTTATACATTGTTCCATAAATTCAACATATCTTAAAACAAAGTTGTCCATGTTTTAGATCATCCGATTGTAGGTCTTTAGGTTCAAACCTTTTATTCTTTCTTGCCTATTTCACCCAGATAATCAAGGGAAAGCCGTCATAAGTGATTTTTACCTAAATTTCGGGACCTGGACAAAATCGATAGCTATGCTGGATAGCGTTTTTCCAGCAACGAGTCCATACGAGTATACGTTTTATACATTGTTCCATAAATTCCACATATCTTGAAACAAAGTTGTCCATGTTTTAGATCATCCGATTGTAGGTCTTTTGGTTCAACCCTTTTATTCTTTCTGGCCTATTTCACCCAGATAATCAAGGGAAAGCCGTCATAAGTGATTTTTACCTAAATTTCGGGACCTGGACAAAATCGATAGTTATGCTGGATAGCGTTTTTCCAGCAACGAGTCCATACGAGTATACGTTTTATACATTGTTCCATAAATTCCACATATCTTGAAACAAAGTTGTCCATGTTTTAGATCATCCGATTGTAGGTCTTTCGGTTCAAACCTTTTATTCTTTCACCCAGATAATCAAGGGAAAGCCGTCATAAGTGATTTTTACCTAAATTTCGGGACCTGGACAAAATCGAAAGTTATGCTGGATAGCGTTTTTCCAGCAACGAGTCTCTCCTTCATTTACGTTTTATACATTGTTCCATAAATGCCACATATCTTGAAACAAAGTTGTCCATGTTTTAGATCATCCGATTGTAGGTCTTTCGGTTCAAACCTTTTATTCTTTCACCCAGATAATCAAGGGAAAGCCGTCATAAGTGATTTTTACCTAAATTTCGGGACCTGGACAAAATCGAAAGTTATGCTGGATAGCGTTTTTCCAGCAACGAGTCTCTCCTTCATTTACGTTTTATATGTACATTGTTCCATAAATGCCACATATCTTGAAACAAAGTTGTCCATGTTTTAGATCATCCGATTGTAGGTCTTTTGGTTCAAACCTTTTATTCTTTCTTGCCTATTTCACCCAGATAATCAAGGGAAAGCCGTCATAAGTGATTTTTACCTAAATTTCGGGACCTGGACAAAATCGATAGCTATGCTGGATAGCGTTTTTCCAGCAACGAGTCCATACGAGTATACGTTTTATACATTGTTCCATAAATTCCACATATCTTGAAACAAAGTTGTCCATGTTTTAGATCATCCGATTGTAGGTCTTTAGGTTCAAACCTTTTATTCTTTCTTGCCTATTTCACCCAGATAATCAAGGGAAAGCCGTAATAAGTGATTTTTACCTAAATTTCGGGACCTGGACAAAATCGATAGCTATGCTGGATAGCGTTTTTCCAGCAACGAGTCCATACGAGTATACGTTTTATACATTGTTCCATAAATTCCACATATCTTGAAACAAAGTTGTCCATGTTTTAGATCATCCGATTGTAGGTCTTTAGGTTCAAACCTTTTATTCTTTCTTGCCTATTTCACCCAGATAATCAAGGCAAAGCCGTCATAAGTGATTTTTACCTAAATTTCGGGACCTGGACAAAATCGATAGCTATGCTGGATAGCGTTTTTCCAGCAACGAGTCCATACGAGTATACGTTTTATACATTGTTCCATAAATTCCACATATCTTGAAACAAAGTTGTCCATGTTTTAGATCATCCGATTGTAGGTCTTTTGGTTCAACCCTTTTATTCTTTCTTGCCTATTTCACCCAGATAATCAAGGGAAAGCCGTCATAAGTGATTTTTACCTAAATTTCGGGACCTGGACAAAATCGATAGCTATGCTGGATAGCGTTTTTCCAACAACGAGTCCATACGAGTATACGTTTTATACATTGTTCCATAAATTCCACATATCTTGAAACAAAGTTGTCCATGTTTTAGATCATCCGATCGTAGGTCTTTTAGTTCAAACCTTTTATTCTTCCTTGCCTATTTCACCCAGATAATCAAGGGAAAGCCGTAATAAGTGATTTTTACCTAAATTTCGGGACCTGGACAAAATCGATAGCTATGCTGGATATCGTTTTTCCAGCAACGAGTCCATACGAGTATAAGTTTTATACAATGTTCCATAAATGCCACATATCTTGAAACAAAGTTGTCCATGTTTTAGATCATTCGATTGTAGGTCTTTTGGTTCAACCCTTTTATTCTTTCTGGCCTATTTCACCCAGATAATCAAGGGAAAGCCGTCATAAGTGATTTTTACCTAAATTTCGGGACCTGGACAAAATCGATAGCTATGCTGGATAGCGTTTTTCCAGCAACGAGTCCATACGAGTATACGTTTTATACATTGTTCCATAAATTCCACATATCTTAAAACAAAGTTGTCCATGTTTTAGATCATCCGATTGTAGGTCTTTCGGTTCAAACCTTTTATTCTTTCTTGCCTATTTCACCCAGATAATCAAGGGAAAGCCGTAATAAGTGATTTTTACCTAAATTTCGGGACCTGGACAAAATCGATAGCTATGCTGGATAGCGTTTTTCCAGCAACGAGTCCATACGAGTATACGTTTTATACATTGTTCCATAAATTCCACATATCTTGAAACAAAGTTGTCCATGTTTTAGATCATTCGATTGTAGGTCTTTTGGTTCAACCCTTTTATTCTTTCTGGCCTATTTCACCCAGATAATCAAGGGAAAGCCGTAATAAGTGATTTTTACCTAAATTTCGGGACCTGGACAAAATCGATAGCTATGCTGGATAGCGTTTTTCCAGCAACGAGTCCATACGAGTATACGTTTTATACATTGTTCCATAAATTCAACATATCTTAAAACAAAGTTGTCCATGTTTTAGATCATCCGATTGTAGGTCTTTAGGTTCAAACCTTTTATTCTTTCTTGCCTATTTCACCCAGATAATCAAGGGAAAGCCGTCATAAGTGATTTTTACCTAAATTTCGGGACCTGGACAAAATCGATAGCTATGCTGGATAGCGTTTTTCCAGCAACGAGTCCATACGAGTATACGTTTTATACATTGTTCCATAAATTCCACATATCTTGAAACAAAGTTGTCCATGTTTTAGATCATCCGATTGTAGGTCTTTTGGTTCAACCCTTTTATTCTTTCTGGCCTATTTCACCCAGATAATCAAGGGAAAGCCGTCATAAGTGATTTTTACCTAAATTTCGGGACCTGGACAAAATCGATAGCTATGCTGGATAGCGTTTTTCCAGCAACGAGTCCATACGAGTATACGTTTTATACATTGTTCCATAAATTCCACATATCTTGAAACAAAGTTGTCCATGTTTTAGATCATCCGATTGTAGGTCTTTCGGTTCAAACCTTTTATTCTTTCACCCAGATAATCAAGGGAAAGCCGTCATAAGTGATTTTTACCTAAATTTCGGGACCTGGACAAAATCGAAAGTTATGCTGGATAGCGTTTTTCCAGCAACGAGTCTCTCCTTCATTTACGTTTTATACATTGTTCCATAAATGCCACATATCTTGAAACAAAGTTGTCCATGTTTTAGATCATCCGATTGTAGGTCTTTCGGTTCAAACCTTTTATTCTTTCACCCAGATAATCAAGGGAAAGCCGTCATAAGTGATTTTTACCTAAATTTCGGGACCTGGACAAAATCGAAAGTTATGCTGGATAGCGTTTTTCCAGCAACGAGTCTCTCCTTCATTTACGTTTTATATGTACATTGTTCCATAAATGCCACATATCTTGAAACAAAGTTGTCCATGTTTTAGATCATCCGATTGTAGGTCTTTTGGTTCAAACCTTTTATTCTTTCTTGCCTATTTCACCCAGATAATCAAGGGAAAGCCGTCATAAGTGATTTTTACCTAAATTTCGGGACCTGGACAAAATCGATAGCTATGCTGGATAGCGTTTTTCCAGCAACGAGTCCATACGAGTATACGTTTTATACATTGTTCCATAAATTCCACATATCTTGAAACAAAGCTGTCCATGTTTTAGATCATCCGATTGTAGGTCTTTTGGTTCAAACCTTTTATTCTTTCTTGCCTATTTCACCCAGATAATCAAGGGAAAGCCGTCATAAGTGATTTTTACCTAAATTTCGGGACCTGGACAAAATCGAAAGTTATGCTGGATAGCGTTTTTCCAGAAACGAGTCTATTTTTCATTTACGTTTTATACATTGTTCCATAAATTCCACATATCTTGAAACAAAGTTGTCCATGTTTTAGATCATTCGATTGTAGGTCTTTTGGTTCAACCCTTTTATTCTTTCTTGCCTATTTCACCCAGATAATCAAGGGAAAGCCGTCATAAGTGATTTTTACCTAAATTTCGGGACCTGGACAAAATCGATAGCTATGCTGGATAGCGTTTTTCCAGCAACGAGTCCATACGAGTATACGTTTTATACATTGTTCCATAAATGCCACATATCTTGAAACAAAGTTGTCCATGTTTTAGATCATTCGATTGTAGGTCTTTTGGTTCAACCCTTTTATTCTTTCTTGCCTATTTCACCCAGATAATCAAGGGAAAGCCGTCATAAGTGATTTTTACCTAAATTTCGGGACCTGGACAAACTCGATAGCTATGCTGGATAGCGTTTTTCCAGCAACGAGTCCATACGAGTATACGTTTTATACATTGTTCCATAAATGCCACATATCTTGAAACAAAGTTGTCCATGTTTTAGATCATTCGATTGTAGGTCTTTTGGTTCAACCCTTTTATTCTTTCTTGCCTATTTCACCCAGATAATCACGGGAAAGCCGTCATAAGTGATTTTTACCTAAATTTCGGGACCTGGACAAAATCGATAGCTATGCTGGATAGCGTTTTTCCAGCAACGAGTCCATACGAGTATACGTTTTATACATTGTTCCATAAATGCCACATATCTTGAAACAAAGTTGTCCATGTTTTAGATCATCCGATTGTAGGTCTTTCGGTTCAAACCTTATATTCTTTCTTGCCTATTTCACCCAGATAATCAAGGGAAAGCCGTCATAAGTGATTTTTACCTAAATTTCGGGACCTGGACAAAATCGATAGCTATGCTGGATAGTGTTTTTCCAGCAACGAGTCCATACGAGTATACGTTTTATACATTGTTCCATAAATGCCACATATCTTGAAACAAAGTTGTCCATGTTTTAGATCATTCGATTGTAGGTCTTTTGGTTCAACCCTTTTATTCTTTCTTGCCTATTTCACCCAGATAATCAAGGGAAAGCCGTCATAAGTGATTTTTACCTAAATTTCGGGACCTGGACAAACTCGATAGCTATGCTGGATAGCGTTTTTCCAGCAACGAGTCCATACGAGTATACGTTTTATACATTGTTCCATAAATTCCACATATCTTGAAACAAAGTTGTCCATGTTTTAGATCATCCGATTGTAGGTCTTTTGGTTCAACCCTTTTATTCTTTCTGGCCTATTTCACCCAGATAATCAAGGGAAAGCCGTCATAAGTGATTTTTACCTAAATTTCGGGACCTGGACAAAATCGATAGCTATGCTGGATAGCGTTTTTCCAGCAACGAGTCCATACGAGTATACGTTTTATACATTGTTCCATAAATGCCACATATCTTGAAACAAAGTTGTCCATGTTTTAGATCATTCGATTGTAGGTCTTTTGGTTCAACCCTTTTATTCTTTCTGGCCTATTTCACCCAGATAATCAAGGGAAAGCCGTAATAAGTGATTTTTACCTAAATTTCGGGACCTGGACAAAATCGATAGCTATGCTGGATAGCGTTTTTCCAGCAACGAGTCCATACGAGTATACGTTTTATACATTGTTCCATAAATTCCACATATCTTGAAACAAAGTTGTCCATGTTTTAGATCATCCGATTGTAGGTCTTTCGGTTCAAACCTTATATTCTTTCTTGCCTATTTCACCCAGATAATCAAGGGAAAGCCGTCATAAGTGATTTTTACCTAAATTTCGGGACCTGGACAAAATCGATAGCTATGCTGGATAGTGTTTTTCCAGCAACGAGTCCATACGAGTATACGTTTTATACATTGTTCCATAAATGCCACATATCTTGAAACAAAGTTGTCCATGTTTTAGATCATTCGATTGTAGGTCTTTCGGTTCAACCCTTTTATTCTTTCTGGCCTATTTCACCCAGATAATCAATTGAAAGCCGTCATAAGTGATTTTTACCTAAATTTCGGGACCTGGACAAAATCGAAAGTTATGCTGGATAGCGTTTTTCCAGCAACGAGTCCATACGAGTATACGTTTTATACATTGTTCCATAAATGCCACATATCTTGAAACAAAGTTGTCCATGTTTTAGATCATCCGATTGTAGGTCTTTAGGTTCAAACCTTTTATTCTTTCTTGCCTATTTCACCCAGATAATCAAGGGAAAGCCGTCATAAGTGATTTTTACCTAAATTTCGGGACCTGGACAAAATCGATAGCTATGCTGGATAGCGTTTTTCCAGCAACGAGTCCATACGAGTATACGTTTTATACATTGTTCCATAAATTCCACATATCTTGAAACAAAGTTGTCCATGTTTTAGATCATCCGATTGTAGGTCTTTTGGTTCAAACCTTTTATTCTTTCTTGCCTATTTCACCCAGATAATCAAGGGAAAGCCGTCATAAGTGATTTTTACCTAAATTTCGGGACCTGGACAAAATCGAAAGTTATGCTGGATAGCGTTTTTTCAGCAACGAGTCTCTCCTTCATTTACGTTTTATACATTGTTCCATAAATGCCACATATCTTGAAACAAAGTTGTCCATGTTTTAGATCATTCGATTGTAGGTCTTTTGGTTCAACCCTTTTATTCTTTCTGGCCTATTTCACCCAGATAATCAAGGGAAAGCCGTAATAAGTGATTTTTACCTAAATTTCGGGACCTGGACAAAATCGATAGCTATGCTGGATAGCGTTTTTCCAGCAACGAGTCCATACGAGTATACGTTTTATACATTGTTCCATAAATTCCACATATCTTGAAACAAAGTTGTCCATGTTTTAGATCATCCGATTGTAGGTCTTTTCGTTCAAACCTTTTATTCTTTCTTGCCTATTTCACCCAGATAATCAAGGGAAAGCCGTCATAAGTGATTTTTACCTAAATTTCGGGACCTGGACAAAATCGATAGCTATGCTGGATAGCGTTTTTCCAGCAACGAGTCCATACGAGTATACGTTTTATACATTGTTCCATAAATGCCACATATCTTGAAACAAAGTTGTCCATGTTTTAGATCATTCGATTGTAGGTCTTTTGGTTCAACCCTTTTATTCTTTCTGGCCTATTTCACCCAGATAATCAAGGGAAAGCCGTAATAAGTGATTTTTACCTAAATTTCGGGACCTGGACAAAATCGATAGCTATGCTGGATAGCGTTTTTCCAGCAACGAGTCCATACGAGTATACGTTTTATACATTGTTCCATAAATTCCACATATCTTGAAACAAAGTTGTCCATGTTTTAGATCATCCGATTGTAGGTCTTTTGGTTCAAACCTTTTATTCTTTCTTGCCTATTTCACCCAGATAATCAAGGGAAAGCCGTCATAAGTGATTTTTACCTAAATTTCGGGACCTGGACAAAATCGATAGCTATGCTGGATAGCGTTTTTCCAGCAACAAGTCCATACGAGTATACGTTTTATACATTGTTCCATAAATTCCACATATCTTGAAACAAAGTTGTCCATGTTTTAGATCATCCGATCGTAGGTCTTTTAGTTCAAACCTTTTATTCTTCCTTGCCTATTTCACCCAGATAATCAAGGGAAAGCCGTCATAAGTGATTTTTACCTAAATTTCGGGACCTGGACAAAATCGATAGCTATGCTGGATAGCGTTTTTCCAGCAACGAGTCCATACGAGTATAAGTTTTATACAATGTTCCATAAATGCCACATATCTTGAAACAAAGTTGTCCATGTTTTAGATCATTCGATTGTAGGTCTTTTGGTTCAACCCTTTTATTCTTTCTGGCCTATTTCACCCAGATAATCAAGGGAAAGCCGTAATAAGTGATTTTTACCTAAATTTCGGGACCTGGACAAAATCGATAGCTATGCTGGATAGCGTTTTTCCAGCAACGAGTCCATACGAGTATACGTTTTATACATTGTTCCATAAATTCCACATATCTTGAAACAAAGTTGTCCATGTTTTAGATCATCCGATTGTAGGTCTTTCGGTTCAAACCTTTTATTCTTTCTTGCCTATTTCACCCAGATAATCAAGGGAAAGCCGTAATAAGTGATTTTTACCTAAATTTCGGGACCTGGACAAAATCGATAGCTATGCTGGATAGCGTTTTTCCAGCAACGAGTCCATACGAGTATACGTTTTATACATTGTTCCATAAATTCCACATATCTTGAAACAAAGTTGTCCATGTTTTAGATCATCCGATTGTAGGTCTTTAGGTTCAAACCTTTTATTCTTTCTTGCCTATTTCACCCAGATAATCAAGGGAAAGCCGTAATAAGTGATTTTTACCTAAATTTCGGGACCTGGACAAAATCGATAGCTATGCTGGATAGCGTTTTTCCAGCAACGAGTCCATACGAGTATACGTTTTATACATTGTTCCATAAATTCCACATATCTTGAAACAAAGTTGTCCATGTTTTAGATCATCCGATTGTAGGTCTTTAGGTTCAAACCTTTTATTCTTTCTTGCCTATTTCACCCAGATAATCAAGGCAAAGCCGTCATAAGTGATTTTTACCTAAATTTCGGGACCTGGACAAAATCGATAGCTATGCTGGATAGCGTTTTTCCAGCAACGAGTCCATACGAGTATACGTTTTATACATTGTTCCATAAATTCCACATATCTTGAAACAAAGTTGTCCATGTTTTAGATCATCCGATTGTAGGTCTTTTGGTTCAACCCTTTTATTCTTTCTTGCCTATTTCACCCAGATAATCAAGGGAAAGCCGTCATAAGTGATTTTTACCTAAATTTCGGGACCTGGACAAAATCGATAGCTATGCTGGATAGCGTTTTTCCAACAACGAGTCCATACGAGTATACGTTTTATACATTGTTCCATAAATTCCACATATCTTGAAACAAAGTTGTCCATGTTTTAGATCATCCGATCGTAGGTCTTTTAGTTCAAACCTTTTATTCTTCCTTGCCTATTTCACCCAGATAATCAAGGGAAAGCCGTAATAAGTGATTTTTACCTAAATTTCGGGACCTGGACAAAATCGATAGCTATGCTGGATATCGTTTTTCCAGCAACGAGTCCATACGAGTATAAGTTTTATACAATGTTCCATAAATGCCACATATCTTGAAACAAAGTTGTCCATGTTTTAGATCATTCGATTGTAGGTCTTTTGGTTCAACCCTTTTATTCTTTCTGGCCTATTTCACCCAGATAATCAAGGGAAAGCCGTCATAAGTGATTTTTACCTAAATTTCGGGACCTGGACAAAATCGATAGCTATGCTGGATAGCGTTTTTCCAGCAACGAGTCCATACGAGTATACGTTTTATACATTGTTCCATAAATTCCACATATCTTAAAACAAAGTTGTCCATGTTTTAGATCATCCGATTGTAGGTCTTTCGGTTCAAACCTTTTATTCTTTCTTGCCTATTTCACCCAGATAATCAAGGGAAAGCCGTAATAAGTGATTTTTACCTAAATTTCGGGACCTGGACAAAATCGATAGCTATGCTGGATAGCGTTTTTCCAGCAACGAGTCCATACGAGTATACGTTTTATACATTGTTCCATAAATTCCACATATCTTGAAACAAAGTTGTCCATGTTTTAGATCATTCGATTGTAGGTCTTTTGGTTCAACCCTTTTATTCTTTCTGGCCTATTTCACCCAGATAATCAAGGGAAAGCCGTAATAAGTGATTTTTACCTAAATTTCGGGACCTGGACAAAATCGATAGCTATGCTGGATAGCGTTTTTCCAGCAACGAGTCCATACGAGTATACGTTTTATACATTGTTCCATAAATTCAACATATCTTAAAACAAAGTTGTCCATGTTTTAGATCATCCGATTGTAGGTCTTTAGGTTCAAACCTTTTATTCTTTCTTGCCTATTTCACCCAGATAATCAAGGGAAAGCCGTCATAAGTGATTTTTACCTAAATTTCGGGACCTGGACAAAATCGATAGCTATGCTGGATAGCGTTTTTCCAGCAACGAGTCCATACGAGTATACGTTTTATACATTGTTCCATAAATTCCACATATCTTGAAACAAAGTTGTCCATGTTTTAGATCATCCGATTGTAGGTCTTTTGGTTCAACCCTTTTATTCTTTCTGGCCTATTTCACCCAGATAATCAAGGGAAAGCCGTCATAAGTGATTTTTACCTAAATTTCGGGACCTGGACAAAATCGATAGCTATGCTGGATAGCGTTTTTCCAGCAACAAGTCCATACGAGTATACGTTTTATACATTGTTCCATAAATTCCACATATCTTGAAACAAAGTTGTCCATGTTTTAGATCATCCGATTGTAGGTCTTTCGGTTCAAACCTTTTATTCTTTCACCCAGATAATCAAGGGAAAGCCGTCATAAGTGATTTTTACCTAAATTTCGGGACCTGGACAAAATCGAAAGTTATGCTGGATAGCGTTTTTCCAGCAACGAGTCTCTCCTTCATTTACGTTTTATACATTGTTCCATAAATGCCACATATCTTGAAACAAAGTTGTCCATGTTTTAGATCATCCGATTGTAGGTCTTTTGGTTCAAACCTTTTATTCTTTTTTGCCTATTTCACCCAGATAATCAAGGGAAAGCCGTCATAAGTGATTTTTACCTAAATTTCGGAACCTGGACAAAATCGATAGCTATGCTGGATAGCGTTTTTCCAGCAACGAGTCCATACGAGTATACGTTTTATACATTGTTCCATAAATGCCACATATCTTGAAACAAAGTTGTCCATGTTTTAGATCATCCGATTGTAGGTCTTTCGGTTCAAACCTTTTATTCTTTCACCCAGATAATCAAGGGAAAGCCGTCATAAGTGATTTTTACCTAAATTTCGGCACCTGGACAAAATCGAAAGTTATGCTGGATAGCGTTTTTCCAGCAACGAGTCTCTCCTTCATTTACGTTTTATATGTACATTGTTCCATAAATGCCACATATCTTGAAACAAAGTTGTCCATGTTTTAGATCATCCGATTGTAGGTCTTTTGGTTCAAACCTTTTATTCTTTCTTGCCTATTTCACCCAGATAATCAAGGGAAAGCCGTCATAAGTGATTTTTACCTAAATTTCGGGACCTGGACAAAATCGAAAGTTATGCTGGATAGCGTTTTTCCAGCAACGAGTCGCTCCTTCATTTACGTTTTATACATTGTTCCATAAATGCCACATATCTTGAAACAAAGTTGTCCATGTTTTAGATCATCCGATTGTAGGTCTTTTGGTTCAAACCTTTTATTCTTTCTTGCCTATTTCACCCAGATAATCAAGGGAAAGCCGTCATAAGTGATTTTTACCTAAATTTCGGGACCTGGACAAAATCGATAGCTATGCTGGATAGCGTTTTTCCAGCAACGAGTCCATACGAGTATACGTTTTATACATTGTTCCATAAATTCCACATATCTTGAAACAAAGTTGTCCATGTTTTAGATCATTCGATTGTAGGTCTTTTGGTTCAACCCTTTTATTCTTTCTGGCCTATTTCACCCAGATAATCAAGGGAAAGCCGTCATAAGTGATTTTTACCTAAATTTCGGGACCTGGACAAAATCGATAGCTATGCTGGATAGCGTTTTTCCAGCAACGAGTCCATACGAGTATACGTTTTATACATTGTTCCATAAATTCCACATATCTTAAAACAAAGTTGTCCATGTTTTAGATCATCCGATTGTAGGTCTTTAGGTTCAAACCTTTTATTCTTTCTTGCCTATTTCACCCAGATAATCAAGGGAAAGCCGTAATAAGTGATTTTTACCTAAATTTCGGGACCTGGACAAAATCGATAGCTATGCTGGATAGCGTTTTTCCAGCAACGAGTCCATACGAGTATACGTTTTATACATTGTTCCATAAATTCCACATATCTTGAAACAAAGTTGTCCATGTTTTAGATCATCCGATTGTAGGTCTTTTGGTTCAACCCTTTTATTCTTTCTGGCCTATTTCACCCAGATAATCAAGGGAAAGCCGTCATAAGTGATTTTTACCTAAATTTCGGGACCTGGACAAAATCGATAGCTATGCTGGATAGCGTTTTTCCAGCAACGAGTCCATACGAGTATACGTTTTATACATTGTTCCATAAATGCCACATATCTTGAAACAAAGTTGTCCATGTTTTAGATCATTCGATTGTAGGTCTTTTGGTTCAACCCTTTTATTCTTTCTGGCCTATTTCACCCAGATAATCAAGGGAAAGCCGTAATAAGTGATTTTTACCTAAATTTCGGGACCTGGACAAAATCGATAGCTATGCTGGATAGCGTTTTTCCAGCAACGAGTCCATACGAGTATACGTTTTATACATTGTTCCATAAATTCCACATATCTTGAAACAAAGTTGTCCATGTTTTAGATCATCCGATTGTAGGTCTTTCGGTTCAAACCTTTTATTCTTTCACCCAGATAATCAAGGGAAAGCCGTCATAAGTGATTTTTACCTAAATTTCGGGACCTGGACAAAATCGAAAGTTATGCTGGATAGCGTTTTTCCAGCAACGAGTCTCTCCTTCATTTACGTTTTATACATTGTTCCATAAATGCCACATATCTTGAAACAAAGTTGTCCATGTTTTAGATCATCCGATTGTAGGTCTTTTGGTTCAAACCTTTTATTCTTTTTTGCCTATTTCACCCAGATAATCAAGGGAAAGCCGTCATAAGTGATTTTTACCTAAATTTCGGAACCTGGACAAAATCGATAGCTATGCTGGATAGCGTTTTTCCAGCAACGAGTCCATACGAGTATACGTTTTATACATTGTTCCATAAATGCCACATATCTTGAAACAAAGTTGTCCATGTTTTAGATCATCCGATTGTAGGTCTTTCGGTTCAAACCTTTTATTCTTTCACCCAGATAATCAAGGGAAAGCCGTCATAAGTGATTTTTACCTAAATTTCGGGACCTGGACAAAATCGAAAGTTATGCTGGATAGCGTTTTTCCAGCAACGAGTCTCTCCTTCATTTACGTTTTATACATTGTTCCATAAATGCCACATATCTTGAAACAAAGTTGTCCATGTTTTAGATCATCCGATTGTAGGTCTTTTGGTTCAAACCTTTTATTCTTTCTTGCCTATTTCACCCAGATAATCAAGGGAAAGCCGTCATAAGTGATTTTTACCTAAATTTCGGGACCTGGACAAAATCGAAAGTTATGCTGGATAGCGTTTTTCCAGCAACGAGTCGCTCCTTCATTTACGTTTTATACATTGTTCCATAAATGCCACATATCTTGAAACAAAGTTGTCCATGTTTTAGATCATCCGATTGTAGGTCTTTTGGTTCAAACCTTTTATTCTTTCTTGCCTATTTCACCCAGATAATCAAGGGAAAGCCGTCATAAGTGATTTTTACCTAAATTTCGGGACCTGGACAAAATCGAAAGTTATGCTGGATAGCGTTTTTCCAGCAACGAGTCCATACGAGTATACGTTTTATACATTGTTCCATAAATGCCACATATCTTGAAACAAAGTTGTCCATGTTTTAGATCATCCGATTGTAGGTCTTTTGGTTCAAACCTTTTATTCTTTTTTGCCTATTTCACCCAGATAATCAAGGGAAAGCCGTCATAAGTGATTTTTACCTAAATTTCGGAACCTGGACAAAATCGATAGCTATGCTGGATAGCGTTTTTCCAGCAACGAGTCCATACGAGTATACGTTTTATACATTGTTCCATAAATGCCACATATCTTGAAACAAAGTTGTCCATGTTTTAGATCATCCGATTGTAGGTCTTTCGGTTCAAACCTTTTATTCTTTCTTGCCTACTTCACCCAGATAATCAAGGGAAAGCCGTAATAAGTGATTTTTACCTAAATTTCGGGACCTGGACAAAATCGATAGATATGCTGGATAGCGTTTTTCCAGCAACGAGTCCATACGAGTATACGTTTTATACATTGTTCCATAAATTCCACATATCTTGAAACAAAGTTGTCCATGTTTTAGATCATCCGATTGTAGGTCTTTTGGTTCAAACCTTTTATTCTTTCTTGCCTATTTCACCCAGATAATCAAGGGAAAGCCGTCATAAGTGATTTTTACCTAAATTTCGGGACATGGACAAAATCGAAAGTTATGCTGGATAGCGTTTTTCCAGCAACGAGTCTCTCCTTCATTTACGTTTTATACATTGTTCCATAAATGCCACATATCTTGAAACAAAGTTGTCCATGTTTTAGATCATCCGATTGTAGGTCTTTTGGTTCAAACCTTTTATTCTTTCTTGCCTATTTCACCCAGATAATCAAGGGAAAGCCGTCATAAGTGATTTTTACCTAAATTTCGGGACCTGGACAAAATCGAAAGTTATGCTGGATAGCGTTTTTCCAGCAACGAGTCGCTCCTTCATTTACGTTTTATACATTGTTCCATAAATGCCACATATCTTGAAACAAAGTTGTCCATGTTTTAGATCATCCGATTGTAGGTCTTTTGGTTCAAACCTTTTATTCTTTCTTGCCTATTTCACCCAGATAATCAAGGGAAAGCCGTCATAAGTGATTTTTACCTAAATTTCGGGACCTGGACAAAATCGAAAGTTATGCTGGATAGCGTTTTTCCAGCAACGAGTCTCTCCTTCATTTACGTTTTATACATTGTTCCATAAATGCCACATATCTTGAAACAAAGTTGTCCATGTTTTAGATCATCCGATTGTAGGTCTTTTGGTTCAAACCTTTTATTCTTTCTTGCCTATTTCACCCAGATAATCAAGGGAAAGCCGTCATAAGTGATTTTTACCTAAATTTCGGGACCTGGACAAAATCGAAAGTTATGCTGGATAGCGTTTTTCCAGCAACGAGTCCATACGAGTATACGTTTTATACATTGTTCCATAAATTCCACATATCTTGAAACAAAGTTGTCCATGTTTTAGATCATCCAATTGTAGGTCTTTTGGTTCAAACCTTTTATTCTTTCTTGCCTATTTCACCCAGATAATTAAGGGAAAGCCGTCATAAGTGATTTTTACCTAAATTTCGGGACCTGGACAAAATCGAAAGTTATGCTGGATAGCGTTTTTCCAGCAACGAGTCTCTCCTTCATTTACGTTTTATACATTGTTCCATAAATGCCACATATCTTGAAACAAAGTTGTCCATGTTTTAGATCATCCGATTGTAGGTCTTTTGGTTCAAACCTTTTATTCTTTCTTGCCTATTTCACCCAGATAATCAAGGGAAAGCCGTAATAAGTGATTTTTACCTAAATTTCGGGACCTGGACAAAATCGATAGCTATGCTGGATAGGGTTTTTCCAGCAACGAGTCCATACGAGTATACGTTTTATACATTGTTCCATAAATGCCACATATCTTGAAACAAGGTTGCTCATGTTTTAGATCATTCGATTGTAGGTCTTTCGGTTCAAACCTTTTATTCTTTCTTGCCTATTTCACCCAGATAATCAAGGGAAAGCCGTCATAAGTGATTTTTACCTAAATTTCGGGACCTGGACAAAATCGAAAGTTATGCTGGATAGCGTTTTTCCAGCAACGAGTCTCTCCTTCATTTACGTTTTATACATTGTTCCATAAATTCCACATATCTTGAAACAAAGTTGTCCATGTTTTAGATCATCCGATTGTAGGTCTTTTGGTTCAAACCTTTTATTCTTTCTTGCCTATTTCACCCAGATAATCAAGGAAAAGCCGTAATAAGTGATTTTTACCTAAATTTCGGGACCTGGACAAAATCGATAGCTATGCTGGATAGGGTTTTTCCAGCAACGAGTCCATACGAGTATACGTTTTATACATTGTTCCATAAATGCCACATATCTTGAAACAAGGTTGCTCATGTTTGAGATCATTCGATTGTAGGTCTTTGGGCTCAACCCTTTTATTCTTTCTTGCCTATTTCACCCAGATAATCAAGGGAAAGCCGTAATAAGTGATTTTTACCTAAATTTCGGGACCTGGACAAAATCGATAGCTATGCTGGATAGGGTTTTTCCAGCAACGAGTCCATACGAGTATACGTTTTATACATTGTTCCATAAATGCCACATATCTTGAAACAAGGTTGCTCATGTTTTAGATCATTCGATTGTAGGTCTTTGGGCTCAACCCTTTTATTCTTTCTTGCCTATTTCACCCAGATAATCAAGGGAAAGCCGTAATAAGTGATTTTTACCTAAATTTCGGGACCTGGACAAAATCGATAGCTATGCTGGATAGCGTTTTTCCAGCAACGAGTCCATACGAGTATACGTTTTATACATTGTTCCATAAATGCCACATATCTTGAAACAAGGTTGCTCATGTTTTAGATCATTCGATTGTAGGTCTTTCGGTTCAAACCTTTTATTCTTTCTTGCCTATTTCACCCAGATAATCAAGGGAAAGCCGTCATAAGTGATTTTTACCTAAATTTCGGGACCTGGACAAAATCGAAAGTTATGCTGGATAGCGTTTTTCCAGCAACGAGTCTCTCCTTCATTTACGTTTTATACATTGTTCCATAAATGCCACATATCTTGAAACAAAGTTGTCCATGTTTTAGATCATCCGATTGTAGGTCTTTTGGTTCAAACCTTTTATTCTTTCTTGCCTATTTCACCCAGATAATCAAGGAAAAGCCGTCATAAGTGATTTTTACCTAAATTTCGGGACCTGGACAAAATCGATAACTATGGTGGATAGCGTTTTTCCAGCAACGAGTCTCTCCTTCATTTACGTTTTATACATTGTTCCATAAATGCCACATATCTTGAAACAAAGTTGTCCATGTTTTAGATCATCCGATTGTAGGTCTTTTGGTTCAAACCTTTTATTCTTTCTTGCCTATTTCACCCAGATAATCAAGGGAAAGCCGTCATAAGTGATTTTTACCTAAATTTCGGGACCTGGACAAAATCGAAAGTTATGCTGGATAGCGTTTTTCCAGCAACGAGTCCATACGAGTATACGTTTTATACATTGTTCCATAAATTCCACATATCTTGAAACAAAGTTGTCCATGTTTTAGATCATCCAATTGTAGGTCTTTTGGTTCAAACCTTTTATTCTTTCTTGCCTATTTCACCCAGATAATCAAGGGAAAGCCGTAATAAGTGATTTTTACCTAAATTTCGGGACCTGGACAAAATCGATAGCTATGCTGGATAGGGTTTTTCCAGCAACGAGTCCATACGAGTATACGTTTTATACATTGTTCCATAAATGCCACATATCTTGAAACAAGGTTGCTCATGTTTTAGATCATTCGATTGTAGGTCTTTCGGTTCAAACCTTTTATTCTTTCTTGCCTATTTCACCCAGATAATCAAGGGAAAGCCGTCATAAGTGATTTTTACCTAAATTTCGGGACCTGGACAAAATCGAAAGTTATGCTGGATAGCGTTTTTCCAGCAACGAGTCTCTCCTTCATTTACGTTTTATACATTGTTCCATAAATTCCACATATCTTGAAACAAAGTTGTCCATGTTTTAGATCATCCGATTGTAGGTCTTTTGGTTCAAACCTTTTATTCTTTCTTGCCTATTTCACCCAGATAATCAAGGAAAAGCCGTCATAAGTGATTTTTACCTAAATTTCGGGACCTGGACAAAATCGATAGCTATGCTGGATAGGGTTTTTCCAGCAACGAGTCCATACGAGTATACGTTTTATACATTGTTCCATAAATGCCACATATCTTGAAACAAGGTTGCTCATGTTTGAGATCATTCGATTGTAGGTCTTTGGGCTCAACCCTTTTATTCTTTCTTGCCTATTTCACCCAGATAATCAAGGGAAAGCCGTAATAAGTGATTTTTACCTAAATTTCGGGACCTGGACAAAATCGATAGCTATGCTGGATAGGGTTTTTCCAGCAACGAGTCCATACAAGTATACGTTTTATACATTGTTCCATAAATGCCACATATCTTGAAACAAGGTTGCTCATGTTTTAGATCATTCGATTGTAGGTCTTTGGGCTCAACCCTTTTATTCTTTCTTGCCTATTTCACCCAGATAATCAAGGGAAAGCCGTAATAAGTGATTTTTACCTAAATTTCGGGACCTGGACAAAATCGATAGCTATGCTGGATAGCGTTTTTCCAGCAACGAGTCCATACGAGTATACGTTTTATACATTGTTCCATAAATGCCACATATCTTGAAACAAGGTTGCTCATGTTTTAGATCATTCGATTGTAGGTCTTTGGGCTCAACCCTTTTATTCTTTCTTGCCTATTTCACCCAGATAATCAAGGGAAAGCCGTAATAAGTGATTTTTACCTAAATTTCGGGACCTGGACAAAATCGATAACTATGGTGGATAGCGTTTTTCCAGAAACGAGTCTATTTTTCATTTACGTTTTATACATTGTTCCATAAATTCCACATATCTTGAAACAAAGTAGTCCATGTTTTAGATCATCCAATTGTAGGTCTTTAGGTTCAAACCTTTTATTCTTTCTTGCCTATTTCACCCAGATAATCAAGGGAAAGCCGTCATAAGTGATTTTTACCTAAATTTCGGGACCTGGACAAAATCGAAAGTTATGCTGGATAGCGTTTTTCCAGCAACGAGTCCACACGAGTATACGTTTTATACATTGTTCCATAAATGCCACATATCTTGAAACAAGGTTGCTCATGTTTTAGATCATTCGATTGTAGGTCTTTTGGTTCAAACCTTTTATTCTTTCTTGCCTATTTCACCCAGATAATCAAGGGAAAGCCGTCATAAGTGATTTTTACCTAAATTTCGGGACCTGGACAAAATCGATAGCTATGGTGGATAGCGTTTTTCCAGCAACGAGTCCATACGAGTATACGTTTTATACATTGTTCCATAAATGCCACATATCTTGAAACAAAGTTGTCCATGTTTTAGATCATCCGATTGTAGGTCTTTTGGTTCAAACCTTTTATTCTTTCTTGCCTATTTCACCCAGATAATCAAGGGAAAGTCGTAATAAGTGATTTTTACCTAAATTTCGGGACCTGGACAAAATCGATAACTATGGTGGATAGCGTTTTTCCAGCAACGAGTCTCTCCTTCATTTACGTTTTATACATTGTTCCATAAATGCCACATATATTGAAACAAAGTTGTCCATGTTTTAGATCATCCGATTGTAGGTCTTTTGGTTCAAACCTTTTATTCTTTCTTGCCTATTTCACCCAGATAATCAAGGGAAAGCCGTCATAAGTGATTTTTACCTAAATTTCGGGACCTGGACAAAATCGAAAGTTATGCTGGATAGCGTTTTTCCAGCAACGAGTCTCTCCTTCATTTACGTTTTATACATTGTTCCATAAATGCCACATATCTTGAAACAAAGTTGTCCATGTTTTAGATCATCCGATTGTAGGTCTTTTGGTTCAAACCTTTTATTCTTTCTTGCCTATTTCACCCAGATAATCAAGGGAAAGCCGTAATAAGTGATTTTTACCTAAATTTCGGGACCTGGACAAAATCGATAGCTATGCTGGATAGGGTTTTTCCAGCAACGAGTCCATACGAGTATACGTTTTATACATTGTTCCATAAATGCCACATATCTTGAAACAAGGTTGCTCATGTTTTAGATCATTCGATTGTAGGTCTTTGGGCTCAACCCTTTTATTCTTTCTTGCCTATTTCACCCAGATAATCAAGGGAAAGCCGTAATAAGTGATTTTTACCTAAATTTCGGAACCTGGACAAAATCGAAAGTTATGCTGGATAGCGTTTTTCCAGCAACGAGTCCACACGAGTATACGTTTTATACATTGTTCCATAAATGCCACATATCTTGAAACAAGGTTGCTCATGTTTTAGATCATTCGATTGTAGGTCTTTGGGCTCAACCCTTTTATTCTTTCTTGCCTATTTCACCCAGATAATCAAGGGAAAGTCGTAATAAGTGATTTTTACCTAAATTTCGGGACCTGGACAAAATCGATAACTATGGTGGATAGCGTTTTTCCAGCAACGAGTCCATACGAGTATACGTTTTATACATTGTTCCATAAATGCCACATATCTTGAAACAAAGTTGTCCATGTTTTAGATCATCCGATTGTAGGTCTTTTGGTTCAAACCTTTTATTCTTTCTTGCCTATTTCACCCAGATAATCAAGGGAAAGTCGTAATAAGTGATTTTTACCTAAATTTCGGGACCTGGACAAAATCGATAACTATGGTGGATAGCGTTTTTCCAGCAACGAGTCTCTCCTTCATTTACGTTTTATACATTGTTCCATAAATGCCACATATATTGAAACAAAGTTGTCCATGTTTTAGATCATCCGATTGTAGGTCTTTTGGTTCAAACCTTTTATTCTTTCTTGCCTATTTCACCCAGATAATCAAGGGAAAGCCGTCATAAGTGATTTTTACCTAAATTTCGGGACCTGGACAAAATCGAAAGTTATGCTGGATAGCGTTTTTCCAGCAACGAGTCTCTCCTTCATTTACGTTTTATACATTGTTCCATAAATGCCACATATCTTGAAACAAAGTTGTCCATGTTTTAGATCATCCGATTGTAGGTCTTTTGGTTCAAACCTTTTATTCTTTCTTGCCTATTTCACCCAGATAATCAAGGGAAAGCCGTAATAAGTGATTTTTAAATAAATTTCGGGACCTGGACAAAATCAATAGCTATGCTGGATAGGGTTTTTCCAGCAACGAGTCCATACGAGTATACGTTTTATACATTGTTCCATAAATGCCACATATCTTGAAACAAGGTTGCTCATGTTTTAGATCATTCGATTGTAGGTCTTTGGGCTCAACCCTTTTATTCTTTCTTGCCTATTTCACCCAGATAATCAAGGGAAAGCCGTAATAAGTGATTTTTACCTAAATTTCGGAACCTGGACAAAATCGAAAGTTATGCTGGATAGCGTTTTTCCAGCAACGAGTCCACACGAGTATACGTTTTATACATTGTTCCATAAATGCCACATATCTTGAAACAAGGTTGCTCATGTTTTAGATCATTCGATTGTAGGTCTTTGGGCTCAACCCTTTTATTCTTTCTTGCCTATTTCACCCAGATAATCAAGGGAAAGTCGTAATAAGTGATTTTTACCTAAATTTCGGGACCTGGACAAAATCGATAACTATGGTGGATAGCGTTTTTCCAGCAACGAGTCCATACGAGTATACGTTTTATACATTGTTCCATAAATGCCACATATCTTGAAACAAAGTTGTCCATGTTTTAGATCATCCGATTGTAGGTCTTTTGGTTCAAACCTTTTATTCTTTCTTGCCTATTTCACCCAGATAATCAAGGGAAAGTCGTAATAAGTGATTTTTACCTAAATTTCGGGACCTGGACAAAATCGATAACTATGGTGGATAGCGTTTTTCCAGCAACGAGTCTCTCCTTCATTTACGTTTTATACATTGTTCCATAAATGCCACATATATTGAAACAAAGTTGTCCATGTTTTAGATCATCCGATTGTAGGTCTTTTGGTTCAAACCTTTTATTCTTTCTTGCCTATTTCACCCAGATAATCAAGGGAAAGCCGTCATAAGTGATTTTTACCTAAATTTCGGGACCTGGACAAAATCGAAAGTTATGCTGGATAGCGTTTTTCCAGCAACGAGTCTCTCCTTCATTTACGTTTTATACATTGTTCCATAAATGCCACATATCTTGAAACAAAGTTGTCCATGTTTTAGATCATCCGATTGTAGGTCTTTTGGTTCAAACCTTTTATTCTTTCTTGCCTATTTCACCCAGATAATCAAGGGAAAGCCGTAATAAGTGATTTTTACCTAAATTTCGGGACCTGGACAAAATCGATAGCTATGCTGGATAGGGTTTTTCCAGCAACGAGTCCATACGAGTATACGTTTTATACATTGTTCCATAAATGCCACATATCTTGAAACAAGGTTGCTCATGTTTTAGATCATTCGATTGTAGGTCTTTGGGCTCAACCCTTTTATTCTTTCTTGCCTATTTCACCCAGATAATCAAGGGAAAGCCGTAATAAGTGATTTTTAAATAAATTTCGGGACCTGGACAAAATCAATAGCTATGCTGGATAGGGTTTTTCCAGCAACGAGTCCATACGAGTATACGTTTTATACATTGTTCCATAAATGCCACATATCTTGAAACAAGGTTGCTCATGTTTTAGATCATTCGATTGTAGGTCTTTGGGCTCAACCCTTTTATTCTTTCTTGCCTATTTCACCCAGATAATCAAGGGAAAGCCGTAATAAGTGATTTTTACCTAAATTTCGGGACCTGGACAAAATCGAAAGTTATGCTGGATAGCGTTTTTCCAGCAACGAGTCTCTCCTTCATTTACGTTTTATACATTGTTCCATAAATGCCACATATCTTGAAACAAAGTTGTCCATGTTTTAGATCATCCGATTGTAGGTCTTTTGGTTCAAACCTTTTATTCTTTCTTGCCTATTTCACCCAGATAATCAAGGGAAAGCCGTAATAAGTGATTTTTACCTAAATTTCGGGACCTGGACAAAATCGATAGCTATGCTGGATAGGGTTTTTCCAGCAACGAGTCCATACGAGTATACGTTTTATACATTGTTCCATAAATGCCACATATCTTGAAACAAGGTTGCTCATGTTTTAGATCATTCGATTGTAGGTCTTTGGGCTCAACCCTTTTATTCTTTCTTGCCTATTTCACCCAGATAATCAAGGGAAAGTCGTCATAAGTGATTTTTACCTAAATTTCGGGACCTGGACAAAATCGATAACTATGGTGGATAGCGTTTTTCCAGCAACGAGTCTCTCCTTCATTTACGTTTTATACATTGTTCCATAAATGCCACATATCTTGAAACAAAGTTGTCCATGTTTTAGATCATCCGATTGTAGGTCTTTTGCTTCAAACCTTTTATTCTTTCTTGCCTATTTCACCCAGATAATCAAGGGAAAGTCGTAATAAGTGATTTTTACCTAAATTTCGGGACCTGGACAAAATCGATAACTATGGTGGATAGCGTTTTTCCAGCAACGAGTCTCTCCTTCATTTACGTTTTATACATTGTTCCATAAATGCCACATATCTTGAAACAAAGTTGTCCATGTTTTAGATCATTCGATTGTAGATCTTTGGGCTCAACCCTTTTATTCTTTCTTGCCTATTTCACCCAGATAATCAAGGGAAAGTCGTAATAAGTGATTTTTACCTAAATTTCGGGACCTGGACAAAATCGAAAGTTATGCTGGATAGCGTTTTTCCAGCAACGAGTCTCTCCTTCATTTACGTTTTATACATTGTTCCATAAATGCCACATATCTTGAAACAAAGTTGTCCATGTTTTAGATCATCCGATTGTAGGTCTTTTGGTTCAAACCTTTTATTCTTTCTTGCCTATTTCACCCAGATAATCAAGGGAAAGCCGTCATAAGTGATTTTTACCTAAATTTCGGGACCTGGACAAAATCGAAAGTTATGCTGGATAGCGTTTTTCCAGCAACGAGTCTCTCCTTCATTTACGTTTTATACATTGTTCCATAAATGCCACATATCTTGAAACAAAGTTGTCCATGTTTTAGATCATCCGATTGTAGGTCTTTCGGTTCAAACCTTTTATTCTTTCTTGCCTATTTCACCCAGATAATCAAGGGAAAGTCGTAATAAGTGATTTTTACCTAAATTTCGGGACCTGGACAAAATCGATAACTATGGTGGATAGCGTTTTTCCAGAAACGAGTCTCTCCTTCATTTACGTTTTATACATTGTTCCATAAATGCCACATATCTTGAAACAAAGTTGTCCATGTTTTAGATCATTCGATTGTAGGTCTTTTGGATCAAACCTTTTATTCTTTCTTGCCTATTTCACCCAGATAATCAAGGGAAAGCCGTCATAAGTGATTTTTACCTAAATTTCGGGACCTGGACAAAATCGATAGCTATGCTGGATAGGGTTTTTCCAGCAACGAGTCCATACGAGTATACGTTTTATACATTGTTCCATAAATGCCACATATCTTGAAACAAGGTTGCTCATGTTTTAGATCATTCGATTGTAGGTCTTTGGGCTCAACCCTTTTATTCTTTCTTGCCTATTTCACCCAGATAATCAAGGGAAAGCCGTAATAAGTGATTTTTAAATAAATTTCGGGACCTGGACAAAATCAATAGCTATGCTGGATAGGGTTTTTCCAGCAACGAGTCCATACGAGTATACGTTTTATACATTGTTCCATAAATGCCACATATCTTGAAACAAGGTTGCTCATGTTTTAGATCATTCGATTGTAGGTCTTTGGGCTCAACCCTTTTATTCTTTCTTGCCTATTTCACCCAGATAATCAAGGGAAAGCCGTAATAAGTGATTTTTACCTAAATTTCGGGACCTGGACAAAATCGAAAGTTATGCTGGATAGCGTTTTTCCAGCAACGAGTCCACACGAGTATACGTTTTATACATTGTTCCATAAATGCCACATATCTTGAAACAAAGTTGTCCATGTTTTAGATCATCCGATTGTAGGTCTTTTGGTTCAAACCTTTTATTCTTTCTTGCCTATTTCACCCAGATAATCAAGGGAAAGCCGTCATAAGTGATTTTTACCTAAATTTCGGGACCTGGACAAAATCGATAACTATGGTGGATAGCGTTTTTCCAGCAACGAGTCTCTCCTTCATTTACGTTTTATACATTGTTCCATAAATGCCACATATCTTGAAACAAAGTTGTCCATGTTTTAGATCATCCGATTGTAGGTCTTTTGGTTCAAACCTTTTATTCTTTCTTGCCTATTTCACCCAGATAATCAAGGGAAAGCCGTCATAAGTGATTTTTACCTAAATTTCGGGACCTGGACAAAATCGAAAGTTATGCTGGATAGCGTTTTTCCAGCAACGAGTCCATACGAGTATACGTTTTATACATTGTTCCATAAATTCCACATATCTTGAAACAAAGTTGTCCATGTTTTAGATCATCCAATTGTAGGTCTTTTGGTTCAAACCTTTTATTCTTTCTTGCCTATTTCACCCAGATAATCAAGGGAAAGCCGTCATAAGTGATTTTTACCTAAATTTCGGGACCTGGACAAAATCGAAAGTTATGCTGGATAGCGTTTTTCCAGCAACGAGTCTCTCCTTCATTTACGTTTTATACATTGTTCCATAAATGCCACATATCTTGAAACAAAGTTGTCCATGTTTTAGATCATCCGATTGTAGGTCTTTTGTTTCAAACCTTTTATTCTTTCTTGCCTATTTCACCCAGATAATCAAGGGAAAGCCGTAATAAGTGATTTTTACCTAAATTTCGGGACCTGGACAAAATCGATAGCTATGCTGGATAGGGTTTTTCCAGCAACGAGTCCATACGAGTATACGTTTTATACATTGTTCCATAAATGCCACATATCTTGAAACAAGGTTGCTCATGTTTTAGATCATTCGATTGTAGGTCTTTCGGTTCAAACCTTTTATTCTTTCTTGCCTATTTCACCCAGATAATCAAGGGAAAGCCGTCATAAGTGATTTTTACCTAAATTTCGGGACCTGGACAAAATCGAAAGTTATGCTGGATAGCGTTTTTCCAGCAACGAGTCTCTCCTTCATTTACGTTTTATACATTGTTCCATAAATTCCACATATCTTGAAACAAAGTTGTCCATGTTTTAGATCATCCGATTGTAGGTCTTTTGGTTCAAACCTTTTATTCTTTCTTGCCTATTTCACCCAGATAATCAAGGAAAAGCCGTAATAAGTGATTTTTACCTAAATTTCGGGACCTGGACAAAATCGATAGCTATGCTGGATAGGGTTTTTCCAGCAACGAGTCCATACGAGTATACGTTTTATACATTGTTCCATAAATGCCACATATCTTGAAACAAGGTTGCTCATGTTTGAGATCATTCGATTGTAGGTCTTTGGGCTCAACCCTTTTATTCTTTCTTGCCTATTTCACCCAGATAATCAAGGGAAAGCCGTAATAAGTGATTTTTACCTAAATTTCGGGACCTGGACAAAATCGATAGCTATGCTGGATAGGGTTTTTTTAGCAACGAGTCCATACGAGTATACGTTTTATACATTGTTCCATAAATGCCACATATCTTGAAACAAGGTTGCTCATGTTTTAGATCATTCGATTGTAGGTCTTTGGGCTCAACCCTTTTATTCTTTCTTGCCTATTTCACCCAGATAATCAAGGGAAAGCCGTAATAAGTGATTTTTACCTAAATTTCGGGACCTGGACAAAATCGAAAGTTATGCTGGATAGCGTTTTTCCAGCAACGAGTCCACACGAGTATACGTTTTATACATTGTTCCATAAATGCCACATATCTTGAAACAAGGTTGCTCATGTTTTAGATCATTCGATTGTAGGTCTTTGGGCTCAACCCTTTTATTCTTTCTTGCCTATTTCACCCAGATAATCAAGGGAAAGCCGTAATAAGTGATTTTTACCTAAATTTCGGGACCTGGACAAAATCGAAAGTTATGCTGGATAGCGTTTTTCCAGCAACGAGTCCACACGAGTATACGTTTTATACATTGTTCCATAAATGCCACATATCTTGAAACAAAGTTGTCCATGTTTTAGATCATCCGATTGTAGGTCTTTTGCTTCAAACCTTTTATTCTTTCTTGCCTATTTCACCCAGATAATCAAGGGAAAGTCGTAATAAGTGATTTTTACCTAAATTTCGGGACCTGGACAAAATCGAAAGTTATGCTGGATAGCGTTTTTCCAGCAACGAGTCTCTCCTTCATTTACGTTTTATACATTGTTCCATAAATGCCACATATATTGAAACAAAGTTGTCCATGTTTTAGATCATCCGATTGTAGGTCTTTTGGTTCAAACCTTTTATTCTTTCTTGCCTATTTCACCCAGATAATCAAGGGAAAGCCGTCATAAGTGATTTTTACCTAAATTTCGGGACCTGGACAAAATCGAAAGTTATGCTGGATAGCGTTTTTCCAGCAACGAGTCTCTCCTTCATTTACGTTTTATACATTGTTCCATAAATGCCACATATCTTGAAACAAAGTTGTCCATGTTTTAGATCATCCGATTGTAGGTCTTTTGGTTCAAACCTTTTATTCTTTCTTGCCTATTTCACCCAGATAATCAAGGGAAAGCCGTAATAAGTGATTTTTACCTAAATTTCGGGACCTGGACAAAATCGATAGCTATGCTGGATAGGGTTTTTCCAGCAACGAGTCCATACGAGTATACGTTTTATACATTGTTCCATAAATGCCACATATCTTGAAACAAGGTTGCTCATGTTTTAGATCATTCGATTGTAGGTCTTTGGGCTCAACCCTTTTATTCATTCTTGCCTATTTCACCCAGATAATCAAGGGAAAGCCGTAATAAGTGATTTTTAAATAAATTTCGGGACCTGGACAAAATCAATAGCTATGCTGGATAGGGTTTTTCCAGCAACGAGTCCATACGAGTATACGTTTTATACATTGTTCCATAAATGCCACATATCTTGAAACAAGGTTGCTCATGTTTTAGATCATTCGATTGTAGGTCTTTGGGCTCAACCCTTTTATTCTTTCTTGCCTATTTCACCCAGATAATCAAGGGAAAGCCGTAATAAGTGATTTTTACCTAAATTTCGGGACCTGGACAAAATCGAAAGTTATGCTGGATAGCGTTTTTCCAGCAACGAGTCCACACGAGTATACGTTTTATACATTGTTCCATAAATGCCACATATCTTGAAACAAAGTTGTCCATGTTTTAGATCATCCGATTGTAGGTCTTTTGCTTCAAACCTTTTATTCTTTCTTGCCTATTTCACCCAGATAATCAAGGGAAAGTCGTAATAAGTGATTTTTACCTAAATTTCGGGACCTGGACAAAATCGATAACTATGGTGGATAGCGTTTTTCCAGCAACGAGTCTCTCCTTCATTTACGTTTTATACATTGTTCCATAAATGCCACATATCTTGAAACAAAGTTGTCCATGTTTTAGATCATTCGATTGTAGATCTTTGGGCTCAACCCTTTTATTCTTTCTTGCCTATTTCACCCAGATAATCAAGGGAAAGTCGTCATAAGTGATTTTTACCTAAATTTCGGGACCTGGACAAAATCGAAAGTTATGCTGGATAGCGTTTTTCCAGCAACGAGTCTCTCTTTCATTTACGTTTTATACATTGTTCCATAAATGCCACATATCTTGAAACAAAGTTGTCCATGTTTTAGATCATCCGATTGTAGGTCTTTTGGTTCAAACCTTTTATTCTTTCTTGCCTATTTCACCCAGATAATCAAGGGAAAGCCGTCATAAGTGATTTTTACCTAAATTTCGGGACCTGGACAAAATCGAAAGTTATGCTGGATAGCGTTTTTCCAGCAACGAGTCTCTCCTTCATTTACGTTTTATACATTGTTCCATAAATGCCACATATCTTGAAACAAAGTTGTCCATGTTTTAGATCATCCGATTGTAGGTCTTTCGGTTCAAACCTTTTATTCTTTCTTGCCTATTTCACCCAGATAATCAAGGGAAAGTCGTAATAAGTGATTTTTACCTAAATTTCGGGACCTGGACAAAATCGATAACTATGGTGGATAGCGTTTTTCCAGAAACGAGTCTCTCCTTCATTTACGTTTTATACATTGTTCCATAAATGCCACATATCTTGAAACAAAGTTGTCCATGTTTTAGATCATTCGATTGTAGATCTTTGGGCTCAACCCTTTTATTCTTTCTTGCCTATTTCACCCAGATAATCAAGGGAAAGTCGTCATAAGTGATTTTTACCTAAATTTCGGGACCTGGACAAAATCGAAAGTTATGCTGGATAGCGTTTTTCCAGCAACGAGTCTCTCCTTCATTTACGTTTTATACATTGTTCCATAAATGCCACATATCTTGAAACAAAGTTGTCCATGTTTTAGATCATCCGATTGTAGGTCTTTTGGTTCAAACCTTTTATTCTTTCTTGCCTATTTCACCCAGATAATCAAGGGAAAGCCGTCATAAGTGATTTTTACCTAAATTTCGGGACCTGGACAAAATCGAAAGTTATGCTGGATAGCGTTTTTCCAGCAACGAGTCTCTCCTTCATTTACGTTTTATACATTGTTCCATAAATGCCACATATATTGAAACAAAGTTGTCCATGTTTTAGATCATCCGATTGTAGGTCTTTTGGTTCAAACCTTTTATTCTTTCTTGCCTATTTCACCCAGATAATCAAGGGAAAGCCGTCATAAGTGATTTTTACCTAAATTTCGGGACCTGGACAAAATCGAAAGTTATGCTGGATAGCGTTTTTCCAGCAACGAGTCTCTCCTTCATTTACGTTTTATACATTGTTCCATAAATGCCACATATCTTGAAACAAAGTTGTCCATGTTTTAGATCATCCGATTGTAGGTCTTTTGGTTCAAACCTTTTATTCTTTCTTGCCTATTTCACCCAGATAATCAAGGGAAAGCCGTCATAAGTGATTTTTACCTAAATTTCGGGACCTGGACAAAATCGATAGCTATGCTGGATAGGGTTTTTCCAGCAACGAGTCCATACGAGTATACGTTTTATACATTGTTCCATAAATGCCACATATCTTGAAACAAGGTTGCTCATGTTTTAGATCATTCGATTGTAGGTCTTTGGGCTCAACCCTTTTATTCTTTCTTGCCTATTTCACCCAGATAATCAAGGGAAAGCCGTAATAAGTGATTTTTAAATAAATTTCGGGACCTGGACAAAATCAATAGCTATGCTGGATAGGGTTTTTCCAGCAACGAGTCCATACGAGTATACGTTTTATACATTGTTCCATAAATGCCACATATCTTGAAACAAGGTTGCTCATGTTTTAGATCATTCGATTGTAGGTCTTTGGGCTCAACTCTTTTATTCTTTCTTGCCTATTTCACCCAGATAATCAAGGGAAAGCCGTAATAAGTGATTTTTACCTAAATTTCGGGACCTGGACAAAATCGAAAGTTATGCTGGATAGCGTTTTTCCAGCAACGAGTCCACACGAGTATACGTTTTATACATTGTTCCATAAATGCCACATATCTTGAAACAAAGTTGTCCATGTTTTAGATCATCCGATTGTAGGTCTTTTGGTTCAAACCTTTTATTCTTTCTTGCCTATTTCACCCAGATAATCAAGGGAAAGTCGTAATAAGTGATTTTTACCTAAATTTCGGGACCTGGACAAAATCGATAACTATGGTGGATAGCGTTTTTCCAGCAACGAGTCTCTCCTTCATTTACGTTTTATACATTGTTCCATAAATGCCACATATCTTGAAACAAAGTTGTCCATGTTTTAGATCATTCGATTGTAGATCTTTGGGCTCAACCCTTTTATTCTTTCTTGCCTATTTCACCCAGATAATCAAGGGAAAGTCGTCATAAGTGATTTTTACCTAAATTTCGGGACCTGGACAAAATCGATAACTATGGTGGATAGCGTTTTTCCAGCAACGAGTCTCTCCTTCATTTACGTTTTATACATTGTTCCATAAATGCCACATATCTTGAAACAAAGTTGTCCATGTTTTAGATCATCCGATTGTAGGTCTTTTGCTTCAAACCTTTTATTCTTTCTTGCCTATTTCACCCAGATAATCAAGGGAAAGTCGTAATAAGTGATTTTTACCTAAATTTCGGGACCTGGACAAAATCGATAACTATGGTGGATAGCGTTTTTCCAGCAACGAGTCTCTCCTTCATTTACGTTTTATACATTGTTCCATAAATGCCACATATCTTGAAACAAAGTTGTCCATGTTTTAGATCATTCGATTGTAGATCTTTGGGCTCAACCCTTTTATTCTTTCTTGCCTATTTCACCCAGATAATCAAGGGAAAGTCGTCATAAGTGATTTTTACCTAAATTTCGGGACCTGGACAAAATCGAAAGTTATGCTGGATAGCGTTTTTCCAGCAACGAGTCTCTCCTTCATTTACGTTTTATACATTGTTCCATAAATGCCACATATCTTGAAACAAAGTTGTCCATGTTTTAGATCATCCGATTGTAGGTCTTTTGGTTCAAACCTTTTATTCTTTCTTGCCTATTTCACCCAGATAATCAAGGGAAAGCCGTCATAAGTGATTTTTACCTAAATTTCGGGACCTGGACAAAATCGAAAGTTATGCTGGATAGCGTTTTTCCAGCAACGAGTCTCTCCTTCATTTACGTTTTATACATTGTTCCATAAATGCCACATATCTTGAAACAAAGTTGTCCATGTTTTAGATCATCCGATTGTAGGTCTTTTGCTTCAAACCTTTTATTCTTTCTTGCCTATTTCACCCAGATAATCAAGGGAAAGTCGTAATAAGTGATTTTTACCTAAATTTCGGGACCTGGACAAAATCGAAAGTTATGCTGGATAGCGTTTTTCCAGCAACGAGTCTCTCCTTCATTTACGTTTTATACATTGTTCCATAAATGCCACATATATTGAAACAAAGTTGTCCATGTTTTAGATCATCCGATTGTAGGTCTTTTGGTTCAAACCTTTTATTCTTTCTTGCCTATTTCACCCAGATAATCAAGGGAAAGCCGTCATAAGTGATTTTTACCTAAATTTCGGGACCTGGACAAAATCGAAAGTTATGCTGGATAGCGTTTTTCCAGCAACGAGTCTCTCCTTCATTTACGTTTTATACATTGTTCCATAAATGCCACATATCTTGAAACAAAGTTGTCCATGTTTTAGATCATCCGATTGTAGGTCTTTTGGTTCAAACCTTTTATTCTTTCTTGCCTATTTCACCCAGATAATCAAGGGAAAGCCGTAATAAGTGATTTTTAAATAAATTTCGGGACCTGGACAAAATCAATAGCTATGCTGGATAGGGTTTTTCCAGCAACGAGTCCATACGAGTATACGTTTTATACATTGTTCCATAAATGCCACATATCTTGAAACAAGGTTGCTCATGTTTTAGATCATTCGATTGTAGGTCTTTGGGCTCAACCCTTTTATTCTTTCTTGCCTATTTCACCCAGATAATCAAGGGAAAGCCGTAATAAGTGATTTTTACCTAAATTTCGGGACCTGGACAAAATCGAAAGTTATGCTGGATAGCGTTTTTCCAGCAACGAGTCCACACGAGTATACGTTTTATACATTGTTCCATAAATGCCACATATCTTGAAACAAAGTTGTCCATGTTTTAGATCATCCGATTGTAGGTCTTTTGCTTCAAACCTTTTATTCTTTCTTGCCTATTTCACCCAGATAATCAAGGGAAAGTCGTAATAAGTGATTTTTACCTAAATTTCGGGACCTGGACAAAATCGATAACTATGGTGGATAGCGTTTTTCCAGCAACGAGTCTCTCCTTCATTTACGTTTTATACATTGTTCCATAAATGCCACATATCTTGAAACAAAGTTGTCCATGTTTTAGATCATTCGATTGTAGATCTTTGGGCTCAACCCTTTTATTCTTTCTTGCCTATTTCACCCAGATAATCAACGGAAAGTCGTCATAAGTGATTTTTACCTAAATTTCGGGACCTGGACAAAATCGAAAGTTATGCTGGATAGCGTTTTTCCAGCAACGAGTCTCTCCTTCATTTACGTTTTATACATTGTTCCATAAATGCCACATATCTTGAAACAAAGTTGTCCATGTTTTAGATCATCCGATTGTAGGTCTTTTGGTTCAAACCTTTTATTCTTTCTTGCCTATTTCACCCAGATAATCAAGGGAAAGCCGTCATAAGTGATTTTTACCTAAATTTCGGGACCTGGACAAAATCGAAAGTTATGCTGGATAGCGTTTTTCCAGCAACGAGTCTCTCCTTCATTTACGTTTTATACATTGTTCCATAAATGCCACATATCTTGAAACAAAGTTGTCCATGTTTTAGATCATCCGATTGTAGGTCTTTCGGTTCAAACCTTTTATTCTTTCTTGCCTATTTCACCCAGATAATCAAGGGAAAGTCGTAATAAGTGATTTTTACCTAAATTTCGGGACCTGGACAAAATCGATAACTATGGTGGATAGCGTTTTTCCAGAAACGAGTCTCTCCTTCATTTACGTTTTATACATTGTTCCATAAATGCCACATATCTTGAAACAAAGTTGTCCATGTTTTAGATCATTCGATTGTAGATCTTTGGGCTCAACCCTTTTATTCTTTCTTGCCTATTTCACCCAGATAATCAAGGGAAAGTCGTCATAAGTGATTTTTACCTAAATTTCGGGACCTGGACAAAATCGAAAGTTATGCTGGATAGCGTTTTTCCAGCAACGAGTCTCTCCTTCATTTACGTTTTATACATTGTTCCATAAATGCCACATATCTTGAAACAAAGTTGTCCATGTTTTAGATCATCCGATTGTAGGTCTTTTGGTTCAAACCTTTTATTCTTTCTTGCCTATTTCACCCAGATAATCAAGGGAAAGCCGTCATAAGTGATTTTTACCTAAATTTCGGGACCTGGACAAAATCGAAAGTTATGCTGGATAGCGTTTTTCCAGCAACGAGTCTCTCCTTCATTTACGTTTTATACATTGTTCCATAAATGCCACATATATTGAAACAAAGTTGTCCATGTTTTAGATCATCCGATTGTAGGTCTTTTGGTTCAAACCTTTTATTCTTTCTTGCCTATTTCACCCAGATAATCAAGGGAAAGCCGTCATAAGTGATTTTTACCTAAATTTCGGGACCTGGACAAAATCGAAAGTTATGCTGGATAGCGTTTTTCCAGCAACGAGTCTCTCCTTCATTTACGTTTTATACATTGTTCCATAAATGCCACATATCTTGAAACAAAGTTGTCCATGTTTTAGATCATCCGATTGTAGGTCTTTTGGTTCAAACCTTTTATTCTTTCTTGCCTATTTCACCCAGATAATCAAGGGAAAGCCGTCATAAGTGATTTTTACCTAAATTTCGGGACCTGGACAAAATCGATAGCTATGCTGGATAGGGTTTTTCCAGCAACGAGTCCATACGAGTATACGTTTTATACATTGTTCCATAAATGCCACATATCTTGAAACAAGGTTGCTCATGTTTTAGATCATTCGATTGTAGGTCTTTGGGCTCAACTCTTTTATTCTTTCTTGCCTATTTCACCCAGATAATCAAGGGAAAGCCGTAATAAGTGATTTTTACCTAAATTTCGGGACCTGGACAAAATCGAAAGTTATGCTGGATAGCGTTTTTCCAGCAACGAGTCCACACGAGTATACGTTTTATACATTGTTCCATAAATGCCACATATCTTGAAACAAAGTTGTCCATGTTTTAGATCATCCGATTGTAGGTCTTTTGGTTCAAACCTTTTATTCTTTCTTGCCTATTTCACCCAGATAATCAAGGGAAAGTCGTAATAAGTGATTTTTACCTAAATTTCGGGACCTGGACAAAATCGATAACTATGGTGGATAGCGTTTTTCCAGCAACGAGTCTCTCCTTCATTTACGTTTTATACATTGTTCCATAAATGCCACATATCTTGAAACAAAGTTGTCCATGTTTTAGATCATTCGATTGTAGATCTTTGGGCTCAACCCTTTTATTCTTTCTTGCCTATTTCACCCAGATAATCAAGGGAAAGTCGTCATAAGTGATTTTTACCTAAATTTCGGGACCTGGACAAAATCGAAAGTTATGCTGGATAGCGTTTTTCCAGCAACGAGTCTCTCCTTCATTTACGTTTTATACATTGTTCCATAAATGCCACATATCTTGAAACAAAGTTGTCCATGTTTTAGATCATCCGATTGTAGGTCTTTTGGTTCAAACCTTTTATTCTTTCTTGCCTATTTCACCCAGATAATCAAGGGAAAGCCGTCATAAGTGATTTTTACCTAAATTTCGGGACCTGGACAAAATCGAAAGTTATGCTGGATAGCGTTTTTCCAGCAACGAGTCTCTCCTTCATTTACGTTTTATACATTGTTCCATAAATGCCACATATCTTGAAACAAAGTTGTCCATGTTTTAGATCATCCGATTGTAGGTCTTTCGGTTCAAACCTTTTATTCTTTCTTGCCTATTTCACCCAGATAATCAAGGGAAAGTCGTAATAAGTGATTTTTACCTAAATTTCGGGACCTGGACAAAATCGATAACTATGGTGGATAGCGTTTTTCCAGAAACGAGTCTATTTTTCATTTACGTTTTATACATTGTTCCATAAATTCCACATATCTTGAAACAAAGTTGTCCATGTTTTAGATCATTCGATTGTAGGTCTTTTGGTTCAAACCTTTTATTCTTTCTTGCCTATTTCACCCAGATAATCAAGGGAAAGCCGTCATAAGTGATTTTTACCTAAATTTCGGGACCTGGACAAAATCGAAAGTTATGCTGGATAGCGTTTTTCCAGCAACGAGTCTCTCCTTCATTTACGTTTTATACATTGTTCCATAAATGCCACATATCTTGAAACAAAGTTGTCCATGTTTTAGATCATCCGATTGTAGGTCTTTTGGTTCAAACCTTTTATTCTTTCTTGCCTATTTCACCCAGATAATCAAGGGAAAGCCGTCATAAGTGATTTTTACCTAAATTTCGGGACCTGGACAAAATCGAAAGTTATGCTGGATAGCGTTTTTCCAGCAACGAGTCTCTCCTTCATTTACGTTTTATACATTGTTCCATAAATGCCACATATCTTGAAACAAAGTTGTCCATGTTTTAGATCATCCGATTGTAGGTCTTTCGGTTCAAACCTTTTATTCTTTCTTGCCTATTTCACCCAGATAATCAAGGGAAAGCCGTCATAAGTGATTTTTACCTAAATTTCGGGACCTGGACAAAATCGATAACTATGGTGGATAGCGTTTTTCCAGCAACGAGTCTCTCCTTCATTTACGTTTTATACATTGTTCCATAAATGCCACATATCTTGAAACAAAGTTGTCCATGTTTTAGATCATTCGATTGTAGGTCTTTTGGTTCAAACCTTTTATTCTTTCTTGCCTATTTCACCCAGATAATCAAGGGAAAGCCGTCATAAGTGATTTTTACCTAAATTTCGGGACCTGGACAAAATCGATAACTATGGTGGATAGCGTTTTTCCAGCAACGAGTCTCTCCTTCATTTACGTTTTATACATTGTTCCATAAATGCCACATATCTTGAAACAAAGTTGTCCATGTTTTAGATCATTCGATTGTAGGTCTTTGGGCTCAACCCTTTTATTCTTTCTTGCCTATTTCACCCAGATAATCAAGGGAAAGCCGTCATAAGTGATTTTTACCTAAATTTCGGGACCTGGACAAAATCGAAAGTTATGCTGGATAGCGTTTTTCCAGCAACGAGTCTCTCCTTCATTTACGTTTTATACATTGTTCCATAAATGCCACATATCTTGAAACAAAGTTGTCCATGTTTTAGATCATCCGATTGTAGGTCTTTTGGTTCAAACCTTTTATTCTTTCTTGCCTATTTCACCCAGATAATCAAGGGAAAGCCGTCATAAGTGATTTTTACCTAAATTTCGGGACCTGGACAAAATCGAAAGTTATGCTGGATAGCGTTTTTCCAGCAACGAGTCTCTCCTTCATTTACGTTTTATACATTGTTCCATAAATGCCACATATCTTGAAACAAAGTTGTCCATGTTTTAGATCATCCGATTGTAGGTCTTTTGGTTCAAACCTTTTATTCTTTCTTGATTATTTCACCCAGATAATCAAGGGAAAGTCGTAATAAGTGATTTTTACCTAAATTTCGGGACCTGGACAAAATCGATAACTATGGTGGATAGCGTTTTTCCAGCAACGAGTCTCTCCTTCATTTACGTTTTATACATTGTTCCATAAATGCCACATATCTTGAAACAAAGTTGTCCATGTTTTAGATCATTCGATTGTAGGTCTTTTGGTTCAAACCTTTTATTCTTTCTTGCCTATTTCACCCAGATAATCAAGGGAAAGCCGTCATAAGTGATTTTTACCTAAATTTCGGGACCTGGACAAAATCGATAACTATGGTGGATAGCGTTTTTCCAGCAACGAGTCTCTCCTTCATTTACGTTTTATACATTGTTCCATAAATGCCACATATCTTGAAACAAAGTTGTCCATGTTTTAGATCATTCGATTGTAGGTCTTTGGGCTCAACCCTTTTATTCTTTCTTGCCTATTTCACCCAGATAATCAAGGGAAAGCCGTCATAAGTGATTTTTACCTAAATTTCGGGACCTGGACAAAATCGAAAGTTATGCTGGATAGCGTTTTTCCAGCAACGAGTCTCTCCTTCATTTACGTTTTATACATTGTTCCATAAATGCCACATATCTTGAAACAAAGTTGTCCATGTTTTAGATCATCCGATTGTAGGTCTTTCGGTTCAAACCTTTTATTCTTTCTTGATTATTTCACCCAGATAATCAAGGGAAAGTCGTAATAAGTGATTTTTACCTAAATTTCGGGACCTGGACAAAATCGATAACTATGGTGGATAGCGTTTTTCCAGCAACGAGTCTCTCCTTCATTTACGTTTTATACATTGTTCCATAAATGCCACATATCTTGAAACAAAGTTGTCCATGTTTTAGATCATCCGATTGTAGGTCTTTTGGTTCAAACCTTTTATTCTTTCTTGCCTATTTCACCCAGATAATCAAGGGAAAGCCGTCATAAGTGATTTTTACCTAAATTTCGGGACCTGGACAAAATCGATAGCTAAGCTGGATAGGGTTTTTCCAACAACGAGTCCATACGAGTATACGTTTTATACATTGTTCCATAAATTCCACATATCTTGAAACAAAGTTGTCCATGTTTTAGATCATCCAATTGTAGGTCTTTTGGTTCAACCCTTTTATTCTTTCTTGCCTATTTCACCCAGATAATCAAGGGAAAGCCGTAATAAGTGATTTTTACCTAAATTTCGGGACCTGGACAAAATCGATAGCTATGCTGGATAGCGTTTTTCCAGCAACGAGTCCATACGAGTATACGTTTTATACATTGTTCCATAAATGCCACATATCTTGAAACAAGGTTGCTCATGTTTTAGATCATTCGATTGTAGGTCTTTGGGCTCAACCCTTTTATTCTTTCTTGATTATTTCACCCAGATAATCAAGGGAAAGTCGTAATAAGTGATTTTTACCTAAATTTCGGGACCCGGACAAAATCGATAGCTATGCTGGATAGCGTTTTTCCAGCAACGAGTCCATACGAGTATACGTTTTATACATTGTTCCATAAATGCCACATATCTTGAAACAAGGTTGCTCATGTTTTAGATCATTCGATTGTAGGTCTTTGGGCTCAACCCTTTTATTCTTTCTTGCCTATTTCACCCAGATAATCAAGGGAAAGCCGTAATAAGTGATTTTTACCTAAATTTCGGGACCTGGACAAAATCGATAGCTATGCTAGATAGCGTTTTTCCAGCAACGAGTCCATACGAGTATACGTTTTATACATTGTTCCATAAATGCCACATATCTTGAAACAAAGTTGTCCATGTTTTAGATCATCCGATTGTAGGTCTTTTGGTTCAACCCTTTTATTCTTTCTTGCCTATTTCACCCAGATAATCAAGGGAAAGCCGTAATAAGTGATTTTTACCTAAATTTCGGGACCTGGACAAAATCGATAACTATGCTGGATAGCGTTTTTCCAGCAACGAGTCCATACGAGTATACGTTTTATACATTGTTCCATAAATGCCACATATCTTGAAACAAAGTTGTCCATGTTTTAGATCATCCGATTGTAGGTCTTTTGGTTCAAACCTTTTATTCTTTCTTGCCTATTTCACCCAGATAATCAAGGGAAAGCCGTAATAAGTGATTTTTACCTAAATTTCGGGACCTGGACAAAATCGATAGCTATGCTGGATAGCGTTTTTCCAGCAACGAGTCCATACGAGTATACGTTTTATACATTGTTCCATAAATGCCACATATCTTGAAACAAGGTTGCTCATGTTTTAGATCATTCGATTGTAGGTCTTTGGGCTCAACCCTTTTATTCTTTCTTGCCTATTTCACCCAGATAATCAAGGGAAAGCCGTAATAAGTGATTTTTACCTAAATTTCGGGACCTGGACAAAATCGAAAGTTATGCTGGATAGCGTTTTTCCAGCAACGAGTCCATACGAGTATACGTTTTATACATTGTTCCATAAATGCCACATATCTTGAAACAAAGTTGTCCATGTTTTAGATCATCCGATTGTAGGTCTTTGGGCTCAACCCTTTTATTCTGTCTTGCCTATTTCACCCAGATAATCAAGGGAAAGCCGTAATAAGTGATTTTTATCTAAATTTCGGGACCTGGACAAAATCGGATTTGGAAAATTTTGCTGGATAGGGTAAACCTGTTTCTCGCAAGCTCGCTTAGCAGCGAGATTCACGCCGGTACTCTGAGCCAGTGTGATTCCAGCATGATATGGTTTTATCAACATGCCGCCGGTATCGCCGGTTTTTTATTCAGTCCAAATTAAGGAACTTCTACATTAGAAACTACTTTGCTAGAAACTGAAAGATGGCGTTTGAAAGCTGGTTACCGGCGGCAGCAAGAATACAAAATTCATTTTGTTAAAAGGTGGTAGAAGCATTTCATGCACATGAGAGTAGATACTAAATGAATACTTACTACGATTATGTCGATTTATTGGATACCTGTAACTGCCTATAATACTCGTACATCGTGAACCATCCAAGATTGGACATTTCTTCTTCAAGTTGACTATTAGAAAAAGGACTTTTGTAGCTCCGGCAAGTCGCACGAGCGTCGAATTATCTACTTTGCTAAGTAGAGTTAGCAGAGCTAGGATCAAATCATCTGATTCAAGAACCCTTTTGATTGAATGTATGCGGTTGTGTGGTTGTTGTAAAAAACACGCAGATCGTAGGAGTGTTCGTTGCATAAAATGATTACTGCAGACGTTTGACATCAAAATGTACAATGGATTCTCTTGAAAGAATGAATACGCCAAACTATATTCTCAGGGTAATATGAAGATACTTTAGGAATAGGGAGTTAAGGTATGAAAACGATGAAAATAGGAAACTCTATAATGTGTCGGCAGGCGTTCCGCAAGGATCGGTGTTAAATCCCCTTCTGGGGAACATCATTAATAACGATGTGCTCAGGTTGCCAATGCCGTCAAGAATAATAGTTATAGGCTTTGCGGACGTAACATGTTCACCAGGTAGAATCAACAACAAATGAAGCAATTTCAAAAATTAAAACCTGGTTAAAGACAGCAGGCCTGGAGTTAGGGAAGCAGAAGACGGAAGCAGTTTAAATCGGAATCCGCAAAGGAGTGGAAAATATGAATGCGCACGTAGGAGACCAAGTTATTAAATCTTAATAGATAATAATAGGCTGAACTTTAAGGCAAACCTAGAATATGTAGGAAAAAAGCTTCGATTTTAGCGAGGATACTACCAAACGTCGGTGGACCTAGATATAGTTGTGGAGTTCTATTGTACAGAGAAGTTGGCTCAGCACTAGTCCACTAATCAGGATTAAGCACTAGTGTGGGGTGATACTATGACAACAAGAGAATCTAGACGGAAACTGTCGATTATCTACAGTCTGTAGACAATTTGGACCTATCGAACAGTGTCGCACCCATTGATATCCTGGTCGAGAAGAGGAAATGGGTATAGGTACATAAGGAAACTCGTGAATCGATCTCAATGGCAAAATGGCAAATCCGATAGGATGACGCCACAATAGGAAAATTAACACGTAAACTCATTTCCAACATAGAAACTTGAGCAAAAAGAAAAGTAACCGAGGCGATCTATAATATCAACCAGATCCTAAAGATTCGGGTACCACAGCTCGCCACTTCCCGTGCTTGCGAAATGCAAGAAGAAGACGCAAAACACGCTATGTTCCACTGTCTGCGTTTTACCCCAAGAAGTACAAACTTTGCGGACCACCGACAGCTGATTGGATGGATGATTCAGTCGGAAGAGAACTGGCATCAAGTTAATGGATATGTGACCAGCGTCCAGGTCAAACTCAGCAGAATCGAACGCCTAACAATAGGAAACGGCGAAGAACAGAGTTGAGCGCCAAATTGTTGCTTTATTGAAAAGAGTTAGCCTACCGATTAATTATGGAATACTATTTCATTCAAATGACTGTCTCCTATCAATCCAATTTCTCAATTCATTTTCGATGGTTTCGGCCCCTATTTGAAAAATACCTTGATCAATATTGTTTTTGAGTGCCTGAATCGTCTCTGGATTGTTCGCATAGCATCGATCTTTAATGGCACCCAGTTTGAAACTTTGAAACTTTTGCATTTTCAATGTATCTTCAAAATTATAAAAAGAACGATTAAAGATCAACTTTTTTATTTATTACAAAAAAAAAAAAACAACTTCACATTGTTTACATAATATAATTATGTAATTATGTTGATTTAGTCACCATTTTCGGTATCTGATGGAGCTGGAACAGAAGATGCGGTTTTTAATATCCTGTAGAATTCCTGATAAATTAAATGAATAAGGTTTTGTTCGCAAAGCCAAATTAGGTCCAAATATTACCATTGGATTGGTGTAAACTATTTTAATTTTCTGACTTTTTTTTCAATTAAGGCATGTACGCTATCGCCCTGGCATGTACTGCAATCTTTTCGAAAACTGTCCGGATCGTTTGTGCGAAGATTGAAAACGTATTTAAAAACATTTTTTGGCAAACTTGGACTTTGTGTTCACTATTGTCTTGAATAAAAATAAATTTTACTTTCTAGTACTTTCGTTTTTTATCATTATTTTCTATAAGCCTTGACAAGAAGTCCCACTGCCTTGTTCGGCATCCAAGTTTATAAGAGCTTTTAAAAAGATCATACCTGGCCTCCTCTGAAATTTTACTTTCACAATTTATCCTGCAGGTCTTCTCCACTTTCTTTTAGCATACGTTTGTCTTCTCTTGAAACACCTTCTGATGAAGTGCAAGGTTTTCCTGAATTTTTTAAACGTTTGGCTTGATTCCTTTTCCAAAGTTTTTGATTAAGAGGGCGCTTTTTTCCAGATTTGGTTTTCAGATTTTCAGGAGTGTCGTACTGATGGTTATGATCAACAATATTCTTTCGAGGTGCTGTCAAAATACTATGTGCTGGCGTTGAAATGCTGGAGTCAGACGAATATTCATTGTCTGGGGCATATTCGCTTCCACTATCTTGAAAGGGCTCTATAAAAAGAAGCAATTAGTTTAGAACAGAAACTTTTTTCTACCAAATTACCCAAAAAATCTAACGCTTCACAAAATTCAAGGGCATTTGGAGCTGCAGAAGAAGTCGGAACACCTATTCAAATAAATTGTTTACTTGTTTGCCTTTGAAAGATAATTTACTTGTATCCATTGCGTCAATTACCCGGTTTCGTTCTCAGGACAGCTCATACTTTTATCTGAGTTGAATTATGTATATTTTTAAAATTGTTTTCCAACATTTTAGGTTTCTACTTACTCATTTCATTGAATTTTCTTGCAAGATCAAGCATTTTTCTCGCCCTAGATGCCATAATTTATTATATTTTTGGAAAAACTTTACCACTAACTTAGGTCACGAACAAGAATGTGCAAGGTTTCTCCAGACATAAACATTCTAACGGTACTTAGAATATGACATGAGACAAAAAGAAACAGTATGAAGCATACTAACACCTACTTAGGTGTCACTCTTCGATCTCTTTTGCACACAGAAAAGAATGCCATGTGGCACTTTGACTTTTGAAAATTCCAGGCTAAAGAATACTGATAAAATAAAAAATACTAAGAGCAGTTAAAATGATTATGCTTGGAAAAAGTATTAAAAAATGCTTGTGTACCTACTAAGTGTTATTTAAGCTATAATTACAAGGTTTTTTGTCGGATTTGTATGAAAAAATGAAAAATAGAAGTCGATGCGGAGATTTTAATTACATAAACTCAAAACTATACTAAGTTGACTTAGTATAGTCTTGCATGGGACCATCGATATGTGTACATATGTACATGAACATGTATTTACATATATACTTCGATATGCGCTGCGCCCTATATATACACTGAGTTACAAAAAAAGTGGCGCACTTTGATATTTCGCAATTACTTCAAGTAAGTTTGAAAAAAAAGGTTTTTTTAATACAGTTTTGTTTATTAATATAAAAATAAGTAATTTATGTCAAAAAAAAAAAAAATTAAAAAAGGAAGACCTTAGAAATAAAACTTAAATTAAGGAAAATGGACAAAAACTTCATAAATTAACATTTTTCATTTTCATTATTAGTTTATTTTTTAACGAGTTCTTGTTCCTGTAATAGTGAGTATTGTCTCCCCGACAATCTAACAAATAAGATATTTACCGAGGCATACGTTGGATTAAATTTTTTACGACGGTATCGTCCAAATTGTACCATTCCTCTGAGTGTCTCTGGAAGGGCAGATCGTATCCCAATCTTTTTCTACAGCAGGTCCCAAACGTGTTCAATGCGATTCATGTCCGAGCTCATCGCAGGCCAAGCCATCGCGTCGATTTCCACTTCTTGCAAATATTCGGTAACGGACCTTACGACGTGTTGTCTAGCATTGTCTTGCATCAGAAAGAAGTTTTCCTCCATAAATGTTGCGAATAAACCACATATTCTTTCACAATGTTGGTGATATAATACGTAGAGGTCACTGATCCTTCCATGATGCACAGCTCGGTTTTTCCGCGCATGAAAATTTCTGTCCACACCATGACGGAACCGGTCCAGAAATTTTCCCGCTGAGCAACTGTTGCCAAAGAGTATCTCTCTTCTTATCATCCCCACACTCTGCTACGTCTATCTGTTGAGCGGAGACGAAACCTGAAGTCATCAGTGGAAAGGACTCTACCCCAGTCGGCCTCTGTCCAATCCTGGTGAATATTAGCAAATTCAAGTCGACGTCGCTTATGTTGTACCGTGAATCTCGGTACACGAGCAAGTCTTCTTGCTCTTAGGCCACTTTCTACTAATCGCCTCCTCACCTTTTGAGCATTCACAGCTGTCGCTCTAACAGTTCGAAGTCTATAAACTAACTCAACTGCTGTTTAGAGACGATTCCGAAGACTTTGAATCACCAAATATCGCTCATCCCTTGCAGTAGTTACTCCGGGGCGACCTGATCCTTGACGCGGTTTGTAGGTGTTGGTCTCCCTGTACCTTAAATGGCTGTTTTTAACGTCTTCTCCGGTTTTCTTATCATAATATCGGCATAGAGCACGCCCCGGCCACCCTCAACTAAAGCCAGCGCACAGGCGACTTCTTGTGCCATTATTTACATATTTTTTTTTTTACAGAAATCAGTAACAACTAATAATTAATCAAATTAAAACAAATCCAGACCAATAAACTTAATAAAACACATACTGGATCATGGAAGCTAAATTTGGTATGTCTCACGTCTGTAGGAAAACACGAATACAACTCGGTTTTCTTTCAATACGATGTCCACATCACAAAGAAAATTAAATAAAATTATGCAAACTAGCAAACAAATAAACCATTAAACCAGTAACCCACTAAAAACAAATAAAGCTCGGCAAAAACATAGCGGCATATTACCAAAATGATAACATACGAAAAAGTATCACTGCGCCACTTTTTTTGTAACTCAGTGTATATAGCGGTGCCCTGAGCACCTGCATGTGAGGCCGAAGGCCGTCCGAAGAATATCACATGAGTCGAAGAATACCACAGAGTTTGAAATCCTTTTTCCCGCGAAGCGGGCCACTCACCCACTTTGCTAACATCAAAAAGTAAGCAATAATTTGTCTGTTTCACGGCAAAACTATAGATAATATATTTCAATAGAAATTTCGTAGGAAAAAATGAAAACGAGAATGTTGGTACCTACTTTATATTTCGACCTTATTTCATTGAGAACTACAAAACTGCGTTCTCAGAAGTTCGTGCCTCGGAAATCGTAATCGTTCCCTCTCTTGTGATGGGTTGATCTAATTTTATAACAAATATCGATATAGTAAGAGGAGATACCAATATCCCAAAGAAAATCTAATTTCCCAACGTCAATGAACACTAAATTAAATAAACAAAAATAATCTACCTCGTTTCGTCATTTCTCTGCATATGTACATCTCTGTTGCTTTCCCTCTCTTTTTGTGGGCCTTTGCTTTCATTCCACAGTACTCTGGTTTACTACTTTCTAGTAGAAACACAATCCGCACATTCACCACTGCCACCCGAACAAAGAGCAGTATACAATAGAATGAACTCGCATCTATGGTTCCACAACTAAGTGAATTGCAGTGAACCCCACCATACGTCATACAATGAAAAACAAGTGCTGCGCCCAGCTAACAATCCAAAATGATACTTTCTGTCTCGCTCGACCCATTCAATTCCAGTCGACAAATGTTGCTGCAACAAGTCCCATTAAATAATTTGTTTTTTTTTTTATTGAGTAATACAATTGAATTTCCTGTTGAATTACATATGTACATATGTATTTATTCAGAACCGCTTGCAACCATGCAAATGATTTCAAAGTACAAAGTGCAACGATCAGTGTGATTCATCGATTTAATGAATTTTGCAATTTAACGTCAGTGGCGAGAAGATTTATCACACCCATAACGGAACAGTGCCCTCAACGAACGCCCTGAGTTCATTCTGAGTGCAGATGTACCTAAAATGTACTCGGCACATCTGATTTGTTTTCGCTTGGTGAAGGCAGACTGGGTACACCAGCACCCGTGGAATGGGTAATGTGAATGAACTGGTTGGCATGCATAGTATAACGATGGCACAACACAGCCAATAAGCTGATTACCCAACTGTTCCACTGTTCCGCTAAAATATATTAACTGATTTCGGTTCACTCTGGGATAGGTCAGGTCTTTTGTTTGTTCGAGTTTATCGTATCGTTTGTTATGACTACTGACCAAATGGAAATAATTTATCGGGCGCAGCGTTGGTTCTAGAATACAGTACAGACCGACGCTTTATTATTATTTTTTTTTTTGTTATTGAATAGATAAATGGAACTACGTCTTTCTCTTTGTTTTGTGCAAGATTAGTGATTATATTCGATACTGCGCTGCATTACCATTCATTTGGTGCTTACATCGATTTTGGTTTAGTTCACATTCTTGTGCCAATTGTGAGGTAGTTCCGCATTAATTTGTGGAATTCGTCAACTGTCACCTTCAAAGCTTATCCAGCTCAACGACCACAAAAAAGTAGATATCTCCTTGGGTGGAAGAAGATTGGTTGGTCGAATGTTTGATATTTCTAGGTAGGTGCATCTGCATACATATGTATAGGAGTGGTGATTTCCGCACGGAGAGAACACCCAATCACAACTCGTGTGAAACTGATTTTATAAAGTGGCTAGATCCACCCAATGTGAGGTTCAGAAAAAGTATGAGTTCTCCAATCCTTTTACCAGATACCAAATACATATGTATACATTTGTACGTTCTCAAGTTGTCGCTAAGTCCGGACGTATGGACGGGAAGTTAGTTGGAGATTATTTCTTGTCATTATTTCTGGAGCTGCGACAGAACGTGTCATGAGGGATGCGTATAGCCTGTGCTAATAGGTACAATTCTTGCAATATCTAGTCTTGATCCACTTAGTACATATGTATGTAGCTTAGTGTAGCTTGTTTGTTTTTGATTTATTACGGATGGGCCATATCTTTCTTGATATGACACAGTAAGCACCTGGAAAAAGTGGTGATACATGTAGGTACCCCTTAACGACTCCTAAAGGGACATTCTATCGGAAAGAGGATAGAGAACAGTTAAGGGCTCTTCCCTAGCCAACTAGTCATTTTGTTCGTTACTATTTCTTAAAAAAAAGCAAGGAACTGGAGCGTTTGCAATAAATGGTATCGTTATATTCGAGTTCTACTGTACGAGTCTTAAACTTGAAACTATCGTATCTGATTCAACATTAGCTCCTCATGTCTACGAACTTGTTTAGGTAAATATAGAACCACTGATAGTGGGCATTTGTATTTCAAATAAACATATTTACGTCAACGCGGGGTCATTGCGCGTATCTAGGCGATTAGTCTAATTAGAAATAATTTTGCAAAGTCATCAGATGTAATAGAACATAATGTGATGCCTTTATTATAATCCTACTCCATTAAGACCTTGCTGGAAACGGTATGGAAATATCTTAATAGGTATGGAAATATTCATGATGGGCATGCCGTACTTCTAATTTATTATGCGAAGGGGAGGCAAAACATGAGTCTAGCTAAGAATTACTTCTTTAACAAAAAGCTAACTAAGAGAATGAATGATAAACTTATAGACATCACATTGTTATGAAGGAAATGGCAGTGTATTTGGCATTCCTTAACAGTTCCATTGTTAAGGGTAACGTGAAATAAAATATACTTACCCAAGATAGCAGAAGGGTGATAGCTTAAAAGAAACGTGGCACACAGTGGTTGAGGAAAAACGAAAGCACTGGGAAATTGGTGGGGAGAACTGAAACGCATTGAAGCGTCCAGTGGCCAATGGACATCAAATGACCAGGAGTTTGATGATAAATGCGAATTTGGTAAGGTTAGAGATGGTAAGGAGGGATTCAGTGTCATAGCCTATATAGACGAATTTTTTTGCTTCATAATGAGCCATGAGGGGTAGAAGCATAGGTTAGACACTGACTGGCGTTAATCTGGAGATGTCCAGTTACATCATCATCAACAGCATCAACTGTCCTTATTTTACCTCCTAGTGGTAGCCATGGGGTACTGGTTGGGGTCCATCCGTACCCGACTTGCTGAACTTATGTATATGTGCGAGTGCTGTGCAAAATAAAATAGCTGCAGCACGACAACGAACGCTCTTTCTCGATGGAGTCAACAGTGGCATCACAGCTTCAAACGGAAGCAAAAGGACACTTTATCTAGGCTACTTCGAAATACTCGAAGCCCTCTTTTGAAAGTCTTAAGAAAAAGAGATGGTGTCGGATGAGCCCTTATTGGGCTAACAGTAGCGCTCATATCCCCTAAGTTACTGAAATCGGTTCAAACTGTTTGGGGGTTGTGACGTCGGGGTAACTACCTTACCACGCAAAAAAGATATAGTTCTGGGAGAGATGCCAGCCCCAGATAACAACGAAGTAGCAGCTTCCCAATACTATGAAGTCACATTCCACAGAGCAACCTGGGCCAACCAAATCGAATACATGCTAATAGATGCGAAGCACGCATTCAATATTCTGAATGTACAAACTTTCAGAGGGGCAAACGTCCACTCCAATCATTTTCTTGTTGTAGTCAAATTTAGAACTCAACTATCCAACGAGAAGAAGCTGTAAGCCGCCAAGAAAAAGAAATTCAACGTTGCAAGCTTTAGCACGACTTAAGTAGCCAGTGCCTTCAGAAAACGCCGGAACGACAGACTCTCCGCTGTGCATTCACTATCCACAAACGCCAACAATCTATGGAACCAGTATCGCGATATCATCAAAGGGGTAGCAAAGACCACCATAGGCTACCAGCTACCACCCAAAAAGAATTCTTGGTATGATGATGAATGTGTACGCCGGAAAAAGGTGACAGAAAATGCATACATGCAAGAGCTTAAGGATATCGAAAAGTCCGGCTGTAGGAACAACATTCGGATGTTTTGTAGGAAAGCCAAGCAACTGGTAACTGGCTTCAAGCTCGGAATGCAGGCTCTTCGTAACAGTGAGGGAAACCTAGTCACCGAAGCACAGGGAATAGTAAATGTTTTTAAGTAGCACTTCCAACAGCTACTTAATGGGCATCAAGTAGAGAGAGTGATAGGGCAGTCAATGAAGAATCCATTCCCCTCCCAGTTTTGAAGAGGTCGGCACAGCTATCAAAAAGCTGAAGAACAACAAGGCCGCCGGCTCTGATGGTCTACCAGCACAGCTTTTTAAACATAGGGGTGCTGCTTTGGTAGGGTCCATGCACCAAATCATCAATCAAGTATGGGTGAATAAAGCCATGACCGATGACTGGACTATCAGCTCTATATGATGCCCAATCTTCAAAAAAGGCGATCCTATGTCTTCTAATGTCGCATATAGGATCCTATCCAACGTCCTATGTGAACGTCTGAAGCCTTTCTGCAACACACTAATCGACACGCATCAGTGTTGCTTCTAACCCGGCAGATCGACGATTGGCCAAATTTTCACACTAAGGCAGATCCTGGAAAAGATCAAGTCGAGACTTACCATCTCTTTATCGAAATTAAAGGTAAATATGATAGCATTTATCGTCTTGAGCTCTACGAAGCGATGGCTGAATTCGGGATTCCGGCTAAACTGATCCAGCTGTGCCGCATGACACTGGAAACAGGCAAGGAGATGCGCTATGAATGTGTGTATGCAGGTGTGAACACGGAAGGCAATATCTTCAACAAATCTGTCCAACTACTATATACGCAGACGATATCGACATTATCGGTCTCTTCCAGAGCGCTGTTTTAGAGGCGAAACGAGTTGGCCTTAAAAATAATGAGGAAAAAGCCAAGTACATGTTGTCAACAAACAAAGAGGCATCTGTCCACCGCCTAGGACAAAACGTCACTGTTGGCAGCAGCAACTTCAAACTGGTTAAGGAGTTTACCCACTTCGGAGCAAATGTCAACTCCACGAATGACACCTTAGTGGAGATTCGAGCCCCCAGGTTCGTGACGACAAAGAAGACCGAACATCCGTTTAAAGGATCAAGCTATCGCGGATGCCAGAGATGCTATCAATGAAATGAATTGTCTTGGTAGAATATTTGTGGGTGAATGAATTTGGCGACAGGCTTCGCGGATAGCGAGTAATTCCACTTGGAACACGCTCGTAGTGTCTGAAGTCTATAAGATTTTGAGATGTTTAGAGACTCCGCAGATTTGTGAAGTTCATTGTGCGGATGATGCAGTCTATTGGCGTCGATATGAGTTCTCCTGGTTGAGAATTCAGGATATTAAGTACTGTATCCATCGGGCTTTGCAGTCCAGCACTTGGGCACTCTGAATTGCACTGTGTTCTGAAATTTTTGTAATATGTAGATCAAGATATAAAAGATATAATAGGACTGTTAGAACGTCTACCGAGGTTGACTCTAGAGCGCCTGTGGTGCCTAGACACGCTGCTCTTTGTACCTTACTCAGTTTGGTCAACAATGCGAGAAAGAAAAAATAAAATAAAATGCAGACCACATCCTTAGTCGAAGGTTCTTGCTTTCCTTACTCGCTGGTCTTTGTTTAGTTTCTGATTTTTTTTTTAATTCACGCGCGCTCAAGGGTTTATTGCTACCCTTTTCATGTCAAGACACAGCCCGGACGTTAGAGAAACTAGGAAAAGAAGATAGGAGATACCGATGAACGTTGGTTTTAAATGTTTGTGGATTATAATGTGAGGAAAAAATAGTGCTTGGTAAAGCATTCCACATTCGTGTTGTACGGCTTATGAAAGAATCTCTATACTTGACGGTACGTCCGAAAATAGACTTGAGGGTATACTGATGAGCATTCAAAGCGTGACGGGTATTGCGAGAAAATTGATGAAGGGGCGAAGTGCAACTGGCTATTTCGCTGGAGCACTGTTTGTGAAAAAAGCGATAGAATAAGGAAAGGCAAGAGACATTAGACTCCGCTATGCTTCTGTTCCCTATTAGTTTTAACGCTCGATTTTGAATTCTATCCAGCAGGTGCAAAGAGGTCTTAGGAGCACCGGACCAGATATGAGCATTATACTCGAGCTTGGGGCGGATGTAGGCCTTATATATTGTAGCCAGATCAGAGGGGGTAAAGAACTTCTTGCACCGTTTAAGGAATCTTAAACATTTCGCAGCATTCTTGGCGGATTCGAATATGTGGTCATTCCAACGAAGATGGTCGTTAACACACATACCGAGAATGGAAAGTTTTTCGGTTTCGACGATGCAAGTGCCATTCATTGATAATGGCAAAGGGTTAAGGTTACGCTTGAGCGACAGCTGACAGCATTGGGTTTTCGAAGCATTAAATTCCACTCTGTTGTTTATACCCCATTTAATTATACTGTCAAGATCGGAATTTAATGAGCTTAACATACGCTGCCGTTCCAGTTCCTCGGCCGAAGAGCAGGGACGTGAGTTTGGAAAAGAATATGAGAAGCTGAGGGTGCTGCCGTCAGCGAAGGAATGTATGGGATTAGAAATAGCAGACAAGAGATCATTTATGAATATAAAAAAGAGAGTCGGAGACAAAGCGGAGCCTTGGGGAACACCAGCATTTATATGGTGGCAAACTTGAAACCATCCAAAACAACTTGAATTGAACGTTCCGAAAGGTAGTTTCTAATCCATTGAAGAAGAGATTCATCGATGCCAAATGCACGCATTTTCGACAAAAGAGCTTGATGCCAAACTCTGTCAAATGCCTTTGAAATATCAAACGCAACAATCTTACATTCACCAGAATGATACAGAGATTGGTTCCACATTTCGGTGAGATATACCATCAAATCACCAGTGGACCTTTTGCTACAAAAACCATACTGACGGTCATTGAGGAGCTTTCGTGATTCAAGATATTTCATAAGCGGACGATTTATCAGCGTTTCCATGACCTTGGAAAGAAGGGACGTAAGTGCAATGGGTCGATAGTTGGAGGGAGAAGAAGATTCGCCTTTTTTAGGGACGGGCTGGACAAATGCTGTTTTCCATCATCATCTCGGGAATAGTCCAGAAGAGTAGGATAGATGAAAAAGCTTACGCAGTGGTTTTGCCAGCGTGGAAGAACACCTCTTCAGAATAATGGGTGAGATACCATCTGGACCAGCGGATTTGTTTATGTTAAGATCTTTAAGTACTCTTGCTACTGTACGAGTGCGAAAGTGGACTTGTCCCATAGTATATTCAACGCGTTCAAGTACAGAGGCAAAGCACAATCTGGGAGTGTGGAGTTCGCAGCGAATAAGGCTGCAAACAGATTGGCCTTGTCCAAAGAGCTGACAGACGGAGTATCATTGTGAACGAGCGTTGGGGTGGAAGATGAGGCACAATTTTTTATGTTTTTAACGAACGACCAAAAATTTCTGCTTCCTTTGGGACAGCGTAGAATCTTTTGCCTCAATTTTTGGTCGAAGGAAAATTTTACACGGCGAATTAGAGCATTGCAATCATTTCTGGCTCGTTTAAATATTTTTCGGTTTTCCTCTGTTGGGTCGGTCTTAAAAGACCGAAATCTTAGCTCCCTCAACCTGATAGCCTCTTTGTAGCTCGAGTAGTACCACGGGTTTTCCTTTGGCTTGATACTCTTTATTGTGTGAGGAATAAAGGATTTCATGCCGAGGAGAATAGTGTTCGTAATCGTATCGGCGGCGGCGTCCACGTCGTTATCGAGGAAGCATAACGACCAGTTAAAACTCGTAAAGAAGCTGTTCATGACGTCCCAGTTGGCTTTCTCGTACTGCCAAATTCGAGATTAAATCTTTTACGAGCTTTTTCTTTAACTGTGTGGTTAAGGTACGAAAAAGTAGCCGATTTATGGTGTATTTATCGGGTTTGGAGGTAAGGAACAAGTCCACAGTTTTGGCGGTATGACTGTCAAATTATTTACCTCAGCAAAGATTTCAACATATCTTCCTTCGGGTGTTGTCTGTCCAGAATGTCGAAAACAACCAGAATTGTTTATATTGAAATCGCCCGCAATGACGATCTCAGTTTGAGGGTAATGGGAAACAATTCTTAAGATGGAGTCAGACAGTAGAATTGCATTGCAAGTAGAATTGCTGTCAAAGTCTCACTTATTACGGAGTGCAACAGTCTCGACACTAATCTCATCATGTCAAGCGCATACCCGACTACTTTAATTCTTTCTCTATCTAAACCTAAAAAGATTTTATTCATGACTGTCATTATGTTACCCATAGAGACTATCCAGTGACTGTGATAGATTTCTTAACCCAACTCCATGAGGGGCTCCAGTATTGCTTCATTGTGTATATTGTTAAAAGTTCCTTCTATGTTTAGAAAGGTAGCTAAAGTATATTCGTTATAATGTATGGATTTTTCTATTGTTCGCACTACTTCATGAAGAGCTGTTTCCGCAAATCTTTGAGCTTTGATGTATTCAATAGGCTGGAGGTTAGGCTAATTTGTCTGAAATCTTTCGCGTTTTCATTGCCGCTACCACCCACCTTCGGAATGAAGACCACTCTCATTCGTCTCCATGAGTGGGGTATATGATTAGGGCCTTACATATTTGCAGAAGCATTGCATTCAGACATCCTCATATAGACTGGGTTATTCTTTCATCTATGCTATTAAACTGAGACGAATTGGAGAACTAAGGAACTAAGGTACAGATAGTACAGGTATAGATTAACTTGGCAGGCCGGATAAGCAGCCAAACATTGTAGTATCACAAGAACAAATTGCATCTATAAGATACAATGTCTGTTACTCCTTGAATCTTATTCCAGGAAGGCAAGCAATCTAATTACAGGTATTCATATGAAACTCAAAACCAGTTGCTCGTTGCTTAGTTGAAATGCCCACCTAATACCCTTCAGATACAGTTTGTCTACTCTCTCTTTGAAACCCAATACCTACAATATTTCGTTTCGAGTTCAAAATAGTTTCTCACCCCAGAAACAGAATAACTCATGTTACCCCCGTTATCACATTAATTGACGCGACACGTTTTCGATTTGAAACAAAAGCGTGGAAAACATTTGTTGCCCGCTTATCGAATCACTTCCATTAATGAAACCCCGTAGCCAAGCATCCGGAGACGGTGTGGAAAATGTACACTGAACTTTGGGTTCGTTTATTAATATAAAAAATAAAAATAAATAAAACTTTCAAAATATTTTTGATAAGAAGTCTAGAGCTGGCTCGCAATGACCCACAACGGTGAGATTTGTTTATAAGAGTATTTCGTAAGCGCTTCCGCGATTCTTTCGTAATATACGACTGCGCTCCTGATTATAATAAATGAAAGGCGATTGATAAACTGCAACATTTACTTTGTTGCGAATTATCAACTTCAGCTGATTTGCAAATTTCAATTGCGACTTATGGTAGATTGTATTCGAGTCTGGAATTGCTGGGGTATTAGTGCGCTCAGTGGCGTAAAGTAGCTCATGTGATGGAGGATGATTAGATTAAAAGATTTCCGCCTGGCAATGGCCAATATAGTTTATTGAACACCTGCATGCGAATCATAGGCCGATATAGAATATACGGCTTAAGATTACGATTAGGGCACTTCTGGTAGCCAGATTAAAGGAATAACCGATTACAAGAGTTTTACAACCTTTTCAAGGGCTCACCTAGTATCGTTTTAGGAATGGACTGTTGTATTTCAAGTGCAAGTTTAAGTGCATATGTACAGAAGTGGTTGTGGTTCAAGGTCGAGATAGATTGAAATCGTCGTTTCTATTGACATGTGGCGGCCACTTGTACTAACTATCTTAGGAGAGCCACTTATTTAGCTGAAACTTATAATACAATCATTAGGTGATTATGGGAATTGTAAATCAAACAGGTGTTATGTATTTTTTTTTTTGTTTTTATGTCTAGATCTAGTGATAGCAACAATAGTAGAGACTGATAATGATATTCGCGGAATGTACTCTCCGTTTTTATTGACTTGGGTGCTTTTGGGTGTTGCGTGTACCTAGAGGTGGGAGAACGGATAACTTAATAGTGTTTCCGAACTTGGTGATATCTGAGGACTCGTCTACTAAAAGTACAGTCGTTGGAAATCTATTCGTTATAAACATAATTCGACCCATAAACCTACGTACAAGAAAATCTGATTAGAAATCCGGAACTACATAGACACCACCGCTACTGAAAAAGCCATGAACACTTAATCTGATAAGTTGTGTAAAGCATGAGGCATCAACGAGAGTACTATATATGTGATGGTCCTCAGATATCCAGCCTTTAATAACTTATTTATGTCCTGTACCTTGTGGGTCCTAGGGCCTCTACAACGCCTACGCGCCATCGTGTGCGGTTTCTGGCAATGTGCCTCAGCTCTCCCCAACTCTTTCCCAATTGCCGTGCTTCCTTCTCGACTGTTCTGCGCCATGTTCTTCTGGGACCGCCGCGTATTCTGCAATCCTGAGTAAGCGGGTTCCATTGGATCGCGTGGTTAGCTATGGACCTGTCACCTTTTCGGAGAGTGTGACAAACGCACTGCCACTTTCGTCGTTGTATGGTTGTGCCTACAGATTCATGATCCGTTCTCTGATAAAGCTGTTCTTAAGAGATACGGTGTCGCCAGAAAATCCTTAAGATGTTGCGTAGGCACCTATTAACGAACGTTTGCAGCTTCCTCGTGATAGTAGCGGTCACTCTCCAGGTACCACATCCATATAGCAACACGGATTCAACGTTGGAACGGAATAGTCGTAGCTTGGTGTTTAAGCTAATTGCATTACTACGCAAAATTGTGGCCCTATTCGGCTGGCTATATCCAGTTCGGTTTCGCCATCAGTTGAGACAATACTCCCAAGGTATTGGAAACCCTCTACTCTCTCAACCGTTTGTCCAGCAATGCGTATATGAGTTGATGAGTTCGATCCTAGGCTGATCATTTTTGTTTTTGCCGAGTTAATTTTCAGCCCAACGATGTTAGCTTCCCTCTCCACATTTGCTGTCATTTGGTGAAGGTCCATTATTCTGTGAGACAGTAGGCATACATCGTCGGCGTAGTCGAGGTGTTTGAGTTCGGATGTAAGAGTCCATCGAATTCCTCCATTTCCCGTCGATAAAGCCGCATTTAGCACATTGCTTATCACCAATAGAAACAATATTGGTGAAAGAATGCAGCCTTGCCGAACCCCACTTTGGACTTCGAATTTCTCAGCCAGCCTTCGTCTGTGCAAAACGTGACATGTGGATCCATAGTATCTAGCCCTGATAATAGCTATTAATTTATCAGGAATGCCTCTCCTGCGCAAAGCAAGCCAAATACATTCCCGATCGACATTATCAAACGCTTTTTCGAAATCGATGATCAGCAGGTGTAGTGATCGATATTCAACGCATTGCTCGATGATGATCCGTAGGGTGTTGATGTGGTCGATACAGGAGGATCCAGAGCGGAAACCTGCTTATTCAGCCTCGAGTGTGTCTTCGAGGTGTTCTTTGATTCGCTCCAGGATAATTCTAGCTATTACTTTAGCCACAGCAGGTAGCACGCAGATACCTCTCCAGTTTTTGCCCTCCATTAGGTTGCCTTTTTTTGGGAGCTTGACCCTTCTTCCACTCATCCGGAAAAATCTCGGCTTCCCATGTTCTCCCAACAAGTGGAAATAGAGCTTAGCCGATGCAGTTAGCGCCGCTCGAAAAAGCTCCGCGGGTATGCCATCAAGTCCTACCACCTTATTGGTTTTCAGTGTTCGCTCCTCGTCTGTTTCGGACGTCTAGAAGACTACTTCTAAAACGGGGACTGATGGCAAAATGGTCAATTTGGTTGGAGGTTGCTTGCCTGTCAGTTGACACCCAATTGATTTTATGGCAGGCTTTGTGCTCAAACATGGTGCCACCTATGACAAGGCGATTTGCGTTGCAAAAGTCAACGAATCTTTCGCCGTTGTCATTGCGGTGGCCTAATCCGTGTCGTCCCATAACATGTTTGAGCACTTTGTTGTCGCTGCCTACGGATGGGTTTCGGTAATGCGGGTATAAGGATTTATACAAGTAGTTGCCCGGGGACCACTACGAGGAGGTAAAGCAAGCACTACATTACAAACTTGATTATTGCGCTACTGGCCCAATCCATGTTTTAGGCAGTCAGTAGTTTCTCGATCAATCGCTTACTTTTGAATTGTCATTTTTTAGGTTTCTGTAGGATTCCTCAGTTTCTTGGTTTCTTGGGTTCCATTCAAGAACACCTTACTCAACGGCCTTGTGAAGATTGTATAAGGTGTAACCCATGCAGCCATACCTTATATTTCGCATAACACTTTTTTTGTAACGTGGTGAGTGCTCAAGTATACGACGTCAACAAAAAAGACAGTTTCTGACAAAGAACATGTACAATGTAGTTAACGTATGCTCCAATAAAAGTCGTATAATTACAGCGTCATACAAGAAGGTTTACAACACACAGCAACTTACCATCAATTCTTGTAAAACCATGCTAGTGTCTTTAAACCTTCATCAAAGATATAACAGTCTGTCTACTCCAGTGAGATAGAATAACCCGGCGTTATCTTAGATAACAAACAACAACAGAATTCCTTACACCAATGACGCAAATGATTCTTGCCAGTCCTACTATACTGCGCCGAGTGCTGGACGATAAACAGGAAAGCCGAGCAGATCTTGGTCTTTTTCAAAAGGAAAATACTTTGCTAGGACGATTGGAGGAAAATATTCAACCGCGAACTCTATGACTTGTACCAAGATGTGGATGTAATCCGGGGGGCAAAACACGTCAACTACGTTGACTCGGCCACATCAATCGAATAGACGACAACGTTTCAGCCAAGAAAGTTTTCGAATCCAATTCAAAGGTTCGAGAAGACAAGAAGTACCGAACATCCATCAAGCAATCGTGGATACTTATTCTGATAAACTGGCAGCAGCATAGTTGGAATGGACTATCACAGTGTATCAGGCAGAGACTATTCACGAGTTGGAATCCTGTTTTGGAAAGTTATCTGAGATAAAAATATTGGACCGTCAAAACTGGTCTAATGGAGCATCAATACTCAAGAAATCTGGTTTGGTAGAAGTGCAATCTTCTACGAGCTGAGAGCGCTTGGCATGTACAGTGAAAATGAAGTATGGTTTCCTCTATGATTGGTTGAATTCACAGTATTGATCTGAAACAGCTGTCTAACTGTAGCAAGAGCCATGTCTATGTTCGCCTTATCCTTATAAAGTCAATAAGGTTGTAAATACTTTGCCTGGCGAGTTCGTCGTGCATACAATTCCCTAGAATATCACAGTGTCCCGGTACCCAAATGAGATGAACATTGAATTGTTTAGTCATCTCATGAAGAGACAACCAACAATTTAGGGCAGTTTTTGAGTCAAATGTGAATGAGTTCACTGATATGATAGCGTGATATGACTGTCTGATTGGATATCACACTATACTCCAGCCACGACAAATCCTCTTTTATCGCCACGATCTCCGCCTAGAAGACGCTACAGTGGTTGGGAAAAGGAAAAGAGATGCTTACGTTTATATCATTGCAGAAGACACCTCCTCCTACTCCCAGCTCTGTTTTTGATCCGTCCGTAAAGAAACATAGGGATCCCGTGTTTTGAAGCCACATCATCACCCTAAACATCTCATAAGGGGAAACGCGTTTTCGAACAAAAGTTGTGAAAGTACGTAGTCGGTGTCTACCGGAAGGAATTCATGATCATTTAGAATAGAGAGGGGTCTAGTAATTTGACTAGACCACAGAGATACCCACATACGAGTGGGTGTAGAAGCCGCCACTTGTCTACTGTAGATATCTAAAGGTAACAAGTGGAACAAAGTATCCAGAGCCGCTGTTAAGATTCTCCACTGATGCATAGGCATGCCGACCTTTCTACCCAGATAAGAAAATAAGATGACCCACACGACAAGGGGGCCAGGATGCGCCTACAAGAGTTTTAGGAAGCTAGTTGCCAAAGCAACCTCCATTTTCCTCCACAGTACGAGGCTACCCTTAAGTACTTCGCTAAAGACTCTGTTCTGTCTTACAGATAAGAATGAACTATTGCACTTCACCTTCGCTCGTTTGGGTTCCGTAGAGGAATGCTCAACCGTAATGGGGATCTTCGAGGCGAGCATTTTCATTTTTTGCACCGAAATCTCATCCTGCAGAGTAGTGCCATACCGCTTAAGAATTCTTTAGTTTTTGCGGTGTTCACCATAATTCCGTTTAGAAGAGCTGTCATGCCGCGAGCTGGAGGCAGTACGACAGCTGGAGGAAGTACGGCAGCTGGAGGCAGTGAAGAGGGGTTCGAATGGGACAAGGTTTGTGGACGGTTGCGCTCCATGCGGCTATTGGCGGAGCTAGAACCAGTTTTGGTGTCCAAAGTCATAGCTTGCACTCTTGACTTCACGTATCTTCTGGGAGGGGTTTCCGAGAGTCATTGACCTTTACTAGGATACACGAGGAGGTGTATAGTCACGTAGTCTGATACATACATAGTCCTATAGTAAGGTTGAAGGAGTTATGGAGTTACACTTGTTCATACTTGTTTAAATGACCAGCATTTTACTATGGCGTATTCTACCACAAGACTGTTTAACGACTGTGAAAGGTTTAAACAATTCAAAAGATTAATCAAGCCTTATTATTATAAGGAAATCCTTAACTTAGAAAAGGAAAGTATTAGAAATCTGAGAAACTTTTTTACTGGCAATCACAACCTGAGGTACAGAGTGTCGGTCTGGTCTTTGTCAGACAAATGGTTAAATTGGCAAAGAATTTCATCACTTTTCTTCGGACTAAGAGGGGAATTGAATTGCACAGATCTGTTTGAAGAGTTAAGCTAACTTTGTATGAGCCCCTTAACTATGTATCTCTCGTGTTGCTTTTCATCGAAGGGGTTTCAGATGCCTGGCAAATTAGAGTTGCATTAAGGAAGAGATGACACTTGTAGCCAAAAAAGTTATGTAAGTTGTAAGGGATTGGTTTGCCTCGACTGTACTTGGGCATTTCCCAGCACGTCTGTATCTTTATTTGATCGACTGCTGAATATTTGATACTTATGTATATCATCATCAAACACACATTCCACATCCTTTAGCCACAAATCATCTCCCACAAAGAGCTGTGGATTAGGACTGAACAGGCAAAAGTTAATATTGACATTCAATAACGAAAATGGCGCTGTATGGGTCATCTACTGAGAGAACCAGGTGACAACATAACGAATTATCCTTTGAATGGATTCCTAAACATACAACGCGAGTTTAGAAAAACAAAAGGTTAACTGTATTGATAAAAGCTCGGTCCCTAAATATGCGATTGTGACATCAGTTAAGACATCTTGTCGTGAATCGGGAACGCCGGGAGGAACTTGTTCTCGCCCTATGCTCGAGGGATAGTTAAAATGTTGTTGTGAATGCAGTTTCAGGTCTTCTCTTCTCTGTATATAATTGTTTACAAAAAAAAAAAAAAAATATTGGCACGACAGGTCCATGGGACCCAGGGCCTAGCTTCTCATAACCATTCGGGTTGTGCGTGTTATATTCTTTACACGAATGGAAAGGGCCTACTGTGCAATGCCGTATCCCAAGGGCAATTTTTGTTTGGAGAATCTTTTTCATGACAGTTTTACTCTCGGATGTTTGTCAGACGCTGTAATAAGGGATCAGATCCCACATTTATTACTAACAGTAGGCAGTTGTCCGACTGCCGGATAACTGTAGTGTTTTTCAAGCAGAAGTCTCAGCAGTCCGTGAAGCAGCGACCTGGCTTTCGATTAACTCGATAGAGTGCAGCGCTATTGTTTTCTACATAGTTAGTCAAGTTGCGATAAAAGTCTTGGAATCACCAATAATTCGATCCAAGTTAATAAAGTAATGCCGCGGATCTCTTAACGAGATCGCTGTCAGGTGCCGAATCCCTATGCTGGGTTCCAGGCCATAGGGATATTGCAGAGCGGACGAGCTAGCTAAGAAAGATAAATGGATAAAATTCCAATTATATATCACAGCCATGAGTATGGCAGACAGTAAGTGGAACAATATCAGCACATGTCTTCCAAACAAATCTGGCTGCAGACTGGAAGTTTTGGCTATTGCAACCCGAGAAGTATCGCAGTAAAAGTAGCGATGTGTGACCAAAGCTTAATTATAAGTTTTCCTTCTCCTTTACTAAACCCAACGATCTACTGTAGATAAATTATATAATCCAATAATCGCTTTGGGTCAGAAGTTATTGACGTCATTGCCTTAACACTTTCTTTTATATTCAGTTAAATACATTTTTGGTTTTATAAAAAATCCAACTAAACAGCTTCATATGCTACAATTATTTTAGCAGTCAGTGAATTTAATTACTTACCTACTCGAGCGAGCTATCAAAAGTTCAACATGAAAGTGATATACATTCATATGTACCTACTACCAATTAATGAATTAAAATTTCATTCGAGAGAGGTCAGAAGAATAGAAATTGGATATTGTGATATACGGTGAAGACGATAAATCAGGGTTTTCACCAAATATGCGGTGACATCCAATACCAGAAGATGATCAGTGTTTCTGTAAAGGGAAACATTTTTCTTTTCAATACAAGCCGTGCATCTTAAATAATCATGTTAAGTCCGTTAAGGGTTTGAATTCTGTCATAATTAGGAAACTGCAAGTGGCGAAAAAAAAGGGTATCTAGAACTAATATGCTACCAGAGCATTCGGGTATTCCAAGTAATGAAACAGGAGACGAACTTGCAAGGGGATAATCGCTTCCTTTTTTTAAAGGTTCACTAACTATGTAAGTACGTCAAGGCACCTACCTATTCAACAACAAAAACAAACAAAAAATTGAAAATGAAGCCACTGATACAGTCAGAAGGCGTTGAATTCTCTTCGATCCTATCTGGCATTATTCCTAATCACTGCGCTATTGGTATTCATTCATACCACTGAGTATTTTACAGCGAATATTGCAGAAGTTGAAAGGACGAAGAAGAAAGTATATATTTGTTACCTTTCAATAAGATACGAAGGACTCTTTGAACCGAATCCGACCTCTTGTGTGCTATTTATTGTAGTACTCACCATTTTACGAACCTATCTAAGCTAGTGAAAGAATATACTTAAAGCATTATAGGTCATAGGATACATGAACTCTTGAAACATCCATTGAAGACAAAGCCCAGTGACAGGGGAAATAAGCAATAAAAACTACTAAGTAGGATTAGGGTAGGTACATTGTTCTTTGGCTAGTAGAAACACATGCATCTTGAATATATAATGCGTTGTAGAGATCTGCGATTGATCGGGAAAATACTACTTCGTTATGGAGTGGACCAGGAAGATGCGTTTTTTACTTTCATCGCTGCCCTCGGATAAGGAAAGATCTCATGTTGACGACTTTTGGCTATTGCATCGGAACAAAGATATGATTCTGAAATGTGAAGACCTTACAATTCCAGATTCATCCCAATTAGTTGTCATGCAATATAGACTGGACAGTTTGGAGATTAGCGAAATAAGAGTTGAAGACGGGCGAGTACCATTCCTCAACAGAGTATTTCCGAAGACCAGAAGACCATCCGGAAGCCGGAGAGAGTTTGAAGTAGGATTGTTGGTAACACAATAGGCTAATTTCTTTGACAGCCTGGTATTGATAGAATTTTGACAGCCAGGCTCCAGACTAGAGTATGATCCCATTATACAATGTTACGGATGGCTCGACTGACGAGAATCAATCAAACAAAGAACTCTATGTAGAAGGGGTGGCTACACATGCAGCCAGAACTCAGATCACTAATGAAAATAATTGAGAATCCCTGTCTTGAATAATCTAAAACAAACACAAAAGTTAGATTAGCTTTGGGATAGCTAAGCAGCCTCCCTGAAAAAACCCGATATTGTTATAAATTTCAGTATGGTTAGGTATGGTCAGGTATGGTCTTCTGCATAGGCTTGGGCATTCGCATAGAAAGTAAGATGTGTTCTTTTCTGTCACCATAGCCTCAGCAGAGGTCATTAGGTCTCATTCTTCTTCAGTGAGCCGCCAGGAAGTTATGGCCGGTAATAATCCCCGTGAAGAGCGGTATTTTGGGTCTGTTAAGCGATAAAATTAGCTTGGTCTTAGCATTGTCATAATGTGTCCAGAGTTTTCTGGAAACACAACACGATGAGGGTGCGCTCCATCTCTAATAAGCTAGTCATCCGAAGCCTTGCTCTTTATTGGATTTAACAAGAGCCAAAGGCACTAGAACAGAGATAACGACCATTGTCAGGTCCTATTCGGTCCCCTTTCTTGCTAAATTGCCCGCCCGTTTATCTCTCATCACTGTCATAGTGATGGGAACCTTGAATGCCAAGCTAAAAAATAACAACGAAAAGGTCAGACAAGTTATTGGGAAGCCTGTTCTTTGTTGATTTCTGTAATGCCAAGGTGGCAGCATGTTTGGACTAGCTGGGCGTTCTCTCCAGGACTTTCAAAAGTGAGGATGGGAGGTGACCATATTATGTATGATAGCTACTCTTCAACTTATCCGAAAGGGACAACTCCACCTCATCCAGCTTCATCATTTTGAAGGGTGGTATCGCTGAACAATACCAAATCTGAAGTCCCCAATCTCTAGCCCATTTTCCAAAACTGTTAAGAGCTGATTCATTTAATGTGTCTAGGAATTTTTCTTCTTAGGGTTTAGCTCACTAATTCACGATGGAGGTTCGGACCTCTGGGACTCCCTTCAGACTGGACATACCTTCCCATATGCCATATTCATTACCTTACAAAGGTTCTCTTCTGGCTGGTCTATATCCTGGGGATTACCGTTACAGATTGTTCTATCTTTAAGGTGTTGCCTTACCCTAACTCCTGCCTGTTTATCACCAGAAAAGTTGGAGTAGTGGCTTTATTGTATATGGTAAGCTTAGTGGACAAAATATTGGTGTCACAGCTGCCCCATTGCGAATGCTACGCATTTCCATTGAAATCCACGATATAAATCCTCCTGTTGCTGGCCATCAGTCCTTTCATTTTGTCAAATAGGATCTCTGACATCTCATATGGGAAAAAAGCTGACACCAGACACTGCTGCTATCAAGTCTTCATCACTGAATTTCTTCAAAAGAAAAGCCCTTATGTTGTTTTTAAGTCGTTGTAAGTCAACGTTTGGTCCCTTATTTTCAGCTATGGGTACGGTTGTTGTTATAAGTCCAGAGTTCTTGTACCTATACGGCTGAAACTTCATGGTTGATTAAATAGTTGACCAAGCATCATTGCATTGCAAATTTACTGTGATACAGGTTTATCTGCATCACTTCCATCACCTTTAGGCTCCACGTTCTTGCGCACGAGTTTTAGCCAGATCTTTCTCATACTATATCCCACCATTCCTTTGGTCTTTTCAATGAATCGTAGCGATTCCCTATTTAAAGTCAACAAGAAGTATTGACCAAACTGTTTCTTTTTTAAAACTCTTCATGTGTTAGCTTTAACTTTCCTATTCCGCATATGAAGAAGAACCAAGCAATTTCTTTGGGTAAGAGTATGGCAGCGGAATCCAAACCCATGCTTTGGGTGGAGTGTACTTAGTCAAATCCACCACAGTCACGCCTCCGCTCCACACATCCGTCTGCCCTTGCAGCCAGCACCGTTGAATTCAAATTCGCTTTCCTCTGTGTTATGCATCTTCTTCCACAGAACATCCTGAAACTTCTTCTCGACAGGCGATCGCAAGGTTCCTGGTCATTGGCAATGCCAACAGGGTCGTAAATCGGGTAATCGACTTCATTGGTAAGTTTGATATCATTACTAAGATTCAAGCACTGAAAAACAGCAACTTCACGGTTACCTACGAAGATCTTCGTTAAGCTAGTCGAGCCCACTTTCCTGCCCAGTGAAGAGGAGAATGGAGAATGGGTTTCTTAAGAAAGAAAATTGTACCCTGTACTAAAACTGGAGACGATGCATGCTGTAGCTAAGATTGGTAAATAATAATTCTGTAACGAATAAAAGAACTCGAATAAAAAAACTTTCGAAAACGCACTCAATGTCGAACCAGCCGGTTTCCGCTCTGAATCCTCCTCTGTCGACCTGTGCGGAACATCATCGATCAGTCCGTTTAATATTGCAATTTTACCTGATGCTCATCGATTTTGGGAATACTGTCGATAGTGTCAACAGGCAATTTATTTAGCATTCCTTGCGCATGAATGAATATATCTACTATCAAGGCACCATTCGACGGCGCCAACTGTCACGTTCTCCATAGACGTAGAGCATCTGAAAAATTCGTGATCGTGAAGGAGGGATAATGCAAGACTGAATTCTTTTACCAATATTGTTTCTATTAGACATGTGGTTTTGCTGCTTTGTCGCCAGGGAACAGGGTAATTCGATGGACTCTTTTATTTTAACTGAAACTATGCTTACTCTCACATACTCTCTCACCAAATGACAGCACGGGTGTCCCTGAATTTAAAGTGAAATTGAAAAAAACTTCATCATCAATCTTGGAATGTGTTCATTAGCTCGAGTATTCATTGCTTTACAATTGGTAGAGAGAATAGGGTCTTTCCAATATCTTAGCAAGAATATTGTCTTGAGCGATGGTGGAACGCGTCAACGTAGTATTTGGAAGTTCAACGACCCACAAGGGGGATCCAGTACAAAAGGAAATGAGAAGTAAACCCTGTTTGTAGTTTTGAAATCCTGACAAAAATAAAGAAATGATTGCAATGCTTCAATATAGATGTATAAAGTATTTAAGGGCTCCATTCTTCTGAAGCATCTACTTATAACAAGATAGACCTACCCTTATAACTTTCCATTCAGCATACATAGGTGTCCTGTTCAGTGGTTGTTCTTAAACTTCTGGCTCATTTACATTAAAAACATTAACTCATTTAATACGGTATTGAAATATACTAGTTTGGTGTTTATAATCCTTCCATCTGTGGTGGGTTTAAATACACACACAAGTACGAGTATGTTGGGGATTTTCATCTTGCAATTGACATATAATTTGCATTCACATCCTGACTGTCACCACGTTTAATTTCCTCTCTGACAGTCCGTCTCTAGTACGCAGTAGTTAGATTATTGCACCACAATATCCGGCTGCAAATAGAACACCGTTTCGCTGTTCCTCCTGTCATTCCCATATGCACCAACAGTATCATCACACGCCATTCCAATATCATCGCCAGCACTAATAGCAATTCATCGCCTTGTTATAAATTGCGCATGTTGTATGTAGAACAATCCTATTGTTCATTCAAAACCATCAAAAGTGTTAGGTGAAATGAAACTATCGCCCCTAATATGTGCATCTACTTAGTTGCAGTACAATTTAGCACTTGGAATCATTTGTATAGTTTGCATGTCAGTCAGTTGGTCTAAGTGGATTGACCCCTGACCCTATAAATTAAAACGTACCACTACTGCATTCGTGGGAAACAGTATCATACTACGGTAGCGGTGCTGTGAAGTATTTATTTACATAATGCATGTCTGTAGCTCGGATTAGACATAGTGTATCTGAACACTTGTACATACGAGAATGTAGGTATACTGCCTGTAGGAGCTCTGCAGAAGCCAATTAATTTCTGATGTAGATTTAGTCGATGTTAGTGATGTTCAGGATTAGTATCGTTGTTGTATGGAAATGATACCACCAGACACCTTGCTTGTTTTAAGAATGCCTTACGGCCGGCGCATTGAGGGAGAATCAAATCAAATTTAAATCCGGATAATACTGGCAGAAGTTTATTTCCTTTTTCCTTCTGTTGAGAACATTTTGTGAGTTTATGCTTGGTGTTCCATGATATGACGTTAGAAGTTGATACTTCCGTATGTATTTCCAAAAAGGGATGATATGTCTTTTGTACCAATGACAGCTACCATGTATGTATATTAAACTGCTTCTATTACCCACTCTTTCTTCAATGTGTTAACTAAGGCTAACCATCTACGTACCTATACAACTTATTTGACTTGTCGTTGTCGAAAGCATTTACTTGGAATTTATCGGTGCTGCTCGAAGATGTGTCTATGAGTCCTTTATACATCTCTTTAACTCGTTTTAAAGCGAAGTCATTAGTAATGACAACGAATCGTGGATTGGCCCTTAAGAGAAGACAAAAACAGTGGTTGCTTCATTCCTAACATGCCCAATGACTGAACTATCAGCTCTATATGTCCAATCTTCAAGAAAGACAACCCTTAATGCTTAATGTCCCATATAGGATCCTATCCAAGGTACTGTGTGAATGTCTGAAGCCTTTTTGCAGCACTCTAATCAACACGTTCTAGTGTGACTTCCTGCCCGGCAGATCGACGATTGTTCAAATTTTCACACAAAGGCAGATCCTGGAAAAGACCAACGAATTTCAAGTCGAGACTCACCATCTCTTCATCGACTTCAAAGGTGCATATGATAGCATTCATTGTCTTGAGCTCTACAAGGCGATGGCCGAATTCTGGATCCCGGCTAAACTGATCCAGCTGTGCCGCGTGACGCTCGAAAACATGCGGTGCAACGTGTAATTCGGAAAAAGTTCCTCCGAACTATTCCAATCATGTACTGGATTTCGGCAAGGATATTGCGCAGGTCAGGTGTGAACACCTAAGGCACTATCAGTAACAAATCTGACCTTCTTCAATTGCCATAAAATCCTCTAAAGCGCGCGGCGACATCGACATCATCTCACGCTCTCAGCGCGCTTCCAACGCAAAGTTTTAAAGTATTTACGGCAATCGCAGAATAGACGAAACGAGGTGCCGTGAAATAATGCCAAGTGAAATAATCCCAGATTTTAAAATTTGCCTTTATTTCACTTTCACAGTGAAATACGTGTGGGGGCCATTCTGCTCCCCTGCAATCCCGCTGCTTGGGGTCACTGTTATATTTGGGGTAAGTGCGAAGTTGGGTAGATTCTTTACATTCATACAAAACGCGCTATTTTTTGCTATTATTTTTTTCAGTAAGAAAAACTAAATGCCTGAGTGTGTGTACGCTTAAAGCAAAATTAAAAACAATTGAAAGTGAAATAAGGCCAAACGTGAAAATTTCTGTACTTCGTCATGATACTTCGGAATAAATCCTATATTTGCTCGTAGCAGGTGGGAAGTGTTCTTTGCTGATGCGGCGTAAGATATTACCTTCATAACTGAAGAGTATACAGAGCGATAGTCTATAATTAATGTTGTTAGGATAGCTTACAGTCCTTGTTAAGCCAAGGTTGATTGGTAAGCTGTTTTGGGTTAGTACCCTACCTACATATTGGTTGTCGTATTAGCTAGTATTATTAAATCCAAGTCCTCTTATTTTACAGAAGAACATTGTTAAGAGCATAATGTTGTTTCTTATCCCAAGACATCATATTTTGTTGTGGGTACATACTTAGGTTGATTTTTCAAATTGTATCTCCACCTCTGCCTCCTGTGCATTATGGATGCATCTCACAAAAAATGTGTTGTATATGGAGAAAACCCAATACCGAATTGGAATCGAATCACGTTCCGGGATAATATTATACAAATGAAGTACTCGAATAGGGTTAGTCATATCGTACGTAAATATGTGTAACCGTAGGGTATTACTAACGACGTTATTTACATTGGTAAAGCAGCTAATTAAATAGAAAAACAATATTTTCTGCAATAAACAACCCACAGTTTCGTCACTGGTGTCTAAATACATGCATAATACAATAAAACAAACGACAGCATCATTTTCCTAGAACGCATTTGATAAAGCAAACACTGACTATCCGCGAGTGCAAACTGAGTACAACTGCACCCAAATGCCCTCGATAGTGATCAACTAGTGATTTTAGTTATAACATGCGTTCTGCTTAGTTTTTAGTACGCAGTTCAATTAAATTAACCCCATTTATGGGGTTACATCTCTCGTCGAATTGCACGTGACACCGATAAAGAAAAAAAAATTAAAACCAATGTAATCCGCACTTGACTGTCGTATCTTGGATTTACGTTGCACGAACCGATGCATTTCGTTGACGTTGTCTCTAACGAGGCTACTCAAATGTGTGGCTTATACTTTGTTCGTTGTGCCCATGTTTCGAGTTGGGTTGCACTTGATCGGTTTGGAATCCTTTGTTCGATTAGCTGTGTTACTGTGTTACTTTGTTGATGAGCGTATTCTAATCCACACTATCTGAAGGGGCAAAGTGCATTTTTTTTGAGATTGATGAGTAATTGGTTTTAATTTGATTGACTATTAAGCAGAAGTTGATATTATTATGTTTGACAACGGATGTCAGTTTATTTAAATAGATAGTCGGATTGGAGATCATGAAAGCTTTTGTGAATAGCTTAGTGTTACGTCTAGTCAAACGCAGCGATTTTCACCGAATTTAAGAAGATTTTGTTGTCATTTACTCAGAGATCATGTTATAATCTAATTCTGTTTGTTAGGTTGTTGTCCCCGCTTATCAGGGACGCACTTGGCCGAAAAGGAGGTCCATTGTGATACCACTATGGAAAAATCGGATTACCAGCACCGGAGACCTTCATTGAGACTTCCCGGATGGGACAGAAGGCAGGGCAACCATTTTCGGTATAGACCCATGCCGAACATGTGTGGTTCGTTGTTTAATCATTAAACTAGTTTGACCTGGTGACAAAGCTCCTAATCTTGCCTAAGTCTAGTCTGGCTAGATCGTTTAGATCTTCGAGAAAGTATTCACCTAAGGTTTTCCTTCTCAAGACCGGTAGAGCAGCACAGGTGCACAGAAGATGTATCATGGTTTCCTCCTCTTCCTCGTCTCTACGGTTCCTACAGAAATCGTTGAAGGGGCACCAAGTCTTCTAGCATGCCTGCCTACCAGACAGTGTTCTGTGAGGACGCCAACTATCTTTTTAAGATTGATCCTATTGCTGGAAATAAGTCTACTAGTTTTCATACAATCCAACTCTGGCCAGATTTGCCTAGGAGTAAGACATGTACTGATATTGTTCCACCTACTGTTTGCCATACTTATGGCTGCGGTATCTAATTGGAATTTTATCGATTTAATAGGTGCTGACGGTACATCCGTATTGTCAGAGAGGTCCCGGTCTGCATCCTCCTTAGCTAGCTCGTCCGCTGTGCAATTGCCTGGAATATCCCTATGGCCTGGAACCCAGCACAGGGATACGTCGCACCTGAGAGCGATCTCGTTAACAGATCCGCAGCATTGCTTTACCAACTTGGATCGAATTATTGGCGATTCCAAGGCTTTTATCGCAGCTTGACTATCTATGTAGAAAACAATAGCGCTGCACTCTATCGAGTTAATCAAAAGCCAGGTCGCGACTTCACGGACTGCTGAGACTTCTGCTTGAAAAACACTACAGTGGTCGGCAGTCGAGTGGCAATGCGAATGTCCAAAACACTGGAGTAAATTCCCGCACCTGTGCGAGACGCTGTCTTGGATCCGTCTGTGTAGATTTCTGTCGCAGATTCGTTTAAAATTTCTCCCAACTCCCAAGCACTTCTACTAGGAATCGTGGTTCTATATTTGAGGTTAAAGTCCAGTTAGGGAACAATGTAGTCCAAATTACTAGGGATACTATTATGCCGTTTAGGATGCTTGCGTGTCACATATTTCCGCGAGCCAGTTGCAAGGATTCCCTAAGTCGTATAAGAAGATGGATCATGGTTTCTAAGGGCGCTCATTATACAGATGCAGGAAAACCTTTGAACTTTCTCGAGTATTGCAATGTTGCTTTTCTTGACCAGTGCCATCCACCAGACTACCACTCCGTACATAAGGATGGGTCTGACGATTGCCATGTATACCCAGTTTGGGCCTAAGGCCTTCCTACATGAATAGAGGGCAATCGAGGTCTTCCTAGCACGGTCTTGTATATTCAGGTTCCAACTGAGATTTTTATTGAGAATAACACCCACGTACCTGGCGTGATCTGAAAATTGCAATTCAATACTCTTGAATTTTGGAGGAGGTATGTGTAGTATTTCATACCTTCTCTGAGACCGACACTATCCGTTCACTTTGTTAGTTTATTTAGAACAGGCTCCATCAGGCAATGTCGTTCGCATAAGCTATGCCACTGAATCCCTCTTTACCCAAGATTAAAAATATCTCATTCACTACCATGAGCTACAATAGTGGTGATAATACTCCACCCTGGGGAGTACCTCTGTACATCGACCTTCTGGTTAGACAGCTTAACATTGCTTTTAAGCTTTTAAGCATCTGTTCGATCCAATAGCAAAAATAGTTCTCAATCTTCAAGTGAAGAAGTGCAGCAGATATAGCTTCTGTTTTGACATTGTTGAAAGATCCTTCAATATCAAGGAAGGACACCATAGTGAACTCCTTATTTTCAAAGGATTTCGCGATGATTCCTACCAACGAATGTAAAGCAGTTTCTACCAACTTTTCCTTGCGGTACGTGTTTTGGGATATCGATAAAAGATTACTATCTAATTTAGTTCTAATGTGGACATCGATTAGCTTTTCCAGTGTCTTCAGTAGAAAGGAGGATAGACTGATATCGGACGGAAATCTTTATGGAATGCATGAGAGGTCTTACCCGCTTTCGGTATAAAGACAACTTTGGCCCTCCTCCAGGATCTAGGGGTGCAGCCGATGTCTAAACAACTCTTAAAGATAGTGTGGAGCCAAGGGCTTAAAATATCAAAATCCGCTTGTGAAATACCATCTAGGCAAGGGGATTTGTACTGGAGGAAGCTGTGCAATGCCCACTGTATTTTCTTGGAAGTGACAACGTTCTCTGTCCATTGGGCTCTCATTTGGTTTTCTACAGAGTGTATTGTCTCTGGTTTGCTACCAGGAAAATGGGTTTCCATAAGAAGTTCTAAGGTTTCCTTGCTGGACACAGTCGAGTTAACATCTGGTTTTTTAATGTAATAATTGGATAAGATCATCCTAATCCGGGATGAATCACTAGTCTTTTCTATATTTTCACATAAAAGATGCCAAGAGGCCCTTTGTGGTCACATCGATGACTTCCTGCCTATTGTTCCTTCCTTATTACAAATAACGAGGTTAGTTTCCCTTATGTAATCAAATAGACACGCACCGCGGATATTTATAATTCGTTGCCCTTAGTCCCGGGTCCCTTAGGACCCACGGTTACTGGATGAGGGCAATATCTCCCGCCCTCATGTAAGCGGAACAGTAAATTAGCAGAGGCTGCTTTTGAACGATGAGGATTAATCTGTATCAACCAAAGCATTAGTGTTAATTGATAGAGATGCCTCTATTACTGTGGTGTTACAATCCTTCGAATCAGATGACTGGTCATCACTACCTTGCTTCCTAGGGAGCTCTAATTCAGCTTCATCAAATATTGATGCCAACACTTTTGTTACTGTGGCACCACAACTGTCCGAAACCGAGGGTTGGTCACCACTGTGTTGCTTTTCGCAAGGCTTAGACTGGGACGAATCAACTTGTTTCTCAGCTAAACCAGTTTTTCGTCCCTTTCAAAAACCTTAAGGTGGACTGTCTCCAGCCCATTGAAGATCCTGAAATCTCTTGCGGCGAGAGGCTCAATAGACTCAGGGTTCAATAGTCTACAACAGCTCATGCAGTGATCTTTTCCACGATTCTGAACTATATTCCATTATCGGGACATTATATTCTATGCTCCATCAGCTTCACTCCTTGACGAATTGTAATTTTTGCGTGGAAGGCGGTGGTTAGGAAGCGACAGTACCTTTAAAATATAGTGAAAATACAACTTTAAGGTAAAAATATACAGAGGAGACTATGTATTTCTAGGTGCATCATATAGTTTGGAGTGTTTTCAATAAGTTTGAACATTTCTTGATGAAGTATCTCAGAAGTTTTTCCACATCTTCATACCAAGAAATACCCCAAACTTGTGCAACATAGCGTAGAGCAGAATCTTAATATGAAGACCTTCGAAGCCGATTCCTCCACACAAAAAGCTTGTGAGGTCATCCAAGAATATTGAAAAGAGGAGTAGACTTAACAAACAACCTTGTTTAACCCCCATTCCTGACTCGAATCAGTTAGACATTCTGTTTCCATTCCATACAGCAGTCCTATTGTCTTTATAAAGGCTTTAGTTATTTAGCTTAGCCATTGTCGAGGTCACAAGAATCATCCAAGAATTAAAAATTGAATCATTAACTCTCTACCTAAGAAGACTCTCTAATAAAACAAATTCAGAATTCTCTCTATGGAAAACCACGAAAAACCTAAAAAGGCCAATTATTCAAATTCCGCTAATTAGAACGCAGTATAGGAAATGGGCTAGGAGCAAGGAAAAAAAAGCTGAAAGATTCGCCAAACATCTTGAGGAAATCTTCCAACCAAATCCAGGTGACACCGACCTGCCTAGCGATGTACCAGAACAAGAAGATGAGGAAATAGAACCCACAAGGCCAGCTGAAGTCAAAAATGAAATAAAACTATCTATAAACGCAAGAAAGGCCCCAGGCTTTGACCTCATAACTGGAGAGATTCTTAAACAGTTTCCTGAAAAGGCTATTTTCAAGCTAACGAACATCATTAATGCCGCAATTATGGAAAGTAGCTGATGTAATTATGACAGCAAAACCTGGGAAACCACCTCACGAAGCTTCATCTTATAAGGCAATATTCTTACTGCCTATAATGTCAAAACTGTTTGAAAGACTGTTACTCAAAAGATTAACAACTTTTATAGAGCGAAAACAAATTATTCCCAACCATCAATTTGGATTCCGTAAAAAACATTCTACGATCGATCAGGTACACCGGTTCACTGACATTATTGAAAAAGCACTGGAAGAGAAAAAAGTTTGTTTCACAGTCTTCCTGGATGTAGCGCAGGCATTCGATAAAGTTTGGCACGAAGGATTGATCTATAAATTAAAAAAGGCTCTTCCAAAACAACATACAAGGATCTTGGAGTCCTACATTGCAGACAGATACTTTCGTATAAAAGAACGGAATGCGTATTCGAAACTCAAGGAAATTAAAGCAGGTGTGCCCCAAGGAAGCGTGCTTGGACCAGTACTCAACCTTTTGTATACTTGCGGCATTCCATTGCTGGAAAATAACAGAATTGCTACATTCGCGGATGAAACGGCCATAATGTCAGTTGAAGAAAGCAATATTCATTCTTCAGTAAAACTACAAGATGCGATTCAAGAAATCCAAAAGTGGACAAGGAAATGGCGCATAAAACTAAACGAGTCAGTTTAAATCAAATCAGTTCATTTAGATTTTACAAACAAAAAGATTGAGCATTTACCAATATATATGAATAACCAAGTAATTCCATATGCGAACACAGCCAAATATCTAGGTATGACATTGGACGCAAAACTTCGTTGGAAGGCTCATGTTAAGAAAAAAGAGAGGAGCTCGATATCAGATATAGAAGGATCTACTGGCTAATAGGAGGACATTCCTGCCTATCAATTCCTAACAAACTCCTAATTTATAAACACGTAATTAAACCCATATGGATATACAGGATTCAACTATGGGGTACTAAACAGAGCAACATGAACATCATCCAAAGATTCCAAAACAAAGTAGTGAGAAATATCGTCAATGCACCCTGGTATGTTCGGAATGAGGACCTCCACAGAGACTTGGGTATGGAACCAGTAAAATGTGAAGTCAAAAGACATGGCAAAAAACATGGAGAGCAGCTCACGAACTGAGGTCCTCCAGCGTCTGGATCACACAAACCTAGTTTGGAGACTGAGAAGACTAAAACCATTCAAATTAGCTCAGCAATGAAAAAAAAAAAAAAAATTACTAAGTAAATGCATATTTATTCCAGCGTTATGGAATGACAACAACGAGCGTAGGGGCGCTCGAAGTGAATTCTATCCCCCAACGTCCTGAGTGATTTAAATCCCACTTATGTTTCATTCGCATGTTTCAGTGACTAGATCGCAGTAGCATCGAAGGACCTCCTTTTCAACGGGTGTAGAACTTGGCCTGTACATCAGCCGAGCATAATCTCTGGGTATCGACACCTGGGATGTGTGATCTTTGGTACGTGCGGACCCGTGCTGAGATGGAGTAACTCGGATAAAAAAAAAAAATTGTCAAGGTATGTCCGAGTCATCCTGGTTAGTGAGAATATATGTATTATCTAGTAAGGTTCAGTTGGCATAAGCATTGAAGCCAGCAAATCACAGAAAACTTCTATGAATGAATGAACCATGGCTCTATTGCGTGACAAACTTCCTGGACGTGTTATTTCTCGATTCGCGTTTTTCTGTTGATTTAAAATGACACCTCTTGTTGAATGACCCTACCTGAATGACCCTTCCTGTGAATAAAAACTATCCTTTTATCGACGATTGTATATTTTCATTTATTATTCCGACAGCACTGATTAGCATTGGCGTTTAGCTATTCACACATCGCGGAGTTTTTATGCATCACATTGCATGAAATTAATGCGATTAATGCTGATACCAATTTTTATTTTTAATTAAACACAAATCGGTCATAGACTAAACAAAATCACAAAATAACAAACAATCATGCGATCAGAACCACTAACCAAAAAAAAAAAAAAAACTTTAATTTGTCCACATCATCCCATGCATCATCAGATACAAACAATTCTAAACTAACATGTCGGTCTGTATAATAGTATTATAGTGACATGGTAACGAATATTGTATTCAGTCTATCAATCGGTAATTTCATGCTTCCCTGCAGATGATTAACTCTGATATTCAATTACAAGGAAACGCAACTATCAAACGAGGCAATTATATCTCAAAACAAACACTCTTATGTATTTACGATTCTGGTTTACAGAAAGCAATTACTAGTAAATTCAAAGTCATCTCTAACTACATATGTACATACATAGTTCATGATGCAGTTAATAACTTTAAACTTTGAGCCAACACTGGGATCAACATACTGAAGCACCGAAAGGGAACTTTTAAATACAAGAATATCTTTTCTTTACCTTTGAAGAGACTTATGAAAAGATACAGTTGACCTTAAGTTGGGATTTGAAAGTTTGATCTTTCAACACAAAGTGGGTCAGGTTTCACTTTGTTTAAGCGTACATACATATATGTATGTGCTATACCATGTATTATCTTTGTTATGACAACGCGAAAAATTTCAGACGAATGAGTCTGACCTCCAATCCAAGAAGTCCAAATCAATACTTCACCGATTTTAAGGCCGCATATGACAGCATTCATTGAGACGAGCTACACAGAGCCATGTCTAGGTTAGCATACCTGCCAAACTCGTTGGTCTATGTAGGATGACGATGCACGATTGAAAGATTGTGCCTCCGGTGTTGACTTGTGAGTTTTACACAATTTTTTCAAGTGTGATATTAAGGAAGTCGCATGACAGCCTGTCATCTTGTCTTAATCCTTTTTTTTTGCCATCAAAGGTCTCGGTGAGATCGTTACCGACCTTGATGGTGCAGCGAGAATTCTCTAACGTTATCCTGCACAGGCGAACGAGTTTGGCAGAGATGCCAAAACTAAACTTGGCTCTGTATAGCTTGTCTCTATAGATGCTGTCATATGCGGCCTTAAAACCGATGAAGAGATGGTGGGTATCGATTCGAACGTCTTGAGTTTTTTTCCAGGATCTGCCGAAGTGTGAAAATTTGATCGATTGTGGACTTTCCTGGTCTGAAACCACACTAATAGGGGCCAATCAGGTTGTTGACGAAGAGTTTCAGACGTTCACACAATATGGCAGATAGGATCTTGTACGCGATGTTGAGGAGACTGATACATCTGTAGATGGGGCAACTAAGAAGTCTGCTTTCTTGTGGATCGGGCAAACAATACTGAGATTCCATTTATCAGACGTACTCGTCTAACCAAATCTTAGAAATGAGTTGGCGTATGCTCTCTACCAGGTCATTTCCAGCTGCTTTGCACAGCTCGGCTGGTAAGCCGTCAGGTTCAGCAGATTTGTTGAATTTAAGTTTGGATATTGCTATCCTCACATCATTTTGGTCAGGTGGACGGAAGTTTTGGCTATCATTGTCTATGTTGAAAGGTTCATTCTGCCTGACAGTGGAATGTTGGTCTTCGTCTTCGTCGGTATTCTCAGCACCGACTGTGACTCTACTACGAGGTTTCCTTCCTCATCTCTACAGGCTTCTGTACGGGTCTTGTTGGCTTGACACGTTTTTTTCACCTGTTGGTAAAACTTCCGTACATTATTCCTGGAGTATAATCTCTCAATATCTTCGATCGCGCGCTTCTCGTGCTCTTTTTTCTTCTTTCGGAGAAGCCGATGTTCTTCCCGTCTCTTCTGCTCGTAGAGCTTACGAGCAGCCCTCGTCCTTTTTTGCAGCGCCGCTTTGTATGCTTCTTGTTTAGCCGCATGTGCTTGCCGGCATTCTTCGTCAAACCATGGGTTTCGTTGTGGTGGTCGAACGATGGCATTTTAGCAGCGTTGCCATTGGTCCTCGGCATTTGATGCTGGCGGCATAGGAGTCGTAGCGAGATTTCGGGATACGCGGTTGGCAAAGGTTCTGGCGATCTCTTGCGATTGCAGCTTTTCAACGTTATATCTTCTCACAGTATTTCTTCTTTGTTGTGACGTTAGGGATATCCGCATTCGTACCGTGGCTGCAGTGATCCGAGTCGATGTTGTCTGCTCGGAAGGTTCGGACATCCAGAATGCTGGAGGCATGCCTTACGTCCATCGCAATGTAATCCATTGGTTGACTGTTTGATGATCAGGAGACCGCCGTGTCCCTTTGTGGATATTGAGATGGGGAAACCGTGTGCTTGCTATAGTGACGTTTTGCCCCGCAGCGAAGTCACTAAGCCTAAGTCCGTTTCCGGACGTGGTGTCGTGGACGCTGTGCTTACCAATCGTCCTACCAAAGATGTCCTCCTTTCCTATCTTGGCGTTAAAATGGCCTAGAACGATTTTAACGTCATATTTAGGGCATTGCTCGTAGGTTTTGTCGAGGAGCTCGTAGAAACATTCTTTGGTGGCGTCGTCCTTGTCTTCTGTGGGAGCGAATTTAGCCTTAAGACGTGTCAAAAGCTTAAGACTTCTTGCCTGAGTCTGCCGCTTATGACAAATCCACATCCGAATAAGCGCTGTTTCTGCTCTCTGCTCGGTCCATCCCATCGCACTACCTGGATGGGGGTGATGTCTACCTCATAGCAGACTAGGGCCTCTGCTAATTCTTCGGCTGCACGCGGTCTGTTAAGAAGGTCGTCGTCCTTATTTCGATTGCTGGGGTCGTCAACAGTGAGTCCATCCATATCCGAGGCTTGTATGTTTTTCAAAACTATTTTGTTTTTTCGTGGTCGGGAAGTTACCCCTACGCACAACCCCCAACCTGAAGGACCAGTTCCCTTTTATACCCCTAGGACGAGGGGCCGGATTTTCCGGAGTCAGTAACCCACTTCGGGGATATGCGTACTGCCGTTGGCCCATTAAAAGGGCTCATCCGCCACCAACTCTTTTCCAACACCCTGGCTCAGTGTCGGCGATCTCTATAGACCTGGGATCCGAATAAGTCAGAACAGCTCATATAGGGATTGCACTAGAAAGTTCGGCCTGACTGGAACTACGCCACCGTTGATTCCACCTGGAGAATTCATCCGCTGCCGTCCAGATTAAGAGGAGGTGTCTTAGTGAGAAAACACTCCTCCCTCCTGTCTCGTTTGCTACCACCAACGACCTTCCAAAGGGGTTGGTTACCCAATCTCCAGCTGAGGTACTAGGCAACCAGCAGCCAATAACGCGGAGCTGTAGAGTAGGAGTTGATAGTGAGAAGCTAAGGTGAGAATGCTTGTGTTCCCATATTTTATCCGCAGCTGAAATTAAACGAAGAATAACTCTTGCCAATCGCTGTTTCTTTAGGCTGAGAAGGCAATTGAGTAGTAAGGCCCTTTCCTGAACAGTTAAAGAGACTCTATCTAAGACCTTAATCATCCCAGTCTGAACCGAATGAAGATATCCTCCGTGACTTCGATAGAAAGATTCTTCGTAAAATTTTCGGTCCCGTTTGCGTTGACGGACTTTGGAGAAGGACGAACTATACGAGCTGTACAGTGACATCGATCTAGTCCAAAAATTACGCCTCAGTCGTCTAAGATGGCTAGGACATGTAGAGCGGATGGACACAAATGCTCCGGCCCGTAGAATCTTCGAATATAACAACGAAGTAGAGGAAGACCTTGCTTTAGGTGTCCCACGCACACATGTAGAAGGGGACCTGAACCGACTTGGAGTGCGTAACTGGAGGCAGTTAGGTAAAGACCAGGCTAACTGGAGAGGCTTGTTATTGGAAGGTTTACCCTGAACTGAAGCGCTAGAAGAGTGTAAGCAAAACACAAAATAAAAAATATAGCTTCTCACAACCATTCAGGTTGTACATGTTATATTCATTACACGAAAGGAAGGGACCTGCTGTTTAATACCGTGTCTGATGGGGAATTTTTTCCTTGAGAAGTTGTTTTATATGTCCATATGCATGTCAGACCCTCGCAAGAGGTGGGACTGTAAAATAAATGTTGGTGTTGTCTTAGAACTAAGAATCGAGTCCGACGCACGTGTTATTGAGATAAATTGGCAACTTTTGGAATGATTGCTAGCATCATGTACTTTAATAGATGTGACGAAGGCTGAATGTTTCTTCGATGAACTACGTAGATTAATCCTACATGACTTTATTTTTTGAATAACAATATATAAGTACTATGTACACTATCATACAAAGAGATAGGTACATACTTACAAAAGAAACAAACAAAATAACTATTATAATCAAATTTTCAATCTAACTCGTGTACACATATTTAAAAATAACAATTTCCGTTTTGTTTACATTACAAAACAAATTTCAATTATGGGTACATTGTTTCCACTCATACGAAAGCAAAAAACAAGCGAAATGCATCAGTCAGACTGTGACTCCCTTTATCTGCAGTCACTTACAAACAATACAACAATAAAAGTCAGTGACGTAGAACATGCCATTAACTTTGTCCAAAGTGCACAAGTCTCCGAACAAAACATTTATCCACTGGCAGCAGCAAGATACATTTGTTATCATTTTTTTTTTTTTTATTTTGCCTTTTCCCGGTTTCTTTGTTTGTCCAATTGGAATGTATTGCAAGTCCAAGCAAATTCATTTAACTCTCGCAAATTCATTCAAATCGCACACTATACCCGCACGCGCACCCACAAGATAAGGTCGAATGGAAAAGCGGGTGAATTGTGCTAGCAACAAATGCAAATTCATTTAGAATGAACTGATATGTATCTATGAGCTGGTTATGAGGACAGCTAAACTCGGAACAGATGTTAAAAGTGTTTTTTTTTTTTCTATGATAAGTCTGATACAGTGCGGGGGGTTGAACGTACAAAAGATAGACAGATTCTCTCAGTAGCACCCCAGATAAATACTTATTAGAAAAGAACACACACTATCAAACGGAACGAATAGAAGAAATTATAAAATCCAATTCGAATTCATCCACTACTCAAACCAAAAACGAATCGACCAACTTGAATTTATTTCGGAACAGTCTCTCAGTTTACCTCTGCATCGGCGGTTGACACGGTTTGTGTAAATAGCAGATACACGTACTAAACAGTACACACGCGGTTTTTGTTTATTGTTGGAGGTGTTGTGTGTTATTTGCAATTGAATTGGTTGGAAATATTATATTCGAATAGTGTAATTTTACTTTGTTCTAAGTTCGAACTAGAAAGATACTTTTCCATTTCATCTGTCAAAGAAAGAACAAGCAAAAGATACAGCAAGCTTTTTGTTTTTTGTATCAAAATCCAGTTTTCAGATACATTTTTCTTCTCACGTATCTGACAGATATTTCTCTGTTCATTGTTGGTGGATGTGGATGGTTCTGTCTGGTGCTGGTCTCTTTCTCGCCTCCAGAAGTCTCCAAAAAAGTTTTTGGCAATGATGAGTCGGTTTCCAATGTATTTTTAAGATACACATGTTTATCGTTTTTTTCTTGTCTTTCTGTTATAAGTATATTTTTGTTTAATTTATTACTAGCGCCGGATTTTTTCGGTTGCTGTTGGTGATGCTGTTTCGCGCATTCGCAGTTCGTGGAAATAATTTCCTTTTCTTTTATTTTTTTTTTTTTGTTGTCTAAACAACCAAGGCGGATTGCGTTAATTTTATTGCTAATCTATGCACGTATAGTTTATTTTTCTTGCAAAATTCTAGAAAAGTAATTAGAGAATACATATGTATCTATGTATCTAGAGAGTAATGTTCCGCTGACATTTGTTTATATCTATGAAAGAACGAGTTTTCTTGCAGAATTGAGTAGTTTTGTAGCTCAATTGAGTAATCAAAAAAAAAAAAATGAAGAAAAGATTGGCGCTGAAGATATTGTATCTGTTTGTGAAATCGGTTCAAAATTAAAGTTAAAATCAAAAAATGTTGGTTCATATGTGTAAAGATATGTTACATTAAAATATTTCTTAGTTCCTGGGTTGATGTGATATGTGGTTGATGTGCTGTGAATTTATTGGAAAAAAATTAATGAAATACAAGTGGGTAGATACATTGGTTAAATGAGACTACTTGAGGATTATTATGCAAACAACTATATACTTGATTATCTTGTGTCCAAAGTTCATAGTGCTAGTTTTTGGGCATATTTTTCACATACATACATAATAAATTTATGTATGAGAAGCAAAATGGGCCCAGCATTTAACCTTTAAAAAATCTAAGTTAAAAAGGTGCTTTCTTCGTAGGTATCTGTGTACCAAATTCTATGAAAGTAATACCATTTGACATTTAAAACGTTCAACTTTCATGTTAAGACACTGTTTTTGATTTACATAGTTCATTTGAATTTTATTAATGAAAACCTCAAAACCAGATACCTAGAGTTCAACCCAGATTACTTTTTGGGTCATCTGAGTGCAAGTGCCCTAAAGAAATTCAAATATTTTCGTTCATTGCCGTTAGCAATACATACATACATATATATACAGAAAAATCATTCGGTCAAACAATTGTATTTTCTAGAAGAAATCCTTTTTTTTATAAGAACATCATTGAAATCCTAGATAAACTATTCATAGATACACGAATTTTGACATCTTTTGGGAGAAAAATGCTTCCATTTTGATGCCGGAGAGAATTTGGAATTTTTAGTTTTTTTTTTCCCAGCAAAAATAACAAAAAAAAAAAAAATACTTCCCTAGATACGGTTTCCAGGACATTACGCATCCTTGAGGTGTGTTCGTTCGTTTTCTCTCTTCATTCATGAATTCTTCTTGCAAGAGAGAGGATAAAATAGGCCAGCGCGCTGAGAGAGAAAGAGAGTATCTACATCTATGCTTAAACTTGCTATTAATTGTCCGAGTACATCAGTACTTAGAATCAACTTGTATCTTGCTGTGTGTTCTAGTTTCATTTATATTAAATTGAAATATTTTTTTTTTCTTGCTCTTATAGTGTTTTAGCAGTCCGTCAAAATAAGTGATGATTTAAGAAATAAAAGTGAGATGAAAATAAAAATAAATAAATAACAAAAGTGAGTTGAAATTTGTTCCGGTGTGTGGAGAAAAAAAATGTCCCGATTTTTCACAAGTGCGTTTTATGTAACTCGGCTATAAGTTGTGCTACATGTGAGGAAAGGATAAATTGTTTTTTTTTTTTTCTTACTGAAATCAAAGCCAAATAAGGATATTTCATCTTTAAAGCAGCACATGTGGATGCCAGGGTAAGTGAAGAAATAATGAAAAGAAGGCCATTCAACATCCCTGGTAGTCATTAATCATTGAGTTGGATTTTTTATTTTTACTGGGAGCCTGTTTTGGGCTTTTTTTTTTTTATTACTAGGCACGGTCTTTTGGGCTGTAGTTGTTGTCTGTGTGGGCGGTGAGCTTCCTTTCAATTTGATCAATATTCCAGGATATATGAGAGGCCATTGTCCTTTGCTCGAACAAAGAGTTTAGTAGAGATGAATGGGTTGTAAAGATGACTTTGCTTCTTGGTCATCTATGTGTGTACATACATATATAGTGAATGCTAATATTTTCAACGAGTTCTAAGGTATAAACAATAATTTTTCTTTATCTATGGATCGTGCTCTCCATGTTGTGACTATTTACAGTTGGTTAAGCGTTGTATGTATAGTTTTTAGAACAGTGCAGTGAAATTAAGTCGTATTAAGCAAACAAAAAAGGAAAAATGCCACGGAGAATCGGAAATTAATAAGGATTAATTAATAGCAGAAACCCTAAGCCTACAAATGCCTTAATTAGACTTGAGTGAGAAAGATTATTGTCGAAATTAAAGCAAACCACTGACTAAAGTGAACACCGTGGTTCAGTGGTTAGTGTATCGAAGTACTGAGTGAAGGGATCAACGAAAAATTGACAAACAGCACCAAAGTTTCTTTTACATTATCACCTCTCGCGAACGTCTGACAAACATCAGAGTGTATAACTGCCATGAAAAGGTTCTCAACCAAACGGCATTAAAAAGCAGACCCCTTCCATTCGTGTGAAGAATCTAACACGCACTACACTCTATAGGTACATATGTATGTATATGCACACGGATCTGTGGCGCTAAATACTTTTTTTTTTGAACGAATGAAATATTCCGAGGTTAGGAGCACTACCTTCTTCTATGTCTTTCCCGGCGATCGTTTTTTATCTGCATAGTCTGCATAGTTCTTACACTCTGAGTCTGTGGTCTTCTTGAAGCTTTCGTACGTAAAATAAGTTTATTTCTTATTTAGAGATTTTGTGCCTTTTATGGGAAACAGATTCAGTTTTATGGTACACTTTGCGAAAAAGAACATTGCGCACTAATCAATCAGGCTCGCCATGAATTTCTGAAACACCTACCGGACTTGGTTGGCAGTAGTTTAAACAGAAACAGGAAAGAAAGCTAAACTAGTTTATTTGGTTATCTTCATCAAGACCCTACACTTGATTAGAACTATTTCTATTTTCCTGTAGACTATATTATATTCGACATTAGTGATTGTCAGAATAAAGATCAATGGTCTACGATGGGTGCCTTGCAGCACTCCGAATTTTTTAGAGTAACAGAAACTTAACTTGGAAATAAGACTAATAGAGAAAATTTGTCAAAAATTTTGTTTAATTTCGTTGCTATCCTCTATAGCGTAGAGTGTATTTGAGATGAATTCAGTGGGATAAGTGCTTAAGGAAATCATACTATTTAGTGAAAAATATTGGAATAAGACTTGGGAACAAATAAAAGCAACAAATAGGCCTTTAGTTAGATACTTTACCCTTGAAGCGTTTTATGTGGATAGATACGTATAGGGTGGTCCATCTGTTGGTTTCTTTTTGAATCATATATTATTTTGACACTGACAGCTCTTATGCGCTCAAAAAATTGTCACAAATGAATCGATTTACGCTTGAACAACGTTGGGAAATATTGTAAAGTTATGTACTTGCAAGTGGTTGCTGAAACAGTGTGAATTTTGAAAAGAAATTTTGGTCGAAATAATCTACGAACTGCAGCTTGTGTACGCAAGTTTGTGATGAAAGTTTGTAAGACTGGCTTGCTGATTGATAACCGAACATATTCCCGTGTTCGTCCTGTAAGCTCAACGGAGAATGTTTCAGCTTTTTGCAGGTTTTTGGAGTGGCGGCATTATTAACCCATTTTTCTTCCAAGACGACAATGGAACAAACGTCACAGTCGATGGAGAGCACTACCGAGGCATGATAAGTGATTTTTGTGGTCAGATATTGGGGATTTGGACTTGGTCGAGCTATGATTCCAGCAAGATGGGGCTACGTGCCACACAAGCCGTCCCGTCACACACAGCCGTCCAACAATTGACTTATTGTACTCTAAGTTCAATAATCGCGTAAATCAGTCGTTTTGGTGATATTGCTTGGCGTTTGATTTTTTTTTATGGGGTGACATTAACGATCGATGTTATGCGAAAAATCCAGAGACGATTCAGGCATTTAACAACAATATTAGTCAAGCTATTCGTCAAATAGTGTCCGAAACCATATTCCATAATTAAACGGAAGATTTACTCATTTCAATAAAGTAACAATCGTTGAAAAATACTGAACAGTGGTTTTTTTTATAGCCTTTTTAAAAGACCAACGAACAGGTGGCCCACACTATAAATATAGGTATGTACAAGCTACAGTACCTCCATGATTTCACAGTTTCGATTGACTTTTGTATATTTGGCTTTCGATGGCATTAATGGAGAGTATTCTGTTTGTTCGCAAAAAATAGCGATTGTCAGGACCTCACTAATTTTAGTGTGAAAGTTTCTAATGGTGAGTCGCATACTACCTCAAAGCTACCGATGTGAAGTGTCCTTTACTTTAACTGCACAGATGAAAGACCTTGGCCAAAATTAGACACTGTTCTGTATAACATGTTTCCATACACGCTTTCATAGTCAACTTTGATTTTGGTATTCCTTGTTTGCTGGTGATTGATTCTAGGCGTTCCCATAACATTTCTGGTTATGGAGAAGTTTGTATTCGACTCTGTTTTTCCGGTTTAGTCCTTGTTTGCAGTGTTGCAATATACCTCTTGTTTGTGAGCATATCCTATGAGCCGTCACTCATCATTAAGCCATGGATTCGGTGAAATATTTCGTACTTGATACTCATGGCAGGAAACTTCGAGAAGTTAAAGAACGCATACATGACTGACAAGCGTTTTGGCAGCTCTTGTGAATACAGCCATTTTGCGGATTTCTATTATAGCCTTGTGGTATGCTCAACTCTAGGTAGTACACTATAAATCCTGAATAAAGGGTTTTTCAAAATTGTAATGTCGCTGTTGAAAAAAAAAACTCTTCCTTAAATATCAGGTTGAAGTAGTTACGATTATTAGAAATGGAAGGTCCACCAGGTAATTAGCTTTCCCGGTTTGGATTGGATTGGATAGCTTTTCTCGTTTCATAATGGATTCCTGGTATTTTCTGACTAGCAAAGAAGATTTACACAACACAATTCTACCTTCTTAAACGATTCAATGAAAAAATACCAGATTAATGGACCGTACCTGATTCACAATTCATACAATAGTACACGTTCACATTTCGTTATTCGTATCTTAATGGGTAGGATAAATGTTGCCTGTGAATATCGAGAGCCTGTTAACAAAAAATCGTGTCACATCTGAGATGTTGCGTAAAAAATTACCACTAACGAATGTATCAATGCTTACATATCTATTTATTTGATATGTTATTATTTACATAGCCAAACACTTTTTTAGGCTGCTACAGTAAGACCTAAAGCTTCATATCCTTGAGGAAGTATTAGGCCCAGTTCGATGCCCAAGGGTATAGCAAGTCTTGCTAGTATTTGTAGTATATTCAGACCTACTTCGAGTGGTCTCGCTTCTACGTAGTTCTAAAATATAATCTTCAATTAGTTTAAAAAAAACAAAAATTAAAATAATTAAACACTTCTTACCTTTGAAGCGATGACTCCTAGCAGGACAATGAAAAGAACTGATATTTTCATCATATTGCTGCGATTGCTTCAAGTGAATGAAAAATCACAGAGTTGGAGAGCCTTATATACAAAAATGTTGTATCGTTAGAATTTTCAATTTATTTTAATCAACATATTTATCACTGTTAAGTCATTTTTATTAATAGGCATTATTAATTTCTAAAGTAATTATATGAACTATTTTTAGAGTAAGACTCGAGGTCCACAGTATAGGTACATATATCGTTTGATCTAGATCTTTTCTGATAAATGAACTAATTCAAAGCTTCCTTTGTCTCCGTTTATAAATAAAAAAAAAAACAATAGTACAGAGAGGCCTTGATAGATACATATATGTATGTACGTCGTTTCTGGGAAAAAGAAAATGCGATGTAGATCGAAACAACATGCATTTGTGTATCGAAAATTAAATTATCCAACACTATTGCGAAAAAAAAGGCCTGTATCTGGACGAGATTGACGAAATGCGCACTTTGGATGGGATACATGGATACAAATGGACTTTTCTGCGGTCCATCGAAGAGTGATTGTGTTTGCAGGAGAGTTGGGTTTACCAATTTTTACCTTGATCTAATCTTCTTTCTAAATCCACTGAAAAAATGGAACTTCTTTAGCCGAAAAGGAAAAAATTGAACCTTACACTATTGCCACTTAGAGATTCCTTCCTACAAGATAGCTGCATATAGATACATATACTTTTGATGAGTGAAAGACGCCCCCATCGGCAGAGCTTCTGCATCTGATTCAAATTTCAAGAAATTAGTTATGAAAGTGATTTCACTTTTCATTTATGTATCTGCCAGACTTAGTTTGGGATTTGATAGCGTGAAGCAAAGGGTTTTGGTTTTTTTTTGGTGAAAAGTATGTAGTCAGTCGTCGATTGGTGACGGTTTATCAACAGCATGGGAAAAAGTATTCCGGCCTGGGGTACTCCTGTAGTCCTGCTCTATGTAGTCAGTTTTCTCACATAACCCGTAACTACATACGACTGACTTCATGATTCGACTGCATTTCTTCTATACAGTCTATGACCCAGGGATACAGAGCTAGTATATCATTTTGAACTTTGGAGTTCTTCATTCTTTTGCTATTATTGGAACAAATATTGGCCGATGTTGCCATAGCATTTCCTTGAATGTAATCGATTTTAAATTGGTTTCACCCTAGCTGCTGCTGTTCTACCTATCAGTTTCCAACTGCATCTGTGCTCTATCAGTACACATAGCATGCGAATGTTTGGCACATTATGATCTACATCATAGTCGGGTGTTTGAAATTTCGTAATAATTCCACGAATTGTGCTGCAATTTGCTGATTTATTCAACCTCAATCCTTCCTATATGCAAAATTTTATATATAATGGCCATTACCGCCTTTAACTATACATAGAGGGTTTTTGTATTTTGGGGCTTCTGAAAGTTTAGGTTTGGGTTTAGTGGATTCCAGGGCTCGGTATTGAATTCATTTGTGTACCTAAAGTACGACGCTCTGTTACATGTAAGTTGTCGGCCAGAATTCAATAAAATGTTACATTGTCCTCATTCCTTGCTTTGCAATGTGTTTGGTTTTACTATAGTTAATGGCCTTAGGATACTTACATATGTATATTGTAAAATACTTCGTGGTAAGTTAACAAAACCATACAAAAGTTCAAAACTCAGCACACTCACACAGAGAAAACTAAAATGGAAAACTGCCAAAAATCATACGAGCCACAAGAGAAATTATGGAGCCATCACGTTTTGTGAACAGTCACCCCAAACCACCATACATACGTCATGGGATTTTATAGAATTTAACGCCAGCGGTAGTGCATGATATTTGGTACATTTCATTATAGTTTTGTTATGTATATACATATAACAAGTTGATGTTTATCCTCAGACATAATGGCAACTGCTTCTTCTCACATCTGTACAGTGAGATACTTTCTATTGTTACATATTTCATATTTCAAAAGTGCAAAACTTGAGTCTGGAAGGAGGATATATCTAATTTGCTGCTATACATCCAATAGAACAAACATTTAATGCAATATAATATCTCCAGAAATGATCAACTGCATAACGTGATAAACTATATCCATGACACATGGCATTTGTCTCATCAAAAAGTGCATCCATTGTCCACGAATCTAAATGGAGATATCCGAGGATTTTATTGTTTTTTTTTTTTTTTGTTTTGCTTTGCTTTTGTGTTAGGAATCATATAACAATAACTTTGTCTACCATTTGAATTTTTATACATCAACTCTCTGGAATGAGATTTCGCGTGTGTTGATTTTATTGTTATCCTTGGGAATCACTGAAAAGAAAAATATAAAAAACCAACACACGTGTTCTATTTTTTTTTGTATATCAATGTTTTCAGGACACTTTTTCATGTCAATCAAGAAGTCTTTGAGGAAAGAAAAGGTTTATGTACTCGGATGAAAATACGCACATAAACACATAACACCTTCATTGGAATGAACGTTGATTAAAGGATGTGATGATACACACATTAAAAATATATCTACAACTATGTATATACTCGTACTTGTGTATTTTGCAGCGAGTTGAAGCAAGAATAAGAACTCTGCCATAGTGATATGAGAAGGATTTGTAAGATTTTCCACTTTTCTATGGAATCCTTGAAACAAGTGTGGATGGAGATTTTAATTTATTTTTTTTTCTTTTACCTCTGATATGGGGATTACTTCAGCAATGTTTTTTTTTTTTCATAACAAGTGTACAATCCTGAATCAGCTATGTTTGACCTTGTTTTGTAAGGGAAATGCTTGGCTTTTTATTTTGTTTTGGAAAAATTTTAGAAAATATTTTTTGAGGTGAATATATTTTTATTAATTATTTCTTACACGTTATTTTTATTATGCACTTAAATGTTTTGCTTTAAATAATTTAATGCATAATAAAAGAGTAGAATACCAGTAAAAAAACACCATATTGAGTTAAAGGTCAATTCGGAGTGGACTTGTTTAAAGTAGGTATCACAATGAATACGAATTGGTCGATAAATTTCATGGCCTCTCATGGAGCTATTTTAGATTTGTGGAATAGTTTAATGGTTTTGTTCTGTTTTTCCCAGTTGAGTGCATAGAGTTCTTTTCAGTTCTAACTAAAATCGTTAAGAGACCCAACTAACATCCCAACTATCGCATTAAGGTCGGAGCAAACTAAATCAGAAACCACCTAACTATGAGAAAAGCCTGTGACTATGCAGGAAAGGTGGAAATGATAAAGTTCTGCTCTGAACTTCCAAATTATTATTCGTGTCTGATAGTTACCGTAAAGTGACCATAAAAATGCGTTCCATGTAGAATTAGAAATATTACATAAATGTAGACTGAGACTTGAAGTCTGTTGCTACATGTTTCTAAAAAAAAAGAAAGTATTATAGCTTAGTACCTGGAGTTGACCGTACTACAAGGACATAATAGAAGTCCGAAAAATGACTGTATTCACAAGAGACTGCCGAAATGCTTGTCAGTCATGTATGTGCCCTTCAACCTCTTGAAGTTTCGTACCATCAGTATCAAGTATGGAATATTTCACCGAATCCATGACTTAATGATGAGTGACGGCAAGAATATGCTCACAAACAAGAGTTATATTGCGTCACTGCAAACAGGGACTAAAGCGGAAAAACGAGGGGACCACAAACTTCTCCAAACTTACAAATTTCCTGAGAACGCCTAGAATCAATCATCAACAAACCAGGAATACCGAAATCAAATTTAACTATGAAAGCGCATATGGAAATATGTTACACAGAGCAGTGTCTAGTTTTGGCCAACGTCTTTCATCTGTGCTGTAAAAGTAAAGGACACTCAATATGCATCGGTAGCTTAGTAGATAGTAAGCGGCTCATCATTAGAAACTTGCTGACTCGGTGAACTACGTTCCGCCTAAAATTGATTTAATTATTATTAGTGTCTCTTTCGAAAGCCAAACCGCTCTATTGAAAGAATGAAACTGAACAGGAAATGTCGCATGTTGGTTCGGCATTCATCTGAAGATTCAATAGCAATTTTAACGCTGAATGAGCCGTTCGACTGCCATCCAACAACGTGTCCTTTCCATACAAGATGTTATTTTCAGATATCGCCATCATACTCCCCTGAAAGTATACAATTTAGGCTTTTCACGATTTTCCTACTTTTCCGGTCGAAATTTCCAATTTTCGGCTTGCCTGGTTTAATACGAATCCAACAAAAATTTCATTCACAGAGAATGAGCTCAGAAAATTTGTCATCTTCCGACCAGAACCTACATTTTTTTTCTGGGCACAGATTGAGCTTGTTAATCTGATATCGCCACACTGGCCTTTGAGAAAGCTCACCAGCCTTCTAATACTATCCTTGTCTAGATTAAGGATTTCCTTGTAGGAATTAATCGCTTGGATTGTTTAAGCCCCGAAACATTTTACCAGGTAGTTGGGATTTAGTTCAAAATAAGGTAATCATAGCCGGGAGGATGAGATCAAAATACAAATTTTTGGCACAACAGGTCCATGGGACCCAGGGCCTAGCTTCTCACAACCATTCGAGTTGTGCGTGTTATATTCTTTACACGAATGGAAGGGGCCTACTGTTTAATGCCGGATCCGAACGGCAATTTTGAGAAGCTTTTTCGTGACAGTTTTACTCTCGGATGTTTGGCAGACGCTCGCGAGAGGTGGGGCCGTGAAAGAAATTTTTGGTGTTGTCTGGGGATTGAATCTGGAACCCCTCGCTCCGTAGTCCAACGCACTAACCACTTGAGCCACGGATGAGATCAATTATCTTTTAAAAAAGCGCCGGATATACATATATCATTACCATCGGGGGCTTAAAATGGTTTGAAAGAGCCTACAGCTCATTCAACCTTATCCGGACTGAAGTATTCACTCTACTAGTAATGGAGACCTAAGTGTATCCATACGGTCCGACGTGTAGGTACCATCGATCTTTTATAGCAAACCTAGACAATTTACATGATCCTTAACGAGTGCCTCATGGATTCGTGCCGCTACTGGCATGTCAGCAATATTTTTGCAGCATTTCCTCCAGATACCACGTTTAGATCTTCTCAATTATAAATTGTATTCTGTTAGAGGGAACCTATATTCGTTCCAACTCTTCGTTCAAGAGTTTTCTAACTTTCTTCCTAAGTTTGGCAAGCTGACCATTCCACCATGGAACCTTACGTTTACACATATTGGTTTTATGGACGCCGTGGCTTAAGTGGTTAGTGCGTTGTACTACGTATTCGAGGTTCGAACCACAGATTACCCTCCGAACACTGCATTGAAAAGAAGTCAATTGTAGCCACGTCCACTTTTTGTGGGCTTTTTTATAAAAAAAAACCGATTTTGATGAAATTTTACATGTAATATCTCCAAACGTTCGAAGTTATCGTCTTAGTTCAGTACAAAATGCAACATGGCCGCACCCACTTTATAAGGGCTTCATAGGAAGGAGGATAGGGTATCATACGATCCGTTCTAGGAGGATTGTAGCTTTTCTGTATGTTTTTTTGTTGTATTATGTTTTTAGAACCAGTAGGTACGAACACCACCGGAACTAGGTTTCAGTTTACTACTAGTTCTGTGGAGACTTTGGTATAGAACTTGTAACAGGATATGAAGTTGTTGGTGTAACTGTTGCTGCCTGAGGAGTATCTATAATTATCTAAATTAAATAAAATGATATGTGGATTTATAGATACATACATACTTTAGCAGTAATTTTCAAAAGAACATCTTGAATGTGCTTCCACATTTCGATTTCCACAGTTCATAGGAAAGATAGAAAACAGCCAACTATTGCCTTAGTTCTTAAAAGATGAGAAACAGAAACCATACATTCTACCCTAAGATAATGCAGAAGGTTATCCTATTTTAAGGAGTGAATCTAATGTTAAAAGTCCAGCACCAACTAGTTCACACCAAAGCAACTTTATCAGTTGACGATTATCGATCTTTCTGATCACGACAAGTTTCTCTATCAGTTGGGTACTATACATATTTCTACTCAAGTTTTGCGTAAAAATCATCAAGTTGAAGTTTGTGATATGCCTACTTCCTTCGATGAAGATTGGATCGTATTTGGATGCAGTATCTAAACTGATTGATAAAATGCTTTGTTCTTTACAATACTGGATTTAAATGTATTTTGGAACATTCGAGAGTTTCTGCAATTCCTGATAATACGATAATTCTTATCGATTTATTAATTATTCTTACCTTTTTCTTTTTGTTAAATCAATCGAAATTTAATCTACGTGCAAATCATTCATTGTTACACTTCAGTAGATTCATAGTACACGATTTGTTAGTTAACACATTTGTTAATCAAATACTAGCAGCTACTAGTACTGACGACATACTTATGTGCATATACCGTTAGATATCTATGTTAGAGATAACAAGCGAATAATCCATTGGGTCTTTGTTTTTAGAAAACATTAAGTGAATTAGTATTTCAGCACTGTCAAGTCATTTGTTTTAATTCATTCGAATTAGGAAAATTATTTGATTTTTTTATAGCGTTCATAGCTTAGGATGATTTTAGGGAATATCGTCGGTCAGATGGACACAACTGTGTTTGAATCAATGAATATGCCTATAAAATAATCATCATTAGTTGTAAATATAAAAAGCAATGGTCCCAGAGGCTTCCCTTGAGGGACTCCAGATGTAGCGTTCACGATTTTGGATATTGAGGTTTGAAAATTAAGGATTCTGTATTCTTGTTCATCCAAGTATGATTTGATCTATTGGGTTCAAAGTCTAGTCTAGATGTTGTCGAAAGCCTTACTGGGATCGGTGGTATCATAAAACAAATTTAACTAACTTAGTGGTTGAATTCATGTTGATTCGTGAAAAATATTGCCTTTTTTTTGTATGAGTTACAATAAGTTATGATTAACATTGTGGCGTTTATTTATTTACGCCTAAGATTATACACTCATTTTCGGGATAAGTCAGAAATGAAACAGATAATGATATATATATACATACGTTTAAGGTGTGCTATCAGTTAGTTGGCCATTTAAAAATGCTTTAAAAAACTGTTCAATATTTTTCAACGAATATTCCTCTATTTATTGAAAAGAGTATGTGGAATATTATTTCATTCAAATGACGTCCTCAAATGGCTTGACTGTGAGTCATCCTTTCAACTCAATTTTTCAATACATTTTTAATGGCCTCTATTTCACGAATATCTTAATCACCAAACGACTGATTACACGATTATTGAACTTAGTGTGCAATAAATCGACTGTTGGACAACTTGTGTCGCACGTAGCCCCATCTTGCTGGAACCACAGTTCGCCCAAGTTCAAATCCTCAAATTTTGTAAAGTTCCTGCCATTGTCTTGGAAGAAAAATGAGCTAATAATGCCGCAACTCCAAGAACCACACCAAACAGATGCAATATTCTTTGTTGACACAGGACGAACACGAACACCAGTGTCATGAACGTTCATCACAAACTTGAGTACACCAGCCGCAGTTGGTGCATTATTTCGACCGAAATTTCTACTCAAAATTTCAAGCACTGAAATAGTATAGCAACACAGCATCCACTTAGGCAGCAACTTTGGAATATTTGCCAACTTTCTTCAAACGTAATTCGTACTCCGAAAATATGCTACAGAATTTCTGTCAATTTTTTGAGCTTATTAAAGCTGTCAGTGTCAAAACAACATATGATTCAAAAAATTACCAACAGATGGCCCACTCTATATGTTGTGTAGTCGTGTAGTGGTTTGAGACTTAGGCGATATTAGGTTTATATATATACTGTATGGATGGGATACGCACTGAGCTAGATGGAGTGTTTGATTTAATAAAACTATACAAATTGAATGGACATACCCACACCTAATAAACATTGCTTTTGTTGCAATTTTAAGTACTAATTTCATCTGACTCAGTTTCGGTCATATATGCATGCGATATAGTGGATTGAAGAGTCCAAACATTTCTGTATCCGTGAACAGTGCTTGCGAGCCGTTCCATGCCAGAGCAGTTATTTATTACACATAAGGTAATATGAAGGTCCAGGTACAACGTGGTTCGAGACCATAGGATGGGGCTATCTTTTCTTTAAAAACTTTTTCCACATTCTTCAAGAATGGCCTAAATTAAGTTAAAGTTGCATCACTAAGCTACTGACTGAAACCATAGGTGTGAACGCAACTACAACTGCCGTCTAGTTAAAAAAAAAAACAGTGCCTTAGTGAGTAACATCCAAAGAGTGATCTAAGGTAAAAAAAAAACAAAGCCGACTAATCGCTAGAACTAGGTTGCTGTTCAAAGTTTTCTCGCCCATTTTGGAACCCGACTATCAGGCGGTATCTACTGGAATATGTACAGTTTAGAACCCTACCTACATAGCTTGTTTGTTGAGATTTTCAATCATTCCTTTGGGTTCGATCCTTAGCGACTAAAACAAGCCATGGATTATTAGTTAGTTTAAACATAAAAATGTGCAAATCATTGCACATCTGAGATGTTTCTTTTAAAAACTACAACCAACAAAAGTATTAATGTTCATATATCATTTTATTTGATATTATATTATTTATGTATATAAATAAAGGATACTTCCTCCTTAACCAGCTACAGTGACCCCAACAATATCGTACCCTCCAGGAAGCTGTAAACCAAACTCTGCTGCCAATGGGATAGCGAGTCTTACGAGTGTTTGCAGTAGATTGAGACCTAGTTCGATTGGTTTTGCTACTATCGTATTCTAAAATGAAATATTAATTTAAACAAAGTTAAACGAAAATAAACTAGTGAATTTTTCTTACCACTGAAAGGATAACTCCTAATAGGACGACCAAATAAACAGTTGCTTTCACCATTTTAATTCAATTACTTTGAATGAATACGCAGTGGGATAGTGAATGAATATGCAGTGGGATAGTGAGCTTTATATACAAAATTTTTGTGTCGTTAAAAATTACTATTAGGGCAAAATTGATAATAATTGTATGACTTGCTTTCGGGAAGAACCTATCAGATAATTGGACCTAGTTTTTTTTAACGATTTAATAATTATTATTAGCCACTATGCTCCTATGCGTTTGATAATAGTTTGTTTAAAAAGGTCATATTTGGACTCTTATCAGATCAACTTAACAACTTTTACTAAGTCCCTTGATAAATATTTGTTATCAGGTTAACTAATGTTGGCATCGATGTAAAAATGCATCGAAATTACTTGTTCGAATGATGTAATTTAAATCTCAAAAACAAAATCTACAAATAAGAAACTATATGCATACATTGTATATTACTGCCCTCGAGTATATTTATAATACCTAGACGATTCTGGGGAGTTCCCTAAATAAAATAAAGATGAACCTTTGTATGATTGCATAGTATATGTCACCTTCAAAAACTGCGAATTCGATTCCAAATGTCTGTCTATAACAAAGTACAATACAAACTATCTTTACAATCGATCCACATCGATGCCTCTATAAATCCAGTACAGATACACGTGTACCTAAAAGAAAAAAAACAAAAATAAATCTTTGTATCTATAACTTCAATATCCATACAATTCTCAGTAATGTCAATCTCCGAATGTCGGTTGATAAACCCTCTTATCTAGAGATTAAATATTATCATTTTAAATATTCGGTTGATAAACCTATCAGTCAAATAAAGTTGCCAATTTTTCGATTACAAATTTGCATTAAATGAAAGAAACTTTTATTATTTCTTCTGAGTGTATACCGTTGTATACCATTTAAATAAAATTCCTAGAAGTATCTACTGGTTCTTTGAAAACATACCCACATTACTGCAAGTACTTGTGGACTGTGAAGCGAAACGCTTTTTGAATTATTTAAAGTAAACGACGCCACGGTTAGTTTTTTTTTTTTCACAGATGAAACCCATTCAATTTAATTGGCCAAAACTATAACAGAAACAGAAGCAGAGTTCCGAGAAAAATTTAAATTACTTAGTTTCTTACTAGGAAAAGAGAGAATGTATATTAGTCTGATACAGAGGCGAGGCATTCGACCGGACCATTTCTACAGATAACGCGATTACCGAACTTCCCCTTCAATAGATGAATTAGTTGACCAACTGTGTGGCATGTGGCATCATCTTGTTGGAACCACACATCACTGCATATGGGTTTGTTACCAAAAATTAGCTTGTTCGCTTAAGATGATTTTTCATTCAAATTCAGGATTTATTCCAAACTTTTGCAGAGCCCAATCGGAGAAGTTTCGGCGCTTCAAATGATCAAGAGGCTTCAGTTCTTTAGTTAATTTGATATTGTTAGGGTGTAGGGTAAGATCTTTATGCAAAATTCGCCACAATTTGAACTGAGAGATTCCCAATTTCTGTTAACCGCGTGGAATCGACTGATTTTTCTCATTTTGAGCTGAAGCACTTACGACTGCGATATTTTCGATACTTCGATCGGTGCGTTGTCTCATTGGCACAGGAACATTCAATAGTGAATATGTTGACTCGAATTTATCCACTATAGCAGGTATAGCCTGTCAGATGGGACTCTTAAAGCTGCGACCACCGACTCAGAATTTCGGTAGAACCTAATTTTTAATAATTTCCAAACATTTAGTGAAGCTCGAGTTAAAGAATTTTTTGCTCATAGCAGTTTATGTATCAGACCCGAAAAAGACGTTGGAGAACTTTGTCTAAACTATAAAATTCCTAAACATTTTGGTAAGCAAAAAAGTGAGACTTGCGTTGAGAGCAGCGTGTTGCTTCAAGGATTTGAGACAGTTCTATAAAAGCTTAGAAGGTCTCTGGCACATATTTCTGTCGCATGTATCTCTTCTTGAGTTGGATTAAGACGCTGTCCCCGCTCAGACAGGGACATACTTAGGCAAAAAAAATGTCCATGATGATGTAGAATTCCTATATGGGATAAAAGACAGGGCGACCGGTTTCTATGTGCGCTTATGGGGTAATATGATCCGTAGTTCAGGCATTAATTTATTTTGATACAGAGACGAAGCTGCTTGTTTAAGCCGAGTCTGACTAGATCACTAAGATCGTCGACGAGGTATTCGCCTATTGTTTTCATTTTTAAGCCAATAGGGCAGAATAGGTACCCTTCCTCGTGTCTACAGTTTCTATAGAAATCATTGAAGGAAGCACCAAGCCTTTTGGCATATTTGCCTACCAGATAATGCCCTGTGAGGGTCCCAACTATATTTTTTTTTAAATTTGCCCTATTAGCAGAGACAAGTCTTCTGGTTTTCTCACAATCCAGTTCTGGGCATGTTTATTTAGAAGAGAGTCATTTACTGATACTATTCCACCTACTTTCTGGCATTCTGATGGCTGCAGTATTCAAGTGGAAATTTATCGATTTAATAGGTGGCAACCGTCACTCTTATTATGTTACGGTCTGCACCCTCTTTAGCTAGCTCATCCACTTTCCAATTGCCTGGAATATACATACCTGTGGCCTGAAACAGAGATGCATCTGATGGCATGCATTCGCGGCATTGCTTTACCAACTTGGATCGTATTACTGGCGATTCCAAGGCGTTTATCGCTGCTTGAGTGTCTATACATATAGAAAACAATAGCGCAGCACTCTATCGAGCGGCTTCTTGGATTGTTGTGACTTTTGCTTGAAATTCACTTCAGTGGTTCGGCAATATTATGGTGGCAAATGCCTGGTGCATTGAAATAAACTCCTTCACCTGTACCGGACGCTGTATTGAATCCGTCTGTGTATACCTCTATCGCTGACTCATCTAAAATTTCTCCCGATTCCCAAGGACTTCTGCTAGGAATCCTGGTGAGATTTAGTCCGAAACACTAGGAATAGTGTTATGGACGTTTAGTATACGTACTTCCACAAGTCAATTGCGAGCGTACCCTAAGCCGTCATAATGCTGCTTCAGCCGCCATCAGCTTCCCAAAGATATCAACGTGAAGAAGGTGGAGCTCATTGGGAGTGGCAGGATAGCTTTTGAATCTTCTCGAGTATTTTGCAATGTTGTTTTTTCTCGTCTAGTGGCTCAGTCTAGTCTCTGTACATGAGGATTGGTCTGACGATTACCATTTATATCCAGTAAACAATCCGGCGCTGAAGACCGAAGCTTGAGTCAGAGGCTTTCTTATGTCGGTCTTGAATATTCAGTTTCCAGATGAGTTTTTTTTTTATCGCGTATAACTCCCAAATATCTTTCGAAATCTGCTATTTGCGGTTCAATATCCTTCAGATTTGAAGGAGTTATGCATGGTATTTTGTACAGTCTTGTGAGTAATACTAGTTCAGTCTTGGATGGATTAGCTCGGAGACCAACATCTTTCATCAACTTTGCAAGTTTATTTAAACCAGACTCCATCAGGTCGCTTACACTTATGTCTTCCTCATAGGCTATGATACTGAATTCCTCTTTATCTTTACCATAAACTAGAAGCATCTCATTCTCTACCATGATTGACAGTATTGCTGATAATACTCCACATTGGGGGTTACTCCTGTATACACTGAACTTTTGGTTAGACAGCACATCAGCTCAGCCTGCTTTTAAGAATTTTCTCAATCCAATAGTAAATATGGTTTAAAACTTAAGGTTATGAAGTCCTGTAGATGTAGACTCTGTTTTCAAATTGTTGAAAGCTCCTTCAATATCAATGAAGGATACCATTCTGAAGGCCTTATTCATAAAAGATTTCTCCATAATTCCTACCAACGAATGCAATCTCTACCGATTCTCCCTTGCGATACGGATTTTGACTACTTTTACAAATAATCCAGGATCTAGGGATGTAGTCAAAGGATCCACATTAAACAATACCTAGAGATAATATAGAACCAGGGATTTGATGTATCAAAACACTGTTTTGACACCGGTAAGATGCTATCGAAACCACGGGTTTTATATGGGAGAAGCCAACTTCTTACATAGTATGTGTCGGTCATCCGAGAGTTGTCACAGACTCATGTTTTATAAGTTGTAATTTTGGACGCATATCGTTGCTATCGGTTGCTTGTGCTAGGGACAAAGTTCTGACATAATCTTCAGTACAGATCGACCATCTTCTTTTTTTATTTTTGTATCTTCTTCATTCTCTATAGGTCTCTAGACCGAAAATAGTGTCTTGAACAGATTTTTTTCTCACTTTCAGCAACCGATAATGGTAACCGTTGACAGCTAGAAATTCGATCCTTATCACCAACATCAAACGGTCGTGTTAAATTTTCGGCGTTTAGGTATGTATCTCCATTCAAATTTAATGCTCCGTCGGCTTGAAAAAATACCATCCAGTCTATGTAACAATAAGGCCTTATGTACATCATGCTATAAAATATGTTCCTTGAAAAAAAAAAAGTATCCCAACCTTCCTATTTCGTGCACAGTAATATTTATTATATACATACATACGTCTAGTGTGATAAAAAAATCCTTTTGCTCCTGTTACTATGTTACAACTCTCATAATGGAGGAAATTAATTCTGAAATTCTTTTTCATAACATCTATGCAAAAAGCTACCATCGCATGACAAGTAGTACTCTCACTAGACGAAATAAAGTAAAAATAAGAAAAAAAAAGGTTAAATCGATTTTTTCAGATACACGAATCCAACAACTGTAGAATCATGAGAGCCGAAAACTCAGGTCCGCCACAATAAAACCATTCACCATAATTTCCTCCCTCACCGCAGACACAAACCATTCAACGAATTTTCGAATGAAATTCTCACGAATATTATTTTTTTTTTATGCCATTATGTACATATTACAGTTTTTTGCTATCTCGGTATTTTTCAAATTTCACCCTCATAAGATGGAGGGATGAAAAACATTCTCCTATTGTAATGGTGTACGTCTCTACACCATATACACGACCCGGTACCGGTAAGGTAGAACATCTGTACTGTCTTTGTGTGTTTCTGTGTGTGTAGCAAAGTTCCCTTTTTATATTTCTGTCATAATTCCAAATGTCTCTAGATACAATTTCTTGACTGTGCTCTCCGCCACCATTTCATAGTCGAAACATCACAAATGCCACCCCGGGCATTATAGGTCAGGGTTGTGGTGCGTCTCCTTTGCTATGTATATCTGAAAGTTAACAGACGCAGTTTTATTTTTCGTGCGATGACAATGTTATTGTGCTTGTGTTAGGTTAAAAATGCGTGATGCGAGTTAGAAGCTCGTTACATACATAGAGAATTACATACAAAATAAAAAAGGTGAGATTTAACTATCCACAGGACATTGGGAGAGGGAGGACACAGTTCTGTGTGCGTGGCACATTTTCAAATGAACACCATGTTGGGGGATATTCATTTGTCATGACAGTGTTACAGCAGAGCTAAGAGCATTGATGATGATAGGTACATAGTTTTGCATTATACATATATATGGTATAGAATGTGTGTAAGGAAATGTAGATATTGTGATACTTACTTACATACTTTCAGTTTTTCCCATTCGCCCAAGACCTTGTTTAATCAACCACTTACTATTCATAGATGGTCCAATTATCATTTCAAATTATTTTTGATAAGACATTCAAGGACTTTTCATGGAAAAAATGCTCACCTTGAGTATATATTTAGGTCACATTTGTAGTTCCATAGAAGATTTATTCATGGTGATATGCTAAATCAGAAATATTAAATTTTTCCATTACGATTTCACTCGAAATAAAAACTAGAATTTGCAAACCGAATGCAAAAATTCACCACAAAATCTTCCCGCCGAGTTCAGACACCACCCATAGAAACCATGTGAAACTTAATAATACCCAAGCTTCAAATCACTCCACCAGAAAAAAAAATCGTGCATTCTTTTGGGCGTGATAAGGGCATTCATTACAAATTAAGCATACAGTACAGTATATAAAAAAAAATGCAAACACAATTTTTAAGACATTTACATATGTATAATCGTTCGAAGTATTATAATGATCTCACATTTTTGATTAAGAGCAACACCAACTTTTTTCACTATATAGTACTCAGCGAATCATAAAGATTGATCAGCAATTCAATCAGTTAATTTGATATCGAGCTGGTTCACTAAATCACCCAATAATATTCCAATTCTTAGGAGTGTTCCGCACTTCATCCCATGCATTAGACATTTGGAGACTGTCTACTTTTAAGAGCCTAGTTTCGGGCGCGCCCCTAGTGATCGACATTTAACATGAAAGTGTTGTGGCGTCCTTCAGAATTTTCTGAAATTAAAAATTGTTATACATTATCATCTCACATTGTGTCTTTATTTTGCCACTTTATCAACTTTATCACGCAGTTCTAAATGGTGAGGATAATTTGAAAAATAAATCTATGGCCAGGAGTATAACGAGACTTACGATAGTTTGTAGTAGATCGAGACCAAACTCTTTCAATCCCAGATTGTAAAATTAAAAATTAAATGATATTAGAAAAAAAAGAACTAAAATCTTTCCGCCGAAAGGATAACTCCTACAAGGACATCCAAAAGATATGATATTTTCATCACATTGATTCGATTACTTTGAATGACTGAAAGTTAGTTCTGGTGAAGAGTCTTGCTTAATCTGTGTTTTCGCTCCAATTACTTAAATATTAAATTTTAATCAGCACAGAAGTTTATAATTGACAGCCATTAAGTAAGTTTTATTTAAAAAAAAAATAATTATTTTAATTATTTAAGTGGAAGAACCTAAGTATGTATAGTTTTTACAGGAAACCGAAATGCATCAGAATTACGATCAAAGATAATAACTTGTTTATACATATACGAATGACGTTGCATAAGAAAAATAAACAAATGGAAGGTGGCTTAGCAACAAATTGAAAAACTTCTAATACTGAAATAAAAAGCGAATAATTTTTGATAGGTAGGTGGTGTAGGGTTATGAGTTTTTCATAAGACACTAGGGACCATAGTGGGATCATCGCGATCCTTAGAGAACCATTATGGTAACAAACTTAAACCTAAACCATCTCTTCCATGCATTTGATCTTCGTACAAAATTTTATTATCTCAAAAATTTGGTTCACAGACTCAACATCCTGTAAGTTGTCAAAGAAGTACTTTCCTAGGTGATTAAGTTAACCCCGAGCTATGCCTTGGCATTTACAGAGTAGATGTGTGATGTTCTCCGAAACGTGAAGATCACTGCAGTATTTTGCAATCCTAATCTCATGGCATGTCTCCTTAGAAGGCAATGACCAGAGAGAATCTCTATCGCTTTTCTTAACCGCAACCTGCTTAGTTTTAATATTTCCGAGGATTTTTATCGATCGGTAGATGGTATAGGTCACAAGTCCTTAGACACCATTTGTCCCCCTAAGTCCGATCATTTTAGATCAACCATATTGATGATCCTATCGAGAATAATCTTCTTAGCCAGGCATATTGGTGTTTTTACTCGTTTACCTCTTCTTGGCCAGTACGTCGGCCTTTTCGTTCCTCGTCCAGGTACCCAGCATAATCTAACATGGTTCTGCGTACATAATGCCCTAAGCATTGTGCGGCAATTCCTGACTAATTCAAATTTTATGATGTTGGGTTCTAACGCCTTAACCGCGTCCTGACTATCGATGTAGATGGCGATATTCTTGTCAGATATTGATCCCATCTCTAGTAACTCCGCATTTTTGACCACAGCTAGAATCTCCGCTTGGACTACACTGCATGTGTTCGAAAGTCTCAGAGCCAGTTGCAGGTTTTTGTCTCTGGAGCATATACCTTAGCCTGTACCCTCACTGGTTTTAGACCCATCTGTGTACATTGCAATCTCACCTAGTTGAGGCTTTTCTACCTTACCGGGTATATTACTTCATACGGTGTATCAAAGTCAAGGATACCGAGGATGTCATCCGATTTATCAGGGATCAGGATTCATCAGAAAGAATGGAGCTACATATGTCTTTCCCTCATTGTTGGACTCGAAGAGCTCTACGTTAGTAGTTTTATTCGTAGGTCAAGTGCACAGAGCACCGATTATGGCAATGTAGGCTGCTCTCTGTACCTTGGCCAATGTATCCCCAATATTCTTCTTTATCGTGGCCTTCCAACATACAAGAGCCCCATATGTAAAGATGGGTCTGACTATCATAATATATAGCCAGTGCATCATTGCTGGTTTCAGGTCCCACTTCTTATCCGCTATTCTTTTGCAAATGAAGAGAGCGTTATAAGCCTTGCGGACTCTTTGCTGAATGATAGGTTTTCAGTCTAGTTTCTTGTATAATATAATGCGCTATCCGAAAGAGACAACTCCATCCCATCCAACTTCAGTATTTTGAAGGGTGGTATCTTATATTTTCTGCTGAACAGTACCAGATCTGTTTTGTTCAGGTTGACGTGAATTCCACAATCTCTACCCCATTTCTCAAGACTGTTAAGAGCTGATTAGGAATATTTCCTGAACTAAAATTACTACGTCATCCACTGCGTACACCTACTCCAGGTTTGTTGGTTCCTTAAATATGCAATCAAGGACTAGAACCCAGAGACTAACGCCCCCTGATGAATTGCTCTAGTAATGGATTTCCTAATAAGATAACCGATTTTGTAAATTCAGTTGCTATGATCGACGTGGAGACTTTCCAGGGAGTTTTGAATTGCCTGCCCCTTTACGTTATTGAAAGCGCCTTCTATGTCAAAAAATGCAGCTACATACTTTGAATTCCTTGTAATGAAGGCTAGTTTCAATCTTCCCTACAACCTTATGGAATGCAGTTTTTACTGACTTACCCTTGAGATATGCATGTTGAGTTTTGCATAAACTTCCGATGCGACACTTGCCTCTGTTGTGTATATCTAGAAGGCTCTATACTGTGTTGAGAAGGTCAACTTCGTTACATAAGCCAAACAATAAAATTTGTCTCCCCAGAATGGTCGCAGAAGTTTAAATCCCTCAAGTCCTCAACGTTCGTTCAAACCATAATTTGGCTATTCTTGTCTTCGTTTAGTTGGTATGTATCTAGATGGCGCTGCATGTCAATCTCAATTTAGTCGGGTAAAAAACTCCGAAGTTCAGTAACTTCACTAAACGTGGGCAACAACCAAAATGCATTTCAAAAAGTGTTCCTAGTTATCTTTGAATGCATGCGACTGACCAAACCTCTCTATTTCTTCGTCCTTACTGTCAGAATTATTTCAATACTTCTAATCACACCCCATATTGTTATTACACTGCTTTATTAAAGTTTTTCCATCTTTTTGCGTGTCCTTAGAGCAAAGTTTTGGTTATAACTGGTATTTTCAAGGCGAAAGAACAGCCGATTAGGGTCCAATGTCTAGTCAGCGAAAATAATAATTAATAAACGTTGTTACACTCATCACATAACAGATACGAGAATGATAAATAAATTTCATATCTAAGCCAAAAGATCTCTATCTAAAAAATAAATCTAAACAAAATTATCTTATATTTCTATTTTGAATCTTAATTATAACCTTCTGGCATCAATTTATAGTTATTTAAGATTAATGCTTACTTGGAACGATACAAAATTTATATATAAAGCATCTCCATCTCAGTGGATGTTCATTCAGTTAAAGTAATCGTATCAAAATGATGAAAATAATATTTCCTTTGGTCGTCCTTGTTGGAGTTCTCCTGTTGACGGTGAGATTTTTAATTCAATTTTTTTTTATTAAATTTTTTAAATTTATCCTTATATTTTATTTTAGAACTCAGTAGCGGCAAGACCGCATATAAGAAATATAATACAAGTTGCGGCAAGACTCGCTGTACCCTTGGGCTATGAATTTGGTATAGATCTTCCTAATGCATACAATCTTCTTGGCATCGATGCTTCTGCATGAAGAGTAAATGTTCAATAAAATGTTATATGAACATTAATGCATTAGTTATTGATAAACTTTAAAAAAAATAAATCTTTGACTAACTGCGTTTTTAGAATGACACTGTTCTATTTATTTGAATGATGTGGCTACCGATCCAAGGTATATCGGTGTATAAGGTTTTTTAACGTTTGGCGTTGGAGTATTGCTTAGTCAATCTGGCTGAGAATCAACATTGTTTATGACCGTGTCAGACGATAGTAGAAAGAAAGCTGCTGCCCCAGACTGTATTCTGACCATTAGCATCCACGCATATGAGTAGTCTCATTTCCCGAGAATCACAATACTCTATGAGTTCGATAACCACCTTTGGGGGTGGAGGTATTATTGAATCATAGTGAAAGTAAGCTGACACAACAAGAAAGGTTTTCCATTCTCCGTTCGCTTTGTAACTTATAGCTGCAGCAACTGAATCCGGGGCACAGATTGGCCAAGCTTGGTCACCGAAAGAAAGTTTGGTACACTTAGACAAACTCTCGGTCTTTCATCCAACACCTGCAAAACCACAAATGTTGACTTATAGTCGCCCTGCAGATGATGTAGTATTAAGGACTTTCTATTCCCCTAACAAAATACTTAAAACCCTTTAAGGCAAAAGAACTTGGGATTTCCACAAGCACAAGAGAAGTTATTTTATACTTCGCAGGACATTTGAGTATCAATTTCAGACAACGCACGGGTAGGACACGTGTTTCGATATATGTACAAGTAATTGTCCTACCAAAAGCAGAACCTTGCAAAGAAGGCTCTGTTTTTTTGCCAGTGCCGCCGGCTTTGGTATAAATGAAAAATAAATATTTTCCTCGTAAAACCAATCAAGACTCCACCGCTTTCGGGGTGCGTACGAGTACATTATTATTCATTTCAAAGAGAAAAAATTCCGTGTACTGAATCTAAATTAGTTGCGGAAATAAAAAAAAGCTTTGCCTAAGCACATAGGTATACATAGTATGTACACAAAACCATGTGTATACTATGTTTATGTCGTCGATAACCAAAATACAAAAATACAGTCGGACACACATGGAGGAGTGAAAAAAAAAAACATTTTTTAAAACTTTTCTGTGATCTTGACCCTGGTCACTTGGTTGTGGCATATCGTCTGAACAAGTTTGATTAAATTAGTTTGTGAATTTTTGTTTATATGATGATCGTACATATGTATATTTGTTTTGTTTTTTCCTCTTTTTTTTTTGAGAGAATAAATAATTTCATTAAACTGAGGTATGTGGTGTGTACTATGGAAAGTTCTTTTGTTTAATTGTTACCATGTGAGAATAACAAATTGAAGGGTAGTTCATAATTTTACTTTCGTTGTTTTTGTTTTTTACTCTCGGAATTCGAAGATAAGTTCTTAAATAAATAACTAAATATTTTGGCTTTGAATATCAGTTTGTATGTTTCGCTAATTGGCATTAATTGCGGTATAAATTTTCTTTTGTTGTTTGTTTGCCATGTAGGAGGGCCTTGTTTATTTGACTTGTGCCCCTATCAATGTTACAGCGGTTTTGTACTACATATTCAGGACCAGCCATAATTCTATCTAAGCTCGCTCGCTGTAGATTTAGGTTGACAAAAAGGCTAGTTTTCAATAGTACTGAATTACAGTCCTCGGACGCATAGTGAAAGATGGAGGATTTGTATACGCAAAATAAAATTCATATGTACTCAGAAAATAAAAACTCGAATTTGTAAACCAGATCCAAAAATTCACTACGAAGTCTCGCTTACTACTTTAGAGACAATCCAAAAAGTTACTTAGGTGGCGTAGCAGTTCGGGGTGAACCTGTAGCCCGGTCTTTAGCTTACTGCCTCCAGTTGCACACTCCACGTCGGTTGAGGTTCCCTTCTACTTGTGTGCGCCACCTAAGGCGCCTTCCTACAGTATGTTGTCCCTCTGTGTTCGATTCGAAGACCGTACTAGCCGAAGCATTTGTGTCCATCGACACTACATGTCCTAGCCATCTTAGGCAATTTTTTCACTAGCTCGATGTCGCTGTACAGCTGGTATAGTTCGTCGTTGAATCTCCTCCTCCAAAGCCTGTCAACGCAAATGGAACCGAAAATTTTACGAAGAATCTTTCTCTCGAAGCGACTAAGGATATTATCCGCTTTAGTTAGAGTCCAATAATCAGTGCCATTAACCAGGACTGGGATGGTAAAAGTCTTATGTAGAGTCTCTTTAGTTGTTCGGGATAGGGCCTTACTACTCAATCGCCTCCTCAGTTCAAAGAAACAGCCATTGGTCGATCCTGGGCAGCTTACACAGAGCTCGGCTGAGCATCGGTCTCTCCAATTGGATTGCTCAGATGCTTCAATCGAGAGTTATATCTTCATCGCAAGGAGATGTAACTATCAGGAGAAGCGTCTGCAGAGGAACCCCCCCAAGGAGGAGTCTTATCCCCTCTAATATGGCTCCTTGTAGTGGATGAGATCTTGGTAATATTGAAGGAAAACAGCTCCAACGTGACGGCTTATGCCGACGACGTGGTTATCCTGGTCTCGGAGAATTTCCCTTTTGTCCTAAGCGAAAGACTCAATCTCGCACTACAACTAGTGGAGAATTGGGTTAGCAGCAATGGGCTAGGAGTGAACCCTTCAAAGACGGAGGTAGTTCTCTTCACTAGGAAGAGATCAATTCCCGCCTTCAGACCCCCAAGTATTAGTGGTACTGAACTAAGTATCTCAGGTTCAGCCCGATACCTGGGTGTAATTCTAGATTCCAAACTAAATTGAAAGGATAACACTGCTGAACGCGTCAGAAAACCAAGTGCAAAAAGGCATTCAGTAACACGTGGGGTTTTAAGCCAGCTGTGGTGTACTGGATATACATGGCGGTCGTAAGACCCATTCTTACATATGGTTCACTGGTATAGTGGACGGTACTGGAGAAGCCATACCAGCTTTCTAACTTCACCAAAATCCAGAGGGCAGCGTGCATCGGCGTCATGGGATCAATGAAGACAACACCAACAGCGGCAATGGAAACCATGCTTAGTTTCATTCCCCTTGACATATACTGTGGCAGTCTGGCGGCTAAAACCGCTGTAAGACTGAGGGAAGGCCGAATGTGGTCATCCAACCTGTACGGCCATGCCTCAATTTTGTCCTGATGGGGAACTACCAGCTGTGTGTCAGAAACTGATAACATGACCCTCACGCTAGCATTTGAATTCCTGTAAGAATTCCTGACAGAATGTACTGTAAGTGCCGAAGAACCATGAAGAAGAAGGAGCTGGCGTTCTATACCGAAGGTTCTAAGATGGACGTTGGCACGGGAGCCGCAGTCTATTGTGAAGCCCTAGGAATAAACAATTCCTTTAGAATAAACGATGATTGCACCGTCTTTCAGGCCGAAGTCACAGCGATCATACAGGCTGCTAAGATTATAAGTGAGAGCAATATCGTTGGCAGAACGATTACTGTGTATATAGACAGCCAGGGAGCCGTTAAAGCTCTGGACTCCGCTATAATCAGATCAAGGCTTGTGAAGATCTGCCAATCGCTCTTGAATGAGATATCTAGAGCTAATGCGGTGACCATCTGTTGGGTGCCAGGGCATATGGATATCGTAGGAAACGAAAGGGTTGACGAATTTGCTAGGAAAAGTCTGCACTTATCGCGGGCCCCCCTTTTGTAGTAACCCCAATCAGTTCCTTACAGAAGAAAATAGAGGATGAAGCCATCGGTCGAGCAAATAGTCACTGGGTTCATCTGGAAACATGCGCTACAGCCAGGGCCCTATGGCCGGGCATCAGCAAGAAGAGATCAACTTCTCTGGTGAAACTGAGTCGTTATAAAGCACGGGTCGTTTCAGGGATAATTACTAGCCATTGTGCCATTGGCGTCCACGCTGAGCGACTCGGTGTACTACATAATGACTTCTGTAGAAGCTGCAGGGACGAAGAAGAAATTGAGTCAGTTCGTCATCTGCTGTGCGACTGTCCTGCCCTATCCGTCAGAAGAATGAGGATTCTTGGCAATTACTTCTTCTCAGATTTGGAGGACTTGGGTAACGTAGAGCTGACGGACCTTCTGAGATTCATATCATTATCGGTTTGGTTCCAATAGCGGACTTTATAGGTTTCCAGGGTTAAATGATTGGGCACAATGGACCCGAACTGTGGTCTAAGTGAGCAATGACACTGTCACAAGGCACCCATTTACCTAATCTAACCTAACCTAAGTCAAACTGGAAGCTGAAAACCCAGTCCGACAGGGCATGCGCAGATTCTAAAAAAATATACGGGAAATATTGTATGCAAAGACCATACAACTCCTCGTCTAGATTGTACAACACCATTTGGTACTTCCTTTCCCAGTAGAGAAAAATGGCACGAACGTCAAATACCAGCAAACAAATCCAAATTGGATACTGGCATTTCCGCGAATTTCCATTCCTGTTCCAGTTCTCGAAATATCCAGTTCATTCATCCTAACTATAGCAGCGTTTTGCAAGGTGAGGTCCTGGCAGTGTTAACAGCTGTTAAACAGATGGCAATGATGGACGCGAATTTCGAAACGTTCAAAGTTCTCGAACTATCCAGTTCAATCAGACTTCCTGCTGCAATAGGGTTTTCCGAGCTTAGGTTCTGAAAGTGACAAGAGCTGTTAAACTGATTGCAATGATAGCATTGTCACACACTGATATTACCTTTTTTATTTATAGCCAAGCGGCAATAAAGACAATTTCTCAAAACAAAGTCGTGCCGGAAAATAACAGAACTGATGATCTGGCAAGAAAAGGATCATCACTTGAACTGAATGACAAGTTTAGACAAGCAATTGGCAACAAAATACTAGTAGCAGCAAATAAGAGTTGGCAGAAAAATGTGGCCACTCTATAACAAACACAAAACTGAGAGAATTTTGCAAATGAGCAAAGAATCCTTGTTCTCTATTGTGGTGTGGGTGGGATTACTTGACATTAAATGCTGTAATATCTGAGATGATGATGGGGATACTTCACACTTTCTCTGGCACTATCCAGCACTATGTCACATTAAGAACCATCCAAGAACCATAGGGTCTTCAGTATAAGAGTCATAACCCCTAGGGCATCACAATGGATATACATACATACCCATACGTGGATCTAAGTGTGATGTTTGTAAAATTCCCCTATTCTATCCTTGAAACTGCTGAGCTATTCTTCAATATTTATACAGATTTGTCCAAAAAAGAAACTAAAATTAAGGAATAAAATCAAACTTAAATAAGAAATAAAATATTTTATACACAACGTACTAAACTTGCCATAAAGTTATAGCAAGTCTTTAGAGAAATAACCCTTGGATTAAACAGATATTTCCAGCCATGACAGTGACATTTTTCAAACCCTGCCATATTGCTTTTTCAATTTCCTCCTGATGTGCATTCATCATATGAAGTCACCTTTCCAAGTGGCTCTTTAGTAATCGTTTCAGAGGCGCCATTACACTAATATCCTACAACCTCGCTCATACAATCTGTCACGTACGAGTTCTACTTACTTCTAGTTACTCCGTATAAGACCATAGTCCGTGACAGATATGTATCTAGGTACTCGTTGACTACTTACGAACGTTGAATTTTAAGTTTTTTCTCTAAAATCGTTGCATTTTTGTTACACCTAGTATCTTTCAAAACCACTGAGGTAGAATGAGAGAAATAAAGATTGAAAACGAACGCCCTCAGAGTGAAAACTTTGTATACATATGTATTCCTTTTAAGTTTGTAATTTCGAAATCAAATAGCTTTTTAATCATTAATTACTCAAGGACATTAAACAAACCTTTCGATCTCAGTTGCTTTCGATTTCATATCTATAAAATCAATGACTAGTTTTTTTTTTACGACCAATAGAAGCCATAAACCAAGTTTATTTTCTTCATAAATATACCAAGCGATGCTCATAAACCAAACTAAAATTATAAAATGCTTGTATAATCATAAATATAGAAAATTGTTTTGCTTCCGATTAATGATAGTGTGCTATTATGTAAGTACATAACCAACAAAGAGAAAACAAATAAAAACTTCATCAAGTTTAGTTTAAAAATTAAATTAGTAAAGCGTAAAATATTAAAGAGGTTCTGTACTGCCTGGCATATGAAACAGTGTATCTAATCGCAGATTTTATCCAAAGATTGTTGGACTGTTTCACTTGCTGAATCGATTTAAATTTCCGGTGCCAAAATAGCTACTATGGTATCTTCAGTTTGTGGTATGTCCCGAGGGTATAGCAAAAGTAAAATAGGACCATGAACACTTCCTTGAGGAACTCCGGTAACTCGAAATATTCAGTTCCTAAGTTTCTAAGATCTTATATATGTATGTAAGTGTTCCGGCAGAACCTGTCCAAGCTTGTTCTTCAAGCCATTGTACCAAACCTTGTCGAAAGTCTGGGAGACGCCAAGAAAGCGCTAGAGCATATCTTGTTTCCCTCTATGGTTTTCTTCAATTTTATCGGTTATTCTATAAACCTGGTTTTGTGGAATGCTTGATTGTGAACTGGAATAGGTGGTTGACTAAGTGTGATTGAAATCTTGACAGCGTTTGCATTGAGGTATCGATCTTGAGTTCATTGTTATCCTCCGCTTTTACATATTACTGAGTGAGCTTCCAGGGGACTTCTTTTTCCGGAGACATTCGATCTTGATAGTGGTGACCTTGAATTTCTTACAAATGGGTTTATCCAAACTGGTTAAATAGGAACCCCTCACTACTTAGAATGTAAGTGGATTGTAAGTGGATTGTAAGGTCTCTTTTATTCGATTTTTCGAAAACTTCTTTAAAAAATCTCTTCTGAACTGTTGTTTTGAAGTTATGGGTCATGAACAAAAGTGTCTTTCATTATTTTCCATGCCTTCCATTGCTATACTTTTCAGTGTTGCCATTCTCACTCACTAAAGGCACGTGTAAGTTTCTCTCACCAAAAGAATGGCTTTAGAAGAAGATGAAACCCATCTCTTATTCACATCGAATGTAAAATATCTTTTAAACTTTTTGAATTCTAAACTAGACCGTGTCAAGTATCCGCCATCGCTCCACATTCCTTAAGTGGCAATTAATTAAAATGCAACATAAAATTGTCATAAACAGCACTCCAGTGTCAATTGAAATTCAGCGAGAATGAATCTATATCCCCAGTGGAAACGTGTAATTCAATTCACAAAATACAGTATCCAGTGTGTGTACCATCTCTAACATATTCAATGACATCCGTCTGTTACTCAATACAAACTGGAATAGATACTACCCCACGCCAGATACATAACGTAATCTCTCCACAAACGCGTGGGCAGACAAATAAAGATGTCCAAGTAATTTCCAAAATCCTACACCATGACCTTCTAGTTCGTTTAACATGGCATAGGTCGAATGGCTGGCCCATTTGTAATGAAAAACATTAATATTTCCCCCCTGTTGACACTGAAAACAGATACAGATACTCAAAATGCTGTGGTGTATCTGATGGTGTAAATATGATCACCGAGAAGCAATTTCAAGTCTCACACTTGACCTAGATTCTTGTTGGGCAAAAAGTTATTATGACAATTTTTGAAAAAAAAAAAAAAAAAAAAATTGGCTAACACATGGCACCACAGACTATTGTGGTCTCTAAGTGTTGGCTCACAAAATTTAATGAACTTGTCCAAATGGCCATGATACCGCACAAGTTAGATTCTCTAAGGATTATGTTCATGCAACGAATGACTCCCACGAATGTGCAGTCTTCCTTGGTATACTGTGGCTGTTTTTTTTCCATTTTTCAACAAATTACCGGAAAAGTTTTTTTTGAAATACGTTCTTCTTATTATACTCGGTCGGTTGTGGACGCGTTTACGCGATATTCTATGTTGCTGGGTGTAGGTGTAACATTTTTAGTAAAATGAACTTTGTAAATATACAGAGTTCCCATACTAGGATTCAGAGGATTCGGGGTGGTTAAGGAATTAAAAAGAATTAAGGTGACTGAATGTAGTTTTATCCTTGGAAAAAAGTATCTAAAACTACTGACATTGTAGGTAGTGCGATGAAAGCGGGGAAATGGATAACAAGTATTCGAGGTTTTTTTTTCTTCCTAAGAGTAGGTACTGAAGAAACTTTTTGTTTTGTTTTGAAGAGTTTCACCGGACTTGAAAACAGGAAGTCTTTTTGATGAAGGTTTTTCGCCTTCAGTCATTCATATACGTGCGGTTGGAATTTGCGAAAACTCGGAATAAGTTTATGAACTTTTTCTTAAGGTACTTATACAACAAGTTTGTAGTTAGTATAAATAATAGCAAAGTCAGCCTAGATATTGTTGGTTGATCCCTAAGGGAGAATACTTAATTATTTGGAAGTGTTTTAAATCAGACGTGAATGGGATTATCCTATGATGCGTCTAACAATTGTTATAAAGCTAAATCTAAGCAGTAAGTACTGCATGATTTATGGGTGGTATGTAATGGTAGTTATTCTTTCTTTTCTTTCTAACTACCGTATGCGATAGCTTGGGAATTGCTTTCGGTGCAACTATCTTGGGGGATTGGGCTAAAACATGTCAAATCTGGCACTTCTTTCTAAACTGCACAGAACTCATATTGTAGACTTATAAGCGGTTCAAATTTTTCAAGATCAGTCCATTACCATCCTCAGGTTTCCACACCTAGTTTGAAAAGATTCTTCTCTGTAATCTCAATAACCAAAGTACCCATCGTATCTTGTCCATAGAGACGACTTTAAATCAATAATGTTGTTAAATTAGTCCTTAATCTATGCAGGTTGGTACTTCTAGGACAAGCTCCTAAAACTTAATCGTTCAACCATAAAATAAAGAAAATTAAAAGATGTGATGAGTTTGATTAAATTGTCTGAGTGCTTGCCCAAATGTCGTATTAAATCATTCATTGGAACTAATCCAGTCATTTATACATTCATTCCTAGAAGCATCTGTAGAATAGCTATACGTTTGCTGGCATCCTTCGATGCATCAGCGGTTGGAGATTGCATTCTAGTTCCAGATTTTTGTTATGTTAAATTGTTCTGAATAAGTTGTTCTGTCCATACTATGTATCTTTTTGCTCGAAACAAGTAGCTTAGCTCCATGAACGCTGATTTTTTGATAGTAGATATAGGGTCGTGCTTTGTTACAACATAATTGATTCAAAGAAGGAAGGATTGTCGTCAAATGTATGATTGTTGGACTATCGATTTGAAGACTACTAATAAACTAAATCGTCTAAGTTTGGTTTACTCTGAGATGTGTCCGTTAACGATATATAAGTGCTACACAATTTTTTGACAATTCCCCAGTGCCAGATTATTCCAGCTGAGCTTCAGCAATCAGAAGATATAGTGCTCCCTTGGCTTTAAGGGACAATCATGTCTGATGTCTGGTTGTTTGAATCTGGTTGACATTCCCAAACTATGGACCGAAGTTGAACTGTCTTTATACCTAAAGTAGGAAAATGCTCGTATGTGGAACCAAAGAATCTCCGACCTATCAGCCTATCGTCTTTTCTATTGAAAACACTAGAAAGACTGACGTACGCAATAGCATCAGCCCATCAATGCTCTCTGCGTCAAAATATGCGTACTACAAAGGCAAATCAGTCGAGACAGCCTAGCACTCCTTAGTGCGCATCATTGAAAAGTTACTGAGCATCAAGGATCTTACCATGGTCGCGTTCCTGGACATCGAAGGGGCCTTTAACAATATCAGATCTACGTCAATCATAGATGCTCTTGTAAGTCTGAAAATCGATCCTCCGCTTGAAGTATTGATTAATTCATTGCTCGCACGCAGAATTATCAATTCACAGCTGGGCGGCGCATTGGCTAGAAGACTTGTTAGTTGCAGAACTCCTCAGAGTGGGGTTCTGTCCCCTCTTCTGTGGAATCTAGTGGTCAACGGGCTGCGATTGGACATAGAAATTACTGGATGTAGCGTGGTTGCCTATGCAGATGACATTGCTATCGCCGCCGCTTCCGGAAAACACCCTGATACTCTCAGAGAAATCCTCCAATATGCTCTCCTACGACTTACCAGATGGTCCTCAAAATGGGGACTAGGGGTCAGCCGCTGGATGTACGTATCTTAGATATTCTTTTCAAGCATTTGGCTGTGAGTGCGACTATCAGACTCAAAAGCTCTTCACAGTGGACTAGCTGTCATGAGGGCCACTCCTCGATCATATATCCCGCTGACCATGTTAATTGACCGAAACTTCCGCACAAGTATCCCTGATCGAAGTGAATGGGTCACTGCTTTCTCTCCTGAGGACAGTTCAGTCCACTTCTACACGGACGTCTCCAAGACTGACGAGAGGGTTGGTTGTGGTGTCTTCTCCGATAAGTTCAATCTGAGCATCTCCTTCCGCCTTACAGACCATTGTAGCGTCAAGCGGAAGAGATGAATACCGAAGACATCGCAATGACCATAGTAATGGACATTGAAGGTGCCTTCGATAAGATATGCTTCAAAAGTCTCAGAGTAGCCTTAGAAGAACTCAGGGTTAACCCTTTGGTGGTGAGATGGGTGGACAATATGCTGAAATGTGGAGCGGTGGTGTCAGCAACAAGTGCTCTCCATTAATGCGAAAAAGACAGATCTGATCATCTTCACAAGGAAGAGGAGAGATCTGGAATTTCAGCCCTTGACACTTTTCGAATCGGAGCTGCAGGTGACCAGGAAGGTTAAGTATCTGGGTGTATACCTAGATGCTGGACTAACTTGGAACTTCCATGCGGAAGAGAAGATTAGAAAGGCAAAAAGGGGGCTTCATCAGTGCAAACGGTCATGATAGATGGCAGAGCGGGGACAGGTATCTTCTCAGTAGAACTGAAACTAGCCTGTCATATGAGTCTGTGGGAAATATACCTCAGTCTATCAAGCCGAGATGATTGCTCTGTTGCATGCGTTGAGTCACCTGAAAGAGGGTCAGGTTGAGGGTAGAAACGTTACCATATTACTGGACAATCAATCAGTGATTAGACGCATGGAGCATACAGATATCAATACATCACAGGCATTGGAATGTGTTCATCATAAACTCAATGAGTGCTCATCTCGAAATCAGATGACGCTGCTCTCGATGAGAGGGCACGTAGTAACTGAGGGGAATGAAAAGGCGGACTCTTTAGCAAAGCAAGGGTCAACCTTGGAGTTCTTTAGTTCGGAATCATTCGCTGCTATTGGTAAAGGGATAGTAGGACACCTGATTAGCAACTTCTCCGCCGCGGAACACCAGAGAAGGTGGTCAACCGTGGAAGATTCCAGGCCAGCGAAAATGGCTATTAAAATGCCGATTGGCACCACTCATAGAGAAATTCTAATGCTAGGGCGAAGAACACTGAAATGGGTGGTAGCGTTATCTACAGGTCATGGAAATTTCGGCTATCATCTAAAGAAGATTGGTTTTCTACAGGACGACACCTGGGAACTATGCCTGGAGGAAGTTGGGACGGCAGCACATATATTGTGTCAATGTCCGGCGTTAGCTAGCAGAAGAAGGGAGGTCTTGGGGAGCTACTGGGTAGATACCCAGAGGATGAACCAGATTTCTTTTAAACGAGTTGACAGGAGAAACCAAAGCCAGAGGGGAACTGTGGAGAAATCCGGAGAGACTCTCGGGCTAAGATGGATCGTGGAAGAGAGACGAAAAGGAACCCAACACGATGGTCTGGTTCGTAATCTCTCGAATAATATGTATATAAAAAGGCGCCAGTTAATATCACCGCCTTCTCCTTCCTTGTCGACAATTACTTACACATTAGATACTTATACAACAAATGTATCTGTTTCTTTATATTTTGCAAATTCATTTACAATGAGAAATGCTAGGAAATGAACTGGTTACCGAATGACCTCCTTCGAGACAGTAAAATCAACCGACTGGAGGATAAATGTCCTCGGTACCTAAATGGACCTATAGTATCTACTTACATGTACGAAATAAATTAATCACTTATCATTATACGTATCCATATATAGGAATGAACTGCTTCCTCTATGTAGTGCTATAGATAATTAAGGGTTGCTGGTGGTATTTTTTTGGAAACCCTGCGAGTCACACGAATGTAATAATGTTAGACACATTCTTGTGACAGTCATTATCATACACTCAATTTTTTTTCTAATTAATTAAACTAAAAACTTTTAGCGCAAAAACTACCACCAACCAGATAAAATTTAGCACCATCCATGTTGTTAGAGTGCTTCGTTATCCGCTTAATTATTTTACATTCATTCCACTCTCGGTTTTACTCATCGCGACTCTTCGGTGGCAGGCAGTCCGGTTCAATCGGTTACCACGTGATTGTCCTGGTTTTATTTTTAGAAATAGTTTTAGGTCTAGGTGCATTCACTTTTTGTATCTATTGGGTTTTTTATTTTATTTTTCTGGGGCGTGTTGTTTGTAGTGCAACTGCACTCGCGTGAAAAAAGTTGCAAAACTTCGCGTGGATATTTGCCAAATCAGACAAAGTGTCGTCAGTTGTTCTTGTTTCTCATATTTTTCTTTTTGTTGTTGTTTGGTTTTGTAAAACACCTCGGGAATGGGGAACATGCAGCGTTGCCGATTAATTTATTCTAGTTCTACATATGTATAGTTAGCGCTAGTGTTGGGCTATGTAAATTCTTTTACCCATGGCGTATGTACATAGTGTAGCGTTTCGTGTTGAATCGTAGTTCGAGTATATCGACCGGTCCTTAGAGGAAAATAAAAAAAAAAACAAAAAAAAAAATTCGCAACGTTTGTGCTTTTCCAAGTCATACATCACATTTCGCGACATGCAGTAGTCCTGGACACGCCAGCCAGCATGGAAATCGAGTTTCACTGTGGTCTGACTGTAATTAAAGGGCGTGCAGCAGCATGGAAGCTCATGTATGTATGTAGTTATAGTGGGTCACGTCTGGATGAGTTCCCACCTGTGAATTGGTTGCAAATTTGATCCGAGAATCCATTAGAAAAGAAAAATGTACAGTGTATGCATCTGCATATATGTAAATGGGTTCATGTGAGGCTTGTTTCACTTGTCAGAGGGTGGAAAACAAAAAACCAAAGTGGTTGTACAAAGGAAAAGGAAGTCTTTTTGCCATAATGATGTTATCCCTATTGGGATATGGTTTTGGTTTGTAACTCTTCTATGGAATAACATTGAGCCTTCGAAAGGCACAAGGCAGCTCTGTTTTCAAAGAGTAACCGGATGAAAGGGCTTTTTTTAGTCTTTGATTTCACGTACTACATAAGTACATACCTACTAACAAATATTAGCATAATAGGTTCAAAGTAGAACTTGACGTTAAAGACAAAGGCTTGGTATCGAACTCAATGGAACAAGTCTTTACTCCGAAAATCTAAATAGTGGAGAACGGATACACAAAAGATATGTCATTGTTCCTTCGTCTTTCGTCTCTACTGCTTCTACAGAAATCGTTGAAGGGAGCACAAAGCCTTCTGGCATGTCTGACTATCAGACAGTGCCCTGTAAGGGCGTCAACTATCTTTCTTAGATTTGTCCTATTGACAGAAATAAGTCTTCTACACTGAGTTACAAAAAAAAGTGGCGCACCTTGATATTTCGCAATTACTTCAAGTAAATTGGAAAAAAATGTTTTTTTTTAATACAGTTTTGTTTATTAATATTAAAATAAGTAATTCATGTTAAAAAAAAATTAAGACCTTAGAAATAAAACATAAATTAAGGAAAATGGACAAAAACTTCATAAATTAACATTTTACAGTTTTATTATTAATTTATTTTTCAACGAGTCCTTGTTCCTGTAATAGTGTGTATTGTCTCTCCGAACATCTAACAAACCAGATATTTGCCGAGGCATACGTTGGATTAAATTTTTTACGATGGTATTGTCCAAAGTGTCCCATTCCTCGATCAGAGCAGATCTCAGGCCGCTAAGTGTCTCTGGAAGGGCAGATCGTATCCCAATCTTTTTCTGCAGCAGGTCCCAAACGTGTTCAATGCGATTTATGTCCGAATTTATCGCAGTCCAAGCCATCACGTCGATTTCCACTTCTTGCAAATATTCAGTAACGCACCTGGCGACGTGTTGTCCAGCATTTTCTTGCATCAGCAAGAAGTTTTCCTCCATAAATGGTGCGAATAGAACCACATATTCCTCCACAATGTTGGTGATATAATACGTAGAGGTCACTGATCCTTCCATGATGCACAGCTCGGTTTTTCCGCGTATGACAATTTCTACCCACAGCATGACGAAACCGCTCCAGAAATATTCCCGCTGGGCAACTGTTGCCGAAGAGTATCTCTCATCTTATTATCCCCACACTCTGCTTCGTCTATCTGTTGAGCGGAGACGAAACCTGGAGTCATCAGTGGAAAGGACTCTACCCCGGCTTGGCCTCTGTTGTACCGTGAGTCTCGATACAATGGTAGGTCTTCTTGCTCAGGACACTTTCTACTAATCGCCTCCTCACCGTTTGAGCATTCACAGCTGTCCCTCTAACCTGTTCGAAGTCTGTGAGCCAGCTCAACTGCTGTTTAGAGACGATTCTGAAGACTTTGAATATGACCAAATATCGGTCATCCCTTGCGACCTGATCCTTGACTCGGTTTATAGGATTGTTTAATGGCTTTTTTTTAACGTATTCTCCGGTTTTCTTATCATAATATCGGCATAGAGCACGCCCCGGTCACCCTCAACTAAAGCCAGCGCAGATGCGACTTCTTGTGCCATTATTTGCATATTTTTTTTACAAAAATCAGTAAGAACTGATAACTAATCAAATTAAAACAAATCCAGAACAAGAAACTTAATAAAACACAAACGGTTATCATGGAAGCTAAATTTGGTATGTCTCACGTCTGTAGGAAAACACGAACACAACTCGGTTTTCTTTCAATACGATGTCCACATCACAAAGAAAATTAAAAGAAATTATGCAAACTAGTAAACAAATAAACCATTAAACCAGTAACCCATTAAAAACAAATAAAGTTCGGCAAAAATATAGCCACATATTACCAAAATGATAACAACATACGAAAAAGTATCACTGCGCCACTTTTTTTGTAACTCAGTGTAATTTTTCTGCAATGCAGCTCTAGCTAGATTTGCTTAAAAGGGAGATTTGTGGTGATATTGTTGCACCTACTGTTTGCCATTCTAATGGCTGTGGCATCTAATTGGAATTTTGTCGATTTAATAGGTGCTGACAGTTCCCCAGTAGTGTAAGGGAGGTTCCGGACTGAACCCTCCTTAGCTAGCTCGTTGGCTTTGCAATTGCGTTGAATATCCCTGTTCATTAAGGTTAAGATCAGTATTGCTTTACCAATTTGAATCAAATTATTGGCGATTCCAAGGGTCTTATCGCAGTTTGGCTATCTATGTAGAAAACAATAGCGCTTAACTCTATAGAGTTAATCGTAAGCCAATTCACGGCTTCACGGACTGCTGTCACTTCTGCTTGAAATGCATTACAGTGGTGTGGCAGTCGTGTGGTGATACAAATATCCAGTGCATTGAAGATAGACCCGCAACTGTTCCATCTGTGTAAATCTTTGACGCAAATTCATTTAAAATTTCTCCCGATGCCCAAGCGCTTCTGCTAGGAATCCTGGTTTTATACTTTCTGTTAAAGTCCAGATAGAGGAAATGTAGACCGAATTACTAGAAATATTGTTGCGGCCGTTTCGGATGCTTGCGGGGTCCATACTTCCAGGAGCCAGTTGCAAGGATTCCCTAAGCCGTAATCCTACTTTAGCCGCTATCAGCTTCCCAAACATATCAACGGGAAGCAGATGGAACATAGTTTGCAGTGCAGCTGAGGGGTAGTTCTGAGAGCGCCCGTTATACAGACGCAGGATAGCCTTTGAAATATTATAATGCTGCTTTTCTTGTTCAGTGCCGTCCACCAGACTAGTAAACAATCCGGCGCTGGAGTCGCCAGTTTGGGCCTTAGGCCTTCTTGCATGAATAGAGTGCAATTGAGGCCTTCTTAGGAGAGTATTGAATATTCAGTTTCCAGATGAGTTTTTTTAATCGGAAATACCCCCAAATATCTTTCGAAATCTGCTAATTGCGGTTCAATATCCTTGAGATTTGAAGGAGTTGTTATTTTGTACAGTCTTGTGAACAATACTAGTTCAGTCTAGGACTGATTAGCTTTGAGACCGATAGTATCCTTCCACTTTGCAAGTTCATTTAGTGCACACTCCATCAAGTCTCTAATTGTGGGAAGGACTTTCCCTAATATTTCTGGTTTGATTGCGCATACGCCTGTGGCTTCAATGTAGTGTGAAGGACATGATGATTGCAAAAATTGGTCAATTAAATTAAAAAAATTGTGAGAAATTCTACAATTTCTCCGATCATGACAAGTATTGCTGGCAACAGATACATAAAGAGTTTGGATCCTTTCAATTTCCGGTTTTATTAGTCAGGCTTTAAAAATTTCTATCATTTCAACGTTTTCTCTACTCAAGTTGGGGCCTATTTAGTCAGATTCTTTCAATTGCATCCTTACTATCTTCTAAATCCTGTAGAGGATTAGAAAAACAGCTCCTTGGCTGTCGATGTAGATATCGACCACTATCCTAGAGTAAAGTTTCCTGGACAATTCTCGTGCCGCTTCTGCGATTGCTACTTCCGCGATTGCTACTTCCGTTGTAACGCAGTACCGTGGTTTGCAGGGCATAATGAGAGTATAATTTCGGGGTCAGACGAGTAGATGCCAGATCCCACTGTGAAGACTGACATTCTATTCGGGTTAAGGGCCCTACTGTTGCCCAATCTTCTCTTGAGGGGAAATGGATAGTGGAGAGGATCACCTCTGTTTTCACTGGGTTTATATTTAATCGATATCTGTGGGCCCATTTGTGTAGGTTATTGAGGGTAGTTTCCAGCAGTTTGGTGATGATAGGCAAGTGGGCCATGACCAGTGTCTATAGTAAAGGAGATAGGATCCTCCCTTAAAGGGTTACTCAAGAGGCAAGTTTATAAGATGGTACTACAGTGGCAACTTTTCTGCAATTGGCCTGTGTCTGATCATCTTAGGAACACACTTTGTTGATTGGGTGTTGGACATACAGGAACTAACGTGGCACATCTTCACCTCTTTCATCTCGAGATCTGAAAATCGAAAAGCGATAGTCGAACAACCTCTTCATTCACAACGAGTAATAGTTTGGTTTTGGTTATGATCTGATGGAGTTATGTGATCGTTCTTTTTATTTATGGACAACCAGGCTGATGAAACCGTTGCGTATCAGTGAATATGGTGCATTATTGGGCGATAACTGACTTTTATGGCCTGGAGTTGATGTTTTGGATACGGACCAAAATAAAATTCCAACAATGGCGTTCCATGACACATTAGTGGATAAACAATCGGTTTATTGCGTAAAGATGGTCGTGTAAATTCTCAATTTTGTCACCAATTAGTCTATCATTATGCACCAGCAACAATTCAGGATTTCAAAAACAATTCGTGAGCGAATATTGGGCGATATTGTCTTCCAATTATTTTTCGAAGTCATCTCAAAATGTGATGAAATATTACCTGAAAAGACTGACCATCTGCAAGGAAAGATGAGTGCCTGAATATTCTCTGGATTGTTTGCATAGCATCAATCTTTAACGCTAAATTGGTTTCAGCAAACCAGTCTCATGAACTGTCATCACAACCTTGTGTACACCACCTACAGTTGGTGCATTATTTCGACCGAAATTTCTTTTCAAATCCCCACTATTTCGGCAACACAGCATCCAGCCTAAATCGATTAATTTCGTACCACGAAAATATAATACTGAGTTTTTATCAATTTTTTGACATAAGAGCTGTCAGTGTCAAAATAACACATGATTCAAAAAGAAACCAACAGATGGCTCACCCTATATATTGCATATTACACCGCAAATTTTGTTCGAGGATATTATCTAAAATGATACTCTATCTATCTATTTCAATAAAAGTTTCGCATAAGTATTCAAAAATAATCGGCACGGTTTTTTAAGGATATTTCCAAGGGATGAAGAAGCCTTTTTTATTCGAAAGCCTGACAGCTACGATTATACATAGATGTAGAAAAGTATCTACTTCTGGTCTGATTGATCTTCTGGACTTGATCTTAAAGGGCGGGCAACCATTTAAATCTAGTCTAACCAACCTACTAATTATCTACTATTTAAACACTGGATGTATCCCAATTACCAGCGTGATAGTGATAATTGTCAGAAAGTCAAACTCGTTGTACATTGAACTTCGATATCTGAATTTCATTAAATTTATTAAACAAACATCTATTAAGACACAAAAAGTACTCTCTCACAACAATGTCTGTAATTAATTACTATGGAACATGTAAACAATATACATTTATGTACATATGTACATGTCATCACAGTCTACAACCCATGTATGTACAACTACCTAACGCAGCGCAAACAGTGAGTGTATAGCTTTCCTATTGTCAGTCGGCATTTTGATTGCTGTTCTTGAGCTTTCTTAAACATGTGTACATATATATAACCAGAAAATACAAAATTATTGTAATTGAGTAGTTAAATACATAGTATGTCATAAAATTGATTACTGTGGCGTAATCACTGATGCACTGTTTACAATGTACGAGTATCTACTGTATATGGTCAAGACTTATCCGATTTTTATTTTCAATTTCATTACAGATTCCACGAAGGGTTCTCAATTTGAAATACGTATTCATTCACATCAATCCAGCTACACATTTCGAAACCAATGACCGGCGCAAGTGAATTGCTCCATACATCATAGAATGTCATCAGCATAAAGCACAGTCACTGCGAAAAACGCCTGTCCACGGTTAAAGTTTTTAGTTTACATATTTCTTTATATAATTTTCGTTATTTAATTCAAATCTATTCGGGAGTAAAAATAATAAAATAAAAAAATAATTGAGATCGATGATCCGTGATCGGCTTACAGAATGTACAAATGTAAATGCTGTTGAAAGTATGTATAAGGCTAAGAATAAAATGCGATAGAAAGCGAGTACCAATCGAAATTACAAATTCAAATCGAAAGGGAAAATATTCGTTGTGACGTAAAAAGGTGTCGAAAGAATAAATTCAATTTCGAATAAATTACACAATCGGATAAAAGCCGTGAAGATATGGATGACGGGCGGATAAGTATTCCACTCGTCGCTGGTAAGGACAATACAAATAGTGCGATGATTCTCGCGGCCGGTACGGTTAGCTTCCAAGCTTCAACAAACTCAACATCAAATCAACATAGTGCCATGGCGACATCTGTTGCAAAGGTCCAGACGGATTTCGTTGGGAATAATTTGAAAAATGGTGCATTAAATCATGGGTAAGTTTAGTTGTAATATTATTTCATAAAAAAAAGGCATACTTTTGTACATGGTCAATTCAAAGATTTGTTTATTCTATGCATACATAGCATAGTTCAGAAGAACAATATGATATAATTAAGGAAGTTCCACAATGTATCTAAACGTAACAATGATTGTTATTTTACAATCATTTTATTTTTCAAGAAGTCTTCGGATTCATAAAATTGGTCCCCAATTTGAATATACCCATGAATCATTTGTCTGGCATTTATTAAAACCATTGAAACCATGAAATCGTGTAAATCGTGAATCATATTTACGATAACGTTGAAGCCTGGGCTTTCATTATGAGTGGTGCAATCATCTTGAATGTTTTAGCTTAGACTTTCGCTATTTATTTATATAATTTTGTTATAATCTTCTTTTGGATGAGGCTCATCTATATGTAGCCATTGGGACGGATGTTGATTTTACTCTCGATAAAAGATATACTCTTTGAAGTGAGCTCCGACATGATTACCAGTAGACATACAGGCATTTAGGGATTATTTGTCCAAAGTTGCCTATTTATTACTTTTAATTTAATTTATTTGTTTATTTCTCAACAAAGAACAAGATTTATGATAAAAAGAACAAAAGATAAATTGTATATAAAACAAATCATATAAATTATAAATCCATAACTATTATGCTGTCAATGTTGCATTCCGCCAAAAAAGTAACTACGTCACTGATACATAAGTTAAATAGGATAGGACCGATATGACTGCCTTGTGGGACCCCAGATGACACATGAATTTTGTGAGAAATGTAATTTCGAAAATTGACGAACTGTCATCTTTCGGATAAAAAGGATAATAACCGTCGTAAAAAGAATTTGGAAATCCTAACTTATTAAGTTTATAAAGCAGTAACTTATGGTCAACACAGTCAAATGCTTTACTGAAGCCAGTGTATGTATACATTGCGTTAACTTGGATAGAATTACTAATCTCAGAGATAAATTTCTGAACTGAAGAAGATTAGTCACTGTGGATAAACTTTATTATCATACCGAAGTAACATTCTAAATCATTCCATAGCACTTTGGACAATTCCAACGGTGCAAAGTGACCACGATTTTTATGATATGTACTGTGTACTAAATTCGGTTATTTATCCTTAAGCTGTCAATCACTGACATGCAGAATATCTTGCCTAAATCTAGCACATCCCATTGGTATATTCGCCGGTACACGCTCCAATTGCAAATCTCTCTGCGACTTTGCATGCTGCTCTGCATACAATCTCTGAAACTTAGTTATCGAATCCAATAAATAGTAAATCATAACATTGTCCAAAAGATAGAATTTCTTTTTAAGACCACTATCACGAAGTTTCCTATACTCGACATTGGAATTTCTCTAGAATCAACTGGATCGTTGAGAAGAACAGTTGCTATAGTATATGGCAGTAACCCCATTGTTCAATGACATTTAATTTCTCTCCTACAGGTAGATCGAATTCCTCTTGATCCTTGTCGAAGAAGAGCGGTGAATATAAGCTCGAGATGAACAGTTTGATATTTGATATTGAAGCGTTGGTGAAGCACATATTTGTGTGATGTCCAATCGTGTTCTCTGAGAAAAATGTTACAAGATTGCTTCCGATAACACTTTCCTAATTACCGCCTTGAATAAGGAATCGTTTATGACCAAGGCGAAGCATTAGATTACGGAAGACTTTAGACATTTCTGCCGGTCCAAAGTTTTTCTTAGCAGAGCCCTGAAGATATCCATAACCAACGAGACAACTTCGATTAAATAATCATGATCTTTCGAATGAAATGAGTTCATAGAATTCCCGAATGGATCCTGGCCAACCATGTAGCAAGAGCAAGGGTATCACCTTCTTCGAACCAGTTTTCGTTGGTTTTACATGCAAGAAGTGGATATTTAGTCCCTGAGTGTGTGTGGTAAATTGTACTCAGTGCATTAGGTTAAGTAGTCGTCCCACCAATAGGTGATGGTTTTTTTAAAGCATTGCTATCGAATCCATATTCAAAGCCAACATCCTCCATAGGTTCATGCAAATTCAAACGACAAGCCAGCCCCTGACTATGTTTAGCAACAGCATCATCGTACATATCATGCTGATTGCTGGAGATTAAAGGTTTGCAATGAACGTATAGGTTTATGATTATTGTTTCCATATACACTGCTGGGCATAAGTTTGGAATCACCTAGTAATTTTATCCTTTTCTCGAATTTTTGGAAAAAATACAGAATTTTAAAAAATATCATCGATATCAAGAGTCTTGACTATAAAGTAGCTTTACAATGTATATGCCGTATATAACGTGGGCCATCTGTTGGTTTCTTTTTGAATCATATGTCATTTTGACACTGACAGATCTTATTCGCTCAAAAAATTTACAGACACTCAGTATTATATTTACGCGGTACTAAATGAATTAATTTACACTTGAACAACGTTGGTAAATATCACAAATTTACTTTCAAAGTGGATGTTGTGTTGCCGAAACAGTGCGTAAAAAAAAATCTCGATCGAAATAAAGCAGCAACTGCAGCTGGTGTATACAAATGTGTGGTGAACGTTCGTGAGACTGGTTTGATGAAATCAATTTTGTGTCAAAAATCGATTCTATGCGAACAATCCAGAGATGATTCAGTGACTCAAGAACAATATTGGTCAAGCTATTGGTAAAAGAGGGGCCAAAACCATCGAAAATGTATTGAAAAATTCGGTTGACAGGATGGCCCACTACCAAGCCGGCCGAAACGGTCATTTGAATTAAGTAATATGCCATAATTAATCCTTTGAGCTATGTACATACTCGCTTTAACATACAATGTGATCTTTAAAAATATGCTGCAGTATCTTCACTTATCTGTGTCTGTAACACCTAGAATCTGAGCTTGTTTCCTGACAACCTCTGGCTAATCTTAACTGTGACCTGTCTAGTCTACGAATTGGACGGTTGAACGGCGGCCGTAAAGGTCTAGGTACATACTTATATTCTCTAGCTCTTTAAGCACAGTCTGATTATCGACAGCGAACTTCTGGTTGAAAGATGCTGCAAGTAAGCTAGGCCCTAGATCCCATGGACCTATCGCACCAAATATTTGTTTTATTTTATTTGTTCATTCGTTTACTATATCAAGAGCTCGAAAGCAACACAAACATCTGTTGAAATCATGTTTTATTTCGAGAAATGAGGAATCCAGATATTCACAGTCACCCATTTTCTATTATCTTATAGATACAATTTTGCAACAGAATCAATAGCTCCTTCGAATGAGCCATACCTCTGCTTCTTTCCGTATTCCATCACTTTTTTGTTCTAAAATTTTGAGATAGATAACTTTACAGAAAACTATATTTCTTAGGCGAGAAGGAAACCTCCTCTTATAAAAAAAAATCTCTTGTATAAAATCACCGATACTTGATAAAATACTTTTAACGAATACCATTTAACGATTGCGTAACATTGCTCACACTTGATTACAAGTTTCATTGTCCTTCATCCCATAAAGTCTGCAGTCATAATGAAACTTTCAGCAATCCAATCGGAATCAGAAAATGCATGTCGTCACGCCAAACAATTCTGTAAAATATGTGTGGGTAGTCATAAAATAAATTATTACCCATGACTACTTGAGTTTATAGCTCTGTTCCCTCTTAACTAACCCTAATCGCGCTTGTCTGACTATAACTCTTTCTGGTACGTCAAAGTGACAGTAATCTTGGGAACATAAATATTTTATAACCCTATCACAACCTTAGAGAGTCTTTACCAACAGCTGTGAGTATCTACACTTATGCTGCTGCACATCGTTTAATCAATCATTTATTAATCCATATGCACCACCCTGCAGTATTTGCATTTTCCAAGAAGCTACACGTCATAATCCAACTTTATTAGGAGAAAACAAAAATCGCAGCCATCACCTGAGAAAATATACTTACCTACTCAAAGTGGGTAGTAATGAGAAAGAAAAAAATTAATTTCAGTGAGTCCTTCCTTCATTAATATTCATATCCTTCATGACAGAAAAAAATAAATAAAAAAAAAAAAAAACAGCAAACTCATTTCTTCGCAATACCTTTACCTTTCGATATTGGTCACGAAAGGTAAATTAATTTGCCTTCTCATTCAAGAAAGAGGAAGTGGATTCAGGGAGGGGTAGGAAATTGTTGTTTCTGCGGCTTTAATTAGCCAAATCATGGCAAGAAGTAGCCAACTAAACACTGAGGTAATTTCGATTGCAACCAACATGACAGATAAATCGATATTTCGTTTCTTAAATATTTATATGAAAATTACAAGAATTAAAGGCAAACTACTATTTTCAAGAAGTTGGCATACTTAATGATTTAAGGAACAGAAATGGATCGATTTCCAATAGACCCTTGACACGTCTTCTTTACTCCTTTACTTCTCCATTACTCCCGTAACCGGTGAATATTGAATGTTTTTTCTTTTAAACTACGAAACACTTGAATCGTTGTTTGAATATTCTCACGGGGTAAGTAGGGACGATATCCTGACCTTAATTTTTCAAGTGTTCTACTTTGCATTTATTGCCGTAGTCGTCATAAACGAGATGAGTGGTGGCAATATCGAAAGAATTTCCGGTTGTGGGGAGTTTGTTGATTGCTTAATGGAATGAGTTTTATTTTCGATCAGGACCTCTCCATGTCCCCCCGGTGGCAGGAAATTTTCAATTATGAATTTATTTTTAGATTTCTGCTGAAGGTACGTTATTTAGTACACACTTCGCAATATTTTTCATTCAAGATACAGTCTGAACTACAACGACAAGAGATTCATTGAAGGATGCTCTGATTAAGTTCTGATTTGTAGTTCATGCTTCCTGTAACACAATCTATATCATGTTCATTTTCTTTTTGTAAATATTAGGATGACTGAATATGCATTTCCCATTTCGTAGACTATTCCTTGTGCATTACGTGATTCAAAACGAAACGAGAAATATTTCATTCTTAAGCATGGCCTATTTTTCGCGAGCACACTGTATCTGAACGTACATTTTCGCGTGGTATTTCCTTATGCAAGGAGTGAGATAATATTTTAACGGGATGATAAATATAGATTCTGTCATATTCACGATAATAACCATTATGTTTCAATGTGAAGGAGCTAAATTGAATTTTACCATCCTGCACATCTGCTTGTGCGAAACTGATCCTTCTGAATGGAACTACTATTATAGCAGTACAATAATATGGAAATGAGTTTTTTTTTCCAATATAAAACAGATAGTTAATCAATTTCACAAAAGACTGGCTGTTCTATTCTCGTCCTGATATTCAAATGGCATTGGAGATACATACATAATGTAACGTTTGTTTGTGTTTCTGTTGATATGGTTTAGGATTTCAAAAAAATTCACACGTATTCTATTGGTTGGATAGAAAAATGAGTAAACATTCATAAATATGATAGATTCAACGAAAAGATACAGGAGAATATATAGAGATAGAATTGGGTATCTCAATGCGAGAGAGTCAAACCAAACGTTGTCTATGCAACATCTGTTATCAAGACTATTTTTTTTTGAACAAAGTGGAGGTAGATCCTCTGATTCAAATCGATTTGAAGCTTGAAACGAAATCCCTTCAAAATTGAACGTCGTTGTGTCCAGTTCAGTTTACTTCTACACTAAGCCCTACAAGACCTAAAGTTTGTGGTATCTTCTCTGAAAAGCTCAATTTGGGCCTCTCTTTCCGCTTACCAATATCGGTCAGGGATCATCATCTTCACTCTACATGTACACATCTAGCGAAGCTGGATACTATTAGTAGGACCAGCCACAGATGGGTCATCATAGATCAGCTACGTAATCTAGACGTCAACATACTAAAAGGCTGGCCTTCTTTTCAAATAGTTTTTGCAAGAGCTGTAGAGACGACTTACTCACTTACTTCGGGGTGAATCTGGGCCTCAACCAACAAGCCGCTAAAGATAGCCCAGTCGTTAGCTCTAGATGCACCTCCAGTTACACACTCCAAGTCGGTTGAGGTCCCCTTCAACTTATGCGTGCAACCTAAGGTGATGTCTTCCTCTACTGAGTTGTCCGTTCGGGTTGGATTCAAAGACTCTGCAAGCCAGAGCACTGGCGTCTATTCGCTCTATATGTCCTAACCATCTTCGACATTGAATCTTCTCCTCTAAAGCCTGTTAACGAAAACAGGATCAAACATTTTTCAAAGAATATTTCTCTCGAAGCGACTGAGGATATCTGCTTCCACTTTAGATAGAATCCAAGCCTCAACGCCATAAAGCAGGACTGAAATGATCAAGGTCTTCTACAGAGTATTCTTAATTTTTCGGGGTAGGGCTCTACTACTCAATTGCCTTCTCAGCCCAAAAAAAAGCGATTAGCAAGAGTTATAAATAAATATTTGGCGCAACAGGTCCATGGGACCAAGGGCCTTGCTTCTCACAACCACATGTGTCGTTCTGTCCATTTCGTCGATATTGTGTGCATTTCTTGTTGAAAGTATATACTTGGCTTTGCCCTAGTTAACCATGAAAGTTATTTTGGCAGCTTCCGTTAGAATACTGGCGAATGCATCGGTGACATTCCGCTGAATTCTACCAATTGTGTCAATATCGTTGGCGTACGCCAGCAGTTGCACAGACATTTAAAAGATTGTGGCTCCGGAGTGGTTTTTGACATCAAAGGTCTCGATAAAATCGTTACGGACCTTGGCACATCAGCGAGCGTTCTCCATAGTCATCCTGCACAAGCGAACAAGTTTGGCAGGGATGCCAAAACTAGGCATAGCTCGGTATAGCCCGTCTCTATAAATGCTATCACATGCGGCCTTAAAATCGATAAAAAGATGGTGGGTGTCCATTTGAACTTCTTGGGTTTCTTCCAGGATCTACCGGAGCGTGCAGTTTTGATCATCTGTGAACTATCCTGGCCTGGAACCATACTGATAATGGTTCAGACGTTCACACAATATGGCCGATAGGGTCTTGTATGCAATGTTGAGGAGACTGGTACATCTGTAGATGGCGCAAGTAACGGGTCTGCTTTCTTGTGGATCGGACAAACAATACTGAGATTCCACAAACTCATCTGACCAATTCTTAGAAATGAGTTAGTGTATGCTCTCTACCACGTCATTTCCAGCTTTGAACAGCTCGGCTGGTAGGTCGTTGTGTCCAGTAGCCCATGGATTTAAGCTTGGATATTGGTATCCTTACTTCGTTTTGGTCAGGTGGATGGAAGTTTTGGCTTTCATCGTCTAGATTAAATGGTTCATTCTGCCTGACAGTCTGCAGACGAAGTTTTTCCATATTCTCACCACCGACTATGACTCTACTACGAGGTTTCCTTCTTCATCTTCACTTTGCCGTTAAAATCGCGAAACCCTCTAGTACGATTTAAACGTCATATTTAGGACATGGCTTGTAAGTTTTATCGAGGAGCTCATAGAAACATTCTTTGGTGGCATCGTCCTTTTCCTCTGTAGGGGCATGAACACATATTTAGCTTATGATCGCGAATTTAGCCTTGATGCGGATTGTCATAAGACGCTCATGTGTCGAAAGCTCAAAACTTCTTGCCTACATCCGAATAAGAACTGCTTCTGTTCCCTATAACAATCATCGTAGTAAATGTCATAGTTTTTCATCCTATATGACTGATGGCCAATGCTTCCTTGGAAGCCAGATTGAGATGTTTACCAATGCAAAGAGAAGACTAGGTACCATATAATATGATCCTTTAGATAGTTTTTGAATAGGAAATTCCACCATACAACAAATATCAGATGATCCTATAAATGTGCTAAATAGCGGCAAAACCATTGTCCTGAAAAAACATGTAACTTCCACATAACTTTGCATCACCTTCTGTTGTAAATTGAGTTATATTTTGGTGGCTATTTTTTTAAGGTAAGGACACATTGTTGCAGTTCTGACTATCCAAAGGACTGTATGAATTGAAAAACATTTGCATTATAGTTTATGATGGTCTCTACACATTCGTGAGCAGGATCGGTAAATTTTGGTTTATCCCGTCGCATTGCAATCCCACGACCACGAATATGACAAGTTTTAAGAATACGTATTAATTGGCACTATTTGCTACTGCACCCACTTTCAGGACTCATCTCTGGACTAAATACACATACGTTCATCGTCAATCTTTGACCTTACTTACTTCAAACTAAATCCCAACTCATACCTTTCTTCATTCGTTTCTTCGAAACACGACGAGCCATTGTTTACTTCAGTGTAAACCCAATAAATCTCCATTAGAACAACATCACTTAACCGATAGCCAAATATCCATAAATATGCCATCAAGGTCATACAAAAATCATTCGACTCTGAAATCCTTAGAAGACCCACGCATCTCATTCTCGTCTAAAAAAAAAAAACAGAAAACACATTTCATTTCTTTCAATTGAATAAAGATGACCTTTTTCAACTGAAGCTCTCAAGGCACATATTGACTACCACCCACTTCGATTCTGCTCTGACCTATTTGCCGCAGGATCTCGACAAGTAAGCATAGTTACATAATTCAATGAACACATGTACATATGCTATGAAGCCAATTGATAAGTCATGTGTGAAATCCCATTTGGCGCGTAAAAACTACTCACAAGGAACCACCTACTGACTTATAGAATTATATTCATCTATGAATAATGTCTACTTGAAGCCATGTTGGATAATTTCGTATTCCCCCCATCACCCTCAGAACAATATATATATAACGTGTGGCACTGACAGATAAGTCAGTAACCTTATAATCAAGGATAATGCTATCACTTCATATAGTACCCATTTCGTATTAAGTTACAGTAAAAGAAAAAAAAAAGAAAAAACTTTAAACATGACAGAGAACTTACAGCAAGGGCAAAAAGTCTATGTACATGTCCTTAGAAAAAAAAAAACTTTCATGAACACAAAACGAATGACGTTAAACGAAAATATTGTTAGTATGTGTCAATTAGTTTGACAATGGCATTAAATGTTTCTCATCCTTGCGTCGATATGAACACATTCATGTGGGTGTGCATCCATTTGGTACGAAAATGATAGCACCCTCGAAGCAATGTTTGCATTATCCTTGAAGTTATTCTATCGATTTTAAGTAGTCTTTCAAATGCTTTTAGGAATAATATTCGTTTTGTTCAAGGTTTTTGTTTTCTACGTATGTACATATACGCGGATGATGTGGCGTATACGTAATATTTTGTTTTCTTAATTCTATTTTTAACAAATTTATATTTATATAAAAACCTGTGTGAAGATGTCTAGGAATGTATCTATATTAAGTTAATTTTTTTTTTGTTTAATGGATTGTTAATGAGTAGCACGTGAAGTGGACTGTAACACGCCGCGTTGGTCGTTACAAAATTATGTTACCTACCACTACCGCAGTCTATTTGAATTAATTGATTTGTGATTCAAGTTTGTTTGTAACTAATAAGTTTAATAGACTAATTGGCTGATCAGGACGCCATACATATAAGTTATAATGAGTTAGTAAATTTGCAAAGTACATAAGTACTTCACTCCCATGCGGTGAAGTTTACCACAAGAAACTTATCAATAACTCTGAATGGGATAACCAGGCCTTGAACAGTCTAGACAGCTGTATTTATTAAAAGCACTTGCAAGATCTAAGAATGAACACATTGTTGATTTTGTTTTTCTCAAAGGATTCTTCAAAGTTTTCTGTGAGTGCATATATGCTGAGAGGCCGATAATTAACTGCTGTGTAGCCCTGTGCCCACAACTTCTATTTCTAAAAAGAAATAAAGTAGAGGAAGACGAGCTAATTCCTTTAAGAATGAGCTTAAAAAGCTATCGTAATCTCAATGCCGTTCACTTGTATCCTGGCGATTTTAAAGGTAAGAAAACTGTTCTTAACCCACCCATTTTTTCGGGGGAGTAAATATTTGTATTAGTGTTAAAGATTGCACGTCTTTGTTCTAAATAGTAAGTAGTAGGACTAAGGACTCCTCCACGTTGGACACCTTAGTATGACTGGAGTAGACAGAGACTACACAGTCAACAATTTGTGGAACCAGTATCGCGACACAATCGAAAAGGTAACCGACATCACCAGCAGCCTTGGTATGATGATGAATGCGTACGCCGAAGAAAGGTGACAGAAAAGCACCCCTACAAACGCACCACAGCAATCCAAGAGCAGCGAGCGTAGAGAAGGAAGGAAAAGAAGATCTTGAGTAAAAAGACAATAGGCTACACAGCCTACCAGCTGAAGAATATCGAAGAGTCTTGCAACAGGAATAAAATTCCGGATATTTTTTTTAGGAAAGGCAAGCAACTGGGAGCTGGCGCCAATCCGAAACGCAGACTCTTCGAAACAGTGAAGGAAACCCAATCACAGAATCGCAGGGAATATTAGATATGTCTAAGCAGCAGTTCCAGTAGCTACGTAGTGGACTGCAGTTAGAGAGAGTGATAGGGCAAGCGGAGAACCTGCATAAAGTCAATGAAGAGACACTCACATCCCAGTATTGAAAAAGTTGGCTCAGGTATCAAAAAGCAGAAGAACATCAACGCCACCGGTTCTGATGGTCTATCAGCGGAGCTTCTAAACATGTTTTGGTAGGGTGCATACAGCAAATCATCAACCATGCCCGATAATTTGACTATCAGCTCTATATGCCGAATCTTCAAGAAATGGGATCTTTGTCTTGTAAGAACAACCAAAGCGTAGCCCTGCTTAATGTCGCCTTTCTGCAACATACTAATCGACACGTATCAGTGAGGCCGCCGGCCTGACAGATTGACGATATTTCCATACTAATGCACATCTTGAAAAAGGGCAACGAATTTTAAGTTGAGACTTATCATCTTTTCATCGACTTCAAAGCCACATATGATGGCATTCATCGTCTTCAGCTTTTCAGTGGAAAACAAGCAGTGCAATGTAACTGACTCAAACACATTGAGCGAATAATGCTCCAGGAAAAAGGATCTTTGAATCAGAAAGCTCAGGTTCAAACCGACAAGAAATACCGAACCTCTGTTGTAAGGATCAAGCTATCGCGGATGTAAGAGCGCTTAATCTAGACAACTGGAAACAGAGTGCCCGGGATCGAAGAGAGTGGAAGACTGCGATGTCTCAGACAGACACTTTATAGTTTGAGGCCCAGCTTTACCCCAAATTGTAAGTCTAAGTAAGTATACTTACTTCTTACTTATGTCCTGTATCCCCTTGTGGATCCTAACGCCTACGCGCCATAGTGTGCGGTTTCTGGCAATGTGCCTCAGCTCTGCCCAACTCTTTCCCAATTGCCGTGCTTCCTTCTCGACTGTTCTGCGCCATGTTCTTCTGGGACCGCCGCGTATTCTGCCATCCTGAGTAAGCGGGTTCCATTGCATCGCGTGGTTAGCTATGGACCTGTCACCTTTTCGGAGAGTGTGACCAATACACTGCCACTTTGTATGGTTGTGCCTATAGGTTCATGACCCGTTCTCTGATAAAGCTGTTCGTTAGAGATACGGTGTGGCCAGAAAATCCTTAAGATGTTGCGTAGGCACCTATTAACGAACGTTTGCAGCTTCCTCGTGATAGTAGCGGTCGCTCTCCAGGTACCACATCCATATAGCAGCACGGATTCAACGTTGGAACGGAACAGTCGTAGCTTTAGCATCCCAAACGCAGATTTTGCTTTCTCTATTCGGCTGGCTACATCCAGTTCGGTTCCGCCATCAGGTGAGACAATACTCCCAAGGTATTGGAAACTCTCTACTCTCTCAACCGTTTGTCCAGCAATGCATATATGAGTTGATGAGTTCGGTCCTAGGCTGATTATTATTGTTTTTGCCGAGTTAATTTTCAGCCCAACGATGTTAGCTTCCCTCTCCACATTTGCTGTCATTTGGTGAAGGTCCATTATTCTGTGAGACAGTAGGCATACATCGTCGGCGTAGTTGAGGCGTTTGAGTTCGGATGTAAGAGTCCATCGAATTCCTCCATTTCCCGTCGATAAAGCCGAATTTAGCACATCGCTTATCACCAATAGAAACAATATTGGTGAAAGAAAGCAGCCTTGCCGAACACCACTTTGGACTTCGAATTCCTCAGCCAGCCTTCGTCTGTGCTATTAATTTATCAGGAATGCCTCTCCTGCGCAAGGCAAACCAAATACATTCTAGATTGACACTATCAAACGCCTTTTCGAAATCGATGAACAGCAGGTGTAGTGGTGATCGATATTCAACGCATTGCTCGATGATGATCCGCAGGGTGTTGATGTGGTCGACACAGCAGGATCCAGAGCGGAAACCTGCTTGTTCAGCGTCGAGTGTGTCTTCGAGGTGTTTTTTGATTTGATTCCATCCATGCCATCAAGTCCTACCGCCTTTTCAGCGCTTTGATCGCTACTGCTTCTTCTGCTTCATTGATGTAATTGCGCTTGTCAAGTCGCATGCTACGCTGCACTTCTCTCATCTTCATTCGATATAGAGACTCTAGCACGATCCTCCCTGCTGCTGGAGTTGCTGCCATTTGAGCTCTTAGCTGTTTTCGTTCGTCGATCCTTCTCCAGGTATCCGCAGAAAGCCACGCTCTATGACTTCCTTCCGATCGACCGACAATCCTTTTGGCACCTGATGTGAAAACAGTTTTCACAGCATACCAATGGTCTTGGATGGTGGCGGACAGTGAGCTGCTGATTGTTTCTACTCCACGTGAAAGATGGTCCCTTAGTTCTTGGCGCACTGTGGGATCTCTCAGTCGGTCAATGTTGAACCCGGACGTTCTCTATCTTCTAGCTCTTCTAGCTATCATAATTTGGTGATCTCGTGCCAATCCCATGTCCGCTCCTCGTCTGTTTTGGACGTCTAGAAGACTACTTCTAAAACGGCGACTGCTGGCAAAATTGTCAATTTGGTTGGAGGTTGTTTGCCTGTCAGTTGACACCCAATTGATTTTATGACAGGCTTTGTGCTCAAACATGGTGCCACCTATGACAAGGCGATTTGCGTTGCAAAAGTCAACGAATCTTTCGCCGTTGTCATTGCGGTGGCCGCCTAATCCGTGTCGTCCCATAACATGTTTGAACCCTTCGTTTTCGCTGCCTACGGGTGGGTTTCGGCAACGCGGGTTGCTGGCCCAGGTTACCTAGTCGAGACTTAAGACTCTAGACAATCAGGATTTATACATGTAATTGCCCGGGGACCACTACGAGGAGGTAAAGCAAGCACTACATTACGAACTTGATTATTGCGCTACTGGCCCAATCCATGTTTTGGGCAGTCAGTAGTTTCCCGATCAATGGCCATGTAGATCCCCGAAGTAAGTATGGAAGTTCACTGAATTGTTTGCACAGTTGGCAAGGATTTGGATAAAATCTTTCTTATCCTGAAAAAATAATTAGCCTTCTCTGTACGCAGAATTGTTATCAACTTTTGTTCTTTAAGTATAAAACTCAATTCACTGCATCTCCTGAGAGCAAATTATTGCAAAACTTAGGTCAGCTTTAGTGTTGCTAAATTTTTTTAGTTTCATTCTAAATTACCATTTAAAATTACTTCACTCCCCAAAATTATTTGGAATTAAAACCAAAATCGTAAAAAAAATACTCCTTACTGTCATGCCCTTGGCTTGCTTTCAGTAGAGTACAAGGTATGCTAAAGTTATCCTTAAAACATGAACGCTAAGCGTCTGACGTAAAAGAAGAAACTAAATGAACTTGAATTCTGTTTATAAATAATAACATACTTATATCCATGACGTTGCAAACACGAGTGTTTGAATTTATAGATACATAGATAGAATTTTATAGATAGAATCAAATTTTTAGACACCTAGTGTGTAGTTTTAAAATAAATATTGCATATATCATATTTATAACTTAAAAACAATGCGCAACAGATTGGAGGCCAAATTTCAATATTTTGTGTTAGATGCTTGCAATTTGGATATTATCTCATAAACGAGTAAGATACTTTGTTTTTATTGATATTTTAAAGCTAGTATGGACTGATATTCAAAATTAATCCCTAGAATATACATAGATTTGTTTGTAAAACAATGAACACAAAGTTTTGAAATACTTCGCTGGAATATGACTTTAAATTTTCAGAACAGGATTATTCGAATACCTTACATCGAGATAATATTTGCATTTTTATCCTCCTGGTCTCGATGGTTTTGTGAGAATTAAACACAAGCGTGTAGGATGCATATTGCAGATAATAATAACTTTCACGAAGCGTAGGTGCAACCCTACGTCAGGACATTGAAAAATGTTGTACGTTTAACACCTACACCCAGAATATGAGTCAACAAATTCAAATGGCAAGCAAACAGAATTTAAATAAAGTCAAAATGTTAAATAAACAGGTAGTGGATCTACAAATCTCATGTTGAATGGATTTAACCAGAAGACAGGTCTAAAGTACAATTCTGGGTGTCATCCCTCTGTCTCGCTGGTACTTGCATTTGTTTTTTGTAAATACGATTTGGGTTGCCTCGTGCAATATGTTCAGCTCAGTGCTATTTGTTTCGTGAAAAAAGTAGGCAGGATACAGGTGGCTGGAGATTTATTGGGATCTGTTTTCCTCTGAAGATGTGGGAAATTCTTCAAAAAGTTATTCATATCAGAGTTATTGGCTTTGTTATTTTGGCTCTCTGAGTACCAATGCCCCACCAAAGGTACGAATATCAATCCTGACGTGAATTTGTTTTGTACTCAAAAAATGTCCTGGCCCGTTTATCATATTTTTAAACTACATGAGCAATCTTAGAAGCTATATAAGCAATATTATCTCGTCTGTAAATTCGGGATAATTTAGGAATTGGAAGCTAAAGTTAATAGCATTTTACCTCCAGTCCCAGAATTGTTATTCAAAGATCCGTCTGTCTAGGCTGTACTAGACCTTTCCTCTATATAATGGGTTGTACAATTAAAGCACTTACTTGGCGGTTTTTGAAGTTGTTCGCGCTGCACTTTTGATGATCTTGCGCACCACTTAATCCACCTTCTGATGCTGTAAGTTTTCCATCGTAGGAAGCACACTCCTGGCTTTATAGGAACGACAAGTTAAATGGGTAAGACAGGTTTTTTAATGAGTAGATTCAGCGGAGTGTTTCGTATTCTGGTAATTCCGGTTTGGCCATAGACAAATCGTATGGAAATCCATAAATGCTATAAGTATAGTGGCCATAAGTTCACAATGTAGCTCAGCGGGGCAAAGCGGTGCAAAAGTGTTCAATAATGCATTTCAGTTCATCGCATGTAGTTCATGTCCAGTCCATTAGCGCTTCAGTCTGTAGTGGTTTATTTTAGTCGATAGGCCGTACTCAGTAACAGTGTGGGATTTCCACCCACTAAACCCAACTCCCCTTCTACCCGTTGTCCTCGCGGCACTGCCGTCAAGCATTTCATCGCGAGGAGGGACTTCTGCTGCTGTCTTGGCTGCTCTTTCATAATTGTAGTCACAGTGTCGCTAACTGCGTCCCAAGCCTCTTCGATGCTCATCATCTGTCTGGTGAAGTTGTCTGGGGTTAAATCCTCGCCCAATTGGTTTACCAGCAGGTGTCGTTCTATGTAGTATCTTGGGCAGTGGAATATGATGTGTTCCGCATCCTCCAATGCTTCCGTGCACGTTGGACAATAGGGGTTGTCGTCGTTTCCAAATCTATGCAGGTAGGCTATGAAGCACCCATGGCCAGTAAACATTTGGGTCAGGTAAAAATTCAGCTCCCCATGGTTCCTATTAATCCAGGCGTTTATATTGGGTATCAATCTCTGCGTCCACCTGCCCTTGTCAGGGTGACACCATTTCTCTTTCCATTCTTTCAGACTTGTCCTTGGTCCTTGTCCTTCAGTGTTACTTCTAATTTTTGCTGTTGCCGTTGTCCTGCTGACACGGTATTTCTGTTGCGCTTCTTTAGCAAGAAGGTCTATTCGTACCATGCCAGCCACTACACATGCCGCGTCGTAGGAAGTTGTTCGGAAGGCGCTGCATACTCTCAGCGCGTTGGTTCTGTAGACTGCCTCAGTCTTCTTTCTGTATGCTTTTGTTTTCCCGGCACTAGCCCATTTTGGGAACCGTAAAGCATTATTGATGCGGCAACTCTTGCTAAGAGTAATCTCTTCTTATGTTTCTGTCCCCCGATATTCGGCATGATCCTTGATAGGGCAGCTGTTGCCTTTGCTGCCTTTTCAGCTGCATGTTGCAGGTGATATACAGAGTAGATATGTGATGTCCCATACCTTCTAAAGTACCCTTCTACCTTCTATCTGAGTACCCATTCGATATGGAATCCACTAGTGTACTACTGCCTGGAAAGTGAATTTCAACTAACGTTTCCACCACCATAGAAGTTGGGACCTTTTGGTCTCCCTTCTGACTAGACATACCTTTTCATATGCCATATTCATTACCTTACAAAGGTTGTCTACTGTCATGTCTATATCTTGGGGATTGCCTTATCTCTAAAATGTTGCTTTACTATTTCTTTGTATCTGAGCCAGTTTGCTCTCCGAAGGTTCCTATATGTAGGTATTACAAGAAGTTAGCTAAATTCGAGATTAATTGGAGAGGCTTGTTGGTTGAGGCTTAGCTTCTGCGAAAAAAACAATACTTAAAAAAAAAATCACCAACTGTGGGTGGGTAAGTCCACCTTATCCTTTCGTTTAAGCACTTTCATATTCATGTTACCTTCGATGGTTTCCTGTAACATTTGTGTCCTCTCATGTCAGTTTTATTTAAATATTTTGTTCTTTTGGTGAGTTATGAATATTCCGATGTTATCTGGGAAATCTTGAGTGAAACGTTAAAAACTACACAACGCCTATCTATGTATGTATAACAATAGCTTCCACATCACCGTCAAACCATTCACGTCATCTTTATCCTTCTACTTTGTTCAGTTTTCATTTTAGCGTCATTGTTATCATGACATTGTGCAGTTATAATGATTGATGTAATCAGCACAGGGTGGAGAATGATGACATAGTGCAGGATTAACCTTTACCGTATTTCAGTTCTTTCAACATCGCAAATCATCTATGTGTTACGGACACAAAACTTCAAGCTCACACTATTGACTGTCGAATTGTTAAGTGCTATAAAATGCATAATAGCGCCACACTGTCTCCCATTAGGTTCATGCCATAAAACTCCCCCGCATAGTTATCAATGTCAACGTCAGAGTCACTAATGTCAGAGAATTCACCTTCGAATCAAAAAATAAAAACACTCATCACCAGCTATCGATGGATTGTGTATTGGAACGTGTGTTTTGTTATTTTTTATTTTTATTTTTTATTTTTATTTTTTTTTGTTGCTTTTCCGTTGACCTTTACACTTAAAGTGCTAGTAGAAAACCACTACAACGAACACACATTAACCAAACGATATAAATAGAATAAAAATCTATTTTTTATTTCGTCACTACTACCTCCCAATCTGCCGGTGGCGGCGGCGGGTTTCAAATTCGACCGGCTTATAGTGCCGCGCCACTCAGCTGTTGGTCCTGCCCCACAAAAAGATACGAACGACAAGCATACATTCATACATACATACATATACATATGGTATAAGTCAACTTATTAGGAATTATAGTCCTTCGAAGGAGAGCTGGATAAAAATAACTATACATTCCTCCTTTGGCCGTCCCTTTGTTAAGGAGTGGAGATAGGGTTGAAATGAAAAACCGGCACTCCTCGCCTTATTAAAGCCTCGGAAGGAGAGAAACTGGAGGCAGGCAAGCAAAAAAAAAAATCGATTTTGTTATTATATATTCTAAATGGAAGGATCATGCATATGATGTTGCCTGTTGTAAGCACTGTCAGCGCCATACACACAAGAGCTCATGCAGCTAACCACCATCAACCCCATAACCCATTTTAATCCTCACCCCCGTTCGATTTGTTTGAACGTCAACGGCGCGCGTCGTCGTCGTCGTAACGAAAAAAAAAAACAAAAAAAAAAGAATCTAAAACGTTCCTTCCTGGCTGTGCCGGGTTGTTGGTGGTTGATACTTGGATAAACGATTTCGGTTCGTTCAGTCTTCGGTTGGTTGTACAACATAACTCGTGCAACTTGAAATAAAAAAAAAAAACGCGGACCGCATTCGCCACCGGGTCGTCGGCTCAGGGCTCGAGTAGTGGTGTCACAACAAACAATTAAAATAGAAAAAGAAAAAAACACCGTTTCCATTGTTTTTCTTGCTCTATCGGTTTAAACGTTTAAGAGTTACGTAAGCGCGCCTACATCGATGAATGAATGCAGATCCTAACGTCTTCGTCGTCGTCGTCGTCCTACCGGCTCCTTGTGCTAGCTGGTCTATGCATCCGATAGTGCACAAGCACTGATGCATAAACCACTGTTCTACGTCATTGGTCAAAGAAACCTACATATCGTGCAACCGGATACTCCTAGTTTATGTGTAGTTTTGTGTATCTTTTATTTTGTTTTTGTTACAAAATAAGGACAAAATGTCCTGCCGCCACGGCGGACGTGCTTTCATCCTGTGTTCTACTTGATGTGATGTGTGCTTGTGTTGGCCATTACTTTACGTCAAATGACGAATGCCAAGTGTATTGTTGTGGCATTTTTATGGAATGTGGACTTTTCGACGTTTTAGTCCCGCAATTACACTTGCGATGATGAAAATAGAGTTTTGCAGTTGAATTTTTATAGTTTCTGGTTGAGATTTATTTGTTTCATGAAATCGAAATCGAAATTCTGAAGGACGAACTTCCATGCGCTTCCGAATTCATTCGTTTTGTTTGAATTGAAGTGGCTTGTGTGTGTGTGTTTCTGTTTGCAGATACTTTTTTTTCTTTTGTTTTGTGTTAGCATAGGGATATGGACGCGAATGGTAGTCACGCGATTGAATTTCGTTTTTAAGTGCAATATTATTAAAGCAATTATTTTGCTTGTTAATTGGAGTAATTACGTTGGTTTGTGGTGGTAGTGGTAAGCCTTTTTTTTTGTTTTGTCTTTTGGGCCATGTTTATGAATTTTTTTTTTTTTGGGTAAAGCTTACGAATTATGCTTAATTGGGTCAGAGAGTGGTGTGTTGGTTAAAACAAAAAAAAAATGTTTAAAAAAGAATTTTGGTGGAAATTGCAAAATCGATAGCATGTTGGGACTTAATTGTGTAAACGTCCCTGAGACCTGTTTTCGGTTCATTTAACCGGTTGATGGGTTCTTTAATCGGGTGTAGCATTTTTTAAGCGTTAAAGGACAAAGGAAACCTCTTCTTCGAGCGAAAATATTCAGTTTCTCATTCGTGTTTGGTTTCTGTTGGGTTGAATAACTTCACAAAGGCGTGGATTTAACTTTGGCATGAAGGTTTAGATTCGGAGAGATATTTTTCTTTCGTTTTCGTATTTTTAATATGAGCCATCTAAGTCGATGGTATTGTGAAGAGTTTGTTCCTGACCTAGATTCTTCGGCTTAATGTTAGGACTTTGGAAAATATCTGATAAGTTCCATTCTCTACAATACATAACCTGTATTGTTGTTTATTGTTGTTTACTTCAAACTACCTACCATAACATTTCTTTTATTGTGGATCACTTTATGGGCGCTATGGCCTCAAACAATTTTCCATTTGCCTTGCTTCCTTTTTGCCCATTTTTGCCGCCCATCTGTAAAGTGTACTAAATTTAAGCGCTTTTGAAGGTATTTGCTTGAGATACATGCGTCTTGGCCAGAAGACTTCCTTTTGTGACAAATAGCATTGTCCTTTTCTGTAGTGCGAAAGTATAGTGCGAATGCGATAAGCTATCACATCCACGTTGGTGGATTCAAAGTCGGTATCCGCTTGACTTGGTTTCTGTTTCATCAACTACTTTCGACTCACTTCCTTTGGTAAAGCCATTCACAGGACATCTCTTAGAGTTATTATACTCTAGTATCGAGACCTGCAGAGAAAGGGAAATGTTACTTATCTTCTTTGTTTCTACGACTTCTGCAAAAATTATTATAAAATGTTTAGCCTTTGAATACGTCTGCCAAGGTATGCTTTCCTGTCTTGTTTCGTCAAATGATGAATGAGCAAATTGTCACCTAGATTGTCGGAAGAAATCCGGACCGGGATTCGGCAAGTTTCCATACTGTCCCCATTATTGTTGGTTTTTTGTGGGGATTATTGTTGTCCATACGAACTGGCAGAATTTAATGGAGTCGATGTTTGTCTACTGTCTCATGGAATCATGGCCGTGCATTAAATGACTACTCGAACTAGTCGAACATCTTCATTAGAGAACATGTAGATTGTAGATTGTAAACGCCCAAGTAGCATTGGAATCCAAACAAACAAGTCATGCAATGTAATCCCCTAAAACAACTAGATTGAAACATAGAGACCCTCTCATGACGTGCTGGGGAAAGTTAGAAAAGTACTAAACGAAGCTTAAGTAAATTGCAAGGAATCGAACACAATGAGGCGTAAAAGTGGTTGATGGCTTAAGACCTATTAGTATTGCACTGTATTAAATCTAGCAGTTTAAATTTTTTTCACAAAATGATAACCTTTTCCGCATATAGGCAGACAGTATTAAGGAACTATAACTGAAGCTCACTCATATCGAGTCACCTTAGGTTAGGTTAGGTTAGGTAAATGGGTGCCTTGTGACATTGTCACTGCTCACATAGACCACAGTTTGGGTCCATTGTGCCCAATCATTTAACCCGGGAAACCTATAAAGTTCACTATTGGAACCACCGAGATAATGATATGAATCTCAGGAGGTCCGTCAGCTCTACGTTACTCAAGTCCTCCAAATCCGAGAAGAAGTAACTACCAAGAGTCCTCATTCTTCTGACGGATAGGGCAGGACAGTCGCACAGCAGGTGACGAACTGACTCAATTTCTTCTTTGTCCCTGCAGCTTCTACAGAAGTCATTATGTAGTACACCGAGTCGCTCCGCGTGGACGCCAACGGCACAGTGACCAGTAATTATCCCTGAAACGATAAAGCACGATAACAACTCAGTTTCACCAGAGAAGTTTATCTCTTCTTGCTGATTGCCGGCCATAGGCCCTGGCTGTTGAGCATGTTTACAGATGTACCCAACGACTGGTTGCTCGACCGATGGCTTCATCCTCTATTTTCTTCCGTAAGGAACTGATTGGAGTTACTACAAAAGGGAGGGCCCGCGATAAGTACAGCGCCGACCCTTTCCTAGCAAATTCGTCAGCCCTTTCGTTTCCTACGATAACCATATGCCCTGGCACCCAACAGATGGTCACCGCATAAGCTCTAGATGTCTCATTCAAGAGCGATTTGCAGATCTTCACAAGCCTTGATCTGATTATAGCGGAGTCCAGAGCCTTAACGACTGCCTGGCTGTCTACATACACAGTAATCGTGCTGCCAACGATATTGCTCTCACTTATGTTCTTAGCAGCCTGTATGATGGCTGTGACTTCGGCCGGAAAGACACTGCAATCATCGTTTATTCTAAAGGAGTTGTTTATTCCTAGGGTTTTACAATAAACTCCGGCTCCCGTGCCAACGTCTACTTAGAACCGTCGGTATAGCATGCCAGCTCCTTCTTCTTCATGGTTCTTCGGCACTTCCAGTACATTCTGTCGGGAATTTTTATAGCGAATCTCCTTTCAAATGCTAGCGTGGGGGTCATGTGATCAGTTTCTGACAAACAGTTGGTAGTTCCCCATCGGGACAAAATTTAGACATGGCCGTACGAGCTCGATGACCACATTCGGCCTTCTCTCAGTCTTACAGCGGTTTTAGCCGCCAGACTGCCACAGTATATATCAAGCGGAATGAAACTAAGCATGGTTTCCACTGCCGCTGTTGGTGTTGTCTTCATTGATCCCATGACTCCGATGCACGCTGCCCTCTGGATTTTGGTGAGGTTAGAAAGCTGGTATTGCTTCTCCAGTACCGTCCACCATACCAGTGAACCATTTGTAAGAATGGGTCTTACGACCGCCGTGTATATCCAGTACACCACAGCTGGCTTAAAACCCCACGTGTTACTGAATGCCTTTTTGCAAGAATAGAAAGCTGCACTTGCTTTTTTGACTCGTTCAGCAGTGTTATCCTTTCAATTTAGTTTGGAATCTAGAGTTACACCGGAATTATCGGGCTGAACCTGAGATACTTAGTTCAGTACCACTGATACTTGAGGGTCTGAAGGCGGGAATTGATCTCTTCCTAGTGAAAAGAACTACCTCCGTCTTTGAAGGGTTCACCCCTAGCCCTTTGCTGCTAACCCAATTCTCCACTAGTAGTAGTGCGAGATTGAGTCTTTCGCTTAGGACTGAAGGGAATTTACCCGAGACCAGGATAACCATGTCATCGATATAGGCCGTCACGTTGAAGCCGTTTTCCTTCAATATTACCAAGATCTCATCCACTACAGGAGCCATATTAGAGGGGATAAGACTCCTCATTGGGGGATTCCTCTGCAGACGCTTCTCCTGATAGTTACATCTCCTTGCGATGAAGATATAACTCTCGATTGAAGCATCTGAGCAATCCAATTGGAGAGACCGATGCTCAGCCGAGCTCTGTGTAAGCTGCCCAGGATCACATCGGTGCTTACGTTGTTGTCAGAATCTAACATTCTTAGTCAAATTGTTTCATGTTTCGATTAATTTTTGCTTTATCGTAGAAACCGAAAACCATCATTCAGGTCCTAGAAATTTGTAGATGGACCACAACTTTTGATGTTCATAGACCCAAGGTATTTCTTAACCAAACCTTACCTTTAGACTTCAGCCCTGCTTCGGTTTATCTCTTAACTTGTCTGTATGGAAAATTTGGTTTATCCTCTGGGTTTCTACCCAGTGGCTCCTCAAGACCTCTCTTCTTTTACTAGCAAGTGCCGGACATTGACACAATATATGTTCTGCCGTCCCGATTTCCTTCAGGCATAGTTCACAGGTCTCCAGAAGACCCATCCTTCTGCCATCCATCATGGACCCATTAGTAAAGATGATTATATCACCAATAATGTTCCCACAACAGGCTGTGACCCAAAGTTTTAAGTCCTTTTCGAAGTCCTGAATTGAAAACTACTGATTATCTCAAAAATTTTAAATTTTTTTATGTAATAGATACCACTAACCTCTACTAAACAGCCTTACACACTATAAGCCGTTTTTTTTTCTAATATTCCAATGATTGGACATACATACTGCAAGAAATGTTTTTTTCCTTATATCCTTTCCGACTAATTTCGTGTTAATTAAATCAATTGCGGAACTGAATTAAGGAAAACCTCATTTATATTCTGTCAAAAGATATCCTTTGCGCTAAAACTCGTTCCATACAGATGACCTATCCCCTTGCGTGAGTAAGTATCATTTAATCGAGATATCGAAATTCAGGTTGTTTTTTTTCTCTCTCTCTTGTGTCATTAATAATATTCGTCCTTTTGTGTTGCCTGTGCCTGTGCCATGGGATCCTTTTGGAAAGTATATAAACTGTTTTGTAGTTCTGTTTTTTTTTTCCTGAGAATAATAAATGTACGTAATAAATTATTGACGATACACATCGGATATTCTTGGGTTGAAATGAATTTTTAATTTTACTTCGATTAAAATTTCAGATTGGGTGGAGTTAATTAAAATTGTCGGTATTTACACATTTTCACCATTTTATTATTTTAACTAGAAGCGGAAACTGTGGTTCATCACGTCCTTGGTGAACTAAAGTTGAGTTTCATTGAGCTTAAGCTGTAGATTGGGTTGATTTAGATGGAAAAAGAAATGCTTTCCTCTGTCAATATTAATTTATTCACATCTATCTAAGTGTGTTGTCACAGTGAGGAGGGTCCTTTTTCTTTTATCACATTCCTTTTCTAAGAAAGAAGAACGTGTGTCTACTCTTGATCGTGTATTGAATTAAAAATTATAAATCATACTTGAAAAGGGATTCAAGTGATTTCTAAATAAAGGATAATTGGAAATCCTGTCAAATTGTTGAAGTTTGCTTGTTACGAGGAAGGATACAAAAATGCAGAATAGCGAATAAGACAGGAACTTTGGTTACCTTGATACCACACTGTGAAATTTATTTCCTTAAGTCATTCAACCAACTAACAAGTGGAGTTTGGCAAGGTTGTCAAAACCGTGCATGGGTCTGTGCAGCTCGTCTCTATAAATGCTGTCATATGCGGCTTTGAAATCGATGAAGAGATGGTGGGTATCCATTTGGACCTCTTGGGTTTCTTCCAGGATCTCCCGAAATGTAAAGATTTGAGCGATTGTGGACTTTCCTGGTCTGAAACCACACTGATTGGGCCCAATCAGGTTGTTGTTGCAACTGAGGGGTAGGACATATGTAGAACATTGCTTGTAAGTTTTGTCGAGGAGCTCGTAGAAACATTCATTAGTAGCGTGCGTCGTCCTTGTCCTCTGTATGGGCATGAGTGCATATTTGGCTTTTATTCGCGAATTTGGCCTTGACGCGGATTGTCATAAGACGCTCGCTCATGTGTCGAAAGCTCAATTCTTATTGCCTAAGTCTGCCGCGTATGACAAATCCACATCCGAATAATCGCTGTTTCCTATAGCAATCACCGTAGTATTTTCTTTTTGCCCGGGCAATCCCATCGCACTTCCTGGATGGCGGTGATAACTGCATTGTAGCAGTCTAGGGCCTCTGCTAGTTGTTCGACTGCACGCGACCAGTTAAGGGTCCCGAAGGTCGTTGTTTGTATTTCGATTGCTGGGGTCGTCAACAGTAGAGTCATCCTTATCTGAGGCTTGTGTGAGTTTTTGAATTAAATGCGTTTTCCGTTGTCGGGAAGTTACCCCTAAATGGAGGACCAGTTGCCTTTAATACTCCTAGGACCAGATTTTCCGGAGTGCGTAACCCATTTCCGGCATATGAGCGCTGCCGGTGGCCCATTAAGAGGTTCAGCCGCCACCGACTCTTTTCCAACACCCTGGCTCAGTTTTCGAAATTCCTATAGACTTGGGATCGAATATTTCAAGGAAGCTCTTATAGGAGTGACACTAGATAGTTCAGCCTTACGGGAGCTGTGAACGCCACCGTTGATTCCATCTAGAGACTTCGTCTGCTGCCATCCAGATCAAAAGGAAATATTTAAGTTCGAACACATTCCTCTCCCCTCTCTCGTTTGCTATCACCAACGACCTTCCAAAGGGGTTGGTTAAAATCTCCAGCCGAGATACTAGGAACTTAGCGGCCACCAACGTGAAGGTGTAGAGTAGGAGTTGATAGTGAGAGGCTAATGTGGAAGTGCAAGTATTCGCGTCACTATTCTTAAGCCACCGCCTTTGGTATATTGTCCTACGAGGAAGCAAAATCCAGTATTACCCATTTTACTGGAATTTCTTCGACTTTCGGAGAAAGCCGAGAATGCACTTTAGCAATGAAGAGCTTACAGTATCAGGACTCACAATTTCATAACCGAAAATCTGCCAGCTGATCCGAACAATGACAGGATAATAATAAAGAACATGATCCGAAGTATTTTCGCCCTCTCCACAAGCCTTGCAGACAGTGGTGTCTCTTAAGCCTAGCACACTAAGATCCTTGGCACAAGGAAAGTTTCCCGTAAGACGCCAATAAGTTGTCTTTGGTATTTTCTGCTGAGAGACAGCAAGAATGTCGCTGATTTCTCAAAGACATTCCGGAGCATATGTTTAGTCTACTTTCATCCTAGAGGACCGTGCCATACACAGATGTGTTCGTAGGAGACCCAATCGTAAATGGAGGCCATGATAGAGGAGGTGGGAAGCCCTAGTGCTGATTCAGGTCCTGAGAAATGATCCATCTTATTTCTCGCAATCCCCTTGTGCCCTGGAACCCTGGACAAGAGTCAAAGGGTTGAGCTTTGCGACCTCTTTCAAAGAGTTCTTGCATTCTCGAACTACATATTTTGGAATGAGTTACAGGGTTGAATAATACCTTCAGTGCAGCCTGTCGCTGCAGATGTAGATACTTCGATCTCGCCACCTAATCTTAACAATATAATCGGTAGCCATTAGGATAGCATAGATCTCTGTTTGAAAAACACAGGCATGCTTGCCTACTGAGTACTGTCGGTCTCCACGAAGACACAAGCTTAGGATCCTTGACTAGTGTTGCTGTCATCCGTGAAAATTCGACTACAGCCCAGTGCAGGCTCAGAATTTGGCCGAAGTCAGTCCTGAACGCAAGGAAAGTCGACCGAAGTTCCGTCGCAAATCCATGGAACCAGGGTCGTAAAATAAGGTCATCGGAACTCCAGTGTGGATGATTCGAAAAGCAACCCCGTCTCAGACAGTGGATTGTTTTGATAACAGCCCATGATGAAAGTATCAAGAGTAGATAAATCAAGCGAAGCGTTTAGAGCAGAGTCAGGCGTACTCGGGAAAGCTCCCTTGCAGTCAATACAGGCCGTTCTTTGGAGTCTCGTGCAGGATGAAGTCACATACTTACGCGGAGTTAGAAAAGGTCTTATCATAGCCGTATAGATCGCCGTATAGATACAGAAAACCTTTTTTGGTGATTAGCCCCATCTCTTGTCAAAGGCACCCTTACACTGCGAGACTACTCCCAACCTAGATATTTTGCTTCATTCGACATCGTGACGTCTTTTAGCACTGGCTGAGTCAGACTGGTCACAATCAGCAACCTCAACCACGTGTCTTCTTTGGAGGCATAACGACCACAAAGGAAGTGACTCCATGCTTCAGCTCACAGCACTCCACTTGATTGCAAGCGTTCTCTCCATTCTTCGGATGAATCGGATGACATCCTCGGTACTGAGGGCAGTACAAAGGAGTGATATCATCAGAAACTAAATACCTACTTAATGTCAAGTTTACAAAATTCAAGAAGTAGAAACTAGTTTTTACACTGATATCGTATGCAGCCATTAAAATTTATTTCAAAAACGTTACAATGTAAAAAGATGCTTATGTCATTCTACTCTTATGTCATGTAGGCATTTGATAAAAAGTATCAGAAAGTACTCAGAACGTAGTAGAATAGATGATGTCACAGTACAATTTAATTAAACTTGAATTTAACTGAAACATCTGTTCTGATGAGAAAATGTATTAAATTTCAGTACCTGCTATAGCTACACGACTGCACTGTGAATCTGTCATGTTTTTGTGACATTCTCTACACTGCTGTTGCTAAGATGAATTGTTTTACATATCATAGTTCAAAAGTCAACAAATGTTCTTCAACTTCTGTGACATCTACCCAAAGCATTGGATAGATGTCACAGAAGTGGGTACCCGTATGAATTCATATTAAAATATTTAAATAATTAAGATAGGCATACACGTTGTGGGAGTAGCAGCAAGTGTAACAAAACTGAAATACTTACAAGATGTAAATTTCGGTTTCATGTTACGTGCACGCTCCTTGGGGAGTTCTTAAAAATAAATTTACAGTTCTAAGGATTGTGTACATAATTTCATTAAATTTACATTCGTAAAATATTTTTACTCTCTACGGTGCAGCTGAATGTCAAACGTGTCTAGTTTCGAATGACGTATGTACCTCAAATATTGTGTAGAATGTCAAATGTTATTGTATTCAGATTCCAGATGAATGAATGGATGGATGGATGGTGTTAAACTTGTAATTAAATTGGAATGATTGGCAAAAATTCTTTTGACAGAGACAAGCAGAAAGGGTGGGTGATTCGCCTTAGATACCTACTCTTGGGAATTTAAGCCCACACTGTATTTATCATTTTACTTGACTTTTACTTAACCACAAGGTTACATTTTTATATAACCAGAATGATGTCTAATTTAGAAGCTGGGGTGTATAATCATTCAGTCAGGAATAGTTACATGTAGGTGCATACACTTAAAGTTTATATTAGTAAATGTAATGCTTAAGCGATTCTTGTCGTTGTATCTTCTGGGATAGCCAGGCAACTCTAAAAACCCTAAAATTGTTCACTATACTGCTTCAACCTATTCGCGATAAACAGAAATAATACGATCCCACAAGGAAGAAAACCAGCAAAGAGATTTATACATAAATCCACAGAGATATGGCACTGACTACGCCTACGATCCATTTTGTGTGGACCTTTGCAATGCGTTTCAGCTCCCACCAATTCTTCCCAAGCGACCTAGACTATTCTGCACCACGTTTTGCTAGGATTCCACCACTCCTCTGCCTGCTTGTATAAGTGGGTTCCACTACATGGCGTATTTTGCAATAAAGTTGTCTTCGCGCCATAAGGTGTGACAGAGCCATTCCAACTTTCTCCTCCTAAGGGTGATGTTTATAGATTCTCGGGCCGTTCTCCCATAAAATTGTTGTTTAGAGATACGCTTCGGTGTAGGCGTGTCAATGATTCCACAACTCCACATTCAGGTCAATATAGACCCATTGTGAAAAGCATAGGGGAGAGATGTCCCTGGCCCATTAGTTAGCACTCGTTCTACAAAAATTGTTCCTATGAACCGTCCAGTTGATTTAATGTAATTCCAGATGTCAAGTGCTTAAATGTCGCCCGAGAAATTCAAATCTAAGATGGATAAGACTTGGACAGTCACAGAGAAAGTGGGTTGATTCCTTATTGACTTGCTCATCTCCACATCCACGTCATAAGTCTTCATCCGTTAGTCTTAGTTTCTTCATGTAGTACCGCAGAGTGTATGTCCTATGATGACTCTCATCAGGGAAGAAAGGGACTTTCTATCCTTTTGCATAATTTATTCGGTACATCTGTAATCACATAAGTGTCTAGGGAGGACCATCTGATGTTAGTCTCCATACGGGCCTTAATCCTTACGTCAGGCTTCAGTATGCAAGGCGGGATGAACACCTATGTAGGTGTCGACTTTTTCTGATGTGGATTCCTTTTAGATAATACTGCCGGTGTTACTCTTATCAAAACAAGGCCATATACTTCTTGTGATGGGACAAGTGTCTGGGAAGGACCCTCTGACGTAGCCTCCCTATGGGCCTTAATCCCTGCTTTGAGCTTCAGATGCAAGGCGGGTTGCACACCGAGGTGTCGACCTGTTCTTATGTAGATTCTGAACCTCTTCTGGTCAATTCGTTTCCCTTCTCATTACCAGGTTTATTTTCATGTCCAGAGACCCAGTAGAGTGCAACCTTGTGCTGTATTTCAAAAACCTTAAGCTCTTCACGACAGCACTTTACAAGCTTGGATTTAATTTCAATAGCAGAAATCGCTTTTATTGTTGGCTGGGTCTTGATGAAGAACGTGATACCTTCTTGTGGTAGTGCCTTCAACGCAATCTCACGGGCAGCTATTGTCACTGCTAGGACCTTCGCTTGGAAAACACTGCTATGGTACGGAAGGCGAACTGATTTGGATATGCCCAGCGGTTCAGAAAATATGCCATCATTCATCTTTGATCCATCTGTGAAGACAGAAATGGTACGTGTACTGGTAAGCTGACCGCTTTTTCATTCTTCTCTGCTCGGGAACGAGTTTGCGAAGGGTCTTTTGAAAACCAGGTGCGGAGTAAGGTAATCCGTGGTAGATACATTTCCTAGATGTTTTTTTTCAGTATCATAGAATGACCCATTGTATTTTGTCTCCAACTATCTGACTGACTTATTCTTAGGGTACTAATAGCTGCCGAGGCTTTAACGAAGATATACAGCGGAGGCTCCAGTCCTGCATAAGGTGTGGTTCTCATGGGACTAGTGGTGCCAATAACAGCCAGTCTCTGTATTTTCGTGAGATTTGTTAAGTTGGTAGTCTTACTATCGAACTGCCACCACACAAAGCAGCCATAAGTCAGAATAGATATAGTTTTGGGTTTTTGGTCCCCAGGTTTTCCTAAACATTCTACTGCATGTATAGAAAGCAATAGTGTCTTTTTTAATTCTTTCATTAATGTTAGGCCAATACAGCTTCTTTTCAAGACCGAGTCCTAGATATCTAGGGCTGTCCGAGACTCTAAGGGGAATGCACCCTATGGTAGGCAATGTAAACTCAAGAATTTGCATTTTGTTAGTAAATAAATAATACCAGCTCTGTCTTCTGGGGATTCACTGCTAGTCCACATTTCTTGGTCCAGGTGTCTAGGGTTTCCAATTCCATTGCTCTCTAAAAGTAGGGAGAAATTTGCCTGTAGCCAATTGGAAATTTGTACCCTTGTCCTCCGTTATAATGTGTCTTTCTTCCAGAATTTCCATAATCCAATTAGTCAGGGGTATTGTGGATATTGAGGTTTGATGTTCTACGCACTTCGTCCGTTCTGACATTGTTTGCTTCCTCAATGTCTAAGAATGCAGCTAAAATGTATTTTTTGTCCTTTAAGGATTTCTCGCAAAACGATAAGTAGACACTTATGTATTTATGAAGGTTTTACAGCTTTTCTGTGAGATTGGTACAATACCCATCAACGTGGTTCTTGTGCTGAAAACAGTAATTTTCCAATTTTTTAATGGCATTGCGAATGGCTATCCCGAATCTGCTGTCCACATCCAGTTCGGTGACACCGTGGTCCGAGACCATACATCCTAAATATAGGTAGTTGTGCAGCTTCTTGACCTGATTTCCGGTGATATTGAGTTAAATGTTAAAGTTGGACAGACTCAGGACTTTTGTTTTTCCTGTATTTATTCTTAGTCCCAAATTACTTGCTTTAACTGGCAAATGGTAGGCCATGAGATAAGGGCCCATTACTCATTAATTGAAAAGAGTAAACCTTCCGATTAATTATGGAATAATATTTCATTCAAATGACTGCCTCGTCTGGCTTGGCAGTAGATCATCCTGTCAACCCAATTTTTGAATACATTTTCGATGCTTCCGGACCCTATTTCACCAATATTGTTCTTGAGTTCGCATAGCATCGATCTCAAATGGCACCCTACAAAAAGAAGTCCAACGGCGTCAAATCGCAACTCCGTGGCGGCCAAGCAACATCACCAAAATTACTCGATACACGATTATTGAACTTATTGTGCTTGTGTGGCACGTAGCCCCATTTGCTTCCTTAATTTCTGGCCATAAACTATCGATTATCATACCTCGGTAGTGCTCTCAATTGCTTGTTACGTTGTCGTCTTGGAAGAGAAATGGGCCAATAATGCCGCCGATCCAAAAACCTGCAAAAAGCTGCAATATTCTCCGTTCAGCGTAAGGGACTTTCATCACAAACTTTCGTACACCAGCTGTAGTTAGTGCATCATTTCCACCGAAATGTCTTTTCAAAATTCGCACTGTTTCGGCAACTCAGCATCTTTGTAATATTTACCAACGTTGTTCAAGCAAAAATCGATCCATTTCATATCGCGAAAGTATAATACTGAGTTTCTATCAATTTTTTGACATAAGAGCTGTCAGTGTCAAAATAACATATGATTCAAAAAGAAACCAATAGATGGCCCATCCTTTACAAAAACGAACAGACTAAGCTAATAAGTGACCAATAATTGGCGCCATCAAACTGTTTCAGAAGAAATCTCAGAATCTGGGAAAATTCTAGTCATAACATATCTACATACACACATATGTACATATGTATGTACATGCTAGCAACTCATCACGGAACTTTTTCAATTGAATCACTGGATGATTTCAGATTTCGTGTTTAATTGATTAGCTCGCAACTACCTTCTATTAATACGAATATGTATAAACATTGTGTCATTCACGCCAGCTAAAGTCTGTTACGACATACATATGTACATACCCTTTAGCCTAAAGATGGTAAAGTTCAAATAGACACTTTTGCAATCATAAGCTACCTCTGTTTTATCTATTTCTCAAGTCAATTTCTCGACATAATTATTCAACTTTATGGGCTATCAACCGCAGCCTATCCGAGTGGTGGCATACCGATTTTCTTCATACATAAACGAAATCCATGACAAAAACAACACATTCTACAAAATTTATTAGCCCACTTCCAGAGTAATCTGTGAACACAATGCCATTTCAAATGCTGTTTTGTTTTTCCTCTGAATTACTCAACTCTAGCGAACGCGCGCTGACTCACTGTTTTGTACTTGTGTTAAGTTTCTCTTTCGCTTCGACTGAAAATGTAAACGTTCTTTGTTTCTTTTACCACTTGTGCGCCTGTAGCATGACCCTCAAGAATATTGTGCAACAACCAACAACACGGTATCCATTCATTCCGTGTTCATTCTAAGTACATCTGCACCGACATTGGAAGTGAAACAAAAAAAAGAAAGAAAAAAAAGAGTGTTTTCATTGTTTCCCAGGCAACCTTCCAGTTCCGGTATATTATGAATGTTCTGCAACATGTTGCGCCATAGTTCATTCGCTTTTGTCGACAATCGTTTTTTGTTTGTATCACCCTCTCACTCTGTCTCTGTTTATTTCTTTTTCACGGCTGCGCTTTGTTCGCTCAGCTGATTGTGTCTATTGTTAGCGCATGAGTGAGTTTGTGCTCCCACTCAAATGTTTGAAATGTAGAAATTCATTCATGATTTGAGCTTTTTCCGGGTAGTGGAGAGTTGTTCATCGTCATTGTTAAATTATTTAACAACATGTTGCCAAAGAGATTTTCATTAATGCTAACTACATTTTGCAAAAAATTATTAAGACATTTACATTGGTTTTGTTTGTATAATAATCGTATTGGGATTAATTTTATGAAAAGCACATGCATAAAGGCGACAGCTAGGTAAGGCGAGCAATCATATTTAAATATTCATGAATCATTGTCTAGCCTCATGCATAGAAGTGGAAGGAGAAAGGCGCGGTTATGGGTACGTTAGTCAAGTGAAAGGGAATTCAAGGACTTTTCCTACATACAAGCAGAGCGAATTAAGAATGCTAAATTGCAAACGTTATGCTTTGGACCGTGACGTACCGAAAGGGGCTTTGTTACTCATATTGCCATGAAACAAAGGAGTAAGTGGCATTTTAGGTAAAAGCGAATAAAAGAAAACCACAAATACGTTGATTTTGAAAAGTCCTTTGATTTTGATCACGTTTAGGTAGGTAAGCAGTATAAATTAATTGTCAGACTTCTCTGATCTCCAATGAAACTAAATGAATGAGTAGTTGGGTTAGACCTAAGAAGATCTGTGCCCGCAGTTCTCTAAAAGACACAAGTTGTTTAGCAAAAGTAATTTTCATAGAAGTATGCATGATCGAACTGTTGGCACGTACATAGATACTGAAATGCTGTATTTCTACAAATCACTTCATGGAGCTGATAACCAAACTATTGGAGATAGAATGTTGGTGAGCTGTCCTACGTTTTCAAAATCTCATTCGAATCGATTATTAAGTCATACACTTCTATCTGTTGTAGTTTCTAAGACATTTTCTTTAGACATGTGTTCAAGGAATTGGTCCAATCTTACTTACTTACTTACTAAGGTAACGCTACAGTTCGAAGTGAACCTAGGAATCAACCAACATGCCTCTTCAGACAACTCGGTCCTTAGCTAACCGCTACCAGTTGCACACTCCAAGTCGGTTGAAGTCCGCTTATTAGAAGCAATTATTTACTTACAATCCCTTTTTGTTTTCCAAGCAGAGATCTATCCTATCCGAATGGCTACCGACACCATTGTGAAGATCACGTGGCGGACTCGGAGTGTCTGGTTCTATAGCGGCAGTCAGGGTGCTGCACTAAAGGCCTTGTTCAACCGTATAATACGTTCCAAAATACTGCGAGATTCCAACTATTCTTGTTTGGGTCCCACGTCACACTGGGATTTCGGAAAATCCGATGAGATTGCCAAGCAAGGTTCAAGGAATGATTTCTGAGGTCCTGAGCCTGCATTGACGGATGCAATTGTTTGTGGTACTAATCACCAGGATTTAGACAGACTAAGGGTATCCTCAAGAACGTTTGTAAGAAATCTGCGGCATTCCTTCTGTCTCTCAAAAGACTGTAGACAAATATGCTTATGAGATACCACTGTTTGCTATGCGGGGGTGACGATACTTCGAAACATTTTCGGAGTTTTCTTTCATTTGCAACTTCAACGCAGCTGCAGCCTCACTCGGATCTCAACGGATCCATTGTGTTCCCCGGTGTGGAATACCTGAAAATAGTGAACAAGACAATTAGTCCAATACTTAATCCATGACGGGAGCAGCTCTCCTGAACCATTCCGCTTTCATTATGAATTTAGGGTGGTCTTAGGTGGTGTGATTGGTAGTTCGCTGAGGTCATTGAAAGATACTTTTCCCAGGGTTGAGTATCTGCTTCTGTTGAGGCTTGGATATTCCCAGAGGAAAGGTGTTGTGTTTTCCTCTACCTCTGTATCGTTATAGTCTGTGGTGCAGATTCTCATTCTTCTAAAATGAGTTGTGACCTGAGAATACCTATGAAAAGACTCAGTTGTGGTATATTTATCGATAAAAGTTCTCTAGTCCTTTTTTCTTTGTCGTAGTGGGCTCAAAGGTTTCTAGAGACGCGGCATGAAGAGAGTGTACTCCACCTTACTTTGGTCGTGTTGTGAAAGTTCGAGGTGGTTTTGAACATGAGAAGACTGTGACGGGCGTTAGAGGGATCTGCTATTAGACCCTTTACTCACTAACTCATCGGCCATTTCATTTCCGTGGAAGCCCATATGTCCCGGAATCCAACATAGCATGATTCTGTGCCTCGAGCTAAGGGATTTGAGCTCCTCTTTGCATTCCTTGACCAGTTTTGAATTGGATGTGGTGGAAGTGATGGGTTTAATGGCTGTTTGGTTGTTTATATAGATGTCTATAGGATTGTTGTTGTTCAAAGCGAATCGGTCTCGGCAGGCCTCAGTTTTTCTATATATTTCCGCTTGGAACACATTTATGTGGTTGGGCAGTGTTATGGGCCGGCCAATTGATGGTACTTTTGAGAATATTCACTGTCTCTTTTCATTTCCTTTCATTTTTTTTTCTATTAGAAATCTGTACAGTGGTCATTTTTATAACTTTTTAGGAAATAATCTCACAGCCTCTGAATTACCTTCATAATCGCTGTAGCTTACTACCTCGTTGCGCCTGTAAATTTTCAAAGTTTTTCTTTTTCTGTCAGCTGGATATACCTTAGTCAAAGCTAAAGTTTTTTTTTTTTAGAACTAGGTGCCAATAGTCTTGCTTGGACTGTTTGTAACTCCTACCGTTACCTACCGTCCCTTGTTGTCATCAATCTTCTCTGTATTACATCACATAGCGTCTCATCCAACAGACAACGATTTGCATAGCCAGTACAATTTATTTCACATTATGGTTGACAGGACTCATCCTTGGGGACGCTTTCGTGTTGTGTTTAATATAATATATTGTCTCACCAATGTCTCGGCGGTTCTTGTCATTTGCAGTTTACCTCCATTTTTGTGGATTCTAACATGACGGATCTATGTCACATGCTTCTTCTAAATATATGTATATGTACGGAAAAACGAACTTAAATTTAGTGCACTTTAGTTTAATTTCGTTTACTCATATGTATAAGAAAGTCGCTTGTAGGTGTCACACATCTTTCTCAGAAAGATTAAGCATGGATGGTATCCTCTTTTAGGAATCAAGCTATCCTTGCATTTTTCATGGAATTCGTATCTTACAACAGGATAGAGATGATGATATCCTCTATATCTGATCAATTGTATTGCTACGGTTCTATTTTTGTAAACAGACAAGCTATTCTATTGTCGGTGTATTCTCATAGAATTTATATCCTTTTCCAGTGAACACTAAATGATTTCCTGATTTTCCTTAATTTTAAAGCTCAACAATTGTAAATTGTAAAGGCATGTCATACAGCTCAGTCCTTAAAATAATCATACAAAGTTCAATGAAATAATTACATGTATAAGGATCTCCTTAGAATTCCTATAATTCAGTTTGCAAATGGAATTCATTATTGGGCACTTAAGTAAAATAAATAAATTCCCATTTAGATGGAAGATTTTTCTCGTTTGCAATTCATCATGGCTTAATTCAACACGCTGCTGATGCCGTCGATTTCACAACAATTTTTGTGTCAATATATTTTCCAATTTCCTTCATAATGAGGTAGCACTCAATTGGGAGCTTAAGTTCAAAATCTAAATCAAGGTCAAGTGGGATAGAAATCACAACGCAGAGTGAAAAAAGAGTATCGTTTCGTTTTGTTTGTTAAAAGGAATATCTACACTACCCATGCTATGTATTGTTATACCTACTTCCACTGTATACTTGAGAGTACATTTGTGATGTTTTTCCTTTTGAAACACAACGGATATCCTTTCTGACTTTGATAGTTTATACAGTACAGGATCCACCATCCACGAGAAGGATGTCAGAGTGTTGTTATGGAGTGTAATGTCCCAACAAGGTTGGCGTAAAGAACGGATGAAGTGAATGCAATAGTATGTATATCCAAACGTACATACATACGTGTGTATATAAAACTGAAGGAAGTTGAACAATAGTGGGAGTGCAGTTTAAAATTATACTCTTACCAGCAAGGATGTTTAACGTAGTGCAACATGGATTCATGCAGTAACAAGAGCAATGAAATTCTAACACACAACTCTGTAGAATTTGTAATTCGGAGAATGTATACTAAACTGAGAAAAAGTGTTTTAATTAACAATTCTTTTCTGATTTCGTTGCTTCTGTAGATATGTAATTTAAAGACGAATACTCTACGGAAGTTATCACTGGTTTATTATCTGTTAGTGAATTAAATCAAGCCAAGCAATTCAATTAGAATGAACTAAGATTATTCATGGGAGATTTTCTGTAGACTGTAGATAAGATAGAATATGTACTGCATGTGCACAATAGTACATCTTTAGGCAATGTCGCCTGAATCTCGAGGGTCTATGAAGATGGAAACATATACTTAGACACCATGTTGAGCTAAATCCAAAAGGGTTGCTAAGATGCAAGGATTTAAAAAAGAAAATCCAATAATAACTCACTTTCTAACTCACTAGCTACCCGATCACTAAAATCCAAGTGGTACTACAAATTAATTCAGAAAAATGAATTGTTATGGAGAAAAAGGACTTAACATGGACATGGTTGAGGTTAGCTAGTTAAATATAGTGTTAACAGTGGCCACACTAGCTTTATTGCGACACGCGAACTAATGATCTAATTGATGCAATATTTGAGGCAAAACACCTTCTCTAGTCCAACAGTTTTTTTGGACTGGATTATCTGAAGTGAATTCAGCGAAGACAGATACGTCTATGAAAGAAAATAGGCTCCCTTGTGGTGTTTTTCATGCAGAACCATCATTAGCCAACGTCTTCTTTATCCAGTTTCCTGAGGTGTGTGTATGTTAGAATTCCCAGTCAGTTTTTGACTGAATTTAGGCAGTTTTTACTACTTTTTCTCAGAAGTTCTGTACAGAATATTATCCAAAAGCTGTGCCAAATTGTCTTTATTTCTTGTTTCTGCTTTTCTCAAATTTTGTGATTCCGTTCTCGAGAATGTGGTTTCCAAACCATTCCCCTTATCTCCTACATTTCACGGAAATTTTAGTGGTATCACACGGGACCTTGTTTTTGGTCTAGGTAGGTCGGGGACCCAATCAACCTACATATCCAGGTACACAGTCAATGATGACTTTGTTAGTCTGGCCAAGTCTATTGATCTCAGTCAGGCTTTACAATACCAACTTGGATCTAATAATATGCAAACCCAGTGCCTTAATTGCGGCCTGACTATCTGACAGCATCACGATATCTTATCCGCGATACTTCCTCTCGCGATTGAACAGTTCTTGCGGACTAACTATTATTTTCTCAAATTCTTTATAGTAAAAGTTGTCGGTCGTCCCATTTAGAATGTGACGATGCCGTCACAGAAGCGTGATAAGGCTTAACCGGTAAAGTGACATAAAGCCAAATTTTAGCGAAATATGTAGGGAGGGCATGGTGCCCCCCTGCAACCTCCCTGCTTGGGATCACTGCTGGATTCGGAGTAGGTGCGAAGGTAAGTGTATGCACAGTTTCTTAATATCCATGTTTCGCATGGTTTTAAAGAAACTTAGCATATACCTACCTTGACCATACCATCTCTGCGGCAGTCTAGAAGCGAAATCGATTTGGATGTATTTTCTTTTCTAATAATCTCTTTGATTATTCTAAGAATGGTCTCCTATTTTCCTAGCTATTCTTTCTAGAACTGTGTGTAGAGTTGTAAGTCTATAGTGCTACTGTGGGATAGGTTCTCCTATCCATTTACTGTCTATGCACTTTTCCTAGGGAAAATCTCGTTATGTCCACCTTACTGTCCCACAAGTTAAGTTGGGTCTAACTATCATTGTGTGCATCTTTATCAGTGAATTTAGGCTGCCTTCCCACACCTTAAATACTCGAGCAGTTTCTACATGGTCCTTCCAGATGATCTTGGAATCTCTGCTTTTTCAGACCAACTCTAATCCTGTTTAATACTATTAAAGCTGTCTTTTCTTAGGTAAGGTTACCACTGTAGTGTTAGTTGGGTTTATTCTAAGACCGATAGTTGAATATCAGTTCTGTGTGACTTTTAGTCCTTTGTTGAATAATTTTAAAGAGTGTTTCCTCAAATATGTCTTTATACCATCCACATGCCGACATCCGTTTTTTCAGTAGACTGTCTATTATTAGGCTCCACAGTGGTGAGTTAGCTCCTTCTTGTAGGTAGCCTTTACTAGGTAGCTTATTGTGCTAGTTTTCTGTTCTACTGTCGCTTTCAATCCTGGAGGGTTCATAGGTTTCGAAATTTTTGTTGTTTAAAAGCTGGAGGAGGGTTTATTTATTGTTTTTGGGATGTATTCTAGTTTATTTAGAATAGACGAGTGGCCAGTTCACAGACTGGTCCACAAAAGAAATGTTTTCATGTGAATGACCGCATTTGCTGCCACTTGTTTGCAGAAGATATAGAGAGGAAGTATGTTCATTTCCTCTCTCTCACTCACTCGCAGTTGAAGTGGTCCTTAGGGCTCTGCCGTTCTTTGCACAAGACTGAGGTAGTTATAGTGGATGGCTTTATCCAGCGCAGTCTATAAGACGATCACACCATATGTAAATACGGGCCTGATAACGGATACATAGATCCAGCATGTAATTTGAGACTGAAGTTCCCACTTACTTCCAAGAGCTTTCTTACAGCCGTATAGAGGCCTTGAGGCTTTCTTAACTCGTTCAAGGATATTGGGTTTTCAGCTTAATTTACGATCTAGGATGAGGACCGTATTTGTGAGCACCAAGGGGGTGCCATTTACTTTCCATCGAACAACATTGGGAATTTTAAACTTCTTTGTCAAGAGGACCAGTTTGGTTTTCTGAGGACTAACCCCTAGGCCACATATTCAGTCCATTTAGAGGGCTTAAAGACCGCGTTCTGTAGAAGATCCCTCAGCTAAGACAGCAATATCAATGTCATCTGCATATGTAGGTAACTACCTTGCACCCTTCTCCTTCCAGGATTGGAAGCAGTTCATTCACCAATAGGTTCCCAACAAGGGGGGAGATCACATCTCCTTGTGGTGTACCCCTACTGACGAACCTCCGAACTGAAGCCTCTTCCAGCTTTGACTTGGGTGTTAGTAAGCAACTCACGTCTCATTTCCAAGATTCGACAGTGCGCCTAAAATTCCGAATTAAAACTCTTTACTTTTGTAACATTCTACAGAGCTAAGGACTCATAGGAGATGCTTAGTCTGTGAGATTGTTGAGGATTCTGTTAATGGCAAGGAACCAAAGTAAGGGTGAAAATATTCCAACCTAGTGTATTCGTCTAGTACTTCATTTCCACACACTGCTATGAGTGAATTGATGACTCATACATCCATTCAATGGAAATAGTTAGCTATTGTCTGGCTAATTGGTCAGCAATTCAATTTCCTTGAATACCAATATGACCCAGTAACATGAGCTTGAATGTATTGTATCTTGCAGACTGTAGAGTGTTGAAGCAGTACCCAATGAACTTTGAGTTCATCTATTCTGAACCTAGTGTGTTGGCAGAAAATTCCTTCAGTTTTGGCGACTTGGTACTCATAACTGGGACAAGCTCAGTATTTAAGAAGACAGGCAAATCAATCTCTTTTGGAATAATAACAAGCACAAGTATCAAGGGACCGTTTGCATTCGAGTCTTGTGTACATTAAGAACTTTTTCTTAAACTTTCGTAGGGTATGAAAAATAACACTAAAACCATAGTCTACCCTATTGAGATAGATTATAATATTGAGTACACTATCAGCTGACTCTTATTTACACGCAGAGAGACCCCAAAACATCGACATCGACACAAAAAATTTGAATACCAAGTCGTATACGATTGTACTTTGCATCCCAGACGGTCCGGTTCGGTTCAAATCGAATCAATTACCAATTAAAGTTTTCAGATCTTCAGTTTTCCATTTCGTTTTTTTTATTATTATTTTCACTTCTCACACTTGGTTGAACTTTTAATTGAATCAATTGAACGTTTACGTGTCGCATTCCTTACTATTGGCATGCGTTCAGAAGTTTGTTCAACTTCTGTCATCGTAGAATCAAATGATGGCCGCCCCAGTGGAGGGGATACAATGCTGCAGTCATCCCAGCACGCAGAGTACAACACACAATAGTCCAGAGATGGAAGCACGTTTAAAAGTTGCGGTCTGTGAGTTTAGTTTTAAATTACAATTGACCACAACAAGGCTGTGCCACAGGCAGATGTGAAAATTCAAAAATAAAATATTGTACATGTCCTTTCAAGCAGTAAATTTTCACTGAGATGCGCATCAAGTTAAAAATCGTCGGAGTGTATTAAAAAAAAAAAAAATAAACAATCAGTATTAAACAATGGCAAGCATATCGGGCTGCAGTAGCCTCGAGGACCTGGACTATGCCGTGGCTTCACCACCGGCGGCGGCCACAGCGTCCGTGTCGTCCTCGCTCGGATCCATGTCCATGCAAGTGGCAAACCAACATATTAAACGATGTGATAGCAGTTGTAGCGGCAGTAATTTAGTGGTGAATATTTACAAGAATCCTCTGGAGAGCTTTCAAAGTACGACAGTGTGTGGCTTTAGAAATTCAGCCTACGAAGGAGCGATAGTGAACGATGTAACTGGTTGCGCCACAGGCGGTTTCAGTGCTGTAGACTGTGACAACGATTATTCCTGCAGTGGTGGAAGTTGTTCAAAGAATTTGTCCTTTATGAATTCGAAATTGACCAAAAGTGGATATTTGAATGCAGGACATCTGCATTCACGTACAAAGTATGCAAAAGATATTTTTATTTTTTTTTTGTTTTTAAATTGGTTTTCATGGAATCTTTGTTTATTGTGATTATCTCTTATTTGTCTTTGCAGCTCACAAAACAATCTGTGCAATGGGAGTATTTCCGGTAACCATATACTCGCGCCTAAGGTACACAACAACAGCCCGAATGGACAGAAAAAGGGGACCGTCACGCTGACACACTTACCACAGAGACCACCTGTCGACATAGAATTTGTTGACATATCATATTCGGTATCGGAGGGCAGGCGGCGTGGATTCAAAACGATTTTAAAAGGAGTGTCAGGAAAATTCCGAAATGGCGAACTGACAGCAATTATGGGGCCATCGGGAGCAGGCAAAAGTACGCTGATGAATATTTTAGCTGGTTACAAGTAAGTGGATATTTTTGTTTTTTTCTAATTAGTATCTGTTTCCTTCAAACTTTTTAAACTCCCAAATGCGTCTTAAAACACTTTTGTGTGGAACTTAAACTTCGTACTATAAGGCATAATCTTTTCTATGTTCTAAATGAAAAGAAACTCTTGAGTTTCTGGGGACAGTGAATAGTAATTTCCTATGAAGCTCCCAATATGCCGATCAAAAGACCAAATCCATTCAGGTAGCTCTACTGATCACCCGGACCAAAATTTGCGTTAACTCTCTCTCAAACTAAGGGGATCCACGTTGAAGTTTAGTTGTCAGACTGATCCTTCCATATGGACTTCTTCAGAAATAACTAGTTACCAAATCAGATTTTAGACTGAGGGATTCGAAGTGGTGGACAATGATCGTCTATGATCAAACTGAGTAGACAGGTGGGTCTAGGACCTAGAGCGGAGTCGGTTTAAGAAGGTCTTTTAACATGGCGTGCTTTCTCAGAAGGCAATGGCCAGAGAGTATCCCTATCACTGTTCTTAACTTTGATCTACTTTTAATTTAACTCTCCAGATTCTTTTCCCATTTATCTTAGGCCACAAGGGCTTAGAGACCCTGTGTCCTTTTAAGTTTGATCATCTTACGTCGGCCATATTGATGATTTTATCGAGAATAATTCTCTTAGCCACGGCCATTGGTGGTCTAATGCCAGTACATCGGCATTTTCGTTACCCTCTATATCACAGTGTCCAGGAACCCAACATAATTTGGCTCGGTTCTGCGAACATAATGCCCTAAGTATTGTGCAGCAACTCCTGACTAGTTCAGATTTAATGATGTAGGGCTCTAGCGGTTTTACGCACAGCCTGACTGTCAATCTAGATGGCGTTATTCTTGTTGGATATTGATCCCATCTCAAGTAGTTCCGCAGCTTTGACTACGCCCAGAATCTCTGCCTGGAACTGCATGTATCCGGAAGTCTCAGAGCCACTTGTAAGTCTTCATCTCTCGAATATATGCCTGACCCCATACCTTCGCTAGTTTTGGAACCGTCCGTATAAATAGAAATTTCATTTTCGATCGAAACTTCTTTCCTTTGCCAATCCTCCCTATCAGGGTACATCAGGCATGTTGGGGAATAATCCCTTAAGAATAGAGCTATGTCCGATATACCGAAAATTGAAAAGCCCTGCGTTAGTGAGACGAAACGCACTGTTACCAGCTTGTAATTTTGTATGTATATCCAGTGGTAAAAGATACATATGTATAAGCCTCGAGTGCAGCTGTAGGCATAGTGCAGGCTGTTCTTTGTACCTTGGTCAACATATCCCGTGTATTCTTTATGATCGTGGCCTTCCACCAAACAAGAGCCCCATATGTCGGTTTCAGGCCCCATTTTTTCCCCGCTGTCCTCTTGCAGATGAAGAGAGCATTTTGAGCCTTACGGACTCTTTCTTGAACGTAAAGTTTCCAAATTAGCTTTCTTTTTATGTAGTACCGTACCAAGATATCTTGCGCGTTTCTAGAGGCAAAGCTCCACTCCAGCAAGCCTAGTCAATTTTAAGGGTGGTGGTAGTAGGTAGATAGGTACTAGTTTGTTTTTTTTTTTACCGGATGGACATGGAGTCCGCACTTTTCAGCCCATCTTCCGAGTTTGTTAAGGGCGGATTCCATCATATAGCTCAATGTATCTAATAATTTACCCTGAACTATTTTGCAAAGCCAATTAGTAATGCTATGCTTGATATTTATCCTTTCCATGGCACTTTCAAATGCCTCCTCTTCTTATGTTATTGAAAGCCTCTTCAATATCTAAAAAGGCAGCTAGTGCGAGTTCCTTATGCTGAAGACTGCTTTCTAATCTGCCTACTACTTCATGTAGAGCTATTTCTACCGATTTTCCCTTTAAGTATACGTGCTGAGCTTTGCGTAAATATTCGTTGCAACACTTGCTTCTTATGTATATGATGCCTCTCAAGTGTCTTAAGGAGAAATGGCGAAAGACTAATGGGTCTACTTATAGTCTTTCGCTGAAGTGTGGCTTGGTTTACCGGCTTTAGGTATAAATACCAACCGGACTTTCCCCCATACCATAGGTATGTATGTAACCTAACCTCAGACAATTTAAGGAAATTTACCTGATCCTGTTTATAACTTTCGCTAGAGACTTCTGCAGCATAGCTGGCAGAATGCCATCAGGGCCCGCCGCTTTGAAAGGAGGGAAAGACATTATAGCCCATCGCAGGTGAGCTGCAAACAAACTTGGTATGCTATTTTCTAGGATTCGAACCTTGAGCATCCGCTCTGCAATCCGACGTACATACACACTTAAACAGTCTGATTGTCTCTTTCGTTTGTATGCTAGTAATGGGTATTGCCATCATTTTATGATCACTTAGCTTCAAACTAGATCCACTATCGAATGGTTCTGCTCTACATCTTCCAACAATTTGTCAATAACTGCGATGGTAATATGATCCACAACATCTAAAATGTTTGACTCTCCGAACTTTGGAAACCGTAAAGTCCACCATAACCCATACTTAATAGAAGTGGTCCCAGTTCAGATCCCTGCGGTGCGCTTTCAATTAGCTTGCATTCCTTAAAGCTGCTGTCACTACTGTGCAATGAAAATTTTTGTATGCCGAAAGAAGTTCGTCACAATATTTGTGAATTATCGTTCCTCTGTGTTTGAAAAGTTCTTAAGATCATAGGCTCCAAAATATTCCCAGTGCCACACAGTGATTTCTTTGAACACAAGGACTACACTTTGTCTCTCTCATCCTACCACAAGTTATGAATTCTGTTGATGATGAGCATGCTTTAAAATTATCCTACAATCGCAATTTATAAAGGAAGCCATCAACTATCTTAATCATTGTAGTTTTCAAACATCCTTTACGGTAATAAGTATTAATTTCATACTCCATTGCCCCCTTTTGAAAGTGAATCTTTTCCAAACCACCCACAACGTCTAGCCATGATGCACAGCCCCTCCCACAAAATGACATGCAGTGCCAACAATAGTTAACTCTCGACTCATTCATCAATAAACTTTTCTTCACATTCCCATGACCCGTTCACCTTTAATTCATTTATGTAAATAAGTTGAGTTTTTCAAAGTGCACATCCATCAGAATCAAAAGCCCTCTCATTCACAACTTGTCAGTAGCCACCTAATTGTCTAAGGCAGGCAAAGAGGGATTGTGTAACACATCAAGTGAATTCAATTAGTTCCTAAGGGCGAAGGGATCAAAAGGACCTCTTTAATGAACCGGTATAATGGTATTATGTGTAATTTCTTTGCAATTCTCTCGTCCTTTCCCCCACAGTGTTGAATGCAGCGGTGTAACTTCGTATTCAGAAGGGATAATTAGTAACTTTGATTCTGAGCACGCCCACTCCTTTTACTGCTGTGAATGCCTTAGCCACCCGGGAAGAAATTCTGAGAAAAGAGATTCTCATTCAAAGAGATGTTCTCTATCATTCGTGCCCTTTTGATCCAATTCTGTGGGTGAGCTACATGAATTAATTGGTAAAATTGACAATTAATTTCTGTCGCGTGATGTCGTCGACTAGGTGCGATGCGTGACAGTTTGACATACGATACACACAAAAGAATGTCATCCGTCTTCGTGACGAAATGATAAATAAATTAATTGATGATGCAGAGAAGACCGATGTTTTCGGGAGTGTCATCATCGAGGGAGGGCATATACGTTCTTCTTCTAAAAGTCAATTGCTTACAAGTTTCCTTTTTTTTTATCTTTCTAGGACTTCCCAACTGAGCGGTTCGGTGCTGATCAATGGCAAGGAACGCAATCTTCGCAGATTTCGCAAACTCTCCTGCTACATTATGCAGGACGATGTACTCATAGCCAATCTAACAGTTAAAGAAGCAATGATGGTATCGGCGAATCTTAAACTTGGCAAGGACATGAATCGCCAGGCGAAAAAAGTTGTCGTTGATGAAATCCTCGACACGATTGGTCTAACAGAATCAGCAAATACGAAAACTTACAACCTATCTGGTGGCCAACGGAAAAGACTTTCAATTGCTCTTGAGTTGGTCAACAATCCGCCAGTGATGTTCTTTGACGAGCCCACATCAGGACTCGACAGCTCAACGTGCTTCCAGTTAATCTCATTGCTCAAGTCGCTGGCACGCGGCGGACGTACTATTGTCTGCACGATCCATCAGCCCAGTGCTAGATTATTTGAGAAGTTCGATCATTTGTATATGCTCGCTGAAGGTCAGAGTATCTATGAGGGTCGAGTACGAGGATTGGTTCCATTTTTGGGATCGTTAGGCTATGAATGCCCCAGCTATCATAATCCTGCCGATTATGTGATGGAAGTGGCTTGTGGTGAATACGGAGAAGCTGTTCATAAACTCGTCTTGGCCGTTAAGAATGGCAAATGCAAGCGGTACAGTCAGAAGGATTATGCCCTTGATTTAGTGAATAATAAGACTGTTGCAAATGATCTGATAAAAGGAAATGCACCAACAAATGGCAATGATGCCCTTTGCGAACTGAAACCACCACCGAAGCTGGACTTACAGCCACCACAATCACAGCAACAACAGCAACAGCAATGCGAGCCACAGTCTGAGTGCACTGTTATCAACATGCCAACCACTAACACCACCGCCAATGGAGACGATAGTAGTATGTCGTCCAAAGCACCAACTGGTCCCGGATGTACCACATCACTGTTGGACTCACACGAGAGTGTCATTACCCTGCCCAATAAATCAGGCTTCCCGACAAGTGGCTGGACGCAGTTCTGGATTCTATTGAAGAGATCATTTGTTACCATTATGCGGGACAAGATGTTAACGCATATGCGACTGGCATCGCATATCATTGTCGGTGCGATAATTGGCATGATTTATTACGATGTGGGCAATGAGGCATCGAAAGTGATGAGTAATGCTGGGTGCATATTTTTTACGACATTATTCACAATGTTCACTGCAATGATGCCCACTATTCTTACATGTGAGTTTTGAAGTTGTACATATGTGGTTTTGTGACATGTGAGTGATTTGATTCTTGGTTTTGCAGTTCCAACTGAGATGTCGGTGTTTGTGAGGGAGCATCTCAATTACTGGTATTCCTTGAAGGCTTTCTACTTTGCCAAGACACTGGCCGATCTGCCATTTCAGGTAAGTGATTTCTTTGAGTTGTGAGTGCAATACATCAAACTTGATTGTACTGAGAATGAAAGTCGCTGCTATTTGCTAATTGGCGCCTTGTATCTAATATTAAACAGTCATATGCCCATGATCGCATTTTTTGTAGGTGGTCCTAGTAATACTTGCCTTTCATTACCCTTTCATTCACCATATAGAAGCATCAAAATTAGAAGCTTAGTCTGGATTCCAAAACGCAGTACTGGAACGTCAAATGTTCCAAAATGCAAACAAAAGCAGTGTTGCAAAGCATCACGTTCCAAAACGCTTCATGAATGTGAATCAGCTACGCAAATAGCTCATCATGTATTCCTGTAATGCAAATGATTTTCTGTAGTTGTTCTCTTTTTAAGAAATGGAAGTTTTTACAACTTCTTTAACAAATTATACTTAATAACTTGTAGCGTTCAATTTAGTAGAATTATTGACATGTAGTTGTTTCCAATTGACAAAAGCATCGCGTACTGTTCCAAATACGTCAAAAATAAATAAAAGCGTCATGAATGCATAGCAGTGTCAAAGCATCAAGATTTTGCATCACAAAAGCAGTGTGTAGTCACGATGCGCATTTTTTGACGTTTTCGAATTCAGCCTTAGTTATTTGTCACATTTTTGGCACCTGCATCGAAGTTCGTCATATTCGTCAACGATGTCTGCGTGGCATCGCTTGAGGGGCCCAAGTCTTTCTGCAGATTCTGTAAGTGGGTCCCATTAGCAACGGTGTTGTCGTTTTTTCGTAAGGTGTGACCAATTTGATGTAAGATGACGTTTACGAGTTGTGGTTGCACTGTTATGCTGAAAAGATTGCAATTTTAGATTTTTGAAAATATACCGAATCCAGGTTTTGCTTTTCGGATTCTGTTGTCCACACCCAATTCAGGGACAAGTTGCTAACACTTTCTGCCTGCCGATAAGCCATGTATATATCTACTGCCATTTAGGAAACTAAACAAACATATTTCACGTAGTTTAGATGAGTCAACGCATTGATGTAAGTGCGCTTGTCATGCCGCACGCTACGCTAATCTTCATGCGATATAGGGACTCTAGCTCAGTCCTCCCTGCATCTGGACTTGCTGCAATTCGAACACTAAGTTGTTTTCGTTCGGCGATCTTTCTCCAGGTACCCTCGGAAAGCCACGCCCTATGTATTCCTTGCTATCAACCGACAGTTCCTTCTGCACCTGATGAGAGCATTCATTGGTCTTGTATGATGGCGGGTAGTGAGCTGCTGATTGTTTCCACACCACGTGAGAAATGGTCCTTTAGTTCTTGGCGCACGGAGAGATGACTAAGTCGGTTGGTGTTGAACCTGAACATCCTCGAGTCGTTCGATCTCCGAACGGCAGTAGTCCGTAATTGGTCAGTCGCCATCATAAGATGGTGATCACGTACCAACCCCATGTCTATTTCAGACATCTAGGGGACTATTTGGTTGATGGTCGCTTGCCTGTTAATTGACACCCAGCTAATTTTATGGCAAGGTTTGTGCTCAAACATGGTGCTACCTATGGTACAAGACGATTTGATTTGCGTTGCAATGTCTTCACATGTCTTCCCATAACGTTTGAGCCCTTCGTTGTCGTTGCCTACCTTGGCATTCAGGTCCTCCATCACAATGACAATGTTGTCATTGGGCGTTGCATAAAAATGGTGCCCAACTGATTGTAGAAGGTCTTCTTTTCTATCACAGAAGGGCCATTCGTTGTGGCGTTACATTGTATAATGGTGACGCGGCGTACTCTAGTTCATAATCTGGCCGTTAAAATCTTGTCACCGTGCGGCTGCCAGGAAATCAGGCGTCTGCGTTTTGTGGGTGGCAGCAACAGTCCAACTCCATATACACGAGGCTTCCCGATGGTCTTCCGGAGTAGAGCAGTACAGTGTTATACGTTCATATCTCGCTTACTTTCAATATGTCCAGTTTATAACGCATGAACTCATGTTCCACTTGAAAGAATCTGACGTTTTGAGACCCTTCACTCTGTGAGTCGAGGAGCGTCTTCACATTCGAGAAACCAAGTCCGGGTACGACAGGCAAAAGTGTCATTCCTTATCCAAGACATTCTGTCGGTTTTGGTAGCACCTTTTATTTCGGTAACGCGGAATGTTAGCCCAGGTTACCTAGCTTAGATTTATGGGTCTAGACAACCCCGCTATAGACCACTACGAGGAGGTAAACCAAGCACTACACTACGAGCTTTACTATTGCGCCCAATCCATGTTCTAGGCGATCAGTAGTTTCCCGATCAATCGCCAGATCCCTACGGTTGTTGGTATGTTAATCAAAAATTGTCTCCGTGTGCCGTCGCATGTGGAAGATATCTATTTCTTTGCAGGACAAACTATTAAGTGATGGTCCTGCCTTCTCAAATGTTCTAGTAGCGTTTGCCCGCCTTGTAAAAACCCTTCTCCTCCTACCTGACGGAAGTTCGTTATAAATCATTGTTAGGAAATATCTCAGGGACTTGTAGTTCAACTCCTTCTGCCCTCCATTTGCTATTTACTCCGATATCAGCTCATGGTTTCGGAGGAATATTTGTTTATTTTGAAAGTTGAGAGAGACAGTGAAAACAGGCTGAGTTTTATGCTATTGTACAGCGAGGAAGATGGTTCTCAATTCTGGATTAAGACAGGACTAACTATCACTATTTAATGAATAAATTTTTATGCCACTCCGCTTATATTAATGTTAAATTGTTTCTTTATAGATCGTGTTCTCCAGTGTCTATGTGATCGTAGTCTATTATCTAACATCTCAACCAATGGAATTGCAGCGCATCTCGATGTTTGTGTTCATTTGTGTGCTAACATCACTGGTAGCTCAAAGTCTTGGCCTACTAATTGGTGCTGGCATGAATATTGAAGCGGGTGTATTCCTTGGTCCAGTCACCACGATACCAACGATCCTATTTTCAGGTTTCTTTGTCAATTTCGATACTATACCCGGATATTTACAATGGGTCACGTACGTCAGTTACGTGCGGTACGGATTCGAAGGTAAAAAAAATCAATCTTTCCTTGAATAAATCAAATTTATATTAAATGTATTTTTAGGGGCCATGGTCTCCATCTACGGCATGGATCGTGCTAAACTTCAGTGTTCGGAAATGTATTGTCACTATCGTAGTCCAAAGAAATTCCTCGAAGAAATGTCAATGGATCATGCAGAATTTTGGGTTGATAGTGTTGCGTTAATTGGTACATTTTTCGCGTTACGTATTATTGCATATTTTGTACTGAGATGGAAGCTACACTCTATACGTTAAGGCAGGCATTGTTGTATGTATGTTGAAAGAGAGAAAAGAAATGATGAAGTTCATTATAATTTTAAAACGATTTTATTATTTTATTTATATAATACTTTCAAAAGGTGCACTCTTAATTCAGTTTTTAATTTTTTTTCTAAATATATTTTTAAGTAAGACAACAATTATGTAAATTAATGAAAATCAATATCGTAATAGCATAAATCATCACTGCATTTCTTTATAACAAAAAAAAAAAGAAGAAAACAAGGACATTAAAAGACTAAACCATACAAAAAATTGCAATAACTTTAGCATTTCAGTAAAAAAAAAAAACATATATTAAAGATGTAAGAGGATAGTTCGAAATGTGATATGTTTTACGAGGTTTTGAAGGAAGAAATATAGGATCTACAAGCACCGAATACCCCAACAGGTACTATATTCTTGTTGGGTGCTTTTGCATTGCAGACAATACCTTATGATGTCTTACGATGATAATGGTTCTTCAAGGCCAGAAGTCCTTAGATACCCCATGTGCTCTTGTAGAATATGAGTAATACTCCACTATTTTAGTGACAAAGTTGATATTCGATTTCCACCCGGTCGTCGATTTGCCATGTGTATGTTGGTATCTATGACTATTTTTATTTGAGTTCTTTAAGCGTAGACTCTCAGTGGAAATATTGATGTCTACTTCGAATAAAGCCAAAGACTATGATTGGAATAAACTATATTGTAGTCTAAAGAAGACTTCACTCAGTGGTCCCTTAAATTTTACATATACTATCGAACACTATTACCCGCAATTGGTTGCATTTCTATATCCAGCTGCTGAAAGTGGAGATCATACTTAGAGTACCTATACATTGGTCAATATATGTAGGATATGGAGTGTCTTTCTTACTCACTTCGTTCATCAATTGAGAAATCAAACGAACGAGTTGATTAATTACAAAGGTTCTGGACCAGTATGGCACAAGAAAAGTCTATATCATTAATCGAAAATATAAATAAAATGAAAAATCATGCTAAACATACATAAATGCCTGATCCGTTTCGAAAGTCCTTTCATAGCCCTGGATTAAACATTTCTTCTACCGAACTATCCACACATCTTCACATAGTTAAACTCATAATTTTCCATACATGTACTCATCTTGCCATTAAAAAAAAAGAAATAAATAAACAAATAGAGAAAAAGAGAAAGTGGGAAACTATATAAAAATTTAATTGAAAAAAAGTCCTGTCTTCAGAAAGCAGGATCAGGAAGCCAACACAACATGCAAACACTACAACACAAACTTTTAAAAAACTATGTTCTTTTAATTTTAAGATTGTGAAAATAGTTTGAAAAAAATGTGCAAGAAAGAAAGAAATTATCCTTAAACCAAATAATTTAGTCTCCTTGTCCTTTTCAACTATAAAAAAAAAAAAAAACAAAATAAACAATACCAACATAAAGAAACAAACAACAATTTAGCTTCCGTCCTTGCGTCTAGGATTTCATCATAATAAAAATTCAATAAAGCAAATAACGAAATTGTTTAGATAAAAAATAAAATAGAGGTAACAAAATAAATAAAAAAATCGAAATGGAAATATAAGTGAAATTAATCTCAAAACTAAGCATTTCCATTAAAAATTTAAGATAAACTACGAGATTTATTTTACTATTAGGTTCAGACAATTGAAACATGCATACATACATATGTAAAAGAATAGTTTAAAATTTTTAAAAAATAAAATTAATCAGAATTAAGTTTAGAATTAGTTTAAGCATTTTATTCTTTTGTTTTCAATGGAAATGTAAAGATTAAGTTAGAAAATATAGAATACAAATACGAAACATCAGATAGAAGAAGGAAAAAACGGAGAAAAAACTGATAATTTAAGAAAATATTTTGTTTTTTGACTTGGATTTGTTTTTGTTTTACTTTCTGATTTTATATTGAGCATAAAATAAAAAATTAGAGTTATTAGTATATACCAATGATGAGAGTTTGACGGATGTATTTGGCATGGTTTCGGAATCGAACATCTTGATGTAGAACCTTTTTATACATCTAACTCGGCTGCATCTTACTTTTGTTTTAATCTTGTAGCACTTGGTTTTTTTTTCTTTTAAAAACAAATAAAGCAAACTTTAAATACATAAACCGAATTTCGAAGACATTGCTTACTTTTTGGGACATCTCCATCATAAACGTATATACTTATAAAAAAAAAATAATAATTTCTTTTCATATACAGCTTTGTTCTTTTATAATTTGTGAACATTTAAAATGGGCTATTTATATTTTTTAATTTATGTGATATTACAGTATTGTTTCAATTTTGTAAAAGAAAAAAGCAAAACTTTATACTGTTCATTTTAATTTAGTAAATCTCCATAGTTTTCTGTTTTTTTTTTAATTTTTTTTTTTTTATAATTTCAAATATTTTATTTTATTTGGTGATATTTTTCAAATGATATTAGAAACAAGAAAAAAAAAACTATTTACATTTAATAAAATTCTAGATTTATGTTAGTTTCGTTTAGTAAATTTTTATTATTGGGATAGTGTAGAAACAAATTAGATTTGGATGAATAAATAAAGTTTGTTGGGAGATACATATTTCACTCAATACTACTATATTGCGTACGATTGGTGATGAATAAAATAATTTTTTGGTTCTTTTTTGTAAATGATTTTTGGTTTTATTTATTATTTTCTATTTTCTATTTTGTTTATTTAACCCGTTAAGTTGCAGTGATTTAAAAGCAATTGAAAGATTGGATCTGTTCTCACCTTATATGTGAATTGTTTTAGATTTACCTACATATCTAGGCAAACAGAGTATTGCAACGAAAAACATTCAAGGAGATTGAGGTAAGCAGACGCATAAACATACATATCGTTCACATTGTGGATTGAATCTTACATCAGCTAAACAAATCGACTAAAATCCACTGGTATAATAATGGATTGTCTGAAATTCAAATTGTCTTTAGGTGCCGTGGTCCCACCTCTCGCGAACGTCTGACAAACTTTCGTGAGAACAAATCTCATAAAAAGCTCTAAAACAAAAATGTACCTTCGGACACGACTCTTAACAGTAGACTCCCTTAGTGTGAAGAATATAGCACGCACAACACGAATAGTGGCAGTAGTTGGGTCTCACACGGATCTTTCCCGGAAAAAAGTTGTATTTTGCACGTCTTAAGGACTATTATAACCGGGGATCAACAAATGTACATATTTACATTCTTTCATGTCAGGGGAGGTGATTCCAACTTCAACCGAGGTGCAACCTCACTCGGATCTCAAGAGGATCCATTGTATTCCCCGGTGTGGGATACCTGAAAAAAAGTGAACATGCAAATCAGTCAAATACCTAATCCATGATGGGAGCGGCCCTCCTGAAACATCCTGTTTTTATAATGAATTTTAAGGTGATCTTAGGTGGCGTGTTTGCTAGTTCACTGAGGTCGTCGAAAACTTTTTACAGGGTATAGTATCTCGTTCTGTTGAGGCTTGGACATTCGCAGAGGAAATGTGTTGTGTCTTCCTCTACCTCTGTATCGTCAGAGCCTTCTCATTCTTCTAAGATGGGCTCCTATTGAGTTGTGATCTGTGAGAATACCTATGAAGAGGCTCAGCTGTAGTCTATTAAGCGATAGAAGTTATTTAGTCCTTTTTTTTGTCGAATTGGGTCCAAAGTTGTCTAGAAACGTGGCATTCCTTATGGTGGAGTGTAATCCACCTTACGTTGGTCATGTTGTGAAAGTCCGAGGGGATTTTAAACATGAGAAGACTGATGGGCGTTAGGATCGACTACTATGCTGTTAGGTCGTTTGGTTCTGATCTTTTTCTCACTAGCTCATGGGCCATTTCATTTCAGTGGAAGCCACTATATCCCTGAATCCAGCAGAGCATGATACTGTACCTCGAGGATTTGAGTTCCTATTTGCCTTTTGACTTGGTTCTGATGGAAGTGATGACTTTGATGGTTGTTTGGCCTGTCTATGTAGATGTCTATAGGATTGTTGCTGTTCCGAGTGGATAGGTCCCGGTAGGCCTCGATTATTCCATATATTTCCGCTTAGAACACACTTGTGTGATTGAGAAGTGTTACGGACCGGGCAATTGATGGTGCCTTTGAGAATAATCCTGAGCCATTTTTACCCATCCGTGAAGTTGGATATGGAGGCGGGGTTAATGACCTCACCATTTGTCCAGCTCTATCTAGAAATTTGGACTCGAGGTTGGCGTGTTGACGTTAGACCACTTGGTGATGGTGCTGGGCCCGTTTGGATTGCTTTTTCGTATCTAAGTTGTTTGGATGCTTAGAGCGCTTTTTACCAGAACTTCTTTTATGAAGAGGGCAATTGGGCAAAGCCCGAGAATGGCTTCAAGGGCAGCGGTGGATGTTGTCTTAATTGCGTTGGTGGTACCCAAACACGTTTGTGGGTTTTGCAGCACCAGACCAGACAGCCGTACGTTAGGATAGATCTAATGATGGCGATGTACATCCAGTGGATGGTGGCTGGTTTTGGCTGCATGCGTAAAAATCAATCTAAGCCTTCTTTGTACGTTCAAATATATTGTCTTTCCAGTTCAATTTTTGATTTAATATGCACCCTAGGTATCTTGCCTTGTCTGATATTTGAAATTGGACTCCATTCAGTCTAGGTGGCACGAAGTCGGGTATTTGCCTCTTATTGGTGAAGAGAACTAGTTAGGTTTCTTGTTCATTAAGACCAAGTCTGCAACATGTACCCCAGTTGTTCAGGGCGTTCAACGCTTTTTGTCGCAGGTCAACGATTGTGGGCAGGAATTTTACAGTCTAGTGATGACATCATCGGGATAAGCGACGACCCTAACCCCGTTTTGGTGTAATCTTATAAGTATTTCGCTGATCACTAGGTTTCACAGTAGTGGTGATAAAAATAAGACTCCTCCTTTGGGGATTCCACGCGAGGTCGCAACATGTGCTTGGCTGCCACTCAGTTCAGATTTAATATTTCCTGTATTGAGCAAATATTCTATCCAATCTGATAGGATTGACTGATTTCAATTTTACATTGTTGAAACCCACTTCAATGTTCAGGAATACTGCTAATGTGAATTCCTTTTGGTGGAGCAATTTCTCGATGATAGTAACCACCTCGTGCAATGCTGTCTCTACTGATCGGCCCTTCATATAGGCATGTTGGGCAGGTAAGATGTCCCTTGGGGTAAGTTTGGAGCGAATGTAGATGTCTAGTATTTTTTCTTGGGTTTTGAGCAGAAAAGATGTTACGACTGATCGGTCTAAAATACTTTGCTGTGGTGTAGCTGGGATTTTCCGCCTTGGGGATAAAAATGACGTTGACTTCTCTCCGTAATAGGTGTAGCCTAAGCAGCCTGTGAAAATCTGTGTGCGCCATGGAACAGAATATGGATTTGAGCTTTGCAACATCATGGGAATAATGCCGTCGGGTTCTGGCGGAGAAGGTGTAAATGGCCCATGCTACTTTCTTTCGTCAATGATTTGTACGGCCGATTGTGTTCTTCTTTTATGTCATGAATTTGGTGACCCTCTCTGTGGAGTGTGATTTAGTGAAGGAGCAGCCAGGGAAGTGAGTGTAGAAAAGTTCTTTCAAGATCTCAGAACAAGAGTCAGTCCAGGTGCCCTTCTGTTTTCTAAGGAACCCAGGAACTTTTTGAACCTTTGAGAGGACTTTTGTGAGTCTGACAGGATCTTTGGTGGTTTCAAAGTCGCTGCAGAAGTTTTTCCAGGCTTCTCTCTTGGCTTATGTAGTTTTGCTTTTGAATCTTCCTGTGCTTTCCTTGTAGCAGTCCCAGTCATTGGGATTTTTTGTGTTTTTATGTAGCTACGTTGTACAGCATTTTCAGCCAGTTCACTGGACCAGATAGGGTTCTTTTGTTTCTTGCCATTTGACAAGAGGCGCAATTTTACGAAAGCGTTCTGGATAGTTAATGTGAGCTGCTTTAATTCTAATTCTATCTTAATGGAATTGACTGGGGGCTTGGAGTGTGGCGTATAGGAGTTGTTCAGTTCATAACTGAATGTCACTCAATTGGTCCTCTTGGGGTTAGGATAAGGGGGTGCCTTTCCTTTAATCGTGAATTGAATTATGTGGTTGTCGGAGAAGGAGACTGTATTGGAGAGTTTCCAATTAGTAATGTCTAAAGATTCGGCAAGAGGGTTCAGACCCTCTATTTACTACACACAGATTGTACGTAATAATCAACCCTAGTAAAGACTCACCCCTTGTGTTGGTGTTACTGCTGCCCCATTGGATATGGTGGGAATTCGCGTTACATTCGATCAGCAGATCCCATCCTTTCTTTGCCGTGCCCGTAACTAGGTCCACTAGCGATTCGATAGGTAGTGACGAAAGACTTTCATATGGAAGATACATCGACGCGATGATAAGTGACTTGGTGTTGCTCCTCTCAGGTCTGGTTGTCGTCCGGTCACTATTGCTGTAGGAAGGGATAAGAAAGTGGTTAATATGTTTTTTTGCCAAGCTTACTGGCTGTTAGAGCCTTGTCGAAGAACAATTTATACTGTCCAATTTGGTGAAAGTCGAGTTCAAGAAACTGCAGCTGCAGATGAGGTGATTTTCCAGTGTGTCGTCCGAAACTATCGACACTATACTTTGCAGCCATTTTAGTCGACTAATCTGGTTGATGCCACTAGACCGCGTAAGCCATTAATCATTATATTTTCTGCTTCAACCACGGACTACTTAGTCAGGATCAAAGATCGATTTAATAACCTGTGCTTTCAAATAATCGATCTATCCATCTACAACCACTTTCGTGAGGAAACATGTTTACACCATGGAGATGACCTAGGATCTTGCTATCATAGCCAAATGAAACAGTGATAGGTACCGACGCTTGATCTATACGCGGGCTTCAATATTCGACTACTTATATTGTGAAGGCTTAGTAGACAAGTCCTTAAACAACTTGCAGCTATCTACATATAAATTAAATACTCGATCGTATCAGCAAAATGAAATCAAATTTTGGTATTTACGATTTTTTAATTTGGGGGTTAAGACAATGTATTTGGGATTCGAACATTGAGGTTTGAAAACAGATCATTCCACTTAGTATGTATGAACACCTAAATCAGTTAAAAACTTAGTTGAAAGCAAAATAAATTTCACTGGACTTAATGGGTTAAAAAAATGTAACTGACGGACTTTTAGATATATTTTAAATAAATTCTACAAAATACAATTATTTTTCTATCAGAAAGCAAAGAATAATATAAATTAATAAATATACATACATGTACGTATAATAAAAAAAAAAAGCTTCATTTAAGTGAAACCAATTATTTAAATAAAATCCAACAGGAAAAATAATAATTATTAACCATGTGTTCAAACAATTGTGTTAATTTAATTGGAATGAAACAAAAAAATTAAAATTGTTTTATAATTTATTATATAGCAAGTATGTGTATAATTTCGTAAAATAAATATATATTACACATGTATGTGTTTTATAACTAAAATTAAGGTATGTAAAAGGTTTAGGTTTTTGAAAAACTATATACTTTCCAACAAACTTTACAATGCAACTAATGACATGAAATGTGCATCTGGATTGGATAGAATTAGATTGGATTGGCTTATGGGGATGTTTGGTGAAGGAAAAGTGCTCTAATTTATTGAGACATTTGCTGGAATAAATATTAATGAAATGAAAGGAGTTGAAGAATATATTTCTATTACGTATAACCCAAGGATTTTCTTTATTTTATTTTTGTTTTAAGCCAATGCCTTGATTGGGAGACTGGACTTAATCTGTTGCATTATTCATGAATAAACACACTTACTTTTGTATATTCCGGGAAAAAGTCATTAAATGCATTACCAGCTTACTCATTTGAATTGTGAGAGAAATGTTACAAGACCTGAGATACTTACTACCTATGTGTATCTCCATGCCATTCATATGAATGCTATCGTATACTTAGCTAAAGTATTTATTTGGTAGCTCGCATGGCTATATCAACTTCTTTTCACTGATTAAGCATGAGAAATTCATGGTAATTCAGTGTACACAGGAAATGACCTTTCTTTAAAGATGAGAGTGCATTAATCCATAAGGACAGTTCATACAGTGAAGTGGGTTCTTAGTCATCATTGTCATGCCAAAATTTTCCACATATCTTGACTACAGTTGATTGAACTCCCTGATTAACTTTGGATATCTCTGTACCTATAAGAGGAGGTACGAAGTTTGTGTTTAGATTTGAAGAAGATTCCCTAATTGAGATTTTCTTCTAAGATCCTAGTAATGAATAAAATCTTACTCATAAATTAATAATTCGAAACTACACCCCCTAACCCGGTTTACATTGTAAGGCCTTTGACTATTGGTATCACAAATATACATAGATCAGATAAAGTATACAACGTTGAATGGGGTTTTTTTTAAGAACTTGCTTTCAAAAATGACTAAAACTTTGAAAAAAAAACCGACATGTTAATATTTCCCAGTTCAATATTATTTCAGAGCCCTCAACCCCCTTTACAGCTCCACAGGCAATTTAAAAGGAAAGACTTTAAAACTGATGCAACATTTTTTATCGTAAGTTGCAATGTTACTATCGAAAGTATCTTACATATATCTTTTAACAAATAAAACATAATCATAGATGATTAGAAACAAGCGAATGAAAGTTTAAGTATAGATCGTTATGAAAAGAATATTAAAAAGAATTAAAATGAAAGAGTTCAGGCATTCCCTTGGGGATAGTTCAAAGAATTTTGAATAGAATCAATATTATAAATCACTCACAATACTCAATAGAAATATAAGAGTTTTTATTAAAATTAAAAGAAAAAAATAAGTAAATAAAAAACTTATAAACATTTTAAACAAATATTAAGAAAAAAAAGAGAAGAATTAAAAAAGTATCATGTCAAGATATACATACATACATATACAAGTATAAGTATTTGTATCAAAATATAAATTCAATTATGTATTAATGTCATCATTTTAAGTGCATAGCAATACGTCTTAAGAATATTTTATAAAAAAAAAAAAACAAAAACCATAAAATAGTTTCTCTGTATTCAAAGTCTTACAAAATTTAAAACATAAAACAACATTCGACAAAAAAAAACCCCCTCATGAGGAACATATAAAAATCCATACAACATTTTGTGATACGTGATAATATTTATTAAAAACAAAAACAAAAATCATTTAATTTAAAAATTAATTTAATCCGCTCTTATATACGACTTTTCTATTTCCTTTAACTTTATTTCTCTCAAAAATGTATTAAGGCTTGAAAAGAAAGCCTTGATATGTGCTTTACAAAAAAATAAAAAATAAAAACTTTAAACATTACTTTATTTATTTTTAAGCAAACACTTTACAATAATATATTTTGAAAAGAGATAAACAACACAAAATCCATACAAATGAAAAAAAATCCAATTTATTATAATGTGCAGCATGCAACTATAAATATTTAACGGCTTAGTGATTTACGAAATTTAGGAATATAATTAGATTTATAATTATATTACAATTAATAATTATTATACATAATGATATTATTTAATCCACATAAATATATTAAATAATTTATTTATAAAAAAAAAAAAACATTTGTGGAATTTTATTTCGTCAACTCTGATAAATTCATCCTAAAAGTATGTAGTTATTCAACATAAAAAATTGTGTGATTTGCTTATCTATAGGAATTCTACAGCGCGCTTGGAGATAGTCTTTACATATTTCTGTAACTTAAACACTTCAATGTGCCTACAGTATCGATACATAGATACATACCTACCAAACAAGGAATAATTTATCGCGGGTAGTTACATACTTCAGCCTTCGTATTGCACGTGGAGTATATTCTGTGGATGCAAAGAGTTAGACTACCGTATGAGTGAAGTGCAATCCAATTAAAAATAGATATGTATCTTATAATGATTGCGGAATCCAAAATGAAAATCTAACAGCACTTTAAGATGCTGGATTCAAATGCAGTGAAATCTGTAAGACTAAACACCGTACTCAAGATATTATTTTCTATGTGCATGTTTGACCTAAGTGATGTAAGGCTATACGGGTGACTGATCACTGGCGGTTGGATTTCCAAGGATTTATTGTGTTCCCCAATATGTGAAACTTAACAGAACGATTGGTTCTTCTTTGATTAAAAAGTTTCCTTTTCTTCAGTATTTTTGCTAAGAATTGACTTAAGCATTCATTTAGAAAATAAGTTAGTTTCTCATCCGAATCTATGTTGGTCCCCAGTAAGCGGTGGTATGTTGGGAGTGTATTTTGTAACATTGTTATTTTTTCTGCAGGTATTCAGAAAAAATGCGGGATTATACTTCTAAACTGTACCCGAAGTCAAAAATATATTGTTTTGCTGGCGGTTTAATGGCAGCGATGACTACTGAGCATTGAAGCTCTTAACAACTTTAAGAAGACATATGTACAGAATACAGTTGACTTATTAATTAAATGTCTAAAAGTAACCATTTGAAACAATTTCAAGAAAATTTCAAAAAAAATCGTCACCCAAACCGCCAAAAAATATAGTTAAATGAGTGAGAAACTGAGAAGACTTTGTTGCTCAATTCATTGTTTGCAATTGTTGAAATGTGAAATTTTGGGAATTTTAGATTTTAGATTGAAGCAAACTATTTGTTAAGCAAAGTTATAGAAGACTAAGAGATCCATTCGACTGTGACCATCGTTAGGGCCCTTGGTTTAAGGATGATAATGAAATTAACATTTTAGTTAAGCGGGTTGGGTGCCTGTCGCCGCTCATCAGGGACACACTTAGACAAAAAAGAAGGTACCATTATGCAAAACTGGATTACCATCACCGGAAACCTACATGAAAACTTCCCGACTTGACAGGAGGCAGGGTAACCAGTATCGGTGTAAACCCTTGCCTAAGAAGTATGGTTCGCCATTTAGACATTAAATCAGTTTGTTTGCCTAAGTCTACCAAAGGCATCACTGCCAACATGCCATCAGAAATAGCTGAAATGATGTGCTGGGTTTCGTCCGACCACCTCCAAGAAACCCGTGGTTCAACAATGAATGTCAGCAAGCACATGTAGCTAAATAAGAAACATACAAAGCGGCTCGAGAGCTCTACGACAAAAAAACAATGGAAGAACATCGACTTCTAGGAAAAAAGAAAAAGGAGCATGAGAAGCGCTCGATCGAATATATTGAGAGATTATACTCCAGGAATAATGTACGAAAGTTTTATCAACAGGTAAAAAGAACGTGTCAGATCCCTACAGAAACCTATAGAGATGAAGAAGGAAACCTTGTAGTAGAGTCACAGTCGGTGCAGTATATAGAAAAATTTCTGTGCAAACTGTATACCGGCCACGAAGACCAACATCGCGCTGTCAGGCATAATGAACCATTCAAGATAGACGATGACAGCCAAACCGTTCGTCCACTTGACCAAAACGAAGTGAGGATAGCATTTCAAAGTAGCTGGAAATGATTTGGTACAGAGCATACACCAACTCATTTCTAAGATATGGTCAGATGAATGTATGCCTGATGAATGGAATCTCAGCTATCCAAAAGAAAGCAGACCGCTCCGTTACGCCAACTATAAAGGTATCAGTCTCCTCAACATCGCAAGATTACAAGATCCTATCTGCCATATTGTGTGTAACGTCTGAAACCCTTCGTCAACAACCTAACTAGGTCGTATTAATGTGGTTCCAGACCAGGAAAGTCCACGATCAAATCTTCACAATTCGGCAGATCCTGGAAAAAACTCAATACGTCCAAATCGATACCCGCAATCTCTTTATCGATTTTAAGGCCGCATATGACAGCATCTTTAGAGACGAGTTATACGAACCATGTCTAATTTTAGCATCCCTGCCAAACTCGAACACTTGTGCAGGATGACGACGGAGAATGCTCGCTGCTCCATCAAGATCGGTAACGATCTCACCGAGAACTTTGATGTTAAAAAAGGATTTAGATAAGGTGACGCGTTGTTATGTGATTTTTTTCATTATCATACTTGAAAGGATAGTGCAAAACTCACAAGACAACACAGAAGGCACAATCTTTCAAAAGTCTGTGCAATTACTAGAAACTAGAACATAAAGGGGTGCCATCGGTTCATTCGCTAGTATTGTAATGGAAGCTGCCAAAATAAATTTAGCGCTAAACGAGGACAAAACCAAGTATACAATAGATATATATAGACAATATATATGTATACACAATATATGTATATAAACAATCGACAGATATAACTTTGTCTACTTCGGCTCTGCTATAAACTCCGATAACATCTTAGCAGAAATTAAAGGCAATTGAGTAGTAAGGCTCTATCCCGAACAACTAAGGAGATTCTGTATAAGACCTTGATCATTCCACTCCTGCTTTAGGGCGCTGAGGTTTGGACTCTATCTAAAGCGGATGAAGATATCCTCGGTCGTTTCGAGAGAAAGAGTCCTCATAAAATTTTAGCAGCCGTTTATGTTGGCGGGCTTTTGAAGATGTGATTGAACGAGAAACTATACGAGCTGTACAGCGACATCAACCAAGTCAAAAAACACAGTATTAGTACTCACCTAAGATTTTCCTTCTCAAAACCGATAGAGAAAAACATAAACACCGAAGATATGTCATGATTTCCTCCTCTTCCTCATCTATACATCTCATACAGAAAATGCCAGAACAATGGGACCAGACAGTCCCATTTGATTTAACCTATTGACGCAAATAAGTATGCTGGTTTTCTTACAATGCAAAGGTACTTCGTGATATCAAGTGCAATTGGAGAAAATATTTTTAGAGGCGAGTCCTTCAACAGACTGTACAGTTATACTCTAAATCTTAAAGTAGGAAATGGAAATTTGGTAGGCAGATTTCTCGAACGCTAAATCGGTAAAAAAATTTTTAAAATCCATCTACTGAAGCAAAACCAAATTTATCCACTCTTAGTAGAAAGTGAGAATTTTATTCCACAAAACATAAATGTTAGCTTTCAATTAAACTTGAGCACAGGCCCACTTTTCAGAAGACTTTTTTTCAAAAAAAGAAGAATATTTTGCGTTCCTAGTTTATATGGCAGTAAATGTAAGGTTAGTGGTTAATCTGGTTAAAATTCATCTATGCACGCATTAAACGACGTACTAAAACTGTGCCCGCTTTTCTTTATAAAATTATCCTCACAACAGTATCGTAGATAGAGTCGATTTAGTTCTGATGTACCATACTATCCATATTGTAGAAAGTAGAACCCAAGACGTGGAACTTATTTAAATGAAATGTCAAAGATAAACGACCGATATGGCTAGAAACATCACAGAAAGGGAAGTTGACTGCATAACTCTGAGAGGATTAAGATCATTCATTCTGACGATAAGCCAAACTTAGGAGATGGCATGATGCAGAAAGTAGGTTTGGAAGGACGAACAGATAGAAATGTGGAATCGGCAAATACTGACAGCTGAGAAAACGAAGTGATATGATGCCAAAACTTGCCCCTTGAATGCCTTAGGAGCGATACCATAGGGGAAAAAAAAGGGAAAGAGAAATATGTGCAGTTTTTTTTTAGTATTACATCTCATACCATGTACTGCAAACTACAATGTATCACTTTGTCCCGGTATGTTGGATTGTCCCCAGTAACGAGATGGGGCACAACCTGTCAAGAAAGGAACTAGACTTATCCAAGCACGTCCTATATGGTACTCTTACGATCCACATAATATAATACCTAGGAACTTTCAAATTACTTTAACTACTTAAATTGTTTTAAAATGCTATTCAACACTTTTGTTGACATCACTTCGATATTTCTGGATAAACCGAAGGCCGGAAAACTGTAGCACAATACGAACGAAACACTATGTGATACGATTTTTGGGAGGTGAAGTATTGGGTTATATTTCTTCGAAGACAACTGCGGAAAACTAGTGAGTGTGAAGAACGTTTTTTAACGATTCAAACTGAGCTCATAACTTATCATGACTAAGCGCCTAAGTTGTTAATTGTTCGACATAAACGTTTAAGTGAAGTGGTTTCAGTACCATCTCACATATACCAGATAGCCATGACTAAAGCTCAGGGCTATTTAACTTAATGAGATAACTTTATGAGATTCTGTCACATTATTAAAATTCCAATCAAAAGAACATATGTACATAAGTATGCACGAGAATCGTGAAGTACATACACATGTATCTCACTCTCAGAAAAAGAAACAACGTATGTAGTACATGCAATACTTACTGTATTGAAGTATACCATTGGTCCTAAAGACATATTGAAAACAATGGACTGGGATGCGCCTTTTTAAAGTACATATGTGATGCGGTGACACTCTTGTTAATGTTGCCTACCTGAACTGTTTTGAAACTCCTACACTGTTGTTTTCTCAAATTCTATCATTATGGGAGTCATACTTCTAATAAAATAATTATTTTAATGCTAGGACATCGATGTCATGGTTCATGGGAATTAATTCGAATTTCTATCAATTCAACGCATTATATTTTTCCACTAAGATAAACTAGTTTTTTCCACCCAATCCAATGTCAGTCAATTAAACTTGATAATATTCTACAACATCATGTCAATTAGTGATGTCACAAGTCAGCAAATATTTATAAAAACTCGTATAAACGTAAGCCTTCAAAAGGAATAACAAAAATTACAGCGTTGCTAGTTAAGAAATAGAACATACATTAATGAATAAATAAAGTGCATTGTGCAAATCCCTTCGTAGGTACATATATGTACTCATGTACATGCATATACAACATCATAAATATATTCCCTGAGGAAAAGACTAGAAAAGGGAAGTCATAATGGTAACGCAAACCCTCCGGTGAATTTGACTTTAATCATGTGTTTGTGGCCTTTCTGTTACATGCACGTACATTAGATACATAAATAATAACAGTAGAAACTTTATTACATATTTTAAAATATCTAGATACTCGTAGAATTTAGAATAGTTTAGAATAGATACTCGCAGATACACTAACTTATTGCAATCAAAATGCATTCTGTCAGCATCATTATATCCAATTTACTTGCATGTAAACAAATTACTTACGTTATGTGCAACAACTGAAAGCATTGACTACAACTAAAGCTTTTGTATTTCTATTCAGCTTAGCATTTGAATTGCTGACTATGATGCTGCATTGCGTGTGTATTGGTATTACAATTGAATATTGTGGCATGCGCAGTATTCGAATAGATGAAACGACCGGTGACTACTGAATCGAACTGCAACCAGTTTTGTGGCTAACATCAAACATAAATGCAATCAAAGCATGAATAGATATGTACATATGTACGTAGGTACGTAGAAGATAAATAAAAGAAAGAAAGAAATTATTAGTGAATGCAATTTTGTGACTATGCACAGGAGATGTATACTGCGGCTGTGCTTTTTGAAATCATTAATTCTATTTAAGGGGATAAATGAGTTTGTACATAGTTCCCAAATTGAATACTTTGCAATTTGTTGAAATACAAAATATATCTACCAGGCTTGCTATTCCCTATTTTTAGGAACTGTACATAGGTATATCCCCAAATTGTACCTCAAATTTTGGACCTTTGGGCATGCCGAAGCAAACGTTGAGATCAAATTTCATAAACATTATTTCAGTGGGTCATGAATCAGGCATATAAGGTGCTAGATTTTTGGGTCCCTTCCCTGTCGTCTTGTAGTCAATTCATTTGATTTTCACTTACACATTAGCGAAACGTTAATCCGAACTTCATTAAAATGTACTAGTCATTGGAATACCATCCTCGATCCATCTGCTTAAAAGAACCATGACATCCAACAAGAAAACGTAAGAATGCTTAGCATCACTCATACGCTTTAGTTCTAAGAAAGTAGCAGTACTGATTGAGAATTCTCTATCAACAATCCTCAGCGGCCACGAACAGCAGAAAGAAAATGTCGAATTGGGAAGGTAAGAGGTAGTAATGCGTCTTATTCTTCTTTCGGCATAAAATTACCAAACTGTAGGAAGAAATCGGATTGCAGTTGAAACCCGATTTTGAAGCAAAGAGATGTACCAAGGATTATGAGCACATCATGACATTTTTGGACCTTACAGCTTAGTTTCGTCCACCTTTCAAAATTAGGTGATCCGTTTACGTTATTGAAAAGGTAAATAACAGCAGTTCTTCTTCTCATTGCCATGAGAGTGTCGGATATATGTATATATATTTTTTTTTACGTAGTTTTTAAAGATGAAACTGAGCTGTAACACTGTGGGACTTATACCCACTAAACCCACCTGCCCTTCTACCCCTAGTCTTCGAGGACTTCCGTCAAGCATTTTATCGGGAGGGAGGACTGCAGCCTTAGGTACTCGGCTCATTCGTGTTGGCAGCCGGCTGTGCTGCGTTTCATTGTCGTTTCTATCTTGGCAGCGATTTCATAATGCTTTTTACAGTGTCGCTAACAACTTTCCAAGCCTCTTCCCTGCTAATCATATGTCTGATGAAGTTCTCTCCCAGTTGGTTTACCAGCGTGTTCCGCATCCTCCACTGCTTCCGTGCATGTTGTACAATAGGGGTTGTCGTCGTGTCCAAACCTATGCAGGTAGGGTCGGAAGCATCCATGGCCAGTAACCATCTGGTTCAGGTAAAAATTTAGGTCCCCAGACTTTCTATTAACCAAGGCGTCTATATCCCTGCGTCCAACTACCTTTATCAGAGTGACACCGTCTCTCCTGCAATTCTTCCAGACTTGTCCTTGGTGGTTCTTCAGTATTACTTCGATTCGTCGCTGTTGCGGTTCTCCTGTTGGCACTATCCTTCTAATGTGGTTCTCTAGCAAAAAGATCTATTGGTACCATGCCAGCCACTACACATGCCGCGTCGTAGGAAGTTGTTCGGAACGCGCTGCTTACTCTCAACGCATTAGTTCTGTAATCTGTCTTGGTCTTCTTTCTGTATGATTTCGTTTTCGTGGCAGCAACTCATATTTAGGAGCCATAAAGCATTATTGATGCAGCAACTCTCGCTAAGTGTAATCTCTTCTTATGTGTCAGTCAGCTGTAGCCTTTGCTGCCCTTTCAGCTCCATGCTGCAGGTGATGGTTGTAAGCTAGCCGTGTATCTGTCGTAATGGCAAGGTACTTCAGCTTTGGTTTGGAAACTAAGGCCCGCGATTACTCTTATAGTCTTCATGACTCGCCTGCTACTGATGAGCTCTACTTCAGTCTTTTCTTCTGCAAGTTGTAGGCTCATGCGTACTAGACAGTCATGGACCATCTCGATAGCTTCATTGCAGTCATGCTCCTACTCCTCAAGGAGTTTGTTCACTACAACGATTGCTATGTCATCGACGAAGCCAATTATTTTCGAAGACCTTAGGATTCATCATACATTGGATTTCACAGTAGCGGAAAACAAGCTTGAAAGGAAAATATCCAGATATTAGTCAGCAACACATACATAAGTATGTAGGGCCTCAAACCAGCTATTGCGTCTGTCATGGTTTCTGTCATAAGCTACATACATATGTAAGTATGTATGTACGTGTCTATAAAATGGTAGAAAATCTATAGAGGACGGTTATCATCGGTATCGTGGCATCCATGAGAATGACACACACTGCGGCAATAAGGACCATTCATAGATGAATATTTAACTTACTGCATCAGTTTGGAGATAAAAACACAGCACTTCGATTGAAGGAAACAGGATTCTGCATCATACTTCCGTTTTAGTTCGATGGAAGGCTCAGTATCAGAATTCCTGACAGACTTGCCAACTTGGGGCTTACTGCCAAATCCTAGGGGTCGACCGAAAGCAATCTTTCAAAGCAAAATCACAGTCATCCTACAAGCTGCAAAAACCATATCTCGTCTTCACTATCACACTTGTCCTTGCAGATTTGAATGAATCATTCTGAGAACCTTTGTCAGTGTGGTTGAAAAGTAAAGTGTACGCCACGCGATTTTACAACGGGCGGGGCTGATTACATTCGTCTATCTGCAGGTTCTTCAACCTTTATAAAGACATCCTTTGAATTCATGACTAGAAGGTTGCCCCCCGTACCATTATGGAACTACCACCATTCCTACTACGCATCACTGACCTCTTGTAGTATTTTCAAATCAGTTTGCAATTTCCTTTGTCTTTGTAAAACTTTCAAATGAATTTCTCACGCACAGAGGAAGGAAGTCACCAGCTGTTCGTACTCAAGCGTTCAATTATGAAAAACTATCTTTTCCCACCCCTGTCCCAACCAGCAACGATAGTATCATCACAAGTTGCATTTTGAGTATGCGTTGTTACCCCGCTACCACCCTCAAAGAAAATCACATCGCAGACATCGTAAAAATATGAATTGTCTCCACCAAGTGTTGCATGCAACCAACCACCACCATTGCGGCGCATTTACAGCTAAACAGAACAGCGTTGCTTTACTGTTATTGCTGGCACACGCAGTTAGTTTGGTAACTGTATTCGAGGAAGGTGGTATCGTTTTTGCTTAGTTCAACCAAATAATAATTTGCCGTTAGTTAGCGCGCGTAGCAAACGAGAAAACGTTGTTTTCTTCTTTTTCCTCGTTTTCCTTTGTTTTGCTTTGATTTAGTGGTTTTGTTTTCTTCCACTTTCATTTTGGACTGACCCCTCTGCACTTCCGCATTTGTGTCTGTATGCGAGATCATTTAAGTGTTTTTCTATTCATCTGTGTACCAAAATATATGATTGTGGTGAGAAAAGATTTTACGAGTTTCTCCATCTCCTGTTTCACTGTCAACGTTACCAGAACCATCTGCAAAAGATAACAAGGAAACTGCAACAATAACGAATACGGCATTGCGAGCGTGTGTGCGTGCATCTAAATTCCTAATCGCTTGCAACTTGTTGAGTAACTACATAGTTTTGGGGGCTCGTCCTTGGGGTGTGTTTTCGTTCGTGCGTTTTTTTTTTGTCTAACAACGGATATCCTTTAATTTCGTTGATCGAGAAATGGAAAGTGATAATTATGTAGAAAATCTACTGGACTCGGATGACAATAGGTAAGGGAAAATTATCTTTTAAAAGGAATTCTTCAAACTGTGATACATGTTGCAATGCACTGCAATGCAAAACCGGTCCTATTTCTAGTTGGTTTTTTTCCCCAAGCTCATGATCATTCATAGTATCATAGACCGGTTATCTAAGTCAGGTTTAAATCTAATGGTGTCGTAATATACAAGTTTTCAGACGCAGCGCCATCTGTGCATTTATGGATCAACATTGTTATTTTGAAAGATAACCTGTCAAAATAATTGTTGCCACTTTGACAGCATACATAGAACGCCATTATTTTTAAGAAACATGGATCACAGTGTGGAGAGTTCTTAATTTTATGTACTAACATGCAATGGTGTTTACTTTTTTATTGGTCAAACAAAAAAACAACGCAACACGAGAACAGTAAAGTAATGTAGATCGTAATTAAATATATCTACTTAAATACATTTTAGAGATGTTTGGACATTTTTAATGGTGAAATTAAATTGCCAGTTGTTCAATTGAAGAAGCAATTTTCATGAAATCAAACATTGCCGGCTAGGATATCATGCCAATGCAAATGCATGCAACACGAAACAAGTGAGTCAATTAAAGTTCGGCGCCATGTAACTACAAATATCGTAATGCAGATAGCGCATTTTATTGTTATTGATAGTACTAAGTGGGAGCGCACTTAGTTGCGCTTTGATTTGTGTGGGATATCTCGCTTTCCTGTTAAGCACGTATGTACATAGTGTAGGTTCGTATAATTGCCTGTAAATTAGCCTACATCCTGAGCAATAGATCATGTATAGAATTGGTTGTGACAGCAAAAGCAGGAGGAATAGCTATTATTATTATTGTAGGTCGAACTGATGGGAAAGAGTTGGCAGAAAGGCAGCGTTCGTATAGCCTAACGAAAAATTCATGACTCGGGGTAACTTCCCTACCAAGGAAAAATATTAATAGTTATGTATGTGTAAACTAACATCCTCGGAAAAGAATGATCTCACTGCTGACGACCCTATAAACGAAACAATGACAACGACGTCATTGGATCTGCAAGTAGAATGTTCGGACCCTTAACAAGCCACGGGCAGCCGAAATATTAGCAGAGGCCCTAGACTGTTACAATGCATACATAGGTATATCACCGCCATCCAGGAAATCCTTTGGGATGGGCCAGGCAAAAGGAGGATGAAAATTTGCGACATTTACTATGGGCTACAGAAAACAGAATCAGCGCTTATTCGGATCCAGATTTGTCATCCGCGGTAGACTTAGGCAAGAAGTCGTGAGCTTTCTACATGTGAGCATGTGTTATGACAATCTGCATTAAGGCTAAATTCGCCAATATAAGCCTAATACGCGCTTATGTCCCTACAGAGAAGGAAGGACAACGCCACCACAGTATGTTTCTACGAGCTCCTCGAAAAAACTTACGAGCAATGTTCTAAGTATGACATTAAAATCGTCCTAGGCGGGGCGTAACGTCACCATAGAAAGCCCATAGTTTATTCATCTCAATATCCACAAGGAGACATAACGGTCTCCTGATCATCAAACGGTCAACCAAAGTGATCACATTGCAATCGACGCAAGGCATGCCTCTAGTATTCTGTATGTACGAACCTTCCGAGCAGCCAACATCGACTCGGATCACTACCTTCTTGCAGCCAAGGTACGAATGCGGATATCCCACACGCCACAACTAAGAAGAACTACTGATTTGAGGTCGAAAAAAGAAAAAAAGAGATCGCCAGAATCTTCGCCGAACGCGTATCTCGAAATCTCTCAACGACTCCTATGCCACCAGCATCAAGTGCCGAAGACCAGTGGCAACACTGCCAACAAGTCATTAGAAGTGCCGCAACTGATGTGCTGGGATTCATCCGACCACCACCAAGAAACCCCTGGTTTGAGGAAGAATGCCATGCAAAGCACATGCAGCTGAACAAGAGGCATACAAAGCTGCGCTGCAAACAAGAACGATGGAAGCTTGTGAGCTCTACGAGTAGAAGAGACCTGATTGACCCCTATCAATGTGGTTTTAGAACAGGAAAGTCCAATATCGATCAAATTTTCACACTTCGGCAGGTTCTGGAGAAAACTCAAGAAGTCCAAATCCATATCCACCAGCTTTTCATCTTTTAAAGCCGAGCTATACAGAGCCAGGTCTAGTTTGACATCCTTGCCAAACTCGTCAGATTGTGCAGGATGACGATGGAGTATTCTCGCTGCTCCTTCAATATCGGTAACGAACTCACCGAGACCTTTGATGCCAAACAAGGATTTACACAAGGTGGCGCTGTTTTGGCAAAACCAAATAGATGCTGTTAACAAAAAGAGACACACAACATTGTCGAATTGGACAGAACGTCACAATCGACAGCTATAACTTTGAGATAGTATGGGACTTTGTTTACCCCGGCTCTGCTATAAACTCTGATAATATCTCAGCAGAAATTAAACGAAGAATAACTCTTGCCAAGCATTGTTTCTTTAAGCTGAGAAGGCATTTGAGTAGTGGCCCTATGCCGAAGAGCTAAGAAGACTCTGTATAAGACCTTGGATGGACAGCTCGGTCCTGCTTTCTAACGCTGATGCTTGGACTCTATCTCAACCGGATGAAGATATCCTCGGTCGTTTCGAAAGAAAGATTCTTCGTAAAATTTTCGAACCCGTTCGCATGGACGCGCTTTGGAGGAGGAGATTCAACATCGAACTATAGGAACTATACAGCGACCTAAACCTAATCCAAAAACTTCGCATTAATCGTTTGAGATAGATAGGACAAATAGAGTAAATGGAGATCAGTGACCGGCCTGTAGAGTTTTCGAATCAAACCCGGAGGGACAATTCAGTAGAGGACTTCGCTTTAGGTGGCACGCACGAGTAGAAGATGACCTCAACCGAGTGGTAGTGCGCAGCTGGAAGTAAGTGTAGCAAGCATTTTGAGGTCCTGTCGTTTTGCAAGGAATCTGTATCAATTGCTAACAAAATTTGAAAATATAGGAATCATGTTGGGAGTTACGTTTGGATATTGGTTGGAACAGACTTAAGTTTATTGATATGGGCGTGGCCGTAAAAGATGTAAAGTAGCTTGGGAGGTACTCGACCTTTTCTATACAATAATAGATAGTACGATACTATTATCGAGGTCTAGAAGTACACCTAGAAACATTTAACTTACTAGTTATACCTTTTTTTAATCAGGGCTTCAATGGTCTAAATGTAGACGTCTAGTTATGATTTACAGAGGCCACCGATAGTAAACTACATATGTACATACTTCGCTTGACTAGCAACTATCTTCTTTAAAATACCGACCATCGCTGATATTTATGGAATATCCACTGCAATATTAAGTTGGTATTGATATATAGATGTAGCTGATAGAAATGCACCTATACTATTAGTAAAGAGCTGATGAGGTTTATGAGGCTGTTGTACGTCATGAATCACTCTTTGAACATGAACTTTAGATAGATGTTGCATGGGGCATAATTTCATATCATACCGAATTGAATAGTCTCTCTATTGAAACAACATTTAATTAAAATACACTAATCCTAGTTTAGATACAAATAGGTACCACTCCTTTGATAAGATAAGTGTGCTTAGTGGCTGATTAAGCAAATTAATGACTAATCGAAACTTTTTTCATAAAATATATTTTATTGTTAAATCGCCATCTGTTGGTAACAAGGTAAATAATTCGAGCCATATCTTGTGTCCGCAATAACGTAACACAAATAAAAGTAAATACTCATATAACAAATTAATAGATTAGCGCAGGTTGTATCTGGACACTGGAGCAGAGTAGTGTGCCATTTAAATTGTTGAAAAAAGTATTTGAACAGTCTGATCCGGCATTTTAGTGCTTCAACTATTAATCACAAGTCTTCCCCTTACGATCATGTGAACTGTTTGCTCGACAGTAAGTTCAGGAGGACCTTGTCATTCCTTCAATCAGCTTCCTTCCCTTTGCCAATACTACATGAGCAAGAATAGATTTCAGGATTTTTGTATCGAATGAATGGCCACGTTTCACGAACTCTAGTTCTTTAGTTTTCTATGGCATCATAGGGGTTAAGTAACGCCTTTGTGAACACCCTCACCAAATTATTCTCCTCAAATGCTTTACATGTGTTTTGCATACAAAATGCAATTTAGATCTACTGTATCGGAACTCATTCAATAAACTTCAAGATTACCTCAAGGCAGACATCTTGGACCAATGATGATTTTTATTTTTATTTGGTGAAACGAGTTGGCCTTGAAGTGAATGAAGACAAAACCAAGTACATGTTGTCAACAAACAAACAAGCATCTGTCCACCGTCTAAGACAAAATGTTACTTTTGGCAAATGTAACTTCGAAGTTGTTGAGGAGTTTACCTACCTCGGAGTAAATACCAACTTCACGAATGTAGAGATTCGACGAAGACTTACCGTAGGAAACCGCTGCTACTTCGGTTTGGCGAAATAAATGAGTTCAAAAGGACGACGATCTTCGAATCACAGTCCCCAGTTTCGAGACGACAAAGAAGATCGAACCTCCGTTTTAATTATCAAGCAATCGCGGGTACCAAACCGCTTGGTCTTGACAACTGGAAGCAGGGTGCCTGGGATCCAAGAGATTGGAAGGCTGCTGTGTTTCAGCCAGAGCCTTTTCATCGGTCGGGTGTTGGTTAAGTAAGTAAATAAGATAAAATGGCGGACTTCCTAACTCAAATTACCCAATTGTGTGAGCGTGTGTTGTGTGAATGTCCTGCCATAGCTTGGGACAGGTTCAAACACTTCTATAAATGCATTACAAACAAACCTTAGCTTCATCCGCTAACTTGTTTTTTAGGAGATAGCACAAAAAATCTCTATGAGGTTCAAGTGCTTCCTGAGTCGACTTCAATGCCAATCACTCCGAAAAATCTTCAAAAATAAGACATCAACCTCGTCTTACAACTTTGTATTATTTTTGTCTACAAATTGGCAATGTCTTCATGTTTTTTTTTATAAATCGTATTAACAAAACGTACCCCTGCCTCTATTCACTTGTCATTCTTTCACCAAGCATTTTGCTGCGCAGTACCGACCAAAGGAAACCGTACCAGGACCACATCACTAGTCATTCTTAGAAAACCTTTTAGAACACAGTATCTATTGTCACCAGTGTACATTTAATACTGTGCAAATCTAATTACAGTATTGCCGGATGTACAGATACATCAGACATTTTACGACCTAATCAGGATTTTCGCATATAAAGTAGCATATTACGTAACGACGCATGCCTCTTCCAAATCGATCAATTACATATATGATCCAACTATTTTCCCCTTAATATGGAGATCATACCTGCACTCAGTCTCGAAGAAAATATCGTATAAAGTATTTCCTCGATTTTTAAATGGTATTTCATGTTTATTGCATCACCAAGTGGTATTACATTTTGTAACGCTCTATCGCTGAAAGCGGAAGACGGTCGATCGGTTAGCTGGCTGAGTGTTATAAATTACAAAATCCCACATATCGCCGAGCGCACTGACATCCAAAAGAAGTCGTTTACATGCCTAGGGTTTCGTTAATCTTCAGTAAAATTAAGAAAAAAAAATGAAAGTCATACGAGTATCTAGATACACATTCCATATTGCTGTCGTGTGTGGATTATGTTGCCTTTTTTCTAAAACCGCCACAATTGACAGAAGTTTAATTATTTTATTACACCGTACAACTAGCTATTTATTTGTTTTATCACCGTTTCATGTGATACCGTTTATCGTTGATTGTGCAATTGACAAGTTAAACGTCTCGGTGCCGCCTTCTGGTGGCAAAGTTCAAGTGCAAAGTCCCCCTTTCACTAGATACATTGCATACTATCGGTGTAATATCGAACTGGTTTTGTAAATTACCGAGTTCCGTATCTAAATTAATTTGTTTTTAGTCACCTTTTTAAATGCGGATCATATTGAGACTGAGGTTGATATTAATCACTGCAATTTAATTCACTAGAATTGAATGTATCAAAGCAGAGTACATCACGATCTCATGCAATTGTCTATTTTTAATTATTTAATTGAAATTCTGTTCTCAGTCGGCTACGAACAAACTTTTGATTCGTTACTGTTTGCATTTTAATTAAGAGGATGAGTTATTAGAAGAAATTTCTTAGTAATTTGACATGATTATATTGTCTTAGTAGTAAATATTTAAATAATGGAAAGAAGGGTAATTATTTAACGTCTTAAGTTATAAAATAGAAGCAACAACATGTTGTTTGCGTTTCAACAAGATTCCGAAACGTTTTTCGTCATCTAATTACGGATTAGAAAGAGCCTCAAGAAAATACTGTATAACTAAATAGGTCTACATATATATACATATTCGTAGAATCAGTGAGGATTCCCTATACGATAGTATAGAATGTATGTTCTATAAGATACCGTGCCCAGTGCAACAATGCTCACAGGTACCTTTTAGAATTAAAATAACTTGGAACAGCTACGAAATAGTGGCCAAGGGGTAGTGATGCGAATATATGACAGTACAAGTGTTCTCACGATAGCCTCTTGCTATAAACTCCTACTAGACACCTCCACGTTTGTGGCTGCTGGGTGCCTAGTACCTCGACTGGAGCTTGGAAAACCAATCCCTTTGAAGGGAGCGTTTTCTCACTAAAGCACTTGATCCAATCGGCAGCGGACGAATTTCCTAAATGGAATCAATGGTGGCGTTTACCAGTTTCAATCAGGTCCCACTATTAGTGTTATCCCTATATGAGCTGCAAGTTAGGAATGGAGGACATCTTTGATAGGACAGTTGGCAAGCATAGCCTAAACGACACCACGTCTGGCAACGGACTTAGGCTTATTGACTTTGCGGAGGGGCGTTGAAACCCTTCGTCAACAACCTGACTGGACGCTATCAGTGTGGTTTCAGAAACACAAACCAAATTCAAACAAAGTCCACAACCGATCAAATATTCACACTTCGGCAGATTCTGGAGAAAAATCAAGAAGTCCAAATCGATATCCACCATCTTTTCATCCATTTTAAGGCCGCATATGACATCATTTATAGAGACGAGCTATACAGAGTCAAGTCCAGTTTTGGCATTCCTGCCAAACACGTCAGATTGGAACCAAGTATATGCTGTCAACGAGAAGGGACGAATTGGACAGAAAGTCACAATCGACATCTCTAACTTTGAGGTAGTAAGGGACTTTGTCTACCCCTGCTCTCCTATAAACTCTGATAATAACATTTCAGCAGGTATAAAACGAAGAATAACTCTTGCCAATCGCTGTTTCTTTGGCCTGAGAAGGCATTTGAGTAGTAGTACCATATTCCGAAGTACTATTGAGATTCTGTATTAGTCGTTGATCGTCCCAGTGCTGCCTTATGGTGCTGAAGCTTGGACACTATCTAAAGCGGATGGATATATCCTCGGTCGCTTAGATTCTTCGAATCGAACCCGAAGGGAAAACGCAGTAAAGGAAGGCCTCACCTTAGGTGGCGCGCACAAGTAGAAGGGGACCTTAACTGACTTGGAGTGCGCAACTGGAGGCAGTTAGCTAAGGACCGAAAATTTGCCTTCACAAGGAATGGATTTTTCCGCTTAATAGGAATTCGCAACGCTTCACACTTATTGCATCCCCCGATATCGTTCTAAATAATATATGCGCAGCATACTCTGAGCGATTCTATTCCATGCATAGAGCTTATACCTTTCATATACAAACTTATCGCTGTTGCTGGTGTTCATATAGGGGCTGCGGATTGACTTGTTCACTGTCGCAAGCAGATTTCTTATTGGCTGCCTGGGTCCTCCAATATTTAGCATTAGCCTGGATATTTGGGCAACTGCCCGGTTAGCTTTCATGCTTGTGTAGGTTATATGCTATCTAAAAGTTGAGTCGCGTACGTAGTACTCCCTCATCCATCATGTTAAGCAGGGCAGGGCCTAGAACTGATTCCTGTGGAACCCCTTCTGTAATTTCATATCTTTTCAGCTTTTCGTTCGTGTCGTAGAAGAGGGTTCTCTTTTCAAAATAATTTATGATTATTTGCAGTATTTTGCCACTCGAATATTCCTCAGCGCTGTCAGAATGGAGTTCCAACTGGTCGAGTGGAATGTATTTTTTACATCGCAGATATGGACTCTCGTGCAATTTCACAAACTGTTTGTATCGCATGGGTGGCGCTCCATTTCTTTCGTATTGTCGGTGTAAAAACCTATTGTCTCCTTGGGTGTACTGGTTCCCTACCATGTCAAGCGTGCACAGTGGTATGTACGACGATGATTGCTCTGGAGGCTTGTCGCCTTTCGGATTTAATACCAGCTTCTGTCGTATACATTACAGAAAGGACTTTCCTTCTCTCAAGCATCTTGTACAGAGTTTTTAATGACTTCCTTAAGGACGAAGTTTGGGATCCCATCCTTTCCTGGAGCTTTATTGCTAAACATTGAGCCTGCTGCTTTCAGGACTTCTATAGTTGTCTTCGGGTTGTATTGGTTCCGTATCTTCTGTTAATATGCGGGGTCACAGGCTAGTATGTAGATTTGTCAGATTGTTCCTTCATTTGAAAGACAAAAGCTTAGCATTGTTTGACCAGAATTAAGTGCAGACATAGTCACAAATGGACAGCTTTCTCAGTAACAATCCTTTTAAAAATCATGCAGTAAAGATAGAGGCAAAGACTTATGTACACATGTAGGTTTCAAGTTCAATTAGATTTGATATGAATGAATATGAATTTGTAACAAATCGACAAACTGTGACCAATTATTTCGACCATACGAACCTGGTGATGTATTTTAATAAATGTTGTCCTATTATATAGCATACCGCGCTTTAACAGCGAATCTCTCGAATAATATCTGTTCATGGATCTATTGGTGATTTTAAAGAACCATTTCGTTAGATATTATTGTATTTCATAGATGAATTGTATTCTAGATGAATTGTAACATTCTCCACGTTTATATTTTTTTTACATTTAATTCTATGTAAACAACTCAGTCAGTTTCATATAAATAATCCATTGAAATTGTCTACATTCACAACCAGGTGACCGTGAAGCTACATGGTGGAGGTCTTCAAGAGACGTTCAAGTGGATCTAACTTGATCATAAAACCGGGTTCAATGTATGTAATTATATTCTGTTAAAAATTCACCACAATTTGTCTGATTTTACATACATATGTAGGTGTGTATATCATACAATTATCAAAGCATAATTTCCAAACCAGCCCCAAATCCTAACCTCAGATACATGATGAGGTCAACACTCGATAAGATACTCAAGCCTGTTAACGCCCACATATTTTGTCATTACAAAATACGAGTACACCACACAAAACCTAACTAAGTCAAGGCCTGCGTATGAACATATGACATCAGGCTTTGTTAAGCACACAATATGCTCAAATGGCGTAGACTCATAAATGTGTCGGGCCTAATGAGTTATGCGACATCTTTGGCTAAGGCAAATTTGCATCACCATTCAATGCCGTCCACACACTACACTGTATACAAGCAAACACTTATTTGCGGATACGAATATCTTTCGCATGAAACTGCAAAAAGTGCATACTCGTACAAGTATCCGTAAATCTCCAAAGACTGAATAATTTCTTTTGATTGCCAACAAAACTGCTGGGATTGCACAGTGCTGAAAAGTGGGACGTTATTAATGGTTATAGTGGCTGTGTTTAAAGTCCACAAAAGTAAGCAAAAATACGCAAAACGATTTCATGAATTGAAAGGAATTTCAAATGCTCACCTCAGTTTCAAAGTGTGTTTAAGAAACTGATTAATGTAATGCACTGTACCAGTGGATGTAATTCCATCGGGACTTGCTAATGCCCTTTAATTGCACCAACGTAATTGGATTCTAAATGGATGAATTGTGGAAGTCATTACGATAAGGGTTTTAATTTTTCTCCTTAATCTATCGATTCTTTATTGGATTTCAACATTTTTGAGCCAAACGTGAGTAGCACGATAAATCCTGAAAAATTAATGATTCTTCCAATCTGTGCAAGTGTTATATGTAGGTATGTACCTACTTATTTAATTTTTGAAGAAAGAAAGACACATGGAACTGGAATGGAAATCGCTGTGCATGTTGACATGAGTCACACCGGACGACAGGAAATATTGAGAATAATTACAATCCACATGCACTGATCTCTCCGATCTTTGAATAAGTGCTCAGACAGAGTATAAAAACTCTTATACAATTCGCTTACACAAGACGTTTGCATGAAAAGATTCGTGTCACGTTTGTAAAAAAAAAAAACTGCGTAGGTAGAAATGATGATGTTGACTATCATTTTCGGAGGCGTTTCTCGGATGGAGAAATGGACGGCTGAGCAGAACTGTTTCCGTAGTGTAACGTTCCATCTGCTTTAAGAAATAGTTTAACTCCTCGTTTTGAAGTTTGCGATAAGTTTTAAAGTTCACCTGCCTTTTGTAGTACGTTTGCATTATTCCTGTCATACGAGAACAATCTTCTCGTACATTACCTGTTCATTTTTCTGTGCTTCTCTGTATACTGTATAATAAAGTAGGCGCCATTAATTTATTTCCTATAGGATTTAATAACTCTGGTTAATATGAATCCTTTCTTATATTTACATAGTTTGGTCTGACAATGTTTAGCTTGATCCTGGGGATTGGGCTGGGTTGGGTTGGGTGGTTGTCCCAGTTAAACCAGTTTGACCTGGTGACAAAGCTCCTAATCTTGTCTAAGTCTAGTCTGGCTAGATCATTTAGATCTTCGAAGAAGTTTTCCCCTAAGGTTTTCCTTCTCAAGACCAATAGAGCAGGACAGGTGTACAGAAGATATATCATGGTTTCCTCCTCTTCCTCGTCTCTGCAGTTTCTACAGAAATCGTTGAAGGGGGCATTAAGTCTTCTAGCATGCCTACCTACCAGACAGTGTCCTTTGAGGACGCCAACTATCTTTATAGGATTGATCCTATTGCTGGAAATAAGTCTACTAGTTTTCCTACAATCCAGCTCTGGCCAGATTTGCCTAGGAGTGAGACATGTGCTGATATTGTTCCACCTCCTTTTTGCCATACTTATGGCTGCGGAGAGATCCGCGGCATTGCTTTACCAACTTGGATAGAATTATTGGCGATTCTAAGGCTTTTATCGCAGCTTGACTATGTATGTATATAGAAAACAATAGCGCTGCACTCTATCGAGTTAATCAAAAGCCAGGTCGCGGCTTCACGGACTGCTGAGACTTCTGCTTGAAAAACACTGCAGTGATTCGGCAGTCGAGTGGCAATGCGAATGTCCAAAACACTGGAGTAAATTCCCGCACCTTTGCCAGACGCTGTCTTGGATCCGTCTGTGTAGATTTCTGTCGCAGATTTGTTTAAAATTCTCGGGGCTGGAGACCCCATTTTGGGCCCAGGGCTTTCCTACATGAATAGAGTGCAATCGAGGCCTTCCTGACACGGTCCTATAAATTCAGTTTCCAACTGAGTTTTCTATTTAGAATAACCCTCAAGTATCTGGCGTGATCTGCGAATTGCAATTCAATACCCTTGAGTTTTGGAGTCGTTATATGCGGTATTTTATACTTTTTTGTGAACAATACGAGTTCAGTCTTCGACGGATTGACTCCAAGACCGACACTATCCGTCCACTTTGCTAATTTATTTAGAGCCGACTCCATTAGGTCTCTAACTGTAAGAAGGAACTTCCCCGATATCGCTATGAACCCCTCTTTATCCAAGGTTAAGAGTAACTCATTCACTATCATGAGCCACAATAGTGGTGATAGTACTCCACTGTCGTCTAGTTTCTTAATGAGATTTGGATAAGATTTTCCTAATCCGGGAAGTATCACTAGTCTTTTCTATATTTTCACAGAAAAGATGCCAAGAGGCTCTTTGTGATTTCCTAACCTCTAACTTAAATTTCCTAAGATTGCGTTTGTAGAGATCCCAGTGAAGTGCGTTCCTAGAGCGCTTTGCTTGATTAAAAAGCTTCCTGCCTTCAATTATGTAAGATACGAGTACCAGGATTCTTGAAATTCATTAAATCAGCATAAATTTTAATTTAAACGTATAAATACAACCAACAAATATGTAACTCTCCAAAGAACTTAAAAACAAATTTCAACTTAAAATGCTTATCCCATGCGATTTTCTATTTTTTTTTTGAAGTGCAACTGCTGGATTGTAAATAATTTAATTAAATCAATTAAATGCAATTGAGTGAAGTTTGAAAAATATATACATATCCATACTATTCGCTATATCCTAGCATTCACAAGTGAATCACTTAATGAGGTTTCTCTGTACCACACGATTTATTTAATTTATTTTGGAGGTAATTTGATGAAGTTTAATTTATTGCTAGAGGAACATAGTTCGATGTATGATGGTGTGATTAAATTAATTTGAATATTTCAATTTAAATTGAGTTCTAGAGTTTTAATTGGCATTCTCAAAGTTGTAGTCTATTCGGTGGAAGACAAGAAGGTCTGGTTAATTGGTTTGGTGTTATTGAAATATTTCCAAATATGGAATTTATTAATTATTTTACGAAGGACAATGTATTAAGTAATAAGTTGGTTAATGTACATAAGTAGATATCATAATGCAGCATTGACCTCAAGGTATCTAATCTAATCAATAAGATATCTATCATAAATTGAATTGGTTTCACTGGACACTATAGGTTTGTAATAACATACAATGTACATTGTACACTGATAAGAATAGTCGATAGGCACTTATAGATTCTAATGAATGCATTAACCGTATATACAACATTTATTTGAAAATTGTACAAAGTCTATGAATGCTATCATTGAAGTATCACGAGTGTAGAGGCAATCACTTAGACACATACTCTTCAATTGGCTGAAAGATAAATTGAGTAAGTTTATTATTATTATTATTTTTTTTCTACGCCAAGGAATTATAAAATGTTATAATTTTACAGCCACTTCAACATGAGAATACATGTACATGTATCTAGACAGCTAAGTAGAGCTCGATATGGTATGCGGTTAAATCAAAGGAAGGTTATATTACTCACGTATCTTTATTAGGATAAGCAATTTAAGCGATTTTGACCAAAACTTCTTTAACAAAATATCGGAATATTTTTCGAAAACTTAATTATGTCGAGCACTACATACCTACACCAAAACTTGTATTAGAGATACAAGTAGATACTAAAAGTATGAATCTGGCTATACAAGAATTGTAACTTGAACTATTGTCAAGTTTTTAGAGACATCATGTCCATGTCCTACTGCCTTAAAAGCTATGTTTTCAAATAGTAGAAGGGCCTTGAGGTGTGCCTCTACTGATAAACCTTTTAGCCTTTCTCCTAACCTATTTCCATTCGAAACTTAGAGCCGATCATCGATTCGATCATCCAGCGATTTCCCAATCGTCTCTATAGATATTCTTAATATGAGAATGCTTTCATACGACAGTGTTCATTTCTACGTGGGACTTGAATTTAGAGGGCCCTAGTTTCTAATGAGCAGTGATCTCAGTGCCGGAGTTCTATGTAGAATCTAAGTACCGATGATGAGTATCCTCCACATTTACTGAATAGACGAGTAAGCATGACTAGCATACCGAAATAAATGTGGATCTGTATAATCCATCTACATAATTCGATTAATAGTTGTTGCGTATAGATTTGGTGTTGCTGGATTGGGGACTGTCGAGCGTTGGCATCAGCACACTTCGGCAGCAGGCAGCATGTGCACCTACAGACATGATGGACACGGTTCGGGCAGACGTTTGTGATTGATTTGATGTTGGTATCTAGATATTTGTCTTCTCTCGATCGTAATTCGACTTATCTAATATTTCGTACTTTTATTTTCGGATGCCTTGTAAGATGTCCAGTCCTGGGAATCCTGGTAGGTAGTTAGCAATGGTGGTGTCAGCAAGCCGCGCTGACAACATAATTAACGCAAAAAGCGCCGTTTTAATACCATAACTCAAGTGACCTAATGTATGTAAAAAGGGTGTTAACGATTAGAGGTAGCGGAGAAGAGGGAGGATTATTCAAATACGCCCCGTTACATTGAGGAAACTGATAATATCCCCAATGCTAATCTCCGCCAACTCTAATAGGTTGTCGAAAAAGGGTTTACCAAGTGTGAGCTCGCCCTGCCTAGAGCTGGACACTTGCCAAGAAAATGCAAGATTGTTTCTGTCTCGTTAGCAGTATTGCAGGTGCGACAATGTGCATTAAATGGAATGCCTATTCAGCCTTTGATAGATAGTGCGCCAAGATACTACTCTTAAGGGCCCCCAGCGGGACATTCACCTCCTCCGCGAGGGAACCATCAAGGGCAGAACCTCGTCTTGCTAGTTCATCAGCTCGCTCATTACCCTCAATACTACTGTGACCCGGCACCCAAAGAAGGCTAATCCTAAACCGATGACCCAGAGAGGCAAGTTCCCCTTGCCATCTTCGGGCGAAGACCCCACTTCAAGCATAGAAAGCCACGCATGCTTTCTTTACCCGCTGTTGAATGTTGAGCTGCCAACTTAGCTTGAGATCAAGTACCACACCCAGGTACTTCGCACTGGAGGATAAGGAGAGTAATTGGTTGTTTAGCCGTGGAGGCTTGTAAGTCAGTATTTTGGTTTTAGTGGTAAAGAGCAACAGTTCAGTTTTGCTTGGGTTGACGCTGAGCCCACATCCAGTGGCCCATTTGCTAATCTTGTCCAAGGCACCTTCCATAATTTCACTAATTACCGAAGGAAACATCCCTGATACCAGTATTACCACATCATCCGCATACGCGACGACCTTGACTCCATCTCTATCTAACCTACACAGGATTTTGTTGATTACCATAAGCCAAAAAAGAGGAGATATGACCCCACCCTGTGGTGTTCCTCTTACGACGGATATGGTGGAACTGATGTGACCGAGAGTCGAATGAATGATTCTGGTTTTTAGAATAGTCCCTATCCATTTGCTAATAAACTCTTCCACACCCAGTTGGAGTAGAGCTTCCTGAATCGATTCAGTGCTGACGTTGTTGAAGGCACCATCAACGTCTAAGAAGGTAGCTAGGGTATATTGTTTGTCTTTTCTATCGTTCGCACAACTTCGTGGAGTGCCGTCTCCGTCGAACGCCCCTTAATATATGCGTGCTGAGATTTTGACAGAAGGGATGGATCTAGGGTATTTCGTATGTGTGTGTCTAAAATACGTTCCAAGGTCTTTAGAAGGAAAGAGGATAAGCTGATGGGTTTGAAATCCTTTGCGGATTCATGTCCCGAATACGTCTCCAGCTCCGACGAACATGGCCTCTATAGATAGGTATTAGCCATGGGACCATTTGGTCCAAAGTTTTCTGCAGCATAACCGAAATTATGCCGTCAGGGCCAATCGACTTATAGGGAGAGAAGCTGTTAATAGCCCAGAAAGTGTTAACTGCTGTAATTGTTGTCTTAATGTCATTCCAAGATGAGCTATTCCATTTTTGCATCCTGGAAAGTGAGTTTGCATTAAAAGTTCAAGAGACTCTTTTGAGGAGTCCGTCCAAGTCCCATCCGGTCTTTTAATAAAAGACGGACTGGAGTGTTCCTTGGACAAAATTTTACTCAATCTGGTCGAGTCCTTTATGCTTTCAATGGACTGAAAGTTGTCCATCCAAGCCAGAGATTTGGCCCTTTATTAATGGATGTATTCTTTGAGGTAGTCCTTATATGGTTGCCAGAACTTGTATTTAAAGCAGATATTGAAGATATCACAAATAATCTGCCTAAGATTAGATAGATCTTCGTTGTCCTGGCTAAAGCAATTATTTATCCTTATGTGGAATCAATTGGCCTGTGTCCCTCTTAAGGCTGTGTGACATGATGTTTTCCGAAACTTGATGTGAAATATCCTCAAAAATCTGTATGTTGTTGATACTAAGTTTGACGAACACAGTCAATACAATCCTTTTATCTGAAGATACCATAAGCACCAATCCACATACAGTCAGTTGAGAGTTATCATGTCATAAGTGATTTCATTATAAGAGTGATTTCTCTTTAAGAACGCATCATCCATTTACATATACATATATGACAGATTTGAAAAGCAAAAGCTATTCAAAATCTATTAACCACAATTCAATTCTCAAGTCCATTTCAAGTAGTTTTTCTTTTTTGTTAAAAGCAATCATCATTTTGTAAATTATAACCATTTAACGACAGTGTGGCATCAATCTGCGATATATTTGTCTTGCAATCGCTGAAGCTCTTATTTTGAAAAATTCTGAATGAAAATTATTACGGCACGTGCCTTTTTGAATGATAACCAATTTCCTGAACGTTTACAAACATATGTATAAGTAAGGTTAGACAAAAACCGATAGATCGCGCTTAATTTGCTGTGGCAAGCACGTACTGTCGATCGGCGCTTATGTGATTAGTCGGTGTCAGACAAACGTGTTATCACTATTTTGTAATTTGACTGTAAGTTCATGTTTCTTTCTTACTGCAATCTATTGCTCATTGTTGTTTGCAAAGTCAGCAAAGATCATCCAACAAAGATCAACTACTTAAGGTTATCCTGTAGACAATGGTTTTATTTTATTTCACAAGTAGGGGGTGAAAATCCTATATGGATGCGCGACTTCTGCTACATGCTCTTTCCTGTTTGTCCCCTGCGTTACCACCAGTCAAGGCATTTCTTCGCAGGAGCCGGTTTGACATTTCGTCTTTTCTTTCTTAGCTGACAGAGCTATAGCAGATACTTCGTTTCTTGCTGCTTGTTCCTCTATACGTTGTTACATTTCAGCGTCCAAGCTACTCATTTTCCAACCCAGCTTTTGCACTTTTTGGGGTAGGTTGCCGTACTGGAGCCGTATTTGGTCCTTTTTCTTGAAAGTGATGGTCTGGTGGTCGCTGTTCGTGTACAGATTTGTACATTTTTTTTCTTCTTGCTCAGGATCTGCTCGCAAATGTCATGTTAACGATCTGCCGTTGTCGAATATGAGCTTGTTTTCTCTGTGTAGCCCAAGGTCGAGGCTGGCAAAAGTTTCCAGTAACGTCTCGGCATTTCGATTTTTTCTAACGCTGTTCCACTCGACTTCGCATGAGTTCTTCAAGGTCACGATGTTTGGTGCCTTTCTTCGAACTTTAGCGACAAAATCGTCTAAAAGTTTCTCATATTCTGTCATGCTCGCAATCGGTGGGGCATAACAGCAGTAAAAATGTACATAGTTTGAACTGAAGTTGTAGATGGATATGTAGTCAGCACTTTGTCGCGTCTGTCGCTTTTGTCGTTCTATTCTATTTGATAAATAAGAGTTCTGGAATTTTTCCTTAGTACAGGTGAATTGCCTTCATAGTCGATGGAGAGTTTTAGGATACACGCGCAACTGGAGGCAGTTAGCATGTAAGAACCGGGCTAACTGGAGATGCTTGTTGACTGTAGCGCCACCTAAGTAAGTAAGTAAAGAGCAAATCCAAAATGTATCTACAGATTGCGTAGCTACTTCAACAAAGTTTGCTGTTTTTTAAAAAATTTGCTCAAAACCTCACTACTCACTACGAAAATGTTGATGCAATGAGTCTAAACTTTAAAATATTCTCAAGACACAAAACTAGTTCAAAGTACAGAATGAGTAATCACAATTGCAGCTGAAACCTAGTTGCATTTGATTTGTCACAGAATTACAATAACTACACACATGAGTGTACATAAGTAAATATTCTGAAACCAAATAGAATCCAACAAAGGTGGGACCTGTGTGGACTATGAACACTAGTTCAAAGATGATATTTTATTCAAATAAAGGACAATATTTACACAAACGTCTTATCACAATCATTCTGATCCCTCTCCACTGTTTGTCAAGTTTTGAAAATATTTTCAATTTTTAGAACCAAATACGTACGTATTGTAAACTTATCACTCTCATTCAATTGCAGTATTCGTATCATTTATTTCCTCTTTCAGTTAATTGATTAGAAAACTAATTTTATACTGATGAATGCCATAAACATGATCATAAACAACGCAAATTGTCATAAATATAATTTGCGAAAAGAAAACAAAAAAAAATACATCAACCCATTCCCTAGCCTCCTAATGCCATCGATAAGATAAGCTTACCTAATCGTTCCTTTTTCGAAATACTTACTTGAGAAAAACATTTGTACTGTCGTCCAATCAATTATTGTTTTGTCAAAGATAAGGGTTTTTGTTTTAAGCGGTCACTGGCTAAGATATCAGCACAAACACCAAAGTCCATCAACTAAAAACACAAAGAGCTGTGCGTGACGAAGGCTCTATTGCGATAAAAATGTAGAACATGTCTTTCTGACAACACTGGACTTTGCTGGTAGGCCGAGATACATACATGCGTATATATTAGTCACTCAGCATTGGGAATAGAAAACATTTTCGAATTGCGAAACTAGATACGATTGTGCAGCCTAAGGAAGTCCAAAACATGCAAGGCTAACTTACTCGTACAGTAAGTTCTCGTTATCAGGGATTGATAGCTCGCGGTATAGGTTCAGCATACCTTGTTCATCTAATCAGCTATTTTGGGAGCTGATAACGATTGAAAGTTCAATGGAAGTTGTTATTGGCGGCGACGCGATTGCCCTTTAGTTTTAATTACGTTGAATTGAAATGTGGATTTCCATTGGGAAATTTTAACTGACGACGCAGCTATTCGTGTCTCCTTTATGATCTGGTGTACCATACCACTTAGCACGTGTAAGTGCAATGTGATCGTTGCGAAATGTTTCTCTATGCATAAAGATCTCGGTCAGCAAATGAAGTTTGACGTGATGCTGTAATTGGTAGCAGGTTGCCAAATGCAGTTCCATTGATACGGCGCATACTGCATCTCGTAGTTGACTAAACCAAAAAGAGAAGTACGTGAGGTTATTCGGAGGCAAATGGTGGCTCTTTCAATTAGTTGCACATATATGAAGTATGGTGCAACTTGTCCTTGGATCCAATACAGGTTAGTAGAGTATGAAATTGCGGATTCTGTTGAACATGGAGTGGATTGGACATGTGGTAGCCCTGGATTAGAGTTTTCAAACAAGGATTGATATTTGTCAACCATTGGCATATATGGTTTTGTATCCTTCGCTAAACTACATATTTTTTTTAGAAAAGCCAAATTTGGGTATAGATGAATGCCACTGCTCACCAACGCCAAAAATCAGATCCATTATCCCCATATCCGATTATCCTTGGCAACATGTAAAAGTAGTTTCAGCATGATTCTGCTTTAGTTATCCAATTCTTCTTGTCAACGGCTATAGAACACAGACACAGCAGGTCATAGACTCATTCCATTTCACCTTTATCCCGACCCGGCATTGTGATACGTTTGATAAAAATATCATTAAATCATTGCCCTGTAATGAATTAAAAAAAGGAAAGACACCTCTACCTGGTGTGTTATGAGTTGAATTCAGCTGCTATTAGTTGCATTTAAGGGTTCATTGTCAATGATGAAGAGTATGAAATGTCGGTCCGTTCTCTGTATGTCTGTTTGTTATTTTATTACCTGAGAGATTCATTTGGCCTGATATCAGCTCCATATCAATCTTCATTGACTATTAGATCCCTGATTTTCAAAGAATAAAACGAATGAAGCCGCAAGGTGGAATTCAAGAAAATATGGTAACTTTGCGACGTCCTTAGATAAATGAATACACAAGATGGCGCCAAAGTCCTAAAGCAGTTCGGTTGTTTGTAAATAAAAGGATTGGTTCTGTTTATCTAAAATTTAAATTAAGTCAAGTTGATGCACATTCGAGCGCATTCCACAGTATTTTCCAAGAGTTTTCTCAAATTTCCAAATCGTTTGTCAAACCAGCAGCACAAGTGGATGTACATACTTGTACTGAAAACACTCGATGTAGGTAGAAGTTTAGAAGAAGAAACACAAGAAAGGAAGGTTATTTGGATGAGCAAAGTCATAAAACTCATTCCACACTTGAAATATCAAAATAAATGGAACATCTGGTGGACGTACTCTTACTGAAATCACTTGTTGTTCGCAAATTTTAGAAGTAGAAAAAAAGGTCGGTCAGACCAGTAGATATTTTAAATATGGTAGACGTACTGGCACCAGCAATCAGCGTAGATACAATTTAAGAAGAATAATGGATAAATGGATGCAAAAGCGTACAACCTTGCTAGCAGAATTTGCGGAGGATTGACGCAGAAACATATGACAAATTGTTGCTGAAAGTTAACTGACAGATTCCATCTCTCAAAATTGTCTGCTAGATTGCAATTTCTGGTTACTCATCTGATTTGAGATTCAGTACATATGTATGTATGTACATAGCGAAATCAACCCCCAGCACTATTATAAACGAAATCACACAAATCTAATTACTTTTCGGAAATGTGTTCCGACCGGATAGACAAATATCAATAAAAAATTGAAAACATCCATAAAAATATGTTCCTTCCGTTCTTAAGTGAATTCCAAGTGCGGCGAACGTACCAGAATCATAGAACAAAAGGATTCGAATTTCGGTCATAAAAATGCCATAAAACCCATCCAACCACTCAAATTTCTAAATATTTTGTAATCCATTAAAGAGATGGACATCCAATTTAGAGTCATTTGACTGTGAATGCCCCTATATACTTGTACATATGTATGTATATTGCCAGTTTGACACTAATGAACAGATACGCATAAGTTGTAGACAATGCGGACTAATTTAATCAAGGAACTCGAAGGAGAAGGTTCATAGGATCAAAAGAATTTGATGCATTCTTCAAAGTGAATATCCTCTTTCAGTAAACCTTTGGGTTGACAGTATTTACCTAGATTACGTTCGATTGGCAGGCTGGAAGTGCAGCCACACTTAGGCCAGAATAGGTCCATTGTGATACCATAGGACCTCAATCTACCTCAATCTATTCGTTGAACCAACGTGAGCTTACTCGTATTATAAAGCCCTTATCGATGAATTACTGTCGAGTTCGTCCCTATGAGTCTTCGCTAGATACTTTCCAATCTCTGACAACATGATAAATGCTCTCAGAGACCAATATGTACTTTCTGTCTGTTACGAGTGATAAAAGTGGACTCACAACCAATATTACATAGTTTAGTAAGTTGCTCACCTCTTTCGTTAATATCGGTGCTGCCCCACATTGTGCGATGCGCCATTAGAGAGTAAAAAACATACAGAAAAGCTACAATCCGTCTGGAACGGATCGTATGATACCCTATCCTCCTCTCTATAAAGTGCGCGTGACCAAATTGCATTTTGTACTCAAATATGGCTATAACCTCGAACGTTTGAGGATGTGACATGTAAAATTTTATCAAAATCGGTTTTTTGATGAAAACGCCCCCAAAAAGTGGGCGTGACCAAAACTGTTCTATGGGTGAATTGTAGGGAATCTGTATACCTAAATATTTGGTCTTAACAAAATTTTTCGGTTTCATATAATTTAGTGAAGTTATAAAAAAGTAGGCGTGGCAGTGGGCGGATGTAAAAAAAATTTACACTTGTACTGTATCTTTTTCTTGGAAGCCCAAATATGAAATTTCAGCGTCCTAGTTAATAATTGAAGGCCCAAAACTCGGTTTTGTGATGAAAACGCCCCCAAAAAGTGGGCGTGGCCAAAACTTTTGTATGGGTGGATTGTAGGGAATCTAAATGCCTAAATATTTGGTCTTAACAAAATTTTTCGGTTTCATATAATTTAGTGAAGTTATGAAAAAGTGGGCGTGGCAGTGGGCGGATTTCAAAAATTTTTACACTTGTACTGTATCTTTTTCTCAGAAGCCCAGATATGAAATTTCATCGTCCTAGCTCAAAATTTAAGGCCCAAAAAGCGGTGACATACGGACGGACGGACGGACGGACGGACGGACGGACGGTCATCGCTCAATCGATTTCGCTATTGATGCTGATCACGAATATATATACTTTATAGGGTCTATCTCGATTATTTCTCTATGTTACAAACTATGTGTCAAACTTAATATACCCTTAGGATAGGGTATAAACATTAAGCGTGCTCTTCGCTAGGATGCAGGCTCTTGTAATACCTTCATTCTTCATGTAGTTAAGTTTATAGTCAGGAGTCCTGAGTCCATGCACCAACCCACTGTTCTTCGATCATGTCTTCCGCGTATTTAGATAACCGCAAAAGAAGGGAGGCCGAAACTGTTATGAAGTGATAGAGGTTAATCTGAAGTAACCGCAGCATCATCGCCAAAACTGACCTCCAATAAAGTAATATTCGTTTCATCCGTATCCGATTCCAGGAATGCGTCAGATACAGATGAGCTGTGTAGTCCGCTAGATAGATCCAGGTCCGATAGCGCTGGGCTATCCATGTCCAAGTCTATCCTTGAGACAGTGGGTTTAGTTACAGAGGGTTGAGTTATAGGGGATGACTTGCAATCCGCCATAGCCACCTTTTCTACTGAGGAAGCCAGTATATACATAACTGACCGTTTCAGTGTTGGCAGAAGCAGAGGACTTCGTTCTCTATTTGACCAGGTCCTCCTCATCTTTTTTGTATACACCAAGAGTCCCCCTTCGTTACAGCTAAAGGAGCCAAGGATTCCGTGCTGACCACGATATCCATTTCTTCGTTGCTTACTGCTTACGGCCTTAAGCTGCACTCCTTCCCACACTTCACCCGAAACACCTATCATAAAGTGGTCCGTAGACCTTTAGTCATGGGTCTCAGATGGTCTGAACGGTAATATGACTTGCCATTTAGGCATGAAACCAATTTGTCCCAGAGACAAAATTTTTGATCTTGCTTAAGTCGAGTCTGGCTAGATCACTAAAATCTTTAAGGAAGTATTCCAAGAATATTCTCTCTCAATCCCAATAGGGTAGGATAGGTATGTATGTAGAAGGTGAGTCATAGTTCAAGGGAACAAACAGCCTTCTGGTATGTCTGCCTACTAGACAATGCCCCGTGAGACCTACATCTATGTATGTTTCGTAAAATTTTCCAACTATGAGAGATAAGTCTCTAAATTTTCTTACAATCCAGTTCTGGCTGGATTTGTTTAGAACAGTTTGCATTTCCGAATAGACCCATACACCTACCTACTGCTTACCATGAGGTCTGCAGTCGAACTTTATCGATTTAATAGGAGCTCCACCCTCTTTAGCTAGCTCATCCGCTTTGCAATTACTCAGAATATCCCAGTGGAGATCCGCGGCATTGCTGTACCAACTTGGATCAGATTAATTGTGATTATAAGGTTTTATCGCTGCATGACTATTTGTATGTATGTATATAGAACAATAGCATTGCAGTCTGTTCTGTTGCACCAATTGAAACCCAAGCTGCGGCTTATTGAAGTACTGTGACTTCTGTTTGAAATTCACTACAGTAGCCTCTATCGCAGACCTATTCAATATTGCTCCAGATTCTCAAGCACTTCTACTAGGAATATAGTCCGAATTACTAGGATTAGTGTTATTGCCGTTTTGGATATGTGCGTGGCTAATATTAACATGAGCCAGTTTCGAAGCTGTAGGAGTGGCTCTAAGGTAGGCCGTAATGCAGACGAGGAATAACTTTTGCAACTTATCGAGTGTTCCAATGTTTCTTCTCTTGTCCAATGGCCTCCATTCATATCCAAAAATGCCAACCGCCGCTCCAATTATTGCCCTACTCAAGACACATCTTTAAGATTTAAGCTATCAAAGGCCGGGCCTGAAGGGCCTTCGTACATGAATAAAGTGCAATCTAGCTGAGTTGTTTTGTTTGTAATAGAGAATAACAAAAAAATATCTGTAATGATCCACATATTGCAGTTCTATTGAGTTTTGGAGGAATTAAAGATGGTACTTAGTAGGTACCTTCATCAGGTATCTTACTATCGAATATCTCTTTGAATACGCTGAGCCACAATGACAGTACTTCACCCTGGAGGATACCACTGTGAACCCACCTTCCTATAAGGCTCGGCTTAGCATGCATAATACCAAGGATAGTTCTCAATCTTCAGCTTCGGCTGTGACATTGTTAAAAATCCAATATCAAGGAAGGACACCATAGTGAAATCCGTATTCTCAAAAGATTTCTCAATGAGTCCTACCAACAAGTAGAACGCAGTTTCTACCGATTATCTTACGGTACGCATGTTGGGATAAAAGATGTAATGATTGTAGATCAGTCTTTCTAAAGCCTTTTATAGAATGGATGGTAGGCTGTCTTTAGAGAATACTTTCGGTATGAATACTACTTTGTAGCCAAACATTAAGCAGCCATTGGTTAGAACTATCTAAGCCAGCATCTAAGATGTAACAGATGCCTATGAACTAAGTCTTGGCAAGTCTTGGGAACGTATTCTGGAGCCTCACACAAGAATAAGAGAAATCCAGTAGCGTTCGAGGTGATGTCTTTCAGTTATCTATAGGCCGTAACGAATTATAGATAAGTCTGTCAATTTCTGATCTAGAAACAGATATGACAGGAGTACTCTTCCAACATATAATCTACGAAATCCAATATACATACAGAACTTCTAGATGGTTGGTGGGTTTACTATGATATTTGCTTAGCATGTACATAATCTGTCAATGTGACGCTCTTATCTGTCAAAGCATAATGCGTAAGCTGCTTGGTAAACCATAAACTATAATCTAGTTTTCATTACTTACTTACGTACATATACATATGGATATGTATTTATGTAATTGCATAGGTTAAGTCCGTAGGTACACTCTTATGTCGTAGGTACTTAAGACATGTACCTACAACTCAAAAGCAAACATTTCACTAGCAATAAATCCTTATCGTATATATGTACATATCTATGTGCTCCACTCGATCGAGTTCCATGTATTCTAAATCTAAATTCAACTGAAATATTACTTTGGATTGGATTTTGAAAATGGGTCATTTTAAATTGTATGTAGGGTTCTGATAATTTTTGTCTACACTCTAGAACCAACGAAAGGGCAAGGGCAAAGTCCTACTTAATGCGACTTGTTTTATAGTAAATTCTAGCTGAGTAAGCACCTTTTATATTTAAGCAAATTTCGAGAAAACGGGGAAGGTGGGTCCCAGTTCTTCTGACCAAGCCTTGTGACATCCGCAATCTTTGGATCATCAAAATTTAATTCTGGAGATTGAATTTGCTTTGGTCTTTTCTGGTTTTTTTTATGCGTCTTGATACAGCTGAATACCCGACGGAGTATTAATTTTTCTTATGGACTTTCAACACTCTAACTCTAAGCTAAATAAAAGGTCTGGTACGATCGAGCCTCGATTTGGTTTGGTATTCTGAAGGAGTCGTTTTCTAGGTCTATTCAATTATTTCAATTAGCCACGAGACTGTGATTTGTTGCTTATTCTGTTCTAAGTTTCAGCTATCATCACTGGTTCTACTTTAAGCGGGGGTGGGCAACAAGTACTTGGTTTTGCACAGAGTAATTTCAAAACTACGTCTTTCCGCGTTCAAATTTTGAAATCTTATGTCAGTAGAACTATCTATGTGGTCTATGTATTGCAACAGTTGGGCAGAGCATATGTATATCCTTGCCGAAATCTTATGTATGCCTGAAATAGTTACCAAACAGTACATAGTGTGTGTACAGCTGTGTGTTTTTGGATCAACTTTGATTAGATTTTCAATAATCAAAGACATAGGTCATGCTTTCGTCCATCCTTCATATTCGTAATTAGGTTACGTTAGGTAAATGGGTGCCCTTGTTGACAAAAGTTGTCAACGGCTCACTTAGACTAGCAAAAAGTCCATTGTGCCCAGTTGTAAAATTCGAACTAAACCACCCAGATATGTACGTATAAGAATCTCAGGAGATTGTTCAGCTCAATATTTCCTAGATCGTCCAGTTTCGCAAGGAAATAGCTCCCAAGAGTGTCTCTCGGTAGGTAGGTAGCTAGAAGAGGTGGCTGCAAAAGCCAGCACTGAACCCCTGTCGTAGATAACCCAAAAACGAAGACTAAAGTTGGTTTGTAGCTTTTGGTTAGCTAAGCAGCCTCTCTGAACCAGGTTTTCAAAGTGTTATTCGACGAGGGCCGTTTTTCATGGGAAATGAGATGTGCTCTCTTCTGTGTCCGTATCGCCACAGTTTCGGCAGAGGTCATCAGTGTCTAGTCGCATTCTTCTTCGGTGACCCGCCAGGAGATTGTGGCCGTTCTCCGTGAAGAACGCTAAGTTGGGTCTGTGAAGTGCTTAAATTTGCTTGGTTTTGGCATTGTCATGTTTTATGCAAAGTTTTCTGGAGACACGACAAGATAAGAGTCCGCTTCATCTCTCAGTAGCTAGTCTCACGAAGGCTTATTCTATATTGGATTTAAAAAGAGATAGAGGCGGTAGAACAGAGATGACGACCATTATCAGGTCCTGCCCGGACCTCTTTCTTGCTAAATCGTCCACCCGTTCATTTCCCTGAATGCCACTGTATCCTAGAACCCAAAGGAGTGTAACTTCGTGGTTTGCTGTGAGTGCTGTGAATTCTTCACAAGATTGGACTGTGGATGGCCTTCATAGCGACTTGACTGTCAAAGTATATGTGCATCCTCTTTCTTAATTGCGGTTTCGTGGATAGTTCTCATGTCGCTTCTGGGATTGCTAATACTGCCGCTTCGAACACACTGTCATGGTTCAGAAGTCTCAGAGAGTGATCTATTTCGGGTTCTTATGTGTATATGCTAGAGCCTACTCCTTCGTTAGTTTTTCAAACGTCCATGGGCTTGGGGCCTCATTTTTTAGAAGACTATGGATGCTTTTTTTATCCGTTCTGAAGTCAGAGGTCGAGTATACAGCCCAAGTATTTCGCCTTATCTGAGATTTGAAGAGGTGTGCCGTTGAGACTCAAGGGCCGAGTCTTGTGGGATTGTTCTCTTGTTAGTGAAGTGGACCACTCATGTTTTCAAGGGGTTAACGTTTGATTGAGAGCGGATTGAAATATTTCGGTGATGGTGGGTATGAACTTACCTGTCGCCATTATGACGACATTATCCGAATATGCGACAACTTTGACACCACTTCGTTCTAATTTCTTTAAAATTCTATTCATGACCAGTATCCGTAGTTAAGGGGATAAGATCCCACCTTGCGGGGTGCCTCTAGAGACCAGTGCTTGGAAGTCACTTGGAAGTCACTCAGTTCTGCGTTGATGTGTCTCGTCTTGAGCATGCATTCAACCCAGTCTGAGATTACTGGGTCTATGTTTTGTTGGTCCAGTGCTAGTCGTATAGATTCAGATTTTACATTGCGCTGCTATATGGAAGGTTAATTAATATAATAATAAGTTAATTGTAGCAACCTTCATCATTAGGCCTTTTATCCCACGTTGCCGTCGCATATTTTCTTTCCGTCAGCAGTCTAATCCATGCCATACCGATTAGTATCTTATAGCCTATGGCTGGATGTATAGCCATGGTTCAGCACGATAACAGCTTCTTGGTCCGTTTTAGCGGGCGCTCCCATCTCAATCACTTTCTAGTCGTCACTTGGAAATTTCGGGTTAAGTCTACGCAAATGTTGATCTTTGCTTTCAGTCTCGTGCGAATGTCTCTTTTCGGGATGACCTTGGGCGAGCTCTCCGATCCTGGCGCTGCCAATTGCGAACTATCTCTTTGAGCCAATTCAGGGTAAATTAGTCCTGGCATTCTAGTGGCGAATAGTATCTCTCAGGAGTTATTTTGTTGATTTTTTTTAATGACTTAGTGTTCGAAAGGACACAAAGCGTGGCTTGTATTAACTATTCACAAATATTTTCGAAAATTAAGAATATTGCAAAATATACTAGTTTTGTTCATTAAAATAAATTAAACATAAAGAATATCCATAGCAAAACAGCTTACGATTTCTTTAAGATATCTTGTTTTGTAAACACGTTTAGGTGAACAACAACAATAAATAAGACAATTAATATTATCATACGATCGTGCGATCGTGCGATCATGCAAATTTGGAATATTTATTTGATAAATGAAAAATGCTATCAAAACAGAAGTTGAATGTTCTAATAGAATGGTGTAGGCAGTCCAAGCGAATTGGTATTACCATTTAGCAATAGGAATCTACGTGCACCTTAGCAGGTTTATCAATGACAGTTTTTGATATCTTCCAATATTTATAAATTCGTTAGAAGGAAGGGCATCTAGCCCAAGTGAGCCACTGTCACACTTTTTGGATATACATACATAGATGGGAAACAACCATGTCCATTTCTAATGGTATACATCGTCAGAGTTGCTTAATAATCACAAATTTCTGAACGAGTTTTATAACAATCTTGCTGAGGGTTTGAACATTCTCAGATTTTAACGACAAAAAGGGGCACATGTTGGTTAAGAAGTTCATAATTAGTAGTAGAGGGCATCGTACATAACTTGTAATACATGAAATCAAAGGCTAACAAAAGTGCAATAGGTTATTGGTTACTCTTTGAAAACAGAGCTGCATTGTGCCTTTCGAAGGCTCAAATGGAGTAGTAATGTGGATTTTCTTGTTACTATCCAGTAAAATGTTATTCTATAGAAGAATTACAAACCAAAACCATATCTCAATAGGGATAACATCATTATGGCAAAAAGACTTCCTTTTCGTCTGCATAACCACTTTGGTTTTTTGATTTTCACCCTCTGACAAGTCAATCAAGCCTCATATGAACTCATTTGTATGCAGATGCATACACTGTACAATTTTCATTTCTAAGGATGCTCGGATCAAATTTGCAACCAATTCACAGGTGGGAAACTCATCCAGACGTGAGCCAGTTACTATATACATACATACATGAGCTTACACGATGCTGTACGTCCTTTAATTACAGTCAGACTACAGTGTAACTCAATTTCCATCCAGGCTGACGTGTCCAGGATTGGTACATGTCGCGAAATGTAATGTAAGACTTGGAAAAGCACAAACGGTGCGATTTTTTTTGTTTTTTTTTTTTATCTCTAAGGACCGGTCGATGTACTTGAACTGCGATTCAACACGATACGCTACACTATGGACATACGCTTTGGGTAAAAGAATGCACATATATGACACTAGCACTAAGTATACATACTATGTAGACCTAGAATAAATTAATCAGCAACGCTGCATGTTCCCCATTCCCAAGGTATTTTGCAAAACTAAACAACACAAAAAAAAGAGAAACAAGAACAACTGACGACACTTTGTCTGATTTGACAATTTTTCACGCAAAGTTTTGCAACTTTTTTTTAGCGGCTCCAAAACTAGTCAAAGGTCCCGTGCTTCTTCGTGGACACCGATAACACTACACTTCATTACTCTTTAGGCAAGCATTCCTCTGTTTTTCAAGCGGAGATCCATGCTATCCTATTGGCTACCGACTATATTGTTAAGAATAGGTAGCGGGGTCGGAGTATCTGTAACTGTACCAACAGTCAGGCTGCGCGTAAGGCCGTGCTCAACCCTGTAACTCATTCCAAAATAGTTGGAGAATGCAAGAACTCTTTGAATTCGCAAAGTCGCAAGGCTAAACTCTTTGACTCTTGTCTTGTCTGGGTTCTAGGTCACACTGAGATTGTGGGAAATGTGATCTCCGATGAGATTGCTAAGCAAGGCTTAGAGTATGACTTCTCAGAACCTGAACCTGTGTTGAGTCGTCTGGCGTCCTCGGTCAGGGCATCCATTGCTAATTGGGCCTCCATTGACTACTAAACGTATGCTCTCGAACGTCTGTAAGAAATCAGCGACATTCTTGCTGTCTCTCAGCAGAAAAGACTATATACAACTTATTGACGCTTTTATTGAACTCTTTCCTTCTGCCAAGCATCTTAGTGTGCTGGGCTTAAAAGACACCACTGTCTGCGACGCCTGTGGAGACAGAGAAGATACTTCGGATCAACTGCTGTTTTACTTTTCTGGCTTTGCTTGGATCAGGTGACAGATCTTCGGTGCTGATGTGGTGAGTGCTGATACTATAAGCTCCTCATTCTTGAAGTGCATTCTCGACTTACTCCGAAAGTCGAAGAAATTTCAGTAAAATGGGTAATACTGGATTTTGTTTCCCGGTAGAACAATGGTCCAGTTGCGTCTGAGTACTCCAGATGAAGTGTTTCCTAACCTGACAAAAGAAACATACATAGGTTCGAAATTCTCATACTACCTATCCAAATCCAAAAATATAGTATGCCACATCCACTTGATTAGAGCTGACACAAAGAGAGAAGATAAGATATTATATGATCCGCTCCAGGCGGATTATAGTTGCTTTCTATGTTTTTATTACGAACCCTTCGGACCCTACATAACTAACTGTTTTAAGAACTTTTTGTTCATTGCTTGTTTTTTTAAGAACGTTCGTTTCAGAGGTTTAGGATACATTTTGTCATTTTTGAAAAGTTACTTATGCTCATGTTCATAAGCTATAAGCACTAAATAAACCTACTTGCCAAAATTGAATTCAAAAACAAAATAATTTTCTATAAAATAAAAAATAAAAATGAAACGTTACAATCAAAACTTAAATTATTTCGTAATTTTTTTTATTAAAAAACTATCTAGACGAAATCTTTCATTTCAGAGTTCATTTTTTTCTGTTTTTTTTTAAATAATTGGTTACAGTTACTAAACTAATTTGAATAGTAGTAGAATATTTTTGAGATCCCATTTTATATCACATCCCTAAGTACAAGGCGTCGTTTACAGAAATTAATTTTCAATACATCACTAAGTGTTCGACTACCGGGGACATAACCCTATGTATGTATGTAGACATGTGCATCTTATTTCGTCTGTTTACAAAATAAAAAATCAAACAATAAACAAACATATAACAAATTGTTTACTGAAATTCCCTAATCCTCTTTATACAATCAAGTTTGGCTCATTAGTACCTACAAGCCGAACACAAACATAAAATCTCATCAACAAAATGGTATGCGTATTTAAAAAAAAAATGTATTCTTTCGTAAACAACAACAAATATTAAGACAATCAATCATTAATCGCCCGCACGATCATTTCACTTTATTAAAAATGCAAATTTTAGTATCTTCTTGATGCTCAAGTTCACAGCTCATATCAGTCCACATGTGTGATCAAGAAAATATTCAGTTCATTATTCTCTTTTATTCAATAAACGAACAAAGCCACTGTCAGATACATTCATTCAGCCAACATTAAGTGCTATTACCATTCAGCAATGCAAAATACCACCACTTGTATTTATTATGCATATCCGTAGATACAGATACTTATTTATCTACAGCTGTGTGCTAACATACGATCTCTTCAATCAGATTTATTATTTTGTATCTGGGCGCAGAAGCGAGGAATTCCCCTTCACTTGGGTCATACATATGTATCTGTACTAAAAAAATATTTCTTATCAGACTTTCCCCTCCTCCAATACACAGTATCTTCGCACATGTACTGTGTCTGTGATTTCTCACAGCTGTGTTTTTAGTACATCTACGTCATTCACCGATCGTTGATCGTACGATATTAAAACCAGCTATGATCGCAGCCACCTACAAAAATTTTCTGTCCCCGCTACTTGCAGCAAACTAGACAAACGAATCAAAACTCAAAATTCAGTCGCGATCGTACTGCTGTCTGGTGAGAGTTCGAGCGCGTTGTGGTCCTAATTTGTTCCATTTACTAATTAGAACGCACACTGAGAATTATACGAGTTAGATCTCTCTTTGTGAAACGAATTTCTTCGTTTAGCGTTTAGGTTTTGTTTATTTCGGTTTTTTTTTTTTTTTGAAAACCAACCCCCCTCGGGTCTGAGAAAACACAATTTCTATGACAAAAGGCAACAAAAAAGTACAAAGTGGTTCTCGGGAATTTCATATGTTTATTTAAATCTATATTTTTCGCACCAGTGTAACTGTTCTAATTGGAGGAAAAGAATTAAAATATACACGATCGTCGAGCGCTAGAACGAGATACAAAAGAGATCGTAAATTCCCTCCTAGTACTATGATCTGACAAATTTTGTTATTCTTTTTTTTTTCGAAATACATATAAATTTTTTTTCTGCTCTTGTGTTGTGGTTTTTTTTTTGATGAGAAATTTTATACAAATTTCATTCTAACTCTCTGTAAAAGATAGAATTAAATAAATTAACAAAATGGTGGTAAACGATAATGCATCTAATAATCTATTAAATGATAACAGGAATTCGGGTTCAGTGGCCAAGGCACAAATTGTTCCAGCTCAACCGAAAACACTGCAGCATCTGCCGAAACGTCCTGCCGTGGACCTAGCATTTCACAATGTGTCATATGCCGTAAAGGAGGGAGGTTCAAATAGTGAGTACCTATAAAATTATTATAAAAATAAAATTATTTAAATTATTTAAAAAAAAAAAAGAAAACAAAAAATTAAGGCTAATTGTTATGACAATATGTACGTATGTATGTATCTCGTGGACAGTTGACATTTTTACAAACTGTCTTGTTGATAAGGCGGCAAGTTTTGTTGTTTTTGCAAAAAATAAGTAGAAAGACAGAAAGTAAAATAAAAAAACTTAAGCGGAACAATGAAAATGATACTCGTTTGATGTATGTAGGGTAGCTCTGGATTAGAGTTGCCAGATACAATTCTTTGACTAGATTGTGACGCATGAAATTTAATAGATTTGGCAAATATCGCTAAATGTGGCTTCGTGATAGAATTTTAAAACCGGTCGGTTCTTTAATAATTATTATGAATTCCATGCTTGGAATGAATAAATTCTTTATGGCTAATGGAATTCGTTTTGCGTTATAGAGTTGTCAAAGTGGTAATGGAACAAGCAAACACTTAAGTACCTACCTCGAGATGTACATAGTTGCTGAGAGTATCGTATAGTAAATAATTGTTAGAATTTGGTAAAAATTCTGAGTCATAAGTTCTAAAAGAAAAAAAAAAAACACAGTATATGGTAACATTGATTAGCACTGGTAGATTTCCGCACAAATCACGGAAGAACTGTGTTAAGAGATTGCCACTTCTATCACTTCCTGGCAGTGGCCTTGTCTTCTCGTTGTTTGAGTTAATCGTCAGCGCCAACAATTAAATAGTTGAATCTTATAAAAAGAACATACATGGAGCTGGCAGTTTCAAGTTATTTAGTTCGGGATGTGTTTTTTTTTTTTTTTATGAGATTTCGCAAGTTTTTTGACCACATATGTACATACTATACATACATAGATAGATAGAAATTTTAGGTTTGTGTCTATTTTATGATTGTAAAACTCTTACGATGTTACTGCTTTTAGAGTAAAAAACGGCAGTTATAAGCCTGCAATATGATGCGACTAATCTGACCTTTTTGGGTCATCAATGATTACAAATATTTTTAGTCTTTTGATTCCCAGTTTACAAATACAAATATGATACAAAATTTTTGGAGCGACAGATCCATGGGACCCAGGGCCTGAATTTTCACAACCATTCGTTTTGTACGTGTTATATTGTGTACACGAATGGCAATTTTTGTTTTGAGAAGCTTTTTCATGGCAATTTACTCTCGGATGTTTGTCAAACGCTCACGGCCCCACGTAAAGGAAATTTTAGATGTTGTCTGAGGATGGAACCTCGAACCCTTCGCTCCTTAGTCCAACACAATAACCATTTGAGCCACGGCGCGCCAGTTTGGTGTCCTCAAAATTGTATCAACCACCACCAACAAAGTAGTCTAGGTAGAGTGGCGGTTTTTTGGAGAAAGAACAGTTTTGTGAACAATGTACTCTACTCTTAATACATATACATATATGTACATACGTCTTACACCCCCTTGTTTATTTATATTCGCTGTCGAGTTCGATATGTGGAGATGCACTCCAGTGTTCCCTAACCCTGTCCTTGTAACCAAGCTTGCTCTTTAAGTGTTCTGCGCATAATTTTCGATGGAACAGGTTATCTGCCAAAGCATTGGTTTCTTCGGAAATCTTCATCACTCTCCCTCACTTTCGTCGCTGAAAGGTGCTACCTATAAATTCAGATCCAGATTTCTAATAAAGCTCTCTGTTAGAGGTACGGTTAAGACAAAATACCTAATCATATTTTCTAACAATGGATTCGCAAACGCAAACGATTGCAGTTTTGTTTTGATAGTGGAAATGCCACATTCCTTCATAGTAACTTTGTGTTTAAATACCCTAATCTACCCATAGACTATCTAGCCCGACCTTTTCAAGATGATTATTACTTGGAAAACCCAAAAATGAACTTGAAGATCTTGGAAACCCCGGCCGTGTGTCTGTTTTTCCCACATCGCTTTGATAAGCAGTGAAATATGAATAGCTCTAGCACTAAGCTAGGTGTGATAGGCATAATAATAGTAATTGTAAACTGTGCCCAAAATCTGAAGCCGTAATGGCCAATCTTTTGTTTTTTGTTGACAATAACTTTTGAAATACTGAACCGATTTTGATGATTCTTTTTCCGAAATAATGTCTAAAGAATGCCTGATGGCAAAAAACACTCATAGATACACATCTGTTTACTTACATGCACAGGAGGGTTCGTGGATACTTGTGGACTCCTCTTTAGACTTATAGCTATATGTATTCTAGAAATATGTACGTAGGCTCCTGGGAGTGCATACACAAGTTTTCTTGTAACAAGATTGGGTACACGTGGTAGTTCAAATAGACTTAGAGGTGCGTGGCCCTGACACCTTGGCTGTTTGTACGCCGAAATGTGAAGTGAAGTTATATCATACAAATTTTTTACAGTACGTATACGTTTTCATCTAAAAATTTATTTAACTATTTGCAGTGCGATCATATTATTTATTTCAGTAGAAGTTCTCCCATGAGTATGTGCTAACGAATATAGTATGCTAACGAAGTACCCATGAAACTGATATATAGATACATACATACATTTGCACATAAAATGCATTCAAATTACACTGCATTACATTACTCAACACGATTACCTTAAGAATGCTTAATGGTTTCCATGTTGCTTATTATAGTTTTTCACTTAAGATGGATTAAAATAATTATTGTATAATAGTCTCTAAGGTCTGTGTCGCATTTGAACTTTAATTCAAGTTCAGAGAAACTGGTCTTTAACATTCTGGTTAGAGATTCTATTTAAAATTCAATACACATGAATGGATTATAATATGACAAAAGTTGAGAACAAGAATAGACGTTATTGCTGCGAGTATTGACGTCATTGAATTCTTTGGCCAACGTCAGTAACTGATCGTTAATGTAGAAAGAGTATTAAGAAGATATTATTGAAAGTGCGATGGACTCACGTACTTGAGAGTAGCGTTTATCTATTGCTGTTTAATCCACCATAATACACCAAGTTGAGTGTATTTCTAGTTGCAGGAACAAGGAACTCTGTAGGTATCGACTGAATACTTGTAATGTGAGATCATAAGCCGATAGAAATGCATAGATACGTCATCGAATCGAACAGTGCGCTTTTATTTTTACAATACTTCCGTATGAATCACTCAAAAGCCTCGTTTAGTACAAATTTACGTCATATCTATGCTATTGCAATGCAGTCTAATAAGCTTGAGAAACACAACACCGACCGGTACAATGCTTTGGTCGCCTAGTTGATGATGGTGCTAAGTTGCAACCCCCATACCAGACCAATAGATACAAAGACGTATCGTAATGAATTTACCGCGGTTTTAATCCCAACCATCCACCAATCTTTTGTTTATTTATTTCTTCCGGCCTGTTGAACTTAACACTTATTTACCTACTACCCCTGCTATTAGGGGTACGACGATGTTGGGTCTATTTTAAGCCGTCGACGAGAGTTTATTGCTACGTTTATGAGGTGTACAACCGCAAAGATTCGTTTTATATATTTTTTTATGCACTTCCAACACAAAATGTAAAATAAGTGCTTTATGTGGCTTGAACAACAAGATGTTTATTTTTTTTTATTTTAAACTAATTGCTTGCGAAATTTATCGCTAGATACATTCGGCATTTGAATTGTGGTTCCACGGTAAAACGCGATCCCATTTACGAATGTCGTATTACGTGATGATGGGTAGTTTTTTCCCCCTTTTTTTGTCGAACCTCGTGTTAATTGTTTTAGAATGATGGTAATTAAAATATATTACTTGCAGATCCATTAAATTATTATTACTAAAGCGATGTTGTTAATTATACTTGTACCACTTGTATGTACATACTTAAATTGAAAGTGTATCTTAAACACGTAGTCTAAGATAAAGTTTTCAGAACTACCGGAAAATATGTAAACTTACAGTATTGTGCAAGTGTACGTTGTTATACAGGAAATTAAGCGTGTGAAAAACAAACAGATTGGTATCGAAGCTGTTTTAATGGCAAGTGGTTATGCCGGCTAGATTTACTTGTCAAACCTGTTCACTCTAATTCACTGGTTATACGCAGTTGAGTAAAGGTCGTGACTAAGTGTAGTATAACTAATGAATATAATCAAAAGGAATTGTTTAATAGTTATGATTGATATTCGGTTAAGAGTATTCAAAGATGCTCTATAGAAATGAGCGATGGAAATAAATAATGATAAATGAAGCCATTACGTATGTAGATGATGGACATTGTAGAGTGTCTAGTGACTTGGAGATATCCTAGATGTGGAAGTAGTATGATAAATCTAGTTTTGTGCTTGTATCACTATCATGCAGCCTTGTTTCGCTAATATGACTTTGCCCACTATGTCGGTATGGCTATGAACACAGTAATTCTGGAATAGAAAATATTCTTAGAATTTCCTTTTCAAGCCTCCAGCGTGACAGCGAAAGTTTTGTATTGGATCATATCAGTCTTCCTGTTTCCCTCTTTTTGTTGGCAAGAATGTTTCTTCTTCTAATGCCACTGCTGTTCCATTATCTGAGTTTGCTTCTTGCATATAGTATCTAATTGCAAGTATTATACTGTCGTTTAATTTTCTCAAATGCTTTCGCTTAAGCATAACGATGTGGTTTTCCCCGCAGATGAGTCGTGAACTACATTAAAAAAGACAAAAGATAGCGTAAAACCTTTGCAAGTGATAAAGACACTATGTAAATATCTATTCTAATAATTTTTACACCGCAGATGTTTTTTTTTATTTTGGTTTATCTTAAATAAGGTTAGGTTCAGTAGAGTTATGGGGTTATTATAAAGCACTAACCACTATAGTAGGCCCATCACGATCCTTAGAGCACCTTCATAGTATGAAGCCTAAGCAAATTCGCCTATACACTTAATTTTCACTACTGAACCTAAATATGGCATCAATTTGGTTCTAAAATCCAAACTCATTTAAGTTTTTGAAGAATTATCTTCCAAGACAGTTTAGTCAACCCTAGTCAATGACTTGTTGTTCATGTACATACATATGTAGTTCATCACAATACGTGTATGTATCCATGTTCGATAATCCTAATCTCATAGTAAAGGCAATGACCAGATAGTATCCCTATCGCTATTCTACTTCCAAGTTTGACTATCTTAAGTCATATTGATGGTTCTATCGAGAGTGATTCTCTAAGCCACACATATTGGTGGTTTTATTACTTCAGTGATGTCACCTTTTTTTTGGTTAGTATGTCGGCACTTTCTCTACCCTCTACATCACACTCTGAGCATTGTGCGGCAATTCCTGACTGCCCTTAACGCAGTCTGACTGTCAATATATGTACAATAGATGGCGATATTCTTGTCGGATATTGATCTCATCTCAAATAATTCCGTAGCTTTGAGTAACCTAGTATTGGAACCAATGCAATGTCGTTTTCGGTCAAAACTTTTTTCCTTTTTCCAATCCTTCCTATTAGGGTACATTATGGAAGTCTAGTGTACCAAAAATTTCATCCACTTTGTCAGTGATGTTGGGAATCGATTCCTTAAGAATGCAGCTTGTCATACATAAGTAGCTGGTTTTGAAAAGCCTTGCGTTAGTGAACCGAAGTTCACTGTTAATCGCTTGTTATTTTATTTGTAGGTCCAATGGTTAAGCATACAGAAACGCTTCTAGTGCACCAGTGAGTATAGTGTGTAGAGCAGCGATGGTGCCAGGACAACAAACCACGTGTATTTGGTATAGACAGTTCTAATGTTACAAGAAGTGTCATTGCCATTTGTATACAACCTGTATGTCACAATCACATAGCTCCGAGAATGTAGGAACTCTACATGAGATTGATTGATTAATATTATATAGTAGAATATGTGCAGATACACTTCGACTATTTGTAGTCTGGTCACGTCACAAATTGATCTTGAAATTCTCCGAAATCTGAAAGTACACATATAAGGTGGAATGCACACCAGGTCACTAAGAATCTCAAAAATATCTCTTTCTTGACGGGAAAGATTCAGAAAGTGTAGAAAATATGAAAAGTGGTTTTCCTCTTCTTGTGCCTTTTATATAAAAAGTCGAAAAGATGCATTCAGTGTGATGATGAGCCAGTTTCCTACAGTGTACTGTGATACCCATTCACACTTTTGTTTAAGGTGGTCAAATTTCTGTTTTAATTCACTCTACTCATGTCATCTACCACGTATATGTGCTATCTGGATGGTGATAGCTCGGAGTCTTCACAAGAAATCAGGTTCAAAATTAGAGAGTTCTAAATTCGGTTCTATAAGAAGATCATAGTCAGAGTTATAAATCCCCTGTGCTGGGGGTCAGGTCTGCCACAAAACTTGATTGTGCCACAGTCTTTCAGTCGAGTTGCCACAAACAAGCAAGAATATTGCAATCAATTCTCTGGGCTAGGACCAGCTTAAGTTTTTCTCGTGTTCTCGTTTACATATATGACTAAAACAATAGACCCATGGAAACTTTTCCTAGCGATTAGAGCCAAAATTCGATGAGGTACGCAAGAACTTATAGCACTGAGCAAACTGGCAGTATCTTAAGCATCTCTGCATCGTAAAACCGAGAATGGTTATAGTCCATTACTAGAATAGATCTAATTTAAATTTGAATTCATTTATTTTCAATTAATTAAGATTGAAGGTATAAACTTAGAATTGTCCGCAACTGGTACGTCAGAGGACATATATGTATCTATCATATCTGCATATGTCTAGATGTGTATCTTTTACATGAAATGTCATATATTTCGGTATTAATAGGTAGTAGTATCAGTTCAGTTTTAGTAAACCACATTGGTCTGTATTTGCACAAAGTAGAGCTGATCCAGTAGATAGTAGGATAGGTCATTGAGTGTACGGCTACACAGTTTAAAGCAAAATTATTTGTGCTTTATGTAGTCCATAATATTTTATCGAAAAGAAATAAAAGAAATAGTATCTATATTCAATGTCCTTCTCTTTCTAGTTTGTTTCTAGTTTGTTTTTTTTTTCTACCGCCCAACTAAATTGTATGCATTGTACGAGACGTTAGAGAGCTTCTACTTTCAGATTTTTGCAAATCGTTTATTCAAATTTTATTGAACTTCTGTAATACAAAGGATTTTGTGTATGTAATGTAATAACCGAAGACAGCTCTAATATCTAAAATATGTACAAAGTAAAGAGCTAGATCAAAGTTCATGTTATACAGGTTCTGCGTCCATTTGCTTCGAGTAATGTGTGTAACATTACTCTCCACAAAAAAAATAAAACTTCAAAGGCTTTATTCAACTGTAAGATCCGGTCTGTAAAGTCCAAAATATGTATTGTACTCACCACCTTTTTGCAAAAATACATTCATATCGTTGACACTAATGACATTGACCCGAATTACCCACCAACAGGATCTGCAAGTTATGTAGTATACTCGGCTGTTAATTTCCCATAAATTTAATTTTACCAACTCGCCAGGTAAAAATTAGCAACGTCACATCGAAAATCATTGCCCAGTGTGTTTTAATAAATATCCAGTTTAACGACTGAGTAGTCTCCCCCAGTCGTCGGTCGTATAGTGTAACGCTGGCTGGTATAGTCCGTAATCCAATTTAAAGGACGTTAACCTGGTTAATCCGAAAATACAATACAGACCAAGTGTGTACACTTTTTTGTATAAAACGACTGCACTGAGGTGAGTTACTTACAACACTCAATTATTCTGGAGTATTGAATGCCCTGGGGAATTGTTTAGTTAAATGCGGAAATGTTTACGGGATTCAATGGCACAATGAATTGTGGGTGATTAATTAAAAAGTGCAATTCATCATGTAGTTGTAAACGAGTGCACTGGAGGCAATGTTTTCTATTTAATTAGTAACGAGAATAATCTTTATTAATTGCGAGTTCAGTGTTCTTTTAAGTAGTTGCCCTGAAAAAACCCTGTGGAATGTGATTCATATTGAGCCTATGCAGGTGGATGGCAGTGAGTACATAGATACATAGATACATAGAGATGTGAAATCCGGTTCTCTTGTGCAGAAGGGATTTCTGTGATCTTTCATATGAGTCAGCGATAAAAACAGGATCGTTTCATTGTAGTTATTCTAGCTATAGCTAGGACTATAAAAACAACGACAAGAGAAAACAGGATCTGTAAGGAAAAGATAGTGAACAAGTATGAGATCATAGCATTTATGGTAAGATACATATCTGTACGCAACAATTTTTTTATCGAAGATACTTCAGTATTACATATATGATCTATGTGAGTATCTATGTAGTTAATAACTTACATATCAGGTTTTGTTTTGTGTATTAGGAAACACTTCATTAAAGCACTGATCCATTGTAGTATCAGAAACAAATACACAGTATTAGACCCCATTTCACTGAAATTTCTTCGTCTTTTGGAAAAAGTCTAGAAGGCACTTTAGTGATGGGGAACTTGCGTTATCAGTATTCATCAAATCAGAACAGAAGATCTACTACCTGATCCGAGCAGAAGCAGGACAATCTCCACAAACGTCTTAGCCTGTGGTATGACTCAATTTGACGCAGGCACATTGTGCTGCTTAGTAAAGTTAATATGTAGTTTTTTCGGCTCAAATACAGCAAGAATGCTGTTGATTCCTTTGAACCGTTCGTGAACATACATCTAGATTGTCTACATCTTGATGAACTGTGCACACAACAGTCCCTAATCAATGACAGTCAAAGAGTTCAGTTGTACGACTAAATTCAAGTATTCTTACATTCTCGAACTATTTTTGAAAGGGCTTATAGATTGAGTAAGGTCTTAAATGCAGCCTGTTGCTACAGATGCAGATACTCCGACCTCTCCAGCGATTGGTTGGTTCCAAATAAACTGTGTTGCATCTATTAATCTTGCATGACACTAATGGCAGGGTTAACATTAACTTTTACACCGCACATCTTTCTAAAGTGATTTTTACAATTGCGCCTATCTACAAACGTCTTTCATTCTCAACTCCAAACGTCTTTGAAAGCATTTTTATTACGCACCTTATGGGATATGATTTTACTCAACAACAGATGAACTACAAATCAAAGTTCAAATGAGTATTTAATAATAAAAATTGTTCAGTGTAAATTTCCCTCACAAGGCCAAGCACCTACATATATGTATAGTTACCTGAAACAGCTCATGAAGGGCGTAATATATTTGCATTTTTTGCACGAATGGAAGGAATGTAAGTGAGTTGAACGTGAAACAGTGTCCTTATTAATAATTTACCGACCTTAAATGATACTTTTTAGAAATGGATTGTGGGGTTCTAATCAATGCAATCAATACAGCTTATAATAGGTAGTACATAGCAATTATCAAGCGTTATTGATGTATCTTATGGTGTTGGTTTTGAAAAATTAAACGATTGTTTGTCCTACATGGTTTATTCAGTCCTGGCAGTTATGTCTGTATAGTATTTAAATCAAATTGCCGTATTTTTAGGCTCACAGATACTCACGTACTTGTGAGTATATTTTGATTGATCATATTGTGACTTGTGTATAGTTGCGATAGCTTCTGAAATATTGATGTTTGATTCTTATGTTACTGCCATCTGAAGGGTATATTGCGTCAAGAATGCCAACAGCCTAGAATACTTCCTCCTTCCCTTATTGAGGTGGTAAGTGTGTACTAAGGAGACTATAGTCCCAGAATAAGTCCCAGAATCCATGTAGAATTTGATTTCTCAGCGCGAAAATAGATTGAAATTGTTGAAATATGCTCTTTCTTCATGCCATTCATGCAGTCGAGTAGATTATGTGTTAAAAAGTCAAACTTCAATGTGTATCTTCACTATTTAAATGGTGCATATCGGCTACTATTTTTTTAAATTTAAAACAAACTTTAGGTAGGGTTAAAAGCTCCACGCCATTTTGCAAAAGACTAAGCACCTACGATTTTTTTTTTCCCCACATATAAATATATCGAGATACTGTCTTCGCAGTACGTTGCATCAAATCTGAAGCTCTAAAGACAACTGGCACGTAGTTGCAATAGTTTATTCTCTTGAAAAGGGGTCTCGAAACCTTGTATGAAATTCAAATATTCGCGCTCTGTTAATTTTCTCAACGACCTAACTAAATAATTTTTTTTTCTCTGCCACACTCGTGTTTTTTAGTTGTACGCGTAACACATTCGTAATGACTTTGCTATTTTGCAAACCTTAATCCAACCGCACATAAAGACACGTAAATACTATATTAAGTTTTAATTATACGATTGAAAGCAAAGCATGACTGTTGCTGTTGCTATATTATGAAAATTCCAATACGCAACAAAGTTCGCTTGCAAGTTTACTATCCAAATGCGAAGCAATACGAAATCTTCAAACCTCATGGAATGTATCTCATGTTGTTCTCCTTTGAAATTGAGGGAAACCCATAAATTTAAATAATTCTCCTATTTTTGTTTAACCCTACTAGACAGAGGTCAAGTTCGTCATAGTACGAGTACGAGTACTTTGGTGTAGAATTTCAAAATTTAAGCGAATCGTAAACCTTGCAACTTTTAGCTATAACCACTTGGAGAGTGGTTAAGTCCCATTTGTACTTTGGTCACGTTTGTTTGTGTTCATCGCAATAGAATTTAATTTTCGAGTGAGTATAAACAAAAAATAAAAAAAAAGCAAAAAAAAAAAAAAAAACCTGAGAACCAGCTTAACCTGACCAAATTGAGGTTAGTGGAATTGTTTTCATTATTTGCAAGCACTCTGTCTGTTGGTAGATGAATAAGCAGAAGAAGTAATCATAATAAAGAAGGCACTATACAGCTTGGTTAGTCGCATTGATAAACCTGAAATTACATGATACAAAGAATGAGTGGGAAGCCATTGTGCTGTAGTTTAGTAGAAAACTTGTAACATCATCAACCGCAAGTACAATCTACTTAGTAAGCAATTGTGTGTAAATTGCAATCAAAAAAAAAAAAAACAGCCAAATAAGGTTTTTGCAAAAAAAAAAAAAACAGAAAATGTGTACGCAGTTGCATTCAAGAACTTTATTGGAAGGCCTATGAACGAAGTATTTGTCCTCTGCCACATAGTTTGTTATAAGCTGCAGTCATTATCTGTCGTGATGAAGTTTTTTGGCACTATGCTTGATTTGAAATTCAAAAGGTATTCTAACTTAATGTATAACATATATACCTACATACACTGGGCTGCTGATCTGATGTTTAATCCAAATAAGATTGGAGAAACACAGATCTTATACATATGGACGTTTATATCTAGAAACATTAGACATAAAGAACTTTGAAAAATATATTGAAGGCCTTCCAGAATAGACCGTACGATATTTACAGAATAAACATTGTGGGTCTAAGTGGACTGCCGTGAGGTACCCAAAAAAAAATACATACATACGTAGGAGACGTAGTAGCTATCTTTTTAGGTTTTTATGACAGTTTTACTCTCGGATGTTTGTCATATGCTCGCGATAGGTTGGTTTGCTTAAAATGGCTGCCAGCTCAGAGACACCAACACACTTAGACCAGGAATATGTCCATTGTGATACCAAATGGATCATAGAAGAAAGTTTTTCTCCACCTAGTCGTTAAATCATTTTGAACTTCTGATGAAGCGTAAGAGGCTCTTGATATCTATGTCTATCAAATTGGCTAAATCATTATAATAGAAGGGTCCTACGTGCAGTTTCCTTCTACGGGAGAGAGCTGAGCAAAAACAAAGAAGGTGAGGAATAGTTTCATCCTCTTCTTGTAGCAGCTCAGCCTTGTAGCATGTTTACCTACTAGACAGTGTGGAGTGATGACAGCTATTATAGTGCCGATATGCAGTATATTGAGAGAAATCAAATTCTTAGCCAGCTTTGACCAAATTTGTTTTGTCGCTAGACATGTTGGTCCACTTGTCCACCGAAGATTTATACTCTCGATAGCATGCAGCTTAAATTTTAGTTTGCAAGTAACGTTTGGTATACCTAAGGTACTTTTCTTCGGCAAAATTGGTAAACTTGTTCCTATTCTGGCGAGTTCATCGACCTTACGATCAGTTAGTTTCTGACTAACTCAATCTGAAGCTTGTTAAGCCTTATTTTTGAGTTAAGCTTATGACGCCGATTTTTTTCTCGTTTTCGTGAAATAATATACACAGACAGACTGTGCTTCAATCACCAAGGACTATCCTCATACGCTTTGCACCAAAGATTGACAAAACAAAATGTTCTCTTGTGTAAAATTGATAAGGTCCTCATGCGTTCTGCCAATAATTGAACCCTTAACATTGACACTGATTGTAAATTCCGAGTAAAACCCCAGTCGTAGTGTAAGCCAACTGGTTTTGTTTTCAAGAAAACATCCGACGGAAAATTTGAATTGATACTCCCGGTAAAACGAAAATAGAAATCCATAATCTAGGCTCTGAGAACCCACTACTAGAAATAATCTTAAGTGTACTCATGCCGGCAAACTCTTGCCAATCAGTTGGATAGCTTTATCAACAGATTCATGCTGATCCATTGTATTGTATTCAAAATAAGCGTGTGACAGCTGCCGAATATAAATCCAAACACGTGCTGAATTCCCCGAATGTCATGATTTCTTACTCTTATCATAGAATTTGGGTGGCATCCGCTGTCATCTGATGATTAGCTTTTCACCAGAAGACAATCGAAATAAACTGGTAATATTGAGTCAGCGTAATTTAGTGGAATCAGTGATATCGATGCTATTCAATCCTTTGGGATGAATCTACTTGTACTTCAAAGAGGTTTTGCTAATCTTTTAGTACTCTGGTCAGCGTGGATCTGTTGAAAACTGAAACCGGGGAATATAATTTGACACACAATATTATTCCGAAAGCTTGGGATCAACATGGAAAGGTCAGTTACGCAAAAATCCACAGATTGCCTTGTGTAGCAGTAAAAATAAAGAACTTCAAAGCCTCTATTAACGTCAAGTAATTAGCTTTTCCTAGGCACGTTTCCCCCATAAAACTCCCTACCTTAGGAAACTACATTAACCTTTCGTATAAATTACAAACATTGTGCAACATCAAGCCATACGTACTCAAAGCCAGACAACGACATCCCAAACAAATAAAGCGTGTTGGTCATCAACCTTTAACAAGCCATCGTCACCGAGTGTTGCATTCGCATGCCAATCTTTCGTACGAATCGTGGCCAACGCGTGCAAGCGTATCTAATGTGTTAAGTCAATAGATACATACATACGTATATCACCTTGAATGGGGTCAGTTTCAGTCCTCACGCCGCCAACGTGATGACACCCAATACCGGTTGTATGGGGGTTTTATCGGATTTTCGTATTTGTACCCTCAAGACAGGAAGTAAACACCGAAAAGGTGACCACTAGACATACATACATACCTACAATTATCATGCCCGGCATCTTAGCATCGATTACCTCATTGTGTCAGTGATGATGACGATGGTTTGTATCGATGGCAGAGACAACGATGACAGTGTTTGTTAGCCAAGCAAAGTCGAAGTGAAATCAAAAGCAAGTCGGCATTGTTACGCACACGAATAACAATGTTTTGGCCGAAAGCCTTGAGAGCGGGTATTCTATTTAACAGCAAATGATTTACGGAAATTTCTTCCACCAACCGGTGGTCTTTGTACGATGCCTACTGATGCGGAATACCTAATTTCCATCGATTGTTTACCAGGGAATGGGCATTCTACACCTGCAGGTAGGGATGGAGTCTTTTGGGGAGAAGAAAGGTAAACAAATCTTCTTTTTTTTTTTGTATAAACATAAGTTTTGGATGCGATAGTATGTGTTGAAGCCAGTCATTAGGAGGACCGTCTTTTATTGACTGTCCACGGCTTGAGCACATTATCATAGATACTCTCGGCGTGTGTGATGGAATTTTTGAATAGATTTGCGAAATAACGCGGAAATTGGTTGGTTTGATAATTGTTTAAAACTCATTTTCATGGTCATTGGCGCACCGTTGTTAGTTGGATTCAAATTGTTTTGAAAATTTGCAAGTCATATTGGTGACTTAAAGATTTGCATATGCTAATGGATTGAGGGAGAGTTTGTGTTTGGTGTTCTTTGTTGATTTATTCACGGATATGCACTTGTTCTAGAATGATGTGAGTTCAAGATATAAGAAACACCTGTTTTGAGTATATTTTTGCAGGTTCAGTTAGTGAGAAATATAAATAGAACAGACAACATGACTTCTGTTTAAGAAAAAAATAAATTTTCGTGTTTGGTCCATTGGCAGATACTATTTGTGTGCCCTCTCTGGAGCATTTAGTAACTACTACTTGTCTTGGGAATCTGTGTTTACCATTTTAGAACCAATTTGATGGTGTATTTGACAAGTAGGGCGAGTCAGTGAGACTTCAAACATGTACTAAGGAACCATTCAATAGATGTTAGTAGACTTTGGCTAATACTTTTAGGCTCCCGCATAAATAGTTCGTTTACCAAGAAGCGGGTCTTCAAACACTCCTCCTTGATCATTGGGCGCTTCTAAATGTGCTAACTCTTGGTTGGCTATATACGTAGTCAAATAGTTGAATTTACTCTTCGTCGTAATAGCCTCGAAAATATCTCGACTCATACTAGTCATTGATCTCAAACTATTTGGGCTTTCGAAGGTCCATGGTACCTTCATAGAATAACATAGTGTGCTACTATTAACGTTGGTTGAAAGATCGCGACACTTATGCAAACCCATCCTGTAGCAGATTAAATCTTGCTGAGTTCATGCTTGGTTTTCTGGCTACAGCAAAACGGGTTGTAGGAAATACTTAGCTCGGCTATATGATCTGCTATCACAGATGTGTACCAACAACATGCAATTTCATCATTCTGGTTCTGTCATAGTTCTGCCATATTTTCCTGGATATGATAGATCTAACTTAGACTATTGGTTAAACAATCTTAAAAAATGTATCAAAATACATTTTATAGTAAACAGTTTCTATTGAAAGCCGAATTCTTGGTGCCAATGGGTTTTCAAATGCCTTTTGTGATCACCTCCAGTTCAGTCCAATTCAACCATTTGACTACCATGACAGTGACTTTAACCGTAGTGTTTCCAATCTTCCTAGATTTTGTCCTCTTATTCTCCATTGCAGCAAAAATGTCCTACTTCCTTCTTGAGATTGTGGTTCGACGTCACGGTCTTTACACCCTTCCAGCGATATGACAACTTTTTCCAAAGTGACTTGACACTTGGTTGTCGAATACGTCAGCGGATATATACCTAAGGCTCGAACCTAAACTAATCAATATCCGCTTGATCACCAAAGTTTACAAGCTATGTCATGAACTGATCTACCAGTTTTGACAATGTTTTTTGGTAGCTTAGTTACCCTCACGATGCACGATGTACTATTTACCATTTACTACCAATATCGTTAATGTGGACGACAACCTGATCGATAAATTAGGTAGGAATCAATTCACCACTGGCCTGGGTGGATGTAATTACATTTGATTTTGGTTACAATTAGCCATAGAGTATCCCGATATGCATCCACTGAAAGAACATCGAAGAAACGTAGAGAATATTCTTTCCTTACTTATGTTTCTGTGGGTCCTTTTAAAAACGAGTTGAGTGAGTTAATTATTTTCCAATTTTAATGCGCTTCATACTGAATGGACTAGCAGTACTGACTATTTCCTTTCAGCTAAAGAATCAAAGAATATATTACAAATACTGCACTCCTGAGCTCTGCACAAAATATATAAATTTTCCTAAAAACACCATCAAACTACAGAACCGTACATCCATTGGTCCGTACTTTTTTAGTAGACAGTGAGGGCTATGTATGCTATTTAATTCCATTACTTATTGGTTAGCTTTCATCCACCTAAGGTACGACTGAAATTCGGGTTGGTACCCAGTTACGATGATATAGTGTCATCCAATAAGAGGTGTCATTTTAAATAAGTAGAAAAACGCAACATTTTTTCAAAAAGTAACAATTTTATTTTAATCCAAAGTACAAACTTTGAGGTTTGGAACGAATATAATATCTCCCAAATGTTCACCCTTGTTCTATTCACAAATAGTCAACATCATCCGGTAACGCAATTCATTCACTGAAATGGTCACACCAGCAACAAAACAAATGTTCCGCCAGCTGACCAAACTGTCACTCGTTGCGGATGAAGAGGTTGTTCCACTACTTATCTTGGGTTTTCGGAGCCTCAGATGCGACAGTTTTGTTTGTTTACGTACCCAGATAAACGGAAATGCGCCTCATCACTCAGAAAAATTTTGTGTAAATATTCATGATTAATTTCCCACACCCGATCAGCGGATGTACAGCGTTGTGCGTGATCTGCTGACTTCAATTTTTGGGTCAACTGGACCTTATAACCATGTAGGCTAATGTGTTTATACAGAATGGTGTGCAAAGGGATATGCCCAATTCCTGTGATTGTCTTGAAGTGGACACACCTGGATATTCAGTCACACTCTCAGCTATGGCGGCGATGTTTTCAGCTGACCTTGGCGAATAAATAAGAGTTGGAGTCTTCACATCACTAACCTGTTTCAGATGTTCAAATTTATCGAATAAATTCACTATAGCTGTGTGAGAAGGTGCTTGACGATGATCAAAAGCAGTACGAACTTTACGACATGTCTGCAATATTTTGACCGTTTTTGTAGTGAATTTTTATTATTTAATCACATTGTGCGAGTGCGTATGGATCCACATCTAATAACCTCATAGTTTTTACTTGTCAAAAGTTATCGCAATGATACTTAGTTTAGTTTTGACATTTCAACAATGCCGCGCAATTTAAAATTACACCTCTTGTTGGATAACCCTTTAATTTAATTACAGCTGTGGTTATTAAGATACTTTGCTTCTGGCTGACAAACTTCCTCCCCCTTTCAATGGTTTTCTTCATTAATTTTCTTTTTAAATGACTTTGTCAATCCTCAGTTTTACTGACATCACTTCGGAAAATACTAAACAATTCTGTGCAAAAGATTATTCTTAAATGTCATTTGAATAATAACAGATTCCTATAATCTTAATGGAAAACCAGAAACTTGTTTTACGTTCCAAGAACTATTTTTTAATTATTCTTCCGTTAAAAACTTTTGCGACTGTTTAGTACGAATGCATTTAAAATTGTTGGTACTTACCAGTTTTTAATATTATAGATAAAATTTATTTCAATATAAGGAAGGAGTTATATAAGATTGTTCCAACTTAATTGAGGAAGTTATTAAATCATTATTTACACTTCGAAATCAAACAGGTCTTGCAAGATAAATAAATATAAATTCTAACTAATCAAAAACAACATATTAATCAAAATTTTATTTAAATTCTGTCTTTATAGGAGTGAAAAAAATTCTCAAAGATGTCAGCGGAAGATTACGTTCGGGCGAACTTACCGCCATTATGGGACCATCGGGTGCTGGAAAAAGTACCCTACTCAACATATTATCGGGATATAAGTAAGTTTTTTTTTTTTTAAATGTATTTAAAACAAAACCGTTACCTAAGTCAAAAATGATAACAAAATTTAAAAACTAGCAAAGACCTTTGAAGTTTGTCACTATGAGTTCATAAAGGTGTCTAGATAAGGTATAAAGCTATTTGCAATCTATCGACGAATGGTGAAGGTTTGATTGTGTAACGTAACGATGTTTTTTTGTCGATTAAATAACGTCATTTCGTATGACGCGACGTATACGTCATTTTGTATTTTCACAACGCATTAGTTTATTCAGTGTATTCGGATGCAGTTTTCATAGAGTAATCGAATCGAATGCGTGAATATGTTGTTGTTGAATATCATCAATTTCGACACCTATCTTGTTCAGTTCTCCGTCGATGGCAGGTTTGGGCACCCCTTTTTATCAAAGATTTTACTCCAAGTAGACATAGAAAGCTATAGGTGTCTACTATTTTTCTGAAGAGTTTTCTTTCCAAGTCAGCTTTCAATCGAGTATACACCCAAGTATCTCACTGCATCTGAGATTTGGACGGGCCTAACGTTAAGTCTCAAGGACCTGATTGTTGGTATTTTTTCTTGTTAGTGATGAAGACCACCTTACTTCTCAGGATTATAGTAGCTCGGTAATGGTGGGCAGGAACCTGCCTGTTGCCAGTATGACAATACCATCTAGATATAAAGCAACTCAAAACACACTGTGTTCTAGTTTCATTCAAATTTTGTTTGCGACTAGTGTACATACATAGTAGAGGAGGTGAGACCCCTTCTTGCTTGTCTGTTACCCAGTTCTGAACTAATGCCGTCTGAGATCCTTGGGCATACGCTTTGTTGGTCCAATATCCTAACGCAATAGAACTATATTTTCTCGTAAGCCAAATACAAGAAACTCGAATAAATAAAAAAATCTCTACAATCTTCATGTTAAGATGGATTTTGTCCGAGTACGTCATGATAGTCTACGAATAAATGGAGATACAAATGAATCGTGTAGTGTGTCTACGGTGAAAACAGTTTATTGATTTGAGCAGCAAATCTGAAGAATACCGTGGAGTTACCCGTGAAGAAGAGACGTTGGCTGTCTTGAAACCTTGTGGTTTAGAATTTCTTCCTAAGCGATCGTTGTGTGTTGAACAAGTTTTAATGGATTGGAAATTTCTGTTCAATTAAAGTTTAGCTTGATGGTGTACCTTTCGATGAAGATCTACCACAGGGTTCCATTCGTTTACCAACTCTCTTTCTGCTCTCTATATAAATGACAAATATCAAAATCGAAGAATACTGCGTGAAAATACAATGCTTAGACGCCGCATCAGACAGACTACAAGGATGCACTATTTTGATAGTCATTTAGCAGCCCAGCAAATATCTGACTATCAACATTCCTTCTATCGCTGACCAAAGAAACCTTGCAACTCACTGCCAAATGTTCGCAATAGCTAGCTATTCCACGACAGATATATGACTGGATGCTATTTTAACTGCACCTTTTCTGAGTGATGATTATATAAAAAAAATTATGAGGACTTGGCACCATATGTCAGGGGTCCTCATAGGCTTGTACATATACATATGTATCTCTATTGAGAATTTTACACGCAAAATCTGCCTTAATCTGGTGAAAAGTGTCATGAAGGGGAAAAACCGCAGTGTTGTATTTTTAGCCATATCCAAAGGACGATATTGAGAAGTTTTCCTACTAGACGTGTGGGTTCTCACAGCTCTATATGTCAGCAGTTGTTTAGGAACAAAGCACAACTACCTGTGATCATTGAAACGTATAGTGATCATTAGGCGGTCATATGCTAGATCCGTTCACAAACAACTAGGCAAAGGAATACATCAGTAAAGTCACCGCAGTAAAAAAGCAGATCCTTCTGGTGAAGACCTTTCTTTCTGCACCTCACTAATGTATAACTACCGGGTAGTAAGGTAGTACAGCTCATAAACTTAATGTAGGACACATTTCACTAGTTTTGCATGTTGCTGTCGAACAAATAAAAAATCCAGCAGATTTACCAAAGCTTGTTGAAGGTCTGAAACGTTTGCCCGAAACAGATCCTAGAATACAGTGTACCTATCATTAAAGAATCAGTACACTATTGCATTGGTGAATAGCACTGTTTCTATAGTAATCAGCGCACTACCACAGGATTCACTGAGGGCATCACCGATGTTGAAATGTATTTGATCACGTCAATAGGGTCAGAGGGAACTGAGTTAATTTCAGCGAGTTGATGCCAGCTCATCCGCTTTACAGTTTCCTGGAATGTCTTTATATCCTGGACCCAGTATAGGGAAATTTAATCATCTATCAGCGTTCTCGTTAAGAGACCCGCGACATTATATAACCAACTTTTGTGTTCATAGAATTAACCGCCGCAGATTCCGCATAGAATACACATACGCTATGGAAGTTTAATCCTAATTTGTAGAATGGATGAGCTGGTAGTATCCTCCTGCTTACGTAATATCTATCCAAGTTGGATCCACTTGGAATTCTACGTTCTCTACATTAGTCTTGCAATTGCCGTATATAAATCTAAGGCTGAAGATCTGATTTTTGATCTAGAATGTTCCTATTTAGATTCCAGTAGTGTTTCTTATACAGGATTAAACCCAGATATATACTTAGGTTATGATCAACAAATTGTAAGACTATATCTTGAACGGAGTAATGCAAGGTAGTTTATATTTTCTTGCCAACCGTTTTGGTTGTCTTAAACCGGAGACCAACTGTTTTCCAATAAGGACTAATTTCATCAATCTTAAAATCGGGAGAAAAAGCTAAAACTTTACAAATTTTCCTCTCCAAGATAATGAGTACCTCATATACTATTACATAATACCCACAGAAGTGGTGATAGCAATGGCAAGTGGTCTCTGAACTATCACCCGAAAATTGAGTATCTAGACGTATTCTAAGGGTATCCTTACTTGACAAGGTTTGGTTTTTTTGATAAAGTTATGCATGGATGGACATTTGGATAGGATTTTTCTAATCCTAAAAGCGTCGCTGGTTTTTCTTTGTTAACTCCTTAGACTTGTTTTATATCTTTAAACTTTGTCTTCTGGGTATCGTGACAATTTTGATCTATTACAAAGCTTTCTTTTCTTCTCAACTCCGCATTCCACCACGTTGGTTTCCTAGCATTTTTATTTCGACTAATAGAACAAACAAAGGAAAAGGAGTCGTTTAATGCCTCCTATGTTAGTTTACCTTAGGATCAGTGTGTATCCAATAAAATTTTAGGCTGCTCCTTATTAACATGCATGTACTATATGTATATAAATATTCGAACCTACATATATATTTGCCAATAAGCCTACCTTTAGTAGAAGTGTAAATCATCCTAAAACAAAGCTCCTGCCTGCAAGGATCAATGTTAATACGATGAGAAGTTGCGATGTCAAGTAAGCTTATAGACCTTTGGGGCTTTAGGTGACTTCATTGAATACTATGCTCCTCCTGTTGGTATTGGGAGTTTAAATCCATGCTCAACCTTGACCGTTTTTTGAGTTAACTTTGTGCTTGATCTTCTTTATTATACATTTAGCTTAAATGATGTCTATGTGCCTATAGATGCACACCCAAAGAATAGAAAAACAAAAACACCAAGCATTTCAGATAAGACTACCTACCTGTGTATCTTTATATAGAAATCAAGGGCTGTAATACACTTTGTGACAGTTGCTGGTTTTGTTATATGTCCCATATCCTATACCTCATAGGTCCTCATTTTAGGACTTTTCTTATCAAATTGTCTATACTCTCTTGAACATCAAATGTGTACATATAAGTCTATGGATTTTGCAAATACATTGATGAATGAGTCAGATTGTCATTGGTTTTATTGCTTTTGATGTTTTTATTGCCATGAGGATTAAATTCCAAAGTAAATTAAAAAAAAGATAGGAATATTGTTAATTGTGTTCGAAATACTGGTTAGCAACACTGAAGATCTGAACTTTAACCTACATGAACTGGCAAGAAGAATATTAACATACTTTTTGATTTGAACAAACAGAAGTGTTCTAAAAGACAAATATAATAAAAATATGAAATAACATTAAAAAAAAAGAAGAAAAGAAAAACTTAATAGCCCAGGTTAGCCGTGTCAATGATTAAAAAAAAAAAAAAAAAACACTTTAATTACCTGCCTATAAAACTAGGCTTGAAGTTGCGTAATTAATGCGTTTTAGTATGTATTATAAGACGACTAGCGCATTACCGTGTCTCTAATCATTAGTGAAACAAAAAAAAAATATATATAAATTTTTCAGGAAGGGAAAACGAACGTACTCACTGTAATCACATCCAAGTTACCGCATTTATATTGGTTTCATAATTAACCACGATTACGAGCAACTCGACTGCACATTAGATTGCACGTAACATTGACTAAGGTTATCATTAGTTTTATTGAAAAAAAAAAACATTTTTTTTAATGACGGACAAAGTCTGCTCGTAAATAAAAATTTTCATATAAATTTTTTAAAGACTGAAGAAATCTGATGAAATCATCATTTACCATTAGTGGACTTGAACAGATGAGTAATGTATGGAAGGAGTGCTTAAGTAGAATTCTTGAGTTACTACAATACGAATGTTGCAATCTGTCTGGAGTAGATAGCTGGGCTTACATAAATCATTCAATAAATGGCCAACTTGATCAATGAAATTACATTATGTCTGGTAATGTACAATAAATCGAACGATGTACTTACATTTGGGGCTAGAAAAATTTCAATATCTGATAATGACTAGAGAAGCACAAATTTGTACATTCGAACGAGAAACTACATAGATATAGATACTCATACTATCGAACCAAAATAATTGATAACATAACGATTGGTTAGAACATTAGATTCGGTTCGAATTTTTTTTGATTAAGATAACCGCTGATTGATTCAACGTTTTGTTTTTACATTAAGTCATACATGCATACATATGTATGTATGTAATGTGTATTGAGTAATCATTTGAATTATATATATGTACATAGATGTGGTGGAAAAATAACTGAATTATTTACTGTACTTTGCCCACTTGGGTGGGCTATTAAAAATACATTTCAACAATCGTAGAATCGCTCCATACTGTACTAGTCAAATTGATCTAAAACCAAGGTTGTTAGAATTCATTTCGCTTTTAATGTTGGTAGACTAACGACCCCTATTACAAATAGAAGGCAGTATTCATGCTTTCGTTTTTTATGATATGCGAGTCATATGGAGCAATGGAAACAAATCTCCAAAATATTACATTCTACAAACATTCTACTATCGATATGTTATGGTTATTTATTTAGAAGTAATAAGTAAAGGAAAATATTTCATGATCCTGGTGTCCCAGTAAATTTGAAATTGTCAAAGAGATACGTGTGGGACTATGCGATGAGAAATAAATTAGATGCTCTTCTTGACAAGTTGACTTAAAATGTATTTAGTCTTCAGAAGGAAACAATTTGATTCAAAAGAAACAGTCTGTCCAGTTATATTAGAAGTGAAGTCTCCTTTCATGATGAATTCAACCACCAATTTTTTGGTTGATTTTTTAGTGTAAAACTGGAAAGATGGTAGGGTAATCCATTTGGAGCACGATACACATATCTATCGAGCCCAAGAATATTCATTTAATCTAGCTCAAGAGTTGTCAGAGACTCTGACTGTTTCATGTATGGTATGGATCATTCCGATGGGATGTACCGATAGAGCATAAAACTTACTTCGCTCTGTTACAGTGAAGCCTGAATTAGTTTCTCTATAGAAATAAATACAGGGTAGGGCATCTGTTAGTTTATTTTTAAAAATTCTATAAAAACAACATTGTTGAATATTTTTCAACGATTGTTACTTTCCAAGAACAAACCTTCCGATTAGTTATGGAATATTATTTCATTCAAATAACTGCCTCGACTGGCTTGGCAGTAGGTCATTTTGTGAACCCAATTTTTCAATACATTTTCAATGGTTTCGGCACATATTTCACGAATAGCTTGATCAATATTATTCTTGAGTGTCTGAATCGTCTGTAGATTGTTCGCATAGCATCGATCTTTAATGGTAGCCCACAAAAAAAAAGTCTAACGGCGTCAAATCGCAGTTCCGTGTTGGTCAAGCAACATCAGCAAAACGACTGATTACACGATAATTGAACTTAGTGTGCAATAAATCGTTTGTGAGGCAGCTTGTAGCCCCATCTTACTAGAATCATAGCGCGCCCAAGTTCAAGTGCTTAATATCTGGCCATAGAAAATCGGATATCATGGCGGTCTTCATTGACTGTACCGTTTCTTCCATTGTCATCTTGGAAGAAAAAAGGGGGAATAATCACGCCACTCCAAAACCCGTACCAAACAGTCACACGTTCAGGATGCATTGGCTTCTTTATGACTAAGTATGGATTTTTTCGAGCCCCAAATACAGAAATTTTGCTTGAATACGTAGCCCCCGAAATGGAAATGCGCCTCATCTGAAAAGATTATTTTTGGAGCAAAATTGTCTTCAATTTCGAGATCCTCTCAATTAAACCTTGTAAGCGAATAATTCGAAATCTTTATGCAGAATTCTCCTCAGGCTAGTACGATGGATATTCAGTTGCTGAGATCCTTTGCGGTTTGAGGTTCTCGGGTTTAGGCGCACAATTTCAGCAATAGCTACAATATTCTCTTTTGAGTGCACAGAACGAATACGGGAATATCTTCGGTTGTATAAGTTTCATCACAAACTTGCGTACGCCAGCTGCAGTTTTCAAAATTCGCACTGTTTGGGCAATACAGCATCTACTTTTGGAAGTAATTTTGCAATATTTCTCAACGTTGTTCAAGAGTAAGAGCTGTCAGTGTCAAAATATCATATAATGCAAAAAGAAACCAACAGATGGCCCACCCTATTATTCAAAATTTAAAATTTCCAAACATGGTGAACGGAATACCGAGTTCTAACTCATATTTATGTATCTATGGGCTCAAAATGGGCTCACTTTCTAACCACTGTTCACTCAATTCCAAAACAAAGGTTGAAAAAACACCTTCAGACCTCTGTTTGGAAAACCAAGAAACGGATGAGCATCTGGCTATAGTTTATTTTTAAATTCTAAGCATCGCCTTTCGATTACAAATACAGTGATAGAGTGATAAGAAATTGATACTGAGGGTCTAACAGTTTCGCCACCTTAGTATTTCCCTTCATAGGCAGGACTGAGTGTTTGAGTTACTTAAATCAACCTGGATTTTGTACAATTGATGATTGTATCAATGCCAAAGTTGAATTCGATTCGATCAACAGTTTCAGTCACGAATTTGTTAAAAAATAAAAGCATATTCCTTTCTTTCACGAACAATTTTAACAGATTCATAAATATTGAAAAGAGTATCGGTAGAGAGACAGAACCCTGAGGTACACTACTCAAAACAAACAAACACTCCAGAGGGTACTCGGATTTGGTTTCCTTTTGAGCTGTAATTTCTGTCAAATAAAATCTAACCCATCTTTGCAAAAAAGAGGCTTGAAAAGAACAACACAAAAGGTTATTTCTATATAAGCATAGAAATACCTACAACCGCTGTAGCACAATAAGATCTGATAATGCCATTCAATCGGAGAATGAAAAAAAAATAGGGTTCGATGACTTCCCCAGCCCACAAACCGCACCAAAGTGTTTCAGGATATAACAGCGTTTCGATAATCTCATGTGATTATTTTCTCTTAACATATTGAGCTTGATCGCTGAACACAATTTTTAGATAAAAAGCGGATCCAATGCCAGTTGATTTTGGGCTCATTCACCGAAATTTCGAAGCAGACGATGGTCATTCAGCTTCAATTCTTGTACGAACTAGATCTTGTAAGCCTTCAAACCAAGATCTTTGAATAAAATTTTCCATAAAGTGGACGGGCTGTGCTGTGACTGACGTAGAATCGATAAAATTTGATCACCTTCAACACTCTTCTGAACGGATACAATATTCTCTTCAGTACGAACTCTTCTTATGCATCTTGGTGCCACTACATCTTGCGAAAACGGTCAACAATACGGCGAATAGCAATCATAGATGGTCGATTATGTCGGGTGTAATATGGCGCAAGTCCTTTATAAGTTTGACGCACTGAACCTTAGTTTTGGAACCAAATTTAAAAATCTTGGTAAAGTTGTTGAAGCGTGTATGTTATCAAGATAAAATTGCAAAGATTATTGGATAAAAATGACACTGACAGTTTGCAATCTGACAATTGATTTGACAGATATAGCTAACTGTCTAAAGTTAGTACACGGTTAAAAAAACACCTTTTTAGATACCAGTGTGTTTGCAGTAGGTCGATTTGGAAGAGTTTCTGATTGTCATTTCTACTCGGAATCTCTGAAATTCATAAGAAACTAATTGTCAGTTCGTTAGCTAGTTCATGCTCCAATCGAAAGAACTTTGACTCCAGGGGCCATTATACAAATTACGTATATCGCTTCTGTATCTTTGTCATCTTTCCAACTTCTACTGATATTGCTGGACCCAGTTTTGCCATGTGTGGATCATGTTTGAAGTGATACTGTTTAAAATTAGGACCAAAAAGTATAAAAAGTGATCGAATCGCTTATAGAAAACTACACTTTTCTTATTGGAAGTGTGTCCCCTTCACTTTTACCTATAGCCTAGTGACGTAGTAGCATTTAATACGCTCCAACAATTCACAACTTCCTTCGATTTAATTGTATTTAATACAGTAAAAGCAGCCTGGTTAGGTACGGATATTGCCGCCGATTTTACAACTCCCCTAAATTTGATTTGTACTTATCGCCATCTCTTGTTTTCTATGTTTATTCTGCTTCAAACACCCAATACAGCGACTGCTCATGTCCATTTGTTGGGATTCGTTTTACAGAGAATTTATTGGCCTTCAATTTATTCTCATCTCTAGTCATAAATTAGTTAGTAAAAAAGCCGATGTCTAGCTGCCAATAGATGGCACTACTTCTTATTACATTTTTTTCTTTTTTATGTTCCACTCAGCCTAACACACCATTTTAAAATCGAAATTATACCCACACATATTCAAATGTACATACATCACTCAACCCTAACCCTTAACATCAACGTAATTCCTTTAAACTCATTGTATTACTAATCACAATACATTTCCATCTAATAAACATTTTCGCGATAATACCTTGGACTTTAAACTTTTTCGATTTCATTAATTTGATAAAATCGCTTTTATTGTATACTCGTATAAGTCAGAACCAGCATATGGCAGCACTTCAAAGCGACTTGCGAGTTACTTTTATCAGTTTCCCCCCACCCTCTCGAGTAGCAGAACACACACAATTGTTTCCAGGTCAATACATTCTGACTTTACAATGCAAAACAAAGGAATGGACGACATTTAAAAATACTCACTTATCAGTCGCGCTTAACTATGGATTTGTTCCCCTCTCCTCGAAAGTAATGCAAAACACTTTATTCTTTGAAAGAGTGGAAATTTTTTATAATCTACTAGTAGCAGCCTTCAGGCTACAAGGATTAACTAAAATTAAAAAAAAAAAGTAATAACAACACGCTCTTGTCGAGTGACTGTCCGCTTTTAGAAGAGAACTTCAACACGTTTCGCGACAACAACCTGTTCGCAAAGTTCAATCCCAGTTTAATTGCTATCATCTTCTTGCTTAGAGGGTTTAGTCATACATACATGTATGCGAGTAACAACATTTATTTCGACTTGACATGACTGCACGCTAACAAGGTCACTAAATGTGAGACTTAATGACTGAACAAATTAAAACTTAAACTCTGCGGGACTGGTTTAATTCCTTTTCCACTCACAGCCCGGGAAGCTACTCAGATAAGACCGGTATTACTTGCAAAATCAGAGACAAAAAAAAAAAAAAACAATTCATATTTTCATCAGTGAAGGTCAGCGGTGCTTAAACAAAAAAAAATAAACCTAATTCTAGATTAACTCGGCTCTGTATGTACATATGTACACAAGCCATGACAAGAAGAGTAATGTTTCTCGTGCAAATAAAAATACATCACGCATACGTCAGAGTGGACGAAACTCGAATTACACAAATGACAGGCTTTCCTTTCCGCACTCGATAGCAGGAAATTGATTAGGGCTGTATCTTTTGCATGAACGATACAGTGTTCATCGGAGAAATCAAAGGTCGCGGTGCCACTAAGGCAGGGGGTGGTAATTGGCTCTGCAAATACCACATTTTATCTCACATCAATCTATCAATAAATAATTACAGTTGAAACCTATTTGATAAGCTCAACTGGGTTGGAGAGATAATTAGCATTGTTTCTAAATCGACTTGTTGTTGTGTGTCATATCTGTCAGTTGTGTGTCATATCGTAATAATTACAGCGCAAGCGAACACAATGAGATACACCCTTGTAGGAGTAGATTCTTAAGTCTTAATACAGCCTTTCGTGTTGTTTTTCAGAGAACCAGTTGAATTTAATGCGTACTTTGTTCGAGATTAAATTCTGTTGCTTGCTTATTCATTGTCACACATGTACATATATATGTACATATATATGTATGAGAGACAGAAGAAAAGCCATCAAACAAAGGAGATGACGCGGTCCATTGCATCGTTGCACTTGAGTTGAATTACTTTCGAAGTTCTGAGACCTTTATACTTTGATTAGGATTGTTTGTTCGGTATTCAGTATATCCCCGATAAGAGAATGTAACTGATTCATTGCATGGGTCAAAGGGTAGTGTGATGTGGACAGTAGAATACGGACCTCCAATGCGACTGCAAGTGGAAGGTTCAAAAGCATACAATGGTTTGGAACCTCACAAAACTGATTTTGTTCTCTTCATGAGGATATGCGAATTTTCCTTCATAGACCCTCCTACGATTAAGGGCACCAGTCACTCCTTCACAGAGAGTACTTGGGTTTTACATTTAATAGATAAGAAAAGGAAATATATTTAGGTAGAAACTGAGGTACACAGCCTCGAATCACTCGATGACTGTATATGTCCATCATCATGCCTAAACTATTATTTTTGGCATGATCGTTTGGTGGCCATCTCTTGATAAAGCCATTCACTTCGGTCAATTAGCAAAAATGCAAAGCTCTGCATGCTTGTGTATCAGCGGTGCACTGAAAACTACTTTTTATGCAGCATTTTACATCATGTGTCTTAAATACTCGCAGTGGTCCACTCCTCTATCTCCGATCTACTACGCCTGAAACAGAAATTGACTATAACTTCTAAACAAGCATCGCAGCCCGCAGTGAAGTGTTCAGTTCACTTCTACACAGACTGCTCCAAGACTGAAAGCGGGATGGATTGCGGAACCTTATCTGAAAAGCTCAATCTGAGCCTCCTTCCACCTCTCAGATCTTTACAGCGTTTTTCAAGCCAACAAGTGGTAGCAAATGCAGCTATTCGCATGAAAGCAATTCTTTTGTGGACCAGTCTGCGTACTGGCAACTCGGCTATTCTAAATGAACTAGAATGCATCCGAAAATACACTGAGTACACACTCCGCCAGCTCCTTTTCAATAAAAATTGCGAAATGTATATACCCTACAGTACTGACTGGGATGGTGATATAGGGTCTAGCATTTGATTCGTTTGCCTCTATATAGACTGGTCTAAGACGGAAACAGCTGTGGAGGGAGGTGCTTCCCTCAATCATTGTAGCATGTTCCAGGCGCAAATAATGGAGATCAATAAGGTCTTGTCGTGGATAAGGTACAATGTAATATCTGAGAGGGATATCACAATTTTTACTGATAGTCAAGCCGCGATTAATCCCTGGATTCGATCACCTTCAATTCTATTCGCTAGCCATTGAGATGGGAAGTTGAAATAGCTCGCTAGTGGAACTAGGGACTTTACTTAACTATACTCGTATTTTTGATATACTCATGCCACATGGAATAACCGAGATAGAAACCAGTCTTCTATGTGAGTAAATTGATCGTTCCAATTTCCATTTTCACCAATTGTAAAGAATGGTTGCTACATCCTACTATCAATTACCCCTTGAAAAAACTTGCAAGTTTATGTAACATGTAAGGGTTTATTCCAACACCCTTATGCAGTCGGGTTTATACTGCCATTACACTGCTCATCAACCATAAAATAAAAGCCTTACCCTAATCCCTATGCATATCATTAAAGTGTCCATAATATGGATATTTTCACCATACAAGGTGGCCTTGCTCCATTGGCTTCATACCATTTTCCATCCGACCATTTATCAAATAAAATATAAATATGTACTTTTATGCGAAAAATTCATTTATAGTTCATTTTATATAAACAAGTACTCATTTGTTTATCTTGTTTAACCTTCCAGAACGAATGTCACTGAGGGTACAATAACAATGAATGGACGTGAACGTAACCTAAGCATATTTCGCAAGCTCTCAGCGTACATCATGCAAGACAACCAGTTGCATACGAATTTAACCGTCCAAGAAGCAATGACTGTGGCCACAAACTTGAAGCTCAGCAAAAAGTTCACGAAACCAGAGAAAAATGCTATGGTAAGTGGAAATTTTTTTTTTTTTTTTAATTTAAATGCCATAGATACCTACATATGTATGGTGCAAACGTATGTGTGTATCTATGACTGAAATGGAAGAAAATATGAGAAACCTTCGGTAGAAGTTTTGAACTTGAATATGAAATACTTTTACTCAGACATGTTTGTAGTTCAAAATTAATATCGTTTGATTTATCATTTTAAATAAAGTCATCATACAGACTGAAAGCCGTTTAGCTCAAGTAGTACTATGAGTGCTATATATTTGTGTCAAATGACGATTTCGCAGCAGGAAGAAGAGTAGAAATGTACTCTTTTTATTTTTATAGTTTGATTAGGAAACGCAAAAATAAGAACTTCACAAACAAATGTGTGTGATTTAGAAAATAATACATAAAAACCTCTGCATAATATTCTAACACAATTAAGTTGTATTCATAATGTGAAAACATAATTTGCAAATTGCTAACAATTCGGAGTACATACGTACACAATGACTTTTTTGTTACAATAGAACAGGTCAAAGAATAATGTGAATCCAAAACAGCTAAGAGCTGTCAAAATGCGCCATAATAGTAGAGAGTAGCTGTCGGAAGTTGAGGCGGTGTTTACGATCAAAAACCAACCAAATGCCTGACGTCACATTTGGTGTTACCGCATAAGAGTCCATCGTTTCTACTCAATTCATAACTCAGCGACCTGCAAATGCGAATGAGCGAATATTCGCAAATTTTGACATTTCATTCACTGCCACTTTTTTTCTAGTCACAGCGATGTGCGAAGATCACTTGTCATTTACGAGCTCTGACCGACCACCAAGAACAAAACAACAGAATTGTGAAGGTAAACTCTCGCTAATGTTTTCTTCACGGAAATGTGGATTGCGTCCTACATTGTGTGGAATGTGAATAATCTTTGACAGTTCGCAAAAAGTATTCGCCTATTCGCGGAAAAATCAGCGAATTGTTAATTTCTTTACAAAAACTAATTGAAATTCAACTTTTTTTTATATACCAATCGATAGATAAATTAAGCTATGTACATATGTTCTTATGGAATAGTAAAATTACCAATGGCATTCTTATAAATGTCCTAAAAACGGGTTGTTCGCAGTTCACGCATTCGCAGATCGCTGAGCTGTGAATGGACCTTTACCTCTTGAGGGGCATAGAGCATCAAGAATGTGTTTCTTTCAACTGACTCCAGTTCTTCCCCAGTAGGTAATTTCGATTCCTTTTCGATTGTTTGCTTAGACCGCCCCACTCTTCTACCTGACTGGGTGAGTGGATTCCACGGGATGGCATGTTTCGCAATGAGGCCATTTTCACGCCCTAAGATGTGAACAATCCATTGCCACTTCCTCCTCCGTATAGTGATGTCTATAGGTTCTTGTTCCGTTCTTATATTTATAAAGCTGTTCGTAAGCATCTATTTACGAGGTTTTTTAGCCACTGCCAGTGTTGAGAAATTTCCAAGTTCCCAGCTTAGTTTTTGTGCTGATACTGGCTTTTCCGATTCTGCTGCCACATCGAGTTTGGTGCCACCGTCGGGCGAGACGATGCTTTCTAAATATAGAAAGATTTAAATTTTCTCGACCAACTATCCGGCAATGTTGAGTTGAGCGTCTATGTTTGAAATCTTCAGAGCCTTTGTTTTCTTCGCATTTATCGTAAGTCCTACTTTGCTTGCCTCAACTTGCACATTTTGACCTTTTCATTTGATTTGATGGAGGAAGCTTGGACTATATTGGTTTTTTGCTTTAGCACTGTCTAAATGACGACTTTGTCTAATGACGATTTCCCCAAGGTATAGTAGGTGTAGGACAGTTAGCAGTTAGCTAAGGACCGGGCGAACTGAAGTGGCTTGTTAGTGAAAGCCCAGGTTCACCCCGAACTGTATGTAATCTAAGTAAGTAAGTAGTAGGAGGTGTTATAAGTTAAAGTAGTTAGATACACTAGCAGAGACCACCATAGGCTACCAGCCACCACCCAAAAAGAGCCCTTGGTATGATGATGAATGCGTACGCCGGAAAAAGGTGACAGAAAATGCACACTTGCAAGCGCTGCAACGCAAAACAAGGGCAGCGAGAGAAGAGTATCGAACCAGAAGAAGGGAGGAGAAGAAGATCCTGCGTAAGAAGAAAAGGGCCCACGCAGCCTCCCAGCTCAAGGATATCGAAGAGTCCCGCGATAGGAACAACATCCGGATGTTTTTCAGGAAAGTCAAGCAACTGGCAGCTGGCTTCAAGCCCGGAACGCAGGCTCTTCGAAACAGTGAAGGAAACCTAGTCACCGAAGCACAGGGAATAGTATAGTATGTATTTAAGCAGCATTTCCAGCAGCTACTTAATGGGCAGGTAGAGAGAGTGATAGGGCAAGAAGAGAACCCGCATCAAGTCAATGAAGAATCCATTCCCCCTCCTAGTTTTGAAGAGGTCGGCTCAGCTATCAAAAAGCTGAAGAACAACAAGGCCGCCGGCTCTGATGGTCTACCAGCAGAGCTTTTCAAACATGGTGGTGATGCTTTGGTGGGGTGCATGCACCAAGTCATCAACCAAGTGTGGGTGGATGAAGTCATGCCCGATGACTGGACTATCAGCTCTATATGCCCCATCTTCAAGAAAGGCGATCCTATGTCTTGTAAGAACTACCGAGGCATATCCCTGCTTAATGTCGCATATAAGATCCTATCCAACGTACTGTGTGAACGTCTGAAGCCTTTCTGCAGCACACTAATCGGCACGTACCAGTGTGGCTTCCGGCCCGGCAGATCGACGATCGACTAAATTTTCACACTAAGGCAAATCCTGGAAAAGACCAACGAATTTCAAGTCGAGACTCACCATCTCTTCATCGACTTTAAAGCCGCATATGATAGCATTCATCGTCTTGAGCTCTACAAGGCGATGGCCGAATTCGGGATCCCGGCTAAACTGATCCAGCTGTGCCGCGTGACGCTGGATAACACGCGGTGCAACGTGCAATTCGGCAACAGTTCCTCTGAACTATTCCAAACATGCACCGGATTTCGGCAAGGGGATGCGCTATCATGTGACTTCTTCAATCTTGTGCTGGAACAGATAGTGCGCAGGGCAGGTGTAAATACGGAAGGCACTATCTTCAACAAATCTGTCCAGTTGCTGGGATACGCAGACGACATCGACATCATCGGTCGCTCCCAGCGCGCCGTGTTAGAGGCTTTTACGGCAATTGAAGAAGAGGCGAAACGTGTTGGCCTTGAAGTGAATGAGGACAAAACCAAATACATGTTGTCAACAAACAAAGAAGCATCTGTCCACCGCCTAGGACAAAACGTCACTGTTGGCAACAGTAACTTCGAAGTGGTTAAGGAGTTTATCAAATATCAACTCGGAGTAAACTCAACCTCGGAGTAAATATCAACTCCACGAATGACAACTTAGTGGAGATTCGACGAAGACTTACCCTAGGAAACCGCTGCTACTTCGGTTTGGCGAAACAAATGGGGTCAAAACTCCTAACTCGGAAGACGAAATGTTTGCTCTACAAAACTTTGATCCTGCCAGTTCTGCTGTATGGAGCCGAGTGCTGGACGATAAGCAGGAAAGCAGAGCAAATACTGAACACTTTCGAAAGAAAAATTCTTCGTTGGATATTCGGTCCCGTGTGCGAGGAGGGCGAATGGAGGAGAAGATATAACCGCGAACTCTATGAGCTGTACCAGGATGTGGATGTAGTCCAAAAAGCCAAAACACGTCGACTACACTGGCTCGGCCACATCGAGCGAATGGATAATAATGCTCCAGCAAAGAGGATCTTCGAATCACAGCCCCCAGGTTCGAGAAGACAAGGAAGACCGAACCTCCATTTTAAGGATCAAGCTATCGCGGATGCCAGAGCGCTTGGTCTAGATAACTGGAAGCAGCGTGCCCGGGATCGAAGAGAGTGGAAGGCTGCTGTGTCTCAGGCAGAGACTCTTCACGGTATGTATGCTCTTAAGAGTGGAGAGCGCTTGGCGATTACAAAGGAAGTACAGCTTCTACAGAAGTCATTTGGGAGGAGGTCTATTTCGATGGGGTGCCTACCAATGATACAGTGCCTTATATTAAGACTTACTATAATCGTAATGAGCGACCTTTTTTGTCTGATAAGGCAGTTGGAGAGATTCTTATCCACTTAAGGCTAGATCTCCCTTATATAAAGTCGCATTCTGGCGTCTTCACATCATAATTCTTATGGCTGTAACACAGCGGAGGCTTTTATAAAGTGTCCTTTCTCCTGTTTTTTTTCTAAGGACATAAACAAAGTTTCTAATCATATCATATTTTCTTTACAGATTGATGACATCCTTTTGACACTTAGCTTGAGTGAGCACCGTAACACCTTCACTCGCAATTTATCGGGTGGTCAGAAGAAACGTCTTTCGATTGCACTGGAACTTGTTAGCAATCCACCGATAATGTTCTTCGATGAGCCGACATCAGGTCTTGACAGTTCAACCTGTTTCCAATGTATCCATTTACTCAAGATGCTGGCAGCGGGCGGACGCACAATTATTTGCACCATTCATCAGCCTTCGGCACGTCTCTTCGAGACATTCGATCAACTTTATACTCTAGCCGAGGGACAGTGTGTATACCAAGGTAGCACAAAACAACTCGTACCATTCCTGGGGACACTGGGTCTTGATTGTCCGAGTTACCACAATCCGGCGAGTTATGTAATTGAAGTTGCATGCGGTGAGCATGGCGATAACCAGGGCAATCTGGTCAACGCAATCGACAATGGCAAACGTGATATTCGTACAGCAATTGATTTCGCTGGCATTAAGGCGCGCAACGATCTGATCAAGGTGCATAATTTAAAGAATAAGCTAGATAAAAATGATGCTCAAAACGCGACCTGCTCAAAGTTTGTGGATAATATTGCGCTGAACAATCAACTGCTTAGCGGGAATCTGGTAAATGATTTGGTTAAGGAGTCTGAGACTGTGACAGCGCCAACAATGACAACGCCAGCATTAACGAATGAAAAGGGTGATTCCGTAATTGATGTCGAAAAGAATGATAATGTTACAGCGGCATTGCTGACCGGTGAGATCGAGTCACCCGAGCGGTATCCTACATCGCAGACTCATCAGTTTTGGGTGGTGTTGAAACGAACACTGCTCTTTAACTATCGTGATTGGGTATGTTTTGAAAATTATTGAAGAGAATACAAATAATATAAATATTTATTTATTTTCTGATAGACTCTTATGTACCTTCGATTGTTTGCCCACTTGCTGGTTGGTTTCCTCATCGGTGCTCTCTACTATGACATTGGCAATGATGGAGCTAAAGTTTTGAGTAATCTTGGCTTCCTCTTCTTCAATATGCTGTTCTTGATGTACACTTCGATGACGATAACAATTCTATCATGTAAGTAAAGTCAATGATTGAGATCCTTGTCAGCTACCCTTACTGATTTTGATCATGTGGATCATTTTAAGATTAATTTTCAAAACAAGTGCGAAGATTAAAGAGTATTCCCTGAACTTATCTATCAGCAAAAGCTAGAGCTATCTAATGCTTAAGCTAAGAGATAAAGTATCGTGTTAGGAAGAATTGGTCTATACACGTTTTAAGTTTCCACTTAGCTTACCTTAAAGCGATGGAGTTCCGAAGTCATTTTGCAGTGGCGCAACTAATATTGTGCTACCTTTTCATAGAGAAGAGATATCTAGAATGATTGTGATCCAGCTTAGGCCAAATATCTCTAACAAGGCTGCGTTCAGTTTATGCACTTGTTTGAATCCAACTAAAGAAATACATATTAAATTCTTCGATGAACTCGATAGACCTGGGGTCCCCTGGCTCTGCAAGGACATGCAATAATCGAGATCCATCTTTGGCGTGAATGAGACCTTATAGTATCCAGATTATCACTGAAAATAGTTATATCCTTTGCAAAATTCACATTCCACTAAAACTAGGACAAACCTTGCTAAGTTCTGCCTACAGTGGATGATAAAAAAGAGCTGCCTGACGGATATATCAAACTACATACGCCATTACCGTCATATCTCTCTGAGTATTGTCTGAATGTGTTATTGGCCTGAAATTTTGACCCATGTAGATCCGAAGGCCTTGTTTCTTATATCAATTTGCGTCTTGTATTTGCTATATTTTTCCGCACGAATGACAAGAATCAGAATACCAGTTTAGATAGAGAATACATGTATACCAAAGTCGAAATAGCGAAACTCACAAAAGGCCACAATGAGTGGTGGCAAATGTACCAGAAAGTGTAGGGAACTCCAGACAGCAAGCGCATAGAATCAATTCCGTCGGGTATGAGAGTTTCCAGGCCTTGTAATGCTGACTTGTCCAGCGATTACATGACCAAATGGTAGAATCAACCGAGAAGTTATTACGGCGAATCCAAATAGGTTACATTCACTAATACGGAGAGGCATAGTAGATGCTTGGCACGTGAGAACGTTTGGCTTGAATGCACTATGGATGTGGATATTGCGGATGGGCCAGTTGAAAGCTAACATTTTTTTTTTTCATTATGAAAGCATTCTTGGAATAGTTATAATCTAGGATGTTTATCAGACGTTTGTTTTCTGGAATTCAAACCTTATATTCCGAGGCACAAACCATTTAACGATAGTGTCCATCTCTATCTATTAGCTTTGAAAATTGGGTTTGGATGAGCTACTTTGAAGTTATAACTTCGCCTTGAAAGCCTTGATAGATAGTTAGCATGTCTTCAAAATGGCAACTTCAAGAAATATACAGCTTTAAAATTTATGAATAAACAAAGGGATTCATTGCATTGATCTGGTTTTGACTCTTACTTCAGTATCCTTACTGAAAATAGTCCGTTCTTTACATTACACACTTAACATTACGCGCTTTTAAGAACTTCGTTAACAATCTTTTGGGGGTTTGTGGCCCGATGAGATTTATACTCACGACTTTTTGCATACAAAAAGTATCACCGCTAAAGTGATACTTAGACTTTAAGGAGTTACACATTCGAATACGTTTTCCGTGCATTCCCTACGTATGTACATACATTGGATACTATGCACACCAGTGCATCATTTGCGTTTCAAAGCTCTACATTAATAAAAATTTGACCTAATGCCGGTTTGACAGTGAGAGTGAAGTAGTTTTTATGCTGGTTTTACTCTCGTTCTTCTGGATCTAGCTAAAGATTAAAAGGACAAATCTAAAGGTATACAATTAGTTAGATTGAGTCGGATTGAACCAGGAGTGCAGACAATATGATTGATTGGACTCTCAATAACGATAGTGATTTGTCAAGACTTGATCAAAGGGAAACTAATTAGTCGCACATTTAGTTTACCTAATATACTTACATACTTTATGTTGTTCAGTTGTTTAATAAATTAATTTCTTTTACAGTCCCACTGGAGATGCCTGTACTGCTGAAGGAAAACTTTAACCGTTGGTACTCTCTTAAATCCTATTACTTGGCGATTACGGTCTCCGATATACCATTCCAGGTAAATTCATCTCTCCCATCACCTTTACATATTCATATTCATATAAATTCATTTTAGGCAATTTTCTGCGTGATCTACGTATCGATAGTCTACTACTTCACCTCACAACCGTGGGAACTTTGGCGATTCTCAATGTTCCTTGGTGCCTGCCTTATGATATCCTTTGTAGCGCAAAGTGTCGGTCTTGTTGTTGGTGCTGCCATGAATGTACAAAATGGTGTATTCTTAGCTCCCGTGATGTCAGTGCCGTTCCTGCTATTCTCTGGATTCTTCGTTTCCTTCGATGCGATACCGGTGTACCTGCGATGGATTACGTATCTCTCTTACATTCGTTACGGTTTCGAAGGTACAGCCTTGGCCACCTACGGCTATGGTCGTGAAAAACTCAAGTGCCACCAGACATATTGCCACTTCAAGTCTCCACTAACCACATTGGAGGAACTCGATATGGTCGATGCCGATTTCAGGCTAGATATTGTTGCCTTAATTATTATATTCTTTGTGCTGAGGGTCTCAGCATACTTGTTCCTGCGGTGGAAATTGAAAACAGCACGATAAGGAATTTGTTTTTTAATTTGTAGTTATTTTTTTTTCTCTTGTTTTTCCTTTTGTGTATTTTTTTCTATTTTCTTTTTTTTTAGTTTATAAGCAAACAAAAAAAAAAAAAACTTTGCAGATTTTGGTGCAAAGAGCTGTACACAAAGATATACAAATATAATTGTAGTTAAATGAAATTTAAACGAAAAATTAAACTTAGTACATAAGGATATAAAACTATTTATAAAATTAAAACAAAAAAAAATAATTAAACAGCTTATGACAAGGATAATACTAAACCAACAACAAAAAAAGGCTGGTTTTTGTATACACGAACAAATTATTAACCCATAAAATGCGAAATGCAAACAAAAAAACAAAAAAACAACTGTTGAAAAAAGGATTTTTGACATTATTGTCTAAATAAGAAATTTACAACACGCTTACATAGGAAAATCCAGCCACAGATACGAATATGTACTATGTTCATGTGTGAGTGTGCATTAGAGGTGTCAAATTCTTTTTATTTTTATACATTGTAAATTTTAATGGAAAAATGTTTTTGTAGGTGAAATATAAATAAGATAAAGACAAAAAAATAATAATAAACGAGTCCTTGTTGTTTTGAGTGTTGGAAGAAGCAGTGTAGATACTTATGAAGTAATATCATTTCAAAATGGACATACTTTATATTTCCTTTTATCCTAAGCAGTGCCGTCGTTTATACTACAATAATAGTATTATACTACTTTCGTACCCAAGTAATTCATTAGAACCGTGACTGTAAAGGTTTTTCGTTAAGAGTGCCCAGCTGTGTGGCATGTGTCACCATCTTGTTAAAACCACATATGCTCCAACTGATCCGCTTTGAATTCATTTCAAAAATAGTCGGTCCAATTGATCCAGTAACGTTTTCCATTGATTGTGTTGCCAGCACCATTAAAGAGCATGAATACCTATAGGCTAATGACCCCTTTAGCATGAAACCTGCAGCAAACAGTCAAATTTTATGGGTGCAATGTCAATGCGACAATATTGTTTATTAACGAAGTCATTGGTCCTTGTCGGTAAGAATGATTTCGCAATGAAAATCCTACCTAAAGTTGTTATAACCAATTGCCAATTATTCTATAAAAAATATTGGATAAAACGCAAACTTTGTTCCATGATTAGATATCGAGTAATAGACAAACTGATATGTCAAACAAACAACATCTAACTTCACGCACAGCCAAGAAACCCTATTGGGAAAATAGGAGGAATAAATTGAAAAGCTCTACTATCTTACGTTTTATTTGAGTAATAACAGAAACATCCTATCATAACCTAAAAGTACAAGACTCTTGCAATTTTTTCGAGTAAATTTTGTTATGCTTTTTATAAAAAAGTATATTTTTCCAAACATAGCTTCTAGCGAAAAGTAGCTAATCTTCGCTTCGCCAGTTCTTTAGCTTGGCTCAATTTGCCATGATTTGCCACCTAGTCCAGGTCCAGCTTACAATGTTTTACACGTTGAAAAAATTATGTACCAGCCAGACTTTCAACAAAAATGGCGATGTTTTGAAATTCCGTACCAGAAATTGTGTTTTACAAAGAATCACACCTATCGTAAAACCCGTTGGAGGGAATGATTTACTAAAAATCTAAAATTTGCATCGTGCTATCCGATGAAGTGAACGAAATGCACCGTAAAGCACGGATCGAAACGATTGATTACACTATTATTGAACTATTATCGAACAATTAATCGATTTTCTATTATTGAACAATAAATCGATTGTTGGTCGGCTTGTGTGACATCTAGCCCCATCTTGCTGGAACCATAACTCGCCCAAGTCGAGATCCGTTTCTTCTATTATCGTCTTGAAAAAAACAATTGGCCAATACTACCGCCACTCCAAAAACCTGCAAAACGTTGCAATATTCTCCGTTGAGGGCACATGGCGAACACGGGAATATGTTCGGTTATCAATCAGCAAACTAGTCTCACTAACTTTCATAACAAACTTGCGTACACCAGCTGCAGTTGGTGCATTATTTCGACGGACTTTTTTTTTCAAAATTCGCACTTTTTCGGCAACACAGCATCCATTTTGAAAGTAACTTTGTAATGTTGCCAAACGTTGTTCAATCGTAAATTCATCCATTTTGTACCGCGAAAGTATAATACATACTGTCTTTCTGTCAATTTTTTGAGCGCATAAGAGCTGTCAGTGTCACAATAACATATGATTTAAAAAGAAACCAACAGATGGCCCACCCAGTGAATCGCAGATTCGTCGGATTACACGATAGGGGTTGATTCCTGCACCGACCCCGCAATCCATTTTCAAACTTTTGGTATTACATACTAATTGTCACTTCATTTCAGATCACTTGGTAACGAATCGTAGGACTTTGCCGACAACCAAGATGGGATGACCCTCCGCTTCTACACGATTCCTGCAATTGATTGGATACACCCCTATCGTGAGACACGTCGGATCTGATATACCCTTCAGCCATTTGATTCACGTGAACCTTGCATAGCTATCGTGGTATCCGTCGGATACGCTTTCTTACCGACGAGTATTGTTGATTAGAAAGTACTCTTTGACAGCTTTTCTTAAAAGTATTTTTGATTTGTGAAAATTTAAGAACTTCATTTTTGGTGACAGAAAGAAAACTTGACATTACTTAAGAAGTGGATAGGTAAAATTATTATCTCTCTGAAATAAGAATGAGCATACCTTCACTTTCCTTCACAATCTGAGTGATTTCAATTAAATCCACACATCAGGAAGTTTGAATCTACGTCTAATCCAAAGAAGTTTCGTCTCTCAAATGAAACAGTTTATTAGTGGTGTGGTTTTATTGATTGATAGACAGAAGGCAATTTTAGAACAAACGGGGAATAGAATATCCATAAGTAGGGTAATGGATTTCTTATTGAATAACTTCCTTTCGGCTTTTCTCAGTGCAAATTTATGTCCCTTGAGGACCTAGAGAGTTCATTACCTTCATTGAACGACTGCATTGAACGACTGCAGTTTGCACAAACAGCCTTAACTTCTCTATAACAACCAAATTGATCACTGTTTGCCTCTAATCGTAGTTACAGAATATTATGATATCGCCATAGTTTTGTACAAAGAATCTGTGAGCTGCTCTACAAGGCTGTGAATGCGGTGCAACGATTAGATCTGTTCGTCAACTCTACGATGGTTACAGGAGACTTCAAGGAGAAAACGCACAGGATCCGATGACCTGGAAACTAAGGTGGTCCAAACTACTACAAAAAACAAGTCATCTTTATAGTTCGAAACAAGCATAAATTAAAATGATGAGACATTGCTGATACCTCCCATTCCTCTGAATAGGGAGTGCCGTGACATAAGGCCAAATCTCAAAATTCAATTTCATAAAGCGACGTTAGGCCAAATTTTGAGATTTGGCCTTATGTCACGGCACCGGATAGGGCTACACGCTCTCATGCAGCTTCTTAAACCAGAATCTAAAGAAAATAATACTAACATGAACTTCAACGCCATCGGAAAAGAGGAAAAGGATGGTTGGATAGTACAACTCTTTCCCTAAAAGAGATTTAAAAATAGTTGAAACAGAATTTGTGGGCTTGCGTAAGTTAGTTTATGAAGTTTCTAAAACTATTTCTGCCAGAAAACGTCAGAACCGTAAACATAATTATCTGCAGTTAAGGTCCATTCACAGCACAGCTCAATTTTACTATTCCAAAAGAACACAGCTTAATTCATCTATCGACTGATATAAAAAAAAGTTAAATTTCAATTAGTTTTTGTGAAGAAATTAACAATTCGCTGATTTTTCCGCATATAGGCGAATTCTTTTCGCGAACTGTCTAATTATATTCACGTTCCACACAATGTAAGACGCAATCCACATTCTCGCGACCAAAACATTCTCGAGAATTTAACCTCACAATTCTTTTGCTTTGTTCTTGGTGGTTGGTCTGTGCTAGTAAATGACAAGTAAACTTCGCAGATTGCCGCCACCAGAAAAAAAGTGGCTGTGAATGAAATGTCAAAATTGGCGAATATTCGCTCGTAAGCATTCGACGTTTGCTGAGCTGTAAATGAAACTTAACTGGAAAGGTTGGTGGGTTGAGGCCCAGGCTCATCACGAACTACAGCGAAAGACAGCAATCAGATGGATTGCGAATTTTAAGATTAAAAGGCACTCGGTCAAAATATTTAAGTCAAGGATTTGTTTCAAAGTGTATTTTCTTCTTTATTAAAAGTCGAATAGTTTTTCTGAGGTGCATTGTAGCAGCAAATGGACGACAACAGCGTCGATAGTATCGAGCGTGATATTTACATAATATCGACGTGTGACTAAACTACACCTGACATGCTTAGGTCAAAGGGGGTGTACGTGTTGAATTGCCCACATGATATCTAATTGAAACTCAGAAATTAATAATAGACAATCAATAATAGGCCAACGAGTAATTTATGCAATTATTTCAAATGAATAACAAATTAGTCGCGGTATGTATTTAGTTAGAGTAATGGTAAATTTCATAGTTTACTAATCAGAACAAACAAACATTTTATTTAATTACTTCAGTCGCCTCTTAAGTCAATTTGACTTAACTACCATCAGAAAATCGTTAAAATGATTACCGTTTCTTTTGTTATTTCTAACTCAAGGGTATGAAGATGACTTAGTAAGTGTCCCTAAATAAAATTTATAACACATGCAATTCAGTTGGGCTAAACAAGCGCCCTCTAGGCCACAAACTTATTTGGAAAACTTATCTAGACAGAACCACTGAAAAGGCGACCAAAGCCTTTTGGACCTGCTTTAAGTTTTACGGGAAGATATGGTAACTAAGACCAAACATAATCCATTGGACTTACCTCCCCATTACCTCAATAATTACCTGCAAATCGCTAGTGTAGTAGGAAAATGATAATGAAGCCTACTCCTGCTCCGTCCCACAAAAGGTGCATGCGTACCTATCCTACTGCTGCGCTGGAAGTCCTTCAAGATCTCCCGCCTAAAACTTTTCCTCATATGGAACAATAAAATTACAAACCTAGTTGGACATTTTTTATGAAGGTCCTTGACAAAAATTTCGCTGTCATCCTCTCTGGTAGTATAAACCTCGGTTTGAAACTATCTTCAAATTCTCCGACAGCTAGCAGTAGGCAATAAAATCACTTTAACATGGGTCCACTAGCAATATCCAATATCAATATATCAATAGGTATCCCTAGCAATGAAGCTGCTGATCTCCAATCTCCATTTATTAGCTCTGAACACGTCGGTAGTCTACCTTTTAGCATTGTTCTTATGCTGGTGCCATCTATCATACTATCGTTCCATCTCTTTTCAGCTCTTACTACAAACTATTGGAACGAATCATTTTCTATAGAAACAACCCAACCATAAAGCACCATATCCCTATCGACCAATCTGGCTTCCGTATTGGACGGAGCTGTACGGATCAGGTACTGGCCCTGACGACGCACATCGACACAGGATATGAGAAAATGCACAAAACATTTGTGGCGTTTATAGACTTGACAGCAGCATATGACACGCTCTGGAGGCAGAGTATAATTTATAAGCTTCTGTAGATAATACCATGTCAAAAGATAGCTCATCCAGTCAACAATATGTTGTCTAACTGGGTATACCAAGATTTCCTCAACGATGATAATAGCGACATGAAGAAGCTGAACAACGGGCTCATGCAAGGGTCAATACTCGCGCCAACTCTATTCAACCTATCCATCTACGATATTCCTCCTACTGTATCGAGAAAGTTCTCATATGCCGACGACATTGTCATAGCCACCCAATACCAGAATCTGTTAGCAACTGAGCGTGCCTTGAATGAGGATCTGGAAGTCCTGAACACGGAAACAAAGGAAGCAAAGGGGTTTATTACTTTCATCTCAACTCTAAACTGGCATCCTATAAATGAAAGGATATTCTCAACCGCATCCTGCTGAACCACAATACACACACAAAGTACCTTGGAGTGATGCTCTATAGATCCTTATGCTACCAGACTCACCTTATAAAAATTGAGAACGAGGAATAATTTGTTCAAAAATGTACCGGTACGACATGAGGAGCAAGCGCATCCTCACTTTGCTCTGCTAAAATCGGATTTGTATACTCAGCAGCGGAATACTGCTCACCGGTGTGGATGAACAGCAAACATCTCAAAAATAGATGTACAGCTCAACACCACAATGCGCCTTTTAACTGGAGCTCTGAGGTCTACATCGGCACATTGGCTCCCTGTACTCAGCCATATAGCACAGGATCGATGCACATTAGGGTATTCGCTCGTTCGGGTATGAGGTCTAGATAGTTCGCAGCGAAATCCTCCTTTCATTGTTTAAGCTGTTCCTCATTCGAAGCCAGTAACGAACTGTTCAGACCAGTCACAGGGTATTGGTTGGATCTCTGATGATCTCGTAGTTCCTTAGTGATTCCATAAATGATATTGTTGTCGCATCTATGGATTTGTTGCTTCCTCAATTTGTAAAACAAAGATATTAAATAGACTGCTTTTGCCGCACGTCTCATGCTAGCGCAACTTCCCCTACTACTGAAGTCGCTGCTCTTGGATATATTTCCAGGTATCTCCTGATAGACATGTGCTAGGTAAAGTGTTTCTACCTTATACTGACAAACTGACACAGCTTTCCAATACGCATCAACGTTTCTTGTGTTGTGCTGCTGATCGATTCGGCTTGTTTTGCGAGTTGTTCCCTAAAAACTTGTCGAACTGTGGGATCGTAAAGGCTGTCGGTATTGTACTGGAGAATGCGATACATTTTGACGGAAGGGTTTCGGACGGATGCAATACGAAAGCGAAAATGAGTGAACAAATGTCAGCTTTACGTTAATTGCGAATATCTAAGAGACTTACTGGTCAATATGGTTGATCAGACTTAATCATTGACTTTATAAAACGCTTGAAGTGTTTGTTTCTGACTAGCGACAAGGCGGCCACCCTCCTGCTCACCTCGCCTTAAATACAGGTCTTCTGTTTTTTTTTTTAAAGAAAATCTATAGTCAAGGCACTCAAACTCCTCTTTGGTTCATTGGGCTTCTACTGAGAACTAAGAATCATTACCACGAATCAAATCGGATAGGTGCCTCTATTTATCTCCATTTTACTGTAAACATGTCTCCTTCTAAGATTCATGTCCCGGAAGAGATCTCATAACAAAAATAAAATAAAAAACATTTTACATTTTAAAGAAACAAGTCTAAAAAACCTTTAAAAATTCTAGTATTAGCGAGACTAAGCGAATCTGTTGGTACGTGTCTGCAGGTAAGATTTACGTATGAATTTTTCACACTTAAACTCTAATGAAATCAAATTTTTAAATACAATACAATTAAATTTATAGCATGCTGTTGATACTATTCTAATACACTAATCAAATTAATAAGTAGTTTGTTGATGATTCAATTGTTTTAATTTTGATTGAATGAATTCTTAGAATTAAAACTAAAAACTTTAAATAAATCTAAAGGTCACGAAGCAGTTCATTCTTCAAAATGAATTCGATTTATTCATAGATTGAGTTTTATTGGTTTTATTTTATTCTATTATCGGATTGACGTACGTTTTAAAATACTTACATATATGTATGTACATTTTTGAAATATTAAATTTGTGTTCGTGCAACGATCGATGTAATAAAGCGGATATTTTAAAATGCATTAATCTCTGTACACATGTATACATATTTCTTTCTTCTTTCAAAATATTAACGGGGTTTGAGACAAAATTAGAATCTATTTATGGAATACTTAAAATAAAGTGAACTGATGCTTCTTTCAGTTTGGCCAAAATGATGCTCTACAGAGCATTGATTCTTCCAGTCCTACTATATGGCACCGAGTCCTGGACAATAAATGAGAATCTGGAGGAGATACTCGGCTCTTTATGACAAAAAATACATCGTTGAATAGACATACGGAAGGACAGCGAAAGGAGCAACACCTGGACTACATTGACAAATGTATAAATGACAATGCTCTGGCCAATGTATTCTTCGAATCCCAGCTTTTAGGTGCGAGACGATAGAGAAGATCGAAAATCCACTGTAAGGATCAAACAATCGCGGACGACTGGATGCTTGGTCTGACGAACTGGCACCAACGTACCTAAAATCAAAGACGATGGATGGAAGACTATAGTGTCTTAAGCAGAGACTTTTCACTAATCGGAAATACGATAAGTAAATAAGTAAGTATGTATCTAAGAGGACAGTGTTCAATTAGGTAATGCGGTTAGGTGCTTAGGTCCAACTTGTTGAGTTCGAGTAATTTTTTGGATGGGATTGATGAACTTTTCGGTTGCCTTAGGTGAGTAAGCTCGGCTTAATACATCATCTACAACTTGTAGATAATAACAACTGCCTAAGAATATGCAATGTTTTTTTTTTTTTTCTTGATGGAAGTTGGAAATGATAACCTGATAGAGCAGGGAGATTGTAGTGTAGCGATTTGAAATACAGATGTACATACATATATGGTTATAATATACAGTGGGTGGTATCTAAACTAATAAATTTAAAGTGCTCTATAAGTTTTATTTGGTGGCCAAAGGATAGTAATGCGAATATATGAGAACACAAGCGTTATCACTATCAACTCACCTTCTCTACACCTTCTTTAATGATAATAAAGGGAACTGGCCCTCCATGTTGGAGGTTGTATTTCGGGGTAACATGCCTACAATGGAAAAACAAAGTAGTTACGATACAAAAACGAGCCCGGATAAGGATGACCCTACTGTTGACGACCCCAGCAAACGAAATAAGGACAACGACCTTCGGATCTGCCCGTGGAATATTTGGACTCTTAATTTTGGTGAGGGCTACGGCCCCCATTTATTTTGCTTAATAACAAGCTACAACTAACTTAAAAACCAACAATTTACTTAAAAACTAAATTAAAAGCTATGCCTTAAAGCTAAGGATGAAGAAGATTGAGCTTGAGGCTGGGAGTGCTGCGGTTAAAATCGAACTGGATCAGGTTTAAGTTAACTTTCCACAGCATACGGGAGATTGGTTCATTGGAGCCATATAAGGTGAGGTGGGTCTGAAGATAGAACAAACGGGGGCATCGTAAGTTACATGGGTTAGTGTTGAAGAAAATTAAGTTGTAAAGAGATGAGCAATCGATGGAGCCTGGAGAATGAAAATAATGTCTGCAACATCTCCACGTTTCTCAAGTGAATTTATAGGGAGGCAGGTTAAGTGTGTCGTTCCAAGATAGACCTCGAAGGGCAAACCGAAGAAAACGACGTTGAATGTTCTCGATTCTTGACACATGTACATACTTGCTGATAGAGGGACCACGCTTGACTGTCGTATTCAAGTAAAGGACGAACAAAGGTAATGTAGAGGGATCTAGTCTCGTAAGGGTCAGAGAATTCCTTAGACCACCGTTTAACAAAGCCAAGAGATGAGTTAGCTTTCAAGATTATATCATCAATATGGGAACGAAAGTTTAGCTACCTATCGTACAATATTCCAGAGTCGCGAAGAAATTGAACGATAGATATAGGCTGACCGTGGAGCAGAAGCAGCGCTTATTCGGATGTGAATACGCAGACTCAGTCTACGAGCTCCTCGTCAAAACATATGAGCAATGTCCTAAATACGACGTTAAAATCGTCCTGGGCAATTTCAACGCCAAGATAGGAAAGGAGGACATCTTTGGTAAGCACAGCTTACACTTCACCAAATCTGGCAACGGAGTTAGGTTTATTGACTTTGTGGTGGGGCGTAAGGTCGCTATACATTATAAAATTCTTCGAAAAATATTCGGTTCCGTTTGCGTTGACGGACTTTGGAGGAGAAGATTCTACGACGAACTATACGAGCTGTACAGCGACATCGACCTAGTCAAAATATTGTGCATCAGTCGTTTGAGATGGCTAGGACATGTAGAGTGGATGGACACAAATGCTCCGCCCCGTAGAGTCTTTGAATCAAACCCAGAGGGGCAGTAGAGGAAGATTTCGCCTTAGAAAGGAACTGCGCTCGCAGTTAGAAAGGAACCTCAACCGATTTGGAGTGCGCAACTTATGGCAAGTAGCTAAGGACCGGTGTACCTCCAGATGCATGTTATTTGAGGCCCAGGTTCACCACGAACTGTGACGTCGTCGTCGCCTAGTCGTCGGTCTGACTAGGTTAGGTTAGGTTAGGTTAAGAAGGGGTGTGTGACGGTTAAAAAATCATCACGTCCACTCGGAGACCTAAAGGTTCATTGTGAATCCCCTATTTTATATCGATGGAGTGGGAACAACAAAATATAGAAACCTATCGCGTCACTGGTTGGGATGGGAACCAGTTGGTACTTTTGATAAAATGGAGAAGATCCGATATCTGGAAGCCTGCTACCTCTGCGGTGCTTGCGAAGAACCTAGAACCTAAAATGCGAAGGCGTCGTTCTTGCAGAGCGGGGCAGTAGCAAAGCAGATGTTGGATAGACTCCACCTCTTCCTCATCTCCGCAGCTTCTACATAGGTCGTTGGACTCCACTCCCCATTTACGGAGCATGACTCCGATGGCGCAGTGTCCTGTGATTATACCAGTAAGGATGCGGATAGAGGATCGGTTAAGTGCCGGAAGGCTCTTTGTTTTCTTTTTATCTAATTTCGGCCATAACGTGCGAGAGGTGGCACAGTCCTCCCTAGATACCCAGGACGAGTTGGCCTCTTTCTCTATTATGCCGTCAATTATACTACACAATTTTCCAATCGGTGGCAATATGGATGTGTCCGCTTCACTGATGTTCATTTCCGACCCCATTCTTGCCAAAGCGTCTGCCTATAAGAGAGGTAAAACAAAGTTATAAAAGTAGCGGTCTGACTCGGTTTTGATCATTTTTTCTAAGAAAAACCGATAGTTGCTTAGGTATTTCGTAAAAGTTTTGGATATTGTTGCCACCTGGAGTTGGTGGGTGGGATTTATCCTCTTCTGAATCAATACTTATTGCTGTTAAAATTTCGTTTTCATTAGGGATTATAAGTCTGAAGATATTACTACACATACATACATGTATCTACGTTTGTACCTAATGTCAGCATGCCAGTCATACAGTAGCAGAGATAGATCTGTTCATGTAGCCCCTTCTTTGAGAAATTGCGTCGATATGGCAAAGTGAAATTAGAGTACACATAATCAGAGAAGGAATTCAAAGAGGGAATCATCCCATTGAATTACAACCAATAAATACACAAACACCCTCTCAATTCATTCATCCGCCATTCTCAATATATTTCCGCGTAGTTTGTGACGCCGACCGTTGCCTTGTGCTAATTTCTAATCACATCATATCCCACAATGATTATTCTTTATGTTGTTCTCTTGCATGACGGAATTCTTCAAGCTAGGCTTTATGTATGTATCTACACATGTTTATCTAGGCTATTTGCAAGCCGAATGATTACACCAGTTGCAGTCATTAACTGCACGAATGTAACTCATTATCTACATTCGAAAAACAAACATACAAAGATACAATAGGATTCTGCCATACACCTCTTTATGCAATTTTCCGGACAAGCTGACAGCACTGCAAACAATTGCAATCCAATGTTTACATCGCTAAAATGTACCTACATACGCAATGGGAAACGAAAAATCCGACAAAAGAATTACATCGGCAGACACAGCCCACATCGACCATTGAACTCGGCGCCACATCATACACACATCATACACATTTCTCTGACGTCACACCGAAGAGCAACACAAAGTCCAATTCAAGACAATTTTCCACTCAAGTGGAACATCCTAGGTCAGGAACGACAACACAAACGACGCAATACAGTCTGTAAGAAAAATAAATCCTCACCACTGGCTTTATGTCCTAAAGACGCAAAAAGGCTAAAGAGTAATACGTATCTATGTTAATACTTATGTATCTATGCATGTATATATGTATGTATCTACGCGAATCTATACTTTTTATCTGCGTCGTCTTCTTACTACATTGTAATACGAGAATATCCCTTTAGCCTGTGTTCATAATGGATATCGTTTGCAAAGAAACGAGTACATACATATGTACATACTTATGTATACTTGTATGATTCTCTCTCCGGTAAGACGCGTAGTAGCCCAAACAATACTTTTCTTGTTGCGCATTTCGCAAGAAGTTTTGGTATGTTTTGCACGAGTTCTTGCTCTGGCTTTGTGCCAGCGTCACGGGTGTTGAGTTGAATTTAGTCCCATAAAACTGCATTTGTATCCCACAGGTGGAATGGATTGTTGCTGGTAAGCAACCCAAGTAACTACAAAAAAAATCACAAAGAAACGAGAAGAGTGTTTTTCGCGGAACAAGAAACTCCAATCCAATTAGCATTAAATGTGGCACTTTATTCTTTTATTCGTTAAAGTTAGTTAAAAAGATGTACAGTGGATTAGTGGTGAATAATTTGAAGCAAATTATTGGTGAACTTGTGTATCTTTACTTTATCCGTGTATATACACGTGTTTAGATATTTTTTTTATTGAGAAATTAGGATCGCCCCGAAAGGTACGTACTTATTTTTATATATTTCCTTACCTATATAATTTATTTCAATTTTATTTGTAATTCTTTACAATTTCTATATTTCTTTTAACGTTGATTACTTACGAACATCTGCTTAAAACGAAAGTCAATCAACCTGCCAGGCTATCAATCTGACTGTTTTCTTCTTTTTCTATTTAAGAAACAGAGTAAGACTTGGCTACACTGTGTCTGAAATCCTTTAGGAAGTAGTTCTGTTCATAAACCACATGTGACCCGACACGAACCATGTAATCTACCTATTTGATATTACTAGAATGATGAAATAACAGGACTGTACACTCCTATCTATGGCTTACTTATTAAGTACTTAGATAGTGCTACAGTCCGAAGTTGACAAGCCTCCCCAGTTAGCGCAGTCTTTGGCTGCCTCCAGTTGCGCACTCCAAGTTGGTTGATGTCCTCTTCCACTTGTGCGTGCCTCCTATGGAAAGGTCTTTCTCTACTGCGTTGTCCCTTCGGATTGGATTCGAAGACTTTTCGGGCTGGAGCGTTGATGTCCATTCCCTATACATGTCCTAGACATCTTAAACGACTGATGCGTACCAGGTCGATGTCGCTGTACAAGTCGTAGAGTTCACTACTAAATCTTCATTATCGTCCATGAGGAACTTATGTATATTGAGTCTTCTTAGTATTTTTTTGGCCTTGTTACTCAATTGCCTTCTGTGGCCAAAGAAATACTTGATTACCAAGTGTTCCCATATGTTCCGCATCACTACCCTTTGGCCACCCTTCGTTTGATTTATGATGTTATATTCTTGTTAGAGTTTATAGCAGAGCCGAGGTAAGGTAGACAAAGTCCCTAACTACCTCAAAGTTATAAGTGTCTGTTGTGACTGTTCTGCCCGATTGGACGATTTTGTGTGTCCCTTCGTTCCAATAATTACAAACTCACCAATGACAGCTCGCTGTGTTCTGCCAAATATGTCACTGTCTTCAGCGTATGCAAGTAATTGCACAGACTTTTGGAATATTGTGCCTTCGGTGTTGGTTTCTGAGTTTCGCACAATTTCCTCAAGTCTAAATCCTTTTTTGACATCAAAGGTCTCGGTGAGATTGTTTCCGATCTTTGTGGAGAAGCGAATGCTCTATATCGTCATTCTGCACAATCTGACGAGTTTAACAGCGGTACTAAAACTAGACATGGCTCTGTATAGCTTATCTCTACAAATGCTGTCATATGCGGCCAGTAAATCGATAAAAGATTGTAAGTATCAATCTGGACTTCTTGCAATTTACTGCAGTGTGAACATTTGATCGGTTGCTTGTTGACTTACTAAGCTCGTTGACAAATGATTACAGGCGCTTACACAGTACGTACGACCGACAGGAATTTGTATGCAATGTTAAGCGGACCTCTATAGTTGGCTCAATTCAGAGGTTTTCCTCTCTTGTGGATCAGGCAAACGATCTATGGCTAACAGAGATTTTTAAAAGTTATGTGCTACTTACTAAACTGTCTCTGAGTGAAATATATGTTTTCTTCAGGTTTGAATATCCGAAGGATTTTGGGATTATTCGCTTAACTTATTTTTTACAGCATTGGAACAGATGTTCGTTGTTATCTGTAGCCAACTGACAATAGCTGGATAGAGTCAATCATGAGTAGGTGCTGTGGCTCAGTGGTGCGTCCTACGAGCGAGGTAATCGAGATTCAATTCCCTGACAACATTAATCATTTGTTAACGGTTCCACCTCTCCCGAGCGTCTGACAAACATCCGAGGGTATAACTATCACAAAAAAGCTTCTTTAACAAAAAGTTGCCTTCGAAAACCGAACTAAAATGTAACTCCTTTCATTCGTGTAAAGAATATAGCACAAATGATCGTGAGAAGTTAGGCTCTGAGCCATTTACGGACCTGTATATCTAGTCTTTCTTGAAATATATAGATATAGTTAGATTCCAATAGATGTTATAATGTAGGTCAGCTTTTTTCATAAACTTAGCTCTATTTGTCTAACCTAGATTACATATCCTTCAATTTGAGACTTTCCGCAGCTCAATGATAGCTACATACTTCTCAGTGACTGGCTGCAGTTTTTCGGAAAAGGAGGCTATCGTACTTATGACCTCTAAAGAGATCATGTTAGTATCGCAATGATTAGGAAGGTTTTTTAGCGACGATATAGGATTCAACCTTTTTATAACTTTTTGTAACCTTTCCATTATATTTTTCATAGGAATGCGCGGCTTACAGTTTAATGGCCTACCCAAGTGCCAGTTTTATTTAAAAGATTTCTAATAATAAATATACAGTCAGATCTATTTTCTTCAGTCGTTCACTAGATGTGGGGCTGTGAAGAAAACGTTGTTTGTATTTTGTGGATGCGATCTTTTTTCAGTGGCAGTATATTTTCCACATATGTAATAAGCCTGGAGACTTCAACTACTCAACGGCCCTAGCTAGTTCATCTGCTAGTTGATGACCAGGGACCAACCGACCAACAGACCAATGACCAACCGAATGTTACCCTGTTATGTCTTGTAAGAGATTTTAGTGCATCATTTAGAACCGTGGGACACATTCCCCTAGGTATCGAAACTTTGACGTTGGGTCCAAAAACGCCAGCTACAACCCCATATTCGATTTTCGATCCGTCTGTGAACCAGACCAGACCTCTAGGATCAAATAACCTACCGAAACAGTACTTCCTGTCCATGATGTCGGTGTTCTGCTTGTCGGATGGGTTGGACAGGCCATATTACCGGACGTCTTTAAGGCTTTAAGTTTGTACCGCGTTTACGGTAGTGATCCAGCTAACGTCTTTCAGTTCGAAGAGGCTGGTCGTGTAGCCTGTGTATCGGGGATTGTTCTGGAACCGCCGAGACTAACAAGTCCAGTGGCACTGTTAGTCGAAGGAGCGGGTCGTGGATCCTGCAAATAGTGAGTGTCCGGATTGGAGGATGACAGCTAGAGCATCAGAGTCGTCGCCCGGCGGCCGGCGGCCGCTACGAGGAGGCAGTGAGTCTGCTTGTAGCGTTTGCATATAGTCATCGGCACCACCTGCAGTACCATGCGATAGCACCTGTAGTATATACTCACCCTTGTTAAAACAAAATATAAGTTAACTGCTTGACTTCCTTACAAGTTTGGAATGTACTTTAGTGGATAAGAACAGTGTCAACACACTGCTTGTAGATGTGGATTGTGTCATAGTTCCATGATGCTGGACAGATTTATTAAAGATAGTGCATTCCTTGTTAATACTTGGGTTACGCACTAAGTATCTACATATATAGTATGAGATTGAAGAAATAACATGATAGCGGATTCTTGCCAAAATTCGATGCATATTCGGATACGTTTCGGAGAGTTCGTTTGTCCTGTCGAGTATTTAGTGTGAAGATTTGGACTATAGTTCAAAGCCGAAAACCACACTGGTGCTACGTGTTGATCATTGCAGAAATGCATTAGACGTTCGATAGTACGTTGGATAGCATCTTATACGCGAAATGTAGCAAAAATATGCCTCACTCCGTAGTCCAACGTACTAACCATTTAAGTCACGGCGCACACAAAACAATTACAATGCAGTCCAAGCAAAAGAATTCATGGAGAAGAAACTCAAGGCCTCCATGCTTACTCGATTGGAGGCAGTAACATTGACACATTGAGACATTAACTTCAAAGGAAAGTCAGTACCAACCGAAAGACTGTCGAATTCATTGTACAGACATTGTATACAGTCGTCAACTTTTACTGCCTAAGCGAATCAGTATCCTCAATAATCGAAGAAACAACTCAGTACTTTCATAAGCCGTAGCCCAACATATGTGCCGTGCTTAATAAAGGATCAAAGCATACCAAAATTCATGCAACGAACTGTCCAGGTCGTCCAGATAATGCATCAAGTCGTCAACTTGCAGAAATCTAACCAAAATCGAAACTTTGATGGAACCATGCATCATGCAAGATAATTTCAGGAACCTCTGATCAGTTTAATACAGCTTGGAAGTCTCTCACCACTCGCAAATGATGGCGGAATGCTCTACTTCAGATAAGGAAATTTGAAGAAATGTATCCTGATATCCATACAAAAAAAAAAAGGAAAAAATTACCCAAGACCATGGACGTATTCATTTGTTTTCTGTGGTACGCCCGGTACTTGAGAAACAGTATGAGTCTAAAGAAGTGAGCAAGTTAGTTACGACAAGTAGGTGCGTAGCTTATAAGGATGGGTCTAAAAGTTTGTTTTTTGAGGAACAGATCTCCTACGAAGTAAGATTGGACTCCATTCGCCGAGTTATGGAATACAGCATTATACCACTTCTATTTCTAGAATGATTGAAAGACGAATTATGTTATCTAAAATGACATGTGACAAAACGCCAACCTCATCGGTCTCGTAGGCATAATTGCAATTTCACCCCTAATTTATGGAGGTGCAATTATTTTCACTTGGCAACTAATTGAACTTTCATATCCATTTTCTGTGTAATAAACAAATTATTCGCGGTATGTGTTTAGTAATTAGAATAATGGTAAATTTCATGGTTTACCATAGCCGCGTATATAAAGACGAATACAATACCTCTTAGTCAGTTATTCAACAAATATTCACTAAAATGAGATTTTTCTGGCTTGCTGTAGTTATTATCCTTGTGATGGTAAAAGATATTTCCTATTTATTTTAATAATTGAATCTATTGCTTTTTGTGTTTTTTCTCTTTTTTTTTTATTCCTTTAGTGGGGCCCTTCTCCAAACTGGGGAATGCATTGTCATCACCATCATGGTTGCCATGGACCTTAATTTTAATTCTAGTTAAAAAATAAATATTGCGTCTTAGCAGTTAAAAATCTATAGTTTTATTAATTTAATCGTCATAATCAAAGCCAACTCTGAAAGGCATCAGACGTTCATACAGTACCTTGGACAGGATATTACATGCGACCTTTAGCAAGGATATGCGTCTATAGTTGCTAGGTATTGTGATTCGAACTGGGTAGTTCCGACGCAGGAGTGTAATGGATGTGGACATCTTTTAAGAATTTTTGTACGGAACTCTTTAGCCACTTCGAAAATAATCCATGAATGCAGACACACTCTGAATAATAATTCTTGTCTGCGTCCCAAATTATCCTGAGCTCCAAAAATGGTTTTTCGTTACCTGAATTTGTATTGGATTTTCCTGTGTCGAGACTTTCCTTGATTATTCGGTTTCTTACAAATGAAAATATTTGTGACTCTCCAGATTGCAAGATGAATACTTCAGGTATATCTAGGTAAGACATTCTCAACAGAAAATACTGAAAATATTTTATTGATATTTAAAGGACATTACGTTTTTGTTAAGCATTTCAATGTGTAAAGCTTGAAGTTTGTGCCGCTTATGAAGAGAATGTTGATGTTTCTTAACACTTCCTTCATGATTATCCTGACCTTGCTGATATCAGTTGACAGAGCTTTGGAGATCGTACCGTAAGCTCCTCATCACTTATAAAGTATTTATGTACATTAATGAGCTTTGATTCCTTGTAGTACAACAAATTATGTAGTTGCAGAGCACAAGTGTTTTCTATTTTGCCCCTGACGAACGACAGGGGCAAAATAAATAAATAATAATTTTTTATAACGATTTTACATATATTTTTGGGGCACAGCATCACGCTCTGCTGAATTCCGGGACATATGGGCCTCCACGGAAATAAAATGGCCGATGAGCTAACTAAGAAAGCCTCAGAAACAAACAAACTACAGACACACCACTCAATCTTAACACCCATTAGTCTTCTCATGTCTAAAATTACTTAGGGCTTTCTCATCATGGGCAACGCAGAGAAACTTTGGGCTCTACACAACATAAAACATACAGAAAAGCTACAATCCGTCTGGAACGGATCGTATGATACCCTATCCTCCTCTCTATAAAGTGGGCGTGGCCAAATTGCATTTTGTACTCAAATATAGCTATAATGTCGAACGTTTGAGGATGTTACATGTAAAATTTTATCAAAATAGGTTTTTTGATGATAACGCCCCCAAAAAGTGGGCGTGGCCAAAACTGTTCTATGGGTGAATTGTAGGGAATCTAAATACCCAAATATTTGGTCTTAACAAAATTTTTCGGTTTCATATAATTTAGTGAAGTTATAAAAAAGTAGGCGTGGCAATGGGCGGATGTAAAAAAAATTTACACTTGTACTGTATCTTTTTCTTGGAAACCCAGATATGAAATTTCAGCGTCCTAGTTAAAAATTTAAGGCCCAAAACTCGGTTTTGTGATGAAAACGCCCCCAAAAAGTGGGCGTGGCCAAAACTTTTGTATGAGTGGATTGTAGGGAATCTGAATGCCTAAATATTTGGTCTTAACAAAATTTTTCGGTTTCATATAATTTAGTGAAGTTATAAAAAAGTGGGCGTGGCAGTGGGCGGATTTCAAAAATTTTTACACTTGTACTGTATCTTTTTCTCAGAAGCCCAGATATGAAATTTCATCGTTCTAGCTCAAAATTTAAGGCCCAAAAAGCGGTGACATACGGACGGACGGACGGACGGACGGACGGACGGACGGACGGTCATCGCTCAATCGATTTTGCTATTGATGCTGATCACGAATATATATACTTTATAGGGTCTATCTCGATTATTTCTCTATGTTACAAACTATGTGTCAAACTTAATATACCCTTAGGATAGGGTATAAAAAGGACTAAAGAACGTCTATTCTCATAGCTCTCCTCACAGGCCACAAGTCAATGGAGCCCTTCTCAAAAGAATGATAATCAGCACCATAGACGTATGCACGAAGGCAGAGAAACACTCAACACATTTCCTCTATGAATACCTAAGACTCAACAGAACCAGATGCACAATACTTGGAAAAAATTCTTTCCTTGACCCTAGCAAACTAGCAAATACTTACTTACTTAAAGAGGCTCCCGACCCGGTAAGAGGCTCTATCTGCCACACTCTTCGATCTCGAACGCGCTGTTTCCAGTTGTGTAGACCAAGCGCACTTGCATCCGCGATAGCTTCATCCGTAAAACGAAGGTTAGGTTTTCCTTGTTGTTTCGAAGCTGGAGGCTATGATTCGAAGATCCTCTTAGCTGGAGCGTTACTGTCCATTCGGTCGATGGGCCAAGTCAGTGTAGTCGACATGTTTTGGTCTTTTTGGACTACATCCACTACATCTACTTCGCGGTTGTATTATCTCCTCCATTCGCCCTCCTCGAATATGGAACTGAATATTCTACGAAGAATTTTTCTTTCGATCGTGTTCAATATCTGCTCTGCTTTCCTTCTTATCGTCCAGCACTCGGCTCTGGCTCCAGCAGGCACTTCGTCTTCCGTGTTAGGAACCCATTTGCTTGGCAAATCCGAAGTATGTGGTTAGTTTCATAGTAAGGTAAGCCTTCGACGAATCTCCACTAAAGTGTCATTCGTGGAATTGACATTTACTCCGAGATAGGTAAACTCCTTAACCACTTCAAAGTTACTGTTGCCAACAGTCCTTCCTAGGCGGTGGACAGATGTTTCCTTGTTTGTCCTTGGATTGGTTTTGTTCTCATTTACTTCAAGGCCAACTCGTTTGACCTGTACTTCAATTGACGTAAAAGGATCTAAGACGGCGCTCTGGGAACGATCGATTATGTCGATGTCATCTGCGTATCCCAGCAGCTGGACAGATTTGTTGAAAATGCGCACTATATGTTCCAGCATGAAATTGAAGAACTCACATGACAGCGCATCTTCTTGCCGAAATCCAGTACATGTTTGGAATAGTTCGGAGGAACTGTATCCGAATTGGACATTGTACTGGGTGTTTTTCAGCGTCATGCGGCACAACTGGATTAGTTTAGCCGGGATCCTGAATTCGGCCATCGCCTTGTAGAGCTCAAGGCGATGAATGCTGTCATATAATACTTTAAAGTCGATGAAGAGATGGTGGGTCTCCACTTGAAATTCGTTGGTTTTTTCCAGAATTTACCTTAGTGTGAAAGTTTGGTCGATCCTCGATCTGGCACACTAGTACGTGCCGATTAGTGTGTTGCAGAAAAGCTTCAGCCGTTCACGCAGTACGTTGGATAGGATGTTATATGTGAAGCAGGGATATGCCTTGATTGTTTTTATAAGACATAGGATCGCCTTTCTTGAAGATGGGGCATATAGAGCTGATTGTCTAGTCATCAGCCATGGTTTCATCCATTCATATTTGGATGATGATTTGTTACATGCACTCTACCAAAGGATTACCACCATGTTTGAAAAGCTCCGCTGGTAGGCCATCAAAGCCACCGGCCTTGTTGTTCAGCTTTTTAATAGCTGAGCCAATCTCTTCAAATCTGGGAGAGAGTATGGCTTCTACATTGACTGGATACGGGTTCTCGTCTTGCCCTATCAATCTCTCTACCTGATGCCTATTAAGTGACTGCTGGAAATGCTGCTTAAACACATCTACTATTCAGTGACTAGGTTTCCTTCACTGTTTCGAAGAGCCTGTCACCTTTTTCCGACGCACGCAATTATCATCATACTAAGGGCTCTTTTTGGGTGGTAGCTAGTAGCCTATGATGCTCTCTGCTACCCTTTTGATGATGTTGCGATACTGGTTCCGCAGATTGTTAGCGTTTGTGGATCAGGCATTCTCTATAGGCTCTGGCTACACAAGTCGTGCTAAGGCTTCCAACGTTGAATTTCTTTTTCTGTGTGGCTTGCAGCTTCTGTTCGTTGGATAGTCGAGCTCTGAATTTGGCTGCAACAAGAAAATGGTCAAAATCGACGTTTGCCCCCCTGAAAGTTTGTATATTCAAAATATTGGGTGCGTGCCTCGCATTTGTTAGCGATGTGGTTGGCGGTTCGACCATCTGGAGAGCGTCAGGTTGATGTGTGTATTCGAAGTTCATTTTTGGCATTGAAGTCCCCGCGTATAATTTTGACATTTTACTCCGGACATGCTCCTTAGGTTCTATCCAGGAGCTCATGAAACTCCTCCTTGATAGAGTTTTCCGCATAGTCGGTAGGGGCATATGCGCATATTATGCTAATATTTTGGAATGTTGCCTTGATGCGCATCACAGCCAAGCGATCGCTGATCTGCTTAAAGTCAATCAATTGGAACCAGCCAATTTCCCACGACGAATCCGGATCCTAGCATGAGCAGTCTTTGTGACAGCTTCAATATATTTCTCAATTTTTTCGATTTTACATATCTAATCCTATCCATTGTATCTCCTGGATCGCGGTAATATCTGCTTGTACCGAATGAGGAGATATTGAAGTTTTTGAGCACCACCAGGACAGTGTACGTACCTTCTAGCATACTCTCAAGCCAAAATGAGGAGTCATTGGAAAAGATAATATTGTGAAACCATATCAATACTGAGTTAAATTAAACATAATGACAATCCAAGTATATCTCAAAAGATACAACACTTTTATATTCTTTGAAATGTAAATGTAAATGAAAATGCTTCCCTATACCGAAGTACGACAAAAATCCAAGTTCTATACTGTGGCTTATCGTTCAATGCCCCGAACAACAAAAAACGTTAAATTTTCATACCATCAGCTGAATAAATAACACGTTCCTTTGCATCACGTATGTGTTCATATTATTAACAAGATTTAGCTACGAATATATTGCCGATTGAGTGAAATTAAATTGAGTGAAAAGCCAACTTCGTGTGTAGGTATTCGTACATAAAATTGTTTATGTATTCGTATTACGCTCTCAACGAAGAAAATAATACAGAGTGTAGTACGAAGAATACAGCTTGAAAATGGTCTTGTAGCACTGCGTTCTCTCAGAGAGTCTTACTATATTGGCGAAGGTAACAGCGAGGCGTTCCTTTTGGATATAAAGGAAGTTCTCATCATTATTTAATCCCTAGTCTCCACTGGTAATAATTTAATATAAGAGCAGAATCCAGAATCCTTCATGATTGACGTGAGGAACTTCCTTGCTATCGCTATCGCAATGTCGTCCGCATAGGCTATGACACTAAAGCCGTCTTTACTCAATATTAGAAATATCTTAATCACCATGGGCCACAATAGTGGTGATAATACTCCGCGCTGGGGGGTACCCCTGCACTCCGACCTTTTGGTTAGACAGCACCCCAGCTCAGCATGGATAAACCTGCTTTTAAGCATTTGCTCGATCCAATAGCAAAGATAGTTGCCAACCTTCAAGTCAAGAAATGGAGCAGATATATCTTCTATTTTGACATTGTTTAAAGCTCCTTCAATATCAAGGAAGGTCATCATAGTGAAATCCTTGTTTTCAAAAGATGCCTACCAACGAATGCAGACCAGTCTCTACCGATTTTCTCTTGGGATTAGCGTGTTGGGATACCGATAGGAGATTACTATCTAATATGGATGTAGGTCAGCGTTTCCAAAGTCTTTAATAGAAATGAGGATAGGCTGATTGGACGAAAGTCTTTAAGGGATGCGTGGGAGGTATTACCGGCTTTCGGTATGAAGGAGTGTAGCCGAAATTTAAACAACTCCTAAATATAATGTGGAACCAAGGACTTAATGTATCAAAACCTTGCTGTAATTCCACTAGTAAGATACATACCATTGAGACTAGGAGATTTGTACGGGAGGAAGTTGTGTGCAGCCCACTGTATTTTCTTGAGAGTAACAACGTCCGCTGGCACTGTAAATTAGCCTCTCTCGTGGTCTGTCTCTGTCTGTCTCTGTTTTACTACCAGAAAAATGGGCGTCCATTTGAATCTCTGAGGTTTCCCTACAGTTACTATCTGTTTTTTTATGTATAACTAAGAATAATTGATTGATCTTCCTAATCCGAAATGAATCACTAGTCTTCTCTATATTTTCACAGATAAGATGCCAAAAGGCCCTCTGTGAGTTCCTAGTATCTAACTTAAATTTCTTAAGACTGCTCTTATATCTTGCAGCAAATTAGTTTCTAAATCAAGCAAATGTCTCTTTCCAGAAAGAAATTAATCCACTGAAACGATGCCTTTTTTTTTCATTCGTAGATGGACAATATTTTAACTTTGAAGGTAGTTACGTATCTACCTAAACTAACCGGAAGTTCAGTGGCAGATGGCTTACCATAGATTTCAGACTCGTATTCCACTGATCAATATGTACATCAAGATGAACTTTTCCCATGAATTTACAAATAAATACCATCAGACTGATGAGGCAAAATGACACGCGATTTAAGCCCTCTGTTGGAGTATCTAATACCGGAAAAATACCAACCATCTTGCATAGAGGACATACATACATATGTAGTCAATGTGGTGGCAAAGGAAATAAATAATATCACTATCTGTTTTACAATGCTGATGGTCTAATTATATGTAAAAGGATCAACTTTTATTGATTCAATTAAGTGTAAAATTTTATATTCACCCTTCTCAATTATTGACCCGACCCGACGGTAGTGATCAGAGACAAGCACATTAGAAGATGTATCAAAGTAGACAGCACCGTGAAGATGTATCAAAGATATTATCGCAGGAGCATCTTACTGATTTTGTGAGCTGAAAGTTCCCTTAGCTTTTCTATTTCTTACCAGTACATCCTTTGAATGCCTCCGTAACAGAGTACATTGTTCCATGATGTCGTTTAGACTCCTACGATTCCCACTTAATTTAATCTGACTTTAAAAGATGAGTGTTTCACATTACGAAGTAATCTCCACAGTTTGAACGAATGGCTGTTAGTAAATGCCTTTGTTGTTATATTCCGTCTTCCTTTTTTGAACTACTTTATATCTCCCATCCAGTTATACTTTGAGGTTTGTCTTCGTTCCAGGTCTCGATGCTTGGCATTATATATTCTCAGTTGTTCATCCGGAGCAACATCTGTCACAATTCGTTAAGCACCACGCAGCCTTAACGGATTTTCCTCTTGCATGACTTGGTGTTGAAGTTATTGTATCTACTGGCTGGCCATACAGAAGAATAGATTTAATTAACATGCTTCTTGAAGTTCATTCCTTCGCTCACCAAGAGAGATCCATTGTGTTACTTCCATTACTCTTGATTTTGGACTAACTTTCAGATTTCATTGATATCTTTAAGTTCGTCGAAGAAGTATTCACGCAGAATCAAAAGTGAAATTCAATATTTTACACTTTTTATTAGTTCGTCTGCTTTGAGATACGGCATCCACAAGGACCCTATTGCATGTCCCTTATTTTCCCAGTTGAAAGGTAGACTAAGCTTCTTCGCATCATTTTGATTATAGGATGTTAGATACATATGTCCATACATACATACATATGTACATACATTTGCTGTTACCTCGGAGTTGATTTGGATTATTTGTTTGTCGTTTTGAGTAGACATGGTATAATAGATACTAAGCTCTTTTTTTTTGTGATTATCAGTAGAATTCCAGCTGGGAACCCTGAAGCACTTGGATCAATACAGAGCGCTTTTCGACTCAAAATTTTTAAATGCAACTAATTACCTTATTAACGTTCAACATGAATCATAATAAAAAAATTCACAAATTACAAACGATCTCATCTTATGCCCCATTACTACTATTCACTTTCTATTGAAGATTAGCTTATTTATGTATCTCTACTCACAACCGCAAGGTGTGGATGCTATTTAGTGTTAATGTTCACATTTCCGCTAAATGTGTTGCTAATTATGTTTTGTCACATCAACACGCGTCTCTGTATGAGACGAAATTGCACCCTTATGAAGGAAGTATGTATACCTATTACCGCAGAGGTTATTATAACCATTCGTTTAAGTGCGGTAAGTTGTACATCACGTCAACCCACTTCTCATAAATGTCATGTAGAGGTTCACTTTTGTAATATTGCGTAAAATAGAAATAAATAACCGAAACGAATATTTTAACTAACTTAGTGTAGTACACAGGCATTTGAAGCTAGATTCTGAATTGAGCATTAAGTTTAGGTACGCTTATGTTTAATTACTTAGACAGTTACAGTCTATAGATCTGACAGTCCTCTGAGAGATATTCACATGTGCTTAGCTTATCAGTCAAGTACCTACATAATCTTGATTCCCTTAGAAGGTTTTACTTTATTTGTTGATACTTTTGATAATATATCAGATATGCACATATATAGATACAGATATTACATGAATCACAGATTATCTGCACAATCTTTTGAACGATAGTAGAAGAAATGAATGACATTCGGAGATAACTTCGGTCTATTGATTCTGCTCTTGAACAGCTGGATATTGTAAAGCTCTGGAAATATATACATACATACATATGGGGTGCTTTTATATTCCCAGGCAGTATTCAAAATGGGAAACATCAGACCATTTCCCATTGTTATATTCGTGTACCTCTGCTGACAGCAGTCTTGTAATTTTGCAAAATATGACAGTAGTTCCACCATATCTATCTATTGTAAGAAGAACTCCTCAGGATGGAGTCATATATCCTCTTTTTTGGCTTATGGTATTATGATAATACTGGTATCAGGGATGTTTCCTTCAGTAATCAGTGAGATTATGGAAGGTGCCTTAGACAAGATTATGGAGCTTGATGGAGTATACCGCACCATCATCATCGCATCGGCGTATTGTGCTGGGGACGAACCAGCAGTATCTATGGTCCTGCAACGCCTTGTGGAGCACTGCAACAAGCTCCAACTGCCGCTGCTGATCGGATGTGATGCCAATGCACACAACACCATCTGAGGAAGTACCGACACCAATATCAGGGGTGAGTCTTTATTAGAATTCATTTTAAGCTCTTCTCTTGATATTTATAATGTAGGTAATACCCCCACTTTTGTAACTCGAGCTAGGCAGGAGGTATTAGACCTCACATTAGGGAGCCACAGCATGAGTAGATTTGTTAGGGACTGGAGAGTATCTAGTGAGCCATCTATGTCTGATCATAGGATCATAACCTTTGACTTAGATAACACGTGTATCACAATCAATCCAGTTAGAAACCCAAGGAAGACTAACTGGGATCTCTTTGTATTGTCTCTTGAAAGTAGTCTGGAGCATATAGATATCAGGAGAGCTCCAGCTCACTATCTAGAGCTTGAGCACAATGTAGAGGGCATAACAAGTGCCATCACATCTGCATTTGAAACCAGCTGCCCAGTAGGCAGAAATGTAAGAGGGAATAAGGTCCCATGGTGGAGCAATAATCTGTCAAACCTCCGATTAAAAACGTGTAAACTGTTTAATACAGCGAAGCGTAATGGAGACTGGCAGAGCTACAAAATGGCACTGACCTCTTACAACAAGGAAATAAGAAAAGCTAAACGAGAAAGCTTTAGGAAATTCTGTGAGACAATTACTAGTACTCCTGCTGCGGCCAGACTGCACAAGGCACTGGCAAAAACGGGAGGAATACCAATGTCTCTAAGGAAACTGGATGGCAGCTTCACCGAAAATGAGGAACAGAGGGCACTTCTTCTACTAGAAACTCAGTTTCCTGGCAGTCTTCCAAGTACAGACAATAGGAGCAGTACCAACATACCGAGACCTCGGAAAGAGGATTGGAAAATAGCGGCAAGAATCTTTTCCAGAGGGCGCTTAGAATGGGCAATTGGCTCCTTTTAGTCTTATAAGTCACCAGGGGTGGATGGAATTACACCAATCCTATCACAAAAGGGACAGGATAAATTACTTCCACATCTGGCAAGGATACTAAAAAGTAGTATGGCACTGGGCTATATACCGAACCAGTGGAGACGGGCGAAGGTAGTGTTCATTCCAAAAATGGGGAAGAAAGACCCAAGTCTACCGAAGTCCTACAGACCGATAAGCCTAACATCCTTCCTTCTCAAAACGATGGAAAAGGTTGTGGACAACTATTTAAGAGAGGAAGTACTACGTACATCTCCTCTTCATCACCGTCAGCATGCCTACAGAGCAGGCAGATCTACAGAGACTGCTCTGTTCCAGCTGACTGAAACTATCCAAAGCGCTCTTGAAGCAAAAGAGATAGTACTGTGTGCCTTCTTGGACATTGAAGGAGCATTCGACAACACATCCCATGAAGCAATTGTGCGAGCTCTAGAACGAAAAGGGGTAAATAACACAGTATCTAAGTGGATGTATGAACTTCTGAGCACAAGATCAGCAGAGACTCATACATCAGAAGGCATCATCAAGGTCAGCACAGCAAAAGGATGCCCACAAGGAGGAGTTCTCTCTCCCTTAATGTGGAGCCTTGTCGTGGATGAACTACTTGAGGATCTCACAATCCATGGCATCAACTCTCAGGCATATGCTGATGACATAGTTATTATTGCCAGAGGCAAATTTGAGGAAACCCTATGCGATATAGTACAACGGGGACTTAATATAACTCGCGAATGGTGTTTGACGGCTGGGCTAAGCCTAAATCCGGCAAAAACTACAATAGTACCTTTCACGAGGAAAATAAAACTTGAAAGACTGAGGCCAATAAGGCTGTCGGGTACAATACTGACACCAGTCAAAGAAGTTAAATATCTGGGACTAAACCTAGACAGTAAACTCATCTGGAAAAAACATACAGAAGAGATAACCAGGAAAGCCACGCGGGCTCTGATGATCTGTCGAAGCCTGGCGGGCAAATCTTGGGGATGTAGCCCTACCATCCTTAGGTGGATGTCTTGCTATTGTGAGACCAATGATCACATATGGAGCGATTGCATGGGCAAAAAGAACCAATCTGGTCAGAATCCTTCATAGGTCCTGAACCATTCTGCGGAATAGGGGATCATACCCTCAAAGAAGAATTCAGGAAACAAGAAAGGGAAAACAGGGCAAGAATCTGGAACAACGCCCATGGAATGAGGCAAGCCAAGGGCAGTATCTAGGGCAATATAACCGAAAAAGATTCGACGCATGCATCAGCATGAGCAAAAATAACCTCCGTATCTTAACGGGCTTCCTAACGGGGCATTGTAAACTCAAGGAGCACCTAAGGAAACTAGGTATATCTGAAGAAGGACTCTGTAGATTCTGCAATGAGTCCAGCGAAATCCCAGAACATGTGCTGGGATCCTGTGGGGCATTGACCCACAAAAGACTGAAACACTTGGGCAAGTACCAATTATCAGATGAAGAAATACCGTCACTAGATCCAGCTCTCATCCTTAGATTCTTAAAGGAAACTGGATTTTGGAGTTTGGAGAGAGAGCTCTAGGACATACTTCTTCCGCCAAGGCGTAGTAAGAGTGCTTTACCCTCGAAATAATTCCGAAAGGAATCCAAAAACGAGGGGAACTCTAATGAGGGCATGTACCTCCCCGAGGTGTTAGCTGGGGGCACAATAGACCAATAGGTCGCAGTGCAACATACCCCATTCTCAAATAATAATAGACAAGATTAGTTAATTGGCCACTGGATGTGGACTCAACGTCAACCCAAGCAAAACGTCAACCACAAAAATCAAAATAACGACCTTCGCGCCTCTACGGTTAAAGAACCAACGACTCTCCTTATCTTCCAGTTCCAAGCACCCAGGTGTGGTACTTGATCCAAAACTTAGTTGGAAACTAAACATTAAACAGCGGGTAAGGAAAGCCTGCGTGGCCTTCTATGCTTGCAGCAAAACCTGCGGTAAGAGGTGGAAACTTCGCCCAAATGGTCATATGGATGTACGAATACACAGTTGTGGTGCGTACTAGATTTTCCTATGGATCGCTAGTGTGGTGGCCTACGTTAAGGAAAGAATACAACATCAAACTTATTAACAAAGTGCAAGGAACTGCGGCTCTAAAAGCAACGGGGGCCATGAGAACAAGTCCAACCGAGGCCTTAAACGTAATATTGCACCTTCTACAGTGCAGTGCGGTCAGATTAAGAACAGGATGCTGGTGTACCAAACCGTATGGTCACAAACGCATACTGAATCTGTTACCACGAGACCTGCTAGCTAATCTAACCAACTATATTACTCACAGAGTTAACTTCAGAAATGACGTGGCGGTCGGATTCCCAACCATTGCGGAGTGGGAATCAGGCGAAGTGGCAAATGAGTTCGAAACAACAATTTCCACCAACGGTTCTAAAATGGCCTGTGGGGTAGGGGCGGGGATATTCTCTGATTACCTCAACATTTCCAAATCTTACCGGCTTCCTGACTCATGCAGCGTCTTCCAGGCGGAAGTTCTTGCTATACGTGGGACTTGCCGCCTACTCAAGCAAACCACCACACTTCTTAACACCATAGCCAACCTTATTGACAGCCAGGCCGCTATGAAGGCTATCATATCTGCCACCACATCTTCGAAGCTCGTAGAACATTGCAAAGTGGAACTTGCCACGCTAGGTCATCGATTCAGGATTAGCCTCCTTTGGGTGCCGGGTCGCAGTAATAATAAGAGAAATGAGCGAGCTGATGATCTAGCAAGATGGTAACGAGAAAGAAACAATACTACTCTTCCTCTCCAAGTATCCAGCTCTAGACGGATCTCCAGGATCTGCCGAAGTGTGATGATTTGATCGATTGTGAACTTTCCTGGTATGAAACCCCACAGGATGATAGGAGCCAATCAGGTTGTTGGCGAGGGTTTACAGATGTTCACACAATATAGGAGATATGATCTTGTACGCGATGTTGAGGCGCAATTAAGAGGGTGTCCTTTCTTGTGTATTCATTAGGCATACACTCATCTGACCAAATCTTAGAAATGAATTGGTGTATGCTCTCTACCAGGTCATTTCCAGCTGCTTTGAATAGTTCGGCTGAAAAAACTTGGGTAGCCGTCCTTAAATGTTTACTGAAGGAGGCAAATAAAAGTATCGACTGGTGGTCTCGACAAAACCTACCAATTGCATATTATGAAATGCCTCCCAAACTAGGAACAAGTACAAAATCGGATGAATTAGGTAAGAAAACCTCACTGCAAATCAATGACAGCTCTAGGTATAGAGTACGGATCCAAAAAATCCTATGAGCTTGGCTTTGATCGAAATGGAAAAAGTTTTGGAAATGTATAATCTGTAATAAATTTCGTTTGGAAGAAGAAATTGTTATGCTCTAGTGGTACGGTACAATAAATAATCCAAATTCACAGTCTTCATGCCCACTCCAGTTTGTTCTGAACAGAAAGGGTACCATCTATTGGCTTACCACCGCCATTATTTCTTTGACTATGATGATGTTCCAAATGAAGTCTCCGTCAGCGTCATTAAGTAAGTAAGTTGATCGCGTCTATAAGTAATTGAAGAAATTCAAAGAAAAGAATCGAGTTTTGTACATGAATGAGATGGAACATGAGTTACCCAATTACCTATGTACATTCATTTTAAAAAAAAAACTGATCACAGCTGGGATACCCACTGGCAATCAACCATTTGATTGATAAGACCGACGAAGAACTAAAAGCAAGACCTGGTTTTGGAATTATCAAATGCATTCAGCAGTGACAAGCCATGCTAAAGCTCTAAATTTGAAGGACAGTCTGCCGAGAACAATACGGGGCTTCTGAAATTGTCGGTAAGTACTGTGTTTCCTCAACAATGGTAGTAATTTGGTTTGTCTATCGCACCAAGATCTCATAGGTCGTTGTGATGCAGCTTATGGTGTCGGTAGCATCTTATCATCATGGATTGCAAGCTTTTTGAGTAATCGGTCAATATAAGTTGTATTGGACGGGTATAAGTACTTCTACCTCATTCTTATCCAATGCTGGTGTACCTCAGGGCTCAGTCCTCTCTCTTTTAACATTTATTAACGGCTTTCTCTGTCTTACTCGCAATCCAATCCATTCCTTTGCGCATGACGTACTCTTGACTTCACTTATTATTTGGCGACTCCACGACTGAGACCCCAAACTGTGGAATCTCACCAGCAACGAATGTCTACCGAGCTCAACTCCGATATTGATGCAATCTCGAACCCTGGGGTGCGAAAACCCGAGTTGAGTTCAATTCATCAAAAACCCAGTGTTGTCTCCTGTCTCTGAAGCGGGATATTAATATAGCCATACTAAAAATTAATGAAGTTGATATTGAGTAATCGAATGGCTTGTCAATGCTTGGCATGTAAGCAGACCTTCGCTGGAATCTTCAGATTTCCGAAGCTGCGAAAAGTGGAACTAGTTCCTTTGGATTCCTCAAGAAGTGTAAAACTTTTTTTAGTCCTTCAGACTTAGCTACTTTCTATAATGCTTACATTTGTCGTTAATTCGAATAGAACTCACATGTTAGTTGTGTCCCGTCTGTCCGTCAGTTTGATGGTACTACATGACTGCCCTCTTCCGCACACACTCATCTTTTCAAACTTATTTTCGGTTGCACAGTGAAATTAAGAAGCTTGTTCTTTAGCCACGCAACACGTATGTGGAATGACTTGCCCTCCTCTATATTTCCAACAAATTATGATTTACAAGGATTCTTCTTAGAACCTCAAACGAACCCATTACATAGACATCTAAAGCTAAATTAGTCTTAATTTCTGCAAGAGCAGGCTGTTAAAACAGTTCCAAAATTTAGTCAGTAAATATATTCAAAATGAAGTGTTACTACATATGTATGTATAACAGAAAAGTTGAAAAAATTAATGAACCAATGTTATAGGACACGTTCCACAAGGTTCAGTGTTAGTTCCAATATTGTATTACCAAGAAGAAGTGACCAAAATTTAAGAGAAAGGCTTACAATTAGGAGTATAAACAACATACTTGCTGCCTATATCAGGTGCCATGGGTAATATATTTTTTTTTGCGAACTAGCAAGTTTTCTAGACCGGATTATGCTGAGCATTGAGTGCTGTAAAAAGGTTAAGGCTTATATCGGAAATAATACAGCCACAAAATAAAATCGAGTGATAAACATGTCTTTTTGTAGTAATATTCGAAACTTACCCTGTAGTAGTGAACAGGACAATTCGAATACTAATGGCTTACATAGGCCGGGAAAGTTAAATTTGGGGATGTAATCCATGACATGGGATTCTGATGAAATGTAACCTAAATGGTAAGTTTTATCAGCATCTTCAACATGAAAATTGACGTCTTAACCACTACGGAGGCTTTTAGACACGTGATATTCCTAAGCTGTGAACAATTCCTATGAAATTTTTTTGTCTGTTACAAAATCACGTCAAAGATATATAGTATGGACCAGGTCAAGAAGATTTATCTATACTGGGTACCAGAGATGGCAATTGTATAGGGGATAGGGTGTTTCCTTGTAACTCGGACTGTTGTGACTAAACCATATGAACGAAACGAATAAATATAAGGCAATCCACTTGGTTGTACAATGGATGATGTCAAGTGCTCAGGAATTAGACTATTTCATCACCGATTAGTTTGATTGAATACAATGTTGATTAGTATAAACAGCGTTCTTAATAGAATATCGTTCTGATGAAACGATACCGTTCTTATACCATGTTGCCATAAAAAGCAATCAGCATATGCATAAGGTACATTGAGATTTGTAATACATGCATATGTATGCCTGTACCTTAATTTATTTCATTCAAGTAGACGATAATGACTCTTTTTTTCTGCAATATCTCTTACCACATCTGGCTGGCCTAAATTTCAAACTACATAGATATCTTAAGAGATTACCTACTTTATTAATAGTAATCTCAATTCTTTATAACTAAATCTAATCAAACTCAATCAATTAGTAACACTTTTTCAGACGTGACCTTGTATAATAATACATATTAGTACACCGCCCAATACGATTATCGAAAAAACAATTAAAAAAACTTGTCCTTATCATTTAACATTCGATTATGCGAACAAAAAGATCTGATAAAGTAGGTAAAACACCTGACTTTTGTTAAAGACTACCTGGCTACCGAATGAAGTCATAAGCTACCTCCTGAAGTTACGAAGAGAATTGGTTCCAAAAAGAGGCGGTTCTGTCAAGTCGAAAGCAGGGCTTCAGCAACACCCAAAACAGTAGAAATGTTCTTTTATTTTCTCCTCGTTTAACTAAATGTTTTTGCAGCAATCGCGTTATATCTGCAGTTTCCAGAACCTGAACTGGTAAATATATTCAGTCTATCATCCTGCACCAATACCAGATTGAAGAAATCGGATGACAACATGTCGTTTGCTGCAGAGTCCACAGCGAATCTTGTCCTCAAGAAGCATACAAAGAAGCAATTAAAAAAGTTTTATTCATAGAAACAACTGATCTCATACTTCCCTTTTAGAACTACCTTTGGCCAGTATCTGGATCAGAAATTTTCACTAATGAGTCCTAAATTATTCAAGGGTTCGGTGCTGGTGTTTTCGTGCAAGACGACAATCGGTACAATCGGCGCGCCCTGTGGCACTCTGCTCGTAATTTGGCGATTTAATCATTCCACCAGTATACTGGTGGTCGTTAGCGGCTACTTTCTATGCATCCTTCTATTTTCAACTGAATCGTCTCTGGAACTTTGCGTATACATGGTGAATATTGTGCACGCAGTATTCCTTGCCAAACACATGCTTATAAAGATGATATCCTCTTCCGTTTTTGCTGAAAACCAGCTCGCTCCCAGAATTCGCGAGGACTATGTCCAACGATGCGAACACCTTAAGGAGTGTTCTTCCTCTGACATTTGTGGAACTCGAGCCCCATTCTACAGCCCACACATTGAAATCGCCTGGAATGACGACACGGTTTGTTTCTCTTGCGGTGATTGCGATGTTGTAAATTATATGCTCAAAGTCTTCTTAGGTGATCCTGGGAGGCGCGTAGCAGCTGAAGAAGTATATGCCATTTACTGTGGCCCACATGAAGCCTGCCTGGTGCGTCGTCATTTTCTCTTCAAATGCTCGTTGACTGCATAACCATATCGCTGCTTTACCTGAAGTGTCCGCTGTAAATTCTCTCAGTAAGCTGCTTTTAGGGCTCGCTGAGTATTGCCATATCCGCATCGTACTTCTGAACCGTCTGTGTAAGTACATAGGTCCTGAGTTACCTCACATTGGTTGAGGTTTAGTTACATAACGTACATGCTCGTTTCTTTGAAGTGGTCAGCGCAAGCTGGAATGCAGGGCATCTTATGCTTCCAGTACTGTGCTTGGTGCTATGCCCACTTCAGTTACAGAGCATACATTCCATAAGGAAGGTCCATTGGGATACTACTATGGAAAAACCGGATGGGAGAGAAGGCAGGGCAACCATTTTCGGTATAGACTCATGCCGCAATCGGCAATTTACTCAACCAATTCTGACTTTTTCGGCCGATAGCGCCTTGTTGGCGAGCGTTGCTGGCAGACTTACTATTGCGGTCTACGTCCCGGCATATGTTTTTCTCATAGACTTTATTGTAGTATCCGGTATCGGCTTATGCAATTCAAACTACGCCTAGAGGGCTAGAGCGACTTCTTTCTTGATGGTGATTTCATGAAGATCCTTCACCTATCTTGTCATGGTTTTGATTTCGGCTTTCGGATCTTCTCCACTTGTTGCTGGAAGTTCGAAGTTTGGGCGTCTGCTGTTTTCTTCAGCTGCAGCAATATTTCTCCTTTTATGGTTCTCCGGGCGTGGGCAATATTTTTCCAAGCTTTTTAGTGAAGGCTACCTTCCTCAGCATGTCCGCGTAAGAAAAATCTGATCTTTCACATCCCCTTCGCCTGCATCCATTGTTGCTTCGTTGCTCGTCCTTAACTTTTCGTCGTTCTTAGTTCTCGGTCTGAATTCATTGATCCTCCACCCGTCTGTGTCTCCGATTTGTTTTTCCTTTTTGGCTCAGGCAAGTGGCGTTTTTCTCTTTTTGGTTTGGGATTCGTGTCTCTCCTTCTTTTATTGTTGGATGTGGTCTGCTTTCCGAGATTCGGGGCAAGACTCCGCGCGGGACCACTAGTCGTATCTTTGTCACTCCTGAAGGTCGCCCTACAACTCATTTCCTCCTTCTGGGCACTTTGAGACGAGAGTACTTCTCTGATTCTGATCGTCCTCATCACTGTTTCATATTTCTCCAACGATTTTTACTGAGGTATTACAATAGAGTTGAGGGCCCTAATGGACTATATCTTATTCTGAAAAAAAGCACTATGATTCTTACTTATCAAAGATAAAACAGGACATCTTAGCATTCGATAAGAAGATGTTAAAATATTCCTCAATTAAACCGCTCAATTGAGATGAGAAACCAAAAACACCAAAAGATATATTCTTTGTTCACTTAATCTATATAAATAAATTCAATTATCGAACAAAAACTAACAACAACCTGTATCTATGTAGATAGAAAATTATCTTGTATGACTACATATTCACATGAAGCAACTTTCGGTACGTGCATTTTTATCCCCACTGTCCGTCCGCACATCGATCGCGATGCAAGTGATTCATCATCACCCCAACCAATCTCACTCAATCCACGACATTCACCAGCAACTCAGCCCTTTTGGGGTGGCAGTGGCAGACTGCGCCACTCAACATCGTCTCTAGTATTCCTTCGGTGCTCCACTAATATGGGCGGGCACGCCAACTACCAGTGATACAAACTAAATCCACTAGTAGTAGGTACTACACTCTGTACACACTTTTAAAGTAAAAAATAAGAAAAAAAAGCGAAAAAAAACGTATCTTGTGCGCGTTCAACTTAAAAGCATTTTTGAACTCAACGTTTCGCTCAGTTCTCGGCAGTCACGGTAAGGCGAACCACTTCAGTTCGGCGGTATTAGATACAAAGGCGATCCGAATAAATTATTACGATCGGTTGTTTTATTTCCAATTTCAATGTAAACAATCCCCGAAATACGTATAAGTAGTGCTAAGTGAATTTGTTAATTTGAATTGGCAGCATCATCTGGCTTGTGGTATCTGTTCTTCTGCACTTGCGCCATCTGTGTTTGTGCATCCGAAAGATTGTGCGTTTTTTTTTTATGCTTACGAGTATGACAATCAATTTCAAATCAATTTGAATTGAGTGTGCTTCTGGCTAATTCAATTATTTAGTGCAATTGACTTTAATTTGACAATTTCTACAATAATTGCCCAAAGTGGGTTATATGGAAATACGTTGGCCGAATTTAATTACATATCTTCCGTGCGATATCACTGTAAGTCACAAGTGAAACAAAAGAATTGTTTTCTGTTTTTTTTTGTTTTAATTAATAAAACCAACCTGAGGTTGAATTCATTTGTAGTGTATACTTCTGTTAGAATAAAGAAATGAAATTATTCTACCCTTTTGCTTGATTCTATGGACTTTGAACTGAATAATCTTGAAGGGATTTTTTTTTTAATACTTGTACATATGTATATAAAAACACACGTAGTGTTGTGATGGTGGGAATTTTTGTTTGTCTGATTAGGTTTCGGTGAACTCGCGGGAGTTCAAAATTAGATAAGGTGCTTGTTCAGGATAGATAAAAACGTCTGTGCGTGTTTTAAAAATAGAAACTGCCGGAACCATTTGAAACGCGATTTTTTGTTTGGTATTCATATGCGTATGCGAGCGGAACTGCAACTAAGAAAACAACTGAGTTTGTTGTTTTGAAAAGTTTGATCTGGAATATGCGCAGTTTTGAGTATGATGTTTAAAAAATAACAGAACGCGTGGGAGTCTTTCGAATTCCTCATGATTTCACATCACAGCGGATTATGACGTTTTGTGATTCATTGTCACGCTTTCAGACACTGCGGCGAGTGCGAAGAAGTGAGTGCTCCATGTGGCCCATTAGGGCAAACAAAGTTACAATGAGAGTTCAAAATTAGTATTTGCGGGTGTTTCTGGTCAATATCTTAGTTTGTATGTATGTACACGACTATAGATCTAATATTTCGTAGCATCGCTTGCTTGCCCATATGGCTGACACTGCGATCTAAAAGATCTATTGTATTAGTAAGAGTATGATTAAACCAAGAGTCGTAGGAACTCCCTAATGAAGGATAGTGCATCCTTAACAGCAGAATTTCTCTACTCCGTTGACGAACATATTTCTTCATAGAAAATATGCCTCCTTAACCAACTTAATGCTGGGGAATGTGCTCAGAAGATTCTTTATCATCTTCCGAGTAGAACGTACATTTTGTTTCAGGGTACAGATTGAGCCTGTTGAGTGTTCCCACAGGTCACTCTCTTTCTTTCTAATAGGTACCATCCTTGTCTAGATTAAGAATTTCCTTGTAGGAATATGGCTTGCTTAATTGCTTGCATTGTGTCAGCTCTGAGAAATTTTTCCAGTGGGCCAGACGAACTTTGTGTTCCCAATCTTCGTTAACCAGCGCTATAGCGGCAGCCCAGTTGACACCACAATAGGGTTCAGTTCCTATGAACACAGATTCTGAGCCAGCCCTATCTAATTCATTTGCTGATTCGTTGACTGCAATTCCTTTGTGATCAGGGACCCAAATGAGTTTCACCCTGTTATGTCTAGCAAGAGATTGTAATACATCGTAGCAGCATTTAACTGATATAGAGTCAATTAAACTGGACGACAGCCCTTTAAGTGTTGCCTGGCTATCTGGAAAGATATACATACATATATCCTAGTGCCCTTAATACCTAAGGTTTATCCTAGCGCATATCTCAATGGCATGGAGTTCAGCCTGATAAACCGTGGGACACATTCTCATACCTATCGAGACTTTGGTGTTGGGTCCAAAGACGCCAACTCCAATTCAAATTTCCATTTTCGATTCTTCTGTGAACCGGACCAGACCTCTAGGATCTAGTGCCGAAACAGCATTAGACCAAGTTGCACAGTGCAAATATTTCTACCTCAAATAACCTACCGAAACAGTGCTCCCGGATCATGATGTCCGGGATAGTGTAAAACATGTCATTTTGGGAATTGAGTTTAGAATTTTCAGGTGTTCCACATAGTCACCTGGTTTGAACTTGTATTCTGTCTGCAGCTTAATGCCGCATTTAGCGTACGTCTTCCTAATGAAGATTTGTAAGGGAGAAAGCCCAAGAACAGCTTCTAATGCTGCCGTAGGGGATGTACTTATGGCACCAGTAATACCGATACAGGCAATTCTCTGAACCTTTTGAACCTTCATTGCCGTTGTCCGTTCAAAAACTTTCGGCCACCAAACGATGGCGTACGTGATAACGGGCCTCACCATCATTGCATACATCCAATGTATCATTTTTTGGATTTAGACCCCAAGTTGTGCCGTAAAGGCGTCTACTGGCACGCATGGCCTTAGTTGCGCGCTCCATGGGGGACTTATTATAAGAATTCCAGCGAAGCCGTCTGTCAAGGATGACGCAGAGATATTTAACCTCACTGGAATAAACTTAAGTTGTGTCTTCGACGGTGTTAGGTCCTAGATTGACCAGTCTTCTTTTTGAAAAAAGGCTTTTGCAAGGATTGATGGATAGAAAATTGTCAATGAGTAGTGACCACAGAAGAAGAAAAAGGACTTCTCCCTGAGGACAGCCCTAAACTGCGGTCACAGGCACTGACACTCCCCCCAGAGGAGGAAGTAATAATTCGACTATCAAGCATGGCCCTTATACATTGGTTGGTCGAATCTTCGATGCCCCTGCTACTAATTGCACTTGCTATTGAGCCGTAACCAGTGTTATCGAATGCGCCCTCAATGTCAAGGAATGTACACAGAGCTATTTCCTTGGAACGTAGAGTTTCTTCTATCTTCTTCACAAGATAGTGAAGAACGCCTTTCATGGATCTACCTTTTCTCTATGCAAACTGATTTGAGTGCAGACTGATAGACAAACCTAGACCGCCTCTTATGTGAACGTCAATGAGTCTCTCCATGGTTTTAAGAAAAAATTATGTTAGACTTCCAGATCTATGTATAAGACTTACGCAGCTCACTATGCCTATTGTCTGGTTTGGGGATAAAGATTACATTTACCTGTCGGTAGTCGGTTTGTAACCGCAGTTATACCTGACTCTAAATAAAGCAATCATACCATCATCAAAGGAAATATACCATCATCGCCGTGGGCTTTGAATAGTTTGAAGGAGCCTACAGCTCATTTATACTTATCCGGACTGAAAATTTTACCGGATAAACTATTTTCTCTACTAGCAATGCAGACTCTATGGTCAGATACGTTCGGGTTCATGTGGAGTACACAAATAGACGAACTTGGGAAATGAACCTAAAGTAAGGTTCTAAGAGTATTCATACGATCCGACGTGTAGGTGCAATTCGTGTTTTTTAGTAAGTGCTACACAATTTACATGATGTCTTATGGATTCGTGCCGCTACTGGGATGTCAGCAATGTTTTCGCAGCATTTCCTCGATGTACCACGTTTCGATCGTTTCAATTCTAAATTGTATTCTGTCAGAACGAACAAATATTCGTTCCAACTCTTCGTAAGTTTAGCAGAGGTGAAGAATTTTCTAACTTCCTAAGTTTAGCAAGTTGGTTATTCCACCAGGGAACCTCACGTATACACAGACTGGTTTTATGGACACAACTGTCGTTATAAGAAATAAGCAACATATCACCCTTAGTCCTGACAATGTTTTGAACCCTATTTAGCATGGATAATCATCAATTTCATTGAATCACACTTCTTCAATGGCTTTCTTGAGATCCTAAATGGTTTTGGGGCTTTTTGCTTGGATAGTCTCTCCCCTAAGAGCACAGACGTTTTCGATTGGGTTAAGATCTGGACTATTTCCTGACCAAATAATTGATTTTATTCCTAAGTCTTCTTTGAAAGTAGATGATGATGAAATAACTTTTAGTGCTGTCTGGGAATCGATCCTTGAACCCCACGATCAGTAGTATGACGTACTAAGTCACGTCGTAAATACCGTTTGCACAAAATGAAATTATCGGATTCTGACATATGTTACCAAAACGACTAGAAGCTATTCCAGAACTATACTATATATACTATAGCTATACTATAACTATACTATTCTTTGTAAGTGGCCAGGAGCTGCAAAGAAAATTCTACTCCAGCGGTACTTGGTCAGTTTAGTGGAAATTTAGAACATTAAACCTCAACCTTGAGGTTTATCATGATCGTTGATAAAAATGTTTAGTATACGTGTCAGTACGTAGATACTATTGTATGGGTATTATCCCTTTTCATTTACCAACTACTCAATAGTTGTCAATAGGCAAGTCAAAACCGATCTTCAAGAGAAGGTAAGTCCATCACTCTTCTTTTGCATCAGCCTTAATATAGTGGGCATGACATTTTACATTAATTATAACATTAGTACCAAAACATCCAAAAGAAATGTTAGTTGGAAGATTTTTCCATGTTGCGATGTTTTAAAAAAAAAATTTCAAAAAGTAGGCATCGACTTATAAAGTATTCATTACTACTAATGGACTACTGAAGTGTAGGTAAGGCAGCAAACTATGAAACTGCCAATAGCTAGAATGCCAAAAGAATTGAGTAAAGACACAGGATTTATAGTCAGTGACATGTAAATCTTACCCGAGATTAAGAATATATCTCAAAAGGTTCACCGAAATTTCTCTCCTTCCACATGCCAGTTCCAAAACTAGGGAAGTGCAATATCCTGTTGGATTCCCATTATGATCATGATAACTACACTTGGACTACTATGATAACTACTATCATGACGATGTTCCAAATAAAGTGTTCAAAATTGATGGTGAGCATCACTCATCCACTCTTTAAGCCCTGTGGAGGATATCATCCATCCAAGCAAGGATCATCGTGTCAATATATGTAGAATTAAATATCTTCAAGGAACTGTTTATGTGAATGAGATTGAACATGAATTTTGCAAGTACATACGTACATACATTTTTGAAGGATTGTCCGTTTTAAAGTTAAGATACTCATTGGACCTTCTAGATTGTTTTGTATTTTGTGTTAACAGATTAGTCTGTTTGAGTTGGATCACGCTGTTTTGCCTGTCAGCCGTGGAAAACTCAATGGAGAGAAATATATACAGCCTTTAGGCTCCAAGCTGCATAATGTTGCAATATTTTTCATACACTTTCAAACCTTGAGTTTATGTTTATAACAAAATTCAGGTGAAAGTATAAACCGACCAGAGTACGAAAACTACAAAACATTGCAAGCATTGTAGTAAACTATTTATCTGAGCTACTACTCTTAAGCTTAGGTGAGCTGTTTTAGTTCCTAATCTCAAATTATAAATATAAAAGTTGCACAAAGTAAAAAGGAGTAGTATGGGTAGCACTAGTTGTGCCAAAGAAATGATATCCATTGGCTCTTCATGTCCCACTTATTTCAATCAAATGAGTGGTTTCTGATTTTGGATTTTGAGTTTTCGAGGATTTTATCTATTGTGGACTTTCCTGGCTTAAGATCGTTCTAATAGGGACCAACCATGTTATTTACAAAGGGTTTCAGGCGTTCATACAATATTTTTTATAAGATAAGCAAACGTAAGATAAGATAGGTCTATAATTAATGTAGTTGAGGTGGTCTCCTTTTTAGTGCATCAAGGAAAGTATCATGTGACATTAGGCTCCAAACCAAGTAGTGTGCAGTTCTTTTGAATAACTGAGCCAGTAAGAATCCAAGTCTCAGCAACCTTGTTGGAGTTTATCTTGGGTATTACTTTACTCACTTCATTTCGGTCAAGTTGATTGTGAAAATTCTTCAACCATATAGAGATAAGTTTAAACCAGCGATAGTAGGATTTAAAGACTTTCGGTTACAAATTAACTGATCACTGATTATGTGTTTCGATGTTTTTGAAAATATCTGTGATTTTCAACCAAATGTATTCAAAGAAAAGTCTAAGACGGGTTTCAATGTGCTACGCAAAACTAAGGAAAATGATCCTTCTGAGGCTTATAAATTTTTTGTACGAATTTTGTAAAACCACAGTAAAAACTCCTGTAACGTACTGGCAATTGTCAGCCATACAAAACAATGTTTAAAACTGCGAATAACACCTGTGTTATTAAGATAAATAAATCGTGAAAAGTGCTTGCAAAAAAGTGTAAAAAATATATATAAATGTACATACAATTATCCAAGAGATTAAAAAAAGTTATAATGCACATGACTCCTACTAGTCCAACCGTTTGAACCAGTTCAGAGCGAATGTAAAGAGAGAATAGAAAAGTAATCAAGTTCAGAATATACTTATAAACAACTCTATTACATCTGGTCCCTGTATCTTACGGAATATTTCGGTGAACATTTCAGATTCATTGAAACCTTCAGCGCTAACTCACAGTTGCTTTAACTTCAACATAGCATTAGGTTTAACAAGAAAAAATTCAAGTCAATAGTTTTGCTTTCAATCAATCGGGCTTGGGACAATTTTTAAATTAATTGCTGGTTTAAAAAACAAAAATTCTTCAACTAGCGACGGCATATCTGCGACTCTTTTGGAAAGAATTGTCTGGGTAATCGTTGATATTTTGAGTTTTCTTTTTAACTTAAGTAGAAATGGTGGAAAGTTCCCTAAAAAATTCAAATTCGCAAAAATTATCTCTTTTTTCAAAAAAAGGTAAAGGAATAAATATAAGTAATTATAACCCTATTTCGCTGCTTCCCAACTTTTCAAAAAAATTTTAAAAATTTATTAAAACCCGAATATTCCTTTTTTGATGAAAAGAACTTTTTCTCGACTGATAAATTTGGTTTCAGATCCGATAAGTCTTCAGAAGGACTGTGAGGGTATGCTGGAGTCTACCCCGATATCTCGAAAAACAATCTAGAATGCAAAAATCTCGAATAGTACAAAATATAGAAAAAAAAAATCTCGAATGATAAAAATCTTGGATTAACATCAATTTTTGAGACAATGGACTCAAGGACAAGGGCACAACTTGTGCCTATTTCAATAAAAATCGTTTTTCTCGAAATAAGTTCTAACGAATTCGATAAAATTTGGTATTGCTGTTAGTTTGAATTTATGCTTTTAAATGGAGCACCAGTTTGTTTTAGCAAAACGTTGTTTCTTTATTAAATAACGCAGGTAACATCCAATAAAAGTTATCACGTTAGTGCCCCCAAAAATCCGGAATGCCACGCCTTTTTCACCTCAATCCTGAATAATTTAGCATAAAGGTGAAAATGGACGCCTTTGCTCAAATGGTTAGTGCGTTGGACTATAGAACGAGGCGTTAGAGGTTCGATCACCAGACAACATTTAAAATTTCTTTCACGACCCCACTTTTCGCGAGCGTCTCACAAACATCGGAGAGTATAACTGTCATGAAAAATTTTCTCAAATAACAAATCGACTTTCGAACACGGCGTTAAACAGTAGCTCCTTTTTTTCTGTAAAGGTGCAAATATGTGCAACCCATCAGAAATAAAATCAAAACTTGTTAAGGACTGTCAGGAAGAGCTCAAGGTTCTTGGCTTCCAGCACAAAGTAAAACTCTGGTGGATCCTCGGGCACAGCGGTTTCGCGGGAAACGAAACGGTTGACGAGTTGGCCGAAAAGGGGTTCCGCGCTTGAACCTGATAGAGCTGATAAATCTGTCTGTATTCCACTCTGCCACCTCAACGGGATAGTGGAACAATAAATTAGTAAAAACTAGATGGGAAAGACTTTCCACCTAGTAAACTTTAGGCAAGGTAAAATGGAAAAGCTTCTGCAAAGAGAGGGCGATCCATCTCCTTACTGATAGGTAGTACTCCTAACCTACTAAGAAATCAAACAATGAAATTTAAACTGAATGATGAAGACCTGTGCACAGGGTGCGGTTCTGAAGAGGCCCACAAAGATACTCCCCATCTCCTTTCTCACTTTCCAAACCTATGTTATATGAGGAATAGAACTCTAGGAAGTTACTACTTTCAAGACTTTAAAGAACTATTTGATGCTTCTCTCTCTGATCCATACAGGGTTGCAAGGATATCAGGCTGGTTAAAAGCTCTCAACAGGGACCCACAAGTGTAGGAAGAATGTACTCCAGACTAAGACCACTGAAGTAAACCTCAATGAGCATCACAATGTGTCTACATAGACCTAAGTGTGAAGAAGGAGAAGTATCTTCTTCATTAACCCCCTTATCTAACCTAACCTAACCTAACGTACGACCCAGTCATGCTCTTTATTTCTATTAAGCTCGCAAACCAGAAAAAACTCAAAATTAAGGATAGGGTTAAAGTAAATCAGTGCTTTATCAACGTTTTCGTATTTAGAATGATTTGGTAATATCTTACTTCATTTGGTAACATTTTTTTCAATATATATGTAGAGTTGAAAAAATCAATCGATAATGGCTCTTTTTATCAATATTTAGATTGCATTTGACATGGTTTACCATGAATTGCTCTTGAGCAAGCTTTTTAAAGCAGGATTCAGAGGGTCGATCTATGATTGTTTTCAGTCACATTAAATAGATAGTGAACAAGGGTATTAGTAAAGAGAAGCCTTAGTTCCTCCCTCTTGTTATAACAATGGAGTTCCACAAGTATCTGTGCTGGGTCCAATTCTGTTTCTTATATATGTATGTTAACTTTTTATTGATGATATACCATTTATATACCCTGGGCTAACATCTCTTGATTATATAGTAAAAATAAATGAAGACGTGTTTAAGTCATCTCGAAACTTCGACAGGATTTTGAGGATTTTTATCATTCACACGAAAATAAAAAAATTAGCTTAACCCTGCATATGTGTGGTAAGAACAGTTTTGACAGGAATTCTGTTTATTGATAATAAATTGAATTAGAAGGTTCATACTCAAAGTGTAAAATCCTACATGACGCTCATAGTCATAATCTTCTAAAACCATAATGTACCCGCAGTGTCCTTTCAATAATATACATATTAAGGGCTAGTTAATTCTAAACTGAAATACAGTATAGTGAGTTGGGGAGGTACTTAGATGAATACTTTTGGGTCGCTCTTAATTGCTCAGAAGAATATAATTCGCATCATGTGTAACAAAAATCTTTGTTTCTTAGAATTGAATGTGCCCTAAAAAACATCATGAGATCTATGTATATGCAAATGTATTAACGGAATGTACCTAAAGAAGTTCCTTACCTCATAAGACATTCTAGTCCTACACATTCTTCAGATACTCTATTTGTTCATTTCCAAATGACGCTTATTTAATGTACCTTGAAAGTAAATACAGTTCATGTATTAACGAACAAGAATAAAACAAATGAATCATTAATAAAATGAGATAATGTCTTAAAAAAAAAGAAGTGTGAACTATTTTAAATGAATCAAGGCAAATCAAGGTCGTTATTGTAAAAATATTATTCTAGCCTATAAACTAGAAGCAATAAAATATATGTATGTTTACAATAATGACAGTGATAGTAATGTGTAGTAAAACACGGGTGTCACGAAGTGATAAAGAAATAATTAGGGTCTAATTAAGTAGGTTAGTCCGTCAACATAATTTTTTTTTTATTGTTTATGTCTTTTCGTCGTGGAATTTGGACGGAAGTAAAAAAATTAATAATAAAAATGAATAAAAGATACAATCATTACCAATTACATTATTGTCCTTCATCTACATATGTAACTACGGTCTATTATGGGTGACTTGATGATCAATATCTGAGTGATCCAGAAGTCCAGTCTTCTCTTCTTTGAGAGAAGAGTTTGAGGCAATGAGCGATATTCATAGATGAAGTACCTACGAGTTGGATTTTTTGCTGAGTGACATTCTTGGTAGTTATTAGTGATTTCATTTATTTACAGAATTCGACAGAAATATAAAGATATTTCGATAAAGGTGACTGGTCAGACTTTAGACGCGAAGAAGTCATAAAATCCATTTATTAAAGTCGGAGGACGAGTGCATCGCCCTACAAAAAAATGACACAGAACAGTCGAACCTTAAGACCATTGATAGTAAATGGAGAAAGTAGGAATTCATTGGAAAACTCCACATATAATCAGCCCACTAGAGATGACAATTGTTAAGCAAATGAACTTAAACTCAAGTGATCAAAATATCGCCCTAATCTGGCAAATTCAATTATTTTCATTTGACTACATGGAATGCGTATGGAATATTAACTCGTATGGTTTATGGCGTATTTGTTTATTGAAATTTGTATCGAAATTTTAATGATTTCATCTCTATTTTTGGAGATAGCAGGTGAATTTTTTTCTCCTTTTCCCATAAAGTGTGTATTTAAAATTGGAATTCTCACGAAATTTAAAAAAAAAAGAAGAATTCTGCATCATGATGCAAAAGTTGTTCAACATAATGTTTATTTTTTGTAACAACAAATGGGCCTGCCTTTGGGGTCATCTTTCGAGTAAAATATGGTAATGTTGCCATATACAATATACAAAAGAGAAAATTACGTTATGCTTCAGTTATTCCTTCACTTCTACAAATTACTCATATGGTCTCAAGTTACTGGTGCTATACTTGAAGATAATGTGAATGGGGCAGACAAACGTTGCAGTAGTTGGTTGGTTGATTTGTGAAGTAGATCTCGATGGAGTACACTTGGATTAGAAATAGATCTATTGTATTGCCAGTAAGTAGGGACGGGCAAACTACACCGTTTACTCCTGGAACCATATATGGATACTGATTGCTTGCGGGCGTTATTCAGATCGTTACGTTCATTGTAAAGGCATGTATCTAAAGTAGCCTTTCTAATGTTGACAAATGCTTGCCATGTGCATAGGCACTCGCTACACTTTGTCAAAAGGCTACAAAGTATAAAGTGCAACCCTCTTACTTTCACCGGTAACTGTGCCACTTATTTGTAACTGATGGTATTAGATAACCTCCAGGTTTCGTAACTGAAGGGATACAAAAAATCAACCTTTCTGGAAAGTAGGCTGGATAACATTTATATTTTATTTAAATTTTTTTTTTATTCAGTCTGAAGTAGTCTACTGATAAAGTAGACTTACGCAGTACTTTTTACAATGTCTTCAAAAGTGATATGGATTTGTACTATGGAATACATATGTATTTGATGATTTTAAGTAAAGACTGGCTGCTGGAATTATTCATCAGCATTGACAAGTTTCTTCTGTTTGTCACAAGAATTAATAAATAATAAAAAAAAATAAACGTGCAATTACTACGAAAACATACATAGACCCCCCATGCATAAATGTCAAACGAATTCTGCCAATCTGATAACGTATTTTGATTTATTCGTTAACATTTCCATAACAACCACTTCCTGTTTTAAATTCACTCCTTAATCTTATTTTTAATTTTGTATATTTGTTGCTTGATTTTTAACATAGAAACTTTGATGTTGATAAGAGCATTTATTCTGAAGCCATACTTGCCTACCAACAATAGGCGATGTCTTCAAAACCTGCAAACTCATTCAGTATTTTGCGGGGGACTTAGATTGCGATTAGTTGCGAAACTCGTGAATGCTTAGAACTTGAATTGATAAAATGGTATAATCAAGTATACATCTAAAGAGTGTTGTATTGTTGCTTGTTTAATTGCTTGTACACAAAAACCCATGCATCATTGGAGGTTGGATCTCAGTGATGATTTCACGAATCGTAGAAGCACTATTGGCATAGATTTTACCAAATTGATGGTACCTTAGGGAGAGTGGTAAGAAATGACTTGTGCACAATCTGCTTGTGCTGAATGTTTCCTTCAATAAGTTTATTGCTTCGTTTGTTGTATGGTACGTAGCTCCATCCTATTGGAACCACATCGCTTCCACTTTTCGATGTCTTCAAAAATCTCCAACATAGAGCTTAACAATTACAACGAAAAGGTTTGATGAGGAAAAAAACGTTTTTCTAAAGACAACACTTTCAAGAAGTGGACGTAATCCTAAAGGGTTTTTCAATAAGCGCATAAAAATTTTGTAATCAAATAAAACACAGAATAATTGAGATATCGGCCTGAAATTCTAGGTACACATGTTATACTTAAGCACAGGATTCGATTTCGTTCATAAGACCACAGCGAGCACGTTTACAGAGATCGATTCTTTGGAGCCAATTTTTCACCAATAATCCAAACATATCGGCCGGAACGTTGGCAATTTCGCGTTCGATATTGTTCCTGAGCTTCTCTAACATTATTGGCTTGTTGGCATAAACCAACGACTTAACGTAACCCCAAAAAAGAAATCCAATGGCGTTAAATCGACCGAACCATTTCTCAAGATCACGCGATTACCGAACTTCCCCTGCAATAGATCACTTCTTTGACCTACTGTGTGGCATGTGGAACCATCTTATTGGAACCACATATCACTGAACCAATTCTGGTCAAATATAGTCTTCTAACATGGCACGATACTGAACTCCATTGATCATAAGATGGCGATCATTTTCATCGACAAAAAATACAGTCCAATACGGGTTTGTTGCTGTAAGACCCCAATCGGCGAAGTTTCCGTGCTTAAAATGATCAAGAAGCTTAAGTCCTTGAAGTAAATTGATCTTGTAAGAGTGTAGGCCAAGATCTTTACGAAAAATTCATCACAGACATGGAATCGACTGATTTGGTTCATTTCGAACTGAATCACATACGGCTGTGATATTTTCGGTCCTTCGAGCGATGAGTTGTCTCAATGGTTCAGGAGCATTCAATAGTGAATATGTTCACTCGAATTTTTATACTATAGCACACACAGCCTGGATTATTATGACCAAAAATTGGAGTAAGCGCTCTTAAAGTTGCGATCACCGACTCCGAAACGTTGCTCGTTCGTGAACTTCACCATGATAAAAACTTAAACATTAACTTACGTGTTGACATTGACAGATCAAAAAGAAAGTTTAAGGGTGCGTTTGTATTAAAATACAAATTTGTTATGTCCCAATTAAAAAACTTTTTTGTTGACAACTTTTTGTCGTAGTTTTCGACCTGTTCTTTGGGCTAACTCCTGTTGTCCTGCAGTCCTTATAAAATGTCTTTACAACTTATCCATTGGTCAGCTTTTTTTTTTGCCAATTCTACATATGAAGAGCAGAAAAGCTTCATTCCTCACCGAATTTAGGGTCATCTTCCAATTACCTAAGCGTCATTTGATTTAAGCTGTTGGATTAACTAGATTTGCTTGAATTATAGAGAATTCATTTGCGTATATACTCATATCCTCTGATACCATATACGGGTACAAAATGAAGGATAAAACTTGTATAGCATCATAAGGATTCACAAATACTACAGACCTAAAAATTACATGATATATACAAGGACATGACAAATTCTTAGGTGGATGAGTACAAATAAGCAACAGTTTTAACAGACATCACTTGAGTGTAAGTCGGCTAACCTATGCTATGCAAAGGAAGGCTATATTTACTTACTTTTCCAAAACAAATATGTCGACTGTACCACATCTTCTAATGCATAACACTATAAACAATCCCAAAGAGGCCATGCATACTCTTTGAGTGGCTTTGAGTGGCTTTGAGTGGCTTTAAGAGTTAATTAACTCTGTTATAGGTACATGGTTATAGGACACTTTCTTGCAACCTAACATCGGACTGTCAGCCTCCCAATTTAAAAAAAGAATTAAATTTTATATTTACGTAAATAGAAGACCTATTAACTAACTAAATTGTCGTGACTCTTTTCTTATTATTTCGAGAACTCACTCAAAAAAGATGCTAATTCCACAAGGCGTCTGTTAACCATCCAAAGCCCAGTGAGCCGTATAAATTCCATTAAGTCTTTAACAATCGAATCTGACTCAGACCATCTATGTACAGATTAAATTATCTCCACCAGCATGCCTTCATTCATTCGTGTTTGCCTACATCCAGTTTCCGTTGAATCCAATTGTACACATATTTGTTCATCACAACTCAAGTAAATAAACAAATCTTAAAAGTAAGCAACTTCTTATTGACTAAATTTGATTAAACAAGAAGACGTCATTATAATTAAACACGATCCGTGCACCATTAATTATAAAAAAAATTTAACCAACAACCCGGTTTCCTATAAGAATCATTGTCGCAAATCCTCAGACAGGCCATTATACTTATTATTTGAAATTAGTGAAAGCAGTTTGTGTTATTAAACCGAAGATACTTTTTTTTCGTGGCAGTATCAAGTTATTATTTACTTGTTGTCCCGATTCATTGAAGGTCATTTTTTTTTTTGATGATTATCAATAACTCTGCACATGATTAAAATAACCAACATTCTAGACAGAGTTATGAATAAATTAACATAATATACAAATTGATCTTACGACGAAGGTTGGGAGCTAAAGGAAATAGGTCTCCAAAGACCACACAAATTACTAACAATTAAAGACAAAACCTATAATTGCACATTATTAGTAAGGAACGTGAAGAATCGTGTAACATGTTCTGTATGTGTCATAGTTTGTGTGAGTAATTGGCATCCGATGATTGTATCTAATCAGTATAAGGTTCAACAGAAAATTGCCGCCACTCGTCACGTGGGTGGATAGTGCAAGTTCAATGAGGGTTTATTCACGACTGGCATGTTGAAGATACATAACTCTAATTAAAGGAAATTAACCTCTAATTATACGTTGATGTCAACAGTTATTACTCACTGTGATCTGAATAAATCAAATGGTACACTATATTTATTTATTTCCAATGAATTCTCTCTAATGTCAACTCGATGGTATGCGGATACATGTGCAGTACACCTGTATAAAGAAAATGTATCTCTTTACTTTGAGAAATGTTCGTGATTTAAACTTGAAAGAAAAAATACGCTAAAAGCATTTTATAGTGCATAAAGATAATGATAAACCTGGAGTAGCTAATATACTTATCAGTTGGACATGCAAATTTAGTGAATAAATCCTACAACTGTCACTAGAATAAGCGCCGATACAATGAGTGGAAACAGAACAAAGTTGCATTTGTTTTTTGGTTCGGTATACTTATACAGCTGTCGGTCATGCTTGTGACTGAAAACGATTCCATAATTTATAACTATGAAGCAACGAAGAACAGAAGATATGGATCGCATACCCAAACGTCAGATTAGGTATTTACTTAGATATCTAAAGTATCTTAGAGAAATAGTAGCATCTTCAAGTCGTTTGACATGCAATTAAAACACGCATGCATCTACTGATTTAGAGTGTTCGTCGGAGTCAAAAGAAAAAAATTTTCCCAACCTATTTACCTAAATTACCTCCGCTTCCAGCACTTGTTATATTAGGAGTCATCATGGGTTATAATACTCTGCAGTAACACATGAAGTCAATGACAATAGAACCCACTCGTATTATATATCACTGGCCAGGTCTCAACCATCTCAGATATATTTAAATTTCGAGGGTGACACTTCTTCCAGGACCTAGAAGAAATATCTAGTAGACCTGTGAACAAAATTTGAACAAACTAACATCAAATTAACTGAATGGTTTGCAAATTCATCACCGTACGAACCATATCTATAGAACAAGATTAACTAATGGACAAGGGACATCTCTCCCCTATTGGTATCACAATGGGTCTGTATTGACTTGAATGTGGAGCAGTGGATCACTTCCACGTCGCCTATCCACGTACCTAACCTATCCTTCTGCAAGGTATGTGAAGTCCTTGATTTCGTATTATTCCACGGGTTGACAAATGCTTCATTGTTTGATGATAAATTAATTTTAAAGAGGTAAAGTCTTTAGTAAATATATGCAGGGAAAGGTGATATGATTAGTTGTGATTCTAATGTACACGGTATAGTGTGAGGAACCACCAACAATAACTACAGAGTAGAGGCTTTATTCAAGTCTGTTGTGTGCAAAGAGCTAACTATTGTCAACATGCAAGATGAAGAGAAGTTATTGACGTGACTATGTAGTAATAGAATGGTTGATAGAATATCAAATTGGAAGGTAATGGATCAGACAATGATGTCGGACCACAGAGCCATCTCATTTGATGTTCGATACGGATCTAAAAGGAAACAAGATCGGTAATACGTCAGGATTCCCAGGAACACGGGACAAAGTAAAATATAAGGAAGTGTTACGGGATAAACTGAATGAGAGGGTACCTACCCAAATTCCGAAAGCCACTTGGGATGTAGAGTCGCAGCTGAAGCATTTACAATCACCTGTTGAAAATGTATGGCAAGAGGAGTGTACACCCACTTTCGTAGATGAAAAGGACTTACACCTTAGTAGTTGGTGGATGGAGGGAACTTGTAATTTTAAATTTAAATTTAATCATTCCATGAGAAATGATGAATAAAAGGCAAAGAAGAAAGAGCTAAAAGCAACTCTGCGACGACATAAAAGGGAGTCGTGGAGAAAATATTGCTTGAATATGAAAAGCACATCTGAGACCAATAGACTTCAAATCGTTTCCAGGGATCCAGTTTGCAAAGTTGGACTCATTCGTGATAGAACGGGGGAGATCGTTGAGACACTGGATCGTACAAATGAGGTTCTTATGGAAATAGACCTTTTGGAAAGTTTTAAGTCAGATCAGCCCCATGCTCTGAGGAGTAACCAAAATGGATAGGGCAGAAGCGGCATGGATAGCAACGTCAGAAGTGTTCAGGGGAGCAATAGAAACGTTTTCTCCTTACAAGACCGCAGAACCGGATGGTATATTCCCAGCTTTAATGCAATGGGGTGCGGATCTCATTGTACCAAGGCTTAGTGGTATATACGTCACATGCATTTCAAAAGGCTACATACGGGTACCATGGCGAGAAACAAATGTGGTGCTTCTTCCAAAACCGGAAAAAAAAGAACTACATCGCAGCGAAGTCCTTCAGACCAGTCGGACATCATTTCTGTTGAAAACAATGGAAAGAATTGGAGAGCATGCCACTGAAAGCATGTCCTTTAAGTAGGTAGAGTAGCTGCATACAGAGCTGGCCAGTCTCTGGAAACAACGCTACAGCAGGTGCAACGCGTTGCGGAAGAGGAAATACATATCGAAGGCATTGCAATGACCATAATAATGGGCATTGAAGGTGCCTTTGATAAAATATGCATCGAAAGACTGAGAGTAGCCTTAGAAGAACGCAGGATTAACCCGTTGGTGGTGAGATGGGTGGATAATATGCTAAAAAAGTAGGGCGATACATATTCAGACGGGAATTTCAAGACTTAGAGGAAGAGTTTGCAAAGGTTGCCTACAGGGAGGTGTTTTATCACCTACTCTGTGGAATATAACTTTGGACTCTCTCCTGAGAATACTTGAAGAGACTGGCATCCACACTGTGGGATATGCCGATGATGTGGCAATAATGGCAAGAGGCAAATTGATTGACGTCACAGCGGATAACATAAGAAAAGCTCTCCAAGTGGTGGAGCGGTGGTGTCAGGAACAAGGACTCTCCATTAATGTGGAAAAGACAGATCTGATCATCTCCACAAGGAAGAGGAGAGATCTGCAATTTCAGCCCTTGAAACTTTTCGGATCGGAGCCGCAGGTGACTAGGAAGGTTAAGTATCTGGTTGTATACCTAGATGTTGGACTAACTTGGAACTTCCGTGTGGAAGAGAAGATCGGCATACGATGATAGTTAGACCGGTTATTACATATGTGTCAGTTGTACATATGGTTGCAAAAAGCGGTTAGATAGGGTTCAACGTCTATCATGTTTAGGGATCGCCGGTGCAATACGAATGGCACCAACATACGCAATGGAATTGGTCCTAGGTATTCTACTGCTGGACTTATTTATTAAGAAAGCGGCGGCATCGGCACTTCGTTTGTACCGGGTTGCCAACTGGTACTGGCGTGGTACTATCTATGGTCATAAGAAAATCCTGGGTCTCGTGAAAAACGAGATTAGGGAGTTGAATATTTCCATGCATGGAATAAAGAGAATGCGTGTTACAGAAAGGTATCACAAAACTCTTATCTAGGATGGGAGAAAAGAAGATTGGTGATATAATCATCTTTACGGATGGGTCCATGATGGATGGCAAAGCGGGGGCAGGTATCTTTTCAGAAAAACTGGAACTAGCCTGTCGTATTAGTATATGTCATATTTGCGCATGGAGCAAACAGATATCAGCACTTGCATTGGGTCAATGTCGGGCGCTAGCTAGCAGAAGAAGCGAGGTCCTAGGGAGCCACTGTGTTCTGTTAAACAGATGCTGGCGTTGACACGCGGAATTAAAGCCAGACAGGAACTGTAAAGAAATCCAGAGAGACTCTCGAGCTAAGATGGATCGTGGAAGAGAGACGAAAAGGAACCCATCACTGTGGTCTTAGACTTCTTTCAATGTAAATCCTTTAAACTACCTACGACGATATCATTGATATAGTATTGCGATAGGAATCTGAGATCGTTTTATATTAATTAGTGTACTCCGAACACTCAATAAATTCAATCTCAGAACAATCGACTGTTCACTATCGAGAACATTTTTTAAAATCTCTTAATCTCTCAGAATATGATAAAATTATAGCTGGAACCTGAGTCATTAAGAAAAATATGTAAATCTTTTAAATCTTACATATGTATGTACCTTCAGAAACTGATTCCTATTTTAATTTAAGTCAATTTAATCACATAGCAAAAACTACAAGCGGTTTTTATTAACCTTCTGACACTACATACTTTCACCTCATCATAATAAATACCACTGTTTGCAATGTACTATAATGTGTTATTCTGAACGATACTGAACCGTTTTCTTTCTATGTTTATCTTATTCTTATTCTTTGGTGTGTTTTGCACTATGGTTTTTGCACTAATACACCGCAGTCCAACGATTTTAGATATACCCCTTCTATCGCATGTTTGTGTTCTTTCTCGGGTGTTCTTTGAAGCCTGTGGTGGAGTAGGCTACCTAGTTGATAATGGTGCCTTCCTCCTGGTGTGCCTTCTTCTCCTCGTTGGTGAGTCGAGCTTTAAAGTTAGCGATTCCCATTCCCATTCGAAGATAGTTCGAGTTGACATATTGAAAATTTATTAGATACCAATTAATCACCTTAATTTAATTGGACGCTTCAAAATGTAAACGCTGATACCTTACTACAATAATTTGGTATCTACGACTCAGCAATCTTTAATGACTTACATACTTTATATAATGTCCCCATTTAAAGTCTAAAATGAAAAAAAAAAACATAGAAAACAAATTGTGTTTCGTTGGAAATAACAGCTTTGCGGTCTACATACAAATGTAGCTTAATGCAATATTAAATACTTCACTTAATAGATCATGACCACAGTATACTAAGTAGCTGCGTATCGAAAATTCATTTGAATTGCTTATGTAACAAATCTGACGACATTCCACATGACTTTCCGTTTTGCAGGATAAATAAAACATTTGCTACTTTTTGTGGATTGCTTGAAACTAGAGCAATATGTTGAGTATGTACATATATAATTTAAAATGAATTTATTAGTGAATTTAGTTTATGCTACAAATGCGATCCACATGATTTGTGAACAAAAGTAGCAATGTAGATCATGTTAAGTATAAGTCCACTTGACGTATGATTGAGGCGACCAGCACTAAAGAAGATCATGGGTCCATCCTATCCTGGAGAACCCCAAACAGAGACAAAAAGGGACTGGCTAAGGGAGTGGTTTTACACTAAATTAAAATATAATTATTTTGGTAAAACAGGCACGTGCAGCATTGAAGAGTAGGTTAGGTTAGGTTCGTGGGTCGGTGGATGGAGGAATCCACAGCGCCACACTCAGGTCAATACAGACCCATTGTGATACCCATAGGAGAAAGATGTCCCCTGCCCATTGGTTAACCCTTAAAAATGTGAATATGATTCTTACAAACTACCAAACCATCCAGTTGATTTGATGTAGTTCAAAATGTCATTAATTGGTCTACTGGATAATTCTTCTAGGTCACGGAAGAAGTATCGCCCGAGATATTTAAATCTAAGGTGGATAAGACCTGGGCAGTGGCAGAGAAAGTGGGTTGTATCCTCATTGACTTCCTCATCACCACATCCACGACAAACATATGCAAGTCTTCTTCTGTTAATCTTAGTTTTTTCATATGACATCGCAGAGTGTTATGACCCGTGACATCTCTTATCAGGGTATTAAGGGTTTTCCTATCCTTCTGTATAATTTTGTCAATCCTATTCTTATCATAGCAAGGCCATATTTTCCTTGTAATGACACAAGTGTCTAGGGAGGACCATCTAGTATTAGCCTCCCTCCAGGCCCTAATCCCTGCTTCGAGCTTCAGTGAGCAAGGCAGGATGCTCACCGAGGCGTCGACATGTTCTGATGTAGATTCTGAACCTCTTCTTGCCAGCTCGTCAGCTCGTCAGCCTTCTCTTTACACGGTATATTTTCATGTCCGGGAACCCAGCAGAGTGCAACCTTGTGCTGTGTTCCAAGAACCTTAAGCTCTTCTCGACAGCACTTCACAAGTCTTGATTTAATCTCAGTAGCAGAAATTGCTTTTATTGCTGCCTGGCTGTCGATGAAAAATGTGATACCTTCTAGTGGTATTGCCTTCAACGCAGTCTCGCGGACAGCTATAGTCACTGCTAGGACCTCCGGTTGGAAAATACTGCCATGGTTCGGGAGACGGACTGTGGTTCAGAAAAGATCCATCAGTGAAGACAGAGATGGAACGCATGTTGGTAGGCTGGCCGCTTTGCCATTCTTCTCTACTCGGGAACGAGCTTGTGAAGCGTCTCTTGAAATCTAGGTACGGAGTTAGATAATCCGTGGTGGGGACATTTCCTAGATATTTATTCAGGATCGTGGAATGACCCGTTATATTTTGCCTCCAGCTGTTGGACTGGCTTATTCTCAGGGTGCTTATAGCTGCCGAGGCTTGAATGAAAATATCAAGCGGAAACAGGTTGAGGATAGCCTCCAGTCCTGCGGTTGGAGTGGTTCTCATGGCGCTCGTTGTGCCAATACAAGCCAATCTCTGTACCTTCGTAAGAGCCGCTAAGTTGGTGGTCTTGCTGGCGGACTGCCAACATACAAGACATCCATAAGTTAGAATAGGTCTTATAATGGGCGCATATATCCACAGTATAGTTTTGGGTTTTGGTCCCCAGGTTTTCCCAAACAATCTGCTGCATGAGTAGAATGCAATAGTGGCTTTCTTGATTCTTTCATTAATATTGGGTCTCCAGTTCAATTTCTTATCGAGTATGAGGCCTAGATATCTGGCGCTAGCCGAGATACTAAGGGGAGTGTCCCTATTGAAGGTACTGTAAACTCAGGAATTTTCCTTTTGTTAGTAAATAATACCAGCTCGGTTTTTTGTGGATTGACCGCTAGTCCACATTTCTTGGTCCAGGTGTCCAAAATCATCAGCGCACCTTCCAGTTGTTCACTAAGGGTAGGGAGGAATTTGCCCGTAGACATCAAAATGACGTCATCTGCATAAGCGATGGTCTTGACCTCACTATACCTGAGTTCTCTAAGTACTTCATTTAGAACAATGACCCATAGTAGTGGGTATATTACTCAGCCTTGTGGGGTACCTCTAGAGGGATTAGCTTCCAATTTCGTTCCTTCGTGTTCTGTTATGATATGTCTTTCGTTAAGGAATTCCACAATCCAATTAATCAGGATGTTATGGGTATTGAGGTTTGCGAGTGTTCTACGCACTGCGTCTGTTCTTACATTGTTAAATGCTCCTTCAATGTCTAGGAATGCAGCTAAAGTGCATTCCTTATCCTTTAACGATTTCTCGATCGAGCTAACCACACAGTGCAGCGCTGTCTCAACACTTCTACCTTTAATGTAGGCATGTTGGCCTGTGAACCACCTTGACCTCTCTTCATGTTCGAGGGATATGTCTACGTATGAGACTACTTGTAAATAGTTTCTTAAGCACCGGAGTAATCGTGCCCGCAGTCTTCTGTAGCATGATAGGAATAATTCCATCCAGCCCTGGCGATTTGTAGGGAGAGAATGATCAGATTGCCTACTTAATTCTCTCCTCAGAGATCAGGTCCATATTCCGAGTGCTAACTCTGGTGCTATTGACAGATTGAGTACTGCTTCCTGGAAAGTGCGTACTTATCACTAATTTTAGTGAGTCTGAACAAGATTCAGTCCAATTACCGTCGGGATTTTTGAGTGACCCTATAGTCGCCTTTTGCCTGGAGAGGACTTTCCTTAACCTCGCAGATTCTGTCGTTCAATTGATTTCGTCGCAAAAGTGCTGCCATGAGCGGCGTTTAGCTCTTTGCGTCTCGTTTTTAAATTTTCTCTGACTGGCCTCATACTGATCCCAGTCTATGTCTGATTTTGTCCTTTTATTCACATTGAGGAGGTGTCTCGTTTCTTTGCTAATGTCTGCCAGCTCTTTGCTCCACCATGGAGGAGATTTTTTGTTCTTTCCTTTGGTCACCGGACATGCTAGATTGAAAGCCTCATTGAAGACCGTAGTGATTTCCTCGGCTTTGCTATCGATATCCGATGGACTTTGCAAGTCACATTCTTAAAGGCGTCCGCAACTCTTACTCAGTGCTTTACTGAAGACATCCCAATTAGTCTTCCTGGGATTCCTATATGGATTAGGAGAATCACAGGCACTGCTTAGGAGAAATTCCAATTTTCTAGGCTAAGAGTATTAGAGTTACTGGCTAGGGTAATGTTTATAACTTCTTCTCTATTTCTTACTACGAAAGTAAGTTCTCTACCCCTATTAGCTACAATAAGGTTATTTTCGATGATAAACTCAAATAAGGACTCACCGCGGCGGTTTGTATCGCTGCTTCCCCATTGCACATGGTGTGAATTGGCGTCGCATCCCAAAAGCAGATCCCATCCTTCTTGCTTGGTCTTTTTTACCAGGGATCAGGCTGACAAAATCAGTGAGGAAAGCCCCTCCGCTCCAGCCATTCGTATAATATGATAGTCATGTTTTTTAAGTTTTAGGTTTTGTTTAATGAAGCTAATCCCCTTTTTTGGATTCGTGTACATTTTTACATTTTGAAAAGCCCAGGTAGCTCACGCATCGTGATCTGAGATCCCTACTCGAACAAGTCAAGACAGGAAGACTTGGGCATAAGCCACAGTAGCACTTTTCTCTTGCAAAAAACTATTGGAAATAGATCGGTCCACACTGGCTCTACATCTACATCTCAGATACGGGCTGAGTGTTTGGTGGACAGCCTTAAAAAAAGCTACAAACCGCGACTATCTAAGTAAGGTCCAGCGTACAGCTTGTGTGTGCATAAGCGGTGCTCTACGCATAACTCCCTCTTCGGCACTGGACATTTTGTTTCATCTGATGCCCCTGGATATATTTAGCATGCAAATGACAGCAAGTCCAACCATTCGCCTCGAAGCCATCCTTCAACTTTCTGAATAATTTCAAAATCTTTCCTTAAGGCTGACTATAGCAAATTTTAATTTCAAAATACTGTAACTATGTGAATAGAGAGGCCCAACTATCGTTAAATGCATTCAAGTCATTGCCATGTGAATGTGTTTCTGGTGTCTTTAAGAAAAATTAAAAATTACACTTTTATTTTACTGCCTGTGTTCGGAAATGCAACTTCCACTAGTAAGTATGAGACTATTGTACATTTGATATACAGACTAGTTTTTAAATTGACAGCTTATACATATGACTATGAAATTTCTTCACTCGACATTATGCATTTTAAATAAAAATTTCATTCTCCAATAAAAGTATTTATTTTTTCGCAATTTATAATTTTCTTTATAACCTTGAATTTGTGCCTCAAACCCGCCAATCATCTCTTATAATATGTAGTCTTGGCAGCATTGATTGACAGGTCGTGTCGAGTATAATCTAGCAGTAAAGAAAGTATTTAATAACGACGGGCATTAAAATTAATGAGCCTTATTATAATATCATTTTTTATTTCATTTTTATGCAACGTGACCAGGTCTTAGGTAGATTTTTTATTTTTTTTTGTCAAGCCCGACCTTAGGCGCCATTGAAAAAGGTGTAAGCAACAAAAGAGAGTACGAGTCTCGACATATGCATATATTTCAAAAACAAGAAAGTGGCAGACAACTTCAGACAAAAAAAATTCTAATACACATATGATTCAGATGACACTGTAACTAGAGGAGTACCAGAGCTAAGATTCCGGGATTTCCATACTACATATATAGTATACCAGCAATTGTACTATTGGAAAAAGTATTACTCATCAATGATGACACCATCGACTTGAATCTGTTAAGTACTGATCAATACAAATAAGCAACTAATCAACTTTTATTAGATATAAATCTGAATGTGATAATCCACGGATACGAATCCACCGCCTTAATTGCCACGTGACTGACGTCTTGGTCTTACGGACTTCTTCCTGCGCCCATAGTTTACCTGCCCCAGTGCTGGAGGAAATTTTGGATTCATCTGCGTAGCATTTGGTTTTGAGTTGCTTAAATTGGTTGGGACTCATCATCACTCAGCTTTGCGTCAATTTTTCTTCAAAGGAGTATTTCTTGACTATATCATCTCTGGACCAATTGTGAAGTGGGATCAATTAGGATTCTCTCTCTAACCAACCGCGCAGGATTATGTACTTAGTACGTAGAACAATCTACTGTACGTCAAGATGTGTCTAGGTTGGTTGGGTTGGGTGATTCTCCCAGCTCAGCAGTGGTGTCCCTTATTTTAGACTAAAAAGAAGGTCCATAGTGATACCACTATAGAAAAATCCGATTACCACCACCGACGACCTACATGGATCCTTCCTGAATAGGACAGGATGCAGGTCAACAAGATTCTGTGTGAACCCATGCCGAAGAAGTACGGTTCGCCATTTAGGCATTAAACCAGTTTGACCCAGTGTCAGTCGGGCTAGAGCATCAGAATCTTCGAAGAAGTACTCGTCTAGACTTTTCCTTCTCAAGACCGATAGGGCAGGACAGATACACGAATATGTGTCATAGTTTCTTCCTATTTCTCGTATCTACAGCTTCTACAGAAATTATTAAAGGGTGCATAAAGCCTTCTGACATGTCTACCTACCAGAGAGTGTCTTGTGAGGGCGCCAACTATCTTTCTCAGATTTATCCTATTGACGGAAATAAGTCTGCTGGTTTTCCTACAATCCAGTTGTTACCAGATTTGTTTAAAAGAGACATGTACTAATATTGCTCCACCTACTGCTTGTCATTCCTTTGGTTGTGGTATCTAATTGGAATTTTATCGATTTAATAGGTGCTGACGGTTTCCCCTATTGTCAGGGAGCATCCGGTCTACACCTTCCTTAGCTAGCTCATCAGCTTTGCAATTACCTAGAATATCTCTGTGAACTGGAACCCAGCACAGGGATACGTCGCACTTGACTGCGATCCACGGTATTGCTTTGACAACTTGGATCGAATTATTGCCGATTTCAAAGCTTTTATCCAGCTTGACTATCTGTGTATGTAGAAAACATTAGCACTGCACTCTATGGAGTTAATCGAAAGCCAGATAGAGGCTTCACAGACTGCTGTGACTTCTGCTTCAAATAAATTACAGTGGTACGGCAAGTTAGATACGTCCGTGTAAATTTCTGTCACGGATTCATTTAAAATTTCTCTCGATTCCCAACCAGGTTTGGGACTTGACTTTAAGTCCAGATAGGGTACACTGTAGTTCGAATTACTGAGCCATATTTCCACCTGCCAGTTGCAAGGACTCTCTAAGCCGTACTGCTGCCTTAGCCGCCATCAGCTTCCCAAAGATATCAACGGGAAGAAGATGGATCATAGTTTCTAGTACAACTGTAGGAGTGAATCTAAGGGCGCCCATTATACAGACGTAGGATAACCTTTGAACCTTCCCAAGTATTGCAGTGTTGCTTATCTTGTCCAGTGCTGTCCACCAGACTAGTACTCCGTAAATAAGAATGAGTCTGACAACTGCCGTGGATATTCAGTAAGCAATTCAGTGCTGGAGACCCCAGTTTGAACCTAAGGTCTTCCTACATGAATAGAGGGCAATTGAGGCCTTCCTAGCATAGTCTTGAATATTCCGTTTCCAACTGAGTGTTTTTTTATCAAGAACAACCCCCAAGTATCTGGTGTGTTCTGCTAATTGCAATTAAATAAACCTGAGTTTTGGAGGAATTAGATGTATATGGTATTTTATACCTTCTTATGAGCAATACTAGTTCAGTCTTGGACGGATTAACTACCAGGCCGACTCCAATGAAATAATCATTCATTCCCAATTAAGATCCTAGTTAATCATCGGCGTACTATTAGGACAATGAGATAAATCAGGGAAACCTCGGAAACAGTCACGTACTATTTTACGAATTTCAGAAGTTCACAATCATTGATAAAATATAAAACAAAGGCGGTCCCGACCTTCACATTATACCGTTTGGCTCTCCTGTACCCCAAGCACGTACGGATGTCGGACAGAATACATTAACCCGATTTTAATAGTGTTTCCAGAGTCAATCACATTTGTTCAACAATGTTGTGACAAAAACTTCCGTGGTAACAACTCAGCAGAGCGATCACGTAGCAATATCTGCACAACGCCTTCACTTTTACTTTTTTTTTTATTGAGATGGGGATAATAGCAATGTAAATTAATTTTAAGATCATCTACTCCACTTTATGATCGGATCACGTTCGGATTTGAAATTTATGACTCTCCGTCATTAAATTGCGATTGTTGCTCATCCCTAAAGTCTATTTATGGTTATGTACCTGTCTGCCCTAATCTGAATCAAGGAGATGGTACCTACCTTGCAATCAGCAAACAGCCGGTTGGAAACTTGAATATAATTGCCTATTATGGGTTACCAGCAGCGATCGTTGACTGAAATACTTGTACGCTCAGCAATGCGAATAAAATCCACTTGCATATGACTATCAATGGCTGCAAGGAAAAATTTTATATATTCCTAATTAGTGTGAGACCGGCTCTGTCGAACGTATCATTTCTGCAGTTCAAGATCAAAATGGCAATGACCTCAGCCTTGAAGTGCACCACAAATGGATAACGATAGAAGAAACCTGTTGAGATGAATACGGTTTTGATGGAGCAAAAAGGAGACTGATACCTAAATGGTGTGGCATTGATGTAGACAGCATCGAGTGAATGCCAGAGCGGGTAACATCAATGTCACCACCACATAAGTTAACTTATTTGATGTGGAATTCCTAGCTTGGTGGCATGAATGCCAATGTTTGTCGTGTTAGCCTGTGGAACATGCAGCAGTGCAAATGTCATCAAAAAGTAAATATATGCTTGGGAGAGAATATGATTCAACATGTTGAAAAGCAACATTCTATTTTGGGAAGAGTATCTTTTGTGGATGAAGCGTCATCGCTTGTTTCACAAAATATTCATTTTTGCAGTTCACCACGTGAATATGAATAGAGAGATGAAAAGATACTCATTTATTAGGTATTTGAGTGAGATTATGTGTGGTCTTCGAATTTTATTTTTATGGCAAGATATTGACTCTTTTATCCCCGAAAAATATATTTTATAGTTGTGTCGTAATTCACGAGCATTCTACTTCGTCAATCATCGATAAGCCTGATCTTAGCCAGATATACGAAATTTTAGATGATATAATTTCTTGAACGTTATCTCAAAATGAAAGCCCTTTACAGCGATGAATTGGTTGGCTATAACTTTGAGGCTTAGTCAATCATGGCGTCCATTTCCTCGCAACCTCACCATCATACATAGATACATCGTGAATGCGCAGGTCATCTCGAAAATAATTAGTGTTCAGTTGCAGATTATGACTGTAAACCGATCTGTGTCGAGAGCATCATCTAAGAATCGAATAATAGATCGAAAGAATCGAATAAGAATTCGACACTTACTTGGTCTGTAAGGGTGGAACAATCTCCTCTTTCGATGTCACTTCGTCAATATCCTTGCATTCAATTTCATTCCGGACCAAACGCTGCCATTTTATCCCAACGCTTCTTTGATTTTGTCTTTATAGACCCCATTTGTAGGATTCGCAGATTTGCCAAGCAAGATTAAGATGGAGCCCTCTTGCCGTTTTCTCGGATTCGACTCGAGTGAAGGATCAGCCGTTAAATTCCGAGAGCATGTCAGCGTACGATAGATCTCCCGTCTTCTTACTTACCATCTTTTTGTCATTCGTAACCCGCATGTTCTTGCCAACCTTAACCCACTTTCGTGCTGACTGGCACTCTGGATTTGGCTGGTTTTTTTTTTACTTGGCTTTCTCCTGGTCTACGACTAAGATTTTTTCAGCCGGATGTGAGCCCAGGTATTTGATGCTATTTGTTGTGGTGATGGGTTATTCTTTAATGTATATCGTGACAGTAAAGATATTCAATCTTTTTGAGGTTAATGCGTAGGGCATTACGTTCCAAAGCTATAAGGACTGTGTCATCTGCGTACAAAATGTTTCATGAAAGTTCTTTCTATTATATCTTCAGTCACCATGTCCATTACGATGTTGAAGAGGAATGGATTAAGGCCTGAATCTAGCTGAACTTCAACTTTTATGGGGAAACTGTTATACAGCATCTATAGTGGAAATACGTTGCACGAAACCACACTGATTTGTGGTAATGTTAAATATGTTTGTCAGTCTTTTACATAGAACTCTTTCCCATATTTTTAAGATAGGAGCTGTTGATGTCACGATAGTCTTGGCAGCTCTGTATATCACCTTTGTGCTTTTCGGCACTCTGATACTTGGCATCGAGTCTTCTGGTATCTCGTCGCTAATGCTCGTAAATTCGATTAAGACTGTAACGTTTTTGGTAGTATCATCTTTGAAATTGCCTAATTATTCGTTCACATTGCAGCACTTAAAACTTCATTCCAAAGACAAGTCCTTACATAGACATAAGTAGATACTAGCTGATTATAAGAAAGGCACACAAATTACCATCAAAATACTATTATATATCTTATGCAGAAAATTTCATAACCTACATCCATAATAATACCAAAAATTATTACCACCTATCGATACATCTGCACGCCAAAGTTAATGCCCTGCGGTTCTTGCTATCTTGTAAGTGGATCTGAAAAACTTTAAACCACAACACCTTCGGTGTATCTTTTTACTTGAATAGGGCATGTAATCATGCACACTAAACTCAACTGACTTCTGCATTCAACGCAAATGAAGATTTCAAAATTTTAAATTAGTCATTAGCACTATTATTATTTTTTTTTTTTTGTGTTTTTTGATACCTCTGGTGGCATACATACTTTTGGTTAAATCTCTCGACTAATGCAAGAAAAAGATTTCATTTGAAAGATACTAGATAGATATTTCTTTACAGATATCAAATAACCAACTACAGTCATTAACAAATTGCAACAAAATTATCAAGCGGCATGTCGTGCCAAGTCTACTAAAAATATCTTTTTATCTTTTCTTCTTTTCAGACTGAGGGAGCAGTAAAATGATTACAAAACCCCTGTCAAGATAATAACTCCCTGCAAACGATATAAAAGCAGACAAACACCTCTTGCATCATGGATAAAGGTACTGCAAGTTATAGGAAAAATGGTTCGAGCAATTGCTGCTCCCACCAGAGTATCTCGAATTCAGACTTAAATGAGATTAGTATAGAGTCACAAGAGCAACCTGAAACAAATGGATTAAAGTATCTACCTAGTTGGCCAGCGGTTAATTTGGAGTTCCATGACCTAAATTATTCAGTTCCCGATTTAACCAAAGGTAAGCACTATTCGAAGTCCTGACATTACTTTTAAAAATAAATATTGTTGTAAAGAGTAGTACTAGATAGTAATAGACCACTGTAGGGAAGCTTTGAAAAGGAGTTCTAGAAGTGGAATAAGATATCAAATGCGTCAGAGGAAGTAGTTCTGAATGTGCCCCTTTTATACACAAGAGTATGAAGCTGTCCAGGCCCGCCCACTACACGTCCACTCTATTAGATTTAGGTTAGAGAGGCTGTCTGCACTTAGACCAATAAAGGTCCATTGTGATGCCATAGATCGCACCATTTGGCAAGCCGGGATTAATTAAAACCAACCGAAGCTTTGGATAAAGCGAAGGAAGCTTGTAACGCCTACGTCAGTTAACTAGGTTGTCAAAGAAGTGGTCTCCTAAATGGAGCAGTCTTTTTTGGCAAAGCGATGAGTATATACATAGGATATGGAGGACAGTTGTTTCCTCTTCCTCGTCCCTACAGCTTTTGCAGAAATCATGTGGAAAGAGGCCCAGCCTTTTGGCATGATGGCCTATCAAACAGTGTTCTGATCTGTGATCGCTTCAACAGAACCAACTCAGCACTACGTTTCAGATCCAGCCTGTGCCAGATCTATCCTGAAATGTTGAAAGTAAAGAAATTCTCCTATCTGCAGGCGGAAAGCTTACTATCCCAAGTATTTTGCACTAACTTTAAAGTAGAGACTGGTTCCATTATTCGTGGGAGAAGAGGAATTTCATATTTCCTCGTAAAGGGGCCAATTTCTGTTTTGAGGGGGTTAACCCCTAATCCGTCTGGTAAGCCATAGAGCACATTGGAGGATATCCCTGAGAGAATCAGGGTGTTTTCCGGAGGCGGCGATACCAATGTCATCTGTATAGGCAACCACTCTGCATCCAGTCCTTTCTATGTCCAATAGTAACCCGTTGACCACTAGATACCACAGAAGAGGGAACAGAACGCCACCCTGACGAATTCCAACTCTAACAAGTCTTCTAGCCGATGCGCCGCCCAACAACGAATTGAGAATCGTGCAAGGCTGTCTCGACTGATTTGCCTTTGTAGTTCGCATATTTTAACGCAGATAGCATAGATATGCTGATGCTCTGGCGTAAGTGGATATTAATCAGTCTTTCTAGTGTTTTCAATAGAAGGCCGGAGATCCTTTGATTCCACGTGCAAGTATTTTCCTGCTTTGGGTATAAAGACAACTTCAACCTCGATCCATAGTTTGAGAACTAAGCCAAGGGAACACTATGTCTTCTGATTGCTGAAGCTCAGCTAGAATGATACCATCTGGCCCTGGGTACTAGTATGGTTTGAAACTGCGCAGAGCCCAAAGGATCTTTCAAGTATCCAACGTGAACGTGAACGTCTGAAGTCTTTCTGCAACACACTAATCGGCACGTACCAGTGTGGCTTCTAACCCGGATGATCGACGATCGACCAAATTTTCACACTAAGGCAGATCCTGGAAAAGACCAACGAGTTTCAAGTCGAGACTCGCCATCTTTTCATCGTCTTGAGCTTTACAAAGGAAAACTGATCCAGCTATGACGCGTGACGCTGGAAAACACGCGGTGCACTGTGCAATTCGGAACTATTCCAAACATGTACCGTTCCATGTGCCAAGGACATGCTTTACCATGTGACTTCTTCAATATCGTGCTGGAACAGATAGTGCACAATGCAGATGTTAACATAACTTCAACAAATCAGTTCAACTGTTGAGATACGCGGACGACATCGACATCATCGGTCGCTCCTAGCACGCGGTTGTAGAGGCTTTAGAGACTGTTAGCAGCAGTAACTTCGAAGTGCTTAAGGAGTTTATCTACCTCGGAGTAATGGAGATTCTGCGAACACTTACCCTAGGAAACCGTTGCTACTTTGGTTTGGCGAAACCAATGGGTTGAAAACCCCTAACTCGGAAGACGGAATGCAGGCTCTACACAACTTGGATCTATCTTCCCAAATCTTGGCACTAATTATACAGATATATGTTGCATCTGATCTTCAAGAAACGAGACAACTCAATTACAGAATTATCAGTCTCCAGATACATCGCGTACAAGATCCTAGAAGTGGTTTTTAACCGACTTCGAGTGCGCAACTGGCGGCAATTAGCTAAGAACCAGGCTAACTGGAAAGGCTTATTGATTGAGGCCCAGACTCACCCCGAACTGTAGCGCCACCTAAGTAAGTCGTATCGGAATGCAACTGGTAATACTAGAGATTAATTTTTTTTTGTTTTCACAAACTATATCTTTTAATTAACGAAATTGTTATTGCTGTGATAAATAAACAATAAACGTTGTACTTCAAAACAATTGACTTCGAGATGAACCTCTTTACAATTGAAACTTCCTAATATACCAGCTTTCCACCTGAGTGAATTGACCTTCGAACGCTATGAGTTGCATTAAATTTTCGCATTTATCGGGTGTATAATTTTAATTAACTAGTCAGCGTTGCAGTAATTACAATTAATATTCACAATAAAGTGGATACATTTGTTGTACATTTTTTAACTTCATATATGTACCAGTTCACTGAACTAAAATAAAACTGGAAACTAATAGGTATTTTAATGTGTCTCAGTCTCAGATGAGAAATAAAACATTAGAACTTTGATAGGTCCCTGCAATAGCCTACTAAATTGATGTTATCTTTAGCTGACTGATGTTATCTCATGGAACTTTACGACATTCACAAATGCTTTTATATAAGATAGATCGGTGTTAATAAATGCATAGTCATCTCAGTCATTTGTATGGATACAGATTACATGAGTTCTGTGTTGACAAATTCACTTAGATACACTTAGAATAATGACATGCCAGTTGCATTCATCATCACGAATATCGATAGACTCACTGACAATTGAATATAAATCTCAATCAGTTTTATCTCTATATTTACTTATGCAAACATTAGATACCTATATTCATCCTAAAATTCCACAATTAGAAATTTACTACCACTGTTGTTTTATGTACTTGTATTTAGGAAGTCAGCTTATCCTGAGAGGCATTCATGGCGAATTCAAATCCAATGAACTTACGGCGATTCTGGGACCATCAGGGTGCGGTAAGACAACGCTTTTAAATGTCCTTGCCGGTTACAAGTAAGTTAGACTACATTCACTATATGAACATTGTCATAACTAAAGCATACTTTCATTACAGTGTCTCAACAGCGACTGGACAGATCAATGTAAACCGTCGACCTAGACAAACCAAACTGTTTCGTCGAATGTCACGATATATTATGCAAAACGAAGTGCTCGACCCACATTGTACAGTACAGGAGGCTATGGTGTTAGCAGCTCACCTTAAGCTGGGAAACGAGTTGTCCATGTCACAAAAGATGGAAGTGGTAAGTCAGTTACATACATATGTATGCACACGCTTTATATACTATTCACATACCCCTTAGATCGATGAGATACTTTGTATGCTGCGCCTGAAAAAGGCAGAAAACACAATGGGTAACCAACTGTCGGGTGGCGAGAAGAAACGTCTTTCGATCGCTTTAGAACTGGTTAACAATCCACCAGTTATATTCCTAGATGAACCAACCACGTAAGTTAATCTAACAACAGAGTTTTGCATCAATAACCTTCACAACACTCTTTACAGCGGTCTTGATGATTTATCAAGCTCTCAATGTATCTCACTGCTGCGACGTGTTGCACACTCGGGTCGGACAATTATTTGCTCCATACATACACCCTCTGCCAAATTGTTTTCCATGTTTGATAAGGTGTATGTCCTTGCCGACGGCCAGTGTGTGTATCAAGGTTCCACAGAGAATATAGTGCCATTCATGAGTGCAATTGGACTGTCTTGCCCACTTACCTACAATCCAGCAGATTTCAGTAAGTTATTTTTTGTTTTTCGAAATACAAACATATTAACAAATAGGTAAAACGATTGCATTTGACTTTTCAATGCTGCATGTCAGAATATCACGTCAAATGTACGTATAACTGCGATCAAATTATTATTGAAATTTTATAGTGAAGTAATTGTTATAATTTGTAATGATAGACAATCAGTGATGCATACTTTGTAGAGTGTTAATCGAGTTTTTGACTCAAATGACTTGTACATACATAGTTGACAGTCTGTTGAGTTTGTTTTAATTGAAAAGATACATGCAATTGCAATAATGATTACTTCTTATCGCATTAGATGCAGCCGTTTGTATGAGTTATTACAGTAAATCACGCAAACTTACATATAATTTATTGGAATACGCAAATAGAACTAGTATCTGGTTTAGCTTGACCTTCATTTCCAACAATCGCACTGTTGCACAATCCTTTATTGATACGATTAAACAGTTCAAAGTAAAAAGAGGTGAGGTCTAGATGGAATTTGGTCCAACACTTGGAAGAGGATGCTTCTTGTCTATGATATCGGAGTCACGATGCAGTAATACATTTGGCTGCACGTATTTTTCGAGCGAATTGCTAGTAAAGCTAGTAAAGTAGAAGGGTTTGAGAACTTTACTACTCAATTGCTTTTTTATTTACTTATGTATTTACTTAGGTGGCGCTAAGGTCCGAGGTAGACTTGGGCCTCAACCATCAAGCCTCTTCAGACAGCTCGATCTTTAACCAGTTTCGCACAACAAATTGATTGAGGTCCCTTTCCACTTGAGGGAATGAGGTGTTCCTCTACTACGTCATCCTTCTGGGGTGGATTCGAAGACTCTCTAGTTGCAAGGGCTTTTAGAGAATTGTCCTGCCTTTGATTTTGGCGTATGAGTCCTGCACAATTCTTTCAAGAATTGTTGAAGAAATAGCATTAAAACGCCTCGCCTTGTCTGAATAGTTTTTCGACATCAAAGCTCTCGGTGAAGTCTTTCCCGACCTTCATGGAGCAGCGTACATGCTCGTCATCCTGCACAACCGGCCGAGTTTGGCAGCGATGCCAAAAGTGGAGATGGCTCTGTATGGTTCATCTCTATAGATGCTGTCATAGGCTGCCTAAAAATCGATAAAAGGTGGTGAGTATCGATTTGAAATTCCTGGGCTTTCCAAGATCTGCCATAGTGTGAAAATTTGGTCGAAGATGATATGGACCAAACAAATTGCTGACAAAAGGTTTTTACAGAGAATAGCAGATAAGATCTTGTATGTGACCGACGTTGGTGGAGACTTATACCATAGTTGGTGCAGTTTAGAGGGTCTTCTTCCTTCAGGATCGGACAAACAATGCCAAGGTTCCGTTCATCGGACGATATTTTGCAAATGAGTTAGTGCTTGCTACTTATTAAGTCATGCCCCGCTGCTTTGAATAGCTCGGCAGTCAGGCCATCAGCTCCAGCAGCTTTATTGGATTTCAGATTAAATATCGCTATCTTAACTGCATTCAGGTCGGATGGACGAAATTGTTGGTTAACATCGTCCAAATTGAATGGTTCATTCTTCCTAACAGTATCTCTCTATTTCCTCAATCGCGCTCTTCTCATGCTCCTTCTTTTTCCTTCTGAGAAGCCGGTGTTTATCCTTTAACTTCTGCTCGTAGAGCTCGGGAGCAGCTCTTCTATGCAGCGCCGCTTTGTATGCCATCTACTTTGCATTCTTCATCGAACCAAGGATTTCGTGGTGCTGCTCAAGAGAAAACTAGCACATCAGATGCAGCATCCCTGATGGCTTCTTGGCAGTGTAGCCACTGGTCTTCAGTCAGGGTTAGGTTAATGCATTGACGGGACGACAAGAGAAGCTTGCATCCTTCAAAACTTAGAGCTCCCATACTACGGAACCTACGAGAAACCTAAGGATCTTCAAGCCATTCCGAGACGTTTACGAATTTATGCAAATCTTTTAAAGCTGACAAAGTTCTTCTAAGTCTTAGAAGAATCATCGAGCCTGCTCCATGTATCATTTGCTGCTACTAGTGTTTTGTTCCCAATCGCTTGTCTAAGATTACAGCGTGGGATGTTTACTGTAGTGTCTGCCTCGTTTAGTTCAAGCGATGATCCTTTTCTTGCCGGTTCATCAGCTCTTTCATTTCGCGGCACACTTTTTGTCCGGGATCGCAACGAAGTCTTACATTGTGCTGCGCGCCAAGAATCCGTAGACTTCTACGACAGGATTCGATTTTATTTCAATGGCAGAAATCTCTTTTATTGTCGCTTGGCTGTCAAGTGTTCCCATAATTGCAGCCTGTTTAGCAGCTGTTGTCACTACCAAGACACTGCGGAAAATACGAATGCCCCAGCTCCAGTGTCGATCTTGGCGCAATCCGTGTAGATGGGTATCGTTGATCTGTTTAATGGTGTCTACTGGGAAAATAAATGACAAATGGTCTTGTAAAGTCTAGACGGGGAGTTATGCGCTCTGTGCATACAATATTGCCACATCAGACTGGCTTTCCAGCTTCCAGTTTGGCTTAGTCTAAGACCTCTACTTGCGACGGATTTTTATACAAAGAGGTGTAGGGCCACATTGTTATGGTTGTTCTCATTGTCCTAATGGTGCCAATGAAGGCCATTCTTTGACTTGCCACCAGACCAAATTACCATACGTCAGTATCGATCTTACTACCGTCGTGTAGCGCCACATGATGATTTTACGGCTTGGGCTTGAGGTTCCAGTTTAATTTCCTATCGAGGATGACTCCCAGATACTTGACCTAGTCGGAAATTTTTAGCGGAGTCCTCTCAATTGGTGCTTTTTAAATTCCGGTATTGTCCTTTTACTGGTGAAAAGGATCAGTTCTGTCTTCTGTGGATTAACTACTAATCTGCAGTTCTTGGTCCAGGTGGGGGGTTTTTGCCTCTGCTCGTTTGTGTTTCATTTTTTTTGTTTTTTTTTTTTTTTTGCATCATCGTGATTAGTCTTTGTCTTTATAAGGCACCCTACAGACGATCAAATTGACGGTTAACGAAATTGTCAACACAATACGTACAGACACTCCAACCACTCACTTCACAGAAGTGACACTTTTCCTATTAATTGCACATTAATGTTACCAATTACGTTGTCAACGCTGCAAGTCAAGTGACGGACATGAGACTCCAAGCGTTCGACTAGCCTAGAATTAGGTTGACAATCTATCTATCAAAGCGTCTAAAACATGGCATGTTGACACTCAAGATGATCGTGGGGCGTTTAAGACCGGATCCGGATTGCAATTTCTTCGAACCGACAGGAACAAGCTGAAGCCGTTGACATTAGTTCTAATCTCACTTAAATGCTGGAGAGGTCTACACAGCTTTCGGATAATCCACACGATTTCGAAAAACTTTCGATTTTTCACTTTCCTCAGAGCCACACAACTTCGGACCATGTCTTAATATCCACAAAACACCTGTTACCGACTTCAAAGGTAGAGCAACAGGAACACCGTCACCTGCTCTAAAACTTTTGGGATGAGCTGCGATACTTTCATGTGTCCTTTCCATGGGCCGACTTATGTGATGGCGATGCAGATGTAAGTCTTCTAGAAATGGTTCTAAAAATCCTTAATTAAATCATGGATCGTCGGCAAGCTATTGTTGCCACGACTAGAGTCTAGAGGCAAGAAATCCCTTGGCTTATAGCACAGGTGTCCATGGTATCCACAATCATGTAAAAGGTTTCTAAAGCTGAAAAAATAAAATACGTAGGATAACATGGACAAATAAGTAACAGGCAGTATGGTTTTCGTAGATGTGGTTCTATAGCTTTAACCTGCTGAGCTATGCAACCCACCTATGGATGGCAGCCATCGACCAACATAGCGATTGAGTTTGTAAGTTTTTCTTAGATACACATGTCGTCTGCAGAAGCTACAATTTTTTAATTGGGACCCGTTATATACAAACATTCATCATGTTCCACAGCAGTGGTCTCAGCACGGATACCCTATGGTCGCTTTGATTATTTATACTTAATTGCCGGCGATATGGACTTTAGAAGAGAAAGGCCTAGGTTCACCCTGAACTGTAGCGACACCTAAGTATAGACTTTCGGAAAAGGCGCTCACTTCACGGAACTTGGGTCTTGGGTAGGTGATTAGGCTCTATAGCCATCGTGATTTTCTCATTAACCTGGAGAGATTGTACATATATGTATGTACATACAACAATGTACATGCAACTGGATCCCTGAGGTTGCAGAGAGTAATACTACACTGTCATCTAAGAACCTCCTTCACGATAGCGTCGAACTAACTCGGACTTGATTTCAGTAGGGAATATTGCATGAGTGTTAATGAAAATGGTGATATCATCTCGTGGTATTGTTATCATTGTCACGGCCAGAACAATCCCTTGGAAGATACTGCTGGAGTTAGGAATTCTGATTGATTCATCCCAATCCTATATCCATCTTTGATTTTGTTGGTTCCTTATTCTTCTCTTCTCGCAAAAGTGACATCTAGTCACTGTTTACGTCTTCACTTACAAGTCTCCCGAGGATCTGCCTTCGAGATTTTAGTTCCAGCTGTTTGATTGGCTAATCCTCAAGGCACTCTTGGCGATAGACGCATGCATGCATACATATGTATATCATTGCCTTAAGATTGATTGCTGTGACTGAAGTTCGCCATCACACTACGTTTCCAATATATAAGCCGAATCGATTACTCTAGTCGATTACACTATGCTTCCCAAAATAGGTAATCCGTTCATAGATTTATGTACATTAGGGCAACTGTAGTAGTTTTTTGAGTCGACATCTTTCCACCTTTGAGCCCATGGCTTCTTATTCTTCTAAGCAATGAATAGCATTAATAGTAACTTAAACTTTGCCTGTACCGTGTTCTGATAATAATAATAATCTAAAATTAAAAACTCCTTTCCAGTTATCGAAGTTGCCGGCCGTGAATATGGCAATGAATTCCATGAGAAAATGGTTGCAGCTATTGAGAATGGTAAATGTCTGCGATGGACGCCAGAAATTGAATACTCCACCATAAGTGATTCCTATGAAAAGCTCAAATTCATCGAAGAATTCGAGGACGAGATCAATCCGAAACTTCTCAAATCCAAGTGCTCGTGGCTGTTTCAATTTCGATTACTCTTGCGCCGAATGCTCATACAAATGTGGCGGGATAAGGTAAGTCGTCTTCTACCAATTAAGTAGGCTGAAGGAGCCCCCTCTAAAAATATTATCTCACTTTCAGTCTTATATAAAACTGAAATTCTTTCTGACAATTGCATTGGGCATCATAGTCGGTGGAATTTACGATGGCGTTGGAAATGACGCGACAAAGGCTTTATTCAATTTTGGTTTTACGTTCACGATCATTATTGCCTATTTGTACCTGCCCATGATGCCTGTCTTGCTACAATGTAAGTGTGATAGATGACTGACATGTATCTTGGATAGATTTTGTAAATTTCTATTTATTTGCAGTTCCCACCGAATTTCGACTTCTAAAGCGGGAATACTTTAATCAGTGGTACCGTCTCAGTTCGTACTATCTAGCCATGGTTTGCTCAAAAATTCCATTTATGTTAATTCTTGCTATGATCTACCTGACAATGATTTATCTGATGTCCAACCAGCCGCTGGAGTTGAATCGATTTTCAATGATTTTTCTGATCTCCATCTTAACGGGAATGACTTCGGACAGCCTGGGTGTTCTTATTTCTTCAAGGTTTAGTATAGTGGTAAGTTATGTCCTGCTAATTAAAAGAAGCTTTTGACAAACTCTTCTTTATTCCAGAACTCCGTGTTTGTTGGACCAGTGATATCGGTGCCTCTGATACTATTATCTTGCTACGGTATTGGATACGGAAAGGAAATCTACATACCGACGTACTTAAGATTTCTGATGTCAATGAGTTATCTGCGGCATGGCCTGGAAGGTCTAGTAGCTGCGCTATATGGAAATGATCGATCAGATACCTTCTGTCCGGAAACGGAAATGTTTTGTATGTTTAAGAAAGCCAAATTCCTCTTGGGGATCCTGGGCTTCGATGGAGTTGACTATGTTTATTCAGTCACGTGTTTGGCATGCTTTTATTTGGTCTTCACAGTGGCGGCGTTTTTAATGATCAAGCAGCGTTTAACTTTCAACTCGTCGAATTATATCCCCGTGCAGTATATTGGGCAGTTCGTTAAGTCACATTTGAATTTTTCATCTCTAAAGTACTAAGTTGGTTTGATGGGTGGGTAAACGGAAGTGTAGCTTTAAGTGGTTTTAAAGTGATACTAGCATTAAGGTTGTTTCTTCAAGGAAATCTTTTCTTAATACATATACATGCATACATATATAATTTTTTACAACGAATTTGTGAATTTGTGTTTCATTTCAATTTTCCACTTTTATCCTTAGGATCGATGAACGAGGCAACTAACCCTGTATCCCAATTTTAGTTCCCTTCATTAAACCGATGCAGTTGAACAATAAGAGAAGAACAGCTGAAGAGCTGTAAAGAAGACACCTGGGTTTTTAACTTACCTCGACATAAGTAAATGTAGCCTCCACAAACGACTCTCTAATGGAAATCGATTGAATCTATGCAATAGCTGGTGCTGTAGTTTGCCCGAACCAAATGATGTGCCTTACACTGTAACTAAAGGACGAAAGTTATTCTTTACAAAACACTTATCCCATAAGACCCACGAACTGTATAAGCTGCACGAAGACATGGATCCAAAAAAAAGGAAGTCTACGTTCTTGATATAGTATAAAGGTAAAGGTATAGGTTAACGTGGCAAACTACTTTAGATGGAGTTACACTTAAAGCAGCAAGGATCCATTGTAATACCACATGGATGTCAGATTCCAAGAAAAAACTACCCTAAAAACCATCTAGAGGTTATTGTAAAGCACTGGAGGCTACTGATGTTGGCGTTGTCCAAAGAAGGGACAACCTGACACGTACTAAAGACGTGTAGTATTGTTTTCCCCTCTTCTTTATCCATACAGTTTCTACAGAGGAGGAGGCCTACAATGACAGCTACTATAATTTACGATTCAGCTTCGATCAGATGTTGGTTAAACAGGATTCCGAGATTCACCTTGTCTAATAGTTACGGTGACCATATTTTTGAAATCAAAATACAAAACAGAGCAAAAATAAAAATGAATTGAGCGCAAGCTGTTTTACAAGGACAAATACAACCGGAAACCTATACGTGTTTGGTATTTCCTTACCAAATTTCTTGTGACAACTGATTTCATCATTATTCGCACGTTTCTGTCTGTCAGCTGTCTAAAAGGAAAGAGCCCTATTGACAGAGGGTGTGTTCAGTTTGTACAGTTGCTTAGGGTCCGTTTGCATTAATCTTTTGTTCTCCTTTATATTTTTTTCTTTATTATTTGTTCGTATTAATATTTCAATTTAAATTCAAGAAGTTATTATGGAATACAGTAGAAATACAGAACACATGCTAAAATACAGAACATTTCTATGTTTTGTATTAAAAAATAAATTGTACAGAACAAAGTCTTCAAATACAGTACTGTTCTGTATTATACAGAATGGATGGTCACTGTACCTATAGTCTATCGTTTGTGACCTAAGCATTTTCCTGGAATGACTGTGTGCTGGCACCCGTAAGGTGAATATTGAATTGCTTAGCAATGTCATTAAGAAACAAGAGACAATCTAGGGTAGTTTTTGAGTTGAATATGACAGACTCCAGGGGCTTGATTGTAGCTACAAAATTGTGATTAAGTTAGCCACGCCAAGGCCTGAAAAATGCTGCATTGATTGAAAAAGCAGAAAGGAATACTTATATTTAAATTATTGGAGGAGACCTCCCACAGCCTTCGACCAGATGTCAAACGGATAGAACCAGTAAGTAATTCAAGGATGTAGTCCTCATGTGTTTCCCACTACTTTCTTACAGCAGTAGAAAGTCATAGTAGCTTTCTTTACACATCAAAGATATTAGGTTTCCAGCTAAGTGTTTTGTCAAGTCTTTTGTTAAGGCACATAGTGTTACATAGTTTCGAACCATCATAATACGAAATATTTTATTTCACTGTGAAGAGAACCAGTTTTATTTTTTTATGGATTGACAACGAGACTAGATCCATTAGTACATTTAGTGAGCTTAGAGAGAACGTTTTACAAAAAGATCTCTGAGAATGTCGTATTATTTACTCGAGACGGCTTTAGCAACGACGTCCTTTACAGCCTAGCCTTTCCAGTATTAAAGGAATACATTCACCGCTAAGTTGGTTCCAAAGAAGGAGAGGAAGCATCGCCTTGTGAGTTGATAACCCTGGTTGACTAAGGACCCAATCGGCGTCGCAATTCGAACGTGAGTGCCCCCATAACTCCAGGTTCAACACTATAAAAAGCTCCCTCGATATTTAGAAATACTACCAGATTGTAGTCATTGCAATCTAAAGACGCACTAGCGAGCGCAGTGTCGTTTCTGCTGATTCCATTTGCTATACGCAAAATATCATATAAAACAAAATCACTCGAAGCGCACTAGAATGAAACATGAACAGCAGACTTACAGAAGTTGCGGAGACCCTTTTTAGAAATCCAATCAAATTTGTATTTTAGAAAAATATTAGATGTTACTAGACTCTATTAGATGTTACTGAACTGCCCTTGAAAGTATCTCCTACTCCTATGGGAGAAACCTATGGTACCGCCGTCTTGGCATTTCGTCTTGTGGAATTTCTTTTTCTTCACTCTGTCACCTTTCTCATTCGATATTTCTTAATTGTATCATGATTTCTTTTGTCAAATCACTTACAGCACTCCATATCTCCACATCCATTGTGTCATATATTGCACTCTCGGGGATTGACAGTTCTTGGCCCGTAAAGTATCACAAAAGTCATCACTTTAGCTAAAAGCCGACATGTCGGCTGTATCTTGGTCCTCCATGGTGCTCCTGGTTATCGCTACAGCATCAGATAGTATACATACATAAGTCTTAAGTAATGTTGATGGTTTCCACGACAACAAACTGGTTTAAGAGCCAGTCCAGCCTCAGACTCTGGTCAATCCCAGTTACAACAGACGACATATCTATGGAACCAGGGATAAGTATCATGCATCGCGTCATCAAAGCTTCAGTACGAGTTATTCCAAAAGCCATTCCAACTAAGACGATAGATTGCTTTGATAGTATAGCATGATCTAGGTTTTAAAGAGAATACATACATGAAGCAGATCATCTCGAGCAGCGCCAGCCGAGACAGACCGCTTACACGAAATCCTGTAAACAACCGACGCATAAACTAGTAATGGTTTTATCATAGACATATGGATCCAAAGAACCTTTTTCGGTGAAAAGCCCCATACCTTGCCAAAGTACCCTTAGATTGCCAAAAACTGAGAGCGCCTTGGAGGATGTGTTTGAATTAATGTGCATGTTTGGCTTCATAAGACATTTTGATAGTGACTGCCAGTGCTTAGGCTTTACCGACAGTCTCTGAGCATAACCCCGAAAGTATAGATAAGGAAGTAAGGCATCGGACCACCAACTACATATATTCTAGTGGAATGAGGAAATAGTACGTTTTCGTGTCATGGACAAAAAGAAGTGGAAAAAATTTGCTGAATACATACAATCCATGCAAAACGTGAAAAAGGATAAGAAACGATGAACCAACACATTCCACTAATCACGTCGACAATGGCATTTTAATTTTTCGTTACACATTTCCCTCATTCGTATCAACCCCCAAATACTTACCTATTTGTTTACGAACATCGAACGAGTAAAGGATTATACTTGCAACCGGGTTTTAAAACTAAGTCCAAATGTCCTATCTTCAAATGCCTGTGGCCAAATGTCCTATGTCGAGTTGTCCCATGTACATTTGTACCCGACCCCGAAACTATGTTGCATACACAACGATTCTAGTTGCAGTCTTCTAGGTGCTAGAGAACCCCTGACACCTAAAGCTATGCAGTTGAAGTTTCAACTTTTTTATAAAATCTTATAAATTGCAATTTGGCAAGCTCTGTGTGAATCGATTATATTTGCATACGTATTACCAGGAGCCGTGGTACTCAAAGCACAAAGGAGTATACTAAAGTATTTTGTAAGATTTCTAGTTTATGCAACCCGACAAAACAGTTTGGAGTCTTCCAGGTACCAAGGAAGCCAGCAACGAAAGCATTTACTTCCAGTGCTGTGAGATGAGACTGCGCCCTTACCTAGAGACTAAGCCCACAATTGGTAAGGGGTACATCCTAAATTAATGCACCTGATGTCTGCGCCTTCAGCCAAGTGGCTAGTGCTATCGGGTTAGGTGTCGACTCAACCCCTCTCAACTGTGCAAAAGGCACTTTTTCAAGAAGCAATGAGCGATGAGCAATAGCGGTGTGGGGCCATACTTTTCCGGCTCGCACCTCAATTCGGGATTGCTAGTTTTCGTCTGCTCAGACAGTGCTACTACTGGGTGAATGAGCTCAAACTTCGAGAGGATCAGAGCCAAGAGTGAACTGAGCGTGTCGCTCCTCCACCTCATGTTGGTGATAGATGACGCGTCCATGAAAACTAGCTACCCCTTTAGTGAGGTCAGCTTGATCCTTAGGAACACTGACAAGGTTTCAGCGGGTGGTCGCGGTACCTCTAATAAAGACAAAGTCGGACCTTCACCTGTTGTCGGAAATATGTCCGCTTTGCAGGATCCACGACTCGCTTCTTCGACATGCGCCACTGTTAGTCCTGACGGTTCCGGAACAATCCCCACTGCACAGACTAAGCGATTTTATGCTCGGCTACTTCGAAACTCAGTCAACCGACTGTGTGCATTGAGGGTTTGCTATGCATACCGAACAGTATCAGAGGATGCTATATGTGTCATCGCGGGATTGCTACCAGCGGATATCCTGGCCATAGAGCTACAGAGGACCTACGATGCCAAAATTCAGGATCCCCATGCTTCAGTCAGAGATATCCAGCTAGAAGAGAAACGACGAAGTATTCCCACTCTACAAAGGGAAGGTGGACCCATCGACTCATACTATTTGTCCACAATGAATGGACCGAGACTACGGAAAAGTAGATTTCTACTTAAGCCAGTTCCTAACCGGTCTGCGAATCGTGCATGGAAGGAACCCGGGTTACAGGTATCTTTAGAAGAACTCCCTGGTATGTCAGAGTGACCTGGTACCCAGCAAAGAGTGAGATTCTACTGTACAGCTATCTCGTTAAGAGATACGCGGCAGTCTTCCACTGCCTTGGATCTCATTGTGCTGGATGCAAGTGATTTGATGGCTGCCTGACTGTCGATGTATATGACAATATCCGAAGCTGATAATGCATTAACCGCTAGCCAGTCAGCTGCTTGACGAATGGCAGTGACTTCGGCTTGAAAAACGCTGCAATAGTTTGGAAGGTTAAAGGAGAGGTGAATGTCCAGGTCTTCAGAGAAGACTCCAGCACCGACTCCGTCCTCGGTTTTGAACCCATCCATGAAAATGGACAGCTGTTCGTGGTACAGGACATCCCGTTGTGCCCATTCAGTTCTGTCTGGTAATGAGGAATTATAGTCCGTGTTGAAGTTGTATACAGTGGGCAGGTGGTCGGTGACCTGTGGAAGATGGCGAAGCATCAGTAATATTTTGGCATGTCCAACGTGTTGCTCCTTCCATTGTTTAGAGATTCTCAGCCTTATTGCTGAGCAGTCAGCCAATTGTTTGCTGACGATGTCGATTGGGAGTAAGTGGAGTATGGTTTGAAGCGCTACAGTGGGAGGGGTTCTCAGTGAGACATTTTCCAATATAATTAGATTGGACTTCTTCTCCAGACCAATACTTCGTACATGATAATCGGTTTTATTACCGTAGTGTATAGCCAGTGCATAGTATTTGGTTGTAGGCCCCAGGTGGAGCCTACTGTTTTTTTGCATATACATATGTATATAGGGCAGCCAGGGATTTCCTGGCACGTTCGACTATGTTTTCCCTCCAAAGAAGCTTGCGGTCAAGCTTTAGACCTAGGTAGCTGGCACTATTTCAGAGGATAAGGGGGTGCCTCTTAACTGTGGAAGATTAAAGTCAGTACTTCTCTCTTTTAGGGACATTGGAAAACGATTTTATAGAAAACTCATTGATATTCCAGCAAGCATACTGTAAGAAAATATCGGTAGAGACTGCCCAAGATTCGCGATTTCGCTACGGTGTCCTTCTATGGCATTCAAGACGTATCTTAGCGACCCTGTTCCGGGATCTTGATAGAAAAGGTGATCAAGACTTTCTTTCTCCCAATCCCAATCCCAATCCCAAACTATGGGCATGTTTTCTGTGACTACCTACAAGGGGATGGATCCCATGTGAACCTGAAGATTTGTTGCTGTTTAGATCTTTTACGACTCGGACTACTAGGCTTAGCAATAAGAAAACTAGGACTATATTTCAACTCCCTATGGAACCACACAATAAAGGGATGCGTAGAGCACCAAGGAGAGAAAATCCTTTGTACCAGTATCTTTCAAACTGAATCATACGCCATACACAGAGATGCGTCTAAATTAATCTTGACGCTCAAATACAGTAACCGTGACAGATATGTCACGTCAGGCAGCCATTTTATATAACACAACGTAAACTTAACTCAAGGACGTTATACGTAATACCGCAATAATTGGAGTTTTATCCTCATAGCGATACCTAATCGAAGATTAAAATGCAATCAACTGGTGCTATTTTCTAAATAATAAGGAAATTATTCGCGGTATGTATTTAGTTACAGTTATCGTAAATTGTATTGTTTACCAATTACAGTTAAATTAAAAATTTTAATTACTTTAGTCGGGCATTTATAAAGGCGAACGCGATACCTCCTAAATCAGTTCGAAAAAACTGTCAGCAAACAACAACGAAATGCATATTCTTTGCTTTATTCTGATTGTTATCCTTTTGATGGTAAGATATACACATACATACATATGTATCTAATACTTTACTTCAGTTACTTTAACTGTTTTCCTTTCTTTATTAGGATTTAGTGATGTCTAAGGTTATATTCAGCTTTGACCGGACGGATGATGGAATTGAAATATGCCTTTATGATAAGTGTAAGACTATTGAACTTGATAGAAGATAAATTGAGTCCAGAATTATAAAATGAATGTAATCATTTATTAAATTCCCCCAGTGTTGGTGGGGCTTGAAACTTTAAAATCGTGTTTATTTTAAAATGATTATGTGCAATGCATAGTTAGTACTTTATATCCAGCAATTATAATGGTATCCAAAGGGTAGCGATGCGAATATATGTGAGCACAAGCGTTCTCACGTTAGGCCATTACTATCAACTCCTGCTGTACACCTCCACGTAGGGGGCTACGGTGCTTACTAGGAGCTCGATTGAGAATTGAGTACCTGTCCCATTTAGTTCTTGGTGGTAGGGAACGACTTAAGGAGGAGAAGTGTTTTTTTCTCCACTTGCTCCAGGCAGCAACGAACAAATTCCATAGATGGAATCAACGCTGGCATCTACCAGTTCCAGTCAGGTCGACTCGTTAGTCCCTATATGAGCTGATTCAACATATTTGAATCTTAGGGATCTCCAATACTGAATCAGGATGTTGAAAAAGATTTGTTGGCGGATGAACCCTTAATGGGCCAATGCCAGCACTTATACCCCCAAACCAAGTTACTTACTATTGGAAATCCGGAGCCTTATCCAAGGGGTATAAAAGGGAACTGAGTTAGTTCTAGTGCATCGGGGTAACTTTCCTAGCATGGAAAATCACCTAGTTACGAAGCAACAACGAGCCTCGGATAAGGATGATTCAACTGTTGAAAACCCCAGCAAACGTGATAAGGACAACGACTTTCGGATTTGGACGTGGAATATTAGATCTCTTAACAGAACATGTGCAGCGAAAGAATTAGCCAATGCCCTAGACTGCTATTTTCCAGACATCAAGGCCATCCAATGCAAGTGCAATGGGACAGCTCGTATAAAAAAAGGATGATTGCTGTTGGGAACAGAAACAGGACTTATTCTGATGTAGATTGGTCATATGCAGCAGACTTAGGCAAGAGGTCTTATGACAATCCTAATATGTGGGCGTTAGTGCGTTGGATTACGGATCGAGGTTCAATCCGCACACAACACATTAAAACCGCCCCACCTCTCGTGAGCGTCTTGAGGGTATAACTGTAATGAAAAAGTTTCTCAAATTGCCCTTCGGACACGGTATTAGAAAATAGGACCCTATGACAAGACTATGACAAGCTAGTCCCTGAGTCCCATAGACCTGTCGCACCAATTATTTGTATTTTTTTTTTATTTTTTTAAGTCTAATATGAGTCCATGCCCCAACAGAGGACAAGGACGACGCTGCCACCAAAAAAAAATTCTAAGAGCTCCTCGACAAAACATTTGAAAAATGTCCTAAATATGATGTTTAAATCGTGCTAGATGAACGCCAAGATAGTTAATGACATCTTTGGTATAACAGTTGGCAAACATAGCCACGACATCACTTCTAGCAATGGACTTAGGCTTATAGAATATGCGGTGGAGCGTAACGTACGTAACTGTATTAAGTTTCCTCATCTCAGTATTTAAAAGGGGACATTGTCTCCTGCTCATGAAACAATCAACCAAATTGATCACATTTCAATCGACGTAAGGGATGCCTCCAATATTCTGGATATTCGAACTTTTCGAGCAGCCAACATCGACTAGGATCACTACCTTATTGCTGATGACCTCTGCCGAGTCTGTGGCGACACGGATGCAAAAGAGAACACATCTCACTTCCTATGCAAATGTTCACTTGGAGAACGACGAATGACGATGGGGAACGCTCGTTGCTCTATCAAGGTCGGTAATAATATTGTCCAATCAGATGGAAACACCAGTTTTCGATCATTAGTGTGGATATTCTATTTTTTCTAGCTGCCTGTTAATTAGAACTTGATCTTACTTACGATTTCAGTTATTCAAACTTATTTTTTCCTAATTTCTCGAGATGTCCGTCGACATCAAGTTTTGTTCCCCAATTCAAGCGACGGCGGTTTTTCTTTTGCGTCATATGGTAGGACAAGGGCCTGACCCTTTGCTATTCATGACAATTGTAAGTTCTTCTGTATGTTTGTCAGACATTCAGTTCATTCTACACGAAATGAAACATTTTTATACATAGACACATATGCATATATATATACATATCCTCTAGCCTATAGTTCCTTATATTGTAATCAATCGCAAAACTCTACTGATAAATTGTCTCAGATTTTCCTTTACGCCATTTGAAAGGTTGCTGCCTTCGCCTCCAAAACGTATAAACTCAGTTGCTAATAAATTCAAAGTGTATCATCACTCTACCATTCAGGATGGAAGTTATATATCTGTTTTCTGAACAGAGCTCTGTTGAAATTGTTGACTGGAGAGTGTCCAACAAGGCGTCACTATCTGATCATTGTTGGATACTCTTCAAACTACAACTATCTACTCGTGGGTCAAATATCTACTGGTCAAAATTCAATAGAATCATCTATAAAATAAACGATCGAAGCGTCCCGCCTACGGAAGATCCTGACCAAGACACCAACACCGGCATCCAATATCAGGAAAACTGATGGTACCTGAGCAAAGTCACATGAGGAAACGCTGGATATACTTCTGAGTACCCACTTTCCCGGATGTAAATCAATCTCCGGAAATGACCTACCCATTCCAGAGACGACATCGGGAATAAGCGCGGAGGAGGTGGGTAATATAATAGATGAAGACAAGATAGCTTGGGCAATTAAGTCATTTGCTCCATATAAGGCTATAGGAATGGATAACATTCGACCTGTGATGTTGCAACAGTCAGCGAGCCGCACAAACTCTAAAGACTTGAGACCTATCAGTCTGTCGTCTTTTATGCTAAAAACACTAGAACGTTTAATAGATGTATACATAAGAAACGTGATTGGTGATAACCATCTATCCGAATCACAACATGCATACATCTGTGGTAGGTCGGTGGATACAGCCATCCACAGGGTCGTATCAATCATAGAAAGATCCCTCCACTTCAAGGAATTCACTCTTGAGGCGTTCCTAGACATTGAAGGGGCGACGACCTGGTTATCCTGGTCTCGGGGAAATTCCCTTCAGTCCTAAGCGAAAGACTCAATCTCGCACTACTACTAGTGGAGAATTGGGTTAGCAGTAAAGGGCTAGGAGTGAACCCTTCAAAGACGGAGGTAGTTCTCTTCACTAGGAAGAGATCAATTCCTGCCTTCAGACCCCCAAGTATCAGTAGTACTGCACTAAGTATCTCAGGTTCAGCCAGATACCTAGGTGTAAGCAAGCGTAGCTTTCTATTCTTGCAAAAAGGCATTCAGTTTTAAGCCAGCTGTGGTGTACTGGATATACACGGCGGTCGTAAGACCCATTCTTACAAATGGTTCACTGGTATGGTGGACGGTACTGGAGAAGCAATACCAGCTTTCTAACCTCACCAAAATCCAGAGGCCAGTGTGCATCGGAGTCATGGGATCAATGAAGACAACACCAACAGCGGCAATGGAAACCATGCTTAGTTTTATTCCGCTTGATATGTACTGTGGCAGTCTGGCGGCTTAAACCGCTGTAAGACTGAGGGAAGGCCGAATGTGGTCATCGAGCCTGTACGGCTATGCCTCAATTTTGTCCCGATGGGGAACTACCAGCTGTTTGTCAGACCCCCACGCTAGCATTTGAAAGGAGATTCGCTATAAGAATTCCTGACAAAATGTACTGGAAATGCCGAAGAACCATGAAGAAGAAGGAGCTGGCGTTCTATTCCGACGGTTCTAAGATGGATGTTGGCACGGGAGCTGGAGTTTATTGTAAAATCCTAGGAATAAACAACTCCTTTAGAATAAACGATGATTGCAGCGTCTTTCAGGCCGAAGTCACAGCCATACAGGCTGCTAAGATTATAAGTGAGAGCAATACCGTTGGCAGAACGATTACTGTGTATGTAGACAGCCAGATAGCCGTTAAGGCTCTGGACTCCGCTATAATCAGATCAAGGCTTGTGAAGATCTGCAAATCAGTCTTGAATGAGATATCTAGAGCTAATGCGGTGACCATCTGTTGGGTGCCAGGGCATACGGATATCGTAGGAAATGAAAGGGCTAACGAACTTGCTAGGAAAGGGTCGGCGCTGCACTTATCGCGGGCCCTCCCGTTTGTAGTAACCCCAATCAGTTCCTTACGGAAGAAAATAGAGGATGAAGCTATCGCAAACAGTCGCTGGGTTCATCTGGAAACATGCGCAACAGCCTGGGCATCAGCAAGAAGAGATTAACTTCTCTGGTGAAACTGATTCGTTATAAAGCACGGGTCGTTTCAGGAATAATTACTGGTCATTGTGCCATTGGCGTCCACGCGGATCGACTCGGTGTACTACATAATGACTTCTGTAGAAGTTACAGGGACGAAGAAGAAATTGAGTCAGTTTGTCACCTGCTGTGCGACTATCCTGCTCTATCTGTCAGAAGAATGAGGCCGCTTGACAGATTTGGAGGGCTTGGGTAACGTAGATCTGACGGACCTCTTTAGATTCATATCATTATCTGGGTGGTTCCAATAGTGGACTTTATTAGTTTCCAGGGTTAAATCATTGGGCACAATGGACCCAAACTGTGGTCTAAATGAGCAGTGACAATGTCACAAGGCACCCATTTACCTAGCCTAACCTATATATCTGGAGATTTATATTACTAAGGGCACATGAATTCATGTGAATGCTCCTTCAATGTCTAGAAGAGTCAGAAGACATATGTATCTTCTCCTCCTCTTGATGGAGTTTCCAAGCCATTTAAGGCTATCTATATATACCTACATACCAAAATGTAGACGCATGTACGATATCTGACACACGTAAGAACTTGTGAGACGTGTGGTATGACGCATATCCTGCACCATACCTAAACACAAAAGCGACACTAAAAGGGACAATTTTAACCTTGGGTGATATCTAGTTCAAAATTGAATATTTTTTTTTTTTCAAAATTGAATATTTTGAATAAGAGCTCGGCAACTAATTTGTTGACGTTAGAAAATTTTTACGCCGCAATTAACACAATTTTCTTTAAAACAGAATTAGTGTCGGGTGCTAATTGCAAACGGAAACGTTATTAGGAAACCTGGACACGTGGTGTTTCTCCATTTTCCATGGTAATAAGTGACGACTGGTAAATATCAAAATCTACTAATTACAAGCTACTTGCGAAAATATAAAAAAATCATTTAACCTCATTGGTTGGCAACCGATGTTGAAAGGGATAAAATGAGATACCTAGGGCTTCCTTTGATTTCATTTCTTAGGATATGCAACGGTAGACTGAGTTTCAGTGCCTGTCTGTGTCATGAGTGATCCTTACTCATATAAGATGCGCTGGAAGAATCAGATATCAATTTAAGATAGATTGACGGATTAATCTTTTAATGAAAAGATGAAGTACTCAACCTCGATTCTAGGCCAGATAACATGTACATGTACAGTACCGAAACAGACACTACGCCTCGGATAAGTAATGCGCACAGGTTCACGACTTTTGCCTTTTGTTTCCAGACAAAGATTTTAGAATAGAAAGGCGCCTTTTCACTTGAAAAGCACGTACTGTACTATACTGCTTCATTATGGAAGACTATCCGGAAGTAACAGGACGCAAATGGCAACCTTATAGGGATATAACCAAAAGAAAGTCCATTGTGATACCACCAGCAAAATCGAGATAAACAGCATGAGACCTACATACATGGTGACTTCAGAAATGGGACAGGAGCTAGCTATTCTTCTGGCATGTCTGCCAGCTTCCCGAAGATATGAACAGTAAGAAGATGGAGTACAGTTTCTAGTGCAGCTGTAGGAGTTATTTTAAGGACGCCAGTTCTACCGAGAAAAGGATAGCCTTTGAATCTTCTCAAGTATTGCAGTTATGCTGTTCTTGTCAGGTATCATCCACCAAACTAGTACTCCATACATAAGGTTAGATCGGACGACTGGCGTGTATATCCAGTTAACCATCCGGGGCTGGTGACCCCTATTGAAGCCCAAGGCCTCTCTATATGAATAGAAGACAATCGAGGTCTTTTTGGCATGGTCTTAAATATTCAATTCCAAGGAAGGACACCATAGTGAAATCCTTGTTTTCAAAAGATTTCTCAATGATTCCTACCAACGAGTGTAGGACCACCTTTACCGATTTTCCCTTGTGATACGCGTGTTGGGATACCGATAGGAGATTACTATCTAAGAAAGGAGGATAGGCTGATTGGACGGACATTTTTAGGGAATGCTTAAGAGGTTGTACCACCTCTCGCTATGAAGACTACTTTGGCTGTCTTCCAGGACATTGTCATAATGATCCAAGGTAGACAACGAAAAGGTAAGGTTCAGGCATGTTTAAGCGAAACACGTGGAAACAACCTTGTAATGAATGGAATGGAGGAGGAACAAATGTTGCGATAGTACAAGATCACTGCCGTTTAATAGCTACTCTCCAACGAGAACCTAAGAACATCGATATCACTCAGTGCAAATGCACCATCAGTTAAGGGACCAAAGGTGGTACTTTTCAAGGATACCTAAAATACCTTCAATCTCATATCGCAGCTACTCAAGCAACACGGAGGATTGACTTAAAGTCCCTATGTCGTACGAAGATAAAGAGAAATACACTGTCGTATTGGATGTGACAATCGCAGGTACATCAACTAACTGGCTACTAAAGCAGATGAAGCTGCAAACAGGTACAGCAACGTGTCAACAACATCAGTGCGCGATCGTGTTCGGAGAACGCATTTCAGATCTCTTCAACTCATTCCCAATATCCTTGATTCCTAGTCAACTGCTGCTTTTGTCGAGTTCGGTACCAACATCGACCGAGACAATACTTCCGGAACAAAGAAAATTGTGCACTTTCTTGACCTGGTGGCTAGCTTCGCTCTGCACATGGTCTACCATTTGATTCAAGTCCATTAATCTGTGCGAAAGCATAGGAAAGCATTCGAATCATCATAGGTAGCATAGATATAATAGATAGTTTCTCTGGTATACCTATCCTCATGAGGCAGACCATGAAACCAATGTAGTGTCGAAGTCGATAAATAGCAGATGATGGTGGTTCACATTCGAGGTCAGCAAGCAACTGTCCTCTGCCTCTTCCCAGGATGTTGTTGTTTTTATGATTGAAAAATAAGGATAATGAGAAACATGTTGGTTTGATTGTTTCGAAAGGATGCAGTACAAAGACGAATCATCAGAGTTTCATTTGCCTATTCCAAAAGGCTCAAGTTATGGAATGAGAACTTTGCGATATTACACTCAAAAAACCAGTTTAGGAGAAGATATACCCGATTACTCATCATAGTCCGCAATAGTAATGAGATCATTACCGCCATCAAAGTACTGAAAAGCAACCCGAGGAGCTCTTAGGACCATCGTCAAGGAATGCTACTATTCCTTTTTATACAAAGTGTTTGGGAAGCTTGGAACTTTTCTCACAAATTCCCAAATGGTATACATATTATGTATGACACCTAGCATAGAACAAGACAAGAACATCGTCGATAGTAACAAGTGTGTTTTGTTATCTAAAATAATGTAAGACGCAATGTCACCTTACCTCAAGGACTTTGTCATGCGATCGTAATGACATCTGGTATATAATCAAAAATTAATTAAAAAGCTGCCAATTCATCGTTGCTAATTTACTTATTAGTGCTAGGACGAATTTCTTAACTAATTTCTGTATAATAAGCAAATTATCCGCGCTAGGTATTTAGTTACAGTGATGGCCAATTTTAAAATTTGTGGGTGTAAGTAATTTGTTTTTTAATTAATTCAGCCGTATATATAAGGCCGAACGTGAAACCTCTTAACCCAATTGAATTCAACGTTCATCAAGCAATAAGTAAAACAATACCAATAATGAACTATATTTGGTTTGCTCTACTTGTTGTTATCCTTTTGACGGTAAAATTTGATTTACATTTATTATGTCTATTTATTTTACTTTTTGTTCTTTACTCCCCTTAGGATATGGTTTATTCTGATGATAACATATTCAGCATGCAAAAAACTGACGACGGATATGAAATTTGCTTTCGCGATAGCTGCATGACAATAAGCTTTGATAACTGATCATAGTTTCAGTTGGTATTAAAAATCCATGTTATGATTTATTAAATTATCATTGGCTAGTTGAGCCTTGGCGCTATAAATCTGTTTTTGAATTTTAACGATTTTATTGAAATGCATAGGCAAATGGATGTAACCAAACTAACCATTGGTCACTGGTTTTTATCTATAAATGGCTACAGGTAATGGTATTATGGAAAGTAATTTCTTTCACGGCCCCACCTTTCGCGAGCGTCTGACAAACATCCAAGAGTATGAAACTTACTTACTTACTTAGGTGGCGCTACAGTTCGGGGTGAACCTGGGCCCCAACTAACAAGCCTCCAGTTGCGCACTCCAAGCTTGTTCAGGTCCCCTTCAACTTGTGCGCGCCACCTAAGGCGAGGTCTTCCTCTGCTGCGTTGTTCCTCCGGGTGTGATTCGAAGACTCTTCGGGCCGGAGCACTGGTGTCCATTCGCTCTACATGTCCTAGCCATCTCAAACGACTAATGCGCAGTTTTTTCACTAGGTAGATGTCGCTGTACAGCTCGTATAGTTCGTCGTTGAATCTTCTCCTCCAAAGCCCGTCAACGCAAACGGGACCGAATATTTTACGAAGAATTTTTCTCTCTGAAGTCCAAGCTTCAGCGCCATAAAGCAGGACTGGGATGATCAAGGTCTTATATAGAGTCTCCTTAGTTGTTCGGGATAGGGCCTTACTACTCAATTGCCTTCTCAGCCCAAAGAAACAGCGATTGGCAAGAGTTATTCTTCGTTTTATTTCTGCCGAGGTGTTGTTGTCAGAATTGATAGCAGAGCCGAGATAGACAAAGTCCCTTACTACCTCAAAGTTATAGCTGTCGATTGTGACGTTCTGTCCAATTCGTCGATGTTGCGTATCCCTTCTGGTTGACAGCATATACTTGGTTTGCCCTCGTTTACCGCTAAACCCATTTTGGCGGCTTCTGTTTCAATACTAGCGAACGCACCGGTGACAGCCCGCTGTGTTCTTCCAATAATGTCGATGTCGTCGGCGTACGCTAGTAGTTGCACAGACTTTTGAAAGATTGTGCCTCCGGTATTGGCTTGTGAGTTTCGCACAATTCTTTCAAGAACGATGTTAAAAAAATCACATGACAGCGCGTCACCTTGTCTAAATCCTTTTTTGACATCAAAGGTCTCGGTGAGATCGTTACCGACCTTGATGGAGCAGCGAGAATTTTCCAACGTCATCCTGCACAGGCGAACGAGTTTGGCAGGGATGCCAAAACTAGACATGGCTCTATATAGCTCGTCTCTATAGATGCTGTCATATGCGGCCTTAAAATCGATGAAAAGATGGTGGGTATCGATTTGGACGTCTTGAGTTGTTTCCAGGATCTGTCGAAGTGTAAAAATTTGATCGATTGTGGACTTTCCTGATCTGAAACCACACTGATAGGGTCCAATCAGGTTGTTGACGAAGGGTTTCAGACGTTCACACAATATGGCAGATAGGATCCTGTACGCGATGTCGAGGAGACTGATACCTCTATAATTGGCGCAATTGAGGCGATCTCCTTTTTTGTGGATCGGGCAAACGGTGCTGAGATTCCATTCATCAGGCATACACTCATCACACAAGAGTATGAAACAGCTTCTCAAATAAAATATTGCCCTTTGGAAACAACATTAGATACGAAACCAGGAACATTGTATCACTGACGGACTTCATTGACCACAGTCTCGTTGTATTGTTGTCGAAATTTGCGATGATAGTGGCCCAGAATTAAATTCGCGATTCTATGTTCCATCGGTAAAACAATCGGCCTCTTCATACCCAAATTCACTCCAAGCATAGCATCGATTCGTCCAGCAACCCTCAGAACTCCTTATTGTTCGTGGTAAGGCGAAAGTTTGTAGAGCGTGCTAGTTTTTGGAATGTTGATTTTCTCCTCCGCAGTCACTGTTTTAAGAAGACTTTCCAGACAGCGCAGAAACAGAAATTCAGGATCTGTTCTAGACGGATTGTAGCTTTTCTGTATGTTTTCAAGTATCTTCATCCACTGGTGCCACCTTGCATATCTCTACGTTTCATATAACTTTGGTCAAAAGAATTTTTTCTTAACTTCAAAACTTTTCCAAAAAATCCACCGAAACCTTTCACAGACTTGCTCTGAACTCCGTATCCTCGATCATCACATTTGCCTTCACTAGTATCATCGACGAGTGCAGAGCAGAAACAAAACCGGATGAAAGACACTTCCTTGTGAAACTCCAGCAGTAATTTACTTTTTTAGTTCCTTGATTAACACAAAAGTGTTTGTCTGAAAGGTAGGATTCTAAAGTCTTAAGTAACGTGTTTACACTTTGTACTTGAACCCTGCGTGCTATAGCCCATCGCAGTCCTTAGAGAAGCGCTAGGGTTCCTCTATTACATTGGTTATTCTATAAACGTTGGTGAATAGGGAACGAGTATACAATAGTGAGACATCATATAGTTCTGTTGCTCAAGTTACACAGGCTTGTGCAGTGATAGAGGTAGCTAGGTGTTTTCTCGTGAGCCTCTTTGTCGGCCGTATGATTCTTAAGAATCAGTGAATACACCTACCAATATTGACATCGATTTCCTGCCATTTTGTAGGAGTTCGTTAGTTCAACACAGGCGGTAAGCAAATTCTACCTACTGTTGGCTATCATTAGGACGTTCAACTCTCTGAAGAATCTTAAGTTGTTCGCGACCTATCTTGGACTGAATTTCAGTAGTAAAAATTGCTTCAATGGTCGGCTGACTGTCAATAGAAATGGTGCAATCATCTCGTGGTATTGGCATTATTGATACCATACTGTCTGCCTTTATCAGTGCCAGGACCAGTCAGGAAGTCGGATCAAGCTGTGTGTGTGTAACTCCTCAGGGAATATACCACCGCCCGGTCCTGTATCCACCTTTGACTTGTCTGTGCAGATATATATACAGACTTGTCTTTTATTGAATCCATTAAAGTCGAGGTATGCTGAAGTGTAAATACTAAATATTTAAGTACGATTGGGTCTTTCTTCATACTTAAGTCACAAAGTTTGAGTCCGTTCCCCGAAATATTGTTCTTTGGAGTGCCAGATCTTGCAAAGCTCTTCAACGACTTTGACACAGAACCTTATATTCGAAGTAATTATGCCAAGCAACCTCCAAGCTCGGGTATTAATTGATCTTTGTCCTAATCTGCAGGAAATGAAAAGAACCTCTCTTACATACTTTACAAGTCTCAGTGTATTTGTTATATCCATTTATACATTATGTGCAACAATGTATAGACAATTCATAATTAATTAATAATAATCAATTAATTCATAGACAATTCATGAAGAGCGGCGTATTTTAGTTGTGCAACTTTGACAACCTTCACCTTAGAATAAAAGGATCGTCGAGTTTTCAAAAGAAGTCAAATACCTGGGACTAACTCTAGATGAAAAACTCACATGGAACTCTCACCTCCCGAAAATTATAGACAAAGCCAGAATCTGCTTATGGACCAGCAGAAGTCTAATAGGTAAGAGCTGGGATATAAACCCCAAAATTATGCTGTGGCTTTACACAGCCATAATTGGCACTTATGAAGCACCAGAATAGTGCCAAAAACGAAGCAGAGGTCTACACAAGACAGGCTGAATAAACTTCAAAGACTAGCTGGTGTATTGACTACGGGCACTATGAGAACAACTTCTACTGCAGCGCCTGGAAGTTATCCTTAATCTCCGACGCTTATATCTTCAGATACAAAGAGAAGCTTTGACTAACGCCTTTATGCTCATATCTGAAAATGACAACAAATCCAAGCTAGCCCATCTAAACATTGCCGCAGAAGTAAGCAAAGATGAACTACTTGGAATTACCTTAACGGATGACTATCTACCAAAATTTAACTTCAGCCAAAACTTCAAGGTTACATTCCCAGACCGCCATAACTGGGAACAGTACAAACACACATTTGCTAGTGATTCTTATGTATAGTACAGATGGATCAAAAACAGGGCTGGAGTATACGGTGTCAATACTAGCCATTAAGGCATATGAAATAGCATCCAAACTAGTATGGGACTGCCTTCAACTACTTACATATGTCATTAACCAGCACAAACAGAGTTTAGCTCATTTGGGTGCCAGGACACAGCGGACATACAGGCAATGAAATGGCAGATTACTAGCCAGAAAAGGATCTACATCAACCTTCATGATGCCAAGACCATTCTGTGGATTACCTATTAGCACTGCAAAGCACTGCATTAAAAATTGACTGAAAAATTAAGCTCACCATTACTGGATGAAAACTGAAGGTAATAGACAAGCCAAAATGTTCATGCCAATCAAATGCTCTCCGAGTGGTGAAGCGGTGGTCAGGAACAAGGGCTCTCCATTAATATGGAAGAGACAGATCTAATCATCTTCACAAGGAAGAGGAGTGATCTGGAGTCTCAGCCCTTGACACTTTTCGGATCAGAGCTACAGGTGACCAGGGAGGTTAAGTATCTGGGTGTATACCTAAATGCTGGACTAACTTGGAACTTCCTTGTACGGTGGTACGAACGACATCAACATACACAATGGATGTGATCCTAAGTATTTATTAAGAAAGCGGCGGCGTCGACGGCTCTTCGTCTGCACCGGGATGCCAACTGTCACCGACGTGGTACTATCTATGGTCATAAAAAAATCCTGGATCTTGTGCATGGAATAAAGATAATGGGTGTTACCGAAAGGTACACAGGTATGGAACACTTCCGGAAAAGAAGATTGGTGATATAATCATCTGTACGGATGGATCCATGATAGAATGCAGAGCGGAGTCAGGTATCTTCTCAGAAGAACTAGAACAAGCCTGTCATATTACTTTGGGAAAGTTTACCTCAGTCTATCAAGCCGAGATGATTCCTCTGTTGCATGCATTGGATCACCTGAAAGAAGGTCAGGTTGCTGGCAAAAATATGGACAATCTGGAGCACTGGACAATCAATCAGTATTTATACGCATGGAGCGAACAGATATCAATACATCACTGGCGTTGGACCACTTTTGGTATGCAGAACTGGCGTTGTGGAATGAACCAAACGTAATGTTACGGTGGCCAAATTAAATCTCTCTTAGTTAAGTAGTAAGGCTTTCCAAAACAACGTATACTAAGATTTGCTTCGATGCCATTTGGACATACAGGAGGTTTTTTGTTTAGTTTTTCATTAGTCAGTCATCAAAAGATCTAAGGTCCTATTAGGAGAGCTATGTACGTACGTATGCATATAAATTAAATCTTCCAGAAAGTAAAGATTCAATTACCTAACTATATTGGAAAATATTCAACGAGTTGCATGTCTCAGTATTACTGGTGCACTGGGGACATCTCCCACTGCAGCGTTTCAAAGCACTCTCCACTTATTCCCAAGTGACATCGTCAGCCATAAGACTCAGAAGCTTCAAACAATGGAAGGAGCAACACATTGGACATGCCAGAATATCATTGATGCATCGTCATCTTCCACAGGTCACCGATCACCAGCCCCTCTGAACACAACTTCAACATGTGCTACAATTTCTCAATATCAGACAGAACTGAATGGATGCAACGCGACGTCCTGTACCAAGTATCGCTGTCAATTTTTACGGACGGGTCCATAACCGAGGACGGAGTCGACGCTGGAGTCTTCTCCGAAGACCTAGATATGTATATACCTCTTCTTTAACATTCCAAACCACTGCAGCGTTTTTCAAGCTTAAGTCACTGCCGTTCCACAAGCAGTTAACTCGTTATAGGAAGACATGCTCAAAGATGGGGCATCCCTTACAATGACTTCTGTAGAAGCTGTAGGAATGAAGAGGAAGAGAAGACCATCATTCGTAGGTGAATACCATTTGAATGATCTAAACCCTTTAGATACAAACCAGTAACCAATGGTTAGTTTGGTTACATCCATTTACCTATGCATTTCAATAAAATCGTTAAAATTCAAAAACAGATTTATAGCGATTTATAGGCTCAACTAGCCAATGATAATATCCTAAGGGGAGTAAAGAACAAAAAGACATATAAATTATAGACATAATAAATGTAAATCAAATTTTACCGTCAAAAGGATAACAACAAGTAGAGCAAACCAAATATAGTTCATTATTGGTATTGCTTTAGTTATCGCTTGAGGAACGGTATCACGATTGGCCTTATATATAGGGCTGAATTAATTAAAAAACAAATTACTTACACCCACAAATTTTAAAATTGGCCATCACTGTAGCTAAATACCTAGCGCGGATAATTTGCTTATTATACAGAAATTAGTTAAGAAATTCGTCCTAGCACTAATAAGTAAATTAGCAACGATGAATTGGCAGCTTTTTAATTAATTTTTGATTATATACCAGATGTCATTACGATCGCATGACAAAGTCCTTGAGGTAAGGTGACATTGCGTCTTACATTATTTTAGATAACAAAACACACTTGTTTAATACTATCGACTATGGAGTAGTAATGCCCTATTCCGAACAACTAGCGAGATCCTATATACGACCTTGATCATGCGAGTCCTCCTTTATGACACTAAAGCATGGACTTTATCTTAAGCGGATGAAGAAATCCTCGGTCATCTCGAGGGAAAAGTTCTTTGTGTCTGTATGTACGTTTGAAGATATGGTATAAAGTTTACGGATTGTACAAAGAAAAAACATCTTACAAATGATACAAACCTTCCAAAACAAGGTACTAAGATGTAGCGTCAATGCCTTTTGGAAGTATAACTCTCTAGCCATGCCGGTACGTACAGCATTCATCGAAAGATCTGAGGTCCTATTAGGAGAGCTATGTACGTACGTTCATACATATATAAATTAAATCTCCCACAAAGTAAAGATGCTATTAACACTTCAAAAGCGACCGATCTTCAAGTCTCACTTTTGCCGTTTGTATTTTCGCACTGACCTTGGAATTGAAAAAAAAAAAAACAAATGCATTCACAACAAATTTCTTCAACCTACAAGGACCAAGAGTTTGACTACGTGTATGTGTGTATATGCATAGGTTGCTACATACGAGTATATCCGTTTCATTCATTGAAAGTTTATAACCTATGTTAGTTTTAATTATAACTTTCCTTGGGAGGGAAAAACTCTCGTCTTTGTCCTTCCCGTGGGCGCCCGCCGGAACTTTAGTTTAGTGTTTAGTGTCAGCCAAGAATTTATTCGCCTGTGCATGTGCATACTCAATCGTGCGCTGTTGTTTATTAAGACGTAGGTGGGAGTAAACCCCTAAAATCCCACTTAAGGCAAGGTAGACATCGTGCCAAGAGCTGCATGCCCAGCGGGTAATAAAACAGTGCTACTCCCGAACGGTAACTATCGATGCCCAGGCGAGGTCGGTAGTATAAATGCCTTATCCTGGTATGTCAGCTCTGTCAGGATGAACTCTCCATTCCGTGGGTCCAAAATAAAAAAAAAAAACAGGAAATTAAAAAAAATTAAAAAATAAACGACACCAGCTTAGAGGGGATGCCCGACATTGGCTCCTCTTCGGAAGACGAGTTGCTAGGCTCCAGTCAGGAGTCATTAGTCTCTGGCTGGGATGGACTACTGTCAGTCCATTCAAACCATAAAAGACTCTGCCAGATTGATTAAAATCCTGTCCAAGGAACACTCTAGCCCGTTCTTTATTGAAAGGCCGGATGGGTCCTGGACGGACTCTTCTAAAGAGTCCCTGGAGCTTTTAAGGCAAACACAAATTCTAGGATATAAAAGTGTGATTCCTCATGCACCTGTGCCTCAGGCCGCGTAATCCTCGTCCTGGAATGGCATTAGGATAAAAATTACAGAAGTTAAAACCTCTTTATTCCGAAATCTGGAAAGCGTGGACATGAATCCGCAACGGATCTCAGAACCATCAGCTTATCCTCTTTCCTTTTAAAAACATTGGAACGTATCTTAGACACACACATACGAAATAACCTAGACCAATTCCTTCTATCCAAATCTCAGTCCGCGTATACTAAAAGGCGATCAACAGAGACAGAAGTCCACGTACCCTAACTACCTTCTTAGACAACAGCACTGAATCGATTCAGGAAGCTTTGATTCAACTGGGTGTGGAAGAGCTTATTAGCAAATAGATAGTGACTATGCTAAAAATAAGAATCATTCAATCGACCCACATCAGGTCCACCATATCTGTCGTAAAAGGAACTCCTTCTTTGGCTTATGGTAATCAACAAAAGGCTAGACAGAGATGAAGTCAAAATTGTCGCGTATGGGGATGATGTGGTAATACTGATATCAGGGATGTTACCTTCAGTAATCACTGATATAATGGAAGATGTCCACTGGATGTGGACTCTGCGTCAACCCACACACAACTGAACTAATGCTCTTTACCACAAAAACCAAACGCTTCCACGGCTAAACAACCAAATACTCTCCTTATACTCCAATGCCAACTACCCCGGTGTGGTACTTGATTCAAAACTTAATTGGAAACTAAACGTTGAACAGTAGGTAAAGAAAGCTTGTGTGGCCTTCTATGCTTACAGCAAAATCTTCGGTAATAGATGGGAACATCGCCCGAAGATGATCATATGGATGTACACAGTTGTGGTGCATCCTATGCCTTCACATGGATTGCTAGTCTGGTGGCCTGCGTTAAGGCAAAAATACAAAATCAAACTTATCAACAAAGTGTAAAGAATTGTGGCTCTAAGAGAAGAGCAACAGGGTTTATGAGAACAAGTCCTATCGAGGCCTTAAACGTAATATTGCACCTTCAACCACTCGACTTTAATATTATGTTCTTATCTTCATGCAGTGCGGTTAGATTAAGAGAAACAGGATGCTGGTGTACCAAACCTTATGGTCACAACAGCATCCTGAATCAGTTACCATGAGACCTGAGTGAACTTCAGAAATAACGTCACGGTCAGATTCCCAAACAGGGCGGAGTGGCAAACAGGCGCAGTGGCTAAAGAGTTCGAAACAACAATTTTCACCGACGCATCGGTATCACAAAACTCTTATCGAGGATGGAACATTGGTGATGTAATCATCTTTACGGAAGTGTCCATGATGGTTGGCAAAGCGGGGGCAGGTATCTTCTTAAAAGAACTAGAACTATCCTGTCATATTAGTCTGAGGAAATATATGATGATTCCTCTGTTGTGTGCGTGCGAACAGATATCAATACATCATTGGCATTGGAATGTGTTCATATATTCAATGAGTGCTCATCTGGGAATGAAATGACGCTGCTCTGTGTGAGAGGGCAACGAAAAGGCGGACTCTCTAGCAAGGCAAGGCTCAAACTGGGAGTTCTCTGGTCCGGAACCCTTTCCTACAATTGACAAAGGAATGGTAGAGCACCTAATTAACAACTGGGACTAGACGGAACAGAGAAAGTAGTCAACCGCGAAAGGTTGCAGGTAGAAAACCCAGAGGATGAATCAGCTTCTGTTAAACAGATGCAATGTTGACACGAGGAATCAAAGCCAGAGAGGAACTGTAGAGAAATCCATAGAGTCTTTCGGCCTAAGATGGATTGTGGAAGAGAGACGAAAAGGGACCCAGCACTGTGGTCTGGTTCTCTCGAATAATATATATATATATATATATCCCTTTAAGAAAATATTGTACAGGATCGATTGCATGACGCAGACGAAGATTTAAACGATAGATAACATTCTCAATTTACAGCGAGTGTGTGCCTTTGCCTAATTGCCAATTGCATAATATCTTAAGGTGGCAACTAACAAAAAGTATCTTCCTTTTATTTTTTGCAAACTATTCGCTGTATATACTTATATGTATGTATGTACTTATTTAGTTACAGTGACGGTAAATTTCATTGTTTTCCAATTACAAGTAAATTGAAAAAGTTAATTTATTTGAGTTGCCTTTATAAAGCCATACCCAAGACCTCATATGTGAGTTGGACTAAACTATCATCGAAACAATCACAACATGAATATTCTTTGGTTTGTTTTACTTGTTATCCTTTTAACGGTAAGATATACTTTTTTGATTTCTTTATGTGCATACATATATATATATATATTTCTTTTCTTTTAGGATATGGTGTATTCTCAGGAATACTTGATCAAGATAATTAAACAAGACGACGGTTCATACAAAGGGTGTCTTGGAAAAGCGTGTATAGTGATTGGGTGGGATTAATTTCAGTTGAAATTAAGAAATAAACGATATGAGTTATTAAATATCTCAATGAAAAATTATATACGAGTACATATGTTGCATTTAATATCTATAGAGTGCCAGGAACAGTTAAAAAATCTAGACCGTACGACTTCCTTATTTAGGTGGCGCTAGTATTTTTAAAAAGCTAATGTTGGCCTGTGAACCAACAAGGCTCTGCAATTAGACCGGTCCTTAGCTAACTGCCTCCAGTTGCGCACTCCAAGTCGGTTGAGGTCCCCTTCTACTTGTGTGCGTCACCTAAAGCGAGGTCTTCCTCGACTCCGTTGTCCCTCCGGTTTTGCTTCAAAGACTCTAAGAGTCGGAACACGGGTGTCCATTCGCGCTACATGTAATAGCCATCTCAAATGACTAATTCGCAGTTTTTTTTCTAGACCGACGTCGCTGTAAAGCTCGTATAGTTCGTCATTGAATCTCCCCGAAAATTTTACGAAGAATCTTTCTTTCGAAGCGACCGAGGATTTCTTCATTCGCTTTAGATAGAGTCCAAGCTTCAGCGCTATAAAGCAGGACTAGGATGATGAGGGTCTTATACGAAGTTATTCTTCGTTTAATTTTTGTTGTCATGTTATTATCAGAGTTTATAGCAGAGCCGAGGTGAGTTTTTCATCTAGAGGTAGGCCCAGGTGTTTGACTTCTTTTGAAAACTCGATGATTCTTTTATTCTAAGGTGAAGGTTGTCAAAGTTGCACAACTAAAATATGTTGCTCTTCATGAATTGTCTATGAATTAATTGATTATTATTAATTAATTATGAATTGTCTATACATTGTTGCACATAATGTATAAATGGATATAACAAATACACTGAGACTTGTAAAGTATGTAAGAGAGGTTCTTTTCATTTCTTGCAGATTAGGACAAAGATCAATTAATACTCGAGCTTGGAGGTTGCTTGGCATAATTACTTCGAATATAAGGTTCTGTGTCAGAGTCGTTGAAGAGCTTTGCAAGATCTGGCACTCCAAAGAACAATATTTCGGGGAACGGACTCAAACTTTGTGACTTAAGTATGAAGAAAGACCCAATCGTACTTAACTATTTAGTATTTACACTTCAGCATACCTCGACTTTAATGGATCCAATAAAAGACAAGTCTGTATATATATCTGCACAGACAAGTCAAAGGTGGATACAGGACCGGGCGGTGGTATATTCCCTGAGGAGTTACACACACACAGCTTGATCCGACTTCCTGACTGGTCCTGGCACTGATAAAGGCAGACAGTATGGTATCAATAATGCCAATACCACGAGATGATTGCACCATTTCTATTGACAGTCAGCCGACCATTGAAGCAATTTTTACTACTGAAATTCAGTCCAAGATAGGTCGCGAACAACTTAAGATTCTTCAGAGAGTTGAACGTCCTAATGATAGCCAACAGTAGGTAGAATTTGCTTACCGCCTGTGTTGAACTAACGAACTCCTACAAAATGGCAGGAAATCGATGTCAATATTGGTAGGTGTATTCACTGATTCTTAAGAATCATACGGCCGACAAAGAGGCTCACGAGAAAACACCTAGCTACCTCTATCACTGCACAAGCCTGTGTAACTTGACCAACAGAACTATATGATGTCTCACTATTGTATACTCGTTCCCTATTCACCAACGTTTATAGAATAACCAATGTAATAGAGGAACCCTAGCGCTTCTCTAAGGACTGCGATGGGCTATAGTACGCAGGGTTGAAGTACAAAGTGTAAACACGTTACATAAGATTTTAGAATCTTTCCTTAAAGTAAATTACTGCTGGAGTTCCACAAGGAAGTGTCTTTCATCCGGTTTTGTTTCTGCTCTGCACTCGTCGATGATACTAGTGAAGGCAAATGTGATGATCGAGGATACGGAGTTCAGAGCAAGTCTGTGAAAGGTTTCGGTGGATTTTTTGGAAAAGTTTTGAAGTTAAGAAAAAATTCCTTTGACCAAAGTTATATGAAACGTAGAGATATGCAAGGTGGTGCCAGTGGATAAAGATTTTTGAAAACATACAGAAAAGCTACAATCCGTCTAGAACAGATCCTGAATTTCTGTTTCTGCGCTGTCTGGAAAGTCTTCTTAAAACAGTGACTGCGGAGGAGAAAATCAACATTCCAAAAACTAGCACGCTCTACAAACTTTCGCCTTACCACGAACAATAAGGAGTTCTGAGAGTGAATTTGGGTATGAAGAGGCCGATTGTTTTACCGATGGAACATAGAATCACGAATTTAATTCTGGGCCACTATCATCGCAAATTTCGACAACAATACAACGAGACTGTGGTCAATGAAATCCGTCAGTGATTCAACGTTCCTGGTTTGCGTGTTCTGATCAGAAGGAGGCAACGTCACTGCCAACTATGTCGCATAATTGGTGAACTGCCTCCTGCTACGCTAAAGACGTTCACGAGGCCTTTCCCATGTATTGGGTCCAATATATGTTAGAGTGGGTCCGCAAAAGGCAAAAAGATGGGAAGTGCTAATTGCTGATCGCACACTCGCTTTCCACTAGCTCTTGTATTCTCGCACTATAATGGGTCATCGCAAGAAGAGGAATAACACAGATAATGGTACAAACTTTTGGGGATGCTAATCGCAAATTGCGTACGGAGATCGAAAAAATCGATGGAACCTGATTGAAGGTATACAAAAATACAAATTTTTGGCGTGACAGGTCCATGCGTCCCATAGTCAATCTAGCTGCTGGGATACCATTATAGGGCATACCCAGCAAAATATTGAAGAGGTATTTACAGCAAATGAATCAAAAGCTCGAGATATTGGTCTGAAGCTTAACGAGGACAAAACCAATTTTTTTATTTCGAAAAGCAACGCAACATCTCTCCATCGGTTGGAACAAAACATTCACCTACCACGGAGTAAATGATATCTCGAAGACTGACTAGGACTTAGTGGATATCCGACGAAGAATCACCCTCGTACACCGCTGCAGCTTTGCTTTGGTAAAGCAAATGATTTCAAAACTCCTGACATGAAAAACGAAAATGATGCTCTACAGAACATTAATCCTGCAAGTCTTACTATATGGTGCCTAGTGGTGGACGATAAACTGAAAAGTGGAACAGAAGAAGATTCCATTTAAGCGCTGTACCAAGACTTAGATGTCTTCCGGAAGTCCAAAATCGTCGACTACATTGGCTCAGGCACATTGAGCGAATGGACGAGAACGCTCCACCTAAGAGAGTTTTTGTATTCTAGCCCAAGAAGAGAGAAGAAAGAAAGATATCATTATAAGGATCAAGCACATAATCGCGAATGTCAGGATGGAAGGTCGAACTGCCAGCAGCGTTCCCGTTTTCGTGTTTTTCATACATTCTGACATATACCAACTCATTCATACAGAGTTCAATCAATCACTTTCCACATCTGCCAGTATTTGGTTAATTTTTTTTTGCCACTGAAGACCTATTATGATGTTCATAGTGGGCAATGTAAGGTATCTCTTGCAACAAATCTGTATCTTCACAAATCTAGTTCTTCACTAGCATTCGTGCTGTGTTGGTTTTCCTAACAATCCTTTGACGTGCGGGAAGGCGACATCCTTAATTGGAACAAGTCCAGCTCGGCAGAGTAGCAGAACTTTACTAAATCATTTTCATTATAAATAAAATTCATTCAACAGTTCATATGTATCATCGAGGCGACGCCATACAGTGATATCTTGTTCCCTTTCTAAAGGGTTTTTCAATAAGAACATACTAATTTGTTTTTTTAAATAAAATACAAATGAAATATTGGGATGAAATTTATTCCAGGATTAGTACATTTGTTGAATTTAAGTATGAAATTCGATCTCGTGTTTTATTATTTATTTTCGATACTAATGAGCACCCGATACTAATTCTGTTATTAAGTAGATATTACTGAAAAAAGTCAGGCTTATTGCGATGTAAAATATGGCCTTATTAAAAATATTCATTTCCTTATTAGGTATTAGAACAGGGGGTAATTGCCTTGTTCGGGAGTTTAGGTATGGTGGAACTTATGTGGAACTTATGAACACGCATGCATGCATGACTCGACGGTGACGTGAAATAAGGCTAAACTATTCAAATAAGAAAAAAACTTAAATTAGGTCTTAATTCGAAAGTTTAATATAGCCAAACAAAAATCGGTTGATGCCTCACAGTCGTAACATATTCATAGATATTCGTATTGCATTAGGATCGCACATATTGTGCACATATATACTCGTATGTAGGTGCAGTCAAATCTGTTTAATTTGAATATTTTGGCCCTCTTTTTGTGTTCCCTTGAATTGTTCATATGTATATAGAAAATAGAAAATACCTACTCTAATTAGAATACAGTTTGGTGTGACATGATAATTCAACTTGAAAAGATTCGATTGTATTCCATGTTCTTGGGAATATATGTATGTATGTATGTATCCCTAATGAAAGTAATTAGGTTCATTAAAAAATTCTGCGCGAAAACATGCATGTTTGCAGGATCATCAACTCAGCTATTGGACCAAGTTCTGTAAGGAAAATGACAACAAGAGCCACGCTACAAGGTGAAGTCCTATCTCTACTGCTTTGGTAGTAAAATCAACAAGCGTATGCAGACGACTTAGTAATACCTGCATATATAGATTATTCATAATGGAATTTGGTGGATAAAGCAGAACGGTTTGGGGGTTAATTCTCAGGAAACCGAACTTGATACGCGACTTCATCCCCTTACCCTGGATAAAACAGACTATCAGATGTCAGATGTCTTCTCCACTTCATTAAGAGTATCAACTGGTTCCCAAGTCGGTCAGTAATGTGATAGGTTTTGTTTATTTTTACTCTCTATTTGTTTTTTTTTTTTGCAAAAGCAGATTCATAATGAACCTTTAGGCCGCCATTCAAATGCCACGCTCCACCTCCTATGCACCTATCCGGCCTTGTAATGCTTCATTTATGGGCTTTTTTCTTCGACAATCTAAGCACTGGCGGTGGTTTAAACATAAATGGAAATCCATTTTTTCCAATTTAATTATAGGTGTGCTATCGTATAGAGAGTCATCATAGCCTATACCTAAGCATGCCTAAGCCAACCTCTAGCACTAACAAGCTCACTCTACAAGCAATTGCAAGAACCCATCTTATGCTAATTGTGCATCAGTAGTAGTAGAATTAAACTATGAATGCCCGTCCTAGTTAGGACTGGTGGGATAACTTCCATACCATGTAAAGAGATATAGCCAGCCAAGCAGTTGGAAATGACCTGGTAGAAAGCATACACCAACTTATTTCTAAAATTTGATGAGATGAATGGAATCTCAGGACTATTTGCCCGATTCACAAGAAACGAGATCTCCTCAATTGCGCCAATTACAGAGGTATCAGTCTCCTTAACATCGAGATCCTATCTGCCATATTGTGTGAACTTCTGAAACCCTTCGTGTCAACAACCTGATTGGCCCTTATCGTTGTGGTTTCAGCCCAGTAAAGTCTACAGTCGATTGAATATTCACATTTTGACAGATCCTGGACAAAACCCAAGAAGTCCAAATCCGATACCCACCATCTATTCATGGATTTCAAGGTCGTATATGACAGCATTTATAGAGACGAGCTATACAGAGATATGTCTTGTTTTGGAATCCCTACCAAACTGTGCAGGATGACGATGGAGCACACTCGCTGCTCCATCAAGGTCGATAACGATTTCACCGAGACTTTTGATGTCAAAAAAGGATTTAGACTAGGTGACGCGCTGTCATGCGATTTTTACAACATCATACTTAAAAGGATTGTGCGAAACTCACAAGCCAACACATATGACAACATAATTGGTAGAATTAAGCGGGCTGTCGAAATGGGTTTAGCGGCTAATGAGGGCAAAACCAATTAGGGACACACAACATCGACGAATACAATGTCACAATCGACAGCTATAACTTTGAGGGACTTTGTCTACCTCGGCTCTGCTATAAACTCTGATAATAACATGACAACAAAAATTAAACGAAGAATAACTTTTCTCAATGGCTGTTTCTTTAGGCTGAGAAGGCAGCTAAGACTCTGTATGAGACCCTCATCATCCTAGTCCTGCTTTATAGCGCTGAAACTTGTTCTATTTGCGTTGACTGGCTTTTTGAGGGGGTGATTCAATGACGAACTATACGAGCTTTACAGCGACGTCGGTCTAGAAAAAAAACTGCGAATTAGTCATTTGAGATGGCTATTACATGTAGCGCGAATGGACACCCGTGTTCCGACTCTTAGAGTCTTTGAAGCAAAACCGGAGGGACAACGGAGTCGAGGAAGACCTCGCTTTAGGTGACGCACACAAGTAGAAGGGGACCTCAACCGACTTGGAGTGCGCAACTGGAGGCAGTTAGCTAAGGACCGGTCTAATTGCAGAGCCTTGTTGGTTCACAGGCCAACATTAGCTTTTTAAAAATACTAGCGCCACCTAAATAAGGAAGTCGTACGGTCTAGATTTTTTAACTGTTCCTGGCACTCTATAGATATTAAATGCAACATATGTACTCGTATATAATTTTTCATTGAGATATTTAATAACTCATATCGTTTATTTCTTAATTTCAACTGAAATTAATCCCACCCAATCACTATACACGCTTTTCCAAGACACCCTTTGTATGAACCGTCGTCTTGTTTAATTATCTTGATCAAGTATTCCTGAGAATACACCATATCCTAAAAGAAAAGAAATATATATATATATATGTATGCACATAAAGAAATCAAAAAAGTATATCTTACCGTTAAAAGGATAACAAGTAAAACAAACCAAAGAATATTCATGTTGTGATTGTTTCGATGATAGTTTAGTCCAACTCACATATGAGGTCTTGGGTATGGCTTTATAAAGGCAACTCAAATAAATTAACTTTTTCAATTTACTTGTAATTGGAAAACAATGAAATTTACCGTCACTGTAACTAAATAAGTACATACATACATATAAGTATATACAGCGAATAGTTTGCAAAAAATAAAAGGAAGATACTTTTTGTTAGTTGCCACCTTAAGATATTATGCAATTGGCAATTAGGCAAAGGCACACACTCGCTGTAAATTGAGAATGTTATCTATCGTTTAAATCTTCGTCTGCGTCATGCAATCGATCCTGTACAATATTTTCTTAAAGGGATATATATATATATATATATTATTCGAGAGAACCAGACCACAGTGCTGGGTCCCTTTTCGTCTCTCTTCCACAATCCATCTTAGGCCGAAAGACTCTATGGATTTCTCTACAGTTCCTCTCTGGCTTTGATTCCTCGTGTCAACATTGCATCTGTTTAACAGAAGCTGATTCATCCTCTGGGTTTTCTACCTGCAACCTTTCGCGGTTGACTACTTTCTCTGTTCCGTCTAGTCCCAGTTGTTAATTAGGTGCTCTACCATTCCTTTGTCAATTGTAGGAAAGGGTTCCGGACCAGAGAACTCCCAGTTTGAGCCTTGCCTTGCTAGAGAGTCCGCCTTTTCGTTGCCCTCTCACACAGAGCAGCGTCATTTCATTCCCAGATGAGCACTCATTGAATATATGAACACATTCCAATGCCAATGATGTATTGATATCTGTTCGCACGCACACAACAGAGGAATCATCATATATTTCCTCAGACTAATATGACAGGATAGTTCTAGTTCTTTTAAGAAGATACCTGCCCCCGCTTTGCCAACCATCATGGACACTTCCGTAAAGATGATTACATCACCAATGTTCCATCCTCGATAAGAGTTTTGTGATACCGATGCGTCGGTGAAAATTGTTGTTTCGAACTCTTTAGCCACTGCGCCTGTTTGCCACTCCGCCCTGTTTGGGAATCTGACCGTGACGTTATTTCTGAAGTTCACTCAGGTCTCATGGTAACTGATTCAGGATGCTGTTGTGACCATAAGGTTTGGTACACCAGCATCCTGTTTCTCTTAATCTAACCGCACTGCATGAAGATAAGAACATAATATGAAAGTCGAGTGGTTGAAGGTGCAATATTACGTTTAAGGCCTCGATAGGACTTGTTCTCATAAACCCTGTTGCTCTTCTCTTAGAGCCACAATTCTTTACACTTTGTTGATAAGTTTGATTTTGTATTTTTGCCTTAACGCAGGCCACCAGACTAGCAATCCATGTGAAGGCATAGGATGCACCACAACTGTGTACATCCATATGATCATCTTCGGGCGATGTTCCCATCTATTACCGAAGATTTTGCTGTAAGCATAGAAGGCCACACAAGCTTTCTTTACCTACTGTTCAACGTTTAGTTTCCAATTAAGTTTTGAATCAAGTACCACACCGGGGTAGTTGGCATTGGAGTATAAGGAGAGTATTTGGTTGTTTAGCCGTGGAAGCGTTTGGTTTTTGTGGTAAAGAGCATTAGTTCAGTTGTGTGTGGGTTGACGCAGAGTCCACATCCAGTGGACATCTTCCATTATATCACTGATTACTGAAGGTAACATCCCTGTTATCAGTATTACCACATCATCCCCATACGCGACAACTTTGACTTCATCTCTGTCTAGCCTTTTGTTGATTACCATAAGCCAAAGAAGAGGAGATATGCCGCCACCCTGAGGAGTTCCTTTTACGACAGATATGGTGGACCTGATGTTTGTCGATTGAATGATTGTTATTTTTAGCATAGTCACTATCTATTTGCTAATAAGCTCTTCCACACCCAGTTGAATCAAAGCTTCCTGAATCGATTCAGTGCTGTTGTCTAAGAAGGTAGTTAGGGTACGTGGACTTCTGTCTCTGTTGATCGCCTTTTAGTATACGCGGACTGAGATTTGGATAGAAGGAATTGGTCTAGGTTATTTCGTATGTGTGTGTCTAAGATACGTTCCAATGTTTTTAAAAGGAAAGAGGATAAGCTGATGGTTCTGAGATCCGTTGCGGATTCATGTCCACGCTTTCCAGATTTCGGAATAAAGAGGTTTTAACTTCTGTAATTTTTATTCTAATGCCATTCCAGGGTGAGGATTACGCGGCCTGAGGCACAGGTGCATGAGGAATCACACTTTTATATCCTAGAATTTGTGTTTGCATTAAAAGCTCCAGGGACTCTTTAGAAGAGTCCGTCCAGGTCCCATCCGGCCTTTCAATAAAGAACGGGCTAGAGTGTTCCTTGGACAGGATTTTAATCAATCTGGCAGAGTCTTTTATGGTTTGAATGGACTGACAGTAGTCCATCCCAGCCAGAGACTAATGACTCCTGACTGGAGCCTAGCAACGCGTCTTCCGAAGAGGAGCCAATGTCGGGCATCCCCTCTAAGCTGGTGTCGTTTATTTTTTAATTTTTTTTAATTTCCTGTTTTTTTTTTTTTATTTTGGACCCACGGAATGGAGAGTTCATCCTGACAGAGCTGACATACCAGGATAAGGCATTTATACTACCGACCTCGCCTGGGCATCGATAGTTACCGTTCGGGAGTAGCACTGTTTTATTACCCGCTGGGCATGCAGCTCTTGGCACGATGTCTACCTTGCCTTAAGTGGGATTTTAAGGGTTTACTCCCACCTACGTCTTAATAAACAACAGCGCACGATTGAGTATGCACATGCACAGGCGAATAAATTCTTGGCTGACACTAAACACTAAACTAAAGTTCCGGCGGGCGCCCACGGGAAGGACAAAGACGAGAGTTTTTCCCTCCCAAGGAAAGTTATAATTAAAACTAACATAGGTTATAAACTTTCAATGAATGAAACGGATATACTCGTATGTAGCAACCTATGCATATACACACATACACGTAGTCAAACTCTTGGTCCTTGTAGGTTGAAGAAATTTGTTGTGAATGCATTTGTTTTTTTTTTTTTCAATTCCAAGGTCAGTGCGAAAGTACAAACGGCACAAGTGAGACTTGAAGATCGGTCGCTTTTGAAGTGTTAATAGCATCTTTACTTTGTGGGAGATTTAATTTATATATGTATGAACGTACGTACATAGCTCTCCTAATAGGACCTCAGATCTTTCGATGAATGCTGTACGTACCGGCATGGCTAGAGAGTTATACTTCCAAAAGACATTGACGCTACATCTTAGTACCTTGTTTTGGAAGGTTTGTATCATTTGTAAGATGTTTTTTCTTTGTACAATCCGAAAACTTTATACCATATCTTCAAACGTACATACAGACACAAAGAACTTTTCCCTCGAGATGACCGAGGATTTCTTCATCCGCTTAAGATAAAGTCCATGCTTTAGTGTCATAAAGGAGGACTCGCATGATCAAGGTCGTATATAGGATCTCGCTAGTTGTTCGGAATAGGGCATTACTACTCCATAGTCGATAGTATTAAACAAGTGTGTTTTGTTATCTAAAATAATGTAAGACGCAATGTCACCTTACCTCAAGGACTTTGTCATGCGATCGTAATGACATCTGGTATATAATCAAAAATTAATTAAAAAGCTGCCAATTCATCGTTGCTAATTTACTTATTAGTGCTAGGACGAATTTCTTAACTAATTTCTGTATAATAAGCAAATTATCCGCGCTAGGTATTTAGCTACAGTGATGGCCAATTTTAAAATTTGTGGGTGTAAGTAATTTGTTTTTTAATTAATTCAGCCCTATATATAAGGCCAATCGTGAAACCGTTCCTCAAGCGATAACTAAAGCAATACCAATAATGAACTATATTTGTTTTGCTCTACTTGTTGTTATCCTTTTGACGGTAAAATTTGATTTACATTTATTATGTCTATTTATTTCACTTTTTGTTCTTTACTCCCCTTAGGATATGGTTTATTCTGATACTGACATATTCACCATGCAAAAAACTGACGACGGATATGAAATTTGCTTTCGCGATAGCTGCATGACAATAAGCTTTGATAACTGATCATAGTTTCAGTTGGTATTAAAAATCCATGTTATGATTTATTAAATTATCATTGGCTAGTTGAGCCTTGGCGCTATAAATCTGTTTTTGAATTTTAACGATTTTATTGAAATGCATAGGCAAATGGATGTAACCAAACTAACCATTGGTCACTGGTTTTTATCTATAAATGGCTACAGGTAATGGTATTATAGAAAGTAATTTCTTTCACGGCCCCACCTTTCGCGAGCGTCTGACAAACATCCAAGAGTATGAAACAGCTTCTCAAATAAAACATTGCCCTTTGGAAACAACATTAGATAGGAAACCAGGAACGTTGTATCACTGACGAACTTCATTGACCACAGTCTCGTTGTATTGTTGTCGAAATTTGCGATGATAGTGGCCCAGAATTAAATTCGTGATTCTATGTTTCATCGGTAAAACAATCGGCCTCTTCATACCCAAATTCACTCTCAGAACTCCTTATTGTTCGTGGTAAGACGAAAGTTTGTAGAGCGTGCTAGTTTTTGGAATGTTGATTTTCTCCTCCGCAGTCACTGTTTTAAGAAGACTTTCCAGACAGCGCAGAAACAGAAATTCAGGATCTGTTCTAGACGGATTGTAGCTTTTCTGTATGTTTTCAAGTATCTTCATCCACTGGTGCCACCTTGCATATCTCTACGTTTCATATAACTTTGGTCAAATGATTTTCTTAGCTTCAAAACTTTTCCAAAAAATCCATCGAAACCTTTTAAAGACTTGCATCGTACGCTTGAAGGCTCTTAACTCCATATCTTCGATCTTAACTGCCATATCTTCGATCATCACATTTGCCTTCACTAGTATCATCGACGAGTGCACAGCAGAAACAAAATCGGATGAAAGACACTTCCTTGTGGAACTCCAGCAGTAATTTACTTTAACTTTTTTAGTTCCTTGATTAACACAAAAGTGATTGTCTGAAAGGTAGGATTCTAAAGTCTTAAGTAACGTATTTACACTTTGTACTTGAACCCTGCGTGCTATAGCCCATCGCAGTCCTTAGAGAAGCGCTAGGGTTCCTCTATTACATTGGTTATTCTATAAACGTTGGTGAATAGGGAACGAGTATACAATAGTGAGACATCATATACACTGAGCTACGCACCTGTGGCGCACGTTGATATTTCGCAATTACTTCAAGAAAGTTGGAAAAAAAAGATTTTTTTTAATACAGTTTTGTTTATTAATATAAAAATAAGTAATTCATGTTAAAAAAAATTAAAAAAGGGAGCCCTTAGAAGTAAAACATAAATTAAGGAAAATAGACAAAAACTTCATAAATTAACATTTTACATTTTCATTATTTTTTTTTTTTTTAACGAGTCCTTGTCCCTGTAATAGTGTGTATTGTCTCCCCGAACATCTAGCAAACCAGATATTTGCCGAGGCATACATTGGATTAAATTTCTTACGATGGTACCGTCCAAATTGTCCCATTCCTCGATCAGAGCAGATTTCAGGCCGCTCAGTGTGTCTAGAAGGGCAGGTTGTATCCCAATATTTTTTTTCAGCAGGTCCCAAACGTGTTCAAGCCATCACGTCGATTTCCACTTCTTGCAAATATTCGGTAACGCACCTGGCGATGTGTTGCAAGAAGTTTTCCTCCATAAATGGTGCGAATAGAACCACATATTCCTCCACTATGTTGGTGGTATAATACGTAGAGGTCACTGATCCTACCATGATGCACAGCCCGTGACGGAACCGCTCCAGAAATTTTCCCGCTGGGCAACTGTTGCCGAAGAGTATCTCTCATCTTATCATCCCCCCACTCTGCTACGTCCATCTGTTGAGCGGAGATGAAACCTGGAGTCATCAGTGGAAAGGACTCTACCCCAATCGGCCTCTGTCCAATCCTGGTGAAGATTAGCAAATTCAAGTCGACGTCGCTTATTGCGCTACGAGCAGGTCTTTTTGCTCTCAGGCCATTTTCTACTAATCGCCTCCTCACAGTTTGAGCATTCACAGCTGTCCCTCTAACAGTTCGAAGTCTATGAGCCAGCTCAACTGCTGTTTAGAGACGATTCCAAAGACTTTGAATCACCATATATCGGTCATCCCTTGCAGTAGTTACTCCGGGGCGACCTGATCCTTGGTGCGGTTTGTAGGAGTTGGTCTCTCTGTACCTTTAATGGCTTTTTTTAGCGTCTTCTTCGGTTTTCTTATCATAATATCGGCATAGCGCACGCCCCGGCCACCCTCAACTAAAGCCAGCGCACAGGCGACTTCTTCTGCCATTATTTGCATACTTTTTTTTACAAAAATCACTAACAACTAATGAATAATCAAATTAAAACAAATCCAGAACAATAAACTTAATGAAACACTTACGGGATCATGGAAGTCAAATTTGGCATGTCTCACGTCTGTAGGAAAACACGAATACAATACGGTCTTCTTCAATACGATGTGCACATCACAAAGAAAATTAAAAGAAAAACTAGCAAACAAATAAACCATTAAGCCAGTAAGCAACAATGTATAGACAATTCATAATTAAATAATAATAATCAATTAATTCATAGACAATTCATGAAGAGCGGCATATTTTTGTTGTGCAACTTTGACAACCTTCACCTTAGAATAAAAGGATCGTCGAGTTTTCAAAAGAAGTCAAATACCTGGGACTAACTCTAGATGAAAAACTCACATGGAACTCTCAGAAGTCTAATAGGTAAGAGCTGGGGTATAAACCCCAAAATTATGCTGTGGCTTTACACAGCCATAATTGGCACTTATGCAGCACCGGAATAGTGCCAAATAAACTTCAAAGACTAGCTGGTGTATTGACTACGGACGCTATGAGAACAACTTCTACTGCAGCGCCTGGAAGTTGTCCTTAATCTCCCACGCTTACATCTTCAGATACAGAGAGAAGCTTTGACTAACGCCTTTATGCTCATATCTGAAAATGACAACAAATCCAAAGATGAACTACTTGGAATTACCTTAACGGATAACTATTTACCAAAATTTAACTTCAGCCAAAACTTCAAGGTTACATTCCCAGACCGCCATAACTGGGAACAGTACAAACACAGATTTGCTAGTGATTCTTATGTACAGATGGATCAAAAACAGATGAAGGAGTTTGGGCTGGAGTATACGGTGTCAATACTAGCCATTAAGACATATGAAATAACATCCAAACTAGTATGGGACTGCCTTCAACTACTTACATATGTCATTAGCCAGCACAAACAGAGTTTAGCTCATTTGGGTGCCAGGACACAGCGGACATACAGGCAATGAAATGGCAGATTACTAGCCAGAAAAGGATCTACATCAACCTTCATGATGCCAAGACCATTCTGTGGATTACCTTTAGCACTGCAAAGCACTCCATTAAAAATTGACTGAAAAATAAAGCTCACCATTACTGGATGAAAACTGAAGGTACCAGATCACTGTACACAGGTCATAGGAAGACATGCTCAAAGATCTGGCTATAGAAACTGTAGGGATGTAACACCCTTACTGGACACTGTGCTATAGGAATACATGCTCAAAGATTGGGCATCCCCTACAAAGCACAATGGACCTTCTCTGGTCTAAGTGCATTTCCCATCGAGGGCCGGTTTTCACCAACCAACCAACCAAAGATTCAATTAACAATTCCGAAGCGTCTGATCTTCAAGTCTATTCACACATTCATTACATGTAGCCACTTATAGATAGAAATCAATGACTAATGGTTATTTTGGTTACATCCATTTACCTCCTATGCATTTCAATAAAATCGTTAAAATTCAAAAACAGATTTGTAGCGTCAAGGCTCAACTAGCCAATGGTAATTTAATAAATCATAAAATAGAATTTTAATACCAACTCAAACTATGATCTATTATCAATGCTTATTGTCACGCAGTAATTGAAAACGCAAATAACAACTCCCTCATCAGTTGCTGTAATGTCGATCTATTCTTCAGAATAAACTATATCCTAAGAGGTATAAAAAACATACAGTAAAGCTACAATCCGTATTGAATGGGTCGTATGACACCCTATCCTTCTTCCAATGCAGCCGTTATAAAGTGACCGTGGCCACGATGCATTTTGTACTGATCTACTAGGATAACTTCAAACGTTTGAGGATGTTGCATATAAAAATTTATCAAAATCGATTTTTTTTAAAACGCCCCCAAAAAGTGGGCGTGGCACAAACTGATGTACAGGTGAATTGTAGAGAATCTAAATGCCTAAATATTTGGTCTTAACAAAAATTTTGGTTTCATATAATTTAGTGAAGTTATGAAAAAGTGGGCGTGGCAGTGGGCGGAATAAAAAAATGTTTACTCTTGTACTATGAAATTTCATCCTCCTAGCTCAAAATTTAAGGCCCAACAGCGGGAACATACGGACGGACGGACGGTCGTCGCTTAATCGATTTCGCTATTGATGCTGATCACTAATATACAATACATATATACTTTATAGAGTCTATCACGATTATTTCTCTATGTTACAAACTATGTGTCAAACTTAATATACCCTTAGGATGGGGTATAAAAAGGTGGAAGTCTAAGGTTGCAGTTAGTTTATGAGACCAATGTTTCTTTGTTTTCAACTGCGAAATTACTAGAATATCATTTCACAATGATCATTGGGTTGGAAAGGTTGAAGATGTCATCATGGTAAACAATCGGTTGACTAAGAAGTATTTCCTATATCAACTGACACCATATAGCTTCAATTGCAGTTGGTAGTTCGCAATGCTGAAATGAATATTCTTGACATGAATAGAACAGTCTAAACCATTTCATCGCGTTGCGATATATAATAAGACTTGATATAATCACTACGAGCTCAAGGCCAATTTTAGTGTCGTCAAGGCATAGTCAGCACATGGCCGATTTTCTAATTCCAATTTTCTTGAGTTGGTGTTTAAGAGACCAATGACCAGTTAGGAAGTGCGTCAAGAGGTCTTGCCTTTATTATTGGTTATTGCTATAGAATCTCTTTCCTTCTTTTTTTGAGAAATCGATTAATTTCTTGGCTCGTCTTAAGCCAGTCAAGAGATGGACCTTTTTTTGTTCCCATTGATTTACCGCTTTATTTGTGTGGCACGGGCTAAAAGATAGAGAAGACAAGGTTTCGGGGCCAATAAATGGTGACTGGGCACCAACTTAGACTCAAAGTCAAAAAACATGCGAACTGCTTAGCTACCTGATCTTGCGATCTTTGAAGGTTGCTTCTGATGCACTCTTTGACACAGGCCTCGATAGCAAGACCTCTGCGTTAAAAAATAGAAGTAGAGTGACTTAATGGCGCACACAATGTAAAACTGGGTCTGAGTGTTTCGACTTCTACCCCATTTTGACATTTTTGAACCGTTAGTGTACCATCCAGATTGAGGTATCAGTTAAGGGATTTGATGATTTTGTCAATACCTGCGATTTGGAATGACAGCTTTGGATTGATTTTTTCGGCATAGAGTATGCGGTATACATATACTGCGGGTGGGGAAAGCAAAATGATTCTTTCAAGGATCTTTGTATGTCAAGCTAGGTTGGTGATTTTGTGCTTAGATAGGAGGTGAAATTTTAGGTGAGACCTTTCAGTTCCAAAGCACCAGTAGGACAGGTACGCATTGTAACCGTAATACCTACACAAGCACCTTTTGTAGGGCGGATCTGGAGTAGGCTTGACTAACCTTATCCCACTATAAGAGCGATTCGCAGGTTATTAGTAACCAAATACTTGCAGATGTGAAAAGTGATTGATCGAACTCTGTAGAGCAGAATGGGTTGGTATATGTCAGAATGTATGAAAAACACGAAAACGGGAACGCTGCTGGCAGTTCGACCTTCCATCCTGACATTCGCGATTATGTGCTTGATCCTTATAATGATGTCTTTCTTTCTTCTCTCTTCTTGGGCTAGAATACAAAAACTCTCTTAGGTGGAGCGTTCACGTCCATTCGCTCAATGTGCCTGAGCCAATGTAGTCGACGATTTTGGACTTCCGGAAGACATCTAATTTTTGGTACAGCGCTTAAATGGAATCTTGTCCAATCGTCCTCCTCACATATGGACCGAATATTTGGTAAAGTTCTTTAAAAAAAAACCCAAGATCTGTTCCACTTTTCAGTTTATCGTCCACCACTAGGCACCATATAGTAAGACTTGCAGGATTAATGTTCTGTAGAGCATCATTTTCGTTTTTCATGTCAGGAGTTTTGAAATCATTTGCTTTACCAAAGCAAAGCTGCAGCGGTGTACGAGGGTGATTCTTCGTCGGAAATCCACTAAGTCCTAGTCATTCTTCGAGTTATCATTTACTCCGTGGTAGGTGAATGTTTTGTTCCAACCGATGGAGAGATGTTGCATTGTTTTTCGAAATAAAAAAATTGGTTTTGTCCTCGTTAAGCTTCAGACCAATATCTCGAACTTTTGATTCAATTGCTGTGAATACCTCTAGAATACTTTGCTGGGTATGCTGTGTAGCCGATGGGGTGGGCTCGAATTTTCTTCTATTTTGATAGTAGTGCTCTTAAACTGGCTATAGTCAATAGATGGTCCGAATCTACAATTGCCCACCTGAAGGTGCGCATATTCAAATTGTTTGATGCATGCCTCGCATCAATATGCACCTAATCGATTTGGTTAGCGACTATCTTCTCAAATATATTCTCTTTACCGATTTTCGCATTGAAGTCGCCGAGCACGAATTTGACTTCGTACTCAGGACAAGCTCCGTCCAAAAGATTATAAAACTTCTCCTTCACATATAATGCTGATGTTATAAAATGAAGCCTTGATGCGTATCACAGCTTATAGTCTTGAAGTCAATAACTGTTGGCATCCCAACATGTGGAGCCTTTTCTGGCAGCTGTAATAAATGTCACAATACGCATACCGGATCGTGTTCAACGTATCTCTTGGACCGCAACAATATCTGCCCCCAGAGTGTACAGGGTACGTACATTCCAGGTGTACATTCCGTGTCTGTTTGCCTGTTGAAAGGGTCCATCATCGGAAAAAAACATTCTGTCAAAATTAAAAAAAAAAAACATCTCCCAAAGCCCACATTAATCAATTTACTTTTCCAAATAACTCTCCTATAAACTCTTTTCACTAACTCTTAGAGTATCCACTCTCATACATCTTCTGCGAATCCCTCCACAGCCCTTCTAATTGATATACCAGGAGTTTCTTCCTTGACTCAATTAAATATGGTACTTGTACTCAAAAGTCTTACAAACCTTCAATTTTCAGATCCAGGATAAACCTGAATCCCGCCATGTCCAACATACAGAGCGGGCAGTAATCTGATGAATCTCCTGCGAGGAAAAACATCCTCACTCAGGCAAGCATTCTAAATGTCCACAAATAGGTCCATTCTGGTTTTAATCGCCGCTTTCGGGGTACATGTGGGATCCCATCCGGTGGAAGATCCATGTATACGATTACAATGGTGTAAGGCTTTAGAACTAGGCTGAAGAACATCGTTTAACACTTATGTTCGACGCCAAGGACAAAGACACATTTTACTCAAGAATGTGGTGTAGGAGTTTCAATCTCGATGTATACTTCGCTACATCGGCCCAAGGCGAATAATCGCATCTACTCGGCTTTCTTCCACCGCATTAGATCACGACTATAATATTTGCGAGACCATCCCCATGACGCGAAAGAACTGCGAGAGATCGGTATTGTCATAAGTACTGCGACTTGGTTTCCGTAAGAATTACATTCCTGGATGAAGTGTAGAACTTTCGCGGAACTCAAAACTCGACAGACGATGCCTAAATCTTTGGAAAAGCCTAAATTTTACCAGCTCAAGCAGAAAAGTATGGAGCTTACTCCGACAACTAGGTAAGGCTAACTATATCTCGTTGTTTGACATCACCCCCGAGCTTGTTGCTAATTGAATAGTGGGAACTTCTAAGACTAAGCCCGATAAAAATCACATCCAAGTCAACAATAAATAATGCAATACGATATCTTAACTCGCGGACGTTATGCATACATAATTGCAATTTTACCTTTACGGTAATACTTAATTAAGATTCGAAAAATAATTAAGCTTCGTTTGCTATCACCCTTTCTAATTTGTTGCATAATAAAGAAATATTTAACGGTTAGTTAAGTATTTACAGCCAGAAGAACCTCATTTAAAATTAATTAGATTTCGACTGCATAAATATTCATTTGAGGTGGGTTCCGGTAAAAAACAACATTACTTATTTTATAACCTATGTACGTAGATGACTTCCGAAGTAAACTTGTCCCTATAGAATAGCTATAGTAGAATCAAAGCTAATGTAGTTGTGAATAAAGTCGTTAGACGTGGTACACTACTACCAATCCACTAAAAAGGCGACTAAAACCTCTGGGCCTCCTCTAAACTTTTCGCAAAGAAATGGTAATGATGACCAAAGTTAATCCACTGGACTTACCGCCCAATCATCATCTAAATAATAACCTGTGAATCGATTGTGTAGTGGAATAAGGTTAATCAAACCTACTCCAGATCCGCCCTACAAAAGGTGCTTGTGTAGGTATTACGGTTACAATGCGTACCTGTCCTACTTTTGCTTTGGAACTGAAAGGTCTCACCTAAAATTTCACCTCCTATCTAAGCACAAAATCACCAACCTAGCTTGACATACAAAGATCCTTGAAAGAATCATTTTGCTTTCCCCACCCGCAGTATATGTATACCGCATACTCTATGCCGAAAAAATCAATCCAAAGCTGTCATTCCAAATCGCAGGTATTGACAAAATCATCAAATCCCTTAACTGATACCTCAATCTGGATGGTACACTAACGGTTCAAAAATGTCAACATGGGGTAGAAGTCGAAACACTCAGACCCAGTTTTACATTGTGTGCGCCATTAGGTTACTCTACTTCTATTTTTTAACGCAGAGGTCTTGCTATCGAGGCCTGTGTCAAAGAGTGCATCAGAAGCAACCTTCAAAGATCGCAAGATCAGGTAGCTAAGCAGTTCGCATGTTTTTTGACTTTGAGTCTAAGTTGGTGCCCAGTCACCATTTATTGGCCCCGAAACCTTGTCTTCTCTATCTTTTAGCCCGTGCCACACAAATAAAGCGGTAAATCAATGGGAACAAAAAAAGGTCCATCTCTTGACTGGCTTAAGACGAGCCAAGAAATTAATCGATTTCTCAAAAAAACAAGGAAAGAGATTCTATAGCAATAACCAATAATAAAGGCAAGACCTCGTGACGAACTTCCTAACTGGTCATTGCTCTCTTAAACACCAACTCAAGAAAATTGGAATTAGAAAATCGGCCATGTCCTGACTATGCTATGAATGTCCTGTCATTTCTCGAACTAGATTCAAACACTTCCATAAAAGCTTTAGTTCTCCTTGTATTGCCACCTCCTCCTCAGCTCAAACAATCCAAAGCTTCATTCATGAACTTGACTTCAGCCAGTAGGCAAACCACATTACGTCTAAAGGTCTACATAAATTCGTAGTGCTTCTTGAGACTATTTCAAACACCTTATCACCCCAATTATCTTTAAAAAAAAAAAAATCATAATGTATTTTGTTTTGTAACTGGAATCCAATTTTTCAAACTCTACTTACCACCTAACACTGTTAGTAAACAAATAAGACACGGTTTGTTATTAAGTCACAGTTACGGTTCCAATTAAAGCCTCATTACAGTTAATTACACTTCAACCGCAATATAAAAAGTCCAACAACATATATTTTAAATCAGTTCAAGTAAAACCAGCTAATAAAACTCAATACAATGGGTATTTCTTGGATCCTTATATTTGCCACCATTTACATTGTCCTTTCCATGGTAGGATAATACGAAAACGTTGTGATTGTCTGGATTAATTCTTATTTTTTTTTTTTCATTTCTTAGGTGAATATGGATGATATTGACGACCTAACGCTTTTCGATTTTCCTACTGATAAGTTCAACGATCTTTCGGAATTCCTTGAATACGCTGAAATGTCCCAGGATCAATACGATGAATTTGTTGGTCGTTTCCGTGAAGCTGTCAGAAATGCCAGCAGTGTTTGAAAATTAAAGTTATTATAATTTTTTTGTTTTATTCGTGATTTTTCGTTCTTTAATAAAAGTTGTTTTAGGTAATTAGAAACAAATTAAAGTTATTAGTCACTGATCTAATTACAGCGAATTTTTGTAAATACACCTTAAAGTTAGAATAAAATGAACAATCTTCGGTAATTGCAAAGAAAGTACCATAAATTACGCTATCTCTTTACAGAGGTGTTATTAGGATAGTTCACAGGACATTTTCATGAAAATAAAATCCGCTTAGATCACATTGTCGTATCGTATGGACCACACAATTACGTAGATTCCAGAGCCAACGTCGAATTCATTATCTTTTCTTTGGCTTCAGTCTTCAGGAAGGTAATCTTATTTGGTCGAAGTAAAATATGCGATAAAAATGAAACATCCTAGTGTTCGATTGCTGGAATAGTTCCTGAACAGTTCTATCAATCAAACTGTGTGAAAATACTGATTCTTCCTTCCTCCCTTCCCTAAGAATATTAGAAAAAATTCTCAACTGCCTTAAATACTTATTTACTTACTTAATGGGCTTCCAACCTGTGAAAAGTCTCTGCCCGAGACACAGCTGCCTTCCACTCTCTTCGACTCTGGGCGAACTGCTGACATTCTAATAGCTCGATCATTAAAAATAGAAGGTTTGGTCTTATTTGTCGTCTCGAACCTGGGTGCTGTGATTTCAAGATCCTCTTTGCTGTAGCATTATTGTCCATTCGGCCGATTTGTTTTAGCTTTTTGAATTACATCCACATCTTAGTATAGCTCATAGAGTTAGCGTTAGTAGCTTCTCTTCCATTCGCCCTCTTTGCATACGGAACTGAATATTCGAAGAAGAATTTTTTTCTCGCAAATATTCAATATCTGCTCTACTTCCCTGCCATACAGCAGAACTGGCAGGATCAAAGTTTTGTAGAGCATGCCTTTCGTCTTCCGCGTTAAAAGTTTTGAACCCATTTCTTTCGCGAAACCGAAGTAGCAGCGATTTCCTATGGTAAGTCTTCATTGAATCTCAACTAAGGTATCAATCGTGGAGCTGATATTTACTCCAACGTAGGTAATCTCCTCTTCGAAGTTATTGTTGTCAACAGTGATTTTTTGTTCTAGGTGGTAGACAGATGATTCTTTGTTTGTTGACAACATGTATTTGGTTTTGATCTCATTTACTTCAAGGCCAACTCTTTTCGCCTGTTTTTCAATTAACGTAAAACCCTTTAAAATGGTACACTGGGAGCGATCCATGTTGACGATGTCATCTGCTTACCCCAGCTGAACAGATTTTTTTGAAGATAGTACCTTCCTTATCAATACCTGCCCTGCGCACTATCTGTTCCAGCACGAGACTGAAGAAGTCACATGATAGAGCATCACCTTTCCGAAATCCAGTACGTGTTTGGAATAGTAGAGGAATCGTTTCCGAATTGCACGTTGCACCTCGTGTTTTACAGCGTCACGCAGCACAGCTGAATCAGTTTTGCCCGAATCCCGAGTACAGCTCAAGATGATGAATGCTATCATATTATTCGGCCTTCAAGTCGATGAAGAGAAGGTGTCTCGACTTGAAATTCGTTGGCCTTTTATAGGATTTGTCTTAGTGTGAAAATTTGGTCGATCGTCGATCTGCCGGGCCAGAAGCCAGCTGGTAGAGCATCAGAGCCGGCGGTCTTCATATTGTTTAACTTTTTAATAGCCGAACCATTCTCTTCAAAACTGCGAGGAGGGATGGCTTCTTCATTGACTGGATGCGGGTTCTCTTCTTACCCTGTCACTCTCTCTACCTAATGCCCGTTCAGTAGCTACTGGAAATGCTGCCTCGGTGACTAGATTTTCTTCACTGTTTCCAAGAGCCTGTATTCCGGGCTTGAAGCCAGATGCCAGTTGCCTGGCTTTGCTAAAAAAAATCTGATGTTCCTATCGCGGAACTCTTCGATATTCTTAAACTGCGAGACTGTGTAAGCCCATTTCTTTTCTGTATATCTTCTTTATCCGAAGAATATACGACAGCTTTGGTGACCTGTTCATTTCTATTGTTCACCTGTTCTTTCAGCAGCTGGAGCTCAAGTTTAAAGTTCTCAATCTCACTTGCCAGCTTTTCACTGAGTTGCAACTCATTTCTTTCTTTACAGACTCTTCTGTATTTAGACTCCAACACTGTATTTTCCTTTATTGGTTAAAATGATGGTGTTCTTACCACTTTACGACTCTTTGTAAAAGCGTCACCTTCAAATGGTTCCCCCAGAATCCATGAAACCGACCTCCAAAAAGAGTGCATTTACCAGGTCACCGGACATACCATATGGGGTAGTTATATTATTTGTTTTATTCATTGCATGCCTTTTTAGATTAACTTTCTTACAAAATAAATAAATTAAATAAATTAAAAGAACTAAAATGCAATTGATGTGAAATCAGAATTCCTTTATCTTACGGCCAAGAAGATAAAACCAACAAAAAATGTGTTCCAAAGCCAAGGTATACCCATTTTATTAAATAGTGATCGCAAATTGTAACTAAACCTCACACCGTTCAAGAGCTGAACCAAATAAAATTTTAAATTCAATAAATAGTGTATGAAATTTACCATGAGTGTAATTACTTGTATTATTCGCTAAGTATGTATGTATTTGACTGATACGAATAGAAAGGTTTTTTCCAGGGATGGTATGTAGGCTTGAGACGGAGAATTGAGGTTTAACGAAGGCAAACTCTTAAAGAAGTTATTATAGCGCATAACTAAGTACATGGATACAACAAACCCCTCCAGTGGCTCGAAAATACTAAGCCTGACTGAATAAGACCTAATATCAAAGAACTGACAAAAAAAACATGGGGATGCAACACACTCTCCCATTGCTAACCCATCTACCATATATTTAATATTCACATATTTATTTGGCTTCAAAGTTTTCTTTAAAAAAAATCCTTCTTCATTGATCAAAGAGCTTCCAGATAGCGTTACGTGTAGATGCAGGACTAACTAACTATTAAACGAACCTATACATTCAATTCAAAACACTTAACTTTAATAAAAATAGGTTTATTAATAAAATATGTAGGTACATACATAGAAATATAACGAAGAAATCATTTCTTTTTCTTAATACTTATACTTGAAGTTCATTCGCAGTAAATATTGAATGTTTACCTGGTCAATGTCATACACTACAAATTCGTTGTACATAAACGAGTATTGGTTGTCTGTTATGGATTTACCGAGAGGAATTGTAACACCATCTTTCCTGAAATGCGATTGATTTGGATCCGGCATAATGCAACCCATACCGAATGTACTGTGCCTATCCTCTGGCAACTTAGTCTTGTAATTGGCCGATTTACACTCCAACATTTCGCCTAGAGCCACTTCGCAAAGCAACATGAAGCCGGTGGAGTTCTGTTTGGTGGTACAACAGTTGTTTGCCGACTTTGATACCATGTCAGCAAAGTAAATACCCTTACCGAACGTATACCTTGTATCAGGAGCTTCTGGTGATGGAATCTTCAAGCCATGCGACAAGATACCAGCGAAATTAGTAAGCCGAGAACCGTGCCACAAAAGTCGACGATTGTGTAATTTCTTAAACGGCTCGAACCGACGAGCTTCACCCTGCCGGGCCACTTTGAATACATCAACAATCTCCAGATCATACATTTTGTGGGTGTCGGCGTGAGTGTTCTCGACATATTTCTTCAACAAGGCGAATTCTTCACTCTTCTTGTCCAAAGGTTCAAGTGTTGTCTTTAGCTGATCGTAGTACTTGTCGATTGGATTCACATCGTTGTTGACATTTTTGGCCTTTATAAGATTGTAAGCGAATTCGATTTCCATCAGAGAGTCCAACATGGCTGAGAGATTGTCAACTTCTGTAATTGTATTCAACAGTGGAGGACTTCGTACACCAAAGTTATGAGGAATTAATGTATAAAAACGATTGGTTGCATCGATGAATTGAGTATTGCTACCAGCATTTTGAATGAGACCAACGATTTCAGTCAGGACTTTATACGCATCACTAAGTTGCTCTTGACTCAATTTGCCGAGTGGCATCTTCTCCATATCCAAGTCGAACTCCAACATTGTTCTTTTCATAGTATCGACATCAAACATCAGCTTTACCAAATCCTGGACAGGTTTTCTCAATTTGGACATAACTTTGGGTTTTAAATTAGGGTCCTAAAATAAGAAGCAAAGAACTAGAAGGATATAAAAACTACAATCCATGAGCTGAGAGATCAGGAAAAATGACGAATTTGGCCATAGAGGACATCCTAGAGACCTGAAAATGAAAATAAAATTGCTTGGCCTCCGAGACCCAAATCGTCAAAACTCCTTGACACCCTATGTGTTCAATAACTTACCATTTCACTCTCACAGTCATGAGCTTTATTCTCTAGCTCAATATCTGGATAAACTGCTGGATCATCCTTTGATTCAGTTGATTTTGGAATCGATATATAAGTTTTCGACTTTCCACTTTGTGTAGTCTTAGCACTGGTCGCTGGACTGGGTGCAATGTATTGAATAGCACGTGTTCTTACCACTTTTTGGACGTCCATAAGGAATGGATATTTTAATCTAAGTTTCTCTGAAATTACAACCAGATCCCTGTTGGGTTTTTTTATTGAATTCATGCACTTTTGCCGCTCTGCCGTCTGTTTATAACATAAATAGCCATCTTTCTCGAACAGCCATTTTTGTCCATCACAAACACTGCATTCCTGTATAGCACCAAATGCTAGCATATCAGCAAGTTGATCGTACAGTTTCCCTGAAACACCCTTAAATGGCTCTTGCTCATTCTTTTCGAGTAGGCTTACAATATCGGGTATCGACATTTTCTCCTTGATGTTGTCGCGAAATTGGAAAAGGCTCTTCATTTGGGATTTGACTTTTTCTGTAAGCTTCTTCTCCTCGGCGATTTTGCTTTCATCTTTTTTCTCAAGTTGCACCTTCTGTGCATCAAGATCGTCTTTGGATTTTATTTCGCTAAAGAAATGATTTTAAAACATAAAAATAAGGTCTAGTAGGATGGTTAAACTTACGGTAGAACAGCAACCGAACCAAGTTTAGCTAATAATGGAAAAACATAGCATAAAACAACTACATAGAATAGGTCCTTGCGAAACGCGAGCGTAAAATGGATTTTATCAAATCACAATAGGCTGACTACATATTTACGCCTATGTAGTCAGGAAATACACAAATCTGACGATTAAATTAAAAGCCAGAACTTACCAATAGTCTTTTTAACTCTTTCCTGGTCCTCGCTTCGGAGATTTACAAGATTTTCGATATCTCCAGCCGATTTTGGTCTGTGGTTTTCGAAGAAACAACTCTCGTGGTGCCAATTCGAGTACTTGCCATAATGAAAAACCGATTAATATAAAGGAACCACATTTAATTCTTCTCATGGTTAACTCACCTTAGTAGCAATACGAAGACTGTCCTTTTCAATGTTTGCATGGCATACGCAACATTTTGCCCTACCACTTAAGGCATACTCGGTTTTGAATGGCAACTTAATGGATGCCATTGTGAAATTCAATGCTCTTCTGGGCAGATCTCGTGCTAAATGATAACAAATTGAATGATTGCTTATTTTTATTCTGTACTATACATATTTACTACTATTATGTGTCAACTTCCAATAATTATGTACATCCCACTTACATGACTTTTTATATAACTTTGAAAACTTCCAGTCGCTTTTCAATAGATTTGCTGAGGATTCTGGGACGTATTTACTTTGGATTGGTATCTGAAAGCATAACAACAACATAATCTTAGTTCATAATGAGTCATTCTTCATAGACATAACTAATCCCTATCATAGGCATTATATTCGTAAGTAAGTCTCTAGGCCACAGCACAATCTGGTTGGTCAGCAAAGACTATACTCATAGCTACCACCAGGTTATCCTGATCGAAATAAAAAACAAGAAGAACCGGCAACGTCCTAAGCTAATAAGACTAAAATGAAATGATACAGTTTTCGCCCTCGAGCTGTTTGAGAAAGTAATCAGTGTTCATCGCCTCAGATGTTAGCCGGAATTCAAGCCAAAGCTAGTAACATTGAAAAATCCCAGGAGGACTTTAAAAGTTGCTATTACAAGCATAAGAAAGATGGCGGTGAGGGACATAAAAATAAAAATAAACCTCGCAAGGACTTACAGTCTTATGTCTTTTGTTACACTTTCACTTAGCTCTTATTGTTGGTTTAGGAGAGATAGTCTTTTTAATAACTATTCCGGTCACCCAAAGCCGTTGTCAAGTGTCATCCATTCATAAATTGTTCTAAACCGTAACGCTAAATTCATTTAATGTATTTCGAGTTTTATTAACTGTACAGTTTGGGTAAGTATTCGGTTGGTGTCATATTTCGAACATGCAATCGTATATATTTATATCGCCGCTCGGGTAGAAGTCGACGCCAAACGATCGGGGTTGAATTACGTACATTGGGCCTTACTAACAACCAAATCTAGTATACGGCTTAAGTATAATCTCCACATTTTCCAAAATGTACCAATAACGAATTTAATAGTCGGCTTTAGTGCTACTAAGGAGTTAAATTTTAATGTACAGAAAGTCATGTTTAATTTTACAAATATGTCATTAAAGACCAGAGTAATGCCAATGTACTAATTTAATAGCACGAACAATACTAAAAGGATTAGATTTGGTATCTGGAATAGTAAAATTATGCGTTAAATGGTAATTGAATTTAGCTGAAGCGTTATTCGATTTTCATGAATTTTAAAAATTCCTTAATCTTCATTATTATATACTGAAACACTTTACAGTAAAACGTGTTTTTCATGAATGTTTCATTGAAACAATTAATTACTACATATTTCGTTATACAAAGTTATTGTTTGATGAAAATAATATTATATTAGAGTTTTAAAAAGAATTGGTATGGAATCCAGTTTCCATTTAGGAGGGAAAAGGGAACCAACAAAGAGTATTAACTTCAGTGCATTGGTATCACCGCTTTATATGTATGAACAAGCGAAGAAAACAATATCAGCTGATTTTCTTTATTTCGACTTTCGAATGCCAAGTGTGTAGGCGTCTCCTGATATTGGTATCTAAAATAAACATTCAATTCAATTTTAAATTATAACCACTGTCCTCATAGCATCATGGAAGAAAATAAAAATTCAGATTCAAGTGCAAATATGAAACGTCAAACCAATATTATGTAGTAGATTCAATGAAAATGTAGTAAATTCTTTGAAAGAGCCAAGTTTAAGTAAAAGTCGACTATTAAAACATTATTAGTACACTTTAGACCTAAGTGTGTATTAATATTTAAATCGACACCTTTTTTAAGTCCCGACTAATGATTCGTTGTTAGTAAGGCGCATTATGATGGAGTTCGTTGCTTCACCAAAAGTGCAGTTTATTATTATGTTGGGTTGATGAAGCGACAATCACAAATTTGCATGTTATGACAGGTTAGTGTTGATTGTTATGGGAAGACTGGAGATGGTTTCAATTCGGAAGAGAATTTCTCAACTGTGTGTATCGCGACGGTGGTAAAATTATACTACGAAAATGGACAACAAAAAAAGTAAGATTTCATCATTTTTTGAAAAAATATCGGCTTCACTTAAAACCTTAGATTTGTGTTCTAATGTAAAAACAATTAAAGCACTTTGCGCATTAAATAATTGATCATATCCTCTGGTTGCCTTCATCGTAATTCATTTCTAATTTAATAATTTTATGTAATATAGGTACATCCTCCATTCAATTTATAAGCATAGACGAACAATAACTAAAATACTAACCCATCAGCTGTTTTTGACATTTCCCAAACTGACTTAAAATGTAGGGAGAATTTTCTTACCTACAAATCCAATTCACTGCCTTAATTTCCTGTCAAATCTTTATCTTGCGACCTTGACTACCTAATGCCTAGAATAGGGAACCTGCCGTCCCGTCAAATGAAATGAAAGCATAAGTGTTAGAAAACAGCGGCAACACTTATATGATAAACACAAATACTAACTACTACTCTTATTCTATTAATATTCGTGAATACTTATATGCTTCTTATATACATATAGTTGTTTCACTGCATATCATTTCAGACAATAATCAGTTCGATTTTAACCATAAATGAACCATACCGAAAATATAAAAATTAGTCATAGGTACTCAATTATGTATAAATACACAAACAATGATAAACAGCAATATCACAGAACTTAATCTCACGTACAATAGTCAAAGTGAATAGTAAGTAAGAAACCACTAAACTTACCTCTCTAAATAGAAACGAATTTTTTGTGGACACAGATTTGAATGTGAACAGTAAACGAAAATTATTTATTTATGTTAAGTCGGATATATTTAATACGAATAGAATGTACCGAATGCACTGGAACGTTTTATATGTACTTGCGCCGCTTATGTATTTCTTGATAAGAAATTCGAGAGCATCACCCAACGAAAGCAACTTTCGTCAAATTGACGAAAGGCGGGGAAGTACAATTTTAGAAATTAATTTTGTTTATACACATTTCTGACATTCTGTCATCTGTCACTTGTGATTTATACATTTTTGTAAGAATGGACACGTTCCGTATTCTAGGCACTAGGTAGTCAAACGTTTCTGATTGATCGAGAGATTCAGATTTGACAGAAAAGTAAGGCATTTATTTTTTGAGGTAGTGAACTGGATTTGGCGAAAAAATTCTCCCTACATTTTATGTCAGTTTGGAAAATGTAAAAACAGCTGATCGTTTAGTATTTTATTTAATGTTCAGCTAAGCTTTATACATTAAATGGTTGACGTACGATAAACAAAGTAATTAAATTCCAAGTGAATTACGGTTAAATTATTCACAATTCGAGGCAACCAGAGGATATGATCAATTCCTTAATGCCTGAAGTGTTTTTTACATTAAAACACAAGTCTAAGGATTTAAGTGTAGCGGAAATTCTTTCAAAAAATAAAGAAACCTTGTTTTCTTTGCTGCCGATTTTTTGCACTTAAGCATTCTTTACAATTTTCTTTTCTATACATTAACAGACCTATTGCTGATATTCTGGCATCACGTCACTTTTTACTTAGACAGAATAATAAAATAAAATAAAGCGTTATGTCGAAGATTCATGCAGTTTCAAGATTCCTTAACAACCGAGGACAGCTTCATTTACTAAATTAGGTAGGGCTGAGTTAAAAGTGGCTCCCAGTTATCGTCAGTACACTTCACTAACACTAGTGGTATGCATGTTGTTATACCACCTGGATCACATACTTCTCCATTCCTGTATCTACATACATATGCATATTCTAGGGTAAGGTGAAAAGTTCTCGGCCTGACGCAGAGATGGCGTTCCAATCAGCAACAATTTATGTTTCCTGCATGGGTGCACTTTTCATTAAACTCGGGAAAACTCCGGGATTTGGGATACGATTTGATCAGCCATCCCCCTATTTACCTGATTTGGCACCCTCAGACTTCCATTTGTTCCCAAACTTTAAGAAATTTGTTTCGCGCTTCGCATCCAATGCAGAAGTTGAGAGGGCCGTAGATGAATATTTTCACAGCCTTCCCGACTCTCCCTTCCGAGAAGGAATACTGATGTTAAAAAAACGCTGGACCAAGTGTGTTGAAGTCAAGGAAGATTATGTAGAAAAATAAAATCATTTTTTAACTGAAAATCGCAGTCTTTCATTGTCAGGCCGAGAACTTTTCACCTTGCCCTCGTATCTATGGGGTAAGTATTGGTTTCGCGAAAAATTTCGAATTCGAGATTCTAATCAAACTTGACATTACTATGATTGAGAAGTTAAAAAAATGTGGGTCTGTCAATTCTACCTGCACGAATTCTTTTCAAACTTCTTATCTGGAGTCTATAGGGCCACAATTAGAACCGAAATCGGAATTATCATACACTGCGTATAAACACTCTTCAACGTAGAGAATTCATATCAGTCCTTTAGTATGAAAAATTAGAATAGATACTGCCAGGAATTTAGAAAGAAAAACCAAAAAATAAAAATAAAAATGTTACGTATACGACATCGAACTAAGTATGTATTGTACATGCAAGTGTGTGTATATTCAAATTATTTATTATTATTTAAACTTATTTAACGCCTTTAAAAACACTATCGGATTCAGATGATGACCATAGTTCAGTCAAAATGTTAATGTTATAAAATATTAGCTTCCAGTGGAAATTAGTGGTCCAGAATGTTATTTTTGCCATAAAAGAAAGATTACCGACAATACCAGCAATGAAAAAAACAAGAAGAACCAGTAAGCAAATTTAGTTCAGAGGTTCGTCTACCAGGATAGTCACTCAGCGTTAACCATTCCTATTGAAATCAAGCAACGAACCAACTGCTATTCTTGAAATAAAACTAAAATTAGGCCTATGGAGATACACAATCACTTTCTTGTTACAATACTAATAAAGGAGTACAAGGTCTCCAGTGTTTACAATTCTATATCCAACAAATAAAGATCACGCCAAGTAAGAGAACCATCTCTAAAGGAAAACCCTGCTTATCAAGGCAATGACAAATTTATGAAAGTGGTGGGACAAAAATTTAGTAACAGGCGTTCCAGAAAAATTCAGTGCTTTATTGGAAATTCAGTGTGTTTCCATTGGAAAAGTAGTTGATTCCGATTCTGGAAGTGAGTTTTACGGTGTTAATAAAATGCAGATAAATACGTTGTCGTCGGCGCAATGAAAATCTGAAAAGACCACGAAAGGAAAACTCACAATAAGTGGGTGGGAAGTCGAATGTTAAACCAAATATCCTATCTGACAACGAAAAATATCAAAAATTCATTGTGTGTCTTCTCCACATTTCCATTAATTCATGTTCTGATATTGCTGCTAGTGAGTCTATTCTTGCCAGGAAAGTATCGAAGACCTCTACAGTTGATTAGAATGAGTTTAAAAGATTAGTTAAAGTTGCAGTACAGTGAATATTTTTGGATACGCTGATGCCAATTGGGCCTTGAATGAAAAGTGTTTCGGTTTGTTCATTTAGAAATCATTCGAGTGTACGCCAAGACTTCGTTTGCTTACTCCTACGAAAGTATACTGTTTCTAGAGTTTACCCCTTCTTTATTGCCAAACAAAAACTAACCTTACACAATCTAAAAACTTAAATAACTTAAATTTGAACTTACTTACTTATGCTTGAAGTTCATTTGCAATAAATATTGAATGTTAACCTGAACAATGTCATACACAATGAATTCGTTATACAACAAACGCGCTCGTAAGTTATTGTTTGTTATAGTTGTACCGAGAGGAATCTCAACACCATCTTCCCTAAAATGCGATTGAGTTGGATCCGGCATACTGCAACCCTTTCCAAATGTACTGTGCTTATCCTTTGGCAATTTGGTCACGCACTTGGCCATTGTACACTCAAGCATATTGCCCAGAGCCACCTCGGAAAGTAACATCAAGCCGGTGGAATTCAGTTTGCTGGTAAAACAGTAGTTTGCCGACTTTGATACCATGTCAGCAAAGTAAATACCCTTTCCAAACATATAACCTGTAACAGGAGCTTCTGGTGGTGCAATTCTCAAGCCATGCGACAAGATACCAGCGAAATTTGTAAGACGAGAACCGTGCCACAAAAGTCGACGATTGTGTAATTTCTTAAACGGCTTGAACCGACGAGCTTCACCCTGCCGGGCCACTTTGAATACATCAACAATCTCCAGATCGTACATTGTGTGGGTGTCGGCGTGAGTGTTCTCGACATATTTCTTCAACAAGGCGAATTCTTCACTCTTCTTGTCCAAAGGTTCGAGTGTTGTCTTCAGCTGATCGTAGTGCTTGTCGATTGGATTCACTTCCTCGTCGGCATCTTCGGTCTTTATAAGATTGTAAGCGCATTCGATTTCCATCAAAGAATCCAACATGGCTGAGAGATCGTCAACTTGTTTGATTGTATCCAACAGTGGTGGACTTCGTACACCAAAGTTATGAGGAATTAATGTGTAAAAGCGATTGGTAGCATCGATGAATTGAGTATTGCTACCAGCATTTTGTATGAGACCAACGATTTCAGTCAGGACTTTATACGCAGAACTAATTTGTTTTTGACTCAATTTGCCGAGCGGCATCTTCTCCATATCCAAGTCGAACTCCAACATTGTTCTTTTCATAGTATCGACATCAAACATCAGCTTTACCAAGTCTTGGACTGGTTGTTTTAGTTTTGACGTAACTTTGTGTTTCGCATTAAGGTCGTCAATTTTGGGTTCTTCGACGAATTCGACATCGATGGAGTACATTCTTCCAGGTACCTGAAATAAGAAGTAGAGCAAAGGGTTGAAATAGGGAACTAGACGGATATTTGGATCTATATATCGGTGGGCTGAGAAATCAGGAAAAAACACTAACTACGAAAATGTGACTGCCATTCTTGATATTTTCCCTAAACATCAGTACTACACTGCACACCAGTACCTATAAAACATGTTCATTAGTTGCCATGTCGTACGTTTTCGTTCGACATGGCCCTAAATTGTGTTTAATCTCCCTCCCGGCAGAAAACAACTCCATAGTTAAGACAGAAGAAAATGAAAATAAAATTTCTTGACCTCTTGGAATCCTAATCACCAAAATGACTTGGGAGCCTACATACATACATATGTGTTCAAAGCTTACCTTAACAAATTGATCTCTCGCTTCAAAGTTATTGCCAGTTTTGTCAAGATAAATGGCTTTAAATAATTCCACCGCTTCAAAAACCGATTGGCATGTGTCAATCTTGCTCCCACCAATGGTAGTACCTATACGTCCCCACGAACGGAAAACCCAAAATCTGCAAAATAAGAGTTAAATCAATGAAATCAAATGCTCACGTGCTTACTGATTTTTGTTATCCGATTCTAACAACTGCAACTTGTAGTAGGAATTTTTACCACATTGAATATCAGTAATTCCAAGCACAACACTGTACTTATCTTTGCCATTCACATAGACATGCGCTATACTTACAAGCCTACTATTTGGATCAACTGCTAGACCATGTGTCCATTTCATTGTCTTTGGCACCGATTTGGTGTAAATACTCTTCGACACTGCACTTTTTGTTTCCTCCTGCGGAACACGCGAGGATGGATCTGTTCCCCAGTCGCAGATACTTGTGCTTGTGATTAACCGAACACCTCCACTGGGATCATTTTCAACGGCTGACAGATATTCGATTGAAACTACATGAGTGCCTAGCTCCTGGGCTTTGGTCATGCGTGGTCCCATTTTCTTTACTTCCTCTGGTGTGGAGAATACAGCAATCGTTTGTTCATTTATTTTTGTATCGATCTTTCCACCCAGTTTGGCAATTCTCTTCTTTAGATCAGCTTCTGCGTCTTTCAAACCAATGTGAGCAAATTGGAAAAGATATAGGGGGGGACGTTCACGTTTTACTCTAGGACTATAATATAATTGCAGCTACATATGAAATGAAAAGTAAGGACGCTGCACTTACCCTTCGATGTCATCGCCCTTCGTCATAGCCACATTCTTAGCAATGGTCGCTGAACTCGGTCCAATGTATTGAATAACACGCGTTTCTACCTTCTTCTTGACGTCCTTTAGGAATGAATACTGTGATTTTAGTCCAGCTGAAATTTTGGCAGGTTCCCTCTTGGGTTTTGTTTCCAAATTCATGCACTTTGTCCACTCTGTCAGCTGGCCATTACATAAATAGCCAGCTTTCTGAAACAGCATCTGATGCGCACCACAAACACTGCATTTCTGTATAGCACCAAACGCTAGCATATCTGCAAGTTGATCGTGCAGTTTCTCTGAATCGCCCCTGAATGGCAATTGCTTATTGGCTTCGAGTAAGCTTAAAATATCGGATTTCGACATTTCTTCTTTGATGTTGTCGCGAAATTTGAAAATTTTAATAGTTTGAGATTTGACCTTTTCTGCAAGCTTCTTCTCGGTAATTTCGCTTTTAGTTTTCTTCTCAAGTTTTGCCTTCTTAGCATCAGGAACATCTTTGGATTTCATCGCACTAGAGAGAATATTTTAAAAGAATGGATGATATGGAGTAGAATTGTTAAACTTACGGCAGAGCATCGGTGATCGTTTTTCGATCATCTTTCGAAAGACTCTTGAAGCCAGGAAGATCGTCTCCGGATGCCAGCCACCCCAGTTCTTCGCGAACTTGAGCAAAACATTCAATATGATACCAGAGTGGTTGAAAACCGTTTTTCGTTTTAACTTCGGTGTTGAAAACTATTTTCCGTATTCGCACTTGATTTCTAATAATCTTTTGCTCACATCCACTGCATGCTGCCTGACCTGATTTAGCATATTCAATACCGAAATCTTTGAGAGCTATACTCTCCATTTTAGAACGTTTTTTTCCCCACCACTGTTAGCAGTAACTACTCCACCGGAACCAAGTTCACCTAATAATAGAAAAACATAGTATAAAATAAATAGAATGGGTGAAATAAAAGATTATGCAAATACTAATAGTCTTTTTAACTCTTTCCTGGTCCTCGTATCGGAGATTTTCAAAGTTCTCGATATCTCCAGCCGATCCTGGACGTTGTTTTTTGAAGAAGCAGCTCTCATGGTACCAATTCGGTTGCTTGCCATCATGATAAGCAGACTAGTATGAGGAAATCATATTTAATACTTTTGAATATCAATACGTTATCATTATTGACTCACTTGAACCATGGCAGCAATACGAATACTGTCCTTTCCTATGTTTGTTTTGCATTCTCTACAACTTGCCCTACCACTTTTGGCGTACTCGGCCTTGAAAGGCAACTCAATGGCGTCCATTATGAAATTCAATGCTCTTGTGCGGAAATGTTCGACATCGACAACAAATTACGAAACAGGTACAACTCTAAGCACGAGAGACAACAATTTGAAAGATTGTTTATTTTCGTTCTGTAACAAAACTATTACTATCATGTGTTCACTTCCAATAATTAATTAATTACATAGGTACATTCCACTTACTTGACTTTTTCGACAACTTTGAAAATTCAATGGATTCAATGAGGTTTCCGGAAAGTGTTTGCTTTGGAATGGTGCCTGAAAGCATAACAACATGATGTCAGTTGATGATGATAGCCCCACTATATACAAAAATACATACATCCATGTATGTATGTATATATCTAGACAATTTGCCATCAATAAAATAAACAAAAAACTGCCAAATACATAACTCCAAAACGTAAACAAAATAAATAAAAGCATAGAATTTGATTTCACCAAAATTACATCAAAGTAAATACATAGTTATCAACAACTAAACTCACCTCACTGAATAGAAACAAATTTTTGTACGTTCAGGTTCGAACGTGCAAGTAAATTAATTATTAAACATGAGTGCGGTACATTTAATATGAACGAGAATGAACTGACAATTACGTACTAAAAATACCTATGAACATGTGTCAGCTTTTTATACAAGTTTCTTGATTAGAATTTCACAAGAGCCACCCAACGAAAGCGACATTCGTTTAAATTGATAGGCAATAGGCGGGCAAATATTAGTTTCAATACGACGTTTATGAATGTTAAAGCTATTCAAAAAATATATTCAAATAAAAGGGCGTAATACCATTGTATATACATAAATCTAATAGTATTGTCACTTGACGAAATTTTTTCTTAGCTACCTCGTTTGACAGAGGGCGCAAAGCAAAGTGATTTCTCTTACACACAGAAAGAGAGTTTTGAGCGAACAAATGGATAAATGTGAATGTGAAAGAAGAAATGATCTTTCTTACACCTAATTGCCAGTCAAACAAATTTATTTGTCAGATTTGTTATGCAATGACGGTGACCAACCCTTAACCGCCAGAATAATGATAAAGAACATCATACCTATATGAGTATATATGTATGTATATGTACAAACAAAGTTGAACGAAGTCCCCCTCGGCAGAAACTTTACAGGACACATAACGATCATCTAATTTTTTTTCTGTATTCTCGCTTTCCACCTTTTTTTGTGTGTTTGTTTGGTTCTCTTTTTTACTTGCACCTATACCTATAGGGCAAGTATTGGTTTCGTGAAAAATTTCGAACTCGAGATTTTAATCAAACTTGACATTACTATGATGGAGAAGTCCAAAAAAGTGGGTCCGCCAATTCCGTCTGTCTGTGTGTCTGTCTGTCTGTATATTCGACTGCAGCCTAAACGAGTGGACGGATTTACTTCAAACTTCATATCTGGGGTCTGTGGGATGATCCCTAGAGGCGAAATTTGAATTTTCGTTCTAACCTCAAAATTAAGGGTACTTTACTCAAGGCCGATTTTACTAAAAATGGATTTTCTCGAAAACGACTCTAACGATTTCGATAAAATTTCATATGTGAGTTAGTTGGGGCATATCCTATTATATGGCATACCACGTTTTGCGTGGTATAACGGTAATTTTAGAAATTGACTGTTTCTCAGCTATTTCTTCAGTGATTAGGCTTAAAATTAATATCTGAGGTTGGTATGATAAATGCAAAGATATGACGTACCAAAATGTTAAAACTGCCACGCCCACTTTTCAAAAATTTAACTTTTTAAAAAATTTTACTAGAAATCGAAAAAATTTGTTAAAACAAAATTAATAGACCTTGAAGTTCTCTATAATTCACCTGAACACTATATACGGCCACATCCACTTTTTGAGAGCATTTTTACAAAAGAACAATTTTGTGAAATATCCAAGATACGTGGCATCAGTTAAATATTATCAATTCCATCGAAAATGCAAAATGCCACGCCCACTTTATTAGGCTTCATTTGTAAGAAAAACAAGACTTGAATTACTGTTCTTATAAGATTGTAAACTTATTGCAATAAGGTGCAAGTTCGTACGACCCAGTCGTGCACTTTATTTCTCTTTGTTCTCTTTCTTCTCTTCTCACTTGATATCTGCGACTGTAAGAGCAAATGGATAGTTGGGAGCGAATGAGAAAAAAGTTTCCTTGCTCGTTAGAGGCGCTAGTGTCGATATCCTCAAGTGATACTACTATTAGATTTATATACAATGGTAATACTTACATTTTTTTTATTAAGCAACGGCAATTGAAAAGTGTAAAGCATCGATTACATGGTCAACGAAATTGGTCAACGCGTTGAATCTCTGAAGCTGCGTTTCTTGCAGTGATATTTAGTGCAATAAAGACACTTAACTAAGAGACGTTCTGGAGAACCAATTTCGGTCATTCTGCAATAAGAGAGTCAATAGATGATAGATCTGAGGCCCCTGTAATACGATCGGCGTCATTAATTGCAAGAGTAAAGATCAATGGCCCAAGAAGACAGCCTTGAGAACTTACTACTTTACTTTATTTTAGGTGGCGCTACAGTCCGGGTGGGACCTCTGCCTCAACCAACAAGCCTCTCCAGTCTGCTCGATCTTTAGCTAGCTGCCTCCAGTTTCGCACACCAAGTTGGTTGAGGTTATTCCCTCATTAACCGTTAAACCCATCTTAGCCGCTTCCGTCTGTTGTTCTGTTGTTCTTCCGATTATGTCAATATCATCGGCATATGCGAGCAGTTATACGGACTTTTGAAAAATTGTGTCTCTGATATTGGCGTGTCAGTTCTGTACAATTCTTTCAAGAACGATTTTGAAGAAATCGCATGACAGCGCGTCGCCCTGTCTGAATCCTTTTTTTACATCAAAGTTCTCGCTGAGGTCTTTCCCGACCTTGATGGAGCAGCGTGCATTCTTCATCGTCATCCTGCACAACCGGACGAGTTTGGCAGGGATGCCAAAACTAGACATTGCTCTATATAACTCTTCTCTATAGATGCTGTCATAGGCGGCCTTAAAATCGATAAAAAGGTGGTGAGTATCGATTTGAAATTCCTGGGTTTTTTCCAAGATCTGCCATAGAGTGAAAATTTGGTCGATAGTGGACGTTCCTGGCCTATAACCACACTGATATGGACCAATCAGATTGCTGACAAAAGGTTTTAAGTGTTCACACAGAACACCAGATAAAATCTTGTAGGCGACGTTGAGGAGACTTATTCCTCTATAGTTGGCGCAGTTTAGAGGGTCTCCGTTCTTGAGGATCGGGCAAACAATGCTGAGGTTCCATTCACCGGGCATTCTTTCGTCCGACCATATTTTGCAAATAAGTTGGTGCATGCTCCTTACCAAGCCATCCCCCGCTGCTTTGAATAGCTCGGAACTTAGGCCATCAGCTACAGCAGGTCGGGTGTACGGAAATGTTGGTTATCATCGTCCAGATTGAATGGTCCATTCTGCCTGACAGCGGAATTTTGGTCATCGTCGCCGTTATACAGTCTGCAGAAGTGATCTTTCCATATCCTCAATATTGACTGCGATTCTACTACTAGGTTTCCTTGTTCGTCCCTGCAGGGTTCGGTTCTGGCTTTGTAGCCTTGACATGTTCTTGAGAGATTAAGGGACACTCGATCGGAAAAGGCTCTGGCGATCTCTTGCGATTGTAGCTTTCCGACTTCAAACTTTCTCACAGTATTTCCTTGTCTTCGCGATGTTCTGGATATCCGCATCCGTACCTTGGCTACAACAAGGTAGTGGTCCGAGTCGATGTTCGCTCCTCGGAACGGTCGGACATCCATCATACTGGAAGAGTGCCTTGCGGTTGACTGATCCGGAGATCTCCACATTCCTTTATGAATTTTGAGTTGCGGGAATCACGTGCTAGCTACTACAAGATTTTGGCCCACCGCAAAGTCGATTAGCCTGAAACCGTTGTCGGAAGTGGTGTCGTGCAGGCTATGCTTTCCGACAGTACTACCAAAGATGCTCTCTCTTCCTTGCGGTAAAATCACCCAGGATAATTTTAACATCATAGCTAGGGCACTGCTCGTATGTTTTGTCTAAGAGCTTGTAGAAGCTGTCTTTGATATCGTCATCTTTCTCCTCAGTGGGGGCATGAGCGCATATCAGGCTAATGTTAGAGAATTTAGCCTTGATACGAATTGTTACGAGACGTTCGTTCACATGCCTGAAATTCAAGACTTCTTGTCTAAGTCTATCTCCAAAAACAAACCCGCATCCAAATAGGCGCTGCTTCTGTTCTCGGTAGTAATCGCCGTAGTACATATCGTTTTTCATCCTTCTTTTGCTCGGCCCGTTCCATCGCACTTCTTGGATGGCGGTAATGTCTGCTTTACAGCAGTCCAAGGCCTCCGCTAGTTGTTCGGCCGCACGTGGTCTGTTAAGGGACCTAACATTCCATGTGCAGAACCGAAAGTCGTTGTCCTTATCACGTTTGCTTGGGTTGTCAAGAATTGAATCATCCTTATCTGAGGCGGTTAGTGGTTCCGTAACTAGTATTTATTTCCATGGTAGGGAAGATACCCCCACGCACAACCCCCAACTTGGAGGACCAGTTCCTTTTTACACGTCTAGGACGAGTGGCCGAGTTCTCCCGGAATTAGTAACCCACTTCGGGGATATGAGTGCTGCCGTTGGCCTATTAAGGGTTCATCCGCCACCAACTCTTTTCCAACACCCTGATTCAGTATTGGAGATCCCTATAGACCTGGGATTCAAGCATGTCGAAGCAGCTCTTATAGGGATAAACACTAATAGTTCGGCCTAACTGGAACTAGTAGACGCCACCGTTGATTCCGTCTAGAGAATTCGTCCGCTACCACCTGGAACAAGAGGAGGTGCCTTAGTGAGAAAGCACTCCTTCCCCCTCTCTCGTTTACTGCCACCAACAACATTTTAAAGGGGTTGGTTACCCAACCTCCAGTCGAGGTACTAGGCACCCAGCAGCCACCATCGTGGAGGTGTAGAGTAGGAGTTTATAATGAGAGGCCAGCGTGAGAGCGCTTGTGCTGACTTATAATCGCATCACTAACCTTTGGCTACTAGCCTTGAGAACACCCGACGTTTTTATACAGAATTCGTAGAGATACCCACGACAAATCGGAGAATTTCTCCGCCACAAATATCTTTCGGACAACTTCGGAGCAGCCGTTGTGCGACATTGCACATCATCCTCTTTCGGGGAATATCGCCGATGATGTGAAATTCTATGATTTCGTATAAATGAGAGAAATCTGTGGCAACCCCATCAACTTCCTTGTCATCCTCTAATGCGTACATTGTATTTTACATAGTCAGGTTTTTGGTAGTCTGCTCATGCTAATTTGTAGTTTTCCGCCCTACCTTTAAATTTTGGAGCAGTCTACTCCAATGAGCTGCATAAACTTACTATGAACACACTTTTCGAGTATGTCTATGTAGGTATAAACATTAAATTAAAAACACTTAATTTTGATAATAGTAAGTTTATTTAATAATAAAATATGTATTTACGTAACGAAATGTAACACAAGCTGTTACAAAATTTTAAGAAATAAACAACGTATAGCAAGAGAACATTCACAATCAGCCACATTCATACGGGCTAGTGATGTACATAACAAAATACAAAAGCTTAATGAAAAAAAACAACTAACGCAAAATTAATTCTGGAAAAACAACTTTTCTTAATACTTATGCTTAAAGTTCATTCGCAGTAAATATTGAATGTTAACCTGAGCAATGTCATACACAATAAATTCGTTGTACAACAACGAGGATTGTAGTTTGTTGTCCGTTATGGATTTACCGAGAGGAATTTCAACACCGTCTTCCCTAAAATGCGATTGAGTTGGATCCGGCATACTGCGACCCTTTCCGAATGTACTGTGCTTATCCTTTGGCAACTTAGTCACGTAATTGGCCGATTTGCACTCCAACATTTCACCTAGAGCCACCTCGGAAAGTAACATCAAGCCGGTGGAATTCAGTTTGCTGGTAAAACAGTAGTTTGCCGACTTTGATACCATGTCAGCAAAGTAAATACCCTTTCCAAACATATAACCTGTAACAGGAGCTTCTGGTGGTGCAATTTTCAAGCCATGCGACAAGATACCAGCGAAATTTGTAAGACGAGAACCGTGCCACAAAAGTCGACGATTGTGTAATTTCTTAAACGGCTTGAACCGACGAGCTTCACCCTGCCGGGCCACTTTGAATACATCAACAATCTCCAGATCGTACATTGTGTGGGTGTCGGCGTGAGTGTTCTCGACATATTTCTTCAACAAGGCGAATTCTTCACTCTTCTTGTCCAAAGGTTCGAGTGTTGTCTTCAGCTGATCGTAGTGCTTGTCGATTGGATTCACTTCCTCGTCGGCATCTTCGGTCTTTATAAGATTGTAAGCGCATTCGATTTCCATCAAAGAATCCAACATGGCTGAGAGATCGTCAACTTGTTTGATTGTATCCAACAGTGGAGGACTTCGTACACCAAAATTATGAGGAATTAATGTGTAAAAGCGATTTGTAGCATCGATGAATTGAGTATTGTTACCAGCATTTTGAATGAGACTAACGATTTCAGTGAGAACTTTGTAAGCAGAACTAAGTTGCTTTTGACTCAATTTGCCGAGCGGCATCTTCTCCATATCCAAGTCGAACTCCAACATTGTTCTTTTCATAGTATCGACATCAAACATGAGCTTTACCAAGTCTTGCACAGGTTGCTTCAACTTCGACTCAACTTTGTGTTTCACATTAAGGTCAATTTTGGGATCTTCGGCGAATTCAACATCGATGGGGTACATTCTTCCAGGTACCTGAAATGAGAAGTAGTGGGAATGTTTAATAAACCAAACTGATTAGAATTAGAAAAAGAGCTAAGTGATTTTATTTGGCCATCAAGTACTTCTATAGTTCCTAACAGCAAAGACAAGTTGATTAAGGCTTGTAGATGATGATAGCTGAGGCATGATAGCGTCAGCAAAACTAGCTAGCAAAATTGGACCTCATTCTCCTTTTATACGAATAAAATAGTGTACTTGATTTCACAGTACCTACACAAGGAAGATGTTCAGTGGTCGCCGCCTACACGTTTTTCTGCAACATGTCCCCACATGGTGATTTATCTTCTGTCAGGCAAAAGACAACTCTACAGTTAAGACAGAAAAAAGTCTCTTTACGCACTAGAGACATGAAAATGAAAATAAAATTGCTTTGCCTCGTGGAACCCTAATTGTCAATGTGCCTCAGCGTTCTATGTGTTCAAAAGCTTACCTTAACAAATTGATCTCTCGATTCAAAGTTATTGCCAGTTTTGTCAAGATAAATGGCTTTAAATTGGTCAAACGCTTCAAAAACCGAATTGCATGGTTCCACCTTGTTGCCACCGATAGTTGTACCAATGCGTCCCCACGAACGAAAAACCCAGTATCTGCAAAACAAGAGTCTTCATTAAAATTAAACCAATCGAGATTAAATGCTCGTGAGCTTACTGATTTTTGTTATCCGACTCTAACAACTGCAACTTGTAGTAGGAATTCTTATTGCGCTGAATATCAGTAAGTCCAAGCACAACACTGTATTTATCCTTTCCGCTGACATAGACGTGCGCTCTATCGTCTAGCCCACTATCTGGATCAACTGCTAGACCATCCTTTACTGTCAATTTAATTGACTTTGGAACCGATTTGGTGTAAATACTCTTCGACTTTGCACTCTTTGTTTCCTCTTGCGGAAGACGCGTTGATGGATCTGTTCCCCAGTCGCAGATACTTGTGCTTGTGATTAACCGAACACCTCCAGTGGGATCATTTTCAACAGCTGACAGATATTCGATTGGAACTACATGAGTTCCCAACTCTTGGGCTCTGGTCATGCGTGATCCCATTTTCTTTACTTCCTCTGGTGTGGAGAATACAGCAATCGTTTGTTCATTTATTTTTGTATCAATCTTTCCACCCAGTTTGGCAATTCTCTTCTTTAGATCAGCTTCTGCGTCTTTCAAACCGATGTGAGCAAATTGGAAAAGGTATAGGGGGGGACGCTCACGCTTTACTCTAGGACTGAAATATTAAAATAGAAGGAAGTAGTTATAGCGGTCTACTATGTGATATAATCCTGAATGTGATATTACATCTGGAATGAAAACTTACCCTTCGAGATCATCCTCCTTCTTCATAGCCACATTCTTAGCAATAGTGGCTGAACTGGGTGCAATATATTGAATAGCTCGCGTTTCTACCTTCTTCTTGACATCCTTTAGGAATGAATACTGTGATTTTAGTCCAGCTGAAATTTTAACCGGTTCCCTCTTAGGTTCTTTTTCCAAATTTGTGCACTTTGTCCACTCTGTCAGCTGGCCATTACATAAATAGCCTGCTTTCTGGAACAGCATCTGATGCGCACCACAAACACTGCATTTCTGTATAGCACCAAACGCTAGCATATCAGCAAGTTGGTCGTACAGTTTTTCTGAATCACCCTGGAATGGGTCTTGCTTATTGGCTGCGAGTAAGCTTAAAATATCGGGTTTCGACATTTCCTCTTTGATATTATCGCGGAATTTGAAAATTCTCTTAGTTTGAGATTTTACTTTTTCTGTAAGCTTCTTCTCCTCGGCAATTTCGCTTTCATCTTTCTTCTCAAGTTTTGCTTTCTTTGCATCAGGAACGTCTTCGGACTTCATCGCACTAGAGAGGACATTTTAAAACGTAAGAATGAATAAGGTCGATTAGAATTGTTAAACTTACGGTAGAGCATTGGTGACCGTTTTTTGATCATCTTTCGAAAGACTTTTAAAGCCAGGAAGATTATCTCCGGATGCCAGCCAACCCAGTTCTCCACGAACTTGAGCAAAACATTCAATATGATGCCATAATGGTTGACCACCGTACTTCATTCCCACTTCGGTGTCGAATACTGTTTTACGTATACGCACTTGATCTTTAAGGATCTTTTGCTCACATCCTTTGCATGCTGCCCGACCTGATTTGGCATATTCAATACCGAAATCTTTAAGAGCCGCACTTTCCGTTTTAGTACGCTTTTTGCCTTTGCCACCGCCAGCAGCGACAACTCCACCGACCCCAAGTTCAGCTAATAATGTAGAAACATAATGTAAAATAAATATATCACCCTGTCTGATAGGTACAAGTACAAACACCGCACCCCAACTGCATAGAAGAAATTTTGTATTATTTTGAAAGAGTCTACCAAAAGTTCGCAAGTTCCAAATAAAAAATTAATTTTTGTTTCATATCTTTAAATGTCATCTTTTTTCAAATTCTCCACATAATTTCCATTAGTTTCAATACATTTTTTAAGTCGGTAGAGCCACCTTTCGAAACATTCCTCGAAATCGTCGTTTTGCAGTTTCTCAATTTCTGCATTGACTGCATTGATAATCTCCTCATTGGTCTTTAAGATTCTTCCCCTTAAGTTTTTCTTTATTTTTGGGAATAGCCAGAAATCACACGGCGTTAAGTCCGGGGAATGAGGTGCTGTATAAATTTCTCTAATTCCTGAGACCGCCAGAAAGTCGTGGGTTTCTAATGCGATCTGACCTCGTGCGTTATTATGATGTAAAAAGTAGTGAAGAAGTACCTCTTTTTCCTGGTTTCCTAGTACATTTTTGAAAACTTGTGGCAAACAAGTTTTAGTATACCAATTAGAAGTTGCCGTCCGACCGGTTTCCAGTGGAATAACACCGACCATTTTCGACATGGTGAAATATATCGCTATCAATACTTTTGTATCTGTTTTGTTTGGTCTTACTTGTGCCATGGACTGCTGTTTGGCTTCTGGGTCATACTTATGAAACCAACATTCATCACCTGTTACAATTTTATTAAGTGAACTCGAATCTCCGTTTTCGAATGTTTCCAAGAAATATTGAGCGAAACGAACGCGTGTCCTTTTTTGCTCGTCATTCAAATTTTGTGGAACCCATCTATCCGATTTTTTCAAGTATTTTAAGTGATAGTTTAAAATTTCTGACACATCCATGGTATTCAAGCCCAGTTCGTCAGCTATCATTTCTTGGGTCGTTCTTGGATCTGCATCAACTTTTGCCAACACCAGAGATACATTTGCATCTTCACACAGTTCGTTCTCTGCAGAAAAACGCCCAATTTGAAAGTTCTCAACCCGCTTGGAAACGGTTTCAAGAGTTGGTGCATTCCCTCCATATGCATTTTGGCATTCATGGAAAATTTGCTCTGGTCTAAGTTGCCGTCGAAATCCAAAGAGAATAGCAAAACGGATTTCTTGTTGTGTGGGAAGTGGAATATCTACCGACCTTACATGACTAATTTTACGTTTCCTTGTTAGCATTCCTAATGCTTTTTCTGAAAATTGAAATTGAATATGGTAAGACTATGAGAAATAGACAGTCAACCTTTTTTTTCAAAAAAAAAAACTCATAAATGAACCATTATGTGTACTTATGTACTTAGCGAACTTTTGAAAGACTCTTCGTAATAGAGGATAAGGATGCTAGATGGAGTGATGTACATACATAGTTAAACTAAAATCACTAGGGCAGGGTTGAACATTTACATAGAGGAGATCAACAGACTTCAATGGATAATTTTTAAAGATTCAGATAGTGCAATTATACGTTTATATACAAAGAATGACGCATTATTTAGTCTTTAGGTGTATGCTTTGTACACAATTATTGACACTTTTTTTGCTAAAGTTCTCAGTTGATAATAGCCAAACAGAATTGTAATCAGACAACAGACCCAAAGTTTACAAAGTTACCCAAAATAAAAATAAATATGTACAAAAGCTTTAACTTACCAATAGTCTTTTTAATTCTTTCCTGGTCCTCGTATCGGAGATTTTCAAAGTTCTCGATATCTCCTGCTGATCCTGGCCGTTGTTTTTTAAAGAAACATCTCTCATGGAACCAATTCGGTTGCTTGCCATCATGAAAAGCAGACTAGTGTAAGGGAATCAAATTTAATGGTATCGAATTTTAACACATTTTCAATGTTTACTCACCTGAACCATGGCAGCAATACGAAGAGTGTCCTTTCCAATGTTTGTCTTGCATCCTTTGCAATTTGCCCTACCACTTTTGGCGTACTCGGTCTTGAAAGGCAACTCAATAGCGTCCATTGTGAAATTCAATTCTCTTCAGCGTGGGTGTTTCGCGTCAACAACAAATTACCAGACACACTGTTCGTTCTAAATGACAACAAATCGAAAGATTGATTAATTTCATTCTGTGCTACAACTATGTAGGTACATGGGTACGTGTTATAAGTTCTCTTTCAATAATTCCATCCTACTTACATGGCCTTTGTACAACTTTGAAAACTTCGCGTCACTTTTCTATAGATTCGATTACCAGGAAGTGTTTCCCCTAGGAATTGTGTCTGAAAGTACAACAACAGCATGATGTCAGTAGATGATGACACCGCCTACATATCTAGACAATTTTCAATCAATAAAATTACACAAAAGATTTCCAAAAATTTAAGAAAACTAGAATTAGCCAAATCAACAAAAAAATATGGCAATGTCAAATGATTTAATTTCCCCACCAATACGTCAAAGTACTTAGCAACAAAACTCACCTTTTGGAATAGAAACAATTCGTACAGGTTTGAAAGTGAATTTAAATTGAAAACTATAACCTGACCATTTAAAATCAACGAACATGAACCGACAAATACGCTTTGGAAATAATGTGCACCGGCTTTTTGTATGAATTTCTTGTCACATAGGATAAAGAATTTCACAACAGCCAAGACCCAACGAACGCGGCATTCGTTCAAATTGACAGTCAACAGGCGGGAAAACATTTGTTTCACAACGATGTTGCCATAATGAATTGATTCAAGACGTTTTTGCACGTTGGAAATATTCAAAAATACTTTCAAATACAGAAATTCGCCAAGTATAAAAACTTGTCCACACTAAACAAACATCTAGGAAAACATTTCAAAAACCTTTTAAAAATGTTTTCGAAACGTTTCCAAATAGTTTTAAAAATGTTTCCCAAATGTAGTTTGTTTGTGAACGGGTTTTCAAATGTTCCGTGTGAAGTCAGAAAATTAAATATTTCTCTTTCTGTCGTTGATGACGGATAGCTTAATTCAAAATGAAACAAAGCAAGTGTGGTGTCACGAAAAAATTGTGGCACTAATAAATTTGTGGATTGTTGACATTGTCTTCCAGTTAAACTGTGATAAGGAGGTAATTAAAAAAAAATAAATGACTTAAAGTGCAATGTTGGCGTCAAAAAACAATCTTTTGAAGAAAATATCAGGTTGGTGTAAGGCTTCACGGTGCCTCCATGTCCAATATTTCAAAGCTTGCCGTCTGTCACTTTTCATAGAAAGAAACTAAGTATGCCATGGTTTGATTTGGTTGAAGTGGCTGTCGGCTCAGAAACACAAACACGGCTAGATTAGGAGTAAGTCCGGTGTGCTACCACATGGATCATAGGAGAAAGTTTCTTTCTACCTACTTGTTAATCCATTTTGAACTATTGATGAAGGGTATGAGACTCTTGATATTTATGTTTATCACATCGCCTAAATCATTACAATAGAAGACTTCTAAGAAGGTTAGGAATGGAAAATTTAGATGTGGTGTGGTGTAGTCCGTGTTTTCGGAAAATATTTTGAAATTATTCAGAATGAAGGAGTGGCCAAATTATTTTCTTGACCGCTATTGGGTAGCTTGGAGTTGGACGGCTGCACTTGCTGCCAATTTCTTGCTAACTATGCATATCTAGGGGCATCAGATGAAACATGATGTCCAGTGTCATATAAGGAGTTGTGCGTAGAGCACCGTTTATGCACAGATAAGCTGTACGCTGGACCTTACTTAGATCTGTCGCGATATATAGCTTTTTCAAGGCTGTCCAGCAAACAATCATCCCGTATGTGAGTATCAGTCTAAAGACCGAGAGTAAGTTATTCAAGGTTGTAGACCCCATCTATAGCTTTTTTTCCAAGAGAAAACCGCTACTGTGACTTTCTTGATTCCTTCTTGAATGCTAGTTTTCCAGCTTAACTTCGTATACTATTGATACAGTACTGCAGTCTCCACGAGCAATTGTCATAGAATGCCATATTGCACAAAACTTGATAAAAAAAATTTTTATATCGCAAAGAATGCCCTCGAATCTTACTTTTCAAATATATACATATTTGTGTCTCCCCTGGCTGTATTTAATCAAGAAAAGAAAGTATGTACATTAATACATATATGTATTTAGATTTGTAAAAATGCAAGACATTTATCCACATTATTGTGGCAACATACAGTCTCTTCCTTATTATATGCAGTTTCTCTCTTAAGAAACATCTCGATACGCATTATGTACTAGATAAGATAATTTGAATGCAAGATTGAAGTGTATCACAAAACTAGTCACATCTGGACACAAGTATTTACCACGTCAGCATCTATTTATAGTTCCCATAATATCTTCTAGGTAGAAAAACGACCATCGAATGTACCCTCTACGTACTTCAACAAATCAAATATCCACCACCCGCATATTCTGAACAAATATTTACAAACTCTACTGTAGTGGAGAGATATTTGATATACGTCTATCTCTCTCCGATAGATAAGACTTTTGACCGTCAATCGCAATGGATGGATAACAAAGTTTTGACGATGGCAACAAGTAGTCTGTTCTTCATCGTCGCCCTGTCTGTCATTCTGAATTAGTTTTTTCAAATAAAATGAAATTGTTATTAAATTAATAATTTCTGAATTAAGCATTCCACGAAACAGTTAGCCATCTACATATATTTGCCGTACCATGACACAATTATATTGGTCTGCAGCAGCTCGCTTGTGGATTTTCCTTCTCTCTGTCGGATTAGTTGGTAAGTCTACCACTTGAGGTATTTAATTATTCTGGCTCGGAGATTATGTATTTGTTATTTCTGTTGTAATAGGGGGTTATTGACCTTTTTGCCGGTTTGTACGCATATTTATCAGTTTTGTTGAGTGGCTTTTTGCAACCAATACCGAATAAAATGTGTTGTGAGTTTGGTACACGTTTTAAAAGAAATTACCAGCTTGCATACAGTTGGCGATAACCCCAGTGATGACCCCCGGCTGAGATTTTTATTTGCTGTGTATTTTATCTGAAACATATAAGCGTCCACAGGCAATGGCAACGTGTCGAATTCTAAATGGAATTGCCACTAAATGAATAGTGTTAAGTTTCTGATATCGATCGCTAATATACCTTGACCAGAAAAATGTATACATGCTTTTATTAGTTACATATGTAGACCATCATACCGTAGAATATTACGTGTACTTCTCTGAACGGTCTGATTGACGGTTAGTAGAATTTGCCCTGGTTGTGAGGCTAATTTATACAGTGATTCAATAAGTACCTATGCCAGATTTAATCGGTTTTTCATCCAAAAGTCAGTTATATTTTCTTTTAAAGTCGAGTTCTCGGATTGTTTATCAGGCTTAGTCATGAGTTGTCGAAGCATACTTTATATGTACCTATATGTATTTTATTTTACTAAACTCATCCAGATTAAAATTGTATCCCTCTTCCAGCTCCATCAATACAACAACTTATTCCATATGGCACACAACAATTTTTTGAATTTCAAAACCAAGTCTCTATGAGCGATCTGCGAAATCTCAATAAAAATGATCCCAGCACTTACACATTAACCACAACAGTAACAGTTCGGTCAATATGGAACATAGACACAACTCAACTGCTCCTAATAACCATGCACAATCCAAAAGTGAAAACACCCGGTAGTGTACAAGCAGTTCCAAAAATCATCGATAAACCCTTCTACGTTGTCGTGGAAGATGGAAAGGTTGTGGAATTGCTGGCGGATCGCAGTCGAGATGCATATCTTTTAAATCTTCGGCGAAGTGTTGCGAGTCTTTTGAATTTCCACTACGAAAATGGACCAGTCCCAGAAGTCGATGTATCCGGAGAATGCATTGTCTTCTATTCAGCAAAGTCATCGACAAAATATGAGAAAATCAAATCAGACTGCAGTAACTGGGATCTTAAGGTCAGTTACCGATCAGAGGTGCCATTAGGTAAGTGAAAGATACTAGTTGTGTTAATATAACTTCAAAGTAGATGTAGAACTTTGTCTTCCTTCAGGCGTCGATATGAAGCCATCGCTGAGAGTGGAATATGATTTGGCTCAAGATGGGAGTCTGTTGAAGGTCACATCTATCGAAACGCATTCTATAGCTTTGCATGCGAAACCAGACGCTGGTAGTCGAGTTGAGTCTATTATTACTTTTAAGCATGTTTCTGGGTCTTCGGTGGGGCAGTTGAAATTTGAGACCTTGAATGATACACTTTCTAGTTTGGAAAACTTTAGGTCGTTGGAATTGCCAGCTGAAGTAGACGGTATAACTAGTGAGATCAAGGGTGTTACGGTAAGTGGATTATAATTATATATATGTATATATTTCGCGTAGGAATGAATCATTGAATATTTTGACAAATAGAATGTGGCAAGCCACGATGTAATCAATTCCAATGAATAATCCCTATCACTCCATTCTAAATAATTTTTTCCTTGTTTTTGATCGAACTACTCGTAATACAGCTTCTTTACATTCATAGCTTACTGGCGTAATTACTGCCCATAAAGAGGAACTTACTGAAGTAAACATCGGCAAAGAATCTACGGCCCTTCTACTGGTCAAACTTCTACCAATTGCCAGAATCACAAAATCGCAAGAGTTCGTCGAGATCCTAAAATGGGACAAATCTATCCTAAGCCAAGTTATTGATCTTCTAGGAGCAACTCAAACCATCGATGCGCATAATGCCTTCTTCGAGGTATTCGATGTCGAAAAGAAGAAAAATGTGGACAACATAGAAAAGTATCTGCAAGCTCTAGCAGTAGGGACCCATCCGGACAGAGAAATCATTGAAGACCTCTTCGCACGTGTTGAAGCGGGAAATGTAAAAAACACAAATCTTGTCGACACTCTTATTCAAACGACAGCCTCATTGGCCCGTCAATCAACTTTCGGACAGAGTGATGAATTGGTTACGAAGATTCGGGAATTCCTTCTCGATCAGTTGAGTACAAAGTGCACCACAGCTGAATGCAGGACGCAGTTCATTCGTGCTTTGCAAAATCTTCAAGATGTTACAACAATTCCGCAGTTGATTAAACTAGCCTCGGAGGGTGATGGAAAGGTGTCCGTTGCAGCGCTTCAGGCTCTACGTAGTTTCCCTATAAAGAACTTCTCCGATGAGAATCGAAAAGACTTCGAGGCGATTTTCTATCAATCGAGAAAAAAATACGACTCTAGTTCAAGGACACTAGCACTCGATATTATTCTAGATATGAAACCAACTAAAGATCAGTTGGGTGATCTGCTTGATTACTTGGGTTCGAATGACAAGCAATTTGAAGTAAAGACATACCTCTTGCAGAAACTCCGAATGATCAGTGGTAAGTGTTCGAGATTCTCAGCACTTCTAAGAGCTTGTCTAGCAGAGAGGCCGGCCATCAACAACTATCATGTGATTGGACAAAAAGGTCTTACAACCGCTTTACATCGGGATTTATCAAGAGCACCTGCATTTAATGAAAGTATACTGAGTGTACAAGAAATCAGTAATGGTGTGCTAAAGAGGGGGAGTGTTGAGTTGATTTTAGGAGCTGGGCGAGAGCAGATTAGCACGTTTAAGGTAGGTTTGTGTCTTATTGTTTTTACACACAATTTGAAGTAATTTTTGTATTTCCTCTAGCTCGGCATCTACACAAGTGGGTTGTCATCCTTCGTCGGCGATGCTAGTGAAAACGAAGAAGAAGAGGAAGACAGCCCTGTCACGGCTGGTATGGAAATCTCCGTACAAGGTATTTTATTACGTCCATTGGTCTTTTTTAACGGTCAATCTGAACTAATGGGCCATGTGTGGAGCGGGACAGCGTCCGAGCCGACACCAGCTTTCTTGGCAACAACTCTTGTGCAGGATCACGAGCACTACGTGATGCTGTCAAGTGGATCAACTGTGTACCTGCGAGTGTTCGGGGCTCGCTCAATCGATCTCAATGGCCAGGTACAGTTTAGTTTGTGGAATCGCAATGCACACACGGAAATCAATCAAAAGTAAGTTTACTTATTCTGTCCGCCGTATATCTTATTCATCTCATTTACGCAGTTCTGGCACTGGAGTGGTGGGTTCCATGATCCTGGGAACATCGTTTGCAAAATTGGAAAACACATTTTCGTTAACCAATGAGCCGAAGATAAGTCTTCTTGCTGACATAGATTTCTATTCGGACATTAAGTTATGCATACAGCTTGGCAGACCCGAAACGGTGTTGTGGTAAGTCTTTGTCAAAAATACTTGACCACAATAAAAGATGTAATATATGAAACTCTTTTTTTACGCAATAGGCACCAACACGAAAAGTCCGTTGCGTTGACAAATGAGTGGGCGTACGCAAAGAAGCTTACAACCAAAGTTGGACATAAATTGCCGGGTAGTACATTAGCTTTAAATCAAAAGAACAACGAGATGTGCAATATGATATTCAATTAATTGGCTCAATAGTCGAAATAAGACTCTACCTCTAGTTACCACACAAAATTATTCATATGTGTATTTAGACAAGCGTTTGATAAGCAAGTTCATAGATTTATTATATTTTTTATTGCACAAATAAAACTAACTGTATATACCAATATAGTCATCTACATATACTTTCTTATTCATTTCGATGTAAGGAAGAAAATTAAAAAGTTATTGTCTTTATTTCATTTACAGGGTTTGTTTGAAACATACATAGACAGACTAGACAGACTAGAACTTGTTTGCGAAAGTTTTAATTCTACGTATGTACATATAAATATGCCTATTATTAGATTTGCCCATGGTGGAATAAGAAATGCAGCTGTTAACTTTTAAACACTTACCAAAATATATATAAGAAAATTGAAGAGCTCAAAGGGAATCATGGAAACATTCGAAGCTGCGCTCTTATACACAAATATCGGATGGCACATATACAGCCGAAGCTCTTAGTCGAAACACACTTGCCTGATTTCACTAGCACCTCCATTTCTCCGAAACAATCCTCATCAGAGAATGATCAACAGATCAAAGAAATTTTTTTCATGAAGCCAAATTAAAGTAGACTCAACTCATTTAACCCATTCAAAGCACTCTTCCAAAAAATTATCTAGCCGAGCGAAAAGTTTACCCCAAGGTGGTGTTCTTCCCGTCTTGTCTGTAGCGGTAAATCAGCACCGTAGTTGCTTTCACAAAGAGAAGAAACCGGGATACGTTAAAAACCCGGAACTATTCGGTGAATTAATAGGGTACATCTTCACAAAAGAGTCTACCTGGGTTTAAAAAAAATTTAATTGGAGCTCACAAGACCCATAGACAAAGCCAAAATCTCCTTATGGATCAACAGAAGAGATAATGTCAGCAACATGGCATGAAACAAAGGTCTACACAAGACAAGAGCGCAATGAAATGTTAACGCCTTTAACGCTCGAAATGCTTGACTGTAGTATACAGTGTAGTATACGGCATCCCCTACTCACGGGATGGAAGTTCCATTGACGAAAACTAAAGGCATCAAACAAGCCATTGTTCATGCCAAGCATGATGACCTCCCAAAATCCACAATCGACTAATCAGAAGGAAGTTGTATATTTAGGCATAGGTAGAGACCTACAATCCGAACGCACATCTACATAAATATGTTTGACGTGATATAAAGGGTTGGTTTCTTTTTAAAAAGGCAATGAAAAAACAATGTTCATTATTTTTAAACGATTGTTGTTTTATTGAAAAGATTAGTTTTGGAATATTATTTCACTTAAATGACTGCCTCGACTGGCTTGGCAGTAGTTCATTCTGTCATTCCAATTTTTCAATATATTTTCGATGGTTTCGGCCCCTATTTCACGAATAGCTTGACCAATATTGTTTTTGAGTGCCTGAATCGTCTCTGGATTGTTCGCATAGCATCGATCTTTAATGGCGCCCCACAAAAAAAAGTCCAACGGCGTCAAATCGCAACTCCGTACGGGCCAAGCAACATCACCAAACTGACTAATTACACGATTATTGAACTTAGTGCGCAATAAATCAATTGTTGGGTGACTTGTGTGGCACGTAGCCTCATCTTGCTGAAACCATAGCTCACGCAAGTCCAAATCTTCAATTTCTGGCCATAAAAAATCCGTTATCATGCCTCGGTAGCGCTCTTCATTGACTATAACGTTTCTTCCATTGTCGTCTTGGAAGAAAAATGGGCCAATAATGCCGCCACTCCAAAAACCACACCAAACAGTCACACGTTCAGGATGCATTGGCTCCTCTATGACTACATGTGGATTTTCCGAGCCCCAAATACGGCAGTTTTGCTTGTTTACGTAGCCGTCGAGATGGAAATGCGCCTCATCTGAGATGATTTTTTGAGCAAAATTTTTGTCAATTTCGAGCTGCTCTAAAGCCCAAACAGAGAAGCGATAACGAAACGAGTGGTCATTTTCCTTCAATTTCTGAGTCAATTGGACCTTCAAAGCGAATAATCCCAGATCTTTATGCAAAATTCTCCTCAGGGTAGTGCGACTGATGTTCAGTTGCTGAGATATTTGTCGCGTTGAGATTCTCGGATTTAGGCGCACACTTTCGGCAACAACTGCAATATTCTCCGTTGAGCGTACAGGACGAACTCGGGAATATGTTCGGTTATCAATAAGTAAACCAGTCTCACGAACTTTCATCACAAACTTGCGTACACCAGCTGCAGTTGGTGCATTATTTCGACCGAAATTTCTTTTCAAAATTCGCACTGTTTCGGCAACACAGCATCCACTTTGGAAGTAACTTTGTAATATTTCCCAACGTTGTTCAAGCGTAAATCGATTCATTTCATACCGCGAAAATATAATACTGAATTTCTGTAAATTTTTTTAGCGCATAAGAGCTGTCAGTGTCAAAATAACATGTTTCAAAAAGAAAGCAACAGATGGCCCACTCCTTATTACGATTGCATTTAAGTACGCAATATTAGAAAAACTAAATCCCGGATTTAGTTTTGGTGGAGACATAGCATAAATCTAAATTTTGTTTCACTAAATCACGGATTTATTTTTGGTGGAGACAGAGCATTAAATGAATTTGGTAACATTTGCCATCATTTTACGTAGAGGTATGTAATCAAACTCAAGTAGAGTCAACAGTAGATAACATCCATGAATTGCATGGTACGTCCACAAAAGCGATGTTCGCTTACTTTATCCTTGACAGCAGAAATTAATGAAAATTATTCTATCCGATTGGAATATTCTCACCATATAAATATCTCCATCATGCCGCACTTGCATTTTCAAATAAAACATTACTAAACTCTCCACAGTTTAGGAGCGACTGTTAACATGTCAGATTCAGATGTTGATGTCGATGTCGATTCTCGTAAAAGTCTACACTAACCTTTATAAACGTCAAATATATTTCTCTTTCCACACGCCGCCGCTACTGGAAAGTAGGAAAAGAAAAAGAAGATTCCCAATCGCTGTACTTACACACCACACATGCGCATAAACACATCGTCGCAACAGCATGGGCAATTCCCGCAACCACAGAAGAAATATTCCCCAAAACCAAAAGAACTGAGAACAGAGAACGTACGATTATTGGAATGCGCGCCGTCACAGTATCCGCAAGGGAATTTTCAATCGGAACGGAGTGAAGTGCGAAATTCGAAGAACCCAAGAGAAAAAGTCCAACGAAAGTATAAATTACTCACAAAAAAAAAAAAATTGTATTAATTTGCAAAATAAAGTGTAAATATAAATTGTTTAAAGATCCAAAAGAAATCCCTTTTTTTATTACGAAACCTCAGCGAAAGGGAGTTCTGTGTCGGAACTAGAATCTCCTTTGGTCAGTGTACGAGGCCAACGAAATAGAAAAAAAAATCGATTTCTTGTCCCTTGTTTGTGGAGAAATGTCCAAGAAATCTATGAAAAGTGTGTGAATATCCACTTGTGTGCCGTGAAATAGATTTGCCCATCAGTTTTTCACTGAGAAATACGTGAGTTCTCGGAAATTGAGAGCGAAAAGGAAGAAAAAAATAAAATTTTGTGCGAATATCGAAAATTTTTGTGTGAAACTTTGTGTAATCGATTATTTGTCGTCTTTCGAAAGGAATAAGAAATTGCAGGCCGATATCACCGGTGGTTAATTGGAAGATAAAGTAAGTTAAGTTCGATTTTGCATTTTTCTTTTTGTTTATTTCTCTTTGCCATGCATCTTCTTTAATTTTTCAAATTCGAATGCATTCTCCTCAGTCACAGCTGTCAATTGGGAGGGATAAAAAAAAAAATAATTTCACAATGCGAGTGAAAGAGATGAAATAGCAAATTCTGACAGGTTTCTTGCGATTTTTTTTTCTTACCTTTTTTTTTATGACTAATTGGATGTACCTAGTCCCTGATTCCAATAAACAGTGGAAGTTCCATTGACATTGCAGCAACAATTATGCTAGTGTTGGTGGAGTCATGCAAAAAAGACATCAGCTTCCAGTGCATCTTTCTTCCTCTCTCTTCTGTTGACTGGTTGCAGATGTGCAACAGTGTTGAAATGGAAAAAGGGTTACCATGTGTCCTACTGCAGCGCAACTAGGTTGGGTTGGCCTAGTCACGGGATGGATTGTTGCGTCATCGTGGTGATGGTGATGATGGGTTTCGTTTCGTTCTGTGGGGGGGGGGGGGGGGTTTGAAAATTTCAATTTCGTCTATTACACACTTCGGATGGAATTCATTTGGGATGGTTGATTGATTTGTAAAAGCGCTTAGAGCACGTTCCTTCCAGTTGATTACATTATAACTGATGCTCGGTTAGGATTGGGATTTTGTGGTTTAAGTTAGCAGTCCCTTAGGTATAGCACATGCCATACCACACCCTTACTTTTTCCATTTTTTTTTTTTGTAACTTTTATAGGTCCCCGTCTTCAGTAGGGCAAAAATTGCAAGTCAGCTCCAACGACCTTTCAATAAATCATTCCGAGTATATTGGGTTCCTTCTTGGCGTCGACAGGGTAGGTAACCTATTTATGTGGGTATGTACTTCTTCAATGTAGAGAAAGAGGTATGTAATTATTACTTTTTTCGTTGAATATACTCTTTTAGGTTGCATAAGAGAAGCAAAATCGTAGGTTGATCGATGGATGATATACCGAATTAATTTCTATCCTTTCATACCTTCTGTGCCAAGTGAATCAAGCAAATCGATAGAGACTTATTAGTTTGTCTATCCACATCAACTGGTTCTTGGTCTGGGAAAATGAAACTTTGTTTTGTTCTGTCTTCCCAGTTATGCAAGTTTCTCTGAACCCATCATCCGGTGTTCTTAGGGAACCCGTAGAATCCCATTGTTATTCGCTAGTCCACTTCTTAAACGATGGAGACGATGAGGTACATTTCCTCCAACTAATTTCCATAAACTTTTCATAATATTGATGTGTTGATGTATTTTGTAATGACCATTTGTCATCGATACGTAGAGAGACAGAAAAGTTTTCAGTCTGACAAAGAGGGGTACTCCGATCGGAATCATTTTTTTTAATTAAAGAAGGGAACATGGCAGGTGAAATGTTTTGATCGCCAAATCTCTATCTTTCAAATTAAAAAAAAGTTGCTGTACAGTGGAAACTTGGTAGAAACGACTGATGATGAAATCAATACTCAAAAACTTGAAGACCTTGTCGTGGAGAACATTGGGTTGATGAAAAACATTTAGTAGACTTGCACAAAAAATTGTGCTGACAATCGAAAGCAAACGCTAACGATTGAAGAAAATTTTCCACTGCATTGTGATATGTAATGAAACTTGGATCCACTACTACGACTCCGAACCAAAACAACAAAGCACGCAATGGCAGCAAGGGAGAAACTGTGCCCCACCAAGTACGAAGTTAAACCAAGTGCAGAAAAGATCATGGCCCTTGATCGAAAATATTTTGCAACACATATCTACCATTAAGGGCACCTTCTATGCCAGCCTTCTCGAAAAAAGTAGATAGGAGAAGTTGAGATTTCTCTAACGTAAGAATAGAACTCACGCAGACATGTTCTCAAGCTTGTTCGGTTGGTTGGTTTAAGAAGGTGGGCTTGCGCTCTTCACTTAGGTCTCCATTGGGCCCGTTGTGTTCCTCTCGTTTATGCGACTGTTAGGATTAGTTAATAAGATGTGGGGATTGTGTTGGGAGGGGATGTACTATAGGTATTGGGGTCATGGGAGTTTAAGGTGCACTATGTCGTAAAGTGATCGGGAAGGCGTCTTGTATGCCTGGAAAATTCTAGTATGTCACCGATTCCTATCTTTCTGCAGTGTATTAGGTTTGGCATCGTTGAGGACCCTAGTATCTTTTGTCTTAACTTCGCTGTTGCAGGACAGTGGCAGAGGAAGTGTTCTACATCTTCCTCCTCCTCCTCACAGTTGACGCAGATTGTTGTTTCAGATAGTTCGATTCTGAACGGCCTGTTATGAGTCCCACTATCAGTCTCACCTGTGTTCTACTTGAGTTTAGAACCCGTTTTGTTGTGTTGTTACTCGGTTCCTTTATTACAGATCTACTATGCACGTATCTAGATTCGTCCAGTAGTTGTTGTCTGTCGTATCTGTGTATTGATTACCGTTCTAATAGTTGTCAGGGTGACACTTATTGTCTTTTCAGGATTCAGTTGTGTTTCGTGCGCCTCGCCTTGCCAATTCATCTGCCTTTTCGTTGCCTGATACACTTTCATGCTCGGTACACACGAGAGATGGTTTTTGTTACGGTTAAACAATTTATTTATTTATTTATTTGCTCGGTACAAATGAGAGACGGTTTTTTGTTACGGTTGAACAATTTATTATAGAATTTAGTTTAATTTTGCACTCCCTTTTACTACTTAGTTGCGATTTCGACATGGGGTTTGTAATATAGCTTATGTCGATTATGTCAGTATTGCAAAGACTTCTGCTTGGAACACCGTTACGTATTGCTCTAGATGAACAGCAAGTTTAATCGGCGGGTTAGCATAAAAGATGCCAGCACCTGATTCCCCTGATAATATTAGAGCCGTTACCTTATTAGAGTTACTTGTCGTCCTTTCGTTCGTCCAAGATTGTCTTGTAGGGAAAACTGTTTCAAAGTTGTCGGCAAAGAAGTAAGATTTTTCAAGAACGTCACTTGGACAATCGGTAAGTGGTATCACTTATTGTTTTTATTATTTCACGATGTCCGGTGTGTGCAACCTCTTTGAAGTGCCCGAGGGTTCTGAGCCTTGTGGCTGAGAGGCCGGCGATTCTTTTCGCTTCTAGGTGTACTGGTAATATATTTAGAATCGCTTCCAAGGCTGCTGCTGGTGTTGAGGATTGTGCTCTGTAATTCTCAAGGAGGCTATGCGTTGCATATTTGTTAGCAAATCTCTGGCATATTTTTTGTCTAATACTGGCAACCATACAACCACACCGTAAAAAATGAGCCCCATGACTTTTGTAACTATTCTAAATTCTATCTACAGGTCAGTTTCCTGTCTAGTATTATGTCCAGATACTTGACGCTATTTCAGAGTTACCACTACAACTACTCCCTACTTTGGGGGAAAGTCACTAGTTTTGATTTTCTTCGTCAAATCGAAGTTAGTTTTGTATGTTAAAAAACACCCTTTAGTTCAACCAAAAAATTCCGTTTATCTGCTACAAACCTAAGTAGAGCCTAAAGTTAGTCCTGTTAGTTCGTTTTTGACTTCGGCAAATTTTTTCGAACTTAAGTACTTAGATTTTCCTTTTACTAGAGTGTATTATAGTGAAATTGTGGTTGATCTTACCAGATGTAGCCTGGACCTTCCATTTCATGTTAATGGAAATACATCCCCGTGTTCGATTCTTGGCCATCTAGCTTTTTCTCAGTTGTCGAGATTCCTTTCCAACTGTTCTGGAGCACCTTCTACGAGGGCCTTCTTGTATTGGTTGTGTTAGCGGGTTCCATTTCATGGCTTATCGAGCAATAAAATTTTCGTTCTTACCTATCTATTGTCACTTTCAATTTTCATATCAATTGAGATATGATTAGGCTAGACCACTCAAACAAAAGCTTGCCGATTACTTGTGACAATGATGGTTACTTTCTAATATAATACAACCGATAACACGTTAGAGCAGAACAGTCGCAGGTTGACATTTAAACTGGCATTTCCACATTTTTGACAGCAAACCGAAAGCAACCTTACCTTTGAATATGCGACTGCTAACGTCTAATTCAATACTACCGTCAATCGAGGTGATACTTCCAAGGTTACGGAAGTTATCTACTCTTGAACTGTTGTCCTGCAATATGAGATATGATGAAAATACCGAAATAGTTGTAACCTAAACTATTCACTGGAGTATCCTGTTCAAAAGATGCAAAGGTCCCCGAGGCAAACTGGTATTTGGCAGTTGAAAATCTGACTGCCTTGACTCTGAAAAGTTACTGAATGACTTGGAGAAGGAATTTCTCACTGGAGTGCTAACAATAAAATTAGAAGCACGTTATCGTGGTGCAAGAGAAGAGCTTTTATTGACCAGTTTATTGGTGTGACTATGAGGACTGCACGAGGACTGACTGAGCTTGACAGGATTTCTTCGACAAACTATCTATCGGTCTGGTCAGGGAAGTATTTTTAATGATTCGAGTTCAATATTTTATTCATCGACAGGATGAAGAAATCCGTGACCTTAGATTGCAAGTCAAGGATTCCACCATGTCTTGCCTCATAATAACTTTATCGTGAGGAGGCTCTCAGTTGGAGTTTCCATTTCATTGCTGCAGGATGTTTTCTAATGGAACTGTGAACTTCTGGCTAACTCGTCCCATCTGTGCGATAATGTAAATGAGAAGTAGTTTATACATCTGTATTTTGTTAGGTCATATGTATGTACTCACTCTAGAGGCTCGTCAGACACAAATTCAAAGATATATTATGTGGATTTCCGGTATGCGGCGGCTCGGCTTATTTCAGTATTTCTTGCTGCCTCTTGATCTTTTAATAGGAGCCCTTGAAATGCCTCTACACGTGTTGTGTATTATATATTTTTTGTTCATCTTTTATGCGCAATGATATGACATTTAATAATTTATTATTTTTCCTTCATCTGTTTTTTTTTTTATTTAGTTGAAAAATTTGTGTTTTCTTTTGGAAAAATCTTTCGTTTTTTTTTTGTTTGCTTTTTACTGTATTTTAAGGAATGATGCAATATCAAATGGGTAGCTATTAATAAAAAATTAAATTTAAAAATTCACATTTGATGAGTTTCTACGCGTATGCTGGTCTATATGTATGTCAGAAAAATTTTAGTCGAGATATGTAAGTATTAAAAAGAAAAATTACAAATATTTTTAGTAAAATAAATGGTTTAGTAAATAAAATGGTGAAGCTTTTTATGGCAGTGAAGCCGTTTAGCAAATGCTGTAGGGTTACCACGAGACATAATTTCTGTCATGAATATCTGCTTGGCATGAACGTGAATGTCATCCGCAAAACTGATGATTAGGCGTAGAACTTTGTGGTATGTAGCGTTCCATATCAGGGGTCATAGGACTGAGCCTTGTGGAACATCACCAGTTACTTCGCAGTTACTTAATTCCATCGTCAGAATCGTAGAGGAGGTCTTTGTTTGCGAAATAGCTCCTTATTATTTTATAGAGATAGTCCGCTATTTCGATCCAATAAAAACTTCTCATAATGCTTTCCCAGTTCGCCTAGTTAAAAGCAGCACGTCCAGGTTTATAATAGCGCAGTATTTCTTAGTACCACCTCTCCAACGTCTGCCTTCAATAGCAGTTCGGGCTCTCAGTTCGTGGAGAGTGACTTACAAAAACCGATAGACCTCCTGCTGTTTCAATAGTTGGCAAAAGCCTATTGTAAATTATTCGCTCAAGTATTTTTCCGACCGTGTCAGCAAAGAGGACGATAAGACAACGGATCGTTTGGGCTCTCCTTTGCTTACGGGAGGAAAACTAGTCGTTGGCACTAAGCAAAGCTCAGTGGAAACCCACATAAAGACAGGTATGAAACATTTTGGTAAATAAATCGAAATCGATGTTTTCCTTTTTCCGGATATTCCTGGATTGACGCGTCTCCGCAAACCCAAATTGCAGACTTATTCGTCGCGTGGGTGAATCACTTATTGTCCGATAAGTTTTTGTACTGCTCACAGAGTATACGCTATATCAATTTTTAGGTCTCGAACAGTTTGTTGTAAGAGGTCATGAACCGCTTCACAATGGTTAAGATTAAGCTGTAAAATATTCATATCTACATAGGTAACTGATTACCGATCATTTAAGCCTGGTTTCCGAGTCACAGCGGCTTGCATAATAAGTTGAGGTAGGTAAATGAGGATATACTCTTAACGTTTCTGTAGCAATACATTACTCCTTTTGGATTCACAAAAATGTCAACAGAGGTGGAATGGACTGAGGGACTGCGTCGTGTTCAGAAGGAATTACAAACTCAACGACCTTGTCACCAGTATACGGATCACTGAATTGTTAAAATCCATGTAGGCACGTTAGGTTAGATTAGACTAGTTGTCTCCCCAGACTGCAGGCCTATATCTAAATGGGTACATTGCGAAGTCCTAAAACTACACGCAGAATCACCTGAAGGTCTCTTTTGGCCATATGTATATAATTGCTAGGTTTTCAAGAAATAAGTGAATCTAGAAGTTTATTTTTTTGACAGGCAAACATTTGTACATCCGAAATGTGTGCACCGGACATCCTGATCTACATATGTATACATACATACGTACATATGTATATGTATTTATAAAACACAATTCAATCGTCTCTCAATTACGTACAATTAAACAACTTAACAAATAAGATAAATAACAAGCGTAAAGCAAAGCATCAAAACAATCAATAAAATTACCGCATAAAACAGTCCTTCAAGTGATTTTCAATTATGAAACATGTTTAATAATTCCTGAACAAGTTCACAAAGATAACGAACAACGATTGTAGTATTTTTTCAACGATAACAATGCGACATATCACAATTAGAAATACATTTTTTTTTTCAGATAACAAATATCGCAGGATATAAATGATTTGTTTTTAGTTTTTTTTTTTTTTTTGATTGACTGAACAAATAAATTATTAAAACGTCATAAACTCGCATAAAGTATAGCGACTTCAGTTCATCGACCATTATTTGGTCTACTCTGCGATGACAGATTGTAAAGAGAAATGCACTGCGGTAAATGTTTTGCATAACATTTCTAAAAAGCGAGAGTTCATGTGTCATATTTTTTGACAGAAGGCAGTGGATAACATTAAATACAAAAGAGAACACTTCCTTGTTCTCACCTACCAACTGAGAGGTACATATTTTCTTCTTGTCAATATCATAATTCACTTGTATGTGTTACTGCTAACAGTAAATCATTGACAGCTGATTGACGTATGCTTTTCCGTATGCAAATAATGTATTCGCAACATTTTTCGGATTCCAATACCAACAGGTTATCTTTTTTAAGTGGCGCCATGACCATCAATCATTCACTTTGCTAATTCTTTAAATAGTGTTTTGTAGACGGCACTAGGTGATTTTTTGGTTTTCATTCTAAAAGTTTACGGCAAGTCTAGTATGTTATCAAGTGTTATGTTGGAAAAGCTGGATATCAGCTGGAGAGGTGTTTACAAAGGGTTCACGACGAAAAAGCGAGTGTGTGGCTTAAAACCATTGCGAAATGCTTCTTTCATTTTCGGAGTTGATCCTCAATCCAAATTCTGTAAAGGATTGATTGTGCGCCTAAGGCCTTGATGCGACTAACTTTTCCAAATCTTACGAGTGTACATACATACGTACCCTAGGTCAGCTGGGCCCTCATCACTTACGACGACAATCGTCTAACGATATTGTTTTGACGATAGTTTTGCTTCACGTAACATTAAAAATCACTATCGTTTGGGCGATATCGTTTTGACGATTCAACTTTTGCTTCACGTAACCCCACGAACTGTCAAACACTAACGTCAAGACGTCAAGACAGATATCGTTTGCACGATAGCTAAAGAGGTATCGTTTTTCATATGTTGTTGGTGTTTTGTCTTTGTGAAAGGCTTTAAAATTAAAAATATATCATTAAAAAAAATTAAAAAATATATCATTAAAAGAAATTGGAATTGTTACGCAGGCGAAAAAAAATTTAGAGATGCGTCGGATCCCTTAGTTCTTCCAACAAATAAGGAGGCGCATTGTAAATAGAATATTTACATAATTTATTTGTTGTAGTACAAGTTTCTAATAATTTCATAAAATTCAGTTTACAAAAAGTAAACACAAAAACAACGAATGACAGCTAAAATCATTTCATGAAGGCGAATATGGCGTACAGTAGCCTTCAAACTGTGGAAAACGTAAACGATAGACGACACGATAGTGATGGAGTTACATGAAGCAAACTACAGACGATAGCGTTCGTTGCTATCGTTCAGACAATGATCGTCTGAAAAGTTAGGTGATGAGTACCCTGTTTTTTTTTTTTATTTCTTCAGAATTCTGCAGTGATCATACATTGTCTGTTCATTTGAACTCCTAGTCTTTTCGGCTTTTCCAGAAAGTTAACCCAACTGTTCTTATGGCAGATTTTATGGTTAAACTGCGTCCTGCTGATGACTAAACGGTTAACATTGCAGACATCTACAAAACCTTCGCCATTATCGTCTCGATCGCTAAGGTTACTTAAAGTTCAAATAAAGGATAATATAGTCCAAGTTTGTAGGAATATTATTAAGGCTTTAGCCGCCATCATCTTCTCAAAAATATCATCGAGAAGAAGCTAAAGAATAATTTCTAGTGCTACTGTAGGAGTGGTTTTATAAGTTTCTCGAGTTTCTCGGGGCTAAAGACCACAGTTTCGGCCTTTTTACATAATTAAAGGGCAATGCAGACCTTACTAGCTTACTTACTTAGGTGGCACTACAGTCCGGGAAGGATCTTTGCCTCAATCAACAAGCCTCTCCAGTTGGCGCGGTCTTTGGCTCACTGCTTCCAGTTGCGCACTCCAAGTTGGTTGAGGGCCTCTTCCACTTGTGAGCGCCACCTAAAGTGAGGTCTTCCACTATTTCGTCGCAGGATGGACAAGAGCTCATTCAACTACTCTTGTAGGAAGGATAAGACGAATTTATAGTTTTAGGTCTTTAAGACCATTCATCGTCAGTTTCTTTTTCTATAAGAGAGACACTAAATTGACTGGAATGTCGATAGATTTGTTGTACAAGCCCAATCAAAATTAGGAAGACCAAATTCGATATCTGATTTTAATTTCATGCTTACTTAAATTTAATTGTAATTTTATACTCACTAATGCAGTGGGAAAATGTCTATCACCGCCGATTTACTTCCCAAGCACCATGAACAAATGGATAATGATTCGCACACTGTACATACCTACATATTTACGAGTATGTATAACAATTTTTCAAAGGTTGTTTCATGACATGTGGGCCCACAGAAGCTTCAAAGCTGAACGAACCAATTTTAGAACATAAAGACATATTCATTTCTACTCGAAACCCTCGGGGAGGAGTCTTTTAACCATATCCAACTTTATTCTGAACTGACAATGATTCAACAAAAGACTGAACTACTATGTATTTGAAAACGTGTATGCAAATAGTCCTTGGAGATCTACTACAGTCCACATGAAATGTGTGCATCGTAGTATTTGAATAAAACATGTTTTATATCTTTATTTCAAAAGAATGACTTTTAATTGAAGTCGCTTGGTGCTCAACTTGCCCGCTTAGTTTCTTTGTTTATCTCCTAATGAAAACCTATGGACTGAGCTACTATTTTGACAGGACCTCATTAGTGAAACCCCTAAAGCATTTCATGCAGTTGAATCTGACAATAAAAAGCTTTTCTTCGCAATACGGAAAATCTCTTACCATTGTACCCATTGTATAGAAAATATATTCAGGGATAAAAAACCACAATATGGAAGAGATACTTTGTTCTTTTGCAAAAAAAGTGGACTTTCTTGTATAACACATTTTAACACAACATAAGGATACACGAGAATATATCAACTTTACTGTTATTGATGTTGATATCACTTACGCGGATGTAAGTAAGTAACAGCCTACCCTATACTCGTATTATACGATGTACTTTAGTGAGTTAAAAAGCCTAAAGTTAGAGCTAATGCATTCGACTTATGAACTTTCATTTTCAATGAAAGCCCATCATGGCTGAGGTCGTATCCACACAAGAGTAAAACAATAAAACATTTCGCAATGTTAGGAAATCCATCCAGAGGATTACATAAAATGGATTCGCCTTTATTGCGTTTTTATTATGCACACACAATACTCTATGTATATGGTATCGGATTTTTTTTTATTACATCAACTTCCACCAGATTAACCTGAACAAGGAGATCCCTCCTCTGTCATCAAATACTAAGCCAGCACAAATCCTATCAACGTTAATAAAATCAATCCCCCTTACCCACATAAATCTCCAGATACACCACTTACACATTTGCTTTCACAGAAAACTGAATTAATGTTCTTCTCCCTCGGCTAGGAAATTATTAGGCGAATATACATAAATATCAAGTCGTACCATATCACTACACAGTAACCTTGACCAGAACAAAAAAAAAATTGATTAATAATGGTCGCCTCCAAACAAGACACACATGAATGCAGATAGTAGACTCTCCATCATCGACGTTGTCATCGTCTTAATTCTATTTAAGAAAAAATCCTCTTGAATGTGGCAAATGTCCGCCTTCTTTTCATTTGAAGAAAAAAAAAAAAAAACAAATTATCTCGTTGAGTCTGTTCTTGATGTGATATGAAATGAAATGCGCCCTCCCGCACCGATCGTCATCCCTTCGGTTGGGGTGGGGGGGAGGGTGAATTGAGGGAATCCAAGGCGAAGTGCGAACTAATTGAGTAATCTTCCCGGGGCGGATGTTGAGAGCGCGTTGAAAGTGCAAACATTTTATCAAATCTTCGCTCATTTCAATTGCGCAGATACACTCATAGATACAAGATACACACTACAAGTACACAGTGCTGTCTGAATTTACATTGCAAGTAGACAAATTAATAATTGACTTTGTGGCTGGGGCGGAATGGCGTGCCGCGTCTATGTCGAGTGTGTTTTGGACATTTCGCTACGCTGGACAGAAAACATAGTGTTATGCCATGTACGCCAATGACAGGCAAAACATTTAAGCAATTTGTAGTAGTTAGCAGATTTTTTTTTCTTCTTTTATTCATTCTGTTTTGTTTGTATTAAAAATTGAGAAACTAATTTTAAAGTTATGTGCTGGGCGTGCATTTTATTTTTATTTTTTTAAATAATGCGTGGACTTGAAACCGTATACGGCAAGGCGACGACAGACGTTTATTGTATCCGGATGGATTACTTTTGTCGGAAATGTTTGAATTATTGAGAACTTGCTCGATATACGTGATAGATTTTATTACACACCACTTGAGGGGATAGTAAGTTAAGATTTGTGTTGTCTACGTTTGAGAAGGCACGCCTCGCCTATGTGATATTTAAATGTGAACAGCAGTTTTTTTTTTTTTTTGGATAGGGTGTACGGATTGATTATTATCGCTCGATTATTGTCTAACATCCACATAACAAAATTTGGAATTGCAAATTACTATAAATCGATGACTCCGTGTCCCATGAACGTACGTGTCCCATGTACGTGTAGTACATGAAAAGTGTGGTAGACACTAATCATTTATAAGAACAATTCCCAATGACCGGTATTTTACCCTAAAACTAAATTAATCTTTAATATATGTACGTACATACGTATAGCCGGTGTTAAGGGTTACGCAAAGGGCTCTTTACATCACCATGCTAGGTGGTGTTCTTCACCCTTAAACACCCTTACATCCTGATAATAATACATAACGATAAATGACCTCTTTACGGGTTTCTACGGTAATTAACCAAAAAAAAACTGGTCTGTGAAAGCACCAATTAAGTTATGATACGTGACCACTTAACTTCCTACTCAGCTTTTCGGTTAAGTTTACAATCTGCGTCAACCCCTGGCATTTAGTGTGATTCAAACTTCGAACAGCATTATCATCTAAATAAAGCTCAAATGGCACCTTCAGACTACCAGATTAAACCCCAAATCGGATATGGCCCTCACATTAATTGCTTGCCTAAAATTATAATAAAAGCATCATCAAAATTGAGAATGTCCCTAAAAACCTCATTCGACACCAGGTCGTCCCTGCGAAAAGGGTTCTTAAACAGACCGCTCCCCCAAAAGAGCTGATTGAATAAATTACAAAAACATTTTATGTTCGTTTTGTGTCTCTTGTTAAATGACAGAAAGCACAAAAAAAAAAAGAACGAAGGGACACGAACCCTTCTTATCAATTCTGTAGGTGTCACTTCCACAGAAATCCCCATCTAATGGTTTCACTTTTACTTTAACCTCTCAACACCTTTAGGGAGCCCTATCAATATTTTTTTTTTCTGTAGCTAAAGTTTCACTTTTAGAAACGACGACGTATTTTTGATTACTGCGCATTAACGCTAAAAATACTTTCATTCTCCAAAAAGCCATTCCATTCAAAACGACTAAAAGCCAATAAAAAAACTAATACATACATAGAAGCGTCCTTCCCTAACATGAAATGAAATGAAATCTCCTCATTTCACTTTGATGTGCGCACCTTCTACGTGTATTGTACGTCTACCCTGGTAAAGAGGGAGTGTACTGGTAAAAATTATCGATCCACACCGTTCTCTATAATGTCGGACGACGCAGAATTTCAAACATGATTCCGAGAATTTATTTTCTTTTACAACAAAGTAACAAGGAGCGAACAAATTCCACGTCCTTCTCGTCCTGAATATGAAATTGAAGGCCTTCCCGTGGTGCTGGGGGTTGACGTCAAGGGGTATAATTACCGTAGGGCCATTGACTTTGACAGTCGAAGAGTGAAGTTCTGTCAATTCAGGATGTCGGTTGTGTCAGTGGGACACAAAATTCTATGAGGATATGGTATAAGTTGGTAAGTGAAAATGTTCTCGTTGCGAGAAAGTATTTTTCGCAGCAGGGCTGCTTTAAAAAGTAGGGTATGTCAAGTGGTGGATCTTCATTGTCCTGATATATTTTGACTTGCTAATTAAGTAAGCTGGAGAGGAGGGCTTTTGTTTTGCGTTCATGTAAAGCTATGAAATATCGTGACAGGTGTCAATTAGTTTAATAACAAGTAATGTCAAATGGGGTTATTTGCATTCTCCTAGGTGTTGGGGATTACGTCATTTCGGCAATTTAATTGAATATTTTTAAAATAGTGGCTAGTTGAAAGGATTGCCAAAAGGGGAGTCCTTTATAAATTTACATTTTGGATACAAAAGAATAGTTACGCCCTAAGCGCTTAAAATGTAAACCACGAATGTTTTGACATTTAAACCATAATCGCGTGATAGATCACAGAAATATGAATAGAAAATGCTAATTGCCTATTGGACGCAGATAAATATTTGAGTTTTAATTAATTGATATTCATGAGAGGAGTGTCCTGTTGGAAGAGGACGTATTGCGTGATGGGTTTTGTCCAGTCGAAAATAAATAAAGTGATATTCTTCGGGTGTCATAGAATGTCTTTTCACATGATGGCTCATGGGTTGAATTCAATCATGAATTTTAGCAAAATGTACATCCTTAACTGAAAGACCGTGAAACCTAAAACCACTTTTATGACAAAGGAGCGAGCAAAGAATGTCCCATTAGAACATTAGAACCGCGTAATATAAACTTTAATTAAAATGCAAATTTTCTCGAGTGACAATATTTTTATTTCTTTGCAAAGAAGACAAGCAAGTGCAAGTACTTCTGTGTTCTTTTGATGTAAGCTTCGATGACACTTGCGTAGAGATTTGATCTCACCCACCCTGATGTTGGATATCGGCCTGGAGCATGGGAACTGTTTGATGATATTTGATGTGATGTCGGCTCTTTACACGACCATGCCACTTGAAGAATGTTGCTCCAAGAAGTCGTGTCGCTCTTTTGGAGTTAGTTGTCTTCAATCTCCATCCCGATTAGTTAAAGTAAGATGAATTCGAGTATAGCGGTCCAACAACGCATGACATTTACGTGTCATCTATACTTCTGGCGTCATCTTTGAAAAGGACAGCCCTTCTCGCTCTTCAGAATTGGACTGACTTTAGCTCTTGGGTCAACAGAATTGTGTAAGCACTGATTTATGGTAGAACCCACTAAGCTACTCGAAATAAAGGATGTTTTTGAAGCCAGTACTAACTTTGATTTTGAACAAAACACATGAAATTTTATTAAATCGCCATTCACTTGTTTTTAATCGAGTATATCTCTACTACGGCTGTATCTGATGAAAGTCATCCGACAGACAAAGTTTTCGACTACTTTTTCAAGTATTTGTGGCTTTATGTCCTCAATAAGACGAATAATGTTGACTTCCAATGCGTCGATTGTTGTTGGTTTGTCAACGTAGACTAGCGATTTACCTATCTCGAAAGAATATAATCAAGAGGCGTTAAATCACAAGATCTTGAAGGCCAAGTTACAGGTCTATTACGAGAAATTATGCGTTCATCGAATGTTTGATTCAATAAGTTGATTGTTTCGTTTGCTGTATGTTGCCGTATGTACATAAGTAGCTCCATCCTGCTGTAACCACATCTCTTCCACATTCATGCCAATCAATCGGGGAACGAAAAGCGAATACCGTTGACCGTAACACGCTGATTAACCTCATTTGTAAAAAAAAAAATGGTTCGATGACTCCACAGACCACACCAAACTGTACATTTTTCGGGATGTAACGGCATTTCGATAGTCTCATATGGATTATCTTCGCTCCAGATACAACAATTTTGCTTATTGAGCCAAAAATGAGCCTCATGGCTGAACACAATTTTTCGATAAAACAGCTGATCCAATGTCAGTTGATTTTGGGTCCATTGACCGAAATTTTGACGCAAACGATGATAATCCGGCTTTAATTCTTGCACGAGCTGGAGCTTGTAAGCCTTCAAACGAAGATCTTTGCGTAAAATTTGCCATAAAGTGGACGGACAAAGACCAAGCTGTTGTGAACGACATCGAATCGATAAATTTGGATCCTCAACACTCCTGAACGGATGCAATATTCTCTTCAGTAAGCTCTCTTCTCATGCACCTCGGTGTCACTGCATTTTGCAAAGAAAATGTAGTACGAAAACCTTCAACAATATGGCGAATAGCATTCTCAAATGGTCGATTATGTCGGGTGTAATATGGTACAAGTGCTGTATAAGATTGGCGCACATAACCATATGGCGAATAGCGGTTTCAGATGGTCGATTATGGCGGGTGTAATATAAGTTCAGCGCACAAAACCATAATTTTGGAACCAATTTTCTAAACGTAACGTTGTTGAAGCATGTATGTCATCACGATAAAATTGCAAAGATTACTTACTTCTGTACTTTACAAATATTACTAAATAAAAATGAAACTGACAGTTTACAATCTGACAATTAATTTGACAGATGTATGTAACTGTCTGAAGTTGGTACTGGGTTTAAAAAAAAAGTTTAGTTATTATGAACGACTCCGAATTGACGTTCAAGGACGAAACGAAAATTTAGACAAGGTACTTAATTTATAACAAATGCAGTTCAATTCGGTATACGTATACTTCATTGAATTGCACAAACCCTAGGAAATCGTGGTGCTTCATGACTAATAATCGTAACAACAGCATATGACAAATGTCATAGTTTGAGGGCAACCACCAACATTACAAAATAAAACTTGGTGCGGGCTTTTCTGTGTGCTTTTATAAAAAGTAATCATAAAAACAAACAGACCTTGACAAGAAAGTCGTTTAAGGCATGAGAATCTGTTTTAGCGGCATCAGCAGTGGTTTTCTTTCTAAACGGAGGGAATAAGTACCTAGCTCTGTATGACGGTATTCAATTAATTAGCAATTCATTGATGTTGAATCACAGCGTTTATTACTCTTAATAAGACTCGGTAAACACCCCACAATATTCTAGGCAGAAGTATGCGTCATCAACTATGTATCAACTATAAAATCCAGACTTGGGCTGTCGATACCGAACCAGGCATTCCTTTCTAGGTTCGAAAATAAAATAACTAGTCATATCATACAATACTGACTCAAATATGCATTTCAGATTTTAAACTCTTTAAAGCCGTCTCTTTGAAAGAAGAAGTGCATCAAGAATATTCAATCTATTGTGACATGTTCGTAATGGACAGATTCTCATATAACCTTGGTGTGATATACCAAATTCTTTCCAAGATAACCACTGCTATTTTTTTTTTTAAAGAATTTGAAACCTTCTGAACTCCCATTTTTATCGCACAACGAAAAAAATCACACGAATGGTGATTTACAAAAACTCACTAGCATTTCAATTCACGAAACACATATCGTACTATACTTGTGTAGTACGTTCACTTAACAGATTTTGAAAATTGTGAACATTATGTGGCCGTCGTCGGCTGTTTGGGGGTTATCGAGGCGATAATGGATCTTCAGCTTAACAATATTTGTTCATGTTATTATCATGTCTTTGTTATGTTAATAGACCCATTATAAACTCTCCCCAAATTTAACCTCAACGAATACTGATCAAATACAATTCATATGAAAGAGCTATTAGTACGTGACTGTAAAACCAATTAAAGCCCCCACTGACTGAACCACCCAAAACGAGATTCAATCAATTCGCACGTGATAAATTCCAGCGTTAGTTAAGTTAAAATTTATTGCCTTCAAAGAGATTTGGAAGTAGGAGACCCTCTGGCATAATTACGCTACTCATTCATAAACAGCCACTAAATGTGCAGACAGTAAAAACTTCCCAACGGCTAATTACTCCTGAGTCGGTTGCTTTAGTGCACACGTTTGTATATTCGGATGTATAGATTCAGTGAGCATTTTCACACAGCATCTCGGAAGGCACACAGCACTGTCAAGACGCGCAATAAAAAGATCCCCAAGAGCGACGCAATAAAGTTTACGACCATCGTCAGGCGGCTGGCGTTAAAATTGCGAAATGATGATTTATTTTCTTCATTTTGCATATATTCCAGTTAATTAGTGCAAATTAATAAATTAAAAACAAAAAAAAAAAAAACGAGGTATATGTACATATATGCTTCTTGAGCAGTGGACACTAAAGGGGTATGTGTGTTTTTCAATCAAGTATTCCAAGGAATGCGATTTCAGTCGTTGATTAATGATTTTTTTAAATTACTCAAATGCAGTTTGTAAGAGGATGGACCTCAAGGCGTACATGTGTTAAGTTACTATTACACGGTTAACGAAATCAGTTAACGCGTTGACTCTCTAATGTCACAGAAAAAAATCGTCAACGGTCAACTTGTCTTCGCATGAAACGTTGACGATCATACGAATGACGAGAGATGGTCAATATTGTCCCAAAATGCGTTAACGTGTAATTTGTGTCAATGCGATTTTTCCCATTCGGTGTCGACGCGTTGACACGCAAAACGTTGACGATTACACGAGTTGACGACTTCCGAACACGTTGACCGTTGACGGTGAGACCACAATGGCAGAATCGAAAATCGGTCATTTTTCACGTTCACGATCACACGACGTTTAGAGGTTGTGTCAATGTGATTTGTTCTCTCGACCACGATAGACGTGATATATTAAAACGGAGTAAATAAAATAATAAAATCAGATGATTTTCATTCTATTTTGTTTCCTTTTGCTTCTTTTTAATAAAATGTCGATAAGAATTTTAGAAATAACAATTTTAGCAGCGTATTTGTTGAAGCGCAACACCAAGACAAGAACGACTTTGGAGACAGTTCAAAGCCATCGCGAAAGAGTAATGGAAAATTTTCAGATGGTGCTGTGTTCGATCGCTGTGCTTTTGGTCAAGCACTGAAATCACTGCAGAAAAATATGCTGCACAATTACCTTACAACGACAAATCAAACTTGACATTACTAAGATGGAGAAGTTCAAAAAAGTGCGACTTCGACTGCAGACTAAATGGTTTCAAACTTCAGATCTGGAATCGATGAGGCGGAACGCAGCCGTTGACGACGTCAAATCTTCCGTCAAACAGACATTATTGGCAATACACTGGGTGATAGCTTAGCTTAAAACTAAAGAGCTTTAATAATGGAGAACGCTACATACTGAGCATATCCGAAACTTGTTATTTTTTCAACGTCACCGAGGCCATATTATTTTGAGTTAGTGCACGCACTCCGATGTCTTCTGCAATGAAACGTTGCCATTTCTTATGGGTGGAACCAAAAGTAAGGCCAGAGCCGATGTAAAACTTTTCTCAGAGAACCTGAATGTTGACCTCCTCTTTAAAGTTTTTGCACATTGCAGATTGCAAACAGATGATTATTCAAAGCCAGGCCACTATCAAGTTTCTCACGAGGTCACTGTGATATTTTAGAGGAATAGCGAAACTAATAAACTGTCGAACAATACAAAACATATTGGCTAAGAATTGTTAAATTGTTGAAGAAAAACCCCAGCGAAACTAAACCGGGCTATTATTGAGAACTGTGGTAGGGGTATGGGGTATGCATGGGCGAATGTTGGGAATTTCCTACAGTATTTATAGCTGGAGCGGAAATGATGAAGAGGATGAGGTCAACATATGAAGATTTTACTAGAAAACCAATCAAATTTACTTTATTAGGGATTCCGAGTCTCAGGACGCATCATCCATTGAGTTCCACACAAAAATGGGCCCCAGTACAGAACCGTGTGGATCGTCAATAGATGTGCAGCATTTATGTACCTTTAATCTCAGTTTGTTTTATAACAGAATTCTTCTCTCGAAATAGTTGATCGAGGAATCCAAAGAACCCTATTATTATTATTTTTTTCTTTTTGCACTTTTGGCCATAACGCTGACACTGCGACCTACGTTGTTCTTTGTGGAAGATACGTCACCTTAACCAATGTAGTGCCAAGCATTTACGGATAATATGTTCGGATGATTCAACATCATTCAAACAGATCCGACATTCTGTCTCTGGGCATGGATGCAATTTGTTTAGGTGATACCTCAGGCCACAGTGCCCTGTGAGAAAGTTCACCAGCTTTCTGACGCTTTCTTTATCTAAGTTAAGGATTTCCTTGAAGGAATAAAGGTTGATTAATTGTTTGAGTAGTCTAAGCCCCCGGTCATTTTCCCAGTTGGCTAGACGAAATTTGTGTTCCCAATCATAAATCAGCGATTCAATAGAATGGTTCTGGTCCTATGAACGGAGTTTCTAAAACAGCCTTCGAAACATCATCTGCAGATTTGTTGTCTACAATTCCCTGGTGACCAGGATCATAACCAAGTTTAACCTTGTTATGTCTATAAAGAAATTGTAAGATCTGAATGCATTCTCTTGTACTTGCACCTTCAATCTTACTCCTTAGACTATCGTTTGGAACTTATTCTATTATCTATTATCTGGAAATGGGCGCCGTGACTCATGTGGTTAGTGCGTTGGACTACGCAGCGAGAGGTTCGAGACAACACCTAAAATTTCTTTCAAGGCCCCAACTCTCGCGAGCGTCAGACAAACATCCGAGAGTATGATTGTCATGAAAAAGCTTCTCAAATTGCCTTTCAGAAACGGCATTAAACAGTAGGTCCCTTAAGGTACGAGGTATAAGACAACATGAATGGTTGTGGAAGCTAGTCTCTGTGTCCTATAGAGCTGTGGCACCAAATATTTGTATTTTTTTTGGAAATGAAATCATGAAATCATCAAATACAAAGAATCATGTTACTAAAGTTTGGGTTTAGGTAAGATGTCCGGTAACTTTCGTTACTCTTGGAACCATTTTGATTTTTGGACTAGCTTCCAGATTTTATTGATATCCGAATCAACAATATCTTTAAGTTCCTCGAAGAAGTATTAACCCAAAATTTGCTTTTTTGCGGAGGAAAACGCAGCGCAACTGCAAAGAAGAAACCGCTGTGTTTCCTGGAAAGTATCAAGGTATCAAGGAGTAAATTTAAAGATTCTTGACTAAACATTGGCATTGTTCCATCAGGTTTTTTGACATAGGCGGGTACATTAGGTGCCTTAGGCAGGATCTTCCTGACTCTATTGTCTTCACTTGTATTGTCAATGTTTGAGCTGAAGAGCTGTCAGGAACTTTTTTCGCTTTTCTGATCTTTATTCTGAGGTCATTGAGTCTATACTCATAATTTTCCCAAATCGAGGGCTCCTTGGTCATTTTTGCCCGATTAGTGGGGTTTACACTGATCAAATTTTTCGTCAAATTGGTCTGACGACTCTAGATTTGATGAATGTGAACGTAAATTTACTTGGGTTGGATGGTTTGTCAAGCCGCTCGTCAACCAGATTTGATGAAAAATTTGATTAGTGGTGAATCCCGCTATACGCTTCGAGCGATCCTCTCCTCCTGAGGATCGGCTGCGTACCAAATATCTTTCTTCCTAAAGAGTGATATTGACAGTGTTACAACAAAACAATGCAATTATCTCCTAAATGACGAAGTTTAAAAAAAATACTTACAGGTTCAGTGACATGGGAAATGACAGTTTTTTTCCACTCGAATCACACCATTATTTCGCTAACTATTGTCACAATTCGACTTTTCTTCTTCCCATTCCTCTTGGTTATGCTCACTGAGCAGTTCGAAGGAAAAAAAACACGTGTTCCACCAAAAACCGGCTTTTCCCTCGACATCATCGCTGACATTCCCAATTCCTAACGTGTGACGTTTTGTCTCTTCAATTGAAGTGGAAACGTGCACCCATACAGGTGCTGTTAAATGGCAAGTTGGTCGTGCGATAGTTCCATCTACTCATGTCATCCACTCGATTATCGAATCCGAGCTCCAAAGTACAAAGCAGAGACGTCGAGTTGGTCTGACGTTTAGCGTCGTTGTAAAGACATTCAATAAATTTTTTTGTCTCCCTCTATCTCTCTGGCCAATGAATTTCTAATAGTCAGCGCAGTCAAGTCAGATGAGTCACGTATGGTGAGAACCGGCAAATTTATCGATGAATACGGTACGGATAATTGTATAGACATATGTATGTACATACAACATTAGGATGAGTTGTGAAATCGGATTTTTTTTATTTGTGGCGTCCGGGGAAAACACGGTGAATATGTACTCGTGCTAAAGGGAGGTAGGGAATACCGATGCTCATTTATTATTAATTGAAAAAGTAACACGATGAAACCGATTATTCTGCGACGTGGATATGATTTGATTTTGAGGTAGTATACATATGTACATACCTACATATTTATGGTTCCACATGACTAATAAGGTGAAATGGTTTAATTTAAAACACAATGCAAAGGTTACCCTAGAAGTTAATAATAGGTTGAGCGAAATGTGTGGATTTTAAATTGTAACGGAAAGCATTGTTGCGCAGTGCACCCTCAGTGGTTTTATGATGACAATATAAATTGATTATGATTTTTATTTGCAATTCAGCGAGTGAATTGATTCACCGTATATGTTTATGTGTACGAATCTTGTTAACGGTAAGTAAGTAAGTAGTGCGTAGATAATTAACCGAATATTAGCGTCCAGCATAAATGGATAAGATAAAACCTTCTTGTGGTATTACCTTCAATGCAATCTAATGGGCGGCTACTGTCGCTGCTAGGACCTCCGCTATGGTTCGGGGAGGGAATTAATTTGGATATATGCACAGGGGTTCGGAAAGTCACCTGAGCCAAGCTGACCGCTTTTCCATTCTTCTCTATTCGAGAATGTGTCACACGGTGTCAAGTATTCGTATTATGCAGGTACATTTCATAGAGATGTTTCGTCCGACCTAACTGATTTATGCTGAGGGCACTAATTGTTGTCGAAACTTGAACGAAGACATACAGCGGAAGGAGATTGAAGATGACATTCAATCTTGCAATAGGAAAAAAACAAAAAAAAAACTTTGAAGTTACATACTGTTGTCAAAACTGACATTGACAGTTCTTCTTTGTCTGTTGAGACAATTTACTTGGTTCTTGAAACTTCATAACAATATTATTAAAAGCATTCGTGGATATCTAAAACTAAGACATAAGTATGTATGTTGTTTTCAACTTTGTCCTGTGCATATTGCTCAAAGCAGATGATAGCTGCGGTGAATATCATAAGAGACTGACAGTTGTCAAATTAAACTAATTCACAGTCTAATGAACATACATGACTGATTAGTAATAAGGCCCATACAAATACGTTTCTAAAAATATAACGACAAATTTCTAATTTGATGGTCGCTGAAATTCAACAATTAGCGCTTGTTAGGTTACCCGTAATGTAATGTTTTACGCTGTCACATTGATTTCCAAGGAAATGTCGATTTTCGAAATTATCTGATTGCTAATTGGTGTGTTTTGTAATTTCCCCGACATCAATGTGATTGATGGTTGACTAAAATCGCTAAAAATACCGGCTCAAAATAGACGTTCTTAGTCACATTGCCATTTAAGTAGTTTCATCCTTCTAAAATTACATTGCGCTACGTGTTCAGATAGTACATTGTCCATTGATAAGATTTTGGGATAGTGACTTGTTGTCGACTCCATAAGTGTATTTAAAAATGTGCGTCATGCCTTTTCCATTCGTGGGGATCAATGTTATTAGCACCTATCGGTGAAATTTTCAGCGAAATTAAAAAAAATGGTTTCACCACCAACCCGTGTTTTTTTTTATTTCTATTTTGACTATCCAGCTGCAAATTGAATTTGTATTTTTTGTTTTATTAAAATATTTATTTTTCTCTTTCCATTTCAGATAAACACAACCAGGCAACAAATTAAACAACTTAACCTGTAAGTGTCAATATCCACCTCTGTGTGTGTTATTAATATGTTAAGTCAACTTAATTTAAAAATTAATTTTCTGAACTGTTAAGCAGTGTAGCATGTAGCATGTATCTGAGATCAATTAGCTGGAAATTCGATTCAAATCAGTGCACCGAACTGACCGTACCTAACCTGTCCAGCCGTGCGAAGTTAAAACATTTTTATATGCGTGGTGGGAATAGCTGAACACGTGGTTAACACACACGGAACCGTATATTACACAGATACTTTTTGTGTAATCTACCATGATACATGATGTGTGTTGAAAGCAGCGGAACCAGCGCACGTTCCAAGGCTGAATGCACTCAGATGAAGTACAAGTCATATTTCTATTATCGTCGTTGTATGAGACTGCACGAATTTCATAATAGATACAACTAACAGTGGCGTGCAGTTGTTGCATAGTGCAATCTCAGTGTGCTCAGCGTCGTCGTCGTCTTGTATCTTTTGGATTGTTTCTATCGCGTTATGAGATCACCGTTGTGTATGCGAATGAGGTGGCGTAGAGAACATTGACCGCATAATGAAATCGCGTTTTATGTTGTATTGTTTGTGCAATGTATGTAATTAATTGTTGAGCGGTTTAAGTTTTTTTTCTTTCTAATTTTGTTACGCGATTTGTATGCTTTGTGTTGAATGGCTGAATACGTTAGATGGGGTAGTGGATTGTTTCCTCCTTTTTTTTCTTGTTAGACTTGCAAACATTAAGCGGAGTCACTACCATTTTGAGCCTCCATTTTTGACAGATCTGTCAGTTACATATGTCATACCGAACAGATTTGGCGAATTCATTAGTTCTGTGAATTATTTAAATTTGGAGTCGTGATCTTTTTTCTAAATTAAGTGGTGTGGATAGTTATTTCTATGAAGGAACGCAGCTGATCGTGAATAAATCCCATGCAGTTCTTGTCGTCAATGAACAAAGTATTTCGACCTTGCCTTGAGCCTGTGGGGTGTGGATTTATGGTTAAAGTTCACAGCAATCCCATCGAGGTTTTTCATATTATTCTTCCTGGCTTACCATAAGATCAATCTACTCCCCTACCAGTTTGAATCTTGAACACGCAAACACCCAGCGAACAGTAACCGATGATATCTTGTTCTGACTTTAACTGCATATTAGTGTAATTTATTTTAACAGCTCGTTTGCTAATTGTATACTAAAACTATTAAATATATTTTGATTTGCAGTTAAGTTGGACTCGGAACAATTAAGATGCTTACTGCCAGTTAAAAATTGCTTATGAATATTCTCATATACATACATATGTATGTACATAATAGATAAATTGATTGAATAATGTTTTTGTTGTTCGATTGTGGGTAGATGAAATGGTTTTTTTCAACTTGGAACAACAAGTTTAGTGTTTTTTTTTCTTCCTCTCAATGTGATGTAATTGTATTGTATCAGAAAAAAACCATTCAATTTGTTATAATCTATCAAACAAATTGAGGTCTGATTTGTTCCAAATAAAAACATGGCATTCGAGTTTTTTTTTCAGTTTTAACGTTTATTTTATTTATTTTCATGGAAACACACTTTTCAGGGAAATGAAAAATGTGCATTGTTGCAAAGTATAGTTATGTGAACCTGACAAACATTACACCGTGAATAGATTTTCTGTCAGTTTCTGGCAATACCAGCGAATTTCTGCCAATAATGTCAATATCATCGGCGTGCGGTAATTTTTTTTTTTTTTTGATGCACTGGTAAGGTGAAATCCTTTATGGAGACTCGATAGCCTGTGGTGTTTACGTGGTTCAAAACCCCCTAACACTGTCCTGATTCCCACTATGCGACCGCCGATTAAGGCATTCTTTTGTAGGGGCAGGTTTTTACATCATGATTCAGGGTTTTCTTCCTCTTGGGCTCTCGGTGTTTGATTTTGCCGTCGTAGTTCCTGCATAATGCTTGCAATGATACTGTTGGCGGTGTCAAATATTAGTCTCCTTGAGATTATTTCATTGCCTATTTCTTGTTCGAGAGCATTTCTAGCTGCTTCGTATTCCGCCATTTTGGACTTTGCTTTCATAATGACGACAAAATGGGTCATCTGCGATGTCATACTTGTAAAGGAATTTCCGGAAGCTTCCATGTCCCGTTAGATATTGTGCAAGTGTTTGTTCTTGTCTACTCTTCAATGTTCGGCAGCAGTTTGTATGTCCACCTGCGTTTCTTTGCGTTTTCGTCATTGTATATTAATGCTGTTACTTTGACCTCCAGCTTGATAGGTATTCGCGCCGCTATCACACTTACTGCATCCTTCGACACCGTTCTACAGATATGTGTAGCATACTCGGAGCAATGCTGTTCTATGCACGAGTTTATACTTCTCATGTTCGAACTTGTCGCTGTTGCCGGTGCCCTTCATAGTGCACCGAACTTTCTCCATCGTCATTCTGTATAATCAGACGAGTTTGACAGGGATGACGAAGCTCGACATGCCTCTGTATAACTCTTATATGCGGCTTTAAAATCGATGAAGAGATGGTTGGTATCATTTTGGACTGGCGCGATTGAGGAGTCTCATTTCTTGTGGATCAGATTATGACTCTATGACTATGACTCTACCACAAGGTTTCTTTCTTCTTCTTAACTACCGTTAATTGTTCCTGAAGTATAATACCTCAATATCATTGATCGCTTCTCGTAAAATATGGTGTCCAAATCGGTGTAGGTATTTGTATATTATATTGTTCAAATGTTCAAATTTGTTGTGCATTTTGTAGAATTGTCCCACCGGTCTTGTCACGTTCCCGTTCGAATTCTTTCAAAAACCATTGATCGTACGATGATACCCTGAGTCTGCATGCTGATGGTAATTAAACCCGATTAAATTATAAGATATACATACATATCATATAAGAGGACTTCTCCAGATAGCTGCATAGAAATGGTGGTCGAAAGTATTGCCAATTGCAGAGTTTGGTCTGGCTATATTTGCTACATCTGTTCTATTAAATAGATTATTTGTAGCTTGACTATACCTTTCACCTATTTGTAAGCCAGGTTTTTGTTTGGCTTTTAGGAGGAAATTTGAGGACCCTTGATTGCCCTAGATGGCATTCCTTGGGCATCAACCCTTGACTAGTTATTGAAAACGAATTTTAATTCTCATACAGTGATGGACGTGATTCTGGTCACATACTCGTATTCCTTTCTCTATTAGTAGAAACCAACTCAATGCGTAATTCTAATTTTATTTATAGACCCATCTCGCAATCATTTAAAAGTGTAGGTATACTCAATTTGTTAGCGGCAATCGTTCAGCTCCATCACCTAAATTTATTAAAAAAAAAAAAAATTATATTTTCAAAGAAATGAAAAAAAAAAAAAAAAAAAATTAAAATAAATTAATTCCCCGGCGCATATGATATCATATCGCGACAAACATATCGACTGATGTACATATCTACACACATATGTTTCTGTTAGTGCCTTACTCCACTGTCATCCTGTCAAACTGGTTTTCAGTATTTCGGTGTGAATTTTGTTTCGCAGCATCATGCCACTTTCAATAGAAAAATCAATTCTGTCACTCGGATACATTTCTCGGTCGATGAGATACAAATATTTGATCCAATGGATACGATTTTCGTACATGTCCGTTGACTTTTGTTTGTTTATTTGGCATTCCTCTTGTGCCTTGGATTTCAGTTGTGCATTTTAAACAACTCGTCACATCGATCAAGGTTACAATTCGCAGCCCTGTGTATCTCGACCGGCGCGGCGTGCGAACTGCGAGATCAATTGATTGGCAGTCGTGTGCGGCTGCAGTTTACGTTTCAGGTGTTGATGTGATGCGTTGTTTTGTTTATCAATGACGTAACATTTGATTTTATGCTGTGCCTGTAGCTTGATTCGATATTTTGCAAGACAGTGATGTAATTGGTAGCAGCTTCGATGTACGTATGTATGTATTCGAAAAGTCTGAAAAGAATTTAAGGATGAAGTACATAGGTGAAGTGTTGACGAATCCTGTAGTGCACATAAACATCATAAACTACAAATATGTACTCAAGTAGAGACTATACTAAAAATTCATTAAACTAGAAATCCTACACGATTTCCAGTGTCGCAGTCCCAAGACTGTTTTGTGGTTATGTATGTGTCATCATGACCCAAGACATCCTTTCACTTGATCTGTTTTTTCTCCTCTGAGAGTTGGGAATCTTTTAAAACTTTAAAACTAAACTAATCTTTTAAGAAACTAAACCCCCCGTACTCAGTAACAGGGTGGGATTACCACTCACTAAAACCACCTCCCTCTCCGCCTTGGTACCACTGTGATGGTACCGCCTTTGAAGCATTTCTTTACAAGAGGGGCTTACGATATTTCTTACCTACTCTTAGTTTGTTTTTCTTCTCGATGTTTGTTTTACTACACAGCTGCATTCAATGACTCCCCCCCAACAATATTTTCGGGATTTGGTGGCTCGCAGAATTTTCTGCTCAGGTTCAATAACAGTCTCCGACTATGTCTGTGACTTCCAGTGTTTGGCATAATGTGTGGTAGTAGGTATACCATTGACTTTTGCGCCTTTCCGATTCGCATGGTCTTTGAAGAACAGCTTTGTATCTATCATGACGACTAGATATTTTGTGGGCGGTTTTAATGTTGACATTTTCTATATTTTTTCTTTTGCTAATACATAAGAACTGCTTCTACCTATATTATGTTCTACCAGGGTAAGACATTGGCACTTCGTCCAACAGTTAAGCTGTAACTACCAAATCTCTAACAAATCTCACAATTTTACCTTTATCTGATAAGGAAATACCTACGATGTTGTCGTACATGTTATTCCACAACACCGGACCGAGAACGGAGCTTTGGGGTACGCCTCCGGTTACATTAATTTTTTTATGGGTGTAGTCGTTATTATGTACATATGTACATATGTATGTAAACAGGAGCTGCCATCTCTTAAATTTCTTTATCTCGTAGGCCATTTCCCAATAATTTTTTGGTTTGCTTCGTTTTTTTTTAATGAGAATTATACTCGTCAAACAATTCGAGAGAAAATGAAAAAAAGCTCGATTAATGGCAGTCCATAAGTTTCTGACTAGATAGGATTAAATATGGTTTATTCATTGTTTGCTTACTTCACAGAGACACTGTTATATTCACTAGTCGACCATTACATTGCCATCGTTTCGCTGTCTCCAGGACATTTCATTTCATGCCCAAGTCCAGTGCCTTTGAAACGACTTGGCTGTGTTCACAAAAAAGTTTTGCCCTGGATATTTAAATCCAATTTCATGCCTACGCTAGGATAGGATCGGAGAATGTTTAAGTCATTCGTTGTATGACCGAAAGATAAGTGGGATATATGCAGATCTGTAAACTTTTAAGTACCAGTACCAGTCAAGTACCCAGTACCTTGTACTTGTACTTGTACTTGAAAAAAAAGAGTACAATGTACTTGGTACTTTAAAATCACCAAGTACAAGTACTATTTCAAGTCCTCTCTTCTAAGTACATGTACTGGGTACTGTAATACTGGGCAGTACATTTGCAAGTACAAGATTATCTGCACTCCCATAATCAAAGGGAAGGCTTATGGTCACAAAGATATTTTCTTTAGAATGTCAGTAATTCACCAATGAAATATATTATGATGTACATTCCTTGTCAGCAATTCTTAAATAAACTCTTCGCGTCCAAAAACCCATGAGCATAATCTAAAAATATTTGCATACATACATATTCCTATTCCTACAAAGTATATAAAACCCCCAAGCCAAAATACAATTATTATTAAGTAAATCGCGGAAAGCAATCTATTTGAAGTTTAACTGCAAACTCCCCAGAGTGTTCAACGGAGCTGGCACCATAAAACTTAGCCATTAAATGATTTATGATCTCGGAAACACTGTTTCGGTTAGTGCAGTCACTGAGGTCATTGCACCTGTTAGCCATTCGCACATAATGCTGTCGGTTTCAAAAGAACTGCATACAAATTGCTCGTAACACGAACGAACAATCGAAAGTTGTCACCAGTGACAATTACTCCCATCGTAACGACGTGCCTTTTTTCAGTCTGTATTGTACGTGACCTGGCACTATAATGTAATCTTGCAAGGGGTCTACTCCCCAGGGAAGTGTGCACTTAAAGAGTTAATTCTTGTGTATTAGGTGCGTAAAACTTGACTTAATATTTAATGTGTTATAAAGAATACGTTTATGTTGTAAAAGTTGATTGGTAAAATGACTGTTAAACTGGGAAAATTATAACCTTCGAAGGAAGGTTTGGGAAACATTATACATGCACTATTCAGTCATGAAGAGGAGTGTGCCGAGTAATAAATAATTTGTATATTTTCTCAAGTCTTTCTTAATTTGCTAATTTTATTACGTGTCTGGTTAAACGTATTCTCTTGTCTTCAATTCACGAAGGCTGTTCAACAGACGTTACGTTTTTAGATAAGTATCTATCACAATTAAATTAACATTTCACGTGTGTAAAACGTTAAAACGATTAAACTAGGGTCAATGAATCTCAATTCTAACTTAATTTTTGCTTGAAGGTGGGTTTAGTGCGTTACTTAATGCTATAAAGAAACATTTAATGCAAATGTGGGATATTTGGAGCCAAAATTGGCTTTGTTTGGCGTTTTTAAAAATGTCATCTGCGTCTTTGGAAAATATTCCTAAATCCAAATTGCAAAACTAATTTGTTCGAATACAGAAACACGATTTTAAACTGTATTAGCATTATGTTCGATAACGCAGTTTTCGAAAGTCATAATGTCATGTTTGGAAACGTCATCTGCGTTGCAGGTGAATTGACAGCTGCCAAATGACATTAAACGTCGATGGCTGAAATAAGTGATTGTGAATATTCTGATCAAACCAAAATTTTACGTTTGTTACTTCTGCGTCATATACAATGACGATCAAATTGACTATTTTTGTTTTCGAAATATGCCAATATGTCGTGTTATTTGTTCAATAAAGCATTAGTATAGATATCGAAGTTTCAACAAAAAAAAAAAGAACAAAATTCCGTGTAGGAATTTACTCCTTAGAATCCATTGAACTGTCAGTTTTATAAAATCGACCGAAAAAATTGGTTACTCTTCTGTCAAACTCACATGGAATATGTTCTGAAATTTTCTGGTCTTGTAACTTTACTTTCCATTCAGCCAGGTTCAGTTGAACTTACATATTTATAAGTTTTATGGTTTGACGGAGTCTTAAAGTCGACTTCCGCTTGTGTATTTACTATTGCTTTGGAAAGATTTGGTTCGTCATTACAGCCCATCCGCACACTACAAATCTCGTATTATACCTGGTATTTAAAGGCACACAATATTTCAGTGTTTCCCGCAGTCTCGTTGATTAAGTGTTGTCACTTGATTAGGACTAAACCTTTTTCTAGGTTTGGGGGTGATACTACTACATTTAACAGTGTACTTAACAACTCTAATGAATAAAACTATTACAATATTTTTATTAAAACTATAAATGGTACAGAATCCTAGTAGGCTACAAACGCCTCTTCTCGAAACCTTCACGTTCTGAAATCCATGCTGAAGTAACTTTGTTCGTCGATGGAAGATTTGCGAGGAGATTGAGATAGTCATAGATCGGCCTTTATGGGCTAATAGAGTTGCTTGATTGTTTGAAACGATATGTGTAAGTGTTCTTTTAAATCTTCTCCGCAAGCATTCTCGTGCATATAAATAGTTCAATTGCATGTATATGTACTTCTGTTTGGGACTTTGCAAGTGTTGTCGTGCATTGGAAATTGAGACCATACACTCTGGCACCAGTGCTGACATTTTCTAATTAAGAATCATCGGTATACTAGATTTGGGAATTAGGTAAACTTACAAAATGCAAATATTTGGCGCGGCAGGTCCAGGGGGAATCGAACTGACCACTTTAGCCACGGTGCCCCCACAATTAGTAAGGAGTTACCATACTAATAACTGGTGTAATTATGGCATTGTATGATCAATGAATCAGCTTTCAGGTTTCAATCTCCGACTTTGCCATAAGATCGTTGACACATGAAAATTGTACTAGTCGCATTGTTGGTAACAGTATTTTGCTATAAGTGTCAGGTAGCAGAGGGTTCATCTGTCATTTTTGCTCAGTTCTTTAGACGTATGTATGTGCATAACTGATGGCTGCTAGGCAGTCTGAAATAATCTAAAAAATATATGTCACAATTTTTGAATTTTTTGTTGAGATTGATATGAATACATTCATCTGTGACGTATATATATTTCAACATGACATATCCCCCCATGTATTTGAAATGCTTAGTTCTCCAACTATCTGTATTTCATTTCGTTGTGTAGAAGCTCTGTAGACTGTGGATTGATTATTCTAGTTTTTCTTATTGCAGATTTATTAAGATTCTTCGCTCATTGTCTATGGACATGAGTTGAATTCGGACTTCAAGTAACTACTGGTTAAAGCACAGAAAGGCTCAAGGCCAATTAGGCGCGATAATTAATGAGCGAATCCATTCGCTCTTTCGTACGAAAATTTGACATTTGAGCTGTTGACGGCTGTGTTTTTTGTAATTTGAGCTTCATACACAAAGGAATTTTCTCAATTAAATTAATTTCACTGAAAACAACACAGAAATGACAAGCAAAATGACTTGACTTTGACAATCGCTTCTGACAGTCCCTTCCGTTCACATACTCCTATTACGGGCAACTTGAGCAATCGAAAGAAAAGAAGAAAACTTAACGTAACTTAATTTCGACATTAGTTTCCGATTGCTTCCGACTATTATGGTTGGCCCTTCACGGTCACTCTCTCAACTGTCAGAATGTGCTGTCAGGCATTTGATTAGCTTTTAGACCTTAAACTTGCTGTGAGCTCTTGACCTATGACCGCAAATTGAGTTTCAAGCATTGGATTCTTTTGTCATATAATTCTTGTGAAATAAATCATGGGTGCCTGTTGTTCTAACTTTCAGTTTTACCTAAACAAATTTTCGGGAAATGTGAATCCTTTTAACCACTTTAAGTTTGATTTGTGTCTATGTGTCACCAAATCGAGCATGGCATTTCTAATGGAATCGTCCTGGGGATTTCTATGGATATCTAGGGTTATTCTAGGTCTATGCTTGAAGTTTGCTATTTGCTATTCAATAACAGTTGCAATTTATTTGTTTCTAATAACATCTTGCACATGAATCAAATGTCCTTCATATAATAACATGTCATTGTACTCTAATTAAAGATGTCCTACCGTTTACTTTATTGGCGATGTGCTGAAATATTCGTTTATGTGCTCTTAACCATGCCAATAAAAACCAACGTCAGGGATACCTGTGTATCTGCTTCGGAATTGAATTCATCCCCTGCCTTAGGGAATAGGAATTTCTCATTGGATAACCTTCTTTGGCGACCTAGATCCATGTAGACCGTGTGGCACCACACACCCTTATATTAAGAAATTTATGAACTGAAGGAAAGGTTGAAGTGTGCATGAAATAGCGAGTTTTATGCCTTCAATCCACCATCATTCGTGTTGCAAGATTAAATCTTAATTCGACGTTATTGGTTTGAAATTGATTGCAAGAGAACTGTGGAGATTCAAAAAATGAGAAAAGTAGGAATTTCGCCATAAAAAAAGGATTCAAAGTGACAATATACATTTTATGTGCTCACCCTTTGACAGTAAATACAAATAAAAAAAAAAACCCCCCGACAACGTCGACCAAATCAAATTGAAAAGACTCATGAAAACCAAATGTGTTTTCTTTGTGTGCACCAAGCATAATCGTGTGTATCCCAAAATTTTTAAAGAAAGAGCATTGTCAACAACAAGTATTGATTCTAATCGTAAAATTTTGTTCACGCTTCCGAAGCGCTTACACACGAATAGTTTTAGCTGCTGCTGCTTTGATTTACAATAGCTATTTCAGCAAACAAACAATCCGGAAATACCCATTTCCAACATCCGACTCACTCGCATTGTTGGCCCATATTAGGGAAATACAAAAAAAAACAAAAAAAGTCTTTAAATCAAGATAGTATCTCGTAGAAATGTATCTATAAAGTTAAGCCCCAAATGGTTATTGGAATAAATAAAGACTACTGTCGCCGAAAACTGACGTCAGTATGAAGGGGGAATATTATAACCACTTTAGCGTTGTCGTGTGCGGTACTAAAACAGGCCCGACTAACCTAAAAATGAAGCTCTTGATTCTCCTTCGCAACAAAAATGCCTCTCATCATCCAAGATACATACATTTTTAATGTGTAGATACGAAAAAGGCGACCAACCAAGCCCACTCCTAGCGCGCAGTGATAAATTATGTGAACATATAATTATAGAATTTGTTAGGTTTTTGTCGTCTTTATATGTTTTTGACATTAATTGCATTTGACTTTTGTGTCGTGCTCTCTTAATTAATTCCTTTAGATTTTTTTTGCGAATGTAGAGGTTTGTGGTGTGAATACAAACGGATTTCCTTTGCTAGCGTTTCACAGCACAACCTTGCTGAGACGCGATATCACGTGAGATTTTATTTTTTTCTTTCTTTCCTTTTGTTTATATGATTGAGTCTATTTTTATTTCGGAAACAAAAAAAAAATTGGTGCGCCTAATTATTTTCGTTGTTCTTTTTTCCATTTTAAATAAAATAAATCAGATCTGTATACATTTACTTTTAGATGTTATCATTTTTTGTGAGTAAGAAGAAAATAAGTTTCACAACAAGATTATGCGATAGAAAATAGCACGAGTTTTCAATTTACGTAGTTAATTAGATAAATATTAAGTTATAATAACGAATTACATAAAAAACACGTATTCCATAACAACACGTCTGTTTTTTCAATGGGGATAGGCTAAAAGGCATATATGTATCTTTAACTTTTCTTGACAGTTCCAAATGAAACTTGTTCTTCTATTTGTTTATTTGAAATGCAACTTAGGTTAGGTTAGGTTGAGTAGGGTTATGAAATTGCGATCCCTAGGGAACCATGCATTCAATATCTATAAAGCATTCGAATAATTCATTAATTTGGTTTAACGATCTAACCTCCTATAGATTGTAAAATAAAAATATTCCAAGGTGCTTTAGTCTACTCCGGGCAATGACTTGGAATTCGCAGAGTAGATGTGTAATATCATTGTAATACCTGCATACACCCATATTCTATAATCTTAATCTTTAGCGTACTTCATCAGAAGGCAATGACTCGAGAGTATACCTATCATTATTTTTAACCTTGATCTGCTTAAACACTACCCACAAGACCTTTGACACCCTTCTAAGTTTGATCATTTTAGGTCAACGGTATTGATGATTTTATCGAGAGTTATTCTCTTAGCCACGCAAATTGGTGGTTTTATGGCTTCAATTATATCACTTTGTGGGAGCTCAGCTCCTTTACTCACTTTTAATTTTATTTATAGGGCTAGTGGTCAACGGTACAGAAATGTCTCGAACGCAGGCTTGGGCGTAGTTTATTGAGGACCGGTGAAGGCAGATCCTTTCACCCGTTCTTTGTACCCTAGCCAACGTATCCCTTATACCATTCATCGTTGCTTTCCACCATACACAAGCCCCATATGTAAAGAGTGGGCCATCTGTTGGTTTCTTTTTTTTTTTTTAAACAGTATTTTATTTAAATGACTGCCTTGGCTGGTTTGGCAGTAGGCCATCCTGTCAACCCAAATATTCAATACATTTTCGATGGTTTCGGTCCCTATTTCACGAAAAGCTTGACAAATATTGTTCTTGAGTGCCTGAATCGTCTCTGGATTCTTCGCATAGAATCAATCTTTGACGGCACCCCACAAATAAAAGTCCAATGGCGTCAAAGTGCAGCTTCGTGTAGACCAAGCAACATCACCAAAACGATTGATTAAACAATTATTGAACTTAGTGTGCAATAAACCGATTATTAGGCGGCTTGTGTGGCGCATTCCCTCGAGTTTTGGCGCACGCCTTCGGCAACAAATGCAATGCTCTTCGTTGAGCGCAGAGGACGAACACGGGAATATGTTCGGTTATGCAGTTGGTGCATTATTTCGACCGAATTTTTTTTTCAAAATTCGGATTGTTTCGGCAACTCATCCACTTTGGAAGTAACTTTGCAATATTTCCCAACGTTGTTCATATTTCGTACCGCGAAAATATAATAATGAGTTTCTGTCAATTTTTTTAATTGCATAAGAGCTGTCAGTGTTAAAATAACATATGATTCAAAAAGAAACCAACAGATGGCCCACCTTTTACAAATATAAGGATCGGTACATCTACCATGATGTATAGCTGTCCCTTTATAAAAAAAAGAGCCTTACTGTGAGCCTTACAGACTCTTACCTCGACGGTAAGTTTCTAGTTTAGCTTTTTGTGAAATCCAACTTTTTCGCCGTTTTTCAACAGCCCTGCTTTCTGTGTGCACCGGGAATTTTGAAGTGTTACGTAGCAATGTATCAGATTTTTCAGTATACAAAGGTTGGTCATCGTATTGTAGAACTCAAGATGATGAATGCTATTATAATATCTAGCTTTGAAGTTGATAAAAAGGTGGTGAACTTCGAATTTAAATTCGAACTTCAAACTTTGCTTCAGTATGCATAAGGCCCGGAAGCCACACTGGTTCGTGCTGATAAATGTGTTGCAGAACGGATTCCGACGCTCACACAATTCGCTCTTTGATTTGGCAGTGGTATGGCTTGGTAGTTGCTTTAAAATATGGAATCGCCATTTTGGTAGGATGACAATATTGAGGTAGTACTCGTTTTTAAGTCTTCAGACATATTTTCATTCTTTTACACTTGGTATTTTATTTGGTGCATGATCATGGTGCTCATATTTGCATCTCCATAATTTGCTGTGAATCCATGACAAAATGTCCTGAGTGGTCTCGAGCAGCTTTTTTCAAATATGTATTTAAAACCAGCTGTAAAATTTTCGAGAGTTGTTTCTGTTTGAATTAGGAAGCTTTGCGTTCCAGATGTGCACTTAACCCAAATGGCAAGCCAAGACTACCTTGGAGGAATCAGCATCCGGAGATTCAATCACTCCCCAAAACGTGCAGGTAGCTTTTCAACTAGGCCAATCGTTTTCAAGAGACCACCGATTGGATCTCGTATAAAGAGGCCCTTAAGTCTTATAAATCTAATATCAGAACAGCCCAACGGAAATTTTAAAGACTCTTCTGTGGTAAGATGGAAGAGATCTTTGAGGCATCCAGGCTCCGAAAGATTCTCGCAGCCACTCCCAGAATGCCTAGCTATCTCAAAGGAGTAGACGGCTCGTGGACCATCTCCCACTTCTCAAACAGCTACAATCGCATTTCGGGTCCAACCGAGATCTCGGCAGGGTCAATGTTAAGCAGCCACTCCTATCTTGTTACAAAGAGCAAAATTCTTTGGGCAATAAGCGACTTCAAGCCATTCAAGTCTCTAGGACTGATGGTATTATACCTGCCGAACTTCAGCGGAATTCTGACCTAATCCTTCCTTGGTAAACTGTAATCTTCAAAAGTTGCCTCAATTTGGTTCACATTCCCAAGCAATGGACGGAAGTCAATGGGGTTTTTATAACCGTGCAAGTTCGCACGTTAGCCCCAAAGATCTTAGACCCATAAGTTTGTCATCATTGCTCATAAAAACCCTAAAGAAATCTTCTGACATCGTCTCAAGATGCATATTGCAAATGGAAATTGGTTGAAACGGCCCTACACTCATTATTAAAAAACTTAGCTTGTACAGAATTTACCTTGGTAGCGTTCCTGGACAATGAGGGAGCGTTTACCAACGTCGAACCAGAGGCAATAACAGGTGCACTGTCGAACTTTGAATGAATTGAGACGTCGATTAGAACATTGGTGAACCAGTTGCTAACTAACAGGTTTATTAACTCAAAGTTGGACGAGGCTTCAGTTCGGAGGTGCGGGACACTGTGTCATTGGGAGGCATCCCCTTAGGCTGGGTTTCCCCGCAAATAAATTTTGCAAAACCTGCTTTGAAGAGGAAGAGACTATTCTTCACCTCTTATGCACCTTCCAAGCTCCTTCAGCTCGAAGAAAATTCTACCTAACATAAGAATTAACCGCCTCCAGCTCTTTATAATAAGCTCCTGTTGGTTCAAGGGGAGATTGAGATTGAATTATCGGGTCGGAGCAAGGCATCTGAATTGGAAGTATGCTCTTCTTTGCTTGCCAGAAACGAAATCCAATCTGTTCTAGACCAGAATCGTATCGTGTGATGAAAACTAGATCCTTGACAACAGTTTGTGCTATGGTTGATGATGACAATTCACCAGGACATACATATACCAATGGAAGCTCGGTCTAACTTTGTTTATTAGAATTTTTGAAATGCCGATTTCAAATTCCACAACAAAAACATGTTCTTTCAACAAAATATCCGCAAAATCAATTCAAAATCCAAAATAAAATCTTTTCCTCACAGTTCGAAGTAAATTAACAAATATTTTACAAGATTCACATTATTACTTCCACAGATATCCAACAATAATAATAATTGTATTTTTTGTTTATTTTTCTTTTCCATTTCAGGATCAAAGAAACATCGCAACATTGAACAATGTTATTCGAAGATCTCACATAAGAAAAACATTTGTACGAAATTCAATGATGAATTCAGCACGACACCATCGCATTGGAGTCTTTCTATCTCCATAAATAATACGAATATATTTCGCAACAAAAAAATAAAAATATAAATTCATTTTAGAACCAATAAAAATTCTGTACATTATCGGAGATACTGCAATTTATATATCTAGTCACTTGAAGGAAATAAAGTTTAACCACGAAATACCAGAACAAAATTTTTATCTGCAAGCTAGCAGAGAACTCAAAACTCAAAACACCAAAGATTATTATTAATATTATTATTATTGGGCGAGGAAAGAAGAAAATAAAATTGATTTAAAAATGCCATACAATCGGGATGCATCGGTGCATGCCGATAAATTGAGCGGAATCGAGGAGGAGAGCGATTTGTATGAGGGTTTCGCACCCCATGTCGATACATCGGAAATAAAAAATCTTGACTATCAGACTAATTCGAAGCAATCAGGTGAGTTTTGCTTTTTTTTTTTGTTTTTTTTATTCGAAATAAACTTAGGTGGTAATTTTTAAAAATAGTCCAATTCATGGTTAATACGTATCAATTGTCATTAGAATCGTTGACGGAAACATTTATGACGTATCTTCTTCTGTCGAAGATTTGTTGTGTCCTCTGATAGTGCCTTATCGGGGGTGTTAAAAGTTTTATGATTTTAAATTACGAGTATCTACCTATTTATTTTGAGAATTATGCAAAGTTTTAAAAATTTTTTTTTTAGATAAGATAAAACATATTATGTAACATTATTATTCATTAGAAGTATTCGGAAATTATGGTTTTTGACTTGCTTATCACGGATGAACGTTTCTTTATCATCGATCACACGTAGATACTTTTTATGTAATCTCTAACACGAGTTTTTGGCGCGTAATATAACAGTTTATGTTTTCAGATAGTGTCGATGAAAAATCAGCTGGTTTTGTTGGAATCATATTGATAGTGGCGCTTAGAAATAGAAAATAAATTCGATTGTGAACTAGTCTTTAGTTAGTTGATTCTACTAAGAAGTTAACTCTGTTTGAATATAAGAGAAATAATTACTGTATTCCAAAGCTTATTTGTTTTGAAACCTTGGACATGAAAATGAAGAGCCCTACTTGCGTGCAAGGATGTCGCTTTGTAAGGCAAAATAAGTGCCGCCTGTCCTACAACTGCATTTAATCAACAACAATACCTAAATTTTTCCATAGTAGTCTTAAATTAGACTCTACTGTCAATACATAGTATTGTATAATAGGGAGTGGGGTATGTTCCCTAATAATATGTTTAGTAATTCAACCTACTATTTTTTTCTGTGATCACTTTAGCATAACCAACCCGGCGCTACATTTCTGATCCAACTCATATTCTACTCTTATCGTCGGCCTTCTCATTACCTGGAATATTTTCATGTTATGTGATACTTTCCTGTGGTATTGCCTCCAAAGCAGTCTCACGGGTGGCTATTGTCACTGCTATAGTTCAGGAGACGGTTTGAATATACCCAGTGGTTCAGAAAAGATACCTGAGCCTACGCCTACATCCATCTTCGATCATTTTGTGAAGACAAAGATGGTACGTGTATTGGTAAGCTGACCGCTTTTCCATTCTTCTCTGCTCGGTTTCTTGAAATCTAGGTACGGAGTCAGGTAATCCGTTGAGAGAACATATCCTAGATATTTATTCAGGATCATAAATTGAATCGTATTTTGTTTCCAACTATTAGACTGACTTATTCTTAGGGCCCTAATAGCTGCCGAGGCTTGAACCATACAAAAAAGCTATTAAGTCAGAATAGGCTTTACTATAGCCGTATACATCCATAGTACAATTTTGGGTTTTGGTCCCCAGGTTTTCCCAAACATTCTGCTGCATGTATAGAACGCAATAGTGGCTTTCTTGATTGTTTCATTAATATTAGGACTCCAGTCCTTGTCAAGTATGAGGCCTACATATCTGGCGCTATCCGAGATTCTGAGAGGAGTGGCCCCTATGAAAGGTAAAGGTAAACTCAAGAATTTTCCTTTTGTTAGTAAATAATCGCACCTCGGTCTTCTGGGGATTGACCGCTAGTCCACATTTCTTGGTCTAGGTGTCTAGGGTCTTTAGGGGACCTTCCAATCGTTCACTAAGGAAACCATAGCCATCAATAAAACGTCATCTGAATAAGCGATGGTCTTCGTCTGTATAAAAATGAATTGAACTACCGTTCAAGGAGTCGGCATTCTGCTATTCAGTTTTGGTGGTGTGTTGTCGATGTTTTCATAAGTAAAGTTTAATAGATCGAGGATCGGGAATTAGTCATCGTGATAGCAAGACCACTGTCAGAAGGATTTTAGTTGAATGCCCGATTTGGCAACCATTTGTTTGCCGAATATATCTAGAAGTAACAGGTGAAATATAAAGTCTAATGCTGAAGAAAGAGTAGTTATTAGTGCACCTCTGATACAGATACTATATATGCAAATTTTTCTCACTTTTGCTAAATGCGTGAGAGCGCGTTCTGAATGAGAACTGGTCATCAAACGATCACGTTATTGCGGTAGTACAGACTTGACACGTACCAGACAGCACGCGATCCTACTTGTAGCATTTTTACAGCGATAGATAGCTACATACATTTGCTTTTCAGTTCCTATTCAAATTAAGATCCAAGTATTTTGCATTTTCTGTGAAGGAGCGGCTAGTGCCATTAATCGTAAGAGAATCTATGAGAGAACCTTTGTGTTGTAGGAGAGCATATTGGACGACCGAGTGAAAACCGAAGAAATGTAAAAACTTGTCAACAACATCTTTCTTTTAGCATTCCAACAACTTAAACTACTTTTGTAGACAAATCATAGCCATAATCATCGATCAGAGTGTAACTTTCCAGAACGTGCGGAGGAAGCTATCTTCTACCACTTTAAAAACCACTAAAACCGCTGTACAGCAATGATTGATGGTCGAAGCAATGCTGAATGATGAATGACGTTCCACTGGTTGTTAATGTTATCGACAGAGAAAACAACCCCTGGCATTTACACGTGTGGTTGAAATATCTATTTTTTCTATTTGATTTTAAAAAAATAATTCATTGCTAAGAAAACTCAAACTTCCTATGCTTGTTTATTTTCACTACTAATAGTTAGATTGTGGAAATACAATTTTCTGTAGCGTATAAAACGTATTACCCCACGTGATTTGGCTCAGCACGATATGGATTCATTAAGTTAAAAAACAAAAACAAAATATGTACGTATGCTGATCCCGGAGGGCATTAATAAGTGCTCAACGCAGTAATTTAAAAAAAAAACACAGTAAAAAATACTACTATATATATGTATAATTGCGAAAATAAATGGTTGCATATCAATTCACAACTCAATAACGCCCACTTTTTCATTCCCCTGAGATAGATGGAGCGGATGGGAATTGTCGATGTTGTTTTACTGTATACTTTATGACCAATATCATTCATTCGGTAAACACATGAAGATGTGTTAATGATTTGTTTAGGTTTAAGATAATATAAAATATATTAAATTTTGTTGTTTTCCTCTATTAAGTATGAAATTCGAAGGGAGAACGCGAGTATTAAATAAATCAAAACAGAACATCCCTCGTCTTTCGCCATTTTGTGTGGAAATAACTCAATTCTGTTAATATACTTTGTAGGTTTATGTCTTGGATTTGATGGTTGCTTATTAAAACATACATGTTTCCCGAATTCGGATGTTAGTGTTACTGAATATTCTAAGGTCGTCTTCGTTGTTAAATAATTTTAGACCTGACAATTGTGGGTGGACATTTTATGTCATTAAAGACTTGGCGATATGATCGCTTAAGACAATCTACACAAAATGGAAGCAAAACTGTCAAAAATCTACACAAAATGAAAGTAAAACTGTCAATCTGGGAGGTATTACCAGATTTGAAAATTAATTTATCACAAACATTGTATTAGACATTTCGGTTATGCCTTGTGCTGTATGTGACGTGGGACCGTCTATGTAGTTTAAACTTCATAAGTAGGTACCTATTAAAATTCTTGAATATCAATCAGTCTAAGCTCTGTGCGAGTTATGTTCGCTATATACCGTAACAGTATTTCAAATATGAATTGACAACTTCCACGCAAACGGCTGTCAAATATAAGGAAAATGTTTTGAGGGTAATTGTGGACATGATTCGAATATCATCATTCGTCTTGTTGTGGACAGCAGTTTTCGATCCAGTCCAGTCAACAAATGAAACAGAATTTGCTGTATTATTATGATATTAAAAAAAACAACGGCTGTGGATCGCTGTTAGGTAGGTAGACAGCCAGCATTCGGATCACAAATGGATTCCTTGTGAGCCCGTGTCATGGATAACCTAAAACAGAAGTTAGTCTGTACCTTTGGGATAGATAAGCGGCTCCCCTGAACCAACCAGATATTGTAATAAATTCTAGGATAGTTAATGGTGGCTTTCCTGACAGGTCCCCCAGATCCTCGAAGTGGTATTCGGCGAGGGTCGATTTCTTAGTTTTGAACAGGCTTGGGGATTCGCAATGGAAGTGAGATGTGCTCTTTTCTGTGTTCGTGTTGCCACAGCCTCGGTTATCAGTGTCTAGTCGCGAGTCGCAAAGGCTCTATATTGGATTTAACAAGAGCTAGTGGCGATAGAACAGAGGTAACGACCATTGTCAGGTTCTGTTCGGACCCCTTTCTTGCTAAATCGCCTGCCCATTCGTTTCCCTGAATGCCGCTGTGTCCTGTATACAGGTCAGCGCACTGAAGTACATTGTCTTATCTGCTGCATACATACCTTGGACTCTGGGGCTTGGAGCGTAAGAGTATCGCGGTTAAACTCGCCCAAACATAAATATAGCCACCATTTTAATATTGTGTAAGAGTGCGTTCGGCAAAATATCTCAATTTCAAGAAAAACAAAATAACTGATTTTTTGACAAACCTTTGTCCCTTTTGAAAAAAAAATTATATAATATCGTGTAATATCGATCTTATGAAAAACCCGTTTAAATCTGTCATCAATTTGAATATTTGCTAAGTGCTCTCTGGAAGGTGGTGTACTTAATTTTAAATCCTTATATCTTTTCGTACAATAATTTGATGCAGCCTGAGGCATGCCCAGATCCTACAAAACTGTACGGGCAATAATGTCTGCATAGCCTACACAGCTTCCCGTCTAGATTTTGCAAGACCCTTGGTTACTTTTTTTCCCAATAGAAAAGAGTGACAGGAAAAATCTATTTACAATCAACAAATCAATGGCACCCATCAACACGGATGGAATTCTACTCCGAAGTTCAGACTTTCTCACTATAACAGGGGACATAGCGTGCTGAGATAAAGCGAAATTAAGCACAAATAACCTTTGCGGAGAATGTAGTGACGAAAACGTGCATGAGGATACTTGAAAGTTTCTTTGTCACTGCTTAAGATTTTTTTCTTGACTTAAAAATGCTCTCTCTTCTGCTCTGGTTGCAGGAATACTTATGGGCAAACAAAAATTAAATACTTAGCGCAGTAGGTCCGTACAAGACCCAGAGCTTAGTTTCGCACAACTATATTCGAACAGTGTGTTGCCTGAAGTATTAATAATGTTTTGTTGTTTAATAATATCAAGTCTCATTATATGTCACAACTCACAAAGCTATGAAATGGTTTTTTTTTAGACTGTTCTATTCCTGTCAAGAATATTATTTCAGCATTGCGGACTCACAACTGCAATTGAAGCTATATGGTGTCAGTTGATATAGGAAATACTTCTTAGTCAACCGATTGTTTACCATGATGACATCTTCAACCTTTCCCAAGCAATGATCATTGTGGAATGATACTCTGGTAATCTTTAACTGGTGTGCTAAGAATTTCGCAGTTGAAAACAAAGAAACATTATTCATATAAACTAACTGCAACCTTAGATTTTTCCCTTTTTTTGTCTTGAATTTGGTACCTGAGCTTATCTCCTGTTATAAAATCCTTACTCTTTAACTCGTTGTGCAAATCTACACACAATGACAGCAAATCTGTCAAACTGGGAGCTAGTATATAGTGCAGAGTATGGAGTGTGTATACTATTTGATATGACCGATAGTAACTTGGTGCGTGCTGACATTTCATCTAAAAGATCACCCTATGGATACGGTCAGCTAAAATGTTGAAATTGACACAAAATGGAAGCAAATCTGTCAATCTGGGAGCTAGTATAGATATTGCCAGATTTCGTGTTTGGAGTGTGTAGATTTTTTTAAATGGCATTTGATCTATAAGATTACTCTATGTAGAGTATTTTACAACTTTACCGCCATTTCTATATTAAACAAAAAACTTGTCTACCTTTATACATACTTTTTTCTAAACTTTTCGATAAATAATTCCTCTCTCTATGCCTATTTTATTTCTATTATCAATCCTTGATCTCTAACGAATAATCCGCAAGTTTCATTTCGTTAAGCAAATTCACACCATTTTAATACACACTTAATAATTATTTTTCTACCCAAAATTTAATCGTTACGACAGCCCACACTGCATTTTTCACATAATTTTGTCTCCTTTAAAAAATAAAAACAAACATTTTATTTATCAATTTCACAACGGCTATTAATTTATGGTTGTTACAAATTCCTCTTTACCGAAAAAATAAAGAAAATAACACCTCACCTCTACGTCCTTGACAAAAGAAAATATTTATAACTCAACTAAAGTTTTGTTTTTTTTTAATTCATAATTTCACTCACAAGGTGTACGCATAAAGCTTTCCCTGAACCGTTGAATCACTCAACACCTGACATAGCATTGGCAGCGTCTTAAATCTCGATGCACATTGGCATTTGACAGTGAAAAACTCACCGTCACCACATCGAGTTCGAAATTATTCAATATTAAGTTTTGTATTTGCAGAAATATTTTCACAAAAAATCACGAGTATACTCGTACAAGAAAAGTCATAAATTTTCTTTGCCAAAAGAGCTTGGTGACATGTGTCTGGTTTATATTTTTTTTTTTTCGACAGGGATCATTGGAGAAGTAATCTTCTAGAGACACGCGCTGTTTATTTATCCGTTTTTTAATTTTTTTTTTTTCTGAAAGTAAAAAAAAAAACATTTGAAGAAGAACGAAAGAAAAGTGGTAAATAAATTTTTCTTTTTTTAGAAAATAAAAATCGAAACAAACACATTTTCGAAAAATTAACGATCACAGTGTACTTGAGAGAGAGTCCACTTGAATTTGAGTAATTAAAAGCGTTGCCGCGCCACACTGAACGAAATATGTATGTACACACGCATTTTTGGGTTAATCGATTGTTTTCTTTTTGGAATTTCAAAATGTGAGGTAGAACTGATATACACATGTACATACATAAATATATAGATATATTATTGTTTCAAAATTTTGCATTCCATAGGAAAAGCATTTTAATTTACTGTCGTTGCCAAGGCTATAATTTAAAACGGATGTGGGGTAATGCCTGTATTTTTACTTATAGGTACATATTTTTGTCCATAGTTGGGGTAATGCCTTTATTTTCGTACTAAGTACTTGTCATGGTGTGTCGAAAGTACCATTTTGGAATAAAATGGTTGGAGAAGCATGATTATACACGTTTAAATGTCTACAAGAAAAATGACTTGATGTACTTACATGAATTCACCCACCTACGCAATCCATTTGAAACGCCTTTTCACCATGTGTAAAACCATTACCATACTCTGAGGTTCTAGTAAATTTTTGGCTGCTAGAAGTGAAATGTCAGTGCATAGACTCCTGTCACATACGACTCACGTCTTCAAATATATATATATGTACATTTATAACTGAAGAATAGTTTAGAATAAGGAGTTGAAAGAAAATGTATATTTGTTTCCATCAGGTACATGGAGTATAGCTAATGGCCATTAGCGGCCTTTACTTGGAGTACAAGATGCTTACCTATTGAGAAGAATAACTTTATGATGTTATACGTCAAAAGGGCAGAAGCAGATACTTCACTTTTTACCCATTTATTTGTGTTTAATCGAGAGAATGCATTTTCGAATTAATTTTTAAACACAACTTCGGGCATGTGCCCACGACGGCTGGATCTGATGAATGTCATTCGAGAGAAAAAATGTTCGACTATTTTCAAGCATTTGTGGCCGGATGTCCTCAATAACACAAATAGTATTGCATTCCAGTGCGTCAATTGTTATTAGTTTGTTAGCGGGCGTCAAATGACAAGGAATTCGAACCTAATTTACAGGTCCATTACGCAAAATTATGTGTTCATCGAATGTTTCCTTCAATAATTTGATTGTTTCGTGTGCTGTATGAGACGTAGCGTCATTCTGCTGGAACCACATCTCTTCCACATTCATGCCATTCAATCGGGGAACGAAAGTCATTAATCATAGCTCAAAAGCGAATACCGTTGACCGTAACAAGCTGATTAGCCTCATGAGCCTCAACGCTGAACACAATTTTTCGATAAATTGTTGTTGATTTTGAGCCCATTCGCCGCAATTTCGACGAAAAACGAATGTCATTCGGCTTCGATACTTGCACGAGCTGAATCGTGTAAGCCTTCAAACCGAGATCCTTGTGTAAAATGTTCCACAAAGTGGACGAACAAAGACCAAGCTGTTGTGAATAACGTCGAATCAATAAATTTGGATCTTCAACACTCCTAATCTTCAACTATCCTGATGCAATATTCTCTTCAGTAAGCTCTCTTTTCATGCACCTCGGTGCCACTGCATCTTGCAAGGAAAATGTTGTCCGGAACGATCGACAATACGGCGAATAGCGGTTTCAGATGGTCGATTATGGCGAGTGTAATATGATGCAAGTGCTCTATAAGTTCAGCGCACAAAACCATCATTTTGGAGCCAAATTTCCAAAATTTGATAATGGTGTTGAAGCGTGTATGACATAGTCTGCAATCTGACAATTGGTTTGACAGATATAACTGTCTGAAGTTAATAATGGGTTAAAAAAGAAAACACCCTTTACATCGGTTCCACCACCGGTCGAGACAATATTCCCAAGATCCTGGGACTCTATTCCCTCTACTCCCTCTACTAGTTATACATCATATCGTACTTGAGCGGATAAGTTCATTCCAATGCTGATAATTTTACGCTTTGTCGTATTTTCAGCCCGACTACGCTTGAGTTAGATATTAGAAGAGAGTAAGTATACATATGTACATCGACAACGCAATCAAGGTGATTGAGTTGAGATATAGAATCGTCGAATACCTCAGTTTTTTGTATGTCCCAATGTTGTTTAAGTACTATCAAATCAAATGGAAAGTTGTCGTCGAATTACATTTGTAGAAGTTCCTGTTAGGACGGAGTCCAGCCTGATTTGAACTAATCTTTTTCATCGCGACCTTGAAACTTAGCCCACTCACTTCGTCGTGATAATCTGGCTTTGCAGATGCAGATGACTTAGTAATACTGATTAAAGGCAAATTCTTGCCAACAATCAGTGAACTAATGGAATCTGCTCTCAAAGTGCTCTCTACGTGGGCAAAACAGAACGGTTTGGGGGTCAATCCTCAGAAAACTGAACTTGTCTTGTTCACTAGGAGAAGAAAGACACCCGACTTCACATTACCAAAGCTAGATGGCACCACTATAATCCTCTCATCTGAGGCGAAATATCTTGGCGTCATTCTAGATTCCAAGTTATCCTGGAAAAGAAATGTTGAAGACAGGACAAAGAAAGAAATGAATGCTCTATATGCCTGTAAGAGGGCCTTTGGGAGAAGGTGGGGATTGCAACCGCACATCATTCACTGGATGTACAAAGCAATTATCAGGCCCATCATCTCCTATGGATCCTTAGTCTGGTGGACAGCTACGAGTACAAAGAGCTATATGAAGGAACTCTACAAAGTGCAAAGGCTTGCAGCACTCTGCACTACTGGAGTTGTGAGAAGCGCGCCGCAAGCAGGTTTGGATATTATTCTTCATATTCTTCCCTTAGACTTGTTCATCAAAGGCTCTGCCACGAAAGGAGCTCTCTGAAAGAATCCAAACTGTGGAAAGAGACCACCTATGGACATGCGGTAATACTAAACGCTACAAAGACAATGGGCAGGAAATGCAACTCCGAATTCTTCACAGCCACATCGGATTATACAGTCCCCTACAACGACTTCAATTTTGATATCCCAGTCCTATTTCCAAGCCGAGCAGATTGGGAGTCCAATAGTATAGACAACGATCTAGGGATCACAGTCTACACAGATGGCTCAAAAATGGAGATAGGTACGGGTGCAGGATTTTACTCGGAAACATTGCAAAAACAGGAATCATTCAGACTACCAGAAGCATGCAGTGTATTTCAAGCTGAAATCCTGGCAATAGAAAAAGCTGCTAAATGCATAGAAGATAGTCACCTCCCCCCGTCGGATATAACCATCTTCGTTGACAGTCAAGCAGCTCTAAAATCGATTAAATCTAATACAATTAAATCAAAGGCAGTTAGGAACTGTCGTTTAGACGATTAGACACCATTCGGTCAAACTCTGCTGGGTTCCCGGACATAGCAATATTGAAGGTAACGAGAAGGCAGACGCTTTTGCAAGAATGGGGTCGGAAATGAACATCAGTGAAGCGAACACATCCATATTGCCACCGATTGGAAAATTGTATAGTATAATTGACGGCATAATAGAGAAAGAGGCCAACTCATCCTGGGTATCTAGGGATGACTGTGCCACCTCTCGCACGTTATGGCCCAAATTAGATAAAAAGAAAACAAAGAGCCTTCTGGCACTTAATCGATCCTCTATCCGCATCCTTACTGGTATAATCACAGCACACTGCGCCATCGGAGTCATGCTCCGTAAATGGGGAGTGGAGTCCAACGACCTATGTAGAAGCTGGTTTGCTGGTTTGCTACTGCCCCGCTCTGCAAGAACGACGCCTTCGCACTTTAGGTTTTAGGTTCTTCGCAAGCACCGCAGAGATAGCAGGCTTCCAGATATCGGATCTTCTCCATTTTATCAAAAGTAACAACTGGTTCCCATCCCAACCAGTGACGCGATAGGTTTCTGTATTTTGTTGTTTCCACATCATCGATATAAATAGGGGATTCACAATGGACCTTTAGGTCTACGAGTGGACGTGATGAGTTTTTAACCGTCACACACCCCTTCTTAACCTAACCTAACCTATCAGTGCAGGGTGCATCATTGGTCATAAATTGATTAAGGGTTCTTTTCTTACCTTGTACTTTCACTTTCCTTGTACTTTCAACTATCATCATACCTCTTATACTGCAAACAAATTGAGTACAACACCTCCAGCAGATGTGCAATCAAAACTGATCTATTGCAATCACATAACTTGCGTTAAGTTATACTTGCGGCTGACAACTGAATGCGCTGTGACTTTAACGCAGCCAATACACTTTTATAACTGTCATAATCTCCGCACTAAATCACTCACATTAGTTTAGTCATTTTGATTTAAAATTCAGATGAAACGTGAATGTGATTTCTTTCGTTAGTTCTGTACTCTTATATCGAAAGACAACGTATTAAATTACTTTGAACATTTTTATCAGGTGTAGTAAATAAAATAGCACTCAAAACTAAGAGACCGCTATGCCAAGATACCGTCCATTTCCAGTTCTGTTTGTTTTATTATTCTGTTATCAGTGTAAACAATGTATGTCGGACAAAATTAGCTGAGTACTTCGTCAAGTATCTAAACATTTGCTTAAGTTTGTTCAAAGTGATTTTGCAATCAGAATTTCACTCCCGCTGTTTACATCTTATTTGGTTTTTAAGTGTGACTCCATAAATGGAGTCGAAACGGTCTTTGTCGAATAAAACAAACATTGCTTTCGAATAATCATGGTTTCCAAAAACAAAAACTCATAATACCCGTTCTCTTTGTTTTTGGCTACTACACTAAAGGCAATATTGATTTTTCTCAAGTAATTAGGTTGCGGTGCTGTCTGTTTACAAGTTAAATAAAAATTCGTAAATATTTGTGCATCGGGAGACTGCTAAAATTAAAAAAAAAAAAAACAAAAACAAACATAGAATGAATTACATCGCTAGAGTCGGCGTACCGGAAAAGCAAAGGGTAACCATTGGCAGTGCTTATCTTAATCATTGATTACTGTTTCTCACATCTTATCAGTGAGTTTAAGATAAAATGAAAATTATATAACAGAAAAGTGAAAAAAAGCCTCTTTTATGTACTTACAGTCTCTGAGTGGTAAGTGTCTTGTGGGTGTGTTGTGCAAAGTTTAAGAAATATCTTTACAGTAGACGATTTAAATTTACTAGATCACGTGAACAACAACGTACAGACATTCCTTATCTTGAATATGATTTTTGTAGCCCAAAGCTTTGTTGGTTAGATTAGAAACGTTTACTGTACGCAAATATCGCTAAAGTACATTTGTTTATCATTCCCTATCACCTACAGTCCATAGCATATCTCTGCTGAGGTATTAGACAACGCCAGGGACCTTGTGTGATTTTATTATAAAATATTTACACTTTTATAGCTGTCGATTGAATCAAATTATCATGAAATCCTTGGTTTCAGGCGTATATTTAGATTACAAGTTAAAGTTGTAAACAAGATACTTTTAATAGTTGTTAGTGGCTGTCATTGTGTTTATAGTTGTTATCATTTTATCTGCTATAAATGCGGTATTGTGATTTTTTGGATATATTTAAACTTTCTTTATGACTACACATATTAATATGTATATGTTATAATCATGTGCTTGAAGAAAGTCCTTCCAAAATTGAACACTTCACTAAGTACCCTCGAGATAAAAAAATAATCATTTGTAGGGCTTTTGAAAGCAGGACTCTTATAAGGTTCGAAGCGTAGCTTGACACATTCAAATTGCAAAATTAAATTTCCAAACTATGACTTGAGACTTAACGAAGTCTGTTAATTCTTAAAAGGTGGTGAACTATTTCTAGGAGAATTGACACATATGTACATATGTTTGTATCAATATATGTATGGATGTCATTGTTCGAAATGGAATCCATACTGGAATTGAATGAGATCTAGTGAATTAGATCTTAGTTCAGACATGTCTCTGGACAGTTTTGATTAACAAGCATACCCTGCCTTCCCGCAATTCTTCCCTATGTTTCCCTGACATAAATGCTATTCGAACACGATGTCCATTACTTCGTCCATAATCAAAACTTTACTCTTCTTCTTATATTTTCTGAGTCAAGCGAAATAGCTACAGATAACCTCTCCAGAACAATTTTACCCTAGGATTTAAAAAAAAAAACATACATTTGTCTTATAACCACTGCTACAGTAAAGTTATGATTTTAGCTACATATCACTAATAATTAAAATTAACTTTTAAAACCACAACCTTTTGCAGGATCTACTTAAAAAGATAAACCCCTTCTATCTGCCTGAAAGTAGATCCTTCACCCTTTATATAAAGTCATCACTATGACGTAATCCAATATTCATAATCATGCTTAGTATCAACAACATTGCCAAAGGTTATCGCTTCATTCTAGGTTGCGTCTTCTAAGCGAAAAGGTCTCCTTGACATTTTGTAAGCGCCACCGAATAATGATACCACATCAACAGCAACGCTCATGGCTAAAGATATTAAACTCTGTATTCAACGGTTTTTTAATGCATCCATAAACCGCTGCCGCCATAAAATAAGAATCATAATTTCGCAACATGTTTGTGCGTCACTCTGCGTGGAATATTCCCGCATTCGATCGCTTCAAAGGGAGGTGTTCTCTTTTCGAAACCATTTTTTTTTTTTTTTTTTGTGAAATGAAAACCCAACAGAAAATCATAAATTAAAATTGAAATATTTAAGAACGTGTATCCTACGCGCGCCGTCATAAAATGTTAAAATAACATCAACGATCCAACCAACCACCACCTATCAAGTACCGAACGATGAAAGACGTTGGTTGTCTGATTGATTGAATAACTTCAAAGATTTTCCATGCCTTCTCGCGAATCTCAGAGTGTTTCCATGAAACTTTCCATCTGCGAACAACACTTGAACGCAATTTTTATCGGCTTCCCCGACACATCTCATTCGCATCTCAAAGGGAGCGGAAGCAAAATAAAAAAAAGATGAAGAACTCGAATTAGATTCAATCATAAACTTAATTCAATTTGACTGCCGCCGCCACCGCCACCGCCACTGCCACTGCCACTACCCCACTGAGTGGATTCCATCCATTTGCGACGTAATCCAATTTGATCACACCATAGAAACACTGTGTATCTACATATAGAAAACGACAAGAAATCATGTCACGCATAAGAAGCGTCGAACTGCCAAAATGTCGAATTACCGTATCGGAATGAAATACTCGTAAGCGAGTAATTAACACTCTGCGGCACATTGTCGCACGCCTCTTTCGGTCTGCGTTACTGCGTGAACTAAACGACGAACTTAATTGATAATTTGTCAATTAATCTGTTAATAATTTCATAGCGCAAACGACGTCGTGCATAGAAACCCAACCGATGGCAACTAAAAACGGTCCGTGAGACCATAGGTTAAGCTGGCGAATTGGCCGACGCCGTGATTATTCAATTGGCAAGACACTTTAGCAGCCAATCCATGACTGTATGACCATGGCAGGGACTTTTTCGGAGGTTTTTATGTCAATCGAATGCCATAATGATGGGGGTTTGCAGATACGTATGGATACATGTCTGTGCCGTTGCCTGTGGTCTTTTATGGTTGTACGGTATTGGTCTAGTTTTGGCTTGATGGTAGATCAATTTAAATGCCAATATGAGTGCCTCTGATTGTATGGTTTGGTGGTGGAGATTAATAACATAAACAAGGCATTTAATGCTCATAATGACCAATTAGAAGTGTTTTCATTTTGCTCGTTAAATGTCACTGCATGAGAAATATTAAGCACAGTACATGAGTGCCGCAGGCTACCAAACAGCGGGATGTGTGTTGTGTAGTAAGTGCCAAGTGAATGTGTCCTAGTAAAAAAATGTTCGTTTCATTTTTCATTATAATTACTTTACTTGGAATATAAATAAGTAAAGCCTTAGTTGAAGATCATTTTGTCCAATCGGAGGGCTGTTGTAGAGCACATTATATCCTTAAGCTTTTTCGACTGCTTTTCCACAAACTTTGAAACAAACACTCTGGCGCCGAAATATCATTACATCATCACACCATAAAAAGGTTGGGACTATCCAATTTATACGTATGTAAATCGTTTATTATCCAAAGTCTCCTGTGTCCCCGGATATATCCAGAGTATTGACAGCACATGCGCAAAATCCAGCTAGGACACACTAGAACTGCTAATGGGAACTCATTATTAGAGATTTTGATTCGCTGTCAATCGTACCGGTCCCTTATGGCACTAGGTCGATTCTCTATCAGTATTTGAAGTAATCTAAGGATACCAACTAGTTAGCAAAAGCTGTAGAGATGAGGAAGAGGTAGAGCCAATCCAACATCAGGTGTTCCACTGCACACTAGGATTCAGGTTCTTCACAGGCACCCCACAGGCAACTTGTTATCAGATATCAGATCTTCTCCATTTCATTCAGAGTATTAACCAAGTCGGTCAGTGACGCACAGGGATGCACAATGGAACTTTAAGTCTCCGAGTGAACGTCATGAGTCTTTATCCATGACACAGCCTTCATAACCTAACATAACCTATAAATATGTACCTTTTATCTTTAGCGATTGGATTGGTTTTCCACATTGTGTCACGTACTATGTAATACGAAGTTAAAGTGTTGATGTTATTTTCATAAATAAGTTGTTTCGTGAACAAATTTATCTATTCCCATCTACTTGTCAGATAAAACCGTTTAAAGGAAATACTAAATCAATCATTGCTTTTTTCTATAATGCTTCTCAACAGATTCTCTATCCTCCATAACAATAATTATTTTCTCACATTGCATTCGACCGACACGGTCATTATATGTAAGTATGTACCTACCTACATTCCCAGAGATATACGAACAGTAATGTTCTTTCCATGGAATATATTACAAGCACGCCAGCTTGTATTAGAATTATAAAAATTCTTATAATATTCTCACAATTATTGTAAACAAAAAGTTTTCGTATCATCTAGATACATATGCAAAAATTCTAAATGCATATGAAATGAAACAACAACATCACTAAGGTAAAACTATTTGCTTTTTTTTTTTTAAATGTGATTTCATGAAATTCAAATTTATGCGATACTTTTGCATAATACTGTAGTTAAATTGTTGCATCCCGCACTGTTGCATTCTTTATTGTTTCTAATTTTAGATACTATCGTAAAAGATTTTATCTCTGTTTAGCGTGTGCCATTCGCACATACCAGAATGTCACCACTTGTAGTCTTTTATAAATTCTGCTTAGTTTCGCTGAAGTGGAATGCTTACGAGTAAGATCATCAATCAATGAGGGTAGAGGACGTATTTATCTCATTAATAGATTTAGCTTTAATAAAGTATAGGGAAGGGTTCTATCAATATGCTACGATAACTTTAAAAAGAAAGTAATTCGTTCAAAAAAGGGTTTCGAATTTGATATATGAAAAACGAAGCACCGAAAATATGTGTACGAACATTTTGTAATTAATATGTCGGAATTACCGGGTAGTTGGATTTCAATTCTTCAAATTGGTCTTGTCCTAAATACTGAAGTATAACTGACGTGGTTTTGATAAAATTTATTTTTAATGATTACTTGCGAACCATCCTTCATAAAGTCTTAATACTTACAAATTTTTGTGGTAACTTAAGAATCCAGAACTATGCTCTAGTCGAAACTTACTTACTTAACGAGTTCCCGTCCCGTGAAATGTTCCCACATAAAATTGTTCACAAGTGAAGCGATTTATGAAAATAAGTTCAACACTTTAAAAGACGCGGTAGCCTTCCATTCTTCTCGATCTCGGGCATTCTGTTTCCAGTTGTCTAGACAAAGCTCTCTCGTATTCACAATTGCTTGTTCTTTCAAACGGAGTTTCGGTCTTCCTTCTCGTCTCGAACGTGGATATTGATACATCTCAAAGAGTTCGCAGTTCTACTCCAACCGAATATTCGACAAATATTCTGCTTTCCTGCTTATCGCCAAACTTTCGGTTCCATACAGCAGAACTGACAGGATCAATGTTTTGTGGAGCATGTATTTTGTCTTCCGAGCTAGGAGTTACGTAACTCATTTGTTTCGCCAAACCGAAATAGTAGCAGTTTCCTAGAGTAAGTCTTCGCCGAATCTCCAATAGGTTGACATTCGTGGAGTTTATCTTTATTCCGAGGTAGGTAAGCTCCGTAACCACTTCAAAGTTACTGTGGTGACATTTTGTCCTAGGCAGATGCTTCTTTGTTTGTTGACAACAAATATTTGGTTCTCATTTCGCCTGTTCTTCGATTGCAGTAAAATTTTTATGTGATGACGTCGATGTCATTTGTGTATCCCCGCAGCTCGACAAATTTGTTGAAGATAGTGCCTTTCGTGTTAGCACCTGCACGTACTATCTGTTTTAGCACGAGATTGATGAATTCACATGAATGTGGATCTCCTTGCCGATATCCGGTACAAATTTGCAATAATTTTATGTTTTATAAGTAGAGCTCAAGACGATGAATTGGTTCCCAATTCGATATTGGTTTCCAGGTTAAGTTTGTCTCATAGGCGACTTCAGAGTTTTAACTATCTTCTTCAAAATAAAAGATGACCGTGATCTACTACTTCTACTCCGTGAGTACCACTGTACTTTTTTAATGCGTCAGTGACAAAGTCGAACTCCTCTTTTCTGACTAATCGCTTGTACTGAAGTTAGGTATTAAACCTGCTTTCAAATATCAGTGCCGAACCTAGGTGCACGAGCATCCCTGTTCGAAGTGAATGGGTCACTGCTCCCTTTCCTGAGAACAGTTCAGTTCACTTCTACACGGACGGCTCCAAGGGGTGGGTTGTGGTGTCTTCTCCGAAAAGATTAATTTGAGCATCTCATTCAGGCTCCCAGATCCGCGTTTTTCAGGCGGAAATCATGGCAATCAAGGAAGTCTTGTCCTGGCTGAAATGAAATGCAATGTCTGTCAGGAATGTTAGTGTTTTCATTGACAGTTAAGCAGCAATAAAATCCCTGGAATAGTGCTGCTACCCTTCCCTTCTGGAGATGACTGAGCAGTTCAATATTCAACTTCGTTGGGTGACAGGCCACTGAGACATTGCACGGAATTGCAGGGCTGACGAGCTCGCTTATGCTACTTGTAAACATGGAAAACCTCTCTAGTTGGTTCTGTTGATGCGATCACAGATCAGCCACGTTATCGGTGTTCTTACTGGACACTGTCTAGACCAAAGGCTGGGTCCCTTTTCAAATGACTCATTCACTCACTGCTTTGAAAACCCAGGCGAACTGGCGTTAGTAGAAGTCACGAGCCTACTTCACTTTATGAAGAGCTTCGGTATGTTTTAATTAGTCCCGGGTAGCCAAATGGTGCGATCCATGTTATCACAATGGACCTTTATTGGTCTAAGTGTGTCTACACACTCGTCCAGGCAGCCTCTCTAACCTAAATTTAAACCTAGACAATTCATTGGCGAATTCATGAATAAATGACCGTGAGATGCTGCAGAGTATAGTTTTCCTTCGTTAAGTTATAGTGCCGTCTTCAAAGTGCTATGCCTGATCTGAAATTTCAGCTGCTACCTATCGCTTTCTTGCGTTCGTGGAAAGCTTTATACATATATACATAAATACATGCCTTCTCTAACTATATGTCTTTATAATTTACTGATCCTGAAAAATACATAGGAGTTAAGCCTTATTCTCCTAAGAATTGAATTCGTTGAAAATCAAGAAAAGGCTTATAATTCTTAGTTGCAGAGTAGGCCACTGTAATTATCCTGCAATGACTTAAGAATAGCATCAGCCATCGCATTGCTAAAGGCCACTTGTCAACCGATAAGAGTACACAGGGTTAATTATTTGTACAGTTGAGCTGTAGATACTTGACAGCATAACTTTCAGATAAGCATCGCAACATCTAGTCTATCAAAAGTCTCAAAAACATAAGCAGGAACATCGCGACAGGTTAATGGGTCTGTAACATTTGAATACAGATTGGATGTAGGTCTCTTTTTGGTCTTCTATTTGGGATGACTCAAAGCTCCCTTCAGTTCAATTGAACCAGTCAATAACGATTTTCTGTTGATCTAGCAGAAACATGCCAATCATCTAATCCATATCATTACAGAAAGGTGAAGCCAGCATCTGCTCCATGAATATAATCGGAAAAAAATAAACTTCCACCTTAAGATACAACTTTGTAGCAAAGGAAAGGAATGTTAACTAAAATTTATAACGCCTGAACAGAAGACCGTTCCTATCGGGAATCGTGAGTGTTATCGCTCTGTTACCAAGTGCTGTGACTTGTCTGCTCTTTCCGATATTTGAATTCTTCATCAGCGAAGTCTTATCCGTTTGACAGTTTACACTTGTGTCAAACTTGTATGGGTAACCGGCAGTTTGACAGTTCTATCATGACAACTTTCAGGGAATATTGATTACTTGGCTTTTTTTTTTGGCAACAATCTTGAAATATATGCTAACTACATACATAGGTTGTAGAAATTAGGTATTTGTAAACCCTGAAGACAAGATACATACCTATGTATACCGCTGGAAGAAATAGTAAAAAACACACCTATCTCTTAAACTAAACTAAATAAAAAAAGCTTTAACTAAATATTAATAGTTCGATCTTTATTATTTTTGTTTTCCTCATTTAAATTCTATATTATTGTTTATTTTGATTTTTATTTTGTTTTTGTTTTATTTTTAGGTAAACTTCAAATCTCCACGCTCGTTCTGCCGAGTGAGTATTTCGAATTAAGTTTTTCCCTACTATGTACATAGGTATTTTCATTTTCCTCTTCTTTGAAATTCTTCAAATATGTATAACAATCGATACTCATTTCATATTTGCTAAATTAATTTTCGCCCTCTGATTTCTCCATTCAAGATCACATGATGCTCTCGCTGAAGAAAAAAAAAAAAAGAAAAGCAAAAAAAGAGTGATAATAATGGCAAACAGTATCAGATACGTTCGTACGTACGCCAATCGAAATTTAAAAATACGAATGCAAAACACAAAGAAAACATTTTAAAAGAATAACATACCACTTATACCTTAACAAGTGTGTGCTATATAGAGAATATCGCACAATACATATTTATAGAACATAATCTTTGCTCCCAGCTGTCTTCTGTTTACCAGAATAAATAAAGAAGATGCTGTGAAAAAAAAAGGAACGGCTCGTAAAATTTTCAAAATAAAAAGTTTTTTACGTCAAAATTTTATAGTACCGTGTTGTGTGAAGACTTAATGGTCTGTTGGACTTTCCTTTGCTTATCAAAGTGTAATAAATCACTTAAAGACAGAGATGAAGTACATATGTATAGGTATAATGGCACCAAGCTTTCTTATCTTTGCTCTCTTTCGTAGACTGTGCTATTTATAGTGATGTTTTGAAAATGACAACAGGATAAGACTTAAGGCAAAAATATATGTGGGCGTGCCAATGGTAAATACATGGTAAAATTTATATTTTATAGTTTTTGCTGGCGAAGTGATAAAATTGTATACAATGTGCATAGCGATTATCATTTTCTTCTTGGTGTCGTATTTTAATTTTGTTATCACAACCGATTTGAGGAGCAGCATCGTGAGACCACTAAGACCTAATGAACTCTAATTATCTACTAAATTTAAGCTACAATCTCTTTTCTTAGATTCTATTAAAAAAGTGGAAATTTTGAATGCATGGTCTAAATTCTGGAGGCCCTACTGTTGCACATTGCTTTGAAAGTGGAATTTGCTGGTTTTCAAAAGCGTAATTTGCTTTTGATTTGGGCTTAGGAACGGGCAGGCGGCGAGATTTAAATTTGCACAAGTTAATTTTTGAGGCTTTTCCCTGTGTCCCGTTTGACCTGTCGCGCCAACTATTTTTTTTTGTATAGATCGGCTTAGATGAGTAATTGGTACATGGTCAGGTTCATTTTAAAGAGTCATGTCCAGAGAAAAGAATTGTCATTGTAAGAAAAGAATGCAGGAAAACTCAACGTTGGCTTAGGCACTGAAAAGTCTTTCAGTGAGCTTTACCTAGCGAACTGTCTTGTGATCGAATTGAAACAGTTATCTTCTTCTTCTATAAAGAAGAATGTCTGTATGTTTGTGTTTTATATAAATCTACAGTTTTAGTCCAATTGTAATGAAATTCACCCGACAGTTTACAACATGAGGAAAATCAGTGTACATTTCCGCCCATATAGATACACACTGAACCGCCCATTTGTTGAAAAACACACTTTTTTGTGCGTATGTAGACATATATTTATTCAACAAATCGTTCATGCAATATGTATGTATTTTTCCTGGAAAATCAATTTTCATCGAATTTCTTGTATGTACGTTCATATTTCCTTTTTTATACAAAGCATCGAGCATTCGAAACATCTAGTTGTAGCTTTCGAGACAAGCCATCGTTTGACAAATTGTGGAAGACAGGGTCTCGACTGTCTTCGACTCAATTACTTTTTTGCTTTCACCTGTGATACTGTAACTTTTGGCAATATTTAGTAGTAGTTAGTTCCTGTGATCCCTGTGGGTGGCATAGAGCGTCAACAACGCCTGTACTCTATTTTGTTCGGTTTTCTGCATCGTGCTTGAACTCTCTCAAACTCTTTGCAAGTGTCCTCGACTCCTCCTCAATTGTTCTGGGCCATCTGTGCCCTGGGCGACCAGCCCCTCTTCCTGACTGGGTAAGCGAGTTCCATTGCATAGAGTGCTTCGCCGATTGACTTCTGCCTTCTTCTAAAATGGAGCTCTGCGTTTGGGATTCGGTTGTGCCCAAATACTCTCAAAATTATGCGCAAACATCTGTTAATGAAAGACTGCAGCTCCCCAGTGATTGCTGTGGTCACCTCTCAAGGACTGTACCCGTGCCTTAGTACTGCCTCGAAATTGGAGCAAACCAGTCGCAGCTTAGTGCTGTAAACAATGCTTTTTTACACCTTAAACACCATTCCAAAATCAGCTTTTGCTTTCCCGATTCTACTAACATCGAGTTCGGTGTCGTCGGCAGTTGAGATGTTAAGTTCGGAGAAAGACCTCGAAAGGCCAAGGACTTTGATTTTAGCTGCATTTATTTAAAGCCCAACTCTACTAGTTTCAGCTTCCAGATTCTGATTCATCACGTGTAGATTCGAAACCCTGCCGAACTCCGCTTTGGACTTCAAAGGCTTCTGATAACTTACCATTGTGTAGAACAAGACATTTTGCATCTTCGTACGTAGCCTTTATAATAGCAACGATTTTAGCAAGAATACCCCTCCTGCGCAAGGCGTGAACTTCCGGTTCACGCTATCTAAAGCCTTCTCGAAATCGATAAGAAGTGGAGACCTTATATATACCCGACGCATTGATTATAAATGTACTTTGATCCTGGCCAGAATTATCTTCGCTATTATTTTGACAGAACTCCAATTTCAACAATCCATCGGATTGCCCTTTTTCGGCAGCTTGACAGTCATCCCCTGATTCCACTTCTCTGGAAAACGCTCATTTTTCTATGCATTAGCTATGATAGGTCTCAGTAGCTCTGTCAGTAGCTCTCTTTCCATCAATCCCTACTGCTTTGTTGTTCTTGAGGGCCTTTATCACGGTTGCAATCTCTGTATTGTTAAGGAGACCAGTGCAAATTCGGGAGTTTGCTACTTCAGATGGTTCATTTTGGTTCGGGACACTCGCGTTGTCGTCTGTATGGTTAAGTACTATCGCGAAATGTTCCCTCCAACTTTTGAGCTGATCCTCATCCGCTATACATAAGTGGGGAACAGTCTACATTTTTACAGGATGTTGTTTGATGCTGCGTCCCCCTGTAAGCTCCTTGGTAACAGTATAAACGATCCTACTGTGGCACCGGTTTGATGCCTATTCCGCTTGTGCAGCATTGATGTGGTTGCGCTTTACGGGCTGGGACTGATGCAATCTGAATTTTAGGTGAAATACGCTCTTCGATCCGTCTCAAGCAGTCAATTCATAACCATGTGCTGTGGTATCTCTGTTTTTACCGATAAACTTAAGTGCTTCGGTTATGAAAACATTTTCCAAAGATCTCCAGTGTTCATCCACAGTTGTTTGCTCAGATCTGTTGATTGTTACCGCTTCTAAGCTGAGATGATTCCTGAATTGTTGGCTTATTGCGGGATCCCGAAGTCTGTCGGTATTATACCTGCGTATAGCGAGCATGTTGGCAAGGTTGATAGTCACGGATGCAGTACGAAGGCGTATTTAAGCTGCCACAAGGTGGTAGCGTTCCAATGTCGGCTCCATGCCTGTTACGGACTTTTTAAAGACAGTTTTTAAATCGCTGGCTAATGTGGTCTATCTGGTTTGATTTTATCCGTCCATTAGATGAGACCAAGCTGATCTTGCGGCAGGTACCATGCTCAAAAAGAGTGCCTTGCAAAAATCGACTAAAGTTTAGGCAAATCTAATTATACAAACTTAATTCTGAGAAGTTTGACTGAAAATCAATTTCTCGTTCATCATTAATCAATTATACATATGTTTATGTCTAAAACCATGTGCCAAAGCTTGTCAGTCGCTAAACATGACCCAACTTCATCATCTTCTTGTATCTCACCTTAAACGCTAATGTTGAGAGTAGTTAAAAATTATTAGATAGTAGACTGCGCCAAGACCTGTTAAGCCCTGTCCCTACATAACGTCCAAAGCTCTATTTTTAGCTAATTCACAGTGCAGAGTTCCGAGTTTGGGTGGTGTCTTTCTTTCTTTCTTGTGAGGAGTAGAAAATACTTTTTTCCAAGGCTCCTAAAGAGTAGCTTTTTTTAAAAGACTGCTTTAAAATTACCGCAGTACTTTACGTATGAGCAAAAATTGTTCAATTTCTCTTGTGTAAGCAGATTTGAATTGCGTAGATTTTTGCTGTATAGTGATCAGTTTATTTAAGCTTGAAACTTTTAAATTTAAAAACTTATAGTGGCGTTGTCAGATTATTTAAGACTACACCACCTAGGCGCACTACTCAATTCGCCTAAAAGTATACTATTTATTCAATAATTCGTAAAAGCATTATTGAAAAACTTTTACCCCTTCATGTTAAGCTGTAATGAAAAAGAATACAAAATAATTAATAGATTATTCTAGATAGCCGCACACACGTGATACACGATAAGTATCGGTTGCTGTTCCTATTTATTTGAGCCCTAAAAGCTTCAACGTTCAATGCTAATGCCACCCCAAATGGCTACTCACTTTAAGCGCATTATTTGGTATTACATCGTTTGACGTTTGATATTCAATTTTCTTGCTGATGGGGTTCCTGAGACCTTAAGCCATTGTTTAGCACTCAACTTTATCGTTAAACTATGTACTTACATATGTACGTATGTATATGTATATGAAAACACACTTCAGCTGATGAGATTCATCGCATATGAACAACCGCTGATAACAGGCGCGCTAGAGGAGGGAGATTTGACCGAATTTTCCGTCATTGAAGTGGTTGTTGCTTGTAAGCTCACTTAAAGGCTAATTAAAAACAAAAGTTGATTGTAGTTATGTATGTACATACATTATGTATTGTTTTTTTGTTTTTTTTTTTTGCTTTTTATTCTAAATGAATGAAACGTGGGCGTAATGTGTTCTCTAGCGATGATATAATTGTAATTATCATTTTGTGCTAATAACATGCTTCCGTTTGGGGTAATTGCATTGTGAACGACAGACATCTAAGGAGTTCGTTCTTTCCTTTTTTTTTTTATTGAATGCGAGTCCAAAAAGTAATTCGTCGTTTGACGTCGAAGAACGTGGTTTGCATATTAAACCACAAAATGGTAGTCAAAATAGTGAATTGCATACGAATGACAGTGGGGGTGGACACAAAAGGACTTGTGTGTATTTTCACAAAAAAAAAAAAAAAATACACCATTCTGAATATACAAAATTACCTTTATCGCAGTTCGGTATTATTGGGATTATATTTATGGAATTTATCAAGAGCTACCCAAATGTATGAATTGTAGATTGTATTTTAAAATAACGTACATACCTAGACATCGTTCACGATAGATAATCATTTCGCATTGTAAAGAAATAAAACAATTATGATTAAATTTATAAGGTACTACTTAAGTTCGCTATTTTGTTGTTGATTTCTCTCTGATTAAAAGTTAATGTGCATTAAGCATAACACACACAGATGTGAGTCAGTTTATAATAGATAAGCTATAAGAAACCAAATACCCTGCGGTGAATTTATAATTTGCAATTATCACATTGATTAAGCCTTTTTTAATTACAAATGCAATTTGCGAAGTGGTCAAGTTGAAGGGTTAGAGTAATGAATATTAAATATTAATGGATACGATACATTCATCCGTGCTATCCTTACCACAGAAGACAAAACTTGATTAATATTAGGTTTAGTGTAATCATGTGATGGATCATAGAAAAAAAAATAAACTTATTCTTATCATGTTCAACCCAGATGTAATAAGTATGTATGTACATACTTGCATACATTCATATGTTCACATATCACGCTGGATACAGAATTGATACATGAGCTCTGACATATTGAATGCTGAATTGACTGATTGAAGGCTGGTGACATTTCGCGTGTCATAATTCGTATATTTAGTTTCCGTTTCTATTTTGCACTATGATTTGCACACTATATAAAGTACATCAATTTAAGACAAATTTCGTTTGTAACTAGAATCCATACTGTGATCTTAACCGTCCATTGTTGGGTATGAGTTCTCCCTATTCTGATAAGGATAAATCTATTTTCTGATGCTCAGGATAACTGCTAAACGAATTCAAATATAATATTTGTACATATATTTTTTTAAGAAAAATTAACAATTGCAAAACTAGGCAGACAAATAGTACAAAAAGTCTGCGTACAGTTTTATGATACAGATATATACATATGTACGTATGTACATAATAGGTAATCGAATAATTGAAAACGTGTAGTACTATGGTTAGCTCCTTTGTTTGATAACTTCTTTCAGTCCTTTTGCCATCGAATTAACCAGACGTCAAATCTCGTCCATGGAGATTCGTTTCTACACTCCTTTTAAAGCCGTTTTGTGTATATCCTTGGATATAATATCTCGTTGGCGAATACAACTGTTTGGTATGATTTCAATCATTACTTACTTTACTTAACGGGCTCCCGACCCGTGAAGAGTCTCTGCCTGAGACACAGCAGCCTTCCACTCTCTTCGATCCCGGGCACGCTGCTTCCAGTTATCTAGACCAAGCGCTCTGGCATCCGCGATAGCTTGATCCTTAAAACGGAGGTTCGGTCTTCCTTGTCTTCTCGAACCTGGGGGCTGTGATTCGAAGATCCTCTTTGCTGGAGCATTATTGTCCATTCGCTCGATGTGGCCGAGCCAGTGTAGTCGACGTGTTTTGGCTTTTTGGACTACATCCACATCCTGGTACAGCTCATAGAGTTCGCGGTTATATCTTCTCCTCCATTCGCCCTCCTCGCATACGGGACCGAATATCCGACGAAGAATTTTTCTTTCGAAAGTGTTCAGTATTTGCTCTGCTTTCCTGCTTATCGTCCAGCACTCGGCTCCATACAGCAGAACTGGCAGGATCAAAGTTTTGTAGAGCATACATTTCGTCTTTCGAGTTAGGAGTTTTGACCCCATTTGTTTCGCCAAACCGAAGTAGCAGCGGTTTCCTAGGGTAAGTCTTCGTCGAATCTCCACTAAGTTGTCATTCGTGGAGTTGATATTTACTCCGAGGTAGGTAAACTCCTTAACCACTTCGAAGTTACTGTTGCCAACAGTGACGTTTTGTCCTAGGCGGTGGACAGATGCTTCTTTGTTTGTTGACAACATGTATTTGGTTTTGTCCTCATTCACTTCAAGGCCAACACGTTTCGCCTCTTCTTCAATTGCCGTAAAAGCCTCTAACACGGCGCGCTGGGAGCGACCGATGATGTCGATGTCGTCTGCGTATCCCAGCAACTGGACAGATTTGTTGAAGATAGTGCCTTCCGTGTTTACACCTGCCCTGCGCACTATCTGTTCCAGCACAAGATTGAAGAAGTCACATGATAGCGCATCCCCTTGCCGAAATCCGGTGCATGTTTGGAATAGTTCAGAGGAACTGTTGCCGAATTGCACGTTGCACCGCGTGTTATCCAGCGTCACGCGGCACAGCTGGATCAGTTTAGCCGGGATCCCGAATTCGGCCATCGCCTTGTAGAGCTCAAGACGATGAATGCTATCATATGCGGCTTTAAAGTCGATGAAGAGATGGTGAGTCTCGACTTGAAATTCGTTGGTCTTTTCCAGGATTTGCCTTAGTGTGAAAATTTGGTCGATCGTCGATCTGCCGGGCCGGAAGCCACACTGGTACGTGCCGATTAGTGTGCTGCAGAAAGGCTTCAGACGTTCACACAGTACGTTGGATAGGATCTTATATGCGACATTAAGCAGGGATATGCCTCGGTAGTTCTTACAAGACATAGGATCGCCTTTCTTGAAGATGGGGCATATAGAGCTGATAGTCCAGTCATCGGGCATGATGACCCACATGACCCACACTTGGTTGATGACTTGGTGCATGCACCCCACCAAAGCATCACCACCATGTTTGAAAAGCTCTGCTGGTAGACAATCAGAGCCGGCGGCCTTGTTGTTCTTCAGCTTTTTGATAGCTGAGCCGACCTCTTCAAAACTAGGAGGGGGAATGGATTCTTCATTGACTGGATGCGGGTTCTCTTCTTGCCCTATCACTCTCTCTACCTGCCCATTAAGTAGCTGCTGGAAATGCTGCTTAAATACATCTACTATTCCCTGTGCTTCGGTGACTAGGTTTCCTTCACTGTTTCGAAGAGCCTGCGTTCCGGGCTTGAAGCCAGCTGCCAGTTGCTTGGCTTTCCTGAAAAACTTTCAATCATTATCACGCAGAAAGTAATAGTCTCGATAACGACCCAGTACTTAGTTTTTGAATGTCGTTAAATATCTCGAAAAATCCGTAATGAATTCTATGACATGAATTCTAACATGTTTAGCTATTGATGACGCCGGTATTCACATGATTTAGTTTTCCCGAAAACGACTACAATGGGCCTTTTTTTTGATAGATCAATTTAAAGGACAACCAGAGCAAGATTTCGAAAGCAAAAGTCTTGCCGATTTAAAGTTATTAACTACCCTTGAAATAACAACGCAATACATATTTAAACCCCGTAAAGATGATTAGCAAGGAATGTTTAATCGACTAATCTCTGGACAGGTGACAATCAAATAGTTTTAAATTTGTCCCTTTATTGCCAGCACTTTCCAATACAATAAGTACCGAAAAATATACAATAAATTATGAAGTAATCGCATTACGTGGCATATTTTCAGGTGCTATGTAATTTGTACTACATACATATATCTCTGCAATAAGTGGTACCATGCATTTAAAGTGTTTATGCGTTTATTAAAATTTAAGAGAATATCTAGAGAAAATATTAAAAGTACTAATATTCCGACTTCCATTCGCATTCTGACTTTAAAAATCGTTTGTAAAGTACGAGTACACACGTTCTAAATCAAGGACATATTCCTTAAGTTTATCTATATGTATAGAAAAAATACCAAAGTAGATTGACATCTCTAAGTATCGAACATTTTTACGAAACAAATTGCTCACATTTTAAGGGCCTCTACTGTGAATTTGTAATAAACTTGTTCACTGCACATACAACTAAAAGGGTAGATACTATATTTAATCAATTCTCTCGTTCACCCTCTCAGTGGTTCTCATGCTTTTATATATTCTCACTCCCACTGATGTCATCACGACGTGCTTTTTATTCGAAAATTAATATCTGTAAAAAGTCGTTGGCCGGCCGCCCGTATCGCTCTTCCACTATTTCGAAATTCGGTCAGGTCAGGTAGCAATTGATAAATTATCGCCGCATATTGTACACTATTGCTCTCCTCCTCCACTATGTAAGGTGTAGGTGTGTGTAAACCGCAAATGAAATAGTAAACACTTCTGACTGATAAGAGACGTCATATAAGCGCTCCGAAGCGGTGCTTCTGAGAAACACCAAAGCTTAATACTGAGAGTTGTATCCGTCAATATACATACATATGATGGACAAGACTCGGTTTATATGTTTTCGAAACATTGAATTGAAGGGAATCAGAATTAGTATCGATTTTAACGGCCGCCATTGAGGATCGCTTCTCAGTATAATATCGCGCATTGTCGCTTCAAGTAAAATTGATCTCGCGATATTATAGCACCCAACGCATTCATTTGTATATCTTCTTGTATCTATAAGTAGTGTTGGTGTTTTTTTTTTTTGTTTTTACGTATTTGATCCGAAAAAATTGTGGATTGTTTTACTAAGTATAACTGGGTGTGTGTGCCTCGCGATGATTGTGTGAGAGAAAATCATATTCGATCTGGTCAATGATAAATGTGATAAAATCGCAATGCTATTATAATCGAAGTTATATTAGCAATTTTAATTATTGTATCTGATAGATACTTTATCTCGATCGAGTGCGAGTGGTATTTAATTGATGGTGTTTATTTATTTATTTATTTACATTGCCGATTGTTACACTGAGCTGCACTCGATGATTGAGAAATTTACTCGAGTTTAACTTGTTAGAATCTTACAATCCTATAATTGATTTATAAAAAACGACAAAAGTCGATATTGGGCTAACCAAGTTGGAAAGTATCTACGTGATGAAGGACATGTTGTTTTATTGCTGCTTCTAGGGTAGCCTAGGGGTTGCTATCGAATTGCATGAAATAAAATGGTTGACCGTACATACATTTCCATTTGGTTAGAAGTTTCAAATTAATTTTTTTACTTAGAAGTGGCTGTATCGGACCAACCCCATTTAATATGCATAATATTATTTTTCATCTACATCCATACATATGTATGTACATAACACAATACATTAATTTGTTGTAATACATTAATTTGTTGTATTCTGGATTTTAAGTGTTTGTTGTTGAGGAAAAAACAGTAAGACTGGCGGATAGATCGCGTAATTTAATGAATGCGTGCGCAACTATTTATGTATATATCTACATATAAATATAGTTTTTTTTGTTAACAAACAAAATGAAAAAGCCTTGTAATTTAAGAACCTCCAAATGGTATGAAAAAATTCATGAAATGGTATGAAAATTGATTCAAAATCTACAGCTTTGTGATGCAAAAATTTAAGAATGAAAAAGCTTTTCACTTTTTAACTCAAGGTATAATTTTTTGGTACAAAGTCTGAAGGCCTCAGCATATTTTGGTCATAATTCGGAAGACCCGAACGAGTAACAGAGTTAAACATCATTTTCAGACCTAATTTCTTTTAATTGCCTTGTCTATTTAACTTTTCCCAAAATTTCTCTCAAGACCACGTAGTCGGTCCTTTACTAATTCGTTAATATTAAGGATACAATGTAAAGATAGTGTAGTCCAAGTTCTAGTCAACCAGCATAGGATCTGGTCGAACAGTGTCGAGATCTGGTTCTCTTCCTAAATAGCTAGGTTTAATACATTATAAAGTGCTGCTATATGTACATATATTCCAAATAGAGCTCTGCGGCTGTAAAATACGTCATTATGGCCTCATCATAAAAATGTAAGCCAATACCTGCCTGTGCTTTATCAAGAAGTTATTTACATACATATGTAAATATATACTCTTCTCTGTCATTTTGACTCGATATTCCTTTCTTTATATACTCGAAACGCCGGCACGTGTCGTAAAGTGTATGTATAACAAAACACTCTCAGATCACTTGTAATGTTCGTGCTTCAGATGCAGCTCATTCACAACTTAAAGCTCCCTTACTTGAAGTTTTTTGCCAGGGCTAATTGATTATGCATACAAATAAAATTTTTATCTAGGAAAGTAATCGAATCAAAAATAAGCATACGGTGCCGGTTCAGGCTCAAACGCCAAATTGAAACCAGTCATCGCCTGTTTACACTGAGAAGCTCTTGCAAAAACATCAATAAAATAGCCATAACCGATCGTCAATTTATTTAAAGAGAACACAACGCGTCATAGGAAAAGAATTTAAACAATAAAAATGTAAAAAAATATTCAAAATAAATATTCAAAGCATATTCCGTCGCACGCACCCCCCAGCCTTCATTCAACCCCATCGAACTATCTACCTACCAAACCTAAGCTCAAGCTTTACCCTAGGGGCAGACTACCCAAACCGGGTTCATATTCTATTCGTTTCTCACACTCTCGCTTACTTTGAGAAGAAAAAAAAAATCCAAATTGTTTAAAGCACGAGACCAGTTGTAGGAGTAGGAAAAACAAAAAAAAAAATTAATTACACTTGCATTCAAATTACATTTTAAATTTGCATTTGTCTGTCAAATATTAGCATTCGTAATTTGTTTATAAAAAAAAAAAAACAGATTGAATGCGGAGGGGAGCAGAAAACAATTTTGTAAACAATGCGCAATAGAACGCTACATAAGTTTAATATTACTAAGTACCTGTGTGACACAGTAGTGCTTGTACTTTGAAAACAAAACAATTTAATACACCCCTGTAGCTGTAGGTTGTTTATCTGAGAAGAGATACATATTACACTAGTTGGCAGTGGGCGGAAGATATCAATTAATAAGTACTTGTGCGGGGGTGTCCTATTGTTTTGGGGTGAATGGTTTCGTATCTATGGAGAGTAGATTCGCGGCAACACGACTAATCCAACCTGTTAAGAGAGAACAATATTTATGGAATAGTTAATTGGGAATTCCAAACAGTAGCTTGATGAAAAGATACTTATAAGTTTGAATTTATCAATTCAAACGTATTATAGTCATTCCTTAGAAACTGGGTAGTGGTTTCCAGAATCTTCAGAAAGTAGAGAAGTCATACATAGCTAAGTCAAGTAGAATACATTTGAATATATCTGGTCACACCTTAGGCAATAAAATTATACACTTCCCTGTGTAAGTAATTGTTATAATTTTGTGTTCTTTTTTTTACGATTTTTTCGGGCATGGACATACAGCTTCGGAAGCTTTGTTTATTTATTTACATTTTACTTTAGAGGGTAAAACTTGTGCGTCATAAAAGAGCTTTTTTTCTTCAGAAAAATAAACTTTGTACATTGACGAAAATACATACATATGTACGTATGTATGTACATATGTACTGCATGCAGAATGTATTTAATTTAAAAATATATTCATTTTATTGCCAATTTCATGATCAACAAAGGAGGAGAGTAACAAGAAAAAAACATAATAATGTGGGGAAGAAATGTTTAATCATACCTGAACCATAAAAAGGAAAATACAATGCATACCATTAGTACCAGTCGGGCATCATTTGAATTTGAGATGGACAAACAAAATAACAAAAATAAAAATACATAATAAACCCGAAATGCTGCTGTCAGATTTTGGTTTGACATTTTTCCAACAACGTGAGTGGATACACTTTCGTTGATCGAACATTGTTATCAAAGTCAAGTTTGTTTGGGGAATTCCTAAATTTGCCTTTTGTTTGACAGTTAATAATTGACAGAAGATAGGCATATTTTGTTACTTTTGTATTGATAGAATTTATATTGTGCTACTGGTGAAGCTGAAAAGAAACTGATTAGAACCAGCGTTCCCACTTTGATATAATTATATCTTTTTGAATTATATTCTTATAATTTACATAAGAGATTCCTAAATTTGCCTTCTGTTTGACGGTTAGTAATTGACAGAAGATATACATATGTATCATGTTTTGATACTTTGATTTTTATAGAATCCACATCACGCGACTGTTGTAACTCAAAGGAGCTGCTCAGAACCAGCGTTCCCACTCTGATATAACATTTGCTTATGACTTGCTTAGGAAATTTCTGTTTGACGGAAGATATGACATATTTGGATACTTTGAGTTTGATAGAATCCATATTTCGCCATCTACTGAGGTATAACTCAAAAGAAGCTGGTCATAACCAGTGTTCCCACTTGTTTTCTTATAATTTACTTCTGATGCAGTGATATGTCAAGGTAATGATACATTTTACTGACCTTAGAAAGTCTTACGTGAATAATGCGGATACGTATAACGTGATGCATAAGGAATTCTTCGGCCACTGCAGTTCGGCTTTATTGCTTAAGTTGATATCAATCACCACCTAAGGCTGTTTTTTTTTCCCTCTACGGCGATACTACAATTGATATTAATTTTGTTTTACTAGGTCGATGTACCTGTTACACCACTCCTCGTACAAAACTCGTCAACTCGTGAGCAAAACGACTAAATATCATGAAAACATTTCCATTCGAAACGACTAAGGATATCTTTATTCGAGTTTTATAAAGTCTATGGTTCAGCCTCATGGTACACTAAGGCTTACTGAGCGGCGTACATACAAACTACCTTAATACTTTGAAAGGACATACATACATATGTATATCTATGACATGTGTATCCCTTTTTCTTGACAGCGTTTTGGCCGCTTCTATGTTTATACTTGCGGACACATTACAAGACCTGTTGAGTACTGTCAATTATGTGCATACTCATATAATGTTAAAGATATCAGATGTGAGACCGCACCTAGTCTACAGGCTCTTCCAAATAGACAACATTTTTAAGCCGCCTTTTAACACCACATTGTATTGTTTACTTACAAATCTATAGTCGGTGTCGAACAGAGAGGATTTTTAATAAAATGTTGCATCTTGCTGATATTAACTTTTAGACAGCTCTATTCTACAGCTAATTGATCTCAATTAGTTTAATAGCAGAACATTATTGTTAACGTATTTTATTTTAAGCAATGAAAAGAAAACAGAGTCACAAAAGGGTTTAAAGAAAATAAAGCATTTCAACTTGAAGTGCTTCCTCGAAGCGAAAAAGGCTCTCGAATACATAAAGCCATTAATGCGTCACAAAAAGGTTCAAACAAGGGATAAAAGATCTCATACATATTGACTTGTTCAATTCCTCAAGAAGATAAAGACTCTTGAATACATTAACCCATCAATCTGTTTCCGATACTAACAGAAAGTTAATAGGATTATGTAAAGCACATATTTCATAGTTTATTTTCAGTATGTCAAAAAAATAAAAAAATAGTACTCATACGCCCCCTCATTACACAAAAATAAACAAAGTCAGGTAAATTGTGAGAGAACAAAGCATTCGCTATTAGATGTCCACCTAAATACCACTTTACAACGAAAGTGACAAATAAAATTTCCCCGTATCTACGGCATTCACCAGAAGATACTTCGCTGAATGACTATGCGAATATCGTAGTTCTACGAAATTGTAATCCATTGCAATTCTGAGCGGAAAGACAAACATCAAAACAGTTCTTACAATATAAACAACAATATTGTGCAATTTTTCCGATACAACACAATAAGATGGATGATTATTATCAATGCAGAGCACGATACATTCCATTACCGTTGAAACGCGACATCTTTTGACAGCCACACATAAACAACATGAAATTGCAAAGGATTGCATTCAGCTAATTGAGTGTCTGTTGTTGTCACCTATACAGTTCGTCTTCTATTTTTGGATTCCACACGTTAAACCACAATGTTTTTCACTATCTCATGTTTATAGTGTTTATACAAAAAAGAAAAAAATTCTAAGAGATAATCTTCACCGTTATTTTTGAACACATGCCAGAACACGATTTAACGTTACAATTTGATTGACGTTTCTCGACTGAAACGTGTTGAAATTGAAAATGACAGAAACGCTAAAAATAAACAAAAAGGATATGTATACGCCAAACGATAGTTGGTTTAAATATTTTCATCAACAAACACCGCAATTCACGTGATGACGGAATTTGACCAAAAACTGAGATTGATTTTGTTTAACTATGGATGGCGCTGACACTTCTTAATTGTTTAAGCAGCACAGCTCTGCTGTGACAGCTATTGTTGGATATTTTTCTGACTAGTTGGTGGTTCAGATATTTTTAGAATAAAAAAAATAAATAAATCACAATTCACAGGAGTGTACACATTTTGGTTGAATGATACTCGTACGTTTACACGGTTGTTTTTTCCTGATGCAGATAGATGACGGTTGTAGGTGGCACAATGTTTAGGGTAAATACTGTGCGTCATGGTAGAGGAATTTCTTCGCTCGAGAGTTTAATTTAGACGCGGAACTACGTTAATTGGAATGTACAATTGCTGCAATTGAGTTGCACAAATTGTTATCTTTAATTGGGGATGTTTTTTTGTTTTTTTTTTTTTGGGGGAAAAGATATTTCAAGCGATGACGTATACGTATAGTTCAGTGGAATTTCACTTTTAAGTCTTAAGGGGTTTATTCTCTGAAGTTTCTTTGAATATTTAAGTTTAAATTGTGCTGCGTAAATTATGCCAATTGGAGGGTCTAATTCAATTCAAGGAAAGAGCAATTTCAATGGAATTTGGGTTAGGAAAATTCCTTGCCATAAGCGGTTTTTTGTAATTATTTTTAAGTTAATGACTTGCTTTGCTACTTTATATTGGGATTCTCTTGGGATTAGCTTTTTTTTCTATTCCTTCATAAAATCGAATCAAGAAGACGTCCCTCGAATGGTTGTGTACAGAAGGTAAACATCCCTATTGTCCTCCTGTGGGACGACTGTGGCTCCCTTTTTATGTTGTGGGATTTGACTTAATTGCACTGTGTGTGGGGTAGGTTTTATGTAGTTAGGGGAAAAAGTATAGCTGTCTCATCTAAGATGACCTCCTTTGTCGTTACTAGGCGTAAAATTTATCGTGAAAAAAACTGTTTTGTGACGACATCCATGTTCTTTGTGTCGATTTGAGTTTATATTGATGACGAATTCATTTGCAATAAAAAATTTATATTCGGAAAAACACTTTTTTGTCACTACAGTTGACATAGTTTATGTTCTTATATGTTATTAGATTGTAAAGCAGTTCTTTTATACTACTTGGACCATGTAAATCCATAGTTCTTCCGCTGAATGTTCCAGAAAACTGCAACACAAAAGTTTTTAACATTTTTGATCAAGAGCAACAACGCATACAGTCATTCCCACGTTCTATGGGCACTTGGTAACCTGACAACATGTTACCAAATATTAATTATATCAGTGTATATTAATATCTCGAAGGTAGATAAGTTTCTATAATGTCTAACATACTCAAATTTGCGATATATCATTCACTCATTAATTTCATTCTTCAGCTGTCTGAATACTTTGTTAACTACTGTTTGTGAAACACAACTGATAAAACATCTGCGATAAAATCATGTCAGACCGGCCAGATGTGTATACATCTCATTCCAAGTTGTTGTTCAGATTTATTAATATGTATATTTTTTATTGTTTACTTAGAATATACAAAAATTGTAGTTACGTTTACGTTACATGTTTCTTCATTATTTTTTTTTTTCTTTTTGTTCTTGAGTTTGTTGTCCTATTGCCACACATCATGTTGTTAATCTGCAAACTGCGGTGTGTATCTATTTTTAGATACATAAACAAATTGCGAAAACAAAAACAAAAAAAAAGAACTATTTCACAATCTAGAAACGTGCTTCATGTCACACCCCTAACTCTTGAAACATCTTCTAGTACATTTATTGTATACATATTTACATAAAACTATCCGTAAATGTCGTGTGTTTTCTTACTAAATTGCATCCGACAGATACATATTGCGTGCTGTGTATTTGGTTCTCGATCAGCTGGTTAAAAAAGCTCATCAGTCGAGCTTTTATGTTTTTTTTTTCTTCTGTTTTGTTAACCAAAATAATCAGAACAACATTCGGCGGGTTGGTTTTTTTTATTACTTGTGGGGCCTTGTTAGGTTTATCTCGATGAGGCTGCTCGTAGTCTTGTTCTTAGTGATCGTTGCGGCGGCTCTACCCCAAAATGTATCTCACAATGCGCAAAGTGTAATAAAATGGCAACGTTTATGTGGCAGTTTATAAATAAATAAATTTGTCGTCGCGAAACGTGTTTTCTTTTTTTTATTATTTTATTGAAAATCTTTTTTTTTTTTTTTGTTTTTCTTGTAGAGTGAACATTAATTGAATTATTATTGATGAAGAATTAAATAGGTGATAATTGAAAGTGAGTGGTTGTGATGCGGTGGTCTTGCTGATTTTGTGCGCCTTCTAAATGGAGTGTTATTGCGTATTTATTGCATTTTGACACACACAATAAAAGTGGTAAAATTGTTGTTAAAAGTGTGAAAAAGAAGGAAAAAAAAAAAGAAATTACAAGTTAAACCGAATAAAGTACATATAAGAAAAATGGTGGGAAAAATTCTCACGCTTCGTGCAGATTTGGATAATTTCAGTCGACGCAGTAGCGTCTATGTTAATCCAGAATGTGACAAATTTTTCGAATTACCACCATATATTGCCGCCAGTTCAAATGATTTAACAACGACATGTCAGTGTTGGCAGTTGAGTTCAGGTAAATAAATAAATAAAACACATTCTGTTTTTTTTTTTTTTTTTTGTTATCTTCAATTTTCACGAAAGGTTATTTCAATGCCAATTTATTTATTTATTTTTCGGGTCGTTGAAGACATATGGAAGTGCGAATTGTCTAATTCTAATTTTATATAAACATATGTGTATATTTTTTTTTTTTTTACTAAACAAAGTTTTAAATGAGCAGTCAGGTGCTAAACTAGTCGAACCTGTATGATTACGACAATATAATTGGTCGAGTTTTTATTGTAAGGGTGTGAACCTTATTTGTATTGACTTAATAGATAGCGATAGATTATCTCAAATGGGCTATTATAATTGTGAGAAGTTTATTGCATATACGGTCAGCTAATAGGTGTAATTTGTGTAAGATGCATGTACGAGCCAGTCTGGAATTAAATATAAGATTTTCCAAGCTGTCAGTTTGATTTTAATGAGAGATGTAAACATGCAGTGACTTTAGCACTTGTGTGTTTTAAGATGAAATAACTAAATTTCAAATTTTGTGTGAGCCTCTATTTTGTACTTCGTTTTCTTTCGTTATTTAGCACTTTAAGCCGCAAAACACCTGCTTTATAGCATTATTATATGCTTTATAATACACAGGAGACCGTCTGTGGTTCTAGGAAATAGACATTTCGTATTACGATTCCTTTTAGATCATACGCGAGTAAGGATTTGGGAAACTTGAAATCTACAGACATAGTACATACATACATATAGGTAAGGAACAAGAGGGGTGGAATATTTAAAAATAAATTTGTCGAATCATTTAAGTACGTCTGTGGGAATACACTATAAGTAGCACGACGTATCATTTTATCATTTTCAATAGATTCATTAGGAACCGAAAATTGTACAACGATCTTTCACATTTGAATACAGGATTACTTGCCTTATGTAAATTAATCTACGATCATTGCAAGGTATAGGAACTATTTCTGTTTAATGTTCAAAAAATGAAATTAGTGAAGTCGAGCGTTGTCAGTCCAAAAGCGGTGTTTCTTATACATATTTTATATTGGCTTGGTTCCATACCTATGCCTCGTGACCTGCATGGACATTACTGTTTTTTTTTCTAATTATTTCTTTTGAGATTTTTGACTACCTTGCGTTTATAAAACCAAAAAAATTAAAGATTACTTATCAAGGATCGTTTTAAATGATCGTTTTGACACAGCTTTTAAGTCTTGTTTGGTGGCTTTACTCCACACAGATTGTGTTGACAGTATTGGGTTACAGAAGTCATCACAAATGACAGTCTTCGGTCATAGATTCTGCAGACTAACAAAAACCACATGATTCTGATGAGAACAACCATATCTAAAAAAAAAAATGCTGAAAAATGCAAACCAATATGAGTTAAGGCAAATTAAAGCGCGCGACCCAAATTTGTAAAGCTGTATCGCAATATCGTATCAAAGCATGCTTATAAAATTTGTTAATTAGTTCATCTACTTGACTGATCTAGATCACCTAAAATCAAAAGAAAATAAAAAAAAATGATTGTAAAAATGGGCAGAAATATATATATTTTGGTCGCCATATGCAAAAATGATGGCATGAGCACCATTTTCTTTTTTGTCAGAAGAAAATATGTGAATTTGACTTCTGAAATGTGTTACCAGCTTTTTGCTAGAAGTGTGTAACCTATCAGATTTTATACGTCCCTAGGTACATATGTATATGAGCCATCTGTCCAAAATCTGAGCAAAAGCAAACAATTGTAGTTAGAGTTGTTTAAGATATTATTGTCCCATCGACTTAGGTTTTCAACGTTAGAGGGTCTAAAAATAACAAGGGTGAAAGTATCTCACCTTGTCGTACCCCATTTTGGACGTTGATACATATTATCAGACACCTTATTTGTGTGCAAGACAACTACATAGTAGTATAATTAGTAATACTCTAAATGCGAAGTTTCTTTTTCGCCTTAAATATTATTGCTTTAATTAACTCCATAATCTGTCATTTTAATTTTGTTTCATGTTTCATTAACACGAATGTCGATGTTCTCACGTCCGCTAAACGAAAAAAAAAATTCGAACTATCTGATGTAGTAAACAAATTAATTTTAGTGTTTTCTCAGAACAAAATGAAATCAATAAAACATACAAACCAAAAAAATAAGCGATAAAAAAAGACTTCAATTGCAAATAATTGGACTGAATTACTTCTGTCATCTGTGGGATAGACTTTGTGTCATCATACCAAAGAATTTAATCAACAAAAAAACGAAAAATAAAAAAAATGCATTAAAAAGGCGATTTAAATAATTGTCTGCTGCGGAAAGGTCTTAAATCCATTTGACCTCTGTCGAAAGAATGAATTTTATCTCACCAAGAAGAAAAAAATAAAAATAAATAACACTTTTGTTGACAAAGAGAAATGTAATAAATATTTATTTATTTTGTTTTTTTTTTTTTAAAGGAGTCTGTAGTATCAATAAAATTAACTTGACTTAAAAATATTTATTGCATATTTTGCAATAATATTCACGTGATCATATGGATTTAGATCATCAGGGTTCAAAATATAACTTTCGCTTCGAATCACTTAAAAAAAAAGGAAAAGAATGTTCCTTATACTGAAAACAAAAAAAAAAGGATATGTATAATAAAAGAGTGTAATCGAAAAACTGAATCAGGGAAGTTTTAAAGCGGAAATGTGTTCGGAAATGTTAAAAATTGGAAAAACCAAAAGTTGTTATCAAACTTAAGTGAAACTTAAGTACCCCTAACGAGCCCATATAATCAGGTTTGTTTTTATTTGAAAACGATACAGCTTGGGTCATAAGCAATCACACGTACTTTCCGGTTGTCAATCAAAAACTCTGATTGTTTACACTAAATGTATATCGAAACAAAACTGACACAAGCTCATTATGAACGAAATGATGCCAAAGCAAAATGGTAGATTGAAAGTTGGCCAACCCTTTGTAATTGGTATGACCAGGGATATCTTTCGCTAGAAAAGGAATCTTCTCGTATGCAAACCTGAAACTGAGGCAATAAACTTTTATCTTTCTCGACAGGGAAAATAATGCTATTATTATTTTAATAAGCAATAATAGTAGACCTACAGCTATGCATTCAAATGAGTTTTTTCAGATTAAGTCGTTGGTTTTATTTTTCTAGAAGCCTTCTCCAATTATTGTTCTTTTAATATCGAAATCCCTGCTCAGCGCATGGCAACATTCAGTTAGTTTGTGAAGGGAGATGATGCCTTAGTTTCTGACATTTACTTACTTATCTTTTCCATAAGCTAGCTTGGACCCTGGACACTAGGCGTGTTATTTTGCAAGCACGTATGGGATTGTAGAAAAAAACAACATCGAGGCTAAGCAATTTGCATGTTGCATACAACATCAACTAATCCCATATGGGCTTAGCTAAGCCCAGATAAATTGCATGGCTAAACTCTTAGCTTCAATAGAAACAGTGATACCAAACCTTAAATTCCCTTGTGTTATCGATAACTTGTATGAAAACGTCAAAACGTACGTTGATCTCATCCCAAAATTGTTTGTTACAAAAAATCTTAGATATCCAATTGAATTTACTAGTTGCAGCTATTACACAGAATAATGTGGGCTACTGCTTTATTTTTATTGTGGCTTCTGTTCATAATTTTTATTTTGATTGTTTATCATAAAGCTGAAGAGTACTGCCAAGTTTCTGTGATGACGTTGAAAAAATCGCCAGTTATAACTAAATATAATATAAATAAAAATTTTTGGCGCGACAGTTCCATGGTACCCAGGTCATAGCTTCTCACAACTATTCGTGTTGTGCGTGTTATATTCTGTACACGAATAGAAGGGCCCCACTGTTGATTGCCGTATTCAAAGGGCAATTTTTTTAGAAGCTTTTTCATGACGGTTTTACTCTCGGATATTTGTCATTTCACATTTAGTACACGTGGATAAGTTCATTTCTCCAGTGCCTTACCATAGGAGATTCAAAGAAAAAATACGCAAAACGCTCCCCAAACCTTTGATAAAACCGCAAACTTATGCGCACATACAAAAATCGTGCCCTTGTATGCAAAATTTGAGAATTGGTGATAAAAATAATAAAGAACAACAAACATCACATGCTCTGAGTAAGACCAATGCCATGATTATTTAAAGAAATGACGTAAACTGGTACTGGAAGGCTCCACAATTTCTAAAATACTCTTCTTCCATTCCCCCCTTGATTTAGTTTTATTATACTTAAACATATACATACATATGTATTCCAAAAATAAATTGTAAACAAATTGATTTTGTCGTCAGAAATTAACAACAAATTAAGGTAAGATTAATATTTAATCTAAACCTTTCGAGTTGATTTCATAGCACCATGAACGATTGGTCAAGCCCCCCATCTCACTGTGAGCTATTTGTGTATCAAGTGCAAAGCCATCCTCACGCCCAAAAAAAAAAAAAAAAACAGAAAACGTTCGAAAATTGCCTCAATTAGCTACAGTGGGCGCCAATAAGTGTCATCCTAATTGAAGTAATGTGTTGGTAAGATGGGCCATGGTGTGCGCTGTTCTTTATTCTTCAGCCTCCCCTCAAGAGTATCTAATTACAAAGACGGTTTTGTTTTCTTTGCCATACGAGGCGCTTTAGAACAATCAATTGCTTCATTGATTGCCATCCATTAAATATATTTTTGTGATGATGCTTCAATATACAATAAAAATCGCTTTTGTGTTAGGGTGAGCGTGTATGTTGTTAAAGCTACCATATGCCAAGCCTCAAGAGTGCCATTAAATGGTCGCAGATAAAAAGTTCACATTGATTAGCCACCGGTTGAGCGCCACTTAAAGTATTTAAAAATAAAATTAAAACTGAAGGCAGGTAAAGGCAAAGGCTTGCAATGCACTTTATCTTATCATAAGATTGTAATCGAGGCGAATTAAAAAAAAATTTATCGAATGTGCAAATATTTTCAAAGATAAACTTATAGTAACACTGGTTTGAGTGTTATATTGTAGTATGCACGAATGTATTGTTTGTTTTTTTTTTTTTTTTTGAGGTGTTATATATGTACATACATAGGTACGCCAGTGATGGCAGATATAATTATCGTCTGCCGGTAATATGATTCACAGGTAAATATGAAATACAGAAGGCATGAGATCTGCAATCAGCTGGTTGGTTTATCACTGAAATCGAATAAATATTTGATGCGAGAAACTGTTGTGTAGTTCAGTAGCTAGTATATATGTAGAAAAGTGTAGAAGACATTAAGAATAAAAGATAAACATGAAATGGTCCGGACTAGCTAAATTAATTAGACCCATACACAGACTACCGCATTGTTGGAACTACATTAGAGAAAAGCTTAATTTTTCACCGCGAAACTCTGTCTAAACTGAAACAAAATCCCATTAGATAAGGTTTATATTTCTGTGCTGTAGAGCAGGAATGAAATTTATTTCTTATACAAGGTCTTCGGTATCGTTCAGAGGACTTATTGTAGACAAAACACAGTATTTATAGAGACGAGCTATACAGAGCCATATCCAAACCCTTTCATTTGTGCTGAATGACAATGGAGATCTCTCGCTGCTCCATAAATGTCAGTAACGACTCCACCGAGATCTTTTGTGTCAAAAAAGGATTTAGACAAGATGACGCGCTGTCATGTGACTTTAATATCATACCTGCTAGAATTGTGCGAACTTCACTAGTCTACACTGAGGGCAGAACCTTTCTAAAATCTGTGCAACTACGCCGAAGATTTTGACAGAATTCAGCGTACTATCACTGGTTCACTAGTATTAAAATAAAAACTGTCAAAATGGGTTTAGCGATAAACGAGGGAAATAGGAGAATATTGCAGGTTTTTGGTATTGGTCCATTCTTCTTCCAAGACGACAATGGAAGCAATGGAGAGCGCCACCGAGGCATGATGACCGATTTTTTAAGGCCGGAATTGAGGATTAGGACTTGGACGAGTTATGGTTTCAGCAGAATGGGATTACATCCATACGTCCCACACAAGTTGTCGAACAATCGATTTATTGCACATTAAGGTCAATAATCGTCTAATCAGTCGTTTTGATGATGTTGCTTGGCCAGCACAGAACTGCGATTTTAAGCCTTTGGACTTTGTTTTTTTGTGGGGTGCTATTAAAAATCTGACAACAGAAATAGAATGAATCCCTTTTTCTTTGGACTGAAAAGGCAGTTGAATACGTAGTAAGGTCCTATCCCGAACAACTAAGGAGATTCTGTATAAGACCTAGAACATCCTTCTTTATGGCACTAAAGTATGGACTTTATCGAAAGCACCCCAAATATGATAATTTTACATCTTTACGAAGGCCTTTAACCAAGAATGGTCATCTGGTTCAGTTTCATACTGCTCCGGGGTCAAATCGACGGATGAAGCATCGACACTTTGATCAATTGCATTGGAGGTGAAACGATTGTGCAATTATGGAAAGGCTCCATAGTTGGTGGATCAAATAAGGTGCCGCCAGATTTATTTTTATCTAAGGCGGAAATATCTAAACGTTTCTCAAAGAAGTATTCTCTTCTTTCAGTTTCTTAGTACACGCATGACTCGTCATCCTTTTCATCCATACAGCTCCTCTAAGTTGTTGGCCAGAAGTCCTAGCCTAGCATACTTGTCTAATGTACAATGATCTGTAAAAATGTGAACTAAGGTGTATATACATTTGTAATGTGCCTTGCTTATAAATTAAAGACTTGTTTGGTTTCGGCTTAGCTCCAGATCGCATCATCTTTTTGACTTTACGTTTCTATCGGCTCCTATTTACTGTCATTTTTCTCTAGCTAGTGCCGATTACATAAAACATCACATCGATATGCGGTTCAAGGACGCGACAATCCTATCTTTATAGCTAGTTGACAGTAGGTCAACAGTGACAATTTCCGAATTCGAAGTACGTACAAAATATTCGACATTCGAACTTCTGTTTGTTTCTTAGTTGTCAAAAATGTTTATATAATAGGTTAACCTTTCGAATTGACATCGATGTCAACTATCACCTTATTAAATTTTTCGAATTCGGAAAAAAAAAATGATTCCGCGAAATAAACAAATTAATTTACACATTTACGAGTATTTCGCATTGGATTATAAATCTATTAGCAGTTAATAATGAGTTATAAATAAAACAAAATCAAAAAAAAATTATTAATTCGTCGATAGACTTCGTTATCAAGATGATAAATAAATTAAAATGTAACTTGTGACATCCCGATGAGTAACAGATGTTTTCAAATCTGGTTAGATCCTGTAAAAATGTTGTGTTTAATTTCAAATCAGATAAAAATTATTTGATGATATTGTTTGCTTCATTGATAGACGTTAAAAGATTGCAGATAATAGTTTCTAAACGTGTAGACATTAGATATAATAAAAGCGTGTGACCAACTAATCTTGTTTGCAAAATATTTTAATTCGGTTTTAATAGTACAGGCATGAGCAATTAGGATAAGGTTTTTGGTTTGGTCTTAATTCCGTGTCTGATTGCTTAGAGTGACTCTGATTACTCTTCAACCCATATGTAGGTGGAAATTATATTGCAATCTAATGTTTAGTTGCTCCTCCTTTATTTACTCTTGGCCTAAATAAAAAATAGCTTTTGCTTCTCACTTTAAACAATTTTCTAAAACAGATTGATAACTTTTGTTGATGTATTACAAAACCTGTGTACTTTAGAGTGGGCTACGTACATACATACATACATAAATAGCAAATAATAAATAAATTTGGTTGAGTGGCGGTTATGTCTTTATTTTCAATCGATATCACACTTAAGAGTAAAATATCGCCGTAGGGACGCTGCTTTTCGAGTACTCTTTGTATGTACAAAAAGTTTTATCAGCCAACACTTTCTTATCTTAAGTTTTTTTTTTTTTCGTTCGTAGATTTATGTCATTAACAATCGATCACATAATGCCAACACAATTGCACAGAAATTAATCAAATATCATTCATCAACAAAAGTCACATACCGTAAGAAATATTATTGACATATGAACCTATGACCATAAAGCGTTAAGTTTTTGTATGCCTCCTGTAAAGGTAGTCCATAACTACGCCCACATTTTCAAAAAAAAAAAAACATACCCTTTCCGTCTTTTGCACTACAAATCTTAAAATTATGCAGAAAATATAATTATTTTCTTCACAATTAGTTGGTATATTATATAAAACCACGCCTACATTTGAAAAGCAATTTATTCAAAAGATAAATTCAACCTTTTCTAGTGGTTATAATGAGAAAGCCAAAATTTTGTTACTTAATTGCGTTGGTTACGGCGCACCTTTGTATAAAAGAAAAGCTTCATAAGTTAAAAAAGGTGATGACAGAATTTCGACTGAAAATGTTCTGAGCACCAGAGGGTAGAACGTATGCCACAAGGATAAGTACTCAATTAACTAAAATGTCGAATACTTTACCTCAATCTTCACTTGTAACTCAAAAACTGAAATACGAACAGGGCCCAATTTGCACTCAGAAGCACAAACAGCTTCTGCAGCTTCTATTGAAAACTGGAATGTCTTTGTCAAAGTGGAGTTATTTCTCTCATCGAAGTGAAATTTTTGCTCACTTTACTGTGTAAAGTTTGATTTGTATCCAACCAAATGTGAAGAACTTCTCCGTTGAGCGATTTACCCGAACCATCTCTCCCAGTCTAAACTATGGTGTCACAGGAATTGTAATTTTCTGTAGACACACATTTCACTATCAGTATTTAAGAGTTTTTTAAATTACATTTGCCCAGGCCATTCGTGACTTTCCCTTTCATTTACAAACCTTAATTAACGTTCCGAACAAAAAACGATAGACGGATGCTTTATCACTATCAGATAATAAACAAAATGTGTACTTAATTCTACGTAAAATAGATCGTAGCTATACTGGCTTCTCTTCTGTTTATATCCGTCGACATTCAGAAGTGGGCAACGTAAACTTTGTACCTACACAAGGTTTGGATATTATTTGTGATACGAACTAGATTATGTACTGATTTTTTGTTTATCAATTACCTTAGTGTTAATGAATTTTTATTTTATCTATGGTTGTTGAACATTTATCTAAATTGTTTTTTTTTTTTTTTTTGTGATTTCATTTTAGGAAAAGAACCGATGCTTAAAGGTTTTTCTGATATACAACCACTCATACTACTGGGAAAGAAACGAGAAGTTAAAAGTATACTTCGAGAAAATTCATGGCCTATTAATTCTCCGATACGTTCTCTACTATGGCCAGCGTTATGTGCACAACATCAAACGAAACAAAATATGCTGGACGGTTTTTATTGGGAGATGGTGCATCAGGTAAGAAGGATACTTTACTTTTCTTAGTTTTTTAAGATTTTAAATGAAAAATTCTTTTTGTGTTTCAATAATTTCAATAGCGCTTCCACTGTCGAAAGTTCTGTTTAAAATTGTGAGCAAAGCAAAAGTTTGTTTTCGACAGTCTGTATTCTGAAGGCAGAAAAATAAAATCGGTTTTGATTTAATTACATTCGTTCGAGTCCCTTGAACTCAGTTGTCAGAATCTGAAAGCAACAAATTGATTCTGTGAGAACTTTGAGTCATGTAAACAAGACTCAAGGGAAGACAAAAGGAACTGAATTATATCTTTCACAAGATATGCACAGTCACATACATATAGTGTCCAGACGAAACTGTCATAAAACTAGTGGATATAATATAAAAACTACTTACAAGTCATTTCAGATACTTGCCAAATGAAGTTAGGCAGTTTCATGCACTCTCTTTGATAAGGAGCAATTCACAGAAATAAATTCCTATCATATGAAAGCAAAGTTATACTCACACACCCACTTACTTTATATCCCCCATAAAAATTTTGATAACAAGACTTTTTGTTTGCCAATTTCGGTATGATATGGAGTGATTGATTTGAATCGGAATGTATTATACGTTAAATGTTTAATAAAATGAGGGGTATATTATGCATAAAAGCGGCAAACTTCACATTGTTACCACTGAGGATCAATCAATAATGAATTGATATGGGGCAACCTCTTGTTTCGTGTTAGCTTATATTGTTACATGAAACACTAAGTGTGTACGTGATTGTTTATTGCCAGTATCAAGTTCATGTGACAAGCACACACGTTTGAAACACCTTTGTATCACTGAAATATTTACGTGTAAGTGGTTGTGCATAAGAGTGTAAGAGGACTTCCACCCACTAACATCACATCAGATTTAGAACACGTTTTCATTTTCACCACGAGACCAGATATTTCGTCACGTTTTTTAGTTCAGCATTTTTGCGCTGCTTTCGCTGTGGTCTTTTGCTCCCAATTTTTCTAAGTGCATCCTAGATGATGTCATATGTTTCACTAAATCATATAAAGCTGGCATTTATCCTATTTCCTTGGTCCCACTGCTGCAAAGCGTGTCTAGTCGAAAAGATATGTTCTACATCTTAATGCTTTCGTCGCTGTTCCCCAGTGGAAGATAGTCGTGCTCAAAATGGTGTAGAAATTTGAATTAATTAGAAGTTCACTTTTCCGTGTGAGCAGTTTACCATCAACTCAACAATCTTTACAAGTCGATAAGATAAATATATCGCCTACTTAATACATCCCTGATTTGTGAGGACTTAAAGAACTAATTTGCCATAATTTAATGAACAAAATATGTAATACGTATACGCCACTTAGCATTTATTTCAACTTTTGCTGTTTTCATATATAAGTAGAGTCTGTTCCATTGGGGATTTAACTTTAAGTGGGTTTACATGTCTTGTAAGTATTTTACTATATTATCAGTGGGCGCCGTTGCTCAAGTGGTTAGTGCATTGGACTCTAATGCGAGGGGTTCGAGGTTCAATCCCCAGACAACACCTAAAATGACTTTCACAGCCCCACTTCTCTCGAGCGTCCGACAAACAACATCTGTGATGAAAAAGTTTCTCAAATAACAAATCGCCCTTCGGACACGGCGTTAAACAGTGAAAAGAATATAACAAGCACAACATGAATGGTTGTGAGAAGTTAGGCCCTGAGTCCCAAATATTTATATTCTTTGTCATCACATAAAAAGCAGAGATGGCCTCTTTTACTCTTTATAATGCAAGTGGTCGAAAGCGATGTGAACCTAGAAGTATAATCTCCTTTTTTTTGGAATTTATAAGATTTACATACGTAAGCCGGAAATAAGGAGTGAAAATTAAAGATTCTGATGTAGTGCTTTGAAACTCAAGTGTTGCTAGGTTTATTACTCCATAGCTTAATTTAAGTGTGTATTTGATTTTTTTTTTGTTGGTTTTTGTTTTGTGTATGTGATCTTTCTAGGGACTTGAACAAACAACCTACCAATGACTATAACCAAACACATTATCGTTACACACTCCTTAGTTTGACTTGACTTTAAATAATTTACATTAGTTCAGATTGGTACTGCACTGTTTTGCTTTTACTCTGCCTAAGTAGTCCTGTGGCATTATTCTAGATAAAACAGTAGTAATCTGACCTGCTTTATCCCATGGACCTTGTAGGCATTGCTTATAAGTCATCCTAGCATCTATCATCGAGATCGATGTTGACTCTTAAAATGTGTTTCTTTTATTTTCCTGCTGCTATCAACAGCACTTGTGTTTTGGCTAAATTTAGGCGATAAGTATGTAGCTTAAAGACATTCCTATGAAAATACATAAATTTAGACTACTCGGTGCTAATCAAAGCTATCTGTAGTAAATGCTCCCGGCAGCATTCTTCTATTTTGCGTAGGAAACAGACATTAGTATTGGCAAAGCTCTCTGATTTTTTGACTTACCTATGGGTACACCATATGATCTTCCCATGGTTTTGCACAGTTCGTCAAAACTATTGCGTTTACTTTTGTAGATGACTTGATAGTTGTAATTATTATTTCCGATACTCCTTGTAATCCTGTTACAGTTCGTTGTGATGGTTGATGTAATCGTTTTGCAAGGGACAAAAACTCGACGAAATTTGCACACTTAGGTTAAATCTCTATGGGCGTTGACTACATAACTCCCAATTGGGGTCGACTTGTATGTACATTATAGAGCTTCTAATCGTATAAAGACATTTAAGTGAATGTTATGGATCCAGACATTGTCTAATATAAGGTAGTGATACCTTTACAATATTCCAATTTTGAGGTATGAACGTCCCAGGTGGGCCATTTATGTACGAGTATATGCTGCAAAGTTGTTGCTCGTGTTTTGTCTTGGATGCTAAACTCAGCTTTGATAATCTTACCCCCTAATCTGACCTATTGGTTGCAAAATTTTCTTCAAAGTGAAACTCAAACTAACAGCTTGTACTTCTTAGTATTCCATAATGCCTATAACTGTTTGGGATTCAAAATGAATGCAAGCTGTCAATTCGTTATTGTTACTATTCTATCCAATTTTGAACGCCTCTATTTATTATTTCCTCCTCTTTGTAATATCTGCATTGTAATATAAATACTTAAATCATAAACTTGTTTGCAAATTTAAATAACTGCGTGACATTTTCATAGCTATTGTATTGCCGTCCATAATCGTAAATGTTGCTATAAAAATGACAGTTTGCAAATAAAATGTCTAAACTCTGTTTAAAGTGTCAACCAACTTCTATCTTCAAGCACGAACAGTACATCAAGGCTTAAAATATGACAAAGATGAGCTCAGTCAAGAGTTCCTATATTAAATGGTTTTTAACAATGAGTCATAGAACACTGATACTAAAAGTAAGAACCATACCCGACTACTTAGAGCCGTACATTTAATATTCTACACCACGTCGAGTAATTTGGTAAGAAAAGTTAGCATAAACTTAACAGAAAACAGTTGTAGCTCCTTGTTGGTACATATTTATATTTAAAATATTTTCCTACAAGCTACCACATGTATTTTAATATTTTGTAAATTACGTTACGATGATTTTAACTGCTGCAAGTTTGAATCATTATCAGGCCAAGAGAGACAGATAGATGATTATTTTCAGAGAATTTAGAAAATTGTTTATTGATACAACGCCTTTACCGGTTGAACTTATTGGAAAGCGATATATGTTTGTCTTGTGGCAGACATTAATTATTTTTTTAATACCGCCCAAGCAATGATTTGTTTTTGTTTTTTTTTTTTGTTAGGAGCCAAAAATTGCAGTCATAAATTATTGGCTACATACGTACGTATGTACGTGTATCTGAAGTTTTTTTTTTCGAGTGTATTGCCTATTAAATCATTGCTGACGTCAGTGATTTATTGTTGAAATGTGTAGTAGAGTGAATTGATAAAATGTTCTCAACAGAAAATCTATTATATATACTTTTATACTCGTATCTTAAGGTTGACATTTGTCAAATTCAGTCCACTTTTTTTTTTTTATTTCAAAAGTGAGTGCGCAATATAAACACAGTTAATGTACATACATATGTACGAGTATTACCTTGTTTGGATATAGATAATGTGGAGTACTTAATGATTTTATTTGACATCAATATAAGGTGAAAAATGTTTATTTTTTTCTCACGTTCATTTTGAGAGCATTGCTTCTATTTTTAATGGCACCACAGAACAAGGTAGACCTGGGTCAAGACAAGCATGCTGTTTTGGTTAAGATCCCTATTTACCTCTGTGGGACTTCTTTGAAAATACCTTCCCGCTTGATTTGTCCATTCCCTTGACGTGTCCTATTCGACTAATCAAGAAAAAGTGTAATTGAAATTGGTTTCTCAATAATGTTACTACGGAAAAGGTGCGGCATCGTTACGAATATGGTCCGGTTCCTGGCTAGCTAAGCATTACAATATATATACATATTCAGTATAACATTCGAGATTAACCATTCTACAATTTTCCCCACTAGTATCGTGCAGGTCTCCTGTCCTTGGACACTTACACCTAGAATGCCGATGCACTTAGTATTAGGTTAAAGAACTTTTATATAACTTTTTTTATGGAAGCAGGTTTTAAATGTTAGTTTGCTTGAAATGTACCAAGTCACACTCAAAGATATATATTAATTAAATACATCCCTGACTCTTGAATTTATAGTAAAAAATAACGCCATTTGCCATAAACAAAAAAAATGCGTATACGCCCCCTAGCTTTGATTCAATTTTTTTCTGTTTTTATGGTATAAAGGCTGTTCCACTTTGAACTGAACTGGAACTAATCTGAAAACTTAACATACAGTAAAGAGTCGGTAAGGCTTATAATACTCTCTTCATTTGGAAGAGCACAGCGGTTAAAAAGTATGGACCATATATCTCGATAGTCAGACACATCCTTACGTACAGGGCTCTTGTATGGTGGAAAGTTACAATACAGAAGAATAAACGTGGGGTATACATATATCCATTCTTAAGAGATCATTTCCAAATATCCCTGACGAATCGGATGAAATTTTGGAATACACTCAAATGTGACTTATTTCCAGAAGTAATCTCCAGCTATTCATGATCAGAATCAATGTACATCTACGAAATATGGCGCTTAGTGTTATTATAAACATAATATGTAAGAGTGCCTCGCTTGTGGCTCATGAGGATGTTATACGAAACTACACCATTATCATGGAACCCGACGTATCTGAGATTCACTTCACCCATTCGATTGACGTGAATCTCTCATAACTATTGTAAAACCTGTCGGATACCCTTCCTCGCCGACGAGTGTTGTTGGTTAGGAAGTGCTCGTTTAACAGCTTCTTTGAAAGGTATTTCTGATTAGTGATAGGTATCTGTGGTTATATGTAATTTAATAATTTAATTTTTGGTGACGGGAAGGAATATAATAAATAAATATTACTGAACAAATGAATAAAACAAAATTACTTCATGTGAAATGAGAATGAAGATATGTACCTTCACGTCCCTAAATAAATACTTCTCTTGAAGATAGTTGTTGGCGAATTAAAAATAATGTCCGAGTACTTCTGAATTTCTAAAGGCAGTTGGAATCTCTACGTATAATCTAAGCGATTTTTGTCACTGATATGAGACTTTGTGTGCTTGTGTCGTGTTGTTGATAGATAAAGTGCAACTTTGGAACAACTAGGAAATAGAGTATCCAAAATCTGTTCAAACCTCATTGATTATCCGGCTGCAGGTTGTGCAAATAACCTTAATTGTTCCGCACACCAAAATATTTTACCTCTGATTCTGGTTACAACAAACGAGGTCGCCATATCTTTGCCAAAAACGCTTATGAGCTGCTCAAAACCAGCGTTCTAGTGTGTAATTGGAAAAATATTTTTCCATATGGTCTAAAAGACCAATAAGTCTTACTCAAACTACAGCGAACAGCGTATTATGCTTTTTTTTGTAAATTTCCTTCTATATTTTCGACTGCCCTCTGTTGGTTTTTAAAATTATTCTTTGTTTTTTTGAAGTAATCTTTCAGAAAACCCACAATGATATAGTTGCGGATGTCAAATGTATGGGGAGATTTGATCCCTGCAATTTCCAAGATACAGTGAATCTGATTCACATAACCGGCATGTACATAAATGGTTCATTTCAGCGGATTGCACGATACAAATTTTGAATTTTGAGACTGCTTAGCTTTTTGAATTAAGCACCTAAAATACCGATTTTTTTCTTTTTTTGTATTTTCTTTCCATTGACTTAGCTTTGTTCCAGTCCCCTGACTGCAAAGCAAGCATCGTTCTTCTTTTATTCTCGTTAGTGATGTCATCTATGTACGTATGTATTTTATCCGCTTGGACTTTTCCAATTCTGTCGATTTCATCAACGTCCACCAAAAGAGAAACGAACTTTTTGAATATTTTCCGACACGCTGAACTTATGTATAAGTTAGCGCTTGTGAGTCACCACTGATAAGTGGATACAAGCAGGGATGCATTTTGAAATGTTTGAGAAGACTCAGATACTTACATAAGAACATTCGGAATTTTTTTTAGGGATTGAAAGTTTTGATAAGCAAAATATCAACATGATTCTGCGTAAATGAGCATTGACAATGACCTTTTCCAACATCATCTCCGTTTTAAAGATTTACTTACATATTTACATGTATTTTTATTTTGCAGGTTTTTGGTACAACAGAACTCTCAGAGAAACCAATAATGTTACCAGGGTTTGTCGATTCCGCCCACTGTTTGCCATACCATCTCACTCGAACTGGACGTGCAGTGGCCGACCGGATCGTTAATGTGTTAGGATATGATTGTCCCGATATCACTTTCAGTCCAGTATTGTATCCCATTACATCAATTTTATTGCATTTTATGTCTGGTAAGTAAATGGAAAATCCGCTCCTAACAAACATATACATACATACATCTATTTGTTTTAGAAAAAAAAAGTGATTGTATCGGCCTTACGTTTATTTCTGGTCTTGTAAATATTTACTCAAGCTACTTGTTATCATTGCGTTGTGGAATTTTATTTTTGTCACCCACGCAGAGCTGGTGATAATAACTGTTTGATTGTTGAGATTGTTTCTGTTTTCACTTTTTTTATGATTTACATATCTAAATGTGGTAGATTTATTTCTCCTGTGTATTTAGATATTTTTTTTTTGTAACTATATGTTTGTTTGGAAACAACGAGATTATTTTGGATTTGATTTTGCTCTGATGACGGTACGTATTCGTATCGACTGAGGAATTGTTCAAATGTTTTTTTTACAATTGCAAGATCAATATGTACTTGTTATCATAAAATCTAATTTATACGGAGATGCGTACCACTCACCATAGTACGATGAGTTGTTGAAAAACTTACTTGTATGCCAAGTTAGGTTAGTGTATCTATTTACATAGTAGCCTCGAAATAGAGTTGTAAATTTCTGGTGATAATTGAGTTGTCACGAAGTTTCGTATAGAATTGGTCTTGGTTTGAAAGGCGGGAGATTGAGAAGATATGAAGTTTGTAGTGTGCCAATATTTTGCAAAAATGTCAAATGGTCTTCTCTTGATCTGCCGTCGCTTCTCTTTTCTCTTCTGTTTTCTAAAAAACGGCTTTTAATTTATTCATTAATCCACTTCATTATCTACTAACAACTCTTTGTTCTAAATTGTCTAAGACATCATTCATTCGGTACCTGATTACGCCCGGTTGTGTCGTATTTTAAAACAAAATTACATGCATTTTTAGTGGAAAAAGTAACCATCATATCTGAGTTGCTTGTCCTCTTGATTCATAAGCATACAATTTCGTTTTATTTCGTTAGAACCAACACCCTTTACGAAAAACTCTATATCTTCTCTCGGTGACAGACAAGTTTCCAAGTTGGAAAAAGTACGCTATAGTACTTCAACTTCGGACTCAAGATCTAAAATAAAAAATTAATATTTGGCGCGACATGTCTATGGGATCCAGTGCCTTGAGTCTCACAGATCTATTCATATAGAATTTACTAAAGAAATGATAAAAGAATGAAAGATTTGTTTGGGTATTAAGTTTCGGTGCGCTCTATGAAGATCACATTGGATTGCTAGTGCCTGTGGTATAGAAGAAAGTAAACCTTCCGACGAATCGTCAGCAAGGGTCCATAGTTGCCAGAGCATGGTTCACAGAGCGTATAAGATAATTGCTTTTAATATCACCAAAATGTGTGACCTAAAATGATATTTAACATTGAAAGGATATTAATCCTTTAACTGATGTTAAAATTAGACCCTTGATAGCACTGATAATCGAATAATAGCAATCTTACTTGAAGAAAAATCTTAATCTGCAAGCAATGGCATAATTGCAGCTTGAAACCAGAACGAGTAGGTTCACGTTTGCGAATCATTATAGTCTGCTCATTGGTTGAAAACGAAAAACGGAAATAAAGATAATAAAAGTCTTGGTATCGAGGGCAAAGATAAAAAGAATCCTAAATTCACTCTCGTAGCAGCCATTCTATTCTACTTCTAAACATCGCCACCCTTAGACTGAAAAGTAAATAGATGACTTTGATGGAGAATAGAGCTATTACGTACGACACTGAAGGCCGTCTGCGAGTGATCTTGATCTTAGTAACCTTAAAAGTAATGATCATTATAGAGTTGGACTTACAAATCTCGATCATCTTCATTCCGAAGTGAATGAATAGAGTCATAAACATAGCGACGGCAAAATGGGGATAAATTCATCTACAAGTTGTTATACAGATCTTTAATATACTAAATGGCTTCAATTATTATTGTAGGTATTGTGAGTGCATATGCTGCTAGCCCTCGTAGCGAACAAGAAACACGACAAGATGAGTGCGGTCCATCTCTTCTCGGAAGTCTTGTGCTATATGGGATTTAAAAAGTGTTAGGAGAGGTAGAACAAAATGATCGACCATTGTCAGATCCCTTTTTTTGCTAATTCATCAGCCAGATCGTTCTCTTGGATACTGGTGTGTTCTGGAACCCACCGTAGTGTAACGTCTTGATTTCCTGTTATATGTGCATCGCGGCATCTTTTCACAAGTTTCGGTTTAACAACCATAAATGAGATGGCTGTCCATATTGATGTCGATCAACTTTCAGGAGTGTAGTTTCGCGGATAATTATCGTGGCTCTTCTGCGATAGATATTTAAGACTTCTACTTCGAACACACTACCGTGGTTTGGAAATCTTATTGAGTGTACAATTTCGGGTTCAAACGAGTAGATGCCAAAGCCCACTGACCCGTGAAAATTGCGAATCTATTCGCTTTTGCCCAAATCTCTCTTTAGGGGATGATTGTTTTAACGTTCTGTCTGAGTTAGCGGATGGTATTACATATAATCTGTCTCGGTACCCAGAAAGGTAGCCCATGTCGCCTCTTTCCAAAAGTTGGATTGTTTCAAACGCAGGGCATTCCTTGCAGCTGTTTTCTTTAGTAGCTAGTCTAATAGAATCTTAGTTGTACAATACAATACAAGTAATTTTATAGCGCCTGTCGGTTATTCTAATATCAGAAGAATATTCACTGACAGAGTGTGAAATAGTCCGATTGTCTATAATTTTTCTTTACCAATAAACATAAATTTTAAGTATTGTTTTGACATGGTTAAGTCGCTGACGTCCGATAGTTCTTCTGAATATCCAGAAGAAATCCATTGCTTCGCAGGTAGCTACTCTTCAGAGAATGATAGAAGAATAGAATAGAATAGATAGGAAAATTCCTTTCCGATCAGATACCATTATAGGGTTAAGTAAAAGCATCAGTTTACTAGTGTTCAACTCCATACTGAACTATGACTCACTTCATAACATTGATATAACATGTTAGTATTCATATTTTTCAGTTCTTAAAATCGTGATTTACGTATCTACTAATTAAAAAAATAAATAAAACGTTTGTTATTTGTGTTAATCTTTATGCCAAAAAAAAAATTCCACTCCATTGTTTGATTGACATACTTGTTCGAATCGGGAATCACGGTTTTTTATAAACAAACTAATTTTCTGTAGCATTCGATTCAGATCTGGCTTGTTTGAAGCAGCCAAAAGGCGACACTGTCTACTATTAGTTAGTGTAGTCTGGATTCAGATGACATTTTCGCCTATCCTATCTGTCTGTGTTATTTCCAGTTGAAAATAAGAATCAATTACGTTAATTTTTACGTTAATTGCCTACAACCTTCTTATCTCGCAAAATTGCATCGCACGGTAATAATAGAGTACACTATGTACATCTGTCTACTCTATTGTATGTTTGTGCATAAATAATTGTCTACAAAGCGCAAAGTCGTAGCATGCAAATGATGATTAGTCTGGGTTCGACTTTAGGGCTAACAATGAGAACTTCAATTGACCTCTATAGTCGGTAATATGTGTACAATGAGCGTCTTATCAAATACTTATTTATTTTGATATTTTTTTGTAAATACACAGTTGACATTATGGTTATTGAGAGATTGTGTTGATGTTTTTATTTATTTCAATTTGAATTTCTTTTTCTTTTCAATCCATAGTAGATTGTTATCAATGTTTACAGTTCATTTAATTAAATTTTAAATTATCTGAATTTGTGTACACAGTATAAGGTCAGAATCCGAAAAAAAAAGTAATTACATATATACATACTTTGTATCACTACATGAATATGGGTTTGAAATAGTTGTTAAGAAATGTAGTAGGTACACCTATATGACTAAAGGTGGTTTATCTTAGACACTAATTTGTTAAAAAGAAAACTACAAATTTTTACAATCATATTTCCTCATCAAGGGCGGCACAGAGCCCCATTACACAAGTTTTAATAGATTTATGTTGGGTGCCGTGGCTCAAGTGGTTAGTGCTTTGGACTACGGAGCGAGGGGTTCGAAGTTCAATATTCACTTGAAATATTTTTCACGGCCTCACCTCGAGAGTCTGACAAACATCCGAGAGTAAAACTGTAATGAAAAAGCTTCTCAAAACAAAAATTGGCATTCGGATACGGCATGAAATAGTAGGCTCTTTCCATTCGTGTAAAGAATATAACACGCACAATACGAATGGTAGTGAGAAGCAAGTCCTGGGGCCCATGGACCTGTCGCGTCAAAAAAAAATTGTATTTTTTTGGGTACCGGAGCATAGTGATATTCCAGGGAACTGTAAGGCCGATGAGCTCGCCAGATTAGGAACATCTTTACCCATTTTGCCGAACAAAGGCGCCTTCGGTATACCAATCGCTACTTACAAACTAAAATTCAAGCTGGATGCTATCGAGAGAACAAATCAAATGGACCAACATATTTAGCGACAAAACAAAAATTTGGCCCAAGCTGGTTTAAAAACGCTCTAAGAATTTGATTTTTCGCAATAGGCTGCATATCGGCACTACAATAGGTGTCACCACTGGACACTATCTAATAGGCAAGCATTCCACAAGCAGGGCCTTTTTTGCGAACGACTTTTGTAGAAGCTGCATGGATGAAGAAGGAAGGCAGCTTAAGAAGCTAAGGAGCCTTATATTATAATGATTTATGCGATCTGATAAACATAGAAATAAAGAATCATTTCCGCTTAATCATAAGTTCAAAATGGTTTAACGAGTAGGTAGAGAGAAACTTTCTCCTATGATCCATGTGGTATCATAATGGACCTATTGCGCTTCTGAGTTGGCAGCCACTTCAATCAAATCAAACCAACAAGATTCAACAAAGTTTGTTCTACTAATGAAAAAATCCTAATTTGATCGGAAACGCGAACAAATCCACCCACTAAATCATCTCATCTTGCTATGCAGAACAACGAATTCGAACAACAATCGATTTTATCGTTACTAAGGCTGTAAGCCTTAAGTTGTTAGGAATATAACAATACAATATTTGATGCCAAATATGTATGTATGTTAGAATGTATGCCTAGGCTAACCGAAAGATCAGTACTTTAAATATTTCAGACACAGACCAATTATCGTATCCCGGTGCGATTTGGATTCTTTATTTTATTTTAAAAAATCTTAAGATCACTGCCTTTCATTAATGATTTAAATGTATTCAGATGATCATAATAGTTGTATCTAGAACGAAAGTTATTAAAATTTAATTATAGCCCCGGTTTTACAAATCTAGTCCCAGTTTTAAAAGCCTAGCTTCCGCCTACATATATGTTAGAACGTATTAGAAGCAGGCTCGGAAAGTATTATTGTTTACAGCTGTGAGGTTGTGTGTGGAGATACCTCATTATACATATTTAAGCTAGAGTACAAACTCTTTCTAGCTTCCAACTGATGGTAGGTTAGTCGATCAATATGTGAACTCGTAGCAATATTTTAAGACTTGTCACGAAATATTTATTATCAACCAACCACATCTTCATTGTAGTACAGGTTGAGTTACAACACAGCGCCTTGCACTCAAACTGTCTTCGGGTATTATAGGTGGACAACATTTACAAGAAGCGACTTGGATTCAAATATTTTTTATATATTAAGACGAAAAATAACTCAAGTCTTCTAAGACGTGCATAGGACACGATTGGTCGTTTCTTTCTCCCATACGGCTTTCGCTTCTATTTATTTTAGGTCTGAGAGGGAGTCCAATTGCAAAGATTGTATGTTTTCTATTGCGTACAATCCAAGAACCTCTTGAACGTAGATCCTAAACCCTACCTCGAACATAAAAAAGTGTTACCAGGTACTAAAAGACAGCCGCCTCCCTATATAAATCGGAACGACACTAGAATCATTTATTCTTTTGAAAGTTTAAGTCTATGAGAAGTGTTCACAATCGGTAGATAGTATTGATTACCCTGTGCTGTAATATATAACATGAATAGTATGACTTCTTAAATCTGCAAATAAAGTGTTATAGTATTAAAACAATATGAGTGCAGATCTAAGCTATATATATTTGTTAATAATTACTTAGTGTTATGGGTTAAGCATGAGAACAACTACAGTTGAGAAGATATTTTAAGAGACGACTTCAAATTTATAAATTTAGTTCATCCATCTATCTTAGAATATTCTTTTTGAATATTGATCGGGACGCAACTCGAAACATAACACGAGCTCAACGGCTGAACTGTAAACAAAAAAAAAAAAAAAGAAATCACTTACGTCAATTGCTTGATATTTCAATATACAATGGCAGAGAAAATACCAATTTCGCTACCCACGGGGGTGCTCGCTAATCTAATGAATCCGATACAATTTGGCAGGGAGGGATAAAAAACATGAAACTTGGAACCGCTGCCACCACAATCACGTTCTCGTCAGATGATTGCACATAATAGGATGACACTGACAGCTTGATATGTCAGAGTTTTAGTTGTTTTTTTTTTTTTTTTATTTATATATTTTTTTAAATGAAAGTTATCCAAGGTAAATTCCATTCGTTTCTTATGTAGGTCTGGTTTTGATCGATTTCAAAATGTATTCATCCACAGATAAGATGCAGTTGTTCGCTTGATAAACTCAATTTTAGCACTTGCCCTGTTTGACGTTGTTTAGTATATTCCGTCGGGGGTTTTGCGCAATTGATTTTTATTACATAAAATAGGAAATGACCATACTCGCAATGAATGGCAAACCTCGTGAGAATCTACCTATCTTGTAATGATAATTTATTACTCATGATGTTTCAATATAATTTATTTTGGTGAAAGAATATTTGCATTAAAGAGGTTGTCTGGATATTATATTTGTTTGTTTTTATTTATAGGCGCTTAGAAATAGAATTGGTAAAAGTTAATTCTTTTACTATAAACCCTAGCATTTAGCAGAAATTAAGAAACCTTACTTTTCATTGTGATTGTGAATTATTTGTGTATCTTTACTATTGTAAACTCGATTTGATTGCTTAAATAAGACCAAAATAATTTAGTTGTACATAGTTATCCGTTTAAATCCGGCTGAAGTAATAATAATCAGTCTTTGATTGTCACTTGAAATTCAATTTAAGTTTTAATTACTCGACTCTAACAATTTACAAGTTAGAGCTGACATTTTGCGGATTTAAAATGTTTACAAATTTAGAGGCAGATTTAATTTTATATTTAAATTGCCATGTTTCTGAAGACTATATGTAATTTTTAAATGCATCTTTCTTCAAAAATTGGTTATTTTACTTATTTTTCCACACTTATGAGAATACAGGGTGCACAGGGTGTCACAACGAGATCACTTTACCCTAGAGTAAACTCGTATCTCCTGATAGCCCGAATGAATGTAAAAAGTTAAGAAGGTTTTAAAAGAAACGGCCAAGCCAATGAGCAATTGTTTAATGAATACTTACTTCAGTTTTCTTAAGATTGTTCGCCTTGACAATCAAATCCTTTTAGCTATGTAGGTTTGCCGATATCGGCCGATAAAACAAAATTACCTTATCTAATATTTGGACTCTGGAGTTGTAACAAGCGTATCAAGCTTTTTCCAATGCAATATCACAGTCGATATCAAGTTAAAGACGAACATACATATGAATTGCATACCGCTCTTTATGGCAGTATTAATTGTTCTCTCAAGGGTTGCTATTAACTCGTTAAGTACCGCATTAAGTAGACGCTCCAATTTACATTATAACTTAATCAATGAGAATACAAGTATAAAATAAGTATTAGATGATACCTTGGGGTTTGGAGGTTGTAAAATTTGTTAAAATCGTTTTCAGTCATAAAAAGTATTAGCTAAACTAGTAATTGTTTACTCAGGGTCATAAATAGACTTGCTGACGATGTTCACCCTTTTTTTCAATCGATAAATGCGTCACTTTATATACAAATATATGAGTGTCGACAAAACACTCTATAAATATCGTAAAAATCACCGGTCGACTAGCGTAAAGGTGCAATTTGAATTGTTCCCAAAAATAACAACATCTGGCCATTTGCCTTGAGTACGAAAGGAAATATACAATATACAATATATGTATATATTTTTTTTGTTTTCTCTCTAAACTTAATATTGCCTTGTTTATTTATTTTTTTACTTTTCAGAGGAAGAAGCCTATCACTGTCTTGCCAGTTTAGTTGCATGCAAAGAAAAGGTGTTCATTAATCAGACGAAACTACTACACGAAGTCACTTGGAAGACAGTGATGCAAATAGCCAAAAAACACGCAGTAAGTTGTGATAATATTGTTGCTCTTGAAACGAGGTACTATGTATCTACTATTATTTTATTTTAGAAAACCTCCGTCTCGTACTTGCAACGAATGTGTCCCGGACAGAAATTAGAACGCGTCTTTATGGACTGGTGCTGGTGGATATTAGCTGGCCTACCATTTCAGCATTTAGTACGCGTTATGGATTGTTTCTTTCATGAAGGCATTAAGGTGTTCTATCGCATCGCTCTGGTCATACTCAATTTATTCCACAAGGAATGCACGTCGAACAATGAATCAAGTCCGGATAATATTAAGAATGACATTGGTAATGCGCTAATAAAATTTTGCAAAAAATTACCAGTCACACCAGCGAAGCTGTTGCAATCAGCGTTTAGTATTAGGGGGCTAAGGTTAGTTACTCTATTCATTTACACTCGACAAGATTTTGATTATAATGCTATTTTCTATTTATAGTTCCACATATATATCTAGGATATTTATTAAGACTGAAATGTTACTAAAAAGTAGATCAGTTCTAAGCGGTTCAAAACAATTAGTTCGATCGCGTTCCAGTGATAATTTACCAACGAGTCAATCGCAAGTCAACATTCAAATGATGTCACATACATTGACCATACGAGAGGTAAGCTATAACAATTATCTTGTTTCTTTTTTTTTTATAAAATAAATAATATTGATATAAGTAAATTTTTGATGTGAATAGGTAGTGACTCTAGGGTTAGGAAACAAAATCAATTCCTCTTATAATTGAATTTGTAAATAATAAGGTTTTTTGCTTTAGATTTCAATGTGTAGGTTTTGAGAATCTTGTTGAGTATATAGCTGATTTTAGAGGACGATAACTTTTAAGCCATGCATTTGTAGGTAAATGGCTTATACTTGACATCAATCATGTAGTGCGTACATATGAATGTATAACCAAACTTGAATAAGTCGCTAAACTCGGTAATCGAAATTTCCTTACCTTTTGTTCCGACAGAGTTAAAGTCTTTTCAACATTTAGAAGTTACTTACATATATTCTGGCAAATTACCTCCTTTTATCATAATTCAATTCAAAGGACACATATCGTCGGTTTCCAGTGGTTTAAAGTTAGAATTGAAAACAACTACGAATTGAAAATGCTTGCAGCAGGTACATATGTACCATCCTTACAATAGCTGAAGTTTGTATGTTCTCTCCTGTGGACTATGTTGCTGATTCTTCTATTTAGGTTTGTTTTAAATGGATTATTTTACAGTGGACCGTCAACAAGTTGGGGTCTTCCCACCAAACTCATAGTTTTGGAAAAGCTCTCAAGACTGCAAAAGATAGTCACCAATTTACGTGAATCCCCAATTGATCAATGTTGCATATCCTAGGAACAGTCGTAGTCGTCGACTAACTGTGTTTCAGACTGTTTGTCTTTCAAAAACTTAGATGGACTTGTTTTGCGCTTATGGCCTCTGGATAGATGTTATGTGCCCTACACCCTCAGTAGACTAAATTGAAAGCATTCAAGGAACAAATACTTTTTCATCAACTGCTGACATTTAGCCCAGATTGTGATAGAAATGTTCCATTTCTGTCTCTCGGTTAGATAGCTTGGTATTATCTCTTGTATTTTTTTAGGTGGATCGCCAACAAGTTGTGACTGTTTTCGCAGCTGTGTGGAAATATGTATCTCTTTTGTAAATCTTTTGCAATTGTCTTACTTGCTTTGATTGTGGTTTATCTCTTATTTAGCCAGGATCTATGGAACTCCCTAATCTACAACTTGCAACTTAATAAAATCGGCTACCCAACTGCTGTCAAACACCATTTGTAAAATCCGCTCTCAGGGGTTTGGGAAACTCGTCTCTGCTCTTTCTCCAAACCAAACCTATTAATTCTCCAAAGCCTTACTGCGGCATACTTCACTCCCGCCTATACTAACATTATGGCTTAAAAGTTATCAAAGCTCCAAAATCATAAATATTATACACAAATAAAATAAAATATTATCGTCAAAGCACTATCTACTAGATGTTAAAAGAACTAGTTGTAAGAGAATCACACTAATTTTAAGAACATGCATTCATTTTTGAAAATGTGTCAATAACATTACAGAGGGTGCATTCCGAGACCTGTCGCAATCTGGTATGGGGCTTAATAATTATTAAAATTTTCTTAATAGTTCTTCTGTTAGTTTTACGTTTGCTGTTTTGTTTTTTTTTTTTTTTTTTTTTCTTGATTTTTTTTTTATAAATTATAATTTGTTTTATTTTTTTTTTAAATTTTAATTTTCATTATTTTTTTTTTAATTATTCATCTTGAAATGTTTGTTTTTTTATGAGAATGTCTCAAGCAAGCCACAATATGTTGTTTCGTTACTATACAGACATGAACAAAAAAAGGCTGAGAAATGAAATGTGTTATGCAAAATCAAGGGCTTTTCATTTTTTATTGGCAAATTTTTTAGCGAATTTTATTGAATATTTTAGGTAGAATGTTTTTTTATTTGAAAAAAAAAACAGATTCTATTCAAAACTACGATACTCTTTCATACAATGGAACTACCATTTGTGTATGAAAGCGAAAAACTTTATTTAGAAAATGAAAGTTAAGACACCCGTTTCGTTTTTTTTTTCTTTTTTTTTCTCATCTTGCTGCATTCTGTTACTACTTCTACTACTACTACTACTGCTACTACTGCTGCTACTGATTGCTCGTATATATTTATGAATAAATGTTGACTGCGTTAACACTAATAAATGAAATAAAAAAAACAAAATTGCAAACAATTGTATATGAAAATGTTTACGTTACGTGTTTGCTATGTGTTCAATATATAATTGAATATATATATGTATATGTATATATAAAAACAACTCGATTGTCAACCACCACCCACCGTTTAAATGTGTTTAATGCATTTGCATCACTGTTGATTTATTGTTTGTATCCACCATCACCACCCTCCTCTCCTATATTAAAAAAAATAATAATAATAAATGTAACATATAAAATGTGTACACAAAAAAGGGCGAACAATCTCCGGGTCATAGGGTGCTCGCCATGGGCGTGTATCCTGTTCAATCGTTAAAAAGTCGAATAGCCAATGGTGAAGATGTAAGTGTATTGTTGTTTAGAAAAGTTTAGTAAACGATATTTACGTGATCGCACCAGAATTTCATATATATATTATTGTATTCTTAAATAGTTTCCTTTAACTTTTAAGTTGGCTATTTCTTGTGATCTTATAGATATGTATTTGTTTGATGTAGTAGATACTAGATAGATAGATTCGATCTTGTATAACACACAAACATACACGAACACACTTTTTATGCTTTCAACGTGATTTTATTGAGTTCCTTTCATTTTATCTCTATTGGCTTTTTTGGTTTATAATTGTGTTCTAAGGATGATTTTTTATTTTCTTTTTGTCATCATTCCAAGTAGTTTAATGATTTTGAGTCTCACGTGTGAGGTGACTCATTCTATTGACAAGCGGGTTATTTCTACTGTAGTCTGATAAGAATTCGTTAAACAAAAACAGTTAGCTCTCAATGTGGTGAATTCATTTCGTCCACCAAACTGAATTGAAAATTCACGTTTACTTTCTCTATGTGGAAGCCGAGACCTTCCATCGCCGCTGTTCTCGGACAGGTATACTAAGCGTTGAGTATCGGTGATAGATTAATCTTTAAAACGGAGGTCAGTTTTCCTGGGCGTTTCGAGCCTTAAGGCACAGCGTTGTTATCCAATTGCCGAACCAACGTAGTTGACGCGACTTAGCTTTTCGGGCTATCGGGAGTAAACTCTGAGTTTTTTAAGTTAGTCAGCTTAACAACATCAGTTTTTCCTGAAAATACGGTTGGACAAAACTTACTCTAACGTAGATTGCTGGGGCGGAAATCACACTACCAAGCACAGAAGAGTTTAATGATCTCGTAAATGACATTCATTAGGCATATGCTTCGATAATCTTGCAAGACAAGACATATCAGCCAAATCTGCAGATCGGTGACTTTATTTCCCACATTATTTCAAAGAGCCTGTCAAGCTTGAAGTCAGTAGCCAATTATTTTTAAGACCGTTGAGTGTGGTTCTTAACTACTTGATATCCTTAAGCTAGGAGGTCGCGTTTATTATTCAGATCTGTAGCGTTTCACTAATAACTTGCTTATGCGAAAATTCTAAGCGGTTGCGCTTGGAGTATTATGACTTTGTTCCTATAGTTGGTACTTGAAAAACTTATGGAAAATTCACGTCTCAAGACACAAATTCTGTCTTCCAAGAACCAATTTCAATTTGTATGTGACATACATACGTTTTAACGTACATGTATCACATATTAATTAAGTATTAAAATATAAGAGATAGAAATAATCCTGGTTTTGTTGTAAGTCATGTGTACTTCTGAAATATGGATTATTTTTTCTATACAATTTTCAAACTTATGTTATCTCTTTCTTAGTACATATTTATTTCTATATTGACGTCAATGTTGAAATCGTTTATTTCATTTATTTGTAAAATTAGCTCACCCAAACAAAAGTTTGAAATTCATCCCAAAATACCCTTTTTGTTCAGTTATTTGCCATTTAGTTATAGTAGTTTTTCAGTTTACCACATGAACAGATATTGTAATTTATGAAACTCTCTTCTCTTTTTTTTTCTACAACGCACCGGGATATATTTCCATACGTCCTTAGTACACACAATCTTTCCTGCCTTTTTAGTCCCACGTACCCTCGTTTATAGCTTGTCTTGATTTTGTGTCGTTTTTATGTGAGCAGTTTGTCGTGAGTTTTTGATTTTGATTCCAACCGTTTGTTGTTCTGCTTCGATGTCGTTTATTAGTTTTCTTTTAATTTATTTTCTTGAATTTACTTTCCCCATGATTTATGAATATACTTTTTAAGTGTTGTATTTTGCTAAATGAAATTGTTTAAATAAACTTTTGTGACTAATATGAGATCTATTTGTGCCCAGCTCTTTACACTCTGGTCATGGCTGCCAGTTAGAATAACAATGTACCAACCAGTACTGCTGTATACAACTGAAGAGCATGGTTGCTCTTTGACAACATTCTATGTTCGGGTGGAACAACACGAGCCAACTCTAATGATGATCAAAACGTGCAATAATGAGGTTTGTTTATTTTTTTTTTTTTTTTTTTTTTCAAAAATATAAACTCCTGACTTGGGTAAATTGTTTGGTTTCCGTTTTAGGTTTTTGGAGCCTATTGTTCATCACGATGGTTTGAGCGTAATGTCAAAGATGACAAAGGTCAACGGCAGGCCTACTTTGGCACTGGTGAAACCTTCCTATTCTCCTTATTTCCAGAAAGAGCAAAATATCCTTGGGTTGGTATTGAAGGCGATACGGGTTTAGGCCATTCATCGGAACTCTTTATGGCGGCTGACGCGAAAATGATCACAATTGGTGGAGGGTAAGTAATTCACTATTTGTACTTGTTAAGATAAATTCCAAGCAGAATGGTAACCCTCTAAATCATTTTCTAAAATTCTATAACTTACCAGTTTATAAAATTATTCTAATTACAGTGAAGGTCAAGCTATTTGGATGGACGAAAATATTCGCTTTGGCAAAACGGACAGTTGTAAAACATTCAAAAATCCACCATTGTGTCCCTCAGGTGATTTTGAAATTCGTGTTCTAGAAGTTTACGGCTTTGTTGGTGCTTAAGTATATAAATAATAAAAGCGGACGTAATAAGCAAAAGAGCAAATCAAAATGGCAATCCTCTGCGAAACAAGGACAATCTACCAAGTGATTGTCTTTCAAAAGGCACAGAGGGAATATTTTAAGAATAATTCCCCAGCATTTTTTATTTGTTTTTGGGGAAACAAACAAATATTTCATAAATTCATTATGAGAAAAAATTGTCACATGCTATATATACATATATATACAGCAATCATATACACTATTAAATTATTAAATGTGAAATAGAATATATAAATGTATGTATGTATATTTTTGTTTCCATTTTTTGCTGCATAAAATCTAAAAAAAAAAATAAATTTTAAACGTAAAGTTGAATCATGCTATAAACATGAAAAAAGAAAAATATTTTGGAGTAAAAAAAAAAATTACAATGGACTGATTATTATCTTTTTTCTTTATGATTACTTTGTAATTAATTTTAATTTCCTTGTTTATTTAAAATCATATTTGTTAAAGATTTTTTTTTTGTTTTTTGTTATTAAAAGAAATTATGTTTAGTGAAAAAGAACACAAATGAATTATGTATATGTAAATCTTGCATTGTTAAATTATTTCACAGTATACCTATCGCATAGGAAAAAAAGGGAAACCAATATTTTTTTCTTAACTACGTGTTTATGTATATTTTTTTTTTGTTGTAATGTACAAGAGGAAGAACTGTTTTTTTTTTTTCAATTTTATGGAGTTTAATTCCCAGATTGCTGTTAATTATCTTTTTCTTTTATATGAATTAATAGAATATTTTTTTCTTTATTTGTTATTGTTTATCATTTGTTTAATTTATTTTTTTTTTTGTGAACAAGTATGCTTCTAACTTTATAAGTAATATACATATGCAAAGTTTTAGCCATAGCTAATTAAAGCAGATGTTCAAGGACCGTGTAATTCGGAAGCTATTCAAGAGGATTTCGAATGTTTTACTGAATTTAATATAACAGAACCGACCTCGTCGCTTAGTAGCATTAAATGGAAATGACTGCACCACCCAGAGAAGGGATAAGGCGCAGTATGCGGCAATGTTAATTTATTTAAAGCAAAATGAAATTACAATAAAAAAAACATTAAAACTCAAATTTGTACACAGATTTTGAGGGGCGTTAGATTTGTTAAAAACCAAATAGAGTTATAACCCAGATTAAATCGAGAGACCCACGTGTACTGTCGTACTTTTTTTGGCATCTGCTTAGCCTAGGTTCACGTTTTCGTTTAAAATGCTTCATTAATTTTTGTTTCTTTAAATAGTTTTGAACATCTGCAAATATTTATGTATATGCCCATTGTACTAGCTTTCTTGTTGTACTTTTATAACCAAAACAAAAAGAAAACTAAACTCTAATTCAAAAAACAAAATCTAATAAACCAAAATTACTGTTAATGTGTTTTTATTATACTATATTTGTTAATGTTTTGAACAATGAATTATTGTTTGAATAACAACTAAAAAAACACAAGTCTAACTTAGGTTACCGTTAGTTTGTATGACGTTACTATGAGACATAAAAATGAAAAGAAATTATATATAGCGAAAGCGAAGCAAAGTAAACCTCCATGAAGAAATATATAAATCAACGGTGTATATGTATGTTATATAGATATATGAAAGTAAAAACATATATAAGGAAACTCCTTTGTTATTTTTTTGTATAATTTCTTATTTTAATTGTATATATAAGTTAAATTGCTTTACATTTAAACAAAGTATGAGTGTGTAATCGCGAAGGTCTTTATCAGTATTTATATGTTTGTGTTATAATTTTTTTTTTAATTTTAATTTTTTATTATTCTTTTTTTTTTTTGTAATAAATAATTAATATAGCAATTAATTATGAATGTGAAAATAATACTTGTAAATAGTTAAACGTTAATGTTTTAAGTAGAGAGATCAAAAATAATATTATCGAAGAAATATGAACCAATAACCTAATATAGAGTTATTACAAAATATATGAATATTACAAAAATGCGTTAAACATAAAAATAAAATATGTATAAAAAAAATTGTTTTCTTTCACTCTCTCAGCCCTATCGTCGTTGTATAATATGTATATGTATGTAAAGTGGCGAGCAAAACTGGATATACAAATTCGTTTTGAGTTTTGAGCGAATAATAAATGTTTCTCAAATCGGATTGTGATTGATTTTTTAGAACTTTTACCTCCTTTAATGGTGTATTATTATTTTGTATGTCAACCTCCACTGCCTCCAGTCTTTTTATTCACATTTCTAAGCCCATTTTTCGAAATAGTAGTGTTTTATTGAGTCTTTTTCATTTTGTTACGCTTTATATGCATTTTGACATACTTTCCACTAACTTTTAGATTGTTTCAGGAGGAATATTTGCGCAATCTGCCTGCAGTCTAACCTATAACACCTGCAATTTCTTCGGAGCCCTGCCCCAATCCGACTTCTTTCTTTTCAGAATATCCCACACATTTTCGATGGGGTTTAGTTTCGGACTTAGAGCTAACTATTTCAGGATTAGTGGACCGACACTACGCCACTGAAAACGATTTATTTTTCTTTTATCCGACCAAATCAAAAGTTTGCAATTGTCCACCTTCCAGTTCTTATAGTCTTTGGTGCGGCCAAAAGCCTCATTCGACGAATAGCCTTTCGAGCCGTCCACTCACTTACGTTCTTGTTTAGGTGTTTTGGGGTCTTCATTTTTCATAAGTCCCTCAATTAGGCAACTCCGTTCCGTTAAAAGTTTTGTTAGACCAATATTGCGTACAATGTTAATATTTTTCTTTTTTATCGCCCCCAGGTACCACTTTTAGACATAGAAATAGACATGATTCTGTTAACAACATTAGCCAGAATCTTTCTCATAGTTTCTGATCTATATAAAATCGTTTGCTATAAATTAAAATAAATACGAATACTATAAATCGCTTAATTTCAAGTATATCAAATACTAAAACAAAATTGGTGAGAAAGTCACAAAATCCGAAAAGAAAAAAACTAGATTCGAGACGAAAATTCAATTTTGCGATCACTGCAATTTAGTCATATGGCTGAATAATAATAAAAAAAATACCAAATTTCAAGTGGCCCCTGTAAAGTAAAATTTTGCCACCAAAACACTTAGAATTCGCTAATCGAGAACATTAGAAACTTTATTGTATGATATGTGGCATGAGGCATGCTTTAAATGTAAATGCATGCGAAATATGGAGTTTCTTTTGAACGGATAGAACAAAAATGAAAGAGAGGCACTTTGCTTAAAAAACGATATTCAGTAAAAATTGTTCATATTGTCCAAATTGAGGCATGCTTCAAATTTAGATCCGTACAAAGTATAAATTGTTTCTTGAATGAATAGAACATAAATGGCAAAGAGCCACATTGCTTAAAAAACGCTACCCAACAAAAATTGTCGATTTTATCTAGGTCCCGAAACTTAGGTAAAAGTCACAAATTATAACTTTCCCTTGATTATCTGAGTGAAAGAACAAAAGGGTTGAAGCAAAAGCCCTACCACCCAAGGTTGTAAAACTTCTGCTCGGATAGTCAGGCAGCCCTAAAAGCACTACCAAATACAAGAACCAAGTCGAAATTGGTGAAGGAATATATGAAAAAACGTAATATCTTGGCATATCTCCTTCCATGTCAATCTAATTTGGGTACCTGGTCATTGCAATATACCAAGGAACGAACCTGCGGATACGCCTAAGATATTGTTGTTAAAACTGCATACAGTAGCGCGTTCGCAAAACACCACGAAAACACGTGGAAATGACTGCAAACATATAAAGCTGCCAAAGGCAAGACTGAGCGGATGATCGGGCTATAGACAGACACATCAACCTGAATAAACACACATACAGACTGGGACTGGTGACATCTAGCAATTCATACTCCTTTGTATGAAGGAGCTAATCTTAGCCCTGCAGGCGTTGTTGAGATCGTTTAGATCATTGAAAAGGTAATCGCCTAATGTAGCCTTCTTAGTGTTGGCGAGCGCAGGGCACGTGCACAGGAGGTGACTGATGGTCTCCTCTTCCTCTTCGTCCATACAGCTTCTACAGAAGTCGTTGCAGGGAATGCAAAATCTTTGGGCATGTCTTCCTATAGCACAGTGTCCAGTGAGGGTGTTAACTATCTTATGTTTTAGGAGTCCAATGGACATGGTTTTATTTAAAGTTGGCCACGGTAACTTAGCGGTGTGACATTGGTCGATTTGCTGCCATCAATGGTTGGCCTTCTTCTCCGCGTCAGTGTTGATGAGGTATTTAACATAAGACGAGGGCACCTTGATGTCGGTGACGTTTATGCTGTTAAGACCAGAGGA